>CAJVRI010000029.1:2597983-3896974 GCA_911649635.1 Poeciliopsis gracilis
TTAATTCAGGCAGCACTTTTCTCAGGTTGATTTACATCAGTTTCCCAAGGCTACAGAAGTTCTTTGGGTTCATTTAGTTTTTCTTCAGATAAAGTTTACAACAAATGTAATTTCACTTCATCTTAACATATAAATAAAAAGAAAAAGTCGTTTTTCCAAAAGAAAATCTTTAATTCTCTTATTTTTGGTAAATACAAGTAAAGAAAACATTCAAGGTGCATTCAAATGCAAATGTCATAAAACAAGATATAAACAAAGCGGTTTCAAACTTAATGCAACTGATTTCTATTTAAAAACAGAAAAATATTGAAACTAGGAAGTATTTTTTTAAGGTCAGGATGAAATATCTCTATAATTTAAGCAAATTAACCAGACTAAGACTTAGAGTCTAAGTCTTTCAATCAGTTTCCGAGTATCCAAGGGCTTAAATGATATGTAATGTTGCCTTTGCACCACCAGAGGGCGGAATTATAACACACATTAAAGCTGATCACAGCTGAAGCCTCATAAAGAAAAAAATACCGACCAGTATCTGCTTTCAGCTGATAAAAATAACCAGTTTGACCAGTTTGAAACCTAACCAGTACACAGCACTGACTTTTTGTGTTTTATAAAAATAGATGTTCAGACTGAATTGTTCATGAACTGATTAGACATAAATATCTTAACTACGTTAATAGTGATAGGAAGGAATCTCAGCTCCGCTGTAAAACTTCAATTAGCTTCAAGATTAACTAAATTAAATTTATCATACAAATTTATTTTGTGTCACCCATTAATTTCCTGTCGTCTTAATGTAAAGAGAGGAAAAGGTAGCAATTTTAAATTATTGTTTGTATACCAACATGAACACGTTTGTCAAATTTAATTAATGGATTAGTATTTTAGTAAAAAATTTTCATTATATTATCATATACTAATATTTTTTGTTCAAATGCAATTTACGGGCTAGTATTTTTTTATGTTAATATCTTTGAAAAAAAACTTTTAATTATTATTTTTGAAGATTTTTGACTAAATTAAAGTTTTTTTCTTTAATCATGGCTTCTTTGTGTCAGTTTGCTGAAAAAAGGAAACAATTAAGCACCATTTTTTCTGTATCGGACGATATTAAACCTCAGATATCTGTATCGGTATCAAAAGTGAACAAAAGTGGATCGGTGCATCCCTACTACTGCATTTAAGTGTGCAGTAGTAGCGCAAAGTTATCAAATTAATTTGTTATTCAATCGATTTATGTCTGTGTTTAAAAAGAAAAAAGAAACATTTTAAGTCAATTCAGCGTTGTTTTTCGATATTGGATCGTATCGGACGATACTAAACCTCAGATAACGTTAACAGTATCAGGAATGAAAAAGTGGATCCCAAGTACAGACTTTAAAATCCACCACAGGAGAGATGTTAGTGAAATGTTCCTTTGTAGAAATGATCTCACTTTGAGACTCTCTCATATTCAGTTGTCAGCATCCTGCTCCTTCCTCTGGGTATCTTGCTTGAGCTCGGCTCACTCAGAGGAGCTGTTGTTGGAAATCGGCCCAAAGTGACAGAGGATGAGCCAAAGCAGCTCTCTGCAGGTTTGTGTTTTCCTGCCGCCTGTTTGGCACAGGGGAGCAGATACTCTGATTAAGCCTCCGATCAGGAACGCCGTCTCCTCGCTGCGCCTGCAGGAGCTGCCAGACGCCTTATCTCCCCACCGCACACGCGCATGCACACGCGGCATCGGCTATGCGCGCGCGGCAGCCCTCAGATAGGATTACAGCACGCAGAAGTGCACTTTATACAGCGCTGATGTGTTGATATCGCTGCAAAACCAAATCTTATCAAGTATTTTTCATCTAGTTTCTAGTGACTATATCCTAGCACACTTGACATAGAACAAAACTTCGCAATAAAATTATTCAAGTAAAAAATACAGCAGAGTAAAAATACTCATTACATTTTTTCAACAAAGCAAAACTAATTGAGTAAATGTAACTAGTTACTACCCAAAAACGGGACAATATTAAGTGAATTTTTCTGCCAACATATTAAAGAGTTATTGACTTCAAACAAGCGCTAGACCAAACATTCTTGGTAAATCAGTGTATTTGCAGTGTACCCATTGTTTGAGGTGCCATTTTTTGGTTTGCAGGTACTCCATCGACAGGAGCAGTGACCCCGAAAAATTCTTCTACATTGAAATCACTTCTGGGACGTTGATGACGGTGCGTTCGCTGGACCGAGAGGAGGTGGGATGGCACAACATCACAGTCCTGGCCATGGAGATGAGTGAGTAGAAAATAACCTGCAGCAACTCCACCAAAATCAGAATGTGGCTCAATTTGTAGCAGAAATACTTCCTAAATATCAGTCTCTCAAACTGTGGCCCCCAGTGGTCTGCAAGGTACTGCATAGAAACGCCAGTTAGATTACAAAAGATTGCGTTTAAAAGGAAAAATAAGAAAAACTTGATACTGGTGGAAAGAAAACAACCCCAGGATTACTTGATAGCAAAAAGGAAGTAATGATGCGTCATTCACAAATTATTCGATTCTTTTGAACAGTTCTCATTCTATGCCATAAATGAGTCTCAGTTGGTGAGGATTTTTATTCTTTACTTTATTACGCTTACTTATAATGCTCTGTTCACACGCCAACAGCTCTTATTTAATTAAAAATTATTTCATTTGCAAATGAAAAGAAATACAATTATAGAAAAAGATTTTCTTTTCTCCCAAACAGCCTAAATCTATTTTTATTTGATCATTTTTCTAAGTTAGAAAAAGCCCTAAAATGTTAATAATACACATAACACAACTTCTTTTTTGATTTTCATGTGTTTGACATTGTTGGAACGTTTAGAATCCACACTTTCACATTCATGGTTTTGTCATAAATTCACAGAAAACCACCACACTTCTCATTAAGATGAACAAAGACAACAACAATGAGATGTGTTGATGCAGGGCGGTTTCAAGTTAGATGAGTGGCTGTTAAATGGGTTAAGTGGTCCTGAAAAAGTTTAAGACTGATATAGAATAACTGCTGCTGCACAACAACAGACGCACCAAGTCACCTTCATCCTTCATCCATTGGCTTTGTTTGTCTGGAAGAGTCTTTGTTTGCTCGACACACCTTAAAGGAGGCGGTAATGGAATCACCGGCTGATTAAATAAGTTCTTGTGTGGCGGCTAATTGAAAATGAGACGTTGAGGGTAGCAGTAGGAAGACCTGGTGAGGCAGAGCGTGTCAGGAAGGAGGAAACGATGAAGAGGCAGAACGAGAACCAACAGGGAGAACAGAGGGGAGCCCATTGATTTAGAGATCAGACTGAATGAAGTTACACTTTTACTCTCAATGCTTCTGTCGCTTTTTGCTCACAATGCAATAATAATCTGAAAAGAAGATGGATAAATAGCTACGATCACCAGTACGTGATTATTAATCAATATGAAAACTAAAGCACAAATATAGGAATGCACCTCTTTGCGTTTGTCAATCACAAAAAATCTCAAATAAGTAGATTGAAGGTTGACGTTATAAAGACACAAAATATAGAAAAGTTTAAAAATATTTTCAAGATGCATTTTTAGTCAAAGGGGAAAAATTCAAATTGTATCAGCAGCAAAATAAAACAAATGACACCCTACTAGATTTTTGTTCTTCGAGAAGAAATCAGTAAATGAAAGAAATGTTGGCATTTAAAGTGGGCAGAGCGAACCCACTCTGTAGGTCGGCCACTATTAGACCCTGAGGAGCTTTGACCTCCAGAATCAAAGTCACATTGCTGACTGATCGATCGTGTGATGAAACCTGAGAAAGTAGTTACCGCCCTCTAATTGTATTTTTATAGCCCATTACACAGCTGGTTAAGGTATGCAAATCGCTGACTGTAATGAAGAGTAATAGAATTGTGATGGGAGCGTGAGAAGCGGTAATGTGCTGCGGGTTGGCAGTAAATGAGGGGAAGATTAAGCAAGTCCCACCGGGAGCTCAACACCTTACAGCATCTTTGTGTTTTTTGCAGATAACCCCACGCAGATCGCGAGCGTGTCTGTGGCTGTGAGGGTGCTGGACGTCAACGACAATCCACCGTCGCTGTCGCATTACTTGGAGACGTTTGTGTGTGAAAACGCCAAAGCAGGACAGGTACAGGGACCAAAGTTACTCTTCTAATTGTTTGGTTCATTCACACTTGCACAAGTAAGAGTTGTGTTGAATGGGCTGCATCATGTGATTCTTAAAACATGCAGTTTGAAAGGAGTCTTGCTATCTCCACCAATCAGCAGTAAGCAATAGTTCAAATCATAAAACAAGCTCAATTATTTTCATTTGCATGATTTATTGTTTTTCTCTTCTCTACCAAAAACTGGATGATAAAAGTCTTCAATCTGGTGCTTTTTTTTAACTTCATAATTCATTTCATGTGTTGTCCTGTCTTTTGTTTATTTCGAAAGTTACCATTTTTACTGGAGAATGTTCTGTTATTCCAGTCATCCAGTAAAATCCAGTGAAACTCTGCGGTTCAGAGTCGTAATCACACCTGTTGCTTTGTTCCAGCTGATCCAGACCGTGACGGCGGTGGATCCAGACGAACCTCTGGGGGGCCAACGCTTCTACTACAGCTTGGCTCCGGAGGCCGCCAACAACCCCAACTTCACGCTGCGAGACAACCAAGGTAGATGATCTGAAACACTGAGTGTGGCGGCGTCAGCTGCATGGAGCCGATCCCAACTGTCCCTGCCGCTGCCAGTACAGGACAAACGAAGCTCAGGCAGCTCTGCCTGAACTCCCTACTGTCTACTGTACGAAGGCAACTGCAAAAACAACATCTTATCAAGCAGTTTTTGTCTGGTGTGCAGATTTCTAGTACACTAGAATAAGAAAACAAATTGACAAGCAACTTTCCAGGAAGATAGAAGAGTTTGTTTTGAGGAAATGATTCCTTCATTCTCTTGAAAAAGTGTGATCTTAGTACACTAGAAATAAGGCAAAACTAACCTATAAGTCACTTCTCACCAGGTACAGGAACTTGTTTTAAATAAATAATTACTTAATTATTTAAAAATAAATGCTAGTTCCTCTGGCAAACAAGAAAATTTTCCTGTCATAAATGAAATATTTGAACTTCACAAGAAATAAATTAATTGCATGATACGTATAAATGAACTTGACCATTTCCATCCTATTGATTATTTTACAGCAAATTTTATCTACAGATATCATCTATTTTATTTATTGTACTGATTTCTGTTTTTAATTCTTGTAATTGGTTGTCTTTTTTTTTAATAGTACCCGCTCTACATCTTGCTAAAAAGTTACTTGTACGTTAGTTTTGTCTTATTTTGTGTAGAAGCTACACAAAATACTTTGTAAAATTAAGTGTTTTTGTTGTAAACTTACAGCATTTTCAGTTTTTAGGTCTTACGTTTAAGAAAATAAGTAACTCTATAGTTTTTACCCAAATTCAGTGTGAAATTAGTTTTACAGATTCAATTTCTACCATAATAAAGTACTAAAAACTATCATATTATTAATCTCCTCCTTAATCAGCTGCAGTATGAGCATCTTATAAGTGTCGCTTGTCCTAATAGCTCTGGATGCAGAAGCTGCATCGACTGGATGAAAGTCAGACGCTGAAATCTCCACAGCTGCAACGTCCCTGAACCATCTGTGACTAATTACTATGAAAACTGCAGATACTTCATCCCGACTCATTCTAGGGCTGCAACTAACGATTATTTTAGTAATCAATTAATGGGATTTTTTACAATATTAGAAATAGATTAAAAGGTTGCACATAAACAATTCAATTAGTTTTTTAAAAAGAAAATAAACATTTTAAGCAGTAAAATGTTTGCTAAAGCTAAAAAACACTTGAGAAAAGTTCAGGCTTTGCTTGACTTGTCAATGCTGATCTGTTGATTATTTTATATTGATTAATAATCGGACAGAACCATTGAGCAAAAGTTTAATGTGTAACCATGGCCCTTGGTAAAATGTAATGTTTACTCAGTGTGTAATGTGTCGTCTTTCATAACTTTGTGTTTTTATCAATCAACTAAGTTTATTTGTATGACACATTTTGAGCAGCAAGGTGGTTCAAGGTGCTGCACATAAAGAAAACTAAAAAAATTATAAAGTGATAAAAAAAAAAACACCAGACAGTCAACAATTGAACAAACATTACATTTTGATAAATGCCATCATTCTAATTCATGCACATCAAATATGTTGGTATTTCATTATTATGGTTTCTATGACGTAAAGCTCTTTAAACTGCTTTGTTGCTGAAATGTGCTGCACAACTGAAGTTGTATAGCACATACAACATATTTTCAGATAAAAAGGTTTATTTTATCTTAAATGCATACTGTATGTATTAACTGTACAGTTTTGGTTCAATGATTCCTTTAACTGTGGGCTTTTATTTAGTCTTGTCGGTTGCGAAATTAGTGAACGATGATTTCAACAATTGATTAATCACGATTAATCGTTTCATCCCTAACAAATTCAGTGACTCTTGAGCTTCTTATGCTTCATTATTATGCAAGAATTATTATTCAGCTCTAAGAACCTCAGGAGGTCTCCAGTAAAAAGAGATCTATTGATAAAGACAGCTTTAAAAATGTCAACCGAATGCTGAACTAAGACTTTCACCTTCCCTACAGTCAGCTGTCAGAGCTGAACCTTATCTCTGCTGTCTTCAGACAACACGGCGTGGATCCTGACGCGGCGCGGCGGCTGGTCCCAGCAGGACCAGACCGTCTTCTACCTGCCCATCTTCGTGTCCGATGGCGAGCAGCCGATGCAGACCAGCACCAGCACTCTGACAATCCGGGTGTGCAGCTGCGACCAGGAGGGAAACGTCATGTCGTGCAACGCCGAGGCCTACAGCCTGCCTGCCAGCCTCAGCAAAGGAGCGCTCATTGCTATTCTAGCCTGCATCTTCGTCCTGCTGGGTGAGTGAGTAGCTAGGGCTGCAACTTGTGCAAAAAACCTTCCAGAACAAGTTGTTTCTTGTGGTTTTCCTTGAACAAAGCCACCAGTGGCTCCTTGAACATTTCCAACGGCTCTTAATAACTTAAGCAAATATTAAAAGGAACCAGTTTTACATTTTTATACAGATGTTAATGCTGAGGAAGTAATTGATTTCAACAATTAAAAATTAAGTCTTTAAACACCAAAAATTTGAATATTTCCCATTGTACTACAGTAGATTATTGTTTTGTAAGGGATGACAGCTGCAATTCCAGTCTAATGTGGTAGTACAGGTGTTAAAAAAATAAAAAATGTGTATCGTACAAAAATTTTAAAATTGTACATAAATATTCTTGTAAGGTTTTGTGCCCACTTCCAATTTGTTTTTTTCTTTTCACCAGTGATGATTCTCCTCATGCTTTCCCTGCGGACACATCGTAAAAAGCCCTACCTCTGCGACGAGGAGGAGAACGTGCACGAGAACATCGTTCGCTACGACGACGAAGGCGGCGGTGAGGAGGACACTGAGGCCTTTGACATCGCCGCGATGTGGAACCCTAGGGAAGTGCACCACCCTCTAGGGCAAGATACGGCAGGACATGATGCCGGAGATCGAGAGCCTGTCGCGCTACGTCCCTCAGCCGTGCGTGATCGGCGTGGGCAGCGGCGAGGACAGCAACGTCCACGGCTACGTGCTGGCAAAGCTCCTGGAGGCCGACCTGGACCCGTGCGCGCCGCCGTACGACTCCCTGCAGACGTACGCGTACGAAGGCGAAGGCTCGGTGGCCGAGTCGCTCAGCTCGCTGCAGTCGGGAACATCAAACGCCGACCATGAGTACGACTACCTGAACGACTGGGGGCCACGCTTTAAAAAACTGGCAGAGATGTACGGAGTGCTGGAGACAAACACGCCTCCCATGTGGTAGGAGAAGAAGGAAGGCAAAACACAAATGAGAGGACAAAGCTGGGACGCCCGTATTCTACATCCGAAGGCTGGATTATCAGCAGCCTTAAAGGCCTTCTCGCCTGCAGAGGCAGTCTGAGCTGGGTTTAAATCTTCTTCAAAGATGGGCTGGGTTTTTGGGCCTCATGGGGCCCGGCAGAGGAACAGCTTCAAAGCACATGTTAACCCCCTCCTTGGGTCTGCAACACCCAGAGACAGAGCCCCTTTGGTTCAAAGTGTTTGAGCTGGAGATGATAACTCCCTGCACCACAGAGATGTTTTCTTCTGAGAGAAAGTCAGTGTTTTGATGTGTTTTTGGTCCTAATTTACTCATTTGTTTCAACTTTTGTATTTATGTTTTAATTTATTTGGGTTGTTCAACTAGCACTGTGCGTAAACTTTAAAAACATCACATATGTTGTGACAGTAGACACCTTTGGTTTTCTAGAAAGGAGCTTTCAATTCTTCTAAAAGTCGCACCCATTAGTATAAATTACTGGATTGGACATTGCGTCACTAGTGCATTGCAGCTGCTTTGATTTCTAAAAGTTCAATAAATGACAGAAGCTGAGCTAAATGCCTTGTTTGCAGAATGTCGCAATATTCATAACAATCATCAAAATGGATGAAGTATTTCGTAAAGTAAACCAGCAATTAATGTAAAACTATTGTCCAAGTTAAAGAAGAAATTTGTTTAGTTCTCTCTTGCATCTTGACTGAATAGAGAGAAACTAAACTGTCTATTTAGGGATAATACTACTGCACATATTAAGACATTTTCAGCTTTAAATTAAGACATTCTTAAAAATCAAATAAGAAATAAGTCTGTTTCAATTTCAAATGTGGGCTAAACTTCTTCAATGTTCTGCTAATGTCAAAAATCCACAATTTTGCAACTGCAGTGTTTACATTAAATACGAACACAATTAAAATCGCACGTGACTAAGTTTGTTCACAGGAGAAGGCCTGAAAACTCATGCCATGTCTTCATCCTCCTCCTACTACCACTTCCTGTCGTCTTCTTTGTTGATTCTGCCAGTAGTAACATCCAGTTGTTGATCATGTGATTCCTGTGATTGCTAAAAAGTGTTTCCATTGCAGTTTTGCGAAATAAACTAATTTCAATACAGCCAAAGAAAGTAACTTGATACTAGCGCAAAAACCTTTTAATCAAAAGAAAGAAGATTTTCTTTTTTCTGAAATTGCCATGTTTCCATTAAGCAAATCCTTGTAATTTCCACACTTTTGTGGTCAATGGAAACGCTTGTGGACATGACTTAGTGTACAGAAATGCCAACACTCTCTATACCAGCTGATAAGTGATGTCCAATCCAGTGATTGACGGTAACGCTGTATTCTCTTATGGGTCTTCGATGTGTTTATTGTGATACTGTCTGTCATTTTTCACCTCTTTGTATTAATTCCCAGTTTTCTTGAAAGCATAAAGATGTTGCCATGAGGCAGAGTAGAGGTTTATCTTGACAGAAATCTGAACGAGCACACGACCAAGTCGCCTTTCGTTTCCGATCCCACCGCCGTGCCAAACGGAGTCCGACAGCGGAGAGGCTCCAACCGTCACGTTGCTTTTCTCTGGTGGAACCCTCCAACCGTTTGGGCTGCAGGGACACTGATCAACCTGCAATAAGTGCCAAATGTATAAAGAACAAAAAAGACTTTTAAGAAAAAAACAAAAAAAGAATCCAAGAGAGACGGAAACACCAAAATATGAAATATGAAACTGAGAAAGATGTAAAAAGTGCTTTTTCATTATTGAATTGGGCAAATTTACTTGAATTCAATATGGTGAGTCATACTACACTAAGTGGTATGTAAATGTAGATATTTTTTGTATTCTTGTTAATAAAAGCTTTTTTTTAAAATGTTTGTTGTTGAACGATAATTAAGCCAAAGTTTAGAGTGAGCGCCTCCATAAAATACACCACAAGCAAAGACAGCAGCAGTGGTGTTAGGGGGCAACTGGGCAATTATTTGATGTTCAAAATTTACCCAGTCCAAAAATACTTTAATTATGCAAACAAATAAAGAGGTATGAATTATTATTCCTTGAAAAGCTCTTGACTTATGGTTAGCACTGGTTATGAATAAGCGGTCTGCATGAAAAGAAAACAAAAATGAAGTGGCGTCAGATTTTAGCGGTTGTAGGATTTATGTTTTGTTGTTCATAAAAGAACACGAGATATCTTTCCCCTTAGTGCTGGACTCTTACATTTGTTTTGGGAATTCCACCGTGTCCATTTCCAGTTTTAGGAGTGGTCTCCAGTCCACTTGGCGTTCACATAGGCATCCGAACTGCACCAGAATTCACTTCATCTGAGTATAAACCTATGTTTGTAGGCAGATCAGAGATTGCTTTTTTGGGTGATTATGCATTCAGACATTCCCAAACAAACCAGACTTTTGTACCAAATGCACTGGAGGTGGATTAAAGCAGACCAAACAGGGCTGGTGTGGATGCCTATTACCAAAAACTTGTTTGGTTTTGTACTAGTCAAGAGATCCTGAAAACATTCTGATCTTTAAACGTTTGACACGACTGGATTTTGATATAATTAGCTTGTTTTTGCAACCGTTCCCCAATGACAATATGCGGAAAAGAAAGTTCAACTTTTTTATATTGTTTGAATGTCATTTTGTAGTTTCCCAAACTATCAAAGATGAGGAGGAGGATCTGCAGTCACTTCAACTGTATTCTCATCTCTTCAGCATACATCTCATCATTTTTCAGCACATACAACTCACATCCTGGAGCCTCTTTCCTCCTCAATGCCCCGCTCTGCACCATCTAGCAGTATAAATTAATCCCTCACATCCAGATGCAACACTATAGCATCCTCCCCTTCACATTTGCCCCGCTGTCGACTTCTCCCACAGCCATTTCTAGGAAAGAGCTTTGCCACCGAAAGGCTCTGTGGGGCTAATTTTGTCTTAAGCTCCACTGCTCTCCCTAACAGACAATGGAGCTCAAACGTTTCACGATAATAAGAAGCCTTGCAGCTCTAATCCTACTGAGGGTAAACCGCAGCAAACCCACTGAATCAGCCCCTAATGCCGAATAGAAAAACACTTCGCTCTGTTGAAAATAAGGGGGCAGAAAGAAAACTCCCAGGCTCTGGAGAGAAGAGCAGGTCAAGCCAATCTGACACATGAAGAGTGAAACGTATATTTGTAGACATTTTTCCTCCAAATATTCTCTTCCATCTAGCAAACACAGTATACTAGTTCACACATCTCACACAAACGGTCAAATATGCCAGTGGAGGGTTGATGATTTGAGCTGATTATGTATTCATAGGACAACGACAACTTAAGGTGTTTTCTCACCGGTAGACTTCGTTCGATTGGGGACTAAACTTGCAGTTTGTTATATTTTCAGCTGCTGCGGTTCTTTCACACTGCACTGAGTCAAACCAACCAAACTAAGTGAAAAGGCTGTTCCTCTCCTTGCCTTTGTAGCACTGCATCAACAACCACTGAAGAAAATGACACAAAAAACCTCTGAAGAAGACATTGACCGAAGGTCCTTCTTCACGAAATGTAAACAAAAATGCAGGAGCGTCAGATTTTAGTGATCGGAGGATTTCCCATTTGTTTCTGGGAAAAGACCACGAGCCATTTCCTCCACTAGCGCTAAACTTGCATGTTTGTTTTGGTTGTGTTCGCCCAAAATGCCCAAATTTATGACTGTTAGTGATTTTATAGAGACATAAATATTCTGTAATTAAGATTAGATAATAAATTAAATATACTGCTCAAAAAAATAAAGGGAACACTCAAACAACACAATATAACTCCAAGTACATCAAACTTCTGTGAAATCAAACTGTCCACTTAGGAAGCAACACTGATTGACAATCAACATGATTTTGTTGGACATTCAACTTTGTACAGGACAAAGTATTCAATGAGAATATTTCATTCATTCAGATCTAGGATGTGTTATTTTAGTTCCCTTTGTTTTTTTGAGCAGTGTATATGTATATACATCTCTTTTTTTCTTGGTTTGTTTGATTTTTGGTTTTCTTTGGTTTTTGTTTTTCCCCATAAATGCTAGTGGAAGCTCAAAATAGACATTTTCATTTCTTATTTTGGCCGTGTCAGTCCTCACTACAAAAATGTAAATAATCTTTACTGTCGATATATTTATAGATATAAATATGGTGTAATTTAGATTAGTTTATGAATTAAAAATAAGATGTACATATATTCTTTTTGCTTACTTTTTGGTTTTGTTTTTTCCTAATATTGTTCGTTGTAGGTCAAAATATAGACAGAAACATTTCGTTATTTCAGCCATTTCAGTCGTCTGACTTCAGTAGATAACCAGATATAGATTTCCTATAAACAGCTTCAGTCTCTCCAGAGTTTGTCCTTGACGTGTCTGCTCTGTCCTTCATCCGATCTGAGCAGGACATTGAGACAGAAATAAATGTCTAGTAGCAGCAGCACCTTTTTGTAAGACTCTGAACTCCTGTGTTTTAGTTTGGGGAAAATATGAATATTTCATTCTGCTAAGGCAGTGCCCTGCAGCTATTTCACACAAATTAAAAACCCATTTCCTTTCATTACATGAGAACTTAATTCTATTAGTTCCACAGGAAAACATTTCAGCAGTCAGCGGCGGCCAGGTCTGAGGAGGATTTAAGGGGCGAGAAGTCCTGATAAAGTGCTTCAGAGGTCAGTCGCCATCGCCGGGTGAAGGAAAGGGCGGAGGATTCGCCTCAGGCTACGCCATCAAACAGGAGGATGAAGAGCAGGAGCTGTCATCATCGGTGTGGGATTACAGGATTTCACAGGGGAGCTGCCAGCAGACGTCACTCTGCATCCGCCAAGCACTTCACAGGAAACCAGCAGCAGCATGAAGCTGCTCTCTCTAAAATAAATCTTTATCTTCTGATTCACCTCATTCAGAAAGTGGAGTTTTACCAATTATTCGTTCCATTGTGAATCCAAATTGATCGGTAAAGCAATGATCTTCAGAAATTTCAATCTCAATGTTGGGACACAACTAGATCTGCTAAGATAACAAATTTCCCAGACGATAAATTGTTGCAGACGTTACTGGATAAACTTTCATTTGTGGTTTTGAGACCATTTTCAACTACTTTAATGGTAATAATGGCATGACAATGCAATAACATATTTTCAGAGATCAATACATTTTAAATTGTGATGAACCTTTAATTTTTTAATTTTTCCAACTCAAAATTTTCAACTTTTGGAGCTGAGAATTTTCCATTTTTTTCTAGAAAATTTTCTGATATTCTAAAAATTTCTGATTTTTTTGACAGAAATTTTACTCTTTTTTTTATCTACATCAACAATAATATTCCATTTTACATATGACATTTTCTGGCAATACAACTTTTTTTTCTTAGAATAAACTAATTGATTTATTTCATGTTACCTCTAGTAGACTTAGGTAAGATTCAGTTTCAAAAGATTCCTAAACAACAAAGATATTCATCCTGAAAAGAATAAATGGAAACATGTCAAGAAAATAATATATTGTTAAATGACCTTTTTTCTTTCATTAGAAAACTAGTGTCCCAATCTATTTTGTCTTCCTCATTCTTCTCAACAACTGATCTAAATGTTATGCTTTTCCAGCTTTTCCATCCTAAGATCTACTGAGACAGAGCAGCAGTTGTAACAGCTGGATAAACCTGCAGGTCTGTCTGATGGATAAGTCCATCCACTGAAGTCCGGATAAATCCGGATTTGGGGTCAGAAATTGCTTATCTAAACACAGAGCTGCATGACACCTGCTCTGAGAATTACACATTTTTGTTGTGAGCGTAGCCTCCTTTAATCTGTCACGCCACACATCCAGCCTCCATGGTGCATTCATTAAGGCGGAGAGGCGTAAACAGATCGATGGCTCTTGGGGAGGCAGACATGCAGGCTCGGATGCTAGCAGTAGCAGCTGCTACAGAAATATGAATCAGGTGTTACTGACACTGCTGAAATACTGTAGCACCAGTAGGAACGTTTCACATCATGAGCTCCATTCAGCTCAAGGGTGTACTAATGACAAAACGTGCAGAAAAAATAATATATTTGTAGAAGAATCGCAATTTCTAGTCCTGGGAATTTTTCATTTTAATATACAAAAAATATTTATTTCTTGTCCTAATTAATGTTAGGACAAGAAAGTCTGCATTTTGTTTAAAGGTGAATTATGTAGATTTATAAAACATAAACGCACTATGACAAATAGTCCCGACAAATTTTTCTGGCAGATGAATTGTCCCAGAAAGTTATTGCTATAAACAACAACATTGTTGTTTTGATACCATTTTCAAGTAATGTAACACTAATGGCATATTGATGCAAGAACACATTTTCAGAGATCAATAAACTTTAACTTCTATAGACAATAACATTTCTACATAAGAAAATGACTAAATTAAGGAAGGCTGCACAATCAGTGGGTGCAAAGACTTTTTGGAGAGCAAAAATAATAGCTAGCCAACATATTCTAAATGTTACAAACTTGCATTTTTCATACTAATGTAATATTTATCCATTTGGACAGAGTCTCGTGGCAGATGTTCACACCAGACACTAATGACGTTACCCACACTGCTAAAGGTCACACAGTGATGGAAGCAGAGATGACAAACAGAGAAAAGAGGAAAATAGCCAGCTAATGTCACCAATGCAAGATTTCCTGACACTGACGTTTATTTCATTAGCCACTTGGAAAAAATTTAAAAAGGAAAAATTGTTTTCAACAGTGCAAGGAATCTACGGTACCACGCTGAAATTTGAAGTCCAAACAGGCAACAATCCTAACAGCTGCAAAAATGTGGAGTCCCCACAATAGTTTTAGAAAACAACAAGTGAAAACAATTTGGAAAAGAATCATCAAACAGAGGGACTGCAAAGAGATATCATACAGACACGTTGACACATCCAGAAGATTTGTGCATGTGCACAACGCTGCAGGATGAAAAGACAATTTTTTTACAATCTCATTAAAATAAAGCCTGGAGATGTATGTATTATTAATTTAAGAAGCGCACAGCATAGATGAACCATGACTAAGAGACCAACAAAAAGAAAATATATTGACACTCTGGACCAATGTGCAAGAGAAAGATAAATCAACAAAATGGCTGTCAAGATCGCCTGTATGAAACAGATAATGGAAAAATGTCTAAGAATGTGGACAAGTTGCCTTCGATCTCATAAAATGAAATGGTTCACTACTTAGTGAACACGAACACTGCGTACACCATGGGGGAGCTTCAAGGCCTGAAATCCACTGACCATATAATAAACATTTAAATAGCTTTGTAAAGGACGTACGAATTCTTTGTGTGAATGACAAGGTTCTGACTGGCAGAGTAAGCACACGTACTAACAAAGCTACACGTACGTCTTAGCGAGCAAATAAAAGATACATTAGCTAAGGTAATTTTGCTAGTTCAGAAGTAAGTGCAACAGTAACTACTTCCTTATCTTAGTATTACTCAGAGGTGGATACAATACTCAAAAATTTTAATCAAATAATAGTTATGATGTACTTAAATTGTTTTTAAGTTAGACGGGAATGAGGCAAGAGTCGGTTCCAAGCTTGTGGCTTGTTTATTGTTGTCATGGCAACTGTCATGACAGTTAGCTATGGCACCTACCAAGATGGCTGTCCCCTTTATATGACTAGAAAAGTACTTCAATCCTTTTTCTTGCCATACATAAATTTAAGATTTAGCATATTATGCTGACAAGTTGTCAGCTAAAACTAATGGTAGTTCTAAACAGCGAGAAACTTGTCTATATAACTCCACTGATAGCATCTGCATGTTCAGGTCCAAACACCCAAACTGGGTCAATAATACTTGACAGATTTTGCTTTTAAAGAATCCAAGGCATCGCCTGTAAAAGGTAAGAAAACCGGAGCAGAGTAAATGTTGGTGGGACAGACGTAGCACTCGTCTGATGACTTTGATGGAAGGGGATTTAGTGGAAACGGCTGGCCCAGCGTTTTTACCACATCTGATGGATTAGACAAGCTGAAGCAAAGGCTGTGTGCAGGAAAGCAGCACGTTTCTCACAAAGCCAGTCTCACTCAACGCTTCATTTCAACAGGGGGCGAAGGAAACAAGTGTGGAGTGTGTGTCAGAGGATGGAGGGATGCAGGTGTGTGTTTGTGTGTGTTGGTGCATAATTCTGCTTGTCTGCTTTTATGATTGTGAGCATAAAATATGCAGCGCCTGCAGAAAACAGCTTGCAGGCTTGTGTGATGATAGCACAATAAAGGTTTCTACAGTCGATATTCCAGTGTGGGCCAATCATTTGTCTGCGGCCATGCATCGTTAGGAACCATCGCAATCAATATGGGCGTAAATAAATTGGGAGACCAAGGGGAAAACATCGCCTAACTCTTCAAAATCTAAGGGATACTAAGAATAAGGGAGCTTTGCATCTCCACTAGATTGATTCTTTATTATGGTAAAAAAAAAAAAATAATGTTTTGTGGTATAAAAAATATAAATTTCTACCCCCTCCTGTCACAACTGCATTAAGTCTTCTTGTGTCACAGCTGGCAGTCAAAAGATCTGATCTGATTTGGGCTAAATCTTGATAGACAACAAAACATTTTTCATTAATATCAGAGACTTCTTGGTTTCCAGTTCCAGCTCCAATTTGTGGAGAAAAATGTAACTGGATGGATAAAATCTGAAAACAAAACCGTAAGTGATGCATTTGGAATTTGTTAGATGCTTAAAAACAGGATTTGAAAATGAAAATTTTTTTCTCAGTTTTTTCAGCTCAAAAATTATTCTTCAATTTGATTAGATTTTTTTTAAAATCAGTTTTATTTTTTTATTTTCTCATCAAACTTTATGACACCAATTTAGACCACACAATAGGTTAGTAGTCAAAACAAATGCAGCAAAACCAGCCAAAAATAATTGGGGGTTAAAAATCGGGTTGAACTCACCACTGCAGTTGAAATTCCTCCACATCCGGTCCTTGGGTCTTCAGAATAGGTTCCCTGCATTTTAGTTTCTGTAGCTAGCATTAAAGAACCGTGTGTGGGAGTGGCATCTCAGCGTCCCAGGTTCAAAGACGAACAGACATTTACCACCCCGATCCATTTACAGAGTTTCTTCTCCCTTTAAGCTGCCAAATAACGCCACAAATGTCCGAAAACATACAAACGCTACGCACAACTTGCTCATTCCTCCTGCTGCTAACCTGAAATTAGCTAGCAACTTAAACCAGGCTTGGACTCGATAAGTTCGGCTGGAGGACGTCCTCTTTACATACTGACGTTGTTTTTATTAAATAATTACCCAAAATGTCCAACAGTGGCATCCCCAAAAACGATTTTTAATCTAACTGCTGATGTTTTTAACATTCCTGGAAGCTAGTGAACGTGAAGTTAGCTTCTCCGCTCCTTCACCGCGAATGGAACGTTCCAGAATTCTCCGGAGCGGCGGGGAACGCCCATTGGCTGAAACTCGAGCTGTGATTGGTTGATCAAACTTCCTGTTTGAATTATTTTACAACGTTTGCTATCTAAATTACTTCTGAAAGTTTTTATAGGAAGGGAACTAGGTAAAATGAACATAAAAAAATCGGATAGAATACCAACTTTTTGTGACTTGTTATTAAAAAAAAGTAAGACAAAATGTAAGCCAACTGAAAAAAGTTAGTTTCAATTTGTTCTTTTACTTTTCCTCAAAATGGTTTTGGTTGAGTTGTATTGCATGTTTGGACTATTTTACCTTTGGTTTGGATGTTATGTAGCTGGAAAGATTTCTGCTCTTTCTTTTTCACTTTCAGACAATTGTTATAATGCATAACCTTGGCAACAAGGACCTGTGTTTACAACTGGGAGCATCTACTTAGTACTTCAAAAGCTCAAATAATACAGGAAAAGAAAGATGCACAAAAAACTAGATTCAGATGATTAATTATGAAAAATTAGAGTTGAAAAAGTCAAGATGTGTCATCTAGATTTCCAAAGCAGAAGCTGGAGGCTGTGAGGAGTTTGTGCTCCTTTTTCTCTAAACAATACTCCAGTAAAGGACTTAAGTTGAAGAGGCGAGGGCTTACTGCTGATATACTGAACCATCTGTTGTTTACACCCCGGCGTTACCTCATGGGCATCCTCTGTGAAGAAAATGAGACAAAAGCACAGGAGCTGATGAGTGCTCTCAAATTTAAAAGCCCTGGTTTTTATTCATTTAACATCCCCTGATGAGAGCCTGAGCTTTCCTCCCTGTGAGGTCTGCAGTGACTTAACCGAAGTCACAGATAGTTTTGGACTAAAGTTATGTAGTGAAATGAAGAAAACTGGAGATCAGTTGTGGCAAATGTCTTTGAGCATATTGTATATATTGTGTACGACCTTGGTTTTCAGGCTGGTTTCCACAATGGGCAGAGGAAGTGAGGGAGAATACTTCTGGAAGACGATAAACAAATGTTTTCTGACAAACAGCAGAGGGATGTTTGGTCTTTTACTAAAAGAAATTAGCATTTTGAGTTCAATGGACTAAATTACATGAGAGTTTAAAACTGTTTGCATCTCATTGAGCGGAATAAATGATCTTGGTGGAGAAACTTTAGGCATTTCTTGCAGCTGTTTACCAGTTTTTCACTTATCCCAGCAGGGATGTCAACCCACTCCTCCATATAAAAATTCTCTAAATGTTTTAGTGTTCAAGGCAGCCTCTTGGCAAATCAAATCACCATAAAAGACTTGCTCCTTGCAGTTCTAAACTGTGGAAGACACATTGAACGTCCTGTGTCAATGTTGCCAGTAAGGCCTTTAAATGACTCAGAGAAGTAATTTAAAGCTGAGCTGGTTGGGAGAAAGGATTGTTGTTTGGTCTGTTGGAAGAATGGTTGGTTGGTTGGTTGGTTGGTTGGTTGGTTGGTTGGTTGGTTGGTTGGTTGGTTGGTTGGTTGGTTGGTTGGTTGGTTGGTTGGTTGGTTGGTTGAAATGATGGTTAGGGTTTTAACATCTTCAATCATATGTTGGAGGGATGATTAGTTGGATAAATGTATTTTCAATAAATGGTCATGTTGCTCCCAATAATTCTTGAATAAATACTTGAAACTGTTGCCATTTTAGCAGAACTTTTAAACACCTCTTTAGCAAGGGTCCATAAATAAAACATTACAATCCATGAGAGTATTCAGCCAGGTGCTGAATGACTTACAGCTTTCGTGTTCAGGTTACAGTTCAACCTATTCCAAACAAATTTCTATCATCTTTCCTTCAGTTTATGGAGAAAAAATGTTCTAATTTCCTCTGGTCTGATGGAAATTTTCAAACATGTAAACCTCTCATAAGCAGAGACTGACACGCTGTCAGGATGGAAATGAGCTCCTTCATACTCTGCCAGCCCCACAACCCCAACCATCAGTTACTGAGGGTCGCAGGTGAACAAATACAAGGACCTGACACACACCGACTAATTAACCTGTCATTATATCCACACCTGAAGCACCGAAATTGCTTTTTCACATCTCTCACATTTAGCAGTTGCAGAGATTGAGGGTAATTTTTCTGATGTTGCCATTTTTCAATTTGATTGCATTCAGTTTGTGAAGCAGAAATGGTTGCACAAACACAGTAGAAAAATAATTATTATTTCTGTGGCCAATAGAAAAGCTATTTTGGATGCGTTTTGGCATTTTTATAATTCAAACTCCTCGTCGAGATGCTGATTGTTGGTTTGCTCCTCTTCATAACAATGGAGAACAAACAACAAAACCCATCAGAAAGTGTTGCTCGATAGGAAATGGGGCCCTGTAATGTGCATTATTGATCCATTCTGCATTGTTTATGCAATTTTAAAACATAAACGAGAATTAGCCCATGTACTGCAAAGGGATTTTAGCAATAATAGACAGAAAAACACAGCCCTCTTTGAAGATCCACAGCTCAGCCACACTTTCAAGTGGAAACACCATTTAAAGTTTTAGGAAGTTTTAGAAAGTTGGACTTTATCAGAATAAACTAGTATCTAAATAACTTTTATTGCTTTTACACAATCCCACTGTAAGTTTGATGTCTTTTTTCCTCTCAGAAGGTGATGATGTCACACTCTAGTTTTCAACCCTGTGAAATATCCAGAAACCTTTTTGATTTAAACCACTTTCATGTTCACAATTTCTCCTCCAGATACAATTTACATATGAAAACGTAAGCATTTCTCTCTGTTTTCACCCAGTGCCCCTCTCTCTGTTTAACAGATTCTGTTTTCTTTCTAATCCCACCACAGTGCAAAGATCGCTCACACAAACTACAGTTCACTCACATCGTTTCGCACTGAGTTTTTCTTCCAGAGCTGGAATTGAGCATTATTTTTCACCTATAAAGTGGAAAAGAAATGTAAAAATGAATGCATAAGGCCACCAGATGGTCCGGCACATAGCAGCCTGAGATTTGTTTTTTTTAAATGACTTGGTTTTCAAACAGAAACTGTTTGTTTGAGACATTGATTTGTGTCTGTTTTGTTAGTTCTTCTCAACATAGTGGAATCGCCATAGCAACAAGTGGTTCGGTATTTTCTGCATCTGTGGTCTTTATGGCATTGATAAGTTATTCCTTCAAAGTTGCCTTGTAACTGAGAATAAGTTTGCAGTACTCAGAATGAATACACATCAGGAAGAACTTTTAACTTGTACTTTCAAAATAAGGTTACAAACCCTTTAAAATCATATGCCTGGTTTCAAAGAAACTCTCTCGCCTGAATCTGGAAACTAACCTTTAATAAACACTGTGTACTTGTTAAAGCAGCTTAAGTCACGAGTTCACGCTCCTTTGAAACAGTTTAGAAACAGGTTTCCTGTCCTGACACATCACAGTTCGCGTTAACACACAACACTGCCTTCTAATCTTTTCAAATATTTAGGTTTTAAGTTGTCAGAAACACTGTGCGGCTGTTCACTGAAAAATTGATATACCTATTTATTCACTCGGATGCACACTGCCTCCTACAAATAGGAACCATCACTGTTTTTAACTCTCTTCCCCTTCCGCAGCACGAGGAAACAGTCTGATCTTCTGCCGGGCTTAACGGGATGACAACCTCTGCTCAGCTTATGTGGAAAATCCAGGATACGTCCTCAAAGGTGCTCATATAACACAGTGACACAGGAAAACAGCTCCTCTGAAAAGCATTTACAGTAATGCTGCGTGTCAGAGATATGGGGGGGAAAAAATGAATTTTATAGCTCTAATATGGGAGAAATGCAAATGATCTCCAGTGAACGTGAGGGCTGGAAACTGCAGCAAGCTATGTTTGACTCTGAGGATGGGATGGTAGAAAGTAAATCAGAATATTAGTAAGTAAAATTACCTCCAGACTCTCTTCCAGCCTTTTTGTAGCAGCTGCTTCGGTATAAAGATAAACTGAATTGAATTAAATTATAAACTCTATTCTTCAATTATTATTATAAAATATAAGTCAGAATAATTTCGTTCATGTTTCTGATTGGCTGCTAAGCTACTTTGCAAGCGCAATATGGATGAGGAAAAGGCTAAACATGCTAAACAAATGCAAAAATGATTAAAATAAGAGGTTCCCCTGCCAGAAGCTAATGCTGTTTGGGCCGTGGCATGCAGAGGTTTGGGAACCCCGAGTGTATGTAAACTTCTGGTCTCAACTATATTTAAATTACTTTGTTCTCTAAATTTGGCTTAGTTTCTAATACCAGAACCTAAACTGAAAGAATCTGTTGCCTTCTTGTAAAGCATGAAAGTAAGCTACAACTTTGTTTTGATGTTCACATTTTCCACAAATGATTTTTCAAACATCAGCTATAAAAAAAAACACTTAAATATCAATAATGTAACTTAAACCAAGGTAACAGGAAACTCCAGGAACTCCTCTATCAACATTCTGAAAATCCAGATTTACATATTTCAATGTTAAGCCTGGCAACCAGTGGTTTCATGTCCAGCTTAGCGGTGATTAGCACCGGTTGTAGGTGGTAATTTTGGTCAGTGTGAATAATGAACTGGTTTGTTTTCATAAATTATTTTCAGATTTCTCCTTCATTGTGGATGGTGTGGGGTTTTGCATTTCTGTAAAACAAAAACCATAACTTTTCTTTAGCTTTAAATTAGCTCAATATGCTATAAAGTAGAACCAAAAGCTGCTTGATAATTTTAGTGTGATAAGAGTATTAACCCACAATGACAATGAAAGGAAAAGTGAGAATCTTATAAATTTGGTCCAGTCTTTAGGCACTTGGAGATAAACAAAACCCTTCAATGATCCTTAGAGAAAAGAAATAAACACCAAGCATGTGGAGCTCTTCATTAACAAGCGCTGCTGCTGCTGGCTGTACTTAACCGAAGTGGCATGCTGCAGAAAAGCTAGCTGCAATTGGCCCCTAAGGAATGTTAATTACCTCTGTGACAATAAATCCATAAAGATTTGAGGAAAAAAGAGATTCCTGAGGATAAACAAAGAAAAGGAGTGAGCTATTAAGTTCAGTGAGCTGTGAAAAATAGGATTTCTGTTAGATAAAACTGGAAATAATTGACTGATGCCAGAGAATTTAAGGTTTGAGAGATAAGAAGGATAAGAATAGTAGCTCTCAAAGATTAAACTGCTTGTTTGGTGCAATCTAAAAGCCAAAACTCAGTACACAAAAAAAAAACATTGAGATTTGTGAGGCTTGAACAAACAAATGTTTTTAATTAAAATATAAGTAAAGCAATAAAAAAAACTTCTATTGACTGATTTAAACAAAAATTCACACTTTTACTATCCTAAAGCATCTCAGAGCTAGCTGTGTATAGTTCAGCTGTACAATATACTGCTCAACAATTCAGCCTATACAGGGTCTTTAACAGGAAAAAAATGAAAATCAAATGGGAAGGTGTGGATGTCGATTCCCACCGAATCAGAGAACAGTTCAGGTTCTGGATTTTAAAGGGGACCTATTGTGCAAAATTTCCATTTTGCATGCTTTTACTCTTTCACTTGGGTCTCAATTGCTTCTAAAAAACATAAGTGCTTAAAAAATCCCAAGTTGATGTTTTTTGGTGTTTGGAAAATTAACCATTTTGAAACCCTCTAGAAGGTAACATTACAAACCAAGCTGGACTCCAGGATGTTTGCTCAGCCGGTTTTATCACTGCATTGGTAAAATGGCCGCTGGAAAACTTACCATCCAGAAACCACTTGCTGCATTATTATTGGTTGTGCAGGAGGCTCCACTTCTGCTTTTCAAATATGTACGGTTGTATGACTGCGGATCTGTTTGCAGCCAATTTCTTGTGCGAGTGTAAACGTAGAGTTGGGGGGCGTGGCCAGCAGCAGCTTCTTTGGATTTAAAGTGACAAGACGCCCTACACCAGCTCATTATGAAAGGAGCTCAACATAGACTAAAATGTCATCATCTAAGAGTGACTGTGCAAAAAACATATTTTGTACAGACCATAGACCTATCCTAACCTGTTAAAGGAAGCATAATAGGTCACCTTTAAGACACAGCGCTCAAAGCCTCAATATGGCTAATAAAAACACAGATAACTGATGAACCGTTACAAACCACAGAGCAAACAGGCGTTCCAGTCACTTCGAGTGTAATGGGTGTCTACGTCACTCTAGGAAAACACAATCAGCTGTCTAAAAACAACTTTCAGAACGTTCTTGAAGAAAACACAAAGATGTGGCAGTTTTTAGAACCAACACAGCTGGTGGAAAATATCCATTTTCAGTTTTCATAATTGAAAACGACAAACAATGCTGACAGTTTGTAAATCTCCTTCTCGCCCTCGTTGTTCGCTCATCAGTACTACTCCCCTTTGCTCCGTCGTTGCCTGGTTTTCCTGTGATGTTAAGCTTTGTCTCCACTCCTCAGAAGCGTCTGGGCCACTGAGGAGGAGGCGGAGGTCCGCAGGAGGTCAAATCGACCTCCCTCAGCCGCAGGAGATAACAGTGAAGCGTTTGGAGATGCAGGACATGTTGTGCAGCACGATTCCCAACAGGAACAGCAGCACACACGCCACCAAAATAACCGTGCAAACGCCGGACCATGTGGAACCCTTTCCTCCTCCAACAGGGCCGGGAACTCTCCTCTCGCCTTCGCTGCCGTCCAGCCCGACGCCCTCCAGGTCCATTGCCAGGCCCAGAGGCTGCTGTTCGGGCACGGTCACCACCGTCATACCCTTCTGCTGGCCACCGGGAAGAAAGCGGCAACCCAGGTCTCCCGGCAGGCCGAGCGCCCGCTCCTTGGTGACTGGCAACGGCAGCATGTAGCAACCATTGCTAGGGAGGCGGATGAAGACAGGCGTATGCTCCGAGGCGTGAGGTATAGCGATGACAGTGATGATGTCCGGGTCGTCTGGCAGCTGGGAGACGGACAGGCCGGGGGGAAGCTTGGTGACGCCGCGGCACCAAGGGCAGCGGATCTCCTTCTGGGTGCTGCGCATCTGGGTCAGGCACACGGAGCAGCAGGTGTGCCTGCAGTCCAGGAGTTTGGGCCGCCGCCGGGGGCTGTAGTAGTTAAAGCAGATCTGGCATTCCAGAATGGAGTCCTGGGAAAGAGTCTCCATGTTGGAAAGGTGCATCCAGCAGCCAGTAGCTTGGTTAGTTTCGATGCAGAGCAGGTTGTGACGCTCCTCAACTTTAATGTCGCCAAAACCGTTCAGTTGGCGAAATGTTTCATCTGCAACAGATGAAGAAGAAAGACCAGTCCTTAGAAACTGCAGGTAAAATAAAACCTTTCTCAATAAGGCCTGTTATAATAAGAAAGAACCCAATTAATCGCATAATGAATTAAAATTAGTTCAATAATTTTCATTTGCACGATTTATTAAAATTAACTTAAAATTATGTAACAACAACTCCTATTAAGCACTTTCTGCAATTTAATTATACATCAGTTAACCTAAAACAATTAACAGATCAATCCTACACTGAACGGCAGCTAAATCAAGAAAAAGGGCTGAGCTTTTTGTTCTGATGCTTGACCATTAATCAACTAATAGTCAGAATAATTGGCAGAAAAATCAACTACTACAATAATTGTTAATTGCAGACTAAAAGATGTCATTTGCAGAAAAACACACACATTTAGAGCAGCAGAGAATCCAAAACTGAACAATAAATACAATTTGCATTTAAGGTAAAAAGAAATTAAATAAAGATAAAAGCCTGTACATCTGTTCTACACAAAACTCCTCAAGTTTCAGTTTAGCTTCACCCGGTTAAATTATGTCAGTAGAAATTTCAGATTAAGAACTTTTTTGATACCCAATTAATTAGTTAATCCAAGACACAAAAACATGGCAGATCTGTATCCGATTAATCGCTACAATAATCGATTAAACGTCAGAATAATTGATAGAATAGCTGTTTTCTAAAATAACTTTAGTTGCAGCCCTATATTTAGATATGAGAAACAACTGGCACTGCTGTGAATGATGCAGACAACGTATGTATCATCCAGCAGGTGACTGCAGCAGCAGCAGCAGCAGCGTATTCATGAGATCCTTCGGTGTTTGTCTCGACTGTGGCTGTTTCCTTTTTCTCCTTCAGGCCAAACTCTCCAGGAACCCCTCCTTCTACACCCGACTCTTCTTGCAGAATCACGTCCACAGCGTTAATTCAAACGGAAGCAGCAATAGTTTGCTTTTACAGATGATTAAGCCCTGTCAAAATACCACCGTGGAAACAATGAATACCAAACAGGGCCAAGCCGCCTTTACGTTTTGTTTCTTTGCCCAAATTGCCGAGTGTGAAAACTGCTGAGGAGGAAAAAAAGGAAGAAAAACGAGTAGGTTTCTTCTCTCTCTATCTTTTTTCTCTCTACGCTGCCGTCATGACAGAGACGCTGTCCCTTCAGGGCGTAAAAAGCGGGAGAGGACGAAGTGAGATGGAGAAATGATGATAGAAATAGAAAAAGGTGACCACTGATTGTCCCACAATACCGAGCGACGGTGTCCCTTATCAGAAACAAGATCTCAGGTAATTACAGCTCTCATGGCGCCCCATAGGGACACTGATGCAGCAGGGGAGAGATAAGAAGAGGTTTCACATCAAACATGTTCAGAGCAGATCATTCAGTCCTGCTGGCGAGGTTCATTTAAGTGCAGATCAAACTCGACCTTGGATGGAAAAACATAACAGGACCAGAAAAAACATCAAATATCTACTCAGATCCTCCCTGAATACTGAAAGTACACCATCTCACATTTCACAATAATTTATTAGATAAACATAGGAGCAAAATGGAAAAGCTGTGCATGGATACAAGAAGAACATATAATGAATTTTAGCCTGCTTTATTTCCCAACATTGCTTCAGATTAGTTAAGTCTCTTTCTCTCTGAAAGAGGCGACTTTCTGTGTTTTCCAGACACAGAGGCTCATTTTATATCACAATCTAGCAACTGCTCCACCTTCAGTCGTTATAAAAATACTGTAAAAATTAAACATGATTAGTTTTTGTCTCTTTAAGAAGCTCCTGTTCTAGGAAGTAATCAGAACAATGCTCCTCCTTATGCCATTTAGAACTGTTATAGGAGAAAAGAACTGAGAAGTAGTTCACAATGTGTTTGAATTTTATAACATAGTAGCTTTTAATGTACTTTTTTTGGGTTTTCTGAAAATATACTTCTTAAATATTGCTCCAAAATTGAAACATGGGGTGTTTTTACACCTACATTCTGTTCGATTGGTGAAAAAAAATTGTTATACTTTCAGCTGCTCTCAGTCAAACGAACCAAACGCTTTGAAAAACCTCCTCGCCTGTGGGGGCGCTGTAGGAGGAAACGACACAAAAACCTCCAAAGTCAACATAAATGTAACTTCCTTCTTCACAAAATACAAACAGAAATACAACAGTGTCAGATTTCAGATTTTGTAGGATTTCTCGTTTGTCTTTTTCTGCAGCTAGATCTTGACTCTCGCGTTTGTTTTGGTTGTATTTACCCAGAATGCCCTGCACTGTAATCCACTGCATGCTTTTGGAGCAGTATCTGGTCTGCTTGGCGTTCACATATGCATTCGAACCGCACCAGAGTTCACATTAATCAAACTAAGATGAAGTTCGTAGGCAGACCACAGTTCAATCTTTTGGTGCAATTGCACATTCACACCTCAGCAAACGAACCGGAGCTTCTGGAGTCGGATTAAATGGACTAAAGAGGGCTGGTGGGAATGAACCTCTGTGTTAAATAGGAGCCACGACGCCTGCAGCCAGTAAAGACTTCAGCACCAAGGGTTGAGCGGATCCTCGTTAGCTTGCCAGGTCAATACCTCGTGAGTGGCATCGGCTCCAGCTGCTCAAGCCTCTCCATCCTCTGCCTCCCTGGAGGCAAAACACTCCCTCCTTAACCGAGTCTGGAGGCCAGACCGCTCACTTCTTCCTCCATGGCTGACCTAGTTTCTCCACACCAGCTCAAAGTAGAGAAAAGGTGCTGCAAAGTCCAACCGGTCTCTCAGAGCGCTGAGGAAGACGGAACAGACTGAGAGGAAGGCAGAGGATTCCCACTGACAGTGGAGGGTTTTGCCAAGTCCTCTCCCCACAGATATGGATTAGCTTTGATCTGACTAAAAGCTTTGTGGCCCATTATTCCCATACACTCTGCTGGTGCGTTTAGACTAAGAATCCTTTCTTCCTCTACACAAAATATTCACACTTATCATTTTTCAAGTGACTTACTTGCTTTTTGTGCCTGAGCCACTCATCTTCTACATGTTAAAGGTGAAACAGAAGCTAAAATACCTGATTTATGAACGCCAATACGAACAATATGAGGTAAAATTATGTTAGAAATGACCTGCTATGCTTCCTTCAATAGGTTAGTATAGGTTTATGGTCTATAAAAAACATGTTCATTACAAAGTTTTGCACAAAGTCATTCTTAGATAATGAGAATTTAGTCTGCTCCTTTCAGAATATGCTTTTAAAGGGCGTCTTGTCACTTTAAATTGAAATAAGCCACGCCCCGAACTCAATGTTTATACTCACAGCTAAAAATGGCAGAAAACAGTTTAAATAGAAATTAAAAAATAAACAAACTCTATTGATTATTGATCCCAAAGGTAAATTAAGTAGATGATAGCTTAAATAAATGTGCAATCATGCAACCATACATCTTTGAAAAGCATTAGTGGAGCCACCTGCATAACCAACAAGAATCCAGCAAGTGGTTTCTATACTTGTCCTCTCCAGCAGCCATTGTACGGCACATACAGCGGTAAAACCAGCTGACCAAACATGCAGGAGCTCCTTGGGTTGCTAAGTAACGTGTGGAACTCTGTTTAGGTTGCTAGGTAACGTGCGGAACGGCTGTGCCCTTTCAATGTGACTTAAGCCAGAGGTTTTGAAAACAGCTCATTTTCCAGACACAAAAAAACCTGAACTTATTACTAAAAATGTAAGACCGAATGTAAGACCGAAATGGAATCATAAAACATGTAGAATGTGAATTTTGCACAATATTTCCCCTTTAATATAAAACAAGATGCTCTAAAACCAGAAGCTTAAATGGAAAATAGTTCAATTCTACTATTATAAATGGTCGGTTTTGTTAGAAAAAATTCATGAGCTGAGTTGCAGTAAAAAAAAATCAATGCAAGGCTGCAGCCAGTGGAGCAGCTTCTGTTGGTTGTAGCTGTATTTGGTCATTTTAGCAACAGTTTTTATTAGCTGAGAACAACACGTCGTCGTTCAGATAAACGGGGAAAAACCTTTTTCCTTTGCGTTTTTTTAGAAACATTTCCGAGGTCGTAAAACAACAGAGGACCAACTCTGTCTGCAGCGTAATGATATGATTTATCGGTTCAACTGAGCAGGAACCAGGGCGAGCTGGCTGACCCACTTTCTCTCACACTGCAGACACAAACACAGAAACATCCACAGAAACAAACGTCTGAGGGAAAGTTTTCCAGTCTTTCATGCAGTTTGTGTGAAAGCTTCTGCTTTTGTAGCCAGAGGACGAAGAGTGACCGAGCAGCAGCCGTAACGCGTCTGACCCACTGGGACGCGCCGCACACCTGAGGACACGGACAGGAGGTAAAAATAACCGCACATCCAGCTCCACACAGCTGACATAATAAAATAGCTGGAAGCAGCACGAAGCAGAAGATTGTTTTCATGCGGGAACCCTCGGGTGGGTTGAGCCGGTGAAATGTCAGCGCGGCGGTGACGCACAGAGGGACGCAGCTTCAAACGGGCAACTTCCTCATGGATGCGAGTCTGACGACGGCGCATCACGGCCGTTATAGGCAGAAAAATGAGGAGTGAATTTCTGCCATAAAACAAAAACAAGGACATTTCTGAGTTTGAAAAGCCAAATAGTTGTTAGGAAAAAAAACACATTTTGAGATTAATGTCAAAAATCTTCTAAAAAAATTTGAAATGTTGAGATTAATCTGCAAAACTTTCTAGAAAAAGACTTCCAGAAATCTGACCTTAGAAACTCATACACTTAAAAGTTTTTCAGGAATATTTCTTTGCAGAATCTACCAAACAACGTTTCTGTTATTGCAAATGTTCAACTTTTCAATTGAGTTTCAAAAATCTAAAGTTTGCAAGAAGTCCTTAGAAATTTTACAATAAATCTCATGCAAAAAACTTTGAGTTTGAGAAATCCTAAATTTTCTAGAAAAAAAATGAAATTTTGAAGTAAATTTTTAGAAACAAGAACTTTCTGAGTTTTAAAAGTTGAAAATTTGCTAGAAAACTATGAATTTTTTTTTGATGAACTTGATCTTAACATCAGGAACAAATTATTATCAGTAGCAGGTGTTTGAAACAAATCTATGTCTCATGTCAGATCCTGATATCAAAGCTTTCTTCTCATCATTTTAGGTGTTTTTCTGCTTACACTATGACTCTATTCAATTGCAATCTGCAGTGCAACTCATAGAAGGAACGACTGAAATAAAATATTTGCTGTATTTGTCATTTATTTTCCAGAAAAAAAAAGTTAGGAAAATCTTATCTGGTATGAAACAAATCTGATTTTTCTTTGCGCCACATCAGCCAGCAAGGGCTCACTGGACAAAATTGATTTTTAGAGGAAGAATATTTTTGGTTTATTTTGTACTGGGTTGCCAATGAAAACACATTTTAGGACTGAAATTTAATATTTTACTCCTCCGCAAACAATCCCCAGAGTTTTCTGGAGGTCAGAGGCTGAGAGAATAAAGTATATTTTCCCTTCTCTCTAACAAAATGCTACGTCGTCCTTGCCGCGACCCTCCTGCCAGCATAAATATTGATAAATGCCACCCGTGATAAGCCGATTTCATCCAGTTCTACATTATCTGACCAGCTGATTTATCTGCACTGAGTCCAGATTTGCATTCACAGACAGAAGCACTCACTTCTCCTTTTCACCTCCATCGTCCTTTATTCTCACCTGATCCGCGGCGGAGGAAACAATAATATTTCACAAAATGGAATCGTAAACCTCAGCAGCTGAAAGTGATTTACAGCAGCTCACACACACATGACAGATAAATGGATTCTGACTGCTGTGGGTTTAGTGAGTGATTCATCTCCGTTTGCTTTTACTTCCTTTTATTCTCCCATCTCTGCCTGACTTAGTTGAGTTGGTGGGATTTTTGCATGAAGATAAATAGTTCAGGAAACCAAAACATGACTTCCTCCACAGAGGCACAAAGATGGCGAGGTGACCTCCTCACCCAGAGATCTCCATCTGGACTGGAGATAAAACTCCTGTAAAGCGTCACACAGCTGAAGCAGCCATGCAGAACCTAAAATATCCTGGGTTTGTTTCTTACAACGTTTTAAAATGACAAAACAAGGACATTTCTATATTTTAGTCAAATCAAACATTTGCTAAAACACAGAAAATTTGAAATTACTTTTAGAATTTTTTTTAGAGAACTTAGAGATCTGAGTTTCAAAAGTAAAAAAAATTTAGAGGGAAAAAAACATTTTGAAATTTATCTCAGAAATTTTCTACTTTTGAAACTGAAAATTTAGAAAATTTCTGAAATTATCACCAAAATTTCCAAGTTTTATTGAGCAAATGTTTGACTTTTCAAACTCAGACATTTCAGAGGTTTTTTCTAGGAAATGTCTGAGTTTTCCGTTCCATCTATCGCCCTAATACGCTGTCATAACCCAACCACAGAAATGAGAAGTACATAAATCCCCAGGCAGCGCCAACACTTCAGCAAACTAAACTCTTCAAGCAAACCCAATGCTGCTCTTTTTTTAGCGAAGGCAGTGAATGCATCACGACCTCACTTCCTGTGACTATGGGAATATTTTCACATCATCGAGATGCACAGCGGGACAAGCTGTGAGTGTTCATTCCCTCTGCAGAAGCTTAGAATGAAACTCAGCAGGGAAGCGTTCCAGGTAGAGATAAATAAATAACTAACGCACCTTATTGGATATTCATCACATGTATCGGCTTCTGCTTAACCTCCACCTTGAAGCAGGCATACAGAACGACAGGCGCGCTGCCGGGGGACGGAGGCTGGCGCATCGCCGCTGGTTTGTCAAAACTTTGACCCAAAGCGGGTGGAAAAATCCCCGAGGCGATGGCACATTGTCGGCACTGTCTTCAAACTGTTTCAGGTTCGACAGCAAGTTGTAGATAGAAAAAAGAGGAAATTCTGCTGAAAAACTTGTAAATTTATGAGTTTCAAAAGTTGAAAATTTGCTAGAAAAAAAAAATCACAATTTTGAGATTAATCTTAATTAAATAAGAGCAAAAAGTAAAAAGTTTGCGAGAAAAAACTCGATTTTTTTTGAATAAATCTCAGAAATATCTGAGCTCTGAAAGTTAAAAACTTTTATTTGAAACTCGTAACATTTTCAAAAGTTGAAAATATTTCACTTTGGAAACTCAGTAATTTCAGTTTTTTCTAGAAATGTCTTCAGATTAATTTTTTACTTTTTTTTTCCTAGCAAATTGTCAACTTCTCAAATGCAAAAATTTATCATTTTCTTTTCTGCAAATTTTCTGAATACGTTTTTTTTTGGAAGACATCTTCTCCTTTTTTAAAGATAGGCAGGTAGGATGGTCCATCACCCACAGATTCACCCACGGATATCATAAAGTGGGTCTTGTTGTCAGTTCCAAGCATCCAACAATTCAAGTGAATGAATCTTCATCAGTGCAGACAGAGCGTTTGCATGGTGTTGAATAAAATTGAACAGTATTATTGTTTGGGGACTGATTACCTTGATCTGAATCTGACAAGATGATTGGATTTAATTAATTTAATCTGGATCCAGTTGGATTCTGTGCAGTTAAATACAGAATCTGTATGTTTTGGAAAATGGTTTAATTGATAACAGTTGTCATGTTATCAACTGCTGATGCGCAAATAAGCAGAACTTGATTGAAATTTTGTCAAAAAATGTAAAATAAATTAATAAAGATTTTTTTCATCAAGGATGATTTAAGACAAGAAAACTGCTTTTGAGCAGAAAAGCAATTAAATTCAGTCCAAATACTGATTAAATGAACCTCATAAACAACCAAATAAATGGACGATTCAGCAAGTCACACCAATAAAATAAGATTCAGGCACAAAAAAGCATTTTCTGACAATATATTTACACTTTACACTTGTCCCTCTGCAAATAAACAACAAGAGAAAGAAAAAGTAAAAAAAAAAACTGGCAGGAAAACAATCTTTACATAAGTTCAGGCTGTGCATCTTATAATGTAGTCCCAACCCAACACTGCATAAGAAGCCCTTGACAGCTTCTGTATAATTCAACGACCACTTTAACCTTCATGCATTAATTTCCTCTCTGCTGTAAGTTAATGTGAGATAAGTTTCGCTGCTCTTAGCCCTGATCCTGCTGAAGTCCCACTAAATCTAATGGAGAACAGCTATTTTCTATCTAATGCAACACCTAAAATGCCAATTAAGCAGAATTATATCACCGCAAAATGACAGGAATGGATTCAAGGAGAGTCAAGAACCACAACAAGGATGTGAGGCGTTGCCTGGTAATACTGAGTCCATATGGACCAGCAGACGCAGTGACAGCCAGCAATACTGGCAAAACAGTTTACTGCCTGTTGGTGAAACCTGGAGAGAAACCAGTAACAGGAAAACACAACCAGATCAACCAGTAACAGGAAAACACAACCAGATCAACCAGTAACAGTAAAACACAACCAGATCAACCAGTAACAGGAAAACACAACCAGATCAACCAGTAACAGGAAAACACAACCAGATCAACCAGTAACAGTAAAACACAACCAGATCAACCAGTAACAGTACAAAAACTAATTCAAGAAGAAGAAATGCTTTACACAGGATAACAATTTAAACTCAGTTTTACTTTGTTCCAAAGGTCTAACTCAAAGATAGATGGATGGATGGACGGATGGGTGGGTGGGTGGATGGATGGATGGATGGATGGATGGATTTTAAAAACTCTTTTTTTCTTTGTTTTTGATCCATTTCAAGCCAAGCTGTGTTTCCTCCTCGTCTCTCTGATTGTCCTAGTTTCCCTCTGAAGTCACTGAATCATTTCCTGGTCGTGTCGTTCTAGATTACGGCCTGTTGATTGATTTTGTGATTATTCAGGATCGCAGTAATGTTCCTCCGTCTCTGAAGTGGCCTTCGATCTTTAACGCCGACGTCTTTTGTGTTTTTCATCATTTCCCTCCCTGGTCTTTCCGTCCCCTTGGTGACTGCCGCCATCATCTCCGTCTTCCATTTTAAATCAATTGTCATTTCAAACAGAAGCTGCTTTTTTCCAACAGTCACGTGAAGGAAATCGATTAAAAGAAATCAGTACAGCAACATTCGTCTGACACCTGGAAATTTACGGATTATTAAACTGTCAAGACTTCAGCCTGAAAATTAAATAGTTTGCACCAACAATTACTATAAATATTAATTGCTTGCAGATTATTGTAGCTTCTACATCTTTATTTTTCCACAAAACATTCACATAGGCTACATCTCCAATCAATAAAGTACATTTTCTTATTTGATCAAATCCACATATCTCTCTATATCTCTATCTTTTCTAGAGTTTAGAATAAACTCAAGATCATTTTGACCTGAAAGTCTCATTTTTCATACCAACGCTTGTTGTTCCTCACACGTTGCCATGGTGACCATATTTCATATTTCTGCATATTTTCTCTCCTGCTGATGGTCTGTCTGTGCTGACAGTCATCCAGGTGTTCATGCTGCTCTTCCTTACCTGCATGAACACCTGAAGCAGAAGCTGCTCACCTCCAGGGACCCGGGTCACAGGGAAACCGCCCCGCCCCGCCCGCCAGCTCACGCAGAGGGGAAATCAAGCACACCCCATCAACGCTCGCTTTAGATAATGAGCCCTGCCACAGAGGATATGGATTGCAGAATCTGCAGGCGCGGCGGATAGGAAGGGATTGAGCGGAGGAGCCCAGGCGGTGATTTGTCAGGATTAAAGCCGGACGGCGAGTTGATGGCGCGGCATCAGGTGTTGCTCATTAGTGCGGGTGGCGGCCGTTTGGTTCTGTCAGCGTGTCCAGAACATCTGCTGCGCATAATCCCACCTTAATCCAAGAAGGACAGGATGCGACTTTTCACTTAGCAATCATGATGGAAAACAAGGGAAAGGGGGTTTGGGCCGCTAAATTAAAAGATATATTTTTTACTTTATTCTCAGAATTCTGGATTAATCTTCTGTCAAAAAAGTCAGAATTTTAAAAAAAGTTTGATTTCTAAGAAAAAAGTTTGAATTATGAGATTAAAGTCAGAAATTCTGGGAAAAGAAGTTAGAATTCTGAAGAAAAGTCAAAGTTGTGAGATTGGAGTGAAAAAAGTTAGAATTCTAGAAAAAAGTCTGAATTCTGAAATTCAAGACAGAATTCTGACTTGGGAATGAAAATTGTGTAATTAAAGTAAAAATTCTGAGAAAAACGGACAAATTCTGCAAATAAAGTTAGAATCTTGAGTTTGAAATCAGAACTCTGCAGCTAAAGTCAAAATTCTGGGATTAATGTCAGAATTATTATTTAGTTTTCCTCAGTGGCCCTAATCCTCAGAATGATTGGCAGGATTGAACGGCGGCTTTCAGAGCTTAAACCTACAAATTATCAGTTATTTCCAATTGATTTCATCTCCACACGCCGAGCTGTACGACAACAGAAACGTCCTGAATCATTTCAAACTGAATAAAGCTCAGCTCCTCACGCTGTCAGAGTTTCCCTAACGACCCGTTTAATTACAGTTAAATGTAACTGATGGCTTCAGAGCGCGGCAGAACCAAACGCATCAATCAGCAGTTTCAAAGAGAGAATCAATCGTGATTCAGACGCTGAAAATCAGTCACTTCCTGCCTGATGCTTTGCTTATTTTCTGGTGAATATATTTCAGGGCTGAAACAATCAGATTAATTGTGTTTGAATGATTACGAAAATCATTGTCAACTAATTTAGTAAATGTAAATGTTGAAGAAAAGTACCGGCTCCCCTGGCAGATTATTTAATTTATCACAGATTAATGTTTTTTATACGGTGAATAACTGACTTACAACAACAAGCTCATATTTCCTTCTGAAAAGTTACTTCTAAGTTAGTTTTGTCTTATTTCAAGAGCATTAAGATATTTGCAGTAGAAACTAACAAGAATACTTTGTATTTGTAGTGTGAAAAGATCAATTGCATAAAACCAGGCTTCTTATTGGCTCATTTTTGTGCTGTAAGCCTGGTTTCTCTCTCTTGCTTCACTTCCACCTGAGCAAACACCAGAGGGTCGGCGTCCCAGACGAACCTGTGATTATCCGCCTGCAGCATCATCTCTTTTTGAAGCTCTTTGCACACGAGACAAGAGCTGCGCCGCCGAGAGAACCGGACAAAGAAAGAAATGTCAAACATTAAACCCACAAACACTGTGCAAACACAGCTGACATGTCTGACCTTCAGAAACGTCTCTGGAGGCCAAACATGGCTGCATTTGCTCACATGCTTTCAAGGTATCTCTAATGGAGCCGCCTCACAATAGTCTTCCTGCCGCTGCGTCGCTGCAGGAAGCTTCACTGAGCTGCAGCGGGGAAAACACGACGCTGCTTCGCCCTGCAAGCCGCAGAAACCAGGCAACGTGAAGATTTGACCGAGTTTTAATCACTTTGTGGTTTCAAGGAAACTCATCATTTAGTCCCTGTTTACATATTACCAGCATAAATATAACCAATTACTTTGAAATTCCACCCATTTTCTTCCGTTTATCCGGAGTCGGGTCGCGGAGGCAGCAGCTTACAAATTATTTACTGAAAACAGTTTCCTGTGTGTTGGTGAAAACTTGCTTGTAAGTTAGTTTTGCCTTATTTCAAGTGCCTGAAGATATTTGCACTAGAAAGGCAGACAAATATACTGGATAGGATTTTGTATTTATTTTGTCACAATAAATTACAAAAATAATGATTTACTTAACCCCCCCAATCGTCCATGCTGTCTCCACCGTTTTTTTCAATGAAAGTATCAACAAATACCAACAACAGGAATGTTTTTTGCAGCGCAGTATCTATATTTGTGTGGCTATTATCCGTGTAACGCAGTCAGAACCATACAGTTCCCTAAAACCGGATTATTAAAGGTAATTTTATTTATATAGAACATTTTCAGCACCAAGGCAAAACAAAGTATTTTACAGGAATTTAGAAAAAAATACAAGCAAAATAATATTGTGATAAAAATCATCCATCCTTAATGTGGAAATAATTTACCCAGCGTAACTTTAAAGTTAGGAGTTTCCAACCAGCAGCTGCTCCAGGTTTGTTTTGTTTTTCTTGCATCTTTCCGTCAAACTTCCATGTCTGACAGCAGCACAGGTGTGCAGAGAGGAATGAGCAGCAGTAACACCTGCTGAGGCATTTTTGCACAGTAACCCTAAATGTTAATGACTCCAGCAGTTGGTGAGAAAATTGACAGACTAACAAGCTCTGAAGACGCCCGCAGAGTTAATCAATGCCAGGGAGAGATAAAGGAAGAAGAGCGCCTGGCACTCGGAGGGAGGGAGGGAGGCGAGCGGCGAACCGCCTCCAGGAAATCAGACGTTTTACTAGGTTCATCCGAAACGATGCAAATCATCCGAGCGTTAAAAAAAACCTCCTCGAATACAAACAGATGGGGGAGTCGGTGCTACAGAGGTCATAAATCAGCTGCTTGGCATCGAGTGTCAGGACAGCAGATGCCTTTCAGTCACCAGGGCGGCGATAAAGCCGACAGCATCAAAACACGGATCAGGCTGTTAGGCGGAGCAAACGCATCTACTTTACGCTCTGGAGAGCAGAAACAAAAACTGTTTATCACACCAGCAGATTATTGTTGTTTATTCAAAATTGTCCCTATAAAAAGTATTCACCACCTTTTTATTCATTTCAGGAATCATGATTGAAGAAATTGGGAATTTAAAAATAAATTTTTTAAAGCCCTTTTATTTCAAAGTGAAAACTTAGTTCTACAAAATAATAGCAGTTAAATGGGACATATTATACACAGTTCACATTTTGCACATATTTATACTTCCATCTCTACGGCTTTTAAAAACAGCCCACAGAAAAGAAAACACCCAGTTGGAAATAGGAAAATAGTTTTTTTGGTGTCTGGAAACAAGATGTTTCAAAAACCTCCGGAATGTGATGTCACAAGTCAGCAGGCACTTTCCTGTTACCGAGTTCTGCCCGTTGCCTGGCAACCCCAGCAGAGTTCCGCCCGTTGCCTGGCAACCCCAGCAGAGTTCCAGAATGTTTGGTCAGCTGGTTTTACCGCTGTACAATGGTTGCTGGAAAAGATAAGAGTTTTGTTGTCAATGCATCAAGAAATTACTTGATGCATTTTGGTTGGTTATGCAGGAGGCTCCACTTCTGCTTTTCAGAGATATACAGTTGTATGATTTAAAGTGACAGTAGTCTCTAAAACAACTAATTCTGACAGGAATTAGATAAAAAATAGACTAAAATCTCATTATCTAAGAATGATTTTGTGCAAAAAAGTGCTGAACATGTTTTGCATAACATGTCACCTTTAAATAATTATTGAGCTTGTTTTAATTTATCGTGCGATTAACTGTTTTACTGTGACAGGGCTGGAAATCCTATAAAACCCTGGAAAAAAATTAATCTGAAGAAAACGATCAAAACAATTTATAGATCGATTGTAAAATCCGTGGCAACCTTCCCTGGTTATCGACTGCTCACCATCTGGAGTTTCTTTTTTAAAGCATCAAAGCGGAACATCGTTTATTCGGCGAGCAAAGTGAGAATGGAAGCGAGGAGGGAGGCTTGTTTTGATCCGACAGCTTCAGCCAGCCCACCTGAGGAGCGGAGATTATCAGCGGCCGTCCGGGTGGAGGCAGAGCTGCAGGACCCGTCCCAAAACACGCCGAGGTTTGGCCTCTGGATGCAGATAAAGCTGTGCTGCTTATCGAGCGCCACGCAGAGAAAACCAATCCCAAAAGCAGCAGTCTGACACAGCGCAGCTGCTGCGCTAAACGCTGCAGAGAGGCTAAATAATAAGAGGGAGGAATAGAAGTTATTCCACTTACTGTAAACTGGACGGTTTTCTTCTAGACTGATCTGGAAAGAGGTTTGATGACCTTCAGTAAAATCTTAAAGTGTTCAGATCCGGAGTTGGTTTGAGGTTTGTTCATTCAGAAATGTTCTGATGTTTATTGTTTGTTTATTTCTTGTCCACTTTAAATCCACACATAATGACAGAAAGAAGGTAAAGAAAATAAATCTGCTGCTTGAAAAGGCAGGAAGAGGAAAAACTCAGTTAAAACCTAAAATAGATCAAAAGGCTTCAGTGGGTCGGATGAAAGTTCACACTGAACTCAGAGGAAAGTTAATTCAACACATCGAAACATTTAACTAACGAGGAAAACGCAGAAAATTCAGCAGAGATGAATATCATCAGCATAGAAATGATAAAACATGGACGGACGGTGAACAGACTCAGACAGACAGAATAAACTCTTAAAATCTAAATATTTTTCTTTCTCTTGTTCTTTCCTTCCTCTTTCCATCCCGACTTGAGCACAACTTTCATTTCCTTCCAGACTTTTCCAGAACGCAGGATTTCTTCCAAATGGGCCTGAGCTTTAAATAAAACAAAAGCTGGAGTAACTTCTGTCCCGGCCCCCGCGCCCCGGCTGTCCCCGCCCCCGCGCCCCGGCTGTCCCCGCCCCCGCGCCCCGGCTGTCCCCGCCCCCGCGCCCCGGCTGTCCCCCCCCCGGGGCGGTAAAGGTCAGCCCCATTCTTCACCAGCGCCGTCCAGCAGGTGAGCATCCGCGCCGCTGCGTGGATAAACAGCACCTGCTGCAAACCTGAATATCAATGCGCTTCACACCTGTGGGACTCAGCCGTTGCCATGGCGACCGGCAACAGCTGCTGCCACAATGGAGTCACAGCGTCAGCGGGCGGATTCAGGGCCTCCTAAACAAATTAGTCCGGCGCAAAGCGCTGACGGTGTGACCCTTTAATCTCTCACTGCTGGACATGAATATGATACAATCATTCAATATCCATGTATTTACGTCGCTGCTTGACCTTCTTCAGGCGCATAACGCTCATAAAACAGGAAAAAGATTCATAATAATTTACTTTAACTAGACTGTCATTAAAAAACTGGGTGTTTATTTTTCAAAGTCATATTTTTAAAATGTTATTTGTAAATGTCAGTTTCAAACTAAAAATTTTATTTACATTTAAAATATTTAACTTTCAATATAAATATTTAGCTACATATTTAGTTTGGAAAATAAATATTTAGTTTGAAAACTTTATGTCAGTTTGTGAAATAAATAAAGATTTGGAACTAAATATCTAGTTAGCAAAATAAATATCTAATTTAGAGCTAAATATTTAACTTCAAATAAAATATGTAGTTTGAAATCTACACATTTAGATATAAATATCTAGTTTGAGACCAAATATTAAAATTAAATATTTTGTTTATAACCTAAATATTTAGCAGTCCATCAGAACTGTTCTTATCTTTTTTCTTGTGATTCTTTTTGAATCATGCACTATTTTTTGCAGTTACAATGACACATTTCCCTGCAGGTATTTCAACACTTAGATTAACAGGAAGTGACTCACCGCTGAACCGCCATCTTGGTAGGCAAGCGCAGATGAACCTTGACTTCAGGTTTAAACAAAATTAAATCGATATTGAAACTCTTGACTGTAGAGCAAGAGAAAGTTACTTCAGTTACTATCAGACCAGAATGTGGCTTGTTTATTGTTGTCATAGCAACTCAATAGCAACTGTCATGACAGTTACGGACAAAGTTCCTGCAGTGTGACGTCACATGAGAACTAGGTATTAAAACGGATCGTGCAGAAACAACGTCATCGAAACCTTTCCGCCTCTTCCGCCTCCCCTGCTCCATCATCAGTCTGGAACATTTATATCTGGGTTTTCATTCTCAGGGGAGACAGAGAGAAATGTCAAGACAACAGAGACACGGCGGCTTATCCTCCTTCCATGGCCTTTTCACTTCTCCTCCCATTCTCCTCTGCCTCTTCACTCATTCTTCGCCCCTCTCTTTCTCTTTTTATCCTGTCATCTCCATTGTGCGGAGCGTCCGCCGCTCCGCAGAGCCGCCGCGGTGGAAGCACGGCAGGCGGGATGAGAAGAATAGAGATGCACAATGGGAGAGCAGGATTCAGATGGGTGACATTTAAAATTCTGTCGGAGCAAATTCAGACACGGCCCGGACCTGAAAACGTATCAGTGCGACGGAATTAACGGGTTATCGGGAGTCTCAAAGAGAAACGGCAAAGTAGCAACAAAGAAAGAAAGAAAAAAACCTAAACGCCTACAAATGATTCAAAACATCAACTGCACACTCCAGCTGATAACTGTCTCAGACTCAAAGGTGACCTCTTGTGCTACCTGGAACAGCCTGGGCTGATCGGTGGTCTATACAAAACATGTTAGTTACAGGATTTACATAAAGTCATTCTTAGATAAGATTTCAGTCAGGTGATTTCAGAACGAACTCAATGTTTACACTCACACTTGAAAACAGCAGTTGTACAACCGTATGTCTTTGAAAAGCAGAAATGGAACCTGCTGCACAACCAACAAAAATGCAGCAAGTGGTCTCTGGATGGTAAGTCTACAACAAAACACTTTTCTCTTCCAGCACAGCGCAGAAAACCAGCTGACCAAACGTGCTGGAACTCTGGTTGCTAGGTAACGGGCTGGTGTTGCTAGGTAACAGTGCAGAAGTATCTAAATAATGGAGGGAAAAATCATAAAATATTTGTCAGAAGAAAGTTTTTCAAGCATTTGAGCTGTTTTTAGAAACATTAGTAACTGAATTTTGATTAAAAAAATAAAAATAAATAGATTACCTGAGTGAGTAGAAAATAGAACCCAAAACTGTTTTTGATTCAGTTTCAGCACCTGTAGCCTACTGGGGCCATGAGAACAGAACCTGAGCAGAACAATAGCAGCAGGTTTGCAGGAGCTCTTGGCTCAGACTGTGCAGGTTTGGACCTGAATGGAGTCGGCCATCATTACTTCCTGTTTGGTCCGATAGAAACAGTTACTTGGTGTTTGGCCCGTCTGTTGGTGCGTCACGACTCCATTTCCGGGCTTTGTTTGTTTTTCTCAGGCAACTTATTGGCAGAGCGAAGGTGGAAACTCACAACCACTTCACTGCAAAATCACAAAATCTGACCAAATACTTTGGTTCAGTTCAGTCCAAATATCTTAGAACACTTGGAATAAAACAACCGACTTAAAAGCAACTTTCTAGCAAGAAATATGAGTTGGTTTTAAATCAATAATGTCTTTGATGAAAAAGTTCTAGTTCTACTGGCAGATTATTTTTACTTATAAAAAGACATTTTTCCCATTTAATCATCCAGTGGAACTAGAACTTTTTATCAATTTTAAGAAATTATTGACCTAAAAAAACTCTGATATCTTACTAAAATGTTACTTTTAAATTGGTTTAGTCTTTAATTGATTATTCTGATAATTAACTGATTACTACAGTAGTTTACAGTTATTTAAATAATCGATTAATGATAATTAATCAGATTAATGGTTTCAGTTGCTATTGAGATGTTGCCAGTTTGTGGTGACCAATCCTTCTTTCTCTCCAGTTTGCACAAAACGGTTTCAGGCAAAATTAAAAACTGATCAATAACGCAAACAATCTTTGAACTAAAATTCAGACAGTGATTTATTTCAAACTGACTTTGTGCGTCACTGGCCTGCAGCTCTTCTTCTCATTATAAAAACATTACAGTCTGACTCCTCGTCCCGCTTCTTTCCTTTAAGCTTCGGAAATCTTGGTATGGACCCAGAACCAGCAGGTTGTGTTATTTATCTCCCCACCATTACAGCGCCATCCAGGCACTAAGGCAATTAATTACTGAATTATACCATGCTGGCGCACAATGAGTGCAACAGGCCCGTGGGGCTCTTTTCTCATTACCAGGTACACACTGTCCTACACAGAGGAAGCAGTGCAGGTTTTTAATAACATTTAGCTTTCAGATTAAACTGCTGTATGCAGCCGATGCTCCGGCTTCCAGGGCCTGAGCTCCAAAGTGCGATCAATTTACAATCCAATTAATTCAAATTGTGTGGAAACATGCTCACAAGGAGGAAAACAATCAGCTGTCCCATTAAGACAAAGACGAACGAGGTAGTGGAGGAACACCCAAAGAGACGGACAGGATGGAGTTTACAGCAAAGAACGAGACATCAATGGAAAGTTTAGCGCTTTAACTTCGACAACTGGGTTTGATGTGGATGTGAAATGTGCTTCAGATCCAGATCTGAGGATTATGCTCTGCATGGATTCATTAAAGCTCAGCAAATAGCTGAAAAGTCCTTCAAACAAACGGGAGGGGGAACCAAGAGGGGCGGAACATCAAATACCAAAGATCAACACCAAACGGTGACGTCTGGATGAGGAAAACGGATGGAAACGTTGATGAATGGCAACATTAGCTGCACTTTTTATCCAGTTCTTTGTTGGATCACTTCAATCAAGTGAAACACATAAAAAGAACATCTTAAAATTACAAGAAAAAAAGCCATTTTAACTAGAAATATCTTAAATTTTTTATGGTTGAATTTTCAGAACATTTCTACTTCATTCTTCTGATATTATAACTTTATTGACATTTTACTCTGTAATACTGTAGCTTTATGCATGGGAAATGTTTAGGGTCAAAAAATAAAACATTTTGACTTTTTTTCTCAAAATTCTGAGAATAAAATTTCTGCAAAAAAAGTCAGAATTCTGAAAAAGTTAGAATTATCAGAAAATCAAAATTCTGAGAAAAATGTTAATTATGAGGGAAAAAATCAGAATCTGGATTTTGTCTTAGATTGAAATCAGAAAAAAATTATAATTTTGAGAAAAAGTCACAATTATGAAATTCAGCTTTAATCAAAATAAATAAATTCTGATTTATTTTGAAATAAAGTCAAAATTCTGAATTCTGAGGAAAATCTGAATTATCCTTTTTTCAGTGACACTGATCATCTTCCGTAATGATGAATTCACTTTTCACAATTAAAACATAAAATCTGATCCTGACCGTTATATTTCGATTTCTTGCCCAGCCCTACAATAATCAATGAAATAACATCGGATACCGGCCCAGTTTTTCATCCTCGTTAAATGTTTCCTGCACATGTAGCTGAATCTGTGTGTTTCTCTCTGTGTGGGTTAATTAAAGCGTCTCAAAGGGGTCAACCGGCGCCACATGCTGCCGTCAACCTCCCCGCCAGCAAGGTGCTTGGCGAGACAGCGCCGGCCTCCATGGAAATCCACAGCCACTGAGGCGCCTAATGTAGCAGAAGGGGACGCAGCACGGCCCGGTTTGTCATCCTGCTGATTCAGAGCAAACACCAAGTAGAGCAAAAACAGCAAAGGTAAAGTCAGAAAAACCGCTTCAGTGCTGAAAAGCTTTTTAAATCTGATATACATGCAGCAATCATGTTCAGGATGAATATGTAAAAGAAAAAGAAAAATGATTCATCTTAACACCTTCCCTTCTTACATCCTCGCTTGTTTTATGTCCAGCAATGATGTGTGGAATGAATGCCAAGTGTATAAATCTGACAGCGGGGGACAGAATCACTAGCAGCGCTGAGCGGCGGTAAATCCAGAGACACTACGGCTTTATTATGGAGCAAATGGACGAACCTCACAAAGACCCGGCTGGAAATATGAAGTGGTGAAATAAAAGATAAGTGGTGAAAGGCAAGAGAACAACGGCACTGATGCACATAAATATAGTGTCTAGAAGTAATCGCACATTTTGTGACAACAAAAGCTACCTAGTAATCCAGCTAGCAACAAGACTAGTTATCTAGCTAGCAACAAAGTTAGCTAGCTATCTACCTAGAAACAAAACTAGCTAGCTAGATAGAAACAAAGCTAACAAGCTAGATAGAAACAAAGCTAGCAACAAGACTAGCTAGCAACAAAACTAGTTATCTAGCTAGCAACAAAGTTAGCTAGCTATCTACCTAGAAACAAAACTAGCTAGCTAGATAGAAACAAAGCTAGCAACAAGACTAGCTAGCAACAAAACTAGTCATCGAGCTAGCAACAAAGCTTGCTAGCCAAATACACAAAAACATAATATTCCAAATAAAAAACATACAAAATAAAAATAACTGATATTCAAACAGAAAACATAGACATTATTGACCAAACTGAATCAAAATACAAGAGAATTCTGTACAAAACATAACATTTCCAAATACCAAAGATGACCATCTCTAAAACATCAGAAATCCAGATCCAGATATTCAGATTTCATGCTGCGCTTCAAATAAATGTAAATAAAACTCAAAGAGCTCGTCTGCCTTTCATCTGCCCTTCGTCTAAACTTTTCCTGATTACTCATCCTCACCTCCGTCACACCACACCCCTCTGGGTTCCTGCTCTCCAATGCTGAAAATGAAGCAGCGGCAGCGACAGCAGGTGTGTTGTGACTCACACTTTTCTACAAAACGTCCTCACAGAAAAAGCTGAGGTCATCCTGAAACATACACCAACGATCTCCACCACTGTGACAAAACTTAATCAAATCTCCTTACAGGGACATAATGTTCAGTTTTGAGTAGAGGAGGCATTGGTTCAGTGAAAAAATGAGTTGGTGTTGTTAATAGAGTTGGGATTGTTCCAGTTCAACATTGTTACCAGGCTGCAATGCTGAGGTCATTACAGGGATTTGTAGTTGCATATTTTTGATGGAAATAAATGGATCAATTTTGTAATGGATTCACAGGCTAACAGCCAAACAGGTTTGGAAGAATTAGTAATATCTATCAAATAAAACTATATGTGAAAGGGTGTATTTTTAGCCAGTTTTCTAAAACCTTACAGAGAGTTTTTTCTGGCAAACATTGTAAAGAGTAAAGTTTTTAATAAAGTGAGTGGATGATGGAGAGCTCCAGCTAGCATCAACACAGACGACAGCGAAACTCCAAAATGAGCCGATCTGTTCGTTACGGGTCAGATTATGTAACTTGGGCTGCAGCAGGGAAATGCAACCCAAATCCCACCATTTGTTTTCCACTTCCACTCAGAAATTTAGGCATTCATGTAAAAAAATTCAAACAGAAATTTTGGAGGTTGTTGTGTCAAAAAAACTGTAAAATAAAAACATTAAACAGAAATGTCTGTTTGAACAGATGTAAAAAAAAAACTAATGAGAAAACTATGTTTAATTGTAAGATGTCAGAAGTTTCAAACGTCAAAAAATTTCAGAATGTGAATTTGAAATCTTTGAAGAAATTTCCAAGATTAATCTTAAATTATATGAAGTTTTTTTTGCAAATTTTAAACTTTTTTCTCAGAAATGTCCATGTTTTTTCAGAAAATACTGATATCAATCTCAAAATTGTAGGTTTTTTTTCCTTTCTTAGGAATTTCTGATTTCTTGAACATTTCTGGGATTAATTTCAAATGTATGATGTTTTTTTTACGGAAATTTACCCCATCTCTATGTTTTCTGTCTACAGCAGCTCTAACACGCCGTCATATGATTCGGATCTAACGATTATGAAAAAGTGTTTGTGTTTGAGCGCTTCCATAAAAGCCGTGATGTGCGGCGGCGGCGGCGGCAGTCATTTTCTCTGATGATTTCATGAAGAGCAGCTGTAACCGACTGTGGGAAGTCGTGATAAATAATGAAGGCCTGTGTGTGCTGCTGAGGCGAGGCAGACAGCTCCAGATGTTGGAATAAAAGATAAGTGGGTCAGGTGTCGAGTTGATGCCCGATCAAACTGCGACACGACGAGGAAGATGAACTTTTGTCTAAACCATGAAACAGATGGTCAGGATTTGCGGAGGCCTATAAAGCAAAGCTAAGTGGCGAGCGTTTGACTGCAGTCCATTAAAGGTTAAGAGGTCAAGCGATCGACTGCAGGGCCACGTTGTACGATGAAGACCTTCACAGGTTTTCTAACGCAGTCTGAAATACCAAACATCAATCAGAGTTCGCACCTGGCTCAGATATAAATCCCATGGATCATCACCTGATCCCGCTGCTTAGCGACACACACCTTCAAACCGATCGTCAATCATCCCCGGATCATTAGGCTGTAACTCTGGCTCAGACATTTTGGGAAACGTTTATGAATGCCTTATTAAATCACTCCATGGTAACCGCTAACAGAATCGTCTTCTGTGCTGGTTTTATGTAAATAATCCCTTTATAGTGATTTAAACTGGCAGATTATTTCACTTAACATTGATTGTTATACATTAAATAATCTGCCAATGGAACTGGCATTTTTTGTATCAATAATCAGAAATACTTGATTTAAAACACGCTCCTACCTTCTGAAAAGTTACTTGTTATCTGTTATTTGAAGAGTTTGAAGATATTTGCACAAGAAACTAAACTAAAATACTTGGTAATATTTAGTGTTTTTGCAAAATAAGTTAAAAAAAATAGCTGAAAATCTGTTTGTTATAACTACAGTGAAAGGTGATTCTACAAACTCTTCACTCAAATGCATGCCACACTTTTCAGGTTTTTATTTGCAAAAAAAAGTGAAATATTTGTTCTGCGATCCACACAGAGAGACTGAAACTCAGCGCTGCATTACTGGGACGGATTTAATTTCCCATGATAAATTAAATCTCAGTTTTACAGTGTCTCAGTTTCTGTGAAACTGCAGCTGCCAGCCTCTGAAAGGCAGTTACCACTTCCAGAGTCTTCAGACTGTTTCCTCGTTCCTGCTCCATCCAGCCTCCGCCATCCTAAATGGCCCGATCGCGTATGCAGAGCCGCATTTATCGGGCCTTAATGACTCTGTTTCTGATGAACGCAGGGAACCTGTGACGAGGAATTCCTGAAAAGGATCCAATCTGAATCCATCACCGTCGCTCCCGGTGGCCCTGTTGTTTAGAGGGAAGCGTCTCTGCTGATGATGGATGCCGTTATTTTCCGCTTGCTGGGTGGATTGTAAACAGTGACGAATGGTGAGGGCTAATGCGTGGCGTATTGTCGGAGGCAAATCATTTACCTTGCTTTCAAAATCCGTTAGAGGAGAGAAGTTGGGGATGTAAAGCTGAACAAAGACGTTCCACTGCAAAAACGCTAAATCTTAATTCCTAATTTCACTTTCTTTCCATTTATAAGGTTTGTAACAGTTTGAGTTAGTCTTTTCAGTTCAGCCTTTCACAATAAATCAATTAATTGGTTAATTGAATGATAAATTAAAAGAAACTCAATCATTTCTTTTTGTGTGATTCATCGTTTTTCTTTTCCTGATTAAAAACTTGATGATAAAACTCTTCAGTTTGGTGTTTTGGTCTCAACAAGCCTTTTTATGCAGGACAGTTTCATTTGCAGAGACTTTAAAATTCAATTTGTTAGTTGTTTTTTTTCTGTTGTTTTGTTTATTTATTCTGGATATTTAAAATATTGTCCAGTTCCAGAGTTAAACATTCATTACAGTAATAAAATTATTTCATAAAAACTGGAAAACTGCAAAAAAAAACAAAAACAACTTTTAAACCAAAGTCATTAAAAGCCAGAGTTCTGGGTAGAACAGATTTACAGACAAAGAAAGGATTTTTATTTGAAATGCAAAATGTTTTGGTTTAATTACTCCTTTCAACACGTTGGTCTTTCAGAAAATTGCCATTTTTGAGTCTGTGTAAAATTAATAAGTAGCTAAATTAGTTGACGATTACGTCAACAATCTATTAATCACGATTAATCTGATTAGTCAGATTAATCAGTGATATGTTTTTCAGTGTAATGCAGTTTCTGAAGTCGAAATCTTGTTTTCTTCCACCGCAGTAAAACTGAATCTTCCTCATTATCCAATAGAGACAGAAAACCAACAGACAGAAACACAGGTGGGTTCGATGCCAGGACAGAACCTGTCCAGAACCTCAGCAGGACAATTTGAAAGCATTTATATTTTATGTTTAAGATAAAAACTGTAAATATGTTTCACCCAAATCTCCTTGCAAAGCAGTAAAAGCCTCAACTTGTTCGAATTTACTAAACGAGTGACACATGATTGCATTTTAGGCAATAAAATTATTTAAACGCAGAATTGAATCATTTGTTTATTAGCATACTTTAATGTATTTCTAATATCATTTTTTAAAAGGCCAAATTTTTATCCGATTAATCGATTAATCGCCAGAATAATGTGGCGTATAGCACACACTGACAGTTGATGTGACATGGAAAAATCTGAAGATTGTCAAAAAGCATGAATTGTTCTGCAAAGCTAAAAGTCAACACTGTAAAAACTGATGCTCTGATATACTGGCTGTCTGCTGCACATGCGCCGACTCGGGGTTTCCTGTCACTTCCTGTTTTGGTCTGCTGGGATGGAGCGAGACTAAACAACTTCCTTCTCTCAACCTTATCTTCACACCGAGCGAAACTCTCAGTGCAGATAAGGATTGTGAAATTATTAAATACAGCGGAGGGAAGGTGCAGGTCTTTTATGCAATCATAAGATCAAAACAACCATAAAAACACACAAACAACAACTTAGATAAGAGAAACAAAGACTTAAGATGCTTTAATTGACCAAGAAATGTCCAAACTGGACCCAACTAAGATGTTCAAACCTTTAACTAAAACAGGAACAAAGATAAACACTCCAGAAAGAAATGGGATTACATCTGGGCAGAGAGGAAACAAACTCAATCAATATGCTAAAAACTCTTGACAGAAATCACCCACGAAACCGTAAAGGCCGTTTTCTCCCAACAGATGGGAACCAATTAGCCACCTGACTCCCAGAAAACACTTGGGCAGCCGTGTGGAGCAGAGATGCAAATGAATCACCAGAGGAAGGTGGAAGTGGACCTGCCAGCATCCTGGGAGAGGAGAAATTAATGAAGGAGACTGAGGAGGAGGAGGAGGAGGAGGAGGAGGAGGAGGAGGAGGAGGAGGAGGAGGAGGAGGAGGAGGAAGGAGGAGCGAACTGAAGGACCAGAAAGGTCAACGCAACAAGCAGCAGAGGGCAGAAACTAAATCCGGACAAATTCAACTAGAAATCAGAAAAACCTTCCTGCAGCTTCTGTTCACACAGAAACAAATGCGGCTTTAACTAAAAATGCACTCAGATGGTGCAGAAGGTCCACCACACCAGCTGGTGGCGCTGTGGCACCGCCAGACAACAACGATGCAACGGTAATGTAAAACTGAAATTCCAGATTTACAAATTAATTAGAACAAGAATGAATGAGTCTGGTTGTGTTTCATATGATGGTGAATTAGAGCCATTCAATCAATCATTCAATCAATCAATCAATCAATCAATCGTATTTGTGTAGCACATTTCAGCAACAAAGTGGTTCAAAGGGCAGTAAATCATAAAAACATAAAACAATCAACAATTGACAAAAACAGGAAGCAGTAATTTTTAGATTCATGTCAGAAATTTTCCAGAAACAAATCACTGAACTCCAAAAGTTCAAAAATATTCTAATTTTCAAACTCTGAAAATGTCCAAACATTGAAAATGTTTTGGAAATAACTGGCTCAGAAAATGTCAGTTATTTCTACAACTTTTCTGAGTTTTTTATGAATTAATTTACTCCTTTATTCGTCAGTGGTAATTAATATTTATAGCTTCTGGGCTCCCAACATCACAGCCGGGTGAACGGAGAGCCTAAACATGAGACAAAAACTTTTGCCTATCGTCATTTCTGTGAGGATTGTACTATTTTTACATAACTAAACATGTATTTTTGTACATTTCTGGCTTAACTACTGCTTTAAATATGTTGTTTGTTGAACAAAGAGCCTTTTTGAGTCCAAACATCTCAGTTAACGATTAATCGTTTGCTAAGTTAGTTGACGATTATTTGAATAATCAATTAGTCACGATTAATCTGATGAAACGGTCATGTATTTTTTAGTACAATACATTTCAGAAGCCAAAATCTTATTGTTTTTTTCTACCACAGTGAACTGAATCTTCCTCATTACCCAACAGAGACAGAAAACTAACAGAAACAGAAACAGACGCAAGGACAGGTTAAACCAGCGAACGCATCTGCATCTTAGCTGCTTAATAAAATTTAAAGGCAATGTTTGCCTTTCTGTCCTCTGGCTCCTCACACAAGTCGGGCAGCAGTGAGATAAAGCAAATACCTTTAAGTGTGGGCGACATTAAGTGACATATTCCTCCTGAGGGTTCAGAATCCCATAGATCTGCATAATCAGGAGCGAAGAATAAAGGAAGAGCCTGGATGAGGTTTGCAAAAATCCACATGCATCTACTGCATGTTGCTTGTGTTTTCTAGCAGAATCACGATGTTAAGGAAAATTAGGAAGTTCATTTGGAAAGAAAAACTCTGTGTAGCAGCAGATTTCTCCCATCGATTATTGGTTGTCGATAACGGAGAACTGAAGCAGGTAAATGGTGTTGATGTGAATCCATTAGGTCCAACTGAGAGAAACGCAACACAGAGCCAGACAACAAAAGACTTTAAGAGAAAATATAGTTCAGCAGCTTCTTTATTAGCCTGATGTTGGAGCTCAAATGTTACATTTATTTACAAAAACACCTTATGACTAACGATTAATCGATTATTCTGACGATTAATCAATTAATCGGATAAAAATGGGCTCGTTCTGCTGGTTTTTCATTTAATCGCTCAAGCCTTTTATATGCAGTCTTAGAAATAAAAGAAGCAACTAAACAAGTAAATCAATTATTTTTTAAATAAGAAAAGAAACATTTGCAATAACACCATTGATTCGGTGAATGCTTGATAGCAAATGATGCAGCTAAAAAATCCTCCTAACATGAATTTACGTACTTTTGATTAACTAATTAATAACTGGACAGCAAAAGAGGCTGAATAGGTGATTTATTTTTTACTGAATTTGAAAAATGTGAAGCTAAAACTGTGTTTTTAAAAGGATTTTTTCATCTTAAATGCAAAATGTTTATATTTTTTGTACAGGTTTGGATTCTTACTGGTCTGAGTTGTTCTTTCAGGAAAAAAATAATTTTTTACTCTGTTAAGTCCAGTTAGCAATTAATGGATGACTAAATTAGTGACAGTTAGATCAATAATTAATTAATCATGATTCATTGCTATAGATCCTAAAGACTTTTTCATACTTTTCATTGCAAACTATTAAATCTGTCTTATCACAACTTATGAGAAAAATAGAAGACACTGAGTGCAGCTTCCTTCCTAACAAAATGTAAACTAAAATAGAGCAGAGCTCGATTTTAGTGGTTTGGTAAAAAAAAAACAAAAAAAACAAAAAAACCACAAGCCATTTCTGCCCCCAGCGCTAGACTCTAGCATTTGCTTTGATTGCATTTACCCAGAATGCCCTGCTCTGTCGTCCGCTTCCTGCTTTTGACAACGTCTCCGGTGCGCCTGGCATCCAAACCACATCAGAGTTCACTGCAACCAAATGGAAACCTGAGATTGCAGGAGGACCAGAGTTCACACCTCCACGAACAAACCGGACTTTCCAGACAAACAGACTGGAGTTTGGATGAAATAAACTAAACCGTAACTAAACCTCCCAGCAACACACCCACCATAAACACGCAGCATGCATGCAGCAAGAGATGGTTCATATCAACTTATATTCATGTGTTAGACATCCTAGTCAAAGTCTAAACCAAAATTCAATGGGGAAATTTGTGGCAAAACAGAAAAAATCTTGCTGGAAGATGCTCTCCAACTAACCTGATTGAACTATTTTGCAGGAACATTTGTTAAAGCTTCAGTTCTGTGGTTATGCAAAGCTTGAAATTTGAGTCAAAATTATGAAAAAAGGCATACAACTTAAAGAGGTGAGTATAATATTTCCACTGTTGAAGAGATATTTGTAGGAAACCAGAAGCCAAATTATTTATCTGGATTGAACAAATACAGAAAATGCCAACCAGAACTAATTCTGCCATATTCTGGCGCCCCCTCTAGCACGGCGCCCTGATAGCGCATCCGCAGTTTGTGCGCCACTGACCTCAGCACATCTTGTCCAAACAACCGAGCAACTATTCCATCTGACAGAGAGCAACCTGCTGACTGTCGCCTCCACAGAGGCACAAAGAAACCCAGGGAAGAGGAAAAGTGCTCAGCAAGCAGTAAAGGTTTACAGCTTGTAGAACAAGGAGCGAAATGGGCTCAAACTCCCATCCGAACACCCTAATCCTGCAGCCAATTACTCTGACTGAGAATTAAAGTGTCTGAAATATTGGATGGAGTCAGCAGCTGTTAAAGGGGGCAACGCAGAAGATCCAAAAAACAAGATATGAACTGATTTTACATTAAAAAAGCTTTTATATCTTCAGATAAGCAGGGCAGATATTCCCCTATTAGAAATAATCAATCTCAATCGATTTCACAACAAAACGCTGCTTGTTTTTGAAGGGGAATGCGGCTGCAAAGTGGCGGAAGAGAGATGAAGCTTATCAGAGCCACAATCAGGGTGGAAACTGGTCAGAGGAGCAAGAGGAGCCTGGAAACAGCAACCCGGAGGCGACAGGCACGAAACAAAGAGATGATTAAAACTGCGGCTCAATGCATCTTAACATCAGCAACCATCAGCAAACAAACAGGATGCACATGCAAAAGTCTGCAGACAAAGCCACTAAATGTCACGCTGGGTGCAGAACAGCGCAGAGACAACTTGTTTGTTCAGATTCAGGATCAAATGTGAACATGAGCTCTCACCGTCTGTCAGTCTGTCTGTCCGTCGGGGCTCCGCTCCGGGTTGGGAAGCAGTTGGTGCGCGTTTGGGCTTGTTTAGTGGGCGGCGTGGCTCCTCACCAGTGTTTTCCACCCACCAGGAGAGGACAGGGGAGAAAGGATCACAACAGCACAGCAGAGCCCTCCCACCGCTTCCACTCCTCCTGCTGGTGCCGCCGGGCTCAATGCGCTAAACGCGTCTGCGGACGGAGACAGGAAGCGGGCGGAGCTGAGAGCGGCTCCGGCGGGCAGCCTGGACCCCTGCTGCACCGCTGCGCTCCGGAGGCTGGCAGGCTGGACGGAGAGGGAAGAAATGCCCATCCTGATGGGGCGGTGTGGTACTGCATGTCTCAGAGCGGCTCTCACTGCCCAGATGTTGGGTTTACATCTGGAAACAGCCATGAAGAATGACCTGGATTCAGCTCTGGTTCAGGTCCACACTAATTACAACAGAATCCAACCGGACGCTCACATCTATCTTTTACACGCTGGAAGATTTTATCTTTAACAAGTGAAATTAAAAGGACAATATTATTCAAATTTGACTTTTTAAAAATAATGACATCATGTTCAAACTTTATTCCCTCATAAGCAACATTCCTTGGGCGTTGATTTTATTGTTTCATGCATGTTTGAGAAATCCTTTCATCTCCATGGCAACCATTCATCTGGGTGGGCCAAGCCCCGCCTTCAAGACGAAGCTCCTCCCCCGCTCAGCTCCTTCAGACTAGCCAGCAGCAATTAGCTAACAGCTGGTGGAACTGCTGAGCTCATTAAAGGAGGAGACATGTTGGGATGACTTCCTGAAGGCAGAGTTTCAGAAACAGCAGGAGCTTCTTAAAGAGACAGAGACCCAATTTCAAGGCATTAATTTACAGTCATATTTGATGTAGATTTTTGAAATAAACAAATCCAGTTTGTCAAAAAAAAAAAACATAAAAATACAGACAAATTACAATTTCTTCAGTGCAAAGGTGAAAATACTTTATTAACAACCTGCTAGTGTAAGAAAATAATATATTTTAAGGAAAACTGAGGTAAAACTAAACTGACAAAATAGAAGGTGTGGTAATTCAAAAACTAGCACCAGGTGTTCGAGATACTAACACGGAATGAAACGTTGAAAGATCAAATAGATTAAATTATAAGTAAAGTAAAAAAAAAACATGCCAATTCTGTTTAACAGTTTATTTCCTCTAATGTTGCAGCCTAGGAAGCTAAATTATCTTTTTGTTTTATGAGCAAATCTAATTTAATTTGAAATATTAAAAGTTTCTGTAATGTATTTTCACTCCCTTGCTCTTTAAATTAACTTTTAATATCAAAAAGAATAAGTCTTGGTATGAAAATTATTATAATTGTGAAATCCCTCCAAGGAGATTAAGACTGTAGCAGTCGGCGTTGCGTTCCTCTGAGTGTTTCTGCAGGAGGTTTGGATTTGCTCCATTTCACCACCAGCACATTAAACAATAGAATTACATGTTGTGATTGAAAAGTAATTAAAAACAGAAGCAATTATGCTTAATAAGAAACTAGCAACAACACATGCAGGGACTGGTGAGTACAAAGCGACGCGCTTTCATGTTTTAGAGGCTACCTGAGTTCACCGTAGCAACGAAAGCACTCTTTGAAATATTAGCTTTAATTAAAGAGGATAATGGATTTAAATTTCTCATGCATCAAGCTTCAAATATGGCAAACCTTCCCAGGAGTCATAAATGTCTGATATTGCTTCAGGCTGCAGGATACTTTGGGAAATCTTCTCCAAGAGTCAGTTAATGAAAATAGATAAGCCTCTGAAATGCTAATGTTGACTTTTGGTGCCTAAATGTGGCGGCAGCTCCTGGGATCCTGCTTCGGAGAACGTCACGCTGTTTGTTAGAAAGATTCATCGCCTCCACCTTTCAGTCACCATTTTTCTGAATCATTCTCAGACAAATTGATTTACAGGAACCAACAAGTTGCATCTTGACGTCATTTTCAAGTTTCTCTCCGTCCCGATTTATACATTTTTTGTGTTTAAAAGCTGAGAGTGATCAAACTCTACATGTTCAGAAACAGATTAGTGCTAATTTTAAAAAAATCTGATATTTTCTCTAAAAATTCTGACATTTTATATGAATTCTTGCTTTTTTCTAAATTCTGATTTTTTCTTTTCAGAATTTGGAGTTTAATCTCAGAATTTTATTTTATTTTATAATTTTTTCTGACATGTGTTCAAAACTTTGATTTTTTTTTTAGAATTTTCACTTTTTCAGAATTCTGTTTTTTCCCTCATAATTCTGATTCTAAATTCTAATTTTTTCTCTGAATTCTGACATTTTTCGGAATACAGGTTCTAATCTCAGATTTCTGATTTCAGTCTCAGATTTTTTTCCTCAGAAACAGAATTGTTTACGTTGTTTTTCCTCATCAAGCAGATCTAAACTTAAGACTTTAAATTCACTAAATGAACGGTTAAAATGCAAATCAGACAAGAAGGAAAAAACTTGATTATTTTCAGACTAACAACTTATACACCTGCGAATGTTTGGATATTGATTGAAATTTTGACGTAGATTCACACACAGTTAAAATTCTGAGTTTAAAGTTGTAATTTACAGCAATCTTTTTTCTTGTTGGCCCTAATACTCTCCCGTATCCACGTGTGGCCGCAACGCTGGCAATTAATTAAAGAGGCAACATGCAGAGCCTGTCAGTCATCAGCGCAGCAGGTCAATGATCTGACCATCAGTGACTTAATTGGCGTTTGGAGGACAGACTGCTGACTCAGCAGGCAGAACTTCTGACTTCTCAGTCAATAACTCAGTTAAAGTTCATCTGATGATTATTTTAATCTAATCTGTGTTGTTGTGGTGACAGGAAGTTTTAGCTTCAATAACTGAATAAATGGTTAAACTAATGGAGCCGTTGTCGGGGATGAAGGAGTTTTTTTAGCGTTATTGCAGGTTTTAGGGCATTTTTTTTAATAAAACCTCCAACCAGAAGGTGACGCCAGTCATAACTTGTTTAATTTCTGAGATGAATCCACAGTTAGCTGTAAGAATAGAGTTAGACAGATAGTAAAAATATTTTTGGCTCTTTAGTTTTTCTAAATTTAAATAAAATATTGTGTCAACATCATTACAATGCTGTTGACTGTGCAATGCATTCTGGGAAACTCCTTCCAGCCAGAACAGTATATTTTTGTGCAATAAGTAACATTGGTTGCATGTTCTGCTGCACAAGTTATTTCTCCCGCTAGTGCTAGCTTAGCACGTTTGTTTTGGTTGCATTTACCCAGAATGCCCTGTTTTTCGGTGCACTTCCTGCCTTTGAGAGGTCTCTGGTCTACTTGGTGTTCACGTATGCATTTGAACCGCACCAGAGTTCACTTTAATCAAACTGAGACCGAGTTTTGTGGCTTCATTTCGACCAACCCGGTTCAATCTGCTTTGATCCAGCTTTGTTTAGAAAGTCCGGTTCGTTCGGTTAGCTGTGATCTCTGGTCTGCCTGCAGGCCTCAGTCTCGGTTCAGTTGAATCAAACTCTGGTGCAACTCAAATGCATATGTGAACACCAAGCAGACCGAAGAACGTTGCAAAAGCAGGAAGTGGGCTACAGCCCAAGGAATTCTGGGTAAATGCAACTAAACCAAACATACAAGCTTAGCGCTAGTGAGAGAAATGGCCGGTGGTTTTTTGCTAACGATTAATCCCACAACCCCTAAATTCTGACCCCACTTCACTTTTTTTACATTTTGTGAAGAAGGAAGTTGCGCTCAGCGTCTTGAGAGTTTTTGTGTTGTTTTCTTCAGTGGTTCTTGGTGCAGCGCCCCCACAGGCGAGGAGGGGAACTGGTTTCTCAAAAGTAAATGTAACCAATGTTTCAATTCTGTCCTGATTCAATTTGAATCCATCAGGTAGAAAAACAGCCATAAATGCTCATTCACATTGTCCAAACAAGCCAAACTTTAAACTAGAGTTTAATTAAAGCGAATCAATGAAGGCTGGTGTTAATGCATCTTAAAGCTAGTCAGTCAGTTTCCTCTTTCTTTGCCCGTTTAACTGAGTAATCAACACATTTTCTTTGCACAGATCCCAGAAATCAGGTCAGCCTCAGTAGAAATGGGACGAGGGCTGAGATGAAAGCTGGCACACTTCTGCAGCTCTCCTCATTCCTGACTTCTACATCACGAAGCGTCAGCCACCTGCTGCAGATTCAGGTGAAACAAAGCGACTGAATGAGGCTGAAGTGGGAGTTTCTCCTCGACACAGTTATCAGAGCCGGAGAGTGCCCGCTAATTACGATCACTAGTCGGCTTCAGAAGCTTCAAAGGCCGCTCCTCCTCCTCCATAAACTTCAAATTGCCTTTTGTGCTTTCAGCTCGACAATCCGAGTGATTCGCTGTGACAATATCCAGACTAGTGAGCTTTTGGTTGGTTTTCCTCCCACTCAGACCCACCTTCCTTATTCCTTCTTGTTATGTAAAGTGCGTGTCAAGTGTTAGTCTCTTGTACGTCAAGTGGAAAGTGTGTGTGCACGTCTCGTTCCCAAGACAAGACGTGCACACACACTTTCCATGAAAAGCAACAGAAAAGTTGCTGTTGCTTTTCATTCAGGGAAGTTTGTTTAAAGCTTTTTCCCGTTTTCAGAGGCGGTGAGTCATCTTCTCGTTTCTTTCAGCTGGAAACTGGGAAGGAAAAATCATGTGGGAGGCGCCGTTTTATTCTCAGAGAAAGGATGTCAACGATTCAGCAATAATTCACACAGACTGTAAAATAGATAATAGGAGCAGCAATTTCTTGATTCACTAATTTCTGAATGGGATTATTTGAAGGTACAAGTTATTTCTGCAGGCTGGATGGTTAAATAAATCGATTGTATCCAAGCATTTATCACTCAAAGTTGGATTTCTTGTGGTTTTTCTCTAATCCAGAGGTTTGAAATTACGCACAGCATAAATTATACACAAGTCAAGCTTAGCATATGATTTATGCACAAGCTGTACTTGTACATAAAGTACAAAAGTGATTTGTGCACAAAAAGTATTTGCATACTTTATGCACAAGCTCAAAGTTATGCATAAAATGTTACATTTTTTAAATGCATGTTGAGTAAATAAAGATGAGAATTTTAAAATTTAGACGGTGAGAAATTTTTATTAAATGTAAAAAAATGTAAAAGGTAAAAAAAAAAAATCTGGTTCCAACTGTAAATAAAGTTTTCCAAATGATTTCTCTGACGGCCATTATAAACAGAAAAAATTATACATATATTTCCACCAAAAAATATTTTTCTTGGAAAAGAGTTTGAAAAGTTTAAAATTTGTTACGGGGGAAAAAATCTAATTTTTCAAACTCAGAGCATTTTTTTTTATAATCCAATGCTTTTTATAAAAGAATATCAAAGCTTTTTTTTTTTTTTTCAAAATTTCAGAAAGTTTGAGATTTATCTCTGAAATTTTGTAGAAAAAAATTTCCAAGTCTGAAAAAAAACCTCCAAATTCCAGCAATTTTTTGACTTTTCCAGCTCAGAAATTTTCTTGTCTTTTTTATTCTGAGATTAATATAAAAATAGTTTTTTTTTTCTAGCAAATTGACTTTTCAAACAATTTGCTTTCTTGCTTGTACTAGAAAATTTCTGTTGTTTTTGTATGTTGTTTTGCAGACTTTTAATGTATTTCTGTTTTTCTATCTGCAGAATCCCTAATAAGTTTTTCTCCGGATGTCATTAGATCTCCGGTTCTCTGCCGCTCTTCGTCTTCCAAATGGTGCACAGCTTTATTAAACAGTCTCGTTATATTCAGGTCCGAACGGCGGCAGAAATGAAATGACACAGAGGAAAAAGGCCGTGTTTATAAACCGGGTCGAGCTTTTCTTTCACAGTCGCTGTGGATAATTTCCTGGCCCACTGGTTTCACATGATGACCTCTTGTTTGGTGACCTCATCATGTTTTCTTGCCCAGTCTTATGGAAACAGGGGATCATTTCTGCTGCTACCTGGAAATTACATGACATGCAAAAGTATTCACACTTTTTGACCCTTTGTCACATTTTAAGGTAAAATCACAAACTTCCACATATTTCATTAAGATTTTATGTTCTATCTGAACTCAATCTAGTAAAAAATTGTGAAAATTAACATTCATTTTAGTATTTTGAATAAAGATTGAGACATTCTGAAATAAAATCCACTTATTTAGCAAACAGAGTCTGGCTTGTTTCATTTAATTCAAGCATTTCTGGCAGCAGTCAATCTTCCAACCAATGTGAAAATCCCTCTGACTGAAGACAGTCACGATTTGCTAGCGTCTCAAAATCAAGGCAGCAGAAAGAATATTTCACATCAACATGTCCTGGACGACGCCATCAAATTGTTGCTCATCCAGCTCCTTTGCTTTTGCCATTAAGCTTTAAATTTCTGTCTGACCGTAAGGTTGGAAAGATGTTGGCGTAGGGGATACAAGCCTTTATGGTGGATGGAACAAATGCTTCAGACTTCTTCCTTCTCTCTTCTTCTCTACTCCTCTGGGAGTCGAGGGTCAAAGTTCAGGTATGACTTGACCTTTTGAGGCGACAGTTAGCTGCTCCTGGTTGTAATCGCAACTCCTTGTTACCATGGTAACGCATCGTAATCACTGTCCAAACGCTCACCAACTATTTTTGATCTAGCTTCTAGTTTCAAAACTTCAAAAAAGACAAAACTGATGTTCAAGATACAGGAGATTATTTTAAATCAATAATTGATTGAGAAACTATTGATTCTACTGGCAGATTATTTAATGGAAAACAAGATATTTTTCCCATGTTAGAAGTGAAATAATCTGCCAGTGGAATTAAAACCTTTTCCATCAATTTAAAGGACTTAACAACTTAAAAAAAAACAAAAAACGCTTCTATATTTTGCTGAAAATTTACTTCAAAGTTAATTTTGTCCTATTTCAAGTATAATATGGCATTTGCATGAGAAACATTGGTTATTTTTTTATGTTTTTGCGAAAAAGTGAGAGCAAAAATCTTCCCAGCTGCACAAACTATCAAAAATTCTGATTAAATCAGAACTAAAGTAACAGAGCTGCTCCAACATGTTGATACTATGAGCATGTTTTGTCTCAATGCAGCTGATAAAAGGTTAACGCAGCTAAATGTTTTATTTTGGTAAAATCAGCCGTTCACTGTGACTCTGCCGAGAAGTTCAGAGGTAAAAAACTAACAGGAAAAAAACGGATTTATTTCCCTCCGGAGGCTCAACTTTCCCGCTAAGCTAATAGAAAACTCATCTGTTAGATTTGTGTAACCAGTAAAACTCTGCGAGTGTCTCGTCCGCGGGATCCGTTTCGTCCCTGCAGACCTGCTGCCATAATGACGGCGTTTGATTGCAAACATTTGTCTGGCACTTTCAGTGATTTATGGTTAGCAGGAGCGCGTGTGGAGGCCGACCTTGTCCTCTTTGTTTCACCGTTCCTTCTGGGAACATTCATGCTGTGTTCTCTTATCAGGAACCAGGAGAGACAAACGGGGTTTTTTTGTTACAACATGCATTTCCCACAGTTTGCATCAGCCTTGGAGCAAAGTGCTAACACAATGGAATATGTTGCTGAATCTGCTGAACACACTAACTAGCTTATTGTTCAAAGTGATGCTGTTATCATCAGATTTATGGAAGATTAGAGATAAAAAAGTGACTTCCTTCTGCAAATTTAAGATGTATTTTAAGACAATACCAAGCTGGAGAAACATCAGAAAATGACCTTAAACATATCTAAACTCTTTCAACAGACAGAAAGATGATTTACTGATGAACGTTTAAGATGGCTGCCTGGGCATCCCAGAAGATTCATTAATTCATGCAGGCGACAGAAGGCCGACTTTGTAACTGCCTTTATGTGTCTCTGAATGTTCAGGTCTGAGTCCGTTTTTACTCAGATTTCAGCCTGATCTCCAGTTTCCAGCTGAAATAACTGAAGCTGTGCGCTAACTCTGGATTGTTGCTCTGCAGGAAACAATCAGTATGAAGGAATTATTCACTTCAGACAAGATGAAGTTACTTTTACATAGTTTTGTTTCTAGAACAAATATTTTATTACACTTGAAATGAGACAAAACAGCTTATTTTAGGTAATAATTCCTAAAAATAATGTTCTCAAAAAAAAGTAAAACATTTTCTGGAAGATTATTTAACTTAAAACATGAGAAAATGTTTTGTTTTATATAAAATAACAACCAGTAGGACCTTTTTTTAAAATCAGTATTGAGGAATTATTTACTGTAAACAAACTCCTATTTCTCACTAAACGTTTCTTGTAAGCCAGTTTTGTGTTTTTCAAGCTCACTAAGATATTTGTACTAGAAACAAAACCAAAAATTCTTGGTAAGATTTTGTGTTTATGTAGAGTTGGACTTCTTCACCTGAAGAAAAAATATTAACAATTTTATCTTAATTTGAAAGAGGTCGCGTTCAGGGAGCTTCATGTTTTGCATAATGTGAAAAACTCTTGCAAATATAAACCCAAAGTGGCAGAACATCTGCTGCCTTTGACTTCACCTTGTGACTGGAGTTTCTCCTCCACCACTCACCTTAAAACGAAATCTTCCAATCAAATTCCCCTCGATGAGGAGGAGATAGGAGTTAAGGTGACCTGGTTCTGAATGAGCCTGCCGGGCCTGTATAATTGGATACACTCAGATGCGAGATTGAGTTTATCCCAGGTTAGGAAAAAAAGAAAAAGCATCGGAGAGATCCGTTCTGCTCGGAGACGGATGGTTGTGAATGAGGGTAATCACTTTACAGAGGCAGAGACGGGGCCGCTGCTCCTCCTGCCTCCAAAATAACAATCAGTTTAACCTGCAGCTGCTGTGGCTAACCCACTGAGAGGTAAACACACCGCAGAGGTCCACTTCATTTACCTCCGCCCCTGTGAAGGAATTGTTTACAGGTAAAGCTGCTCTGTTCCAGCGTGAAACGCCAAAATAATGGCAGCAAGGGAGATTCTATGGAATGCCAAAACGCTCAAAATTAAATCAATACATAAACAATAAGTATGTACATGAATAAACAACAGATAAATATATAGTTGTGAATAATTACGAGTTACAAAAGGTTTGAAATAAAAACAGCTGAAATTAAATAAAAGTGACAATATTTGATATTGTTGCATGGGGGGAAAAAATCACGATGAAATTATGCTTTACTTTTTAAAGGACAATAAAAAATATTTTACAATAATGAGATTATTCATTCAGTCATTAGATAAAGACCACATAAATATGAATTTATGCAAAATTCAAATTGTGCACATTTTTGTACTTTCATTTGCATCGTCTTTAAAAAAATTAGCTGTTTCAAAAACTTCCCAATTGTTAAGTCACAGAGGCCGCTGTGGTGTTACCTAGCAACCCCAGCTGAGTCCAGCCCGGTTGCCTAGCAACCCAAGCAGAGCTCCAGCACTTTTAGTCAACTGTACGTGCTGCACAGTGGCTGCTGGAAAAGTCTGTTGTGCAGGTCATTGTGCTTTGTTGTTAACTTGCTTTTCAGAAAATACTTCCTGCATTCCTGATGATTGCGCAGGAAGCTCCACTTCTGCTTTTCAGAGATGTACAGTAGTATAATTGAGCATCTGTTTTCAGCCATTTTCACGTGAAAATGTAAACGCTGACTTGGGGGACCTCAAACATTTTCAGGCTGGAGACGATTTAACCCGTTTAGCAAACAGTCACCTAAAATAAAATGACACAAAGTCTTAATATGTACAACCTGAAATGAAAATATTACTATCATAATAGAAACAAAAGCTCTGCGATTCACTCTGAGAAAATAAAAAATATTCCTGCAGACACAAATTTCTCTGATCATGTTCAGTTTTTCTTTTGGTAAGCCAGCATGAACTTTGACCTCATATTACCACAAATAAATAGTTGTTTACAGCAGTGCCTTGTGAGCCACCAGTCTGATGAATCATCTGAGGATGATTTAACAAACATGCTTTGTTTTGCCGATAGTCGTAACCTAATGAAGCACAAAGACACCGTTCATAAAATCCACATCCTGCCCTTTGCGTGTTGCAGAGATTTAAATAAAAGACGAGTTTTGATTAAACTCAAATCTGTAAGAGTCTCCAGGCTGCAGATCACAAGTGGCTCCTCTGGCAGCAGGATCCCGACTGTGGGCGTCTTTTAAAAAGCTGCTCAACAACTCCCTCACTTTGTCTGAGCCAAAACATTTCTCACATTTTTCTTTCCTCACTCTGATCTGTCCAATTAATTCTCTCCTTTCTCAGGCTGTGGGTGATCAATGATCTCTCACTAATTTACTTGGCGGATGGTACGGCTCCCCGTGGACGCGGCGTGTGACTGTGGGCGGCGGCTACATGTCAGCGGTCGCGGTGTGTGAAACGAACAGACTCTATTAACATCTGTGTTGCGGCCTGGAAATGAGGCAGAAATTAAATTTTGAGGTCGAGCGCTTCGTATTTCAGAGCGCTGACCTTCACTTCTAATACTAAGTGGAGATGGATGAATGCACAGAAGGGAGGAAGCCAAACTGCGTCCAGTCCTGCAGGGGATTTTAGAGGTTACTGCACCAACTCCATAAGTCGTTAGGAAATACTCACCACTGTAACAGCTCAGGTCAGAGGTAATAAAACAAGAAAAACCAATAAAAAAACACAAATAAAAACCGTTTTCAGTAAGCGAAAGCTGTTATTTTTCTTCCTTTTCTATTTTAGGTCAAACTGAAAATCATGTTCTTAAAGGGCCGGTTGTGCCGGAATGTATCACTAAAACCCATCAGCAAACGGTCAATAAAATATTCATAAGCATCTTTCTCTGCATACAATAAGTTCTTGCTAACAATAAACAATATTGATGACTCCGTCCAGAATGTCGTGATTCTTTTTGCACAGATTAAGAGCAATATTGACTTTTTGTTAATAGCCACATCCATCATGGATCTTGCTATTCAGAAACCACTTTCCTGCATTCTTGTTGATTGTGCAGGAAGCTCCACTTCTGCTTTTCATAGATGTACGGTTGTATAATTGTGCATCTTTTTGGAGCCATTTTCACATGAAAATAATTTCACTTTGCCAAGATTTTGCTGCTTATCTTGGCAAAGTGAAACGAGAATGAGTCAAAAATAGGAATAATTCTTCAAAATGAACAAAATGAAGCTGTAACATGAACACATATGAAACCAAGACTTGGCAAACAACGAGAGTCAGAATGACTTTGTCCACAAAGATGCTGAAAAAGCCTTTAAAAACGTTGCTAAGGTCTTTATTGGTTCCACATCAACGGCTGCTGGTGTGCAAAATAAATCGGAGGCTGTATTAATGTCTGTGACGCAGTCAGGAAATGAAGCAGAAATTGAATTTTGAGGCCGAGTGCTTCTTATTCCAGAAAGCTGACCTTCAGGTCTGATTCTCAGAGCAGATGGGTGGATATATTATTTATATTTTAGATTCTGTGTACAGGAGCGGTCACTTTTTCTGCTCCAGCTGCTTCCGCTGATCTAATGACCTCATTAGGACGAAATACCTGGGGATGAAATTTCATGCATTTTGAGATGAACCAAACCATGAAAGGAGACGAGCGTGGCTTCACACCTGGTCGGTTCATCTGCACATCCGCTGCATCCTTTTCTCCCCACCTTTGATTTCAATTCAGCGCCTCTAATCCAAGATGGAGGCACAGCGGGGTCTTCGAAAATCATTGGCTGGGTCAGATATTTTCCTCTACCAGAGGGATTATCCCTGCCTGCCTCCAGAAAGTTAAACATTCAAATAAAAACTCTGTATCTTGTCTTCACAGGCCCAGAGAAGCAGGCGGGGGATCAAATCTCAAGGTTTATTCATCACAGTTAAAGGGATAAACTAGTTTGTGTGCTTCGTAAATCATTCAGGATTTCTGTATCACAGATTTAATTAGGTCAAGAAAAGCGACTATGTTGTTCTGCTCCGATTGTTTCTCGTTTTCAGCTGTCAGTTCACAGAAGAAGCTTCAGCTCGGTTTGCAAAACACATGGTCCTCGCTTTCATCCCGTCTGTTCCTCGGTTTCTCCGTCTCTGGAGGAAAAAGAAACACGGCTTATCGCTGGAGACGCACAAATGCAGCACGGCTAGAAGAGGCGTTTGGGTGTCTGTCAGAACTTTAAGCTGCTGTTTGGGTCGGAACTGATCCCAGAGTGTTTGCTCATTTTCTGTCTGTCGTCTCAAAGATATTATTTATTGCTTATCAGTTTATGTGAATGTTGATAAAGATATTATAGATAGTTGTTGGTGGGCAGGAAGAATGTCTGGTAGCAGTCAGTGCTGCAACGAGCCTGAAGATCCCTCTGACTGAAGACTGTTGGTGTCTCATCTTTGTCTTGACATGTTAACAACTCAATCGCAGCAGAGATGACATTTTATAAAATCATGTCCTAAACTAAATATTTAGCTTGCTAGCAATGTTTAGTTTGGTGCAAAAATATTTAGCTTACAAACCAAATATTTAGCACTAATATTTGGTTTACAAGCTAAATATTTACTTTACAAATGAAATGTTCAGCTCTAGATACTTATTGAATTAGCAACTTAAATATTTAGCCTTCAAACTAAATGTTAGTAAACAAGGTTAATGTTTAGTTTGAAAACTAAATGTGTAGCTAGCAAGCAAAAATACTTAGCTTGCAAACTAAATATTTAATTAGCAAGTTAAACTCTTATCTCCAACCAAATATTTTGGGCTTAAAATAATTTAAAAAATTAATTAAATTTAGTAAAGGATAAATTTAGCTGGCTAAACTAAATATTTAATTTGACAAAAAATAGTTAGCTTGTTAGCTAAATATTTAGCACTAGCAAAATATTTCCTATGCTGACTTTAGTTAATAAGTTAAATATTTAGCTTACCAGTTAATACTTAGCTCTAATATCTATTTACTAAGCTAAATATTGCTAGGTATTTAGTTAGCTTGCTAACCCAGCTAGCTGATCGTGCTGCTGAGTTTCTGACAGCAGTTTCTGCTTCGTCTCTGGTGGATTCTGTTTCTACTCAGAGTAAAACTGCGGCGGTTCCTTTTTGGTTACATAACCAGAATTAGCTCATTCCTCCATCCTGCCTGTTTTTGTTTACTTCCTGCAATCATCTCTTTCAAACAATCTGGCTTTGGTCGCCACATCTGCTACGAGTTTCTGTCAATTAGATTGTTCTGGAAGAGGAACAAGTTGTTGCTCTGCGGTCTCTGCAGACTCCTTGCTACACATGTTTGCAATCTCCCTCTTCCTGAATTGGCATTCCCCCCTGCTGAGTTTGTTTGGGTAAAACGTTCGCCCAGGACGCGGCGCTGATTACCTCTGGGTGTGGCAGCAGCAACCGCCAGGAACTGAGCTCGCTTATTTGCAGCGTTTGAACCTGAGCTGATGTGTTGAACGAGTAAATATTATGATGGTAATCATGTGGATAATTATTCCCATGGCAAATCTGCTGAGCACCTCTTCAGCAGCTGAACTGTCACTTCATCCAATTACTGCTGCTGAATATTCATGTCTGGAGGCAGGTACAGTTCGCACTGCAGCTCCTGCTGCACGCAAAACGAGCCCAAAGCTTCAAGAAGAAGAGCAATGTTTGGAAAACACGCACAGAATGGACACACAAAAACAAACATTTTTAAGGCCGCCCCCAAACTCACCGCCCTGGGCTACTGCCAAAATCCAATGTTCATGTCATTTTAGCATTTATTTGAATAACTTTTTGAAAAAAAGTTACTTTCAGGCATGTTTTCACTTGGCTGTACGATTTACTTTTACTTAAGTTAATATCTCGTTTGTGATATCTGGAGTTTTACTTATTTTCTGTGTGCAAAATGCAAAAGGGAAACAGGTCAAACATGAACTTCCCGTCTCTTTCCATCCCTCCTGATAATCAAAAACTTTTCATAAAAAGAAAAGACAGAAACAAAAGTATTTGGATTATTTTAGAGTTCGTTTCCTGGTGTAATAAACTCATTCAATAGTCTGGATGGTGAATAAAGGGCCGTTTTATGGCCCGTAACTTTACACAAACAAACATAAATGCACAGTTACATGTCGATTTTCAGTCAGTTTCCTTCAAGAATGTAGAAACACGTTTTCACTGAAACTCTTTAAATGTGCATAAATGGGCTAATTTAAATTCATCTTTTCAATGTGTACAAAAAAAACATTTTATTGTGATTTAACGCAAAAGATCATTTTCCCCTCATGACCTCTAGGGGGCTCAGCTGAGCTCAAATTAGCTGATTGGTTAAATATTTGGTTGAGGAGGCAATTGATGTTTTCTCCTTGTAATCTGACCTTCTCGTTTGTCGAAAAACAACCTGAACCAACGAGACAGACTTCATAACCACAGGTCATTTTTCAGCTGAGGGGCGTTAAAGTGCACCAACCCCAGGAGTCAACATGGCGGCTGATCCATCTGCCATCAGCTCAGGAATGCTGAGCCTGCAGCGCCAGGCGCCTCGGCGGCGTGATGAACCTTTTCCTCCGTGTAGGAAACAAGTGGAGTCCGCTGAATGCGTCGCTCCCCTCCGGCTCGACGCGGCGCCTTACGACCTTAAAGCACATCCATTTCCACTCTGCGCCGACTCAACATGCAGCCCAGGCAGCACGACCTCATGCTGCAGTTGCTTAGGAGTCCAGATTTGTCGGTCTTGTTGTCTAGACTTTAGCTGCAACTAGCAATTAATCGATTAATCAGTTTAAAAAACGAACAGATTCTGCAGATGTTTTTACACAATAGTAGGAATTCATTAAAAGATGCAAATATTTCTTATTCTTATACTGAATTATTTTTTCGCTGAACTGAAATATATAATACAGTAGTTTCATATATTAAATATTTATTTAATTGTTGTTGTTTTTTTAAAGGTTTATTCTTTTTTACATTATTGTTGTTTGGTTTTGGTTTCCTTCGTTATCTGTAGCAAAAATAAAAAATACTTCTAACATAAAAAGCTCAAATCTTTCTGCTTGACTGATCAACAACGGCTGATTGAAGAGCAAAAAGTGTTTAATGGCTGATTTAACACAATTTCAACCTGGTGAAACTACAACAAAAATGTTTCTGAGAGAAATCTGGTGCACAGATGTTGTTTGTGTGCAAAATAATCCCAAATCAATCAGTGTGGATCTGCCAATGCTTCTTCAGCTGAATAGAAATAAAACTAAAGTTAAAGAGGAATGATCTAGAGCTATAGATCTAGAGTCAACACTCAGCTTCAGAGTTAGATTTTATGGCTGGAACCTGGAGATCAGGCTGAACTCTGACCTGAACCTCCAGAGACACATAAAGACGGTTACAAAGTCGGCCTTCTATCGGCTGAAGAACATAAAGGGACAAATGTTAAAATACATCTGCTGGTTTATGAACCGAATGGCTTAAATGCATAAAAGATCTGCTGCTTTTCATCAACCTTGCAGACCTCACAGGTCTACTGGTTCTGATGCAAAGCAGAACCAGAACCAAACATGGAGAAGCAGCTTTAACTTCTGTGCATCACAAATCTGGAACAAACTTCCAGAAAACGGCCACAACTGTCATCATGTTCCCCGTTTTCCCCAATGCAACACTTATTTTTCATATTTTTCTTCCAGTCATGTAAAACGATTCAAACTGCCTTGTTGCTGAAAATGTGCAAATAAGATAAAAATGCCCTGAAAGTTATATTCCTTTAGAGATACACTCCTTCTTATCAGTTAAATAAACTGTCACACAACAAAACAAACTCACATTTAATCATGTTTGCTTTCTGTAAATGTTGTGTAGCAGCAATAAGCCGGTCGGCGTTTTGTTTCACTGCTGCATTTCCTCTCTGCTGCCAACATCAACGACCTTCACGGCGTTCCTGCTCCACTGAGCGCGCGGAGAAACCCCGGTGGAAATCAAACCCTCAAACAAGAGGCGACGATGGAGCCACAGCTACACTGTAAAACATACCCAGCACTCTCACACAAACTGCACGCACACAAGAGGTAGGGAAGTACATTTCTGCCAAAAAACTCTGAGGAAATTTCTCGAAAAACGTGGAAATGTCTGAGTGTGAAAAGTTGAAAATTTGTTACAAAATATTTTCACTTTGAGATAAACCTGAGAGGATTTCCAAAAGTCAGAAATGTTTTACTTTTGAAACCCAGAAATGTTCAGAAATTTTCCAGAATCATCTATAAAAAATCTGAATTTTCTGGAAAATTTATACAATTTTTCAAAATGTGGACATTTCAGATTTTTTGTTTTAGATCAAACTAAAAATAAAACAATGTTTCAGATCCCTAAAAGTCCAACATTTTCACAAAAAACTGACATTAATCTCAAATATTTTCCAGGAAAAAGTTTAAGAAAATTTCCATTTTTTTAGATTCATCTGTGTGCAAATGTTTTACCTTTGGAGCTCAGAAACATCCTTGTATTTTCTAGAACATTTCTGAAATTAATAAAAAAGGTTTTTGGGTTAAATGTACTGGAGCGATTCTGTGTTTAGTTCTGCTGGTCCGTATGGTCATGTGTTTTTGTTATAAGTTGCATTATGATCCTCGTTGTGTTTTGGGCTTTCCCTGTCAGTCTGTGCACCTCACCTGAGAAAGGTCAGCATCCTGTACCAACCTGCTGCTGCTGCTGCTGCACCAACGCTGCTGCTGCTGCTGCTGCACCAAGCTGCTGCTGCTGCTGCTGCACCAACCTGCTGCTGCTGCTGCTGCACCAGCCTGCTGCTGCTGCTGCTGCACCAAGCTGCTGCTCGCTGCTGCTGCACCAAGCTGCTGCTGCTGCTGCTGCACCAAGCTGCTGCTGCGCCGCAGCTGCTGCTGCTGCTGCTGCTGCTGCTGCATCAGATGACTGATGGATCAAACCAGCAGAAAAGTCGCAGCGGTCTGCTGAGTGACTGATGCCGGCCTCCTGCCTCTGGGTTGGACCGGCCAGCCGTAGCAGGGCGCTCTAATTGGGAGTCTGGATGACAGAAGGGATCTTTCAACGAGGCATCCATCATGTCGGTTATGGAGCCGCAGAGACCAGACGGCTTTGTCTTCAGTGGAGGAGGCAGCCAGGATGGACTCAACTGTCTTTCTCAATTGAAAAGAAAAATTCAGCTTTTTATTCAGTTTGCATAAATCTAAGTTTTTGTTTCATTGTTTTTTAAAAATCAAACTAGTATTTGCATTTTAACTTGTTATTTTTTATGCCATATTTACATATATTTCAAGTCCTTAAATGTTTTAAAGCCATTAATTGCGACGGGAACCTTTGTATTCGTGGGTTTCCAGTACGCATGTAAATCTGACGCACATCCACCAACAACAGCCAACAAAGCTGCTCCTGTCGGCAAACTGGGAGTTGATTTCTGCTTTATAACACGACCTGGATGCTGGAAAAGACCATTTTGTTTTGTGCAAAAAGGAGTTAGAGCTTAACTTTAGCAAAGACAAACTGAAAAAACACAATCTTACCAAATAATGTTGGTCTTGTTTCTAGTAAACAAATCTTTTCTGCTTGTTTCACGTCAAAAGTTTCACTTTCAGATTTTTTAAACTCAAAGCATCAGAAAATTGTGCTAAAAATGAAATCATCTCAAAGTGAAACTTTTTATCAACATTAAGGAAATAAGTTGCAACAAAAAGTTAATTTTGCTGCCAGATATACCTGGTGGTTTTTTCTATTTTTGCAACCTTTATTGCCCAAAAGTTTTAATTTTACCGTCTTCCTGCACTACAGGAAGTTTATCCGGTTTCGTTTATGTGATGTTATGTTAAACTCTGAATAAAATATCTTGACTCTATAAGTGACCAGGAAGGAATCAGGGAAATTAAAACATTCACGAATCATTTCATGGTTTATTTTTCACATTAAATGCACATGAAGCTTTCAGCAGCCAGTTGTCAGGCTGCGTTTCCCAAAGTGATAATAATCCCTCAGGGTTACATCTTTTTTTATTTAACTGTAAAAGACGGCAGAGCCCTTGAAGAGAAACTGTCCTCGGAGTAATCGCGTGTTCTGATCCCACTTAGTCATCTGTGCAGCTTTAGTGATGAGGATTTCAAAACGCGCGAACCGTGGAACCGACTTGACAGCTTGACAGAATCCTGCAAACAGTTAAGGAGAAACGATGGATGCTCTTAACCTCCCGCAGCTCCGACAGGCGTCTGAGGCTTTGACCTTACGCCGAGCTGAACGGCCGCTGCTGCCTCCACCAAGCAGGAGCTGCGTTTCCTCAGTTCAGTTCAGCCTTCAGAGCTCGATGTGGGAGAACAAGACCTGGATTTTCAGATTCAATAAATACAATTCTCTGCAGAGGATTTCAGTTTTATGTAAAATATATTAAATGATGTTGGATATTCACTGATTTAAGCACTTTGGGTGATTTTGTTCGGTTGTAAGCTGAACATAACTCTGCTAATCCACCTCATTTACTGCTGCTACATTCACACCAGCCTTGTTTAGTGCTCTTTAAACTTTTATAAAAATGTGTTTTTATATATTTTGTTACACATGACAGTTTGTTATGAGACAGATAATCTCTTAAAAGATTGATTTCCTCCACCTTCTTCCTGAGCTACTGTCTGAAGAAATGCATCAAAAGTAACCAATCAGAGCCAGGAGGCGGGTCTTAGTGCTGTCAATCAATCTCCTGAATGTGCTGCAAAATCTGCTAATCAAGAAGAAACACTTACAGTGAAAAGAAAAAATGTTTTTCCACCATCATCAGAGGCCATGCTAAGTAGCTTTAGCATTCAGGGCAGGCTGTGCTGACAGGGAGAAGCTAAACCCCGCCTCCTGGCTCTCCCTGGTTGTCACACCATAAAGACATTTTGAACAAATATAATGAAAAAAATGTTTTTATAAAATTACATACTGCAGCTCTAATCAAACGAGTGTTGACCCAGAAGGTCGGGTTTGTTTGAGGAGGTCTGAATGATAAAATCATCTCTGCTTCACCTACAAACCTCTGACTGGATTCAAATCGACTCTGGTGTTTGAATGAATATGAACGCCAAGCGGGCCGCATAACGCTCCAAAAACAGGAAGTGGACTACAGCACAGGGCATTCTGGGTAAATACAACCAAAAGAAATGATTCTTCAGGCTCAGACTAATCAGTCTGATCAATTTCAACATTCGGGTTTATGGTGTCGTAGAAACATTGGAAACATTTTTCCCCCTGTTCATTTTAAATTGAGAAATGTAAACATTCGATGCAAAATGCTGAACCTTTTTAGCTTTATAACAACTTCACCATCACCTCCTCCTGTGAACCCCTGAGAGCCAATCACTCCATCACATTTACCCATAATGCAGACGTCATAAAGATGGAGCAGCAGAATGAAACGAGTCAGATATGAGCTGCGAGACCATCCACTCTGGGCTTTAGATCCGATCCCTGAAACCGGCAGATCTGGAGGGAAATCATGCGATGCGCTCCACCGATCCAGCTTTTCTAATCCCGTCTAGCTTTGAAGAACCTGATAACCGCAAACCACTAAAGAGCAGCTTTGTGTAAAACCCAAAACCTCTCCACTGCCTCCGCTTCAAACAAAGCAGACAGAGAAGAAAGCAAAGCAGAGGTGGGTGGAGAAGCCAGATTGAACTCACGAGTTGCACCACTTAGTACTTTTACTCAAGTAGAAACAAAAAGCAACTTCCAAGAAATTACTCAAGAGTAAAGGAGTATTTGGAAAAAGTCTCAAGTACTGAGTGACTGATCAAATTATCATTTAATATTTAAAAATGAGGTAATTGCAAGGTGAGGATTTTGGTATTTTAAAGATAAAAATGACCGTAATTCTTATAAACAAAAAATAAAATCAGGCAAAAGAAAAATGTTTCCAAATCAGTTTCTTTCAGGAATATTTGGTGAAAAGATGTTTTTCATTCAGTGGGTAGAGAATCTAGAAATGTTACTCAAAATTAGAAAATCTTCATCATAAAATGACTGAAGAGTAAAAAAAAAAAAAAAAAAGTTTAAAAAGTTACTCAGGTAAACGTAACTAGTTACTCCCCAGTCTGCATGTACTGAGTGAGCTGAGTAAGTGGTGGCCTATTCCAAGGCCCTGAAAGTCACATCAACTCCCAACACAAGCCAGACAGAAACATGGCTCCTGGTTTCACCTCCCCTGCAGCAAGGAGGCCATTATGGCAACACGTTGCACGTTTCATCCAGAGCAATGTCGCTACAGTAGTTTCATTACCTGAACGTCTCACAGGGTTGTGCAGCGCTGCACGAACGCTAATGGTCTGCGCCGCCGTGATTTACTGTTTATTCAGTACAAACGTGTATTTAAGCCCACAGGGAGAAACGCTTTGTGCTTAACGATCAATAACTACGCCACAGCCACTTTAGCAGCTTGATAAGAAAAATTGCTGCTCTAATTATTTTTTGTTTAACTAATTCAACCCAGAGGCAAAAGTCTTTGCCCCAAACATCATTAATAACTTGTGTTCCCGTCATTTTTGCTGACCTAATCATTAAAAGGGCAACAATATGTTTATTTTAGCCACTTTTCATTTAAGTTCTGAGTAAAGGTGAGACGACGTCTGTCTAATATTAATTTCTCATTTTAGCTAAAAGGAGGTTTGATTATATTACTGTAAAGTAGGAACTAATGTCAAATTAGAAAATGTAAAAAACGACCAGTGGGAGCATCTGAAGCACAGATTTTTACCAACGTTTACACTAAAACAGAAAACCGAAACTGGTTTTTAAAACTTTACTTTGGATAGAATTTGAAAGAGATCTTCAAACAAGATGGAGAATTAAATCTGTCACAATTACTTTTTTTCCCCAACAAATTGTCCCAGAAGTTACTGAGATAAACAATTATATAAGTTGAATAATGGAAGAACATTCTGACACGTCAATAAAGTTAATTTAAAAATGAAAATCCACAAGAAAAACAAAAAGGCCCAAACATCTGGATGTGATCGACTCAAACCTGAACCTTCAGAGCCACAGAGAGATGGTTATAAAGTCGGCCTTTCATTGCCTGCAGAACATTTCCAGGATTTAAGGACTGACGTTTCACTAAGACCTGGAGAAACTCATCCATGCTTTTATATTTAGTTGCATTGTACACTGCAACCGTCTTCACAGCTTCTGCCTTTAGGGCAAAACAAAAAGCTGATCAGAACGCTGAAGTCGTCAAAATGTTGCAGGCTTCACCACAAGAGGACGTCAGGATTTCACAGAATGGCATCAGAGGTGGGCAGTAATTACTTAGATTTAACCATCCAAGTAATACGTTTGTAGTTTCTCGACACCAAACCTTGTTTAAAGCACTTCTGTTCCTCAAATATAATTTCTGTCAACCCTGCAGAGGTTTGAACTAAACTAGACTGAGTTTTCTGAACGGGAACAGCTCCCTCTGGTGGACAAATGAGGAACAAAAACTCAAGATGTTTGCAAAAATTATTAAATCTGTGTTTATTTCAATATGAATAAATAGTGAACATTGTGATTATTTACATATCCAAAAAAAAGTGTAAAAGACTTAATTTAAGTGCTGGTCATTAAAACAAACAGTGGCTGTACTTTAAGTTGTGCTCTTGTGCAAATCAGCATCTCGTTTCTTTTGTGCAGATTCCTGAAGAAAAGATGGAAAAAATGTTAAAATTGAGACAATAAAAGTTAAACTAAATTTCTAACAAATAAGGAAATAAATGAGTTGGACTGCATTACTTGAACAAGAGTCTTTTTTTAAAATGGAGTAAAATATACTTTTGTTGTTTCCAAGGTGAAATTGTTGTCAAGCTGCTACAACTTTAAGTGTGTAGAAGTTTTTCTTTTGAAAAACAGTAAAGTGAAACATCAAAAGCAAACCTTGTGATTGTGGTTGTGTTTTCTTGTGGTTAAAGTGTTGTGAGGTGGCTTCCTTCAAGAAGCGGCCATTGTAAGTGTTGAGCGTTTCGTCTCTCCATGACCTCTCTGCTGAAGACAATGAGGTCAGAGGTTAGCTGCTGCTGTTCTTCTTAAAACTGCTTTAAATCCTGAACTGAAATAAACAGCTCCATGAAAAGAGATCATTTTGCTTAACCAGATCTAGAAATCTTCACCTGAAACTAGTTTAAGACTCTGAGTCTCCATGAAATAAATGTAGCCCTATGATTTGTTAAAGTCGCTGGCTTACCACTTTGCCGTCTGTGCATCAGGTACATCTGGTCCAGGTTACTCCACTTTTCCTCATGGGAAACTGTTGCAACACAGTTCTCGTCAATCTCTTGGATCGTGTTCCCATGCGGACATCGGCGGAGTCGTTCCCAGCCAACCGACTGATTCTGCAGATCGTCATGCGAGCAGTTGCTCTGTCTCAGCCTTGGGTGGATTGTCACAGGACTTTTAGCAGTCATCTGCCTCGGTGCCAGCGGCCTCTTGCAGTCCTGTCCCGTCCGACATGAGCTGTTCCCAGAAGAGTCACATTCTGTGTCGTGTCCATAATGGGGAGAACAAAGATCCAGACTGGAGTCTTTTCTCACGAGTTGCCTCTTTGTGTGAGATTTGCAGGCTTCACATGTTGGTAAAAGGACGTCGTTCCATTGCTGGAAAGGAACCGCTTTCCTTTTTAGGCTTCGGCCTTCACACGCCGAACTTGGAGACGTGCTGATCCTACGTTTCGCTGTACATCTGGTGCAGAGTCGCTCATTGTTGGACCAGCGAGAGCGCAACATGTTCTCGTTGAAATTTCTGCTCAGGCAACATTCATGGTCAGAAAGACTTTGTCGATCCACCTTGCTTTTGGGTTTGTACCTCTCTTTTGGTCTCCGAACATTAGGTTGTTCTTTGTAATCCATGTTAAGCTTTCTTCTCCTTTTAGACACATCCACATTATGGAGATTCCTTGATCTGTTCTGCTTCACTGGAGCTAGTGGGGTCTTTTTGCAGTAATAGCTATGATTAAAGTCAGAAATCCAGCTGGTGGAGGGAAGATAAGCAGGCAAAGATTCAAAGGAGGTGTCCTGATGATCCTGGTCATTTGTAGTTTCAAGCTGGTGATGCTCTCTGTCCGATTCCAGAGGGGAATTATCTGGTAGAAGGATATTGGTTGAAAGAGTTTCCTCTGCTGTGTTTGTTAGCTCAGGCAGTGGAGAACCATCTGTAGCAGGGTAGACATTTGCTTCAGACATCTCTACAGTGGAGACAATTTCCTCTAGTTCAACCGTTGACAGTGCAGGCATCTCGGTTTCAGTGATTTCCTCAGTAGGAACCTCCTGTGTCAACATTACCAACTCCTCAGTTGAAGCATTCAGTGTTTTATTGGAAACCTTCATGAAGGCATTCTGGACAGAGGAAGTCATGAACGATTCCTCTGCTGACCAGACTGTGGACTCAATCTTCCTCAGTTCATCCAGATATGTTGGATCGAATGGCACCTGAACAACTTTGAGGTGAAAGCTTTTTGGGGTCGCACTCAAGTCTTCATCAGTTGAAGTCTCTTCAGATTTGTTTACAGTCACAGGATCCATTTGGTTCATGGGCTCCTCTAGAGGAAGACTCTTCTCCCCAGTGATTGGCTTCCCAACTACCAGGATGTCTGGACAAACGTTGAGCTCTTGCTCACACTGGTCTGCTTGAAGGTCGAGACCCTCATCCTGCAAGATATCACTCTGGGTAGGAGAACTATGCTCAACCAGATCCTGGGGAAAGCTGTGGGACATTTCAGGAGCCTCTTCAGCGTGGAGCAGTTGGAGTCCCACTGGTGTGGTGCAACATTCAATCCTCACCTCCTCAGTCTGAATCACAAAGGTGCTGTTTGATGGCATCCCGGCAGTGGAAGAGGGCGGCTTCTCTTGGAGCTCTGAAGGGTATTCCTCCTTTTGAACGGTGAAAGCCGGTGACTGGAGTTGATCTGTAGCGGCGTTGTCGGTGGCGTCGCCACTGGACCTTGGGGTGCTGGTCCTATGGACTGAGAGAAGTGGCTCAGTTTGAACCTCAGAGCTGGTCATTTCTTTCGACGCAGAGTTGTGCTGGTAGCGAAACCTGCGGGCATGATAGGCCATGGTGTGGTAGTACTGGGGGTTCAGCATGCGTCGGTAGTCCATCAGATGGAGGTGGGTGTGGGGAACAACAAAGCCAGGCGGCTCCATGTAGGGGTTCGGCTGATAGTGGGGCATCATTGGTAGGCCGAGCCCTTGACCACAACAAAACAGATATTTAACTTTGGCAAAAAGGAAAATATATCATTCTGCTAGTGAAATTTGTAGAGAATAATGACAGATTATAATACATTTGGCACTCTGGGCCTCTAAACACATGACCAAGACTGGGGAGGGAAGACTAGAAAGTTCCAACAGTAGTACAACTGTAAATTTGAAATATCAATTCATTCATGCATCGTTTGTCATAGAAATTTGATACATTTGTTTTTACCAACCTTTTCTTGTTGGTAAAAACAACAAGGAAAGTAAATGAACCTCGAACTATTGTTAAAAGCAGGTCAATATATGAAAACCGGGTAGCGACTAGTTACCTTTCTGAGGCGTTTACGGACACAGATGTTGGCAGAGCTGATCGCTCATAAATTGCACTTAAACATATTTTTACTCAAGTGAAATGTAGCCATCCAAGAAATTATTCAACTACGAGGAAAAATGTACGTTAAAAGTCTCCTCAGGTACTGACTAACTGATCAAATTATCAATTATTTAACAATTACTTCAGACTGACCAAAATGTAAGGTCAAGTGGAAATTTTGGGGTTTTGTTGGCATTTTAAAATGACAATTCACATTTTTAACAAAAATAAAATCAGGGAAAAGGATTTTTCCCCTCCAAATCGGTTAACAGAAAAGTTATAAAAACACATTGGTTTTTCATTCAATGGGTAGAAAAATCTGTAAGTTTTACTCAAGAGCAGAAACACTTGATTAAATTACTCTATTAATAATCCATAATCAGTCTCACCTAAGCCAGGGTAGCCGTAGTACGGGTTGTAGGGCATAGGCATGGCCACCGGCCACTGCAGACTCTGCATCGGCAGGTACTGCTGCGAAGGCTGGATGTAGAAGAACGGCTTATGGTGCTGCTCCTCCAGACGAGGCGGACCAGGAGCGGAAGGCTCGGGTCCCAGCTTCGGGTTCAGGTTTGGACCTCTTGGGCCCAGCCCGAAGGAATGCTGCAAGTTAGGCATGGCTGCTTCCATACCTGCACAAAGAGAGACAGACAGGTATGACTGAGGAGTTGAGATTATTTCCTGGGGATAAAGTTACACTTACATGCAAAGGAGAAGAAAACATCCACAGAGAACCTGGATGAGTTTTCCTTTATGCTTTCAAGTGGAACCCAAACTCTCACAAGCAGAAGCTTCCAGGTGATGATCGTCCAATTAGAGCTTAATGAGCAGCTGTGTGAACCAATCACAGAGGCTTATTCCGAACAGGTGGGTGTGGTACCGTTCATCACTCACATGGTTCCAGAAAACAGCTGTAATTCTCTAATGAGACAAAGGCTTAAAAAGTCAAATCCTTTTGATTTTTACACATCTCTGATAGAATCTGTTTCTCTTTGGACAATCAGAGGTGAATAAAAGTAGCACTACTTAACATGTTCAGGTAAAAGTAAAAAGTAGCCATCAGAATAAGTGATGAAATTATTATTTAGTGTTTTAAAATTACATAATCAGACAGACTCAAATATGAAGTGGAAATTTTGGTATTTCAGGAGCAAAATGAGAATTTATATAAATAACAGAAATGAATAAAATGAGGCAAAACAAATTTGGCTCCAAATCAATTTCTTTCAATAAAAAAAGTATAAAATTTTAACAAAAACTGCAGGTGTGTCTGTGTCTGGTGAGTTTTTGGTTAAAATATGGTTTTGTCATTTAGTGGGAAGAAAATCCAGAAATTTTACTCAAGATTAGCAATGCAGCATCGCTAAAATACTCCTAAAGCAAATAAAAAAAGTTCCTCACATAATTCTACTTAAGTAGCTACTACCCAAGCTCTTCATACAATTATCAAACAAAACCAGTTCTGTTCATTCATAAAATATGGAGAGCAAAACAACTTGTTCTAAAACTCAACTGCAGATTAAAAGCATTTAGAAACAAACTGTTTTACAAATACAACTTTCAAAACTCAGATATTTTCTCTGACTAGAAGATCTAAACTCAGACATTTAACCACAAATATATTCAGCATTTTAAATGTTAGATAGTATTTGAAAATGTTGAAAGATGTAAATAAATTGTGTTCTACATTTAGAATGTGTTGGCGAGTATCCAGTTAAATTTTGTGAATTAGTTCAGAAAGTGAAACCTCTATAGCACATAGATTCATTAAAAATTGAGTATTTCCTGTACTTTTCATTATGACTTGCAGATAATGAAAACTTCAAATTCAGCATTTCTCTGAAGAGTAAAATATTGTAGTGCTGATTTCAGATGTCCTGGATGTTCACAGGAGTAATCATAGAAAGTTGGTTGGAAGGAAAACCTACGCTAGGAAATGGTGCAACAACAACAAAGAATCACTTCAAAGAGTAAACTGAGGCTTTAAGAGCCACTGCACTGCAGGAGAACCAGAACTGGACTATCACTCTACGGTCCAAAGTTTTCAGATAAAAGTTTGTTTTATTTGGAAGTGAAGGTTTCAGCATCTGGTGGGAAAGTGGAGTAATACAGAATCCATGTTGCTTGAAATCCAGACTGATTGTCTGGTGTCTCCAGGTTAGCTGCTGGTTCTGGTCCACTGGGTTTTCTGACATCCAGGCAATGCAACCATCTACCAGGACATTTAGAGTATTTCTGCTCACAAGCTTTATGGAAATGCAGATTCATTTTCCAGAAGAACTTGATACAAACCCACAGAGCCAAAGGTACCAAAAGCTGGTCCAGTGACCACTGTGGTACTGTGGGTGATTCACCAGCATACCGGTCTGACCAGAACCAGAGAGTCAGTGGAGTATTGTCAATGGCAAGATGACACCTGGACCAATAAGATGAACTGAAGGCAGCTATCAAAGCAACCTGGATTTCCTTACCCCTTAGCAGAACCACAGGTTGATAACCTGCATTGATGCCCAAACTGGTGCAAAGAAATGAGTTTTCAGGAGCAGAACTTCAAAAAGTCAAAACTGTCTTAGGTTGAAGAACATACATTTTCATTTATACATTTGCTAGCACCGCATAGCTGCTAGCATAGGCACTGTCAGGATAGATAGTATTTGAAAAATCCCACATGATCAAATTATAGTAAAAGTAGTTGGTTTCTCAGAAGTTTTCTTCACTGCATCCATTGGGCAGCTGATTACTTTTGGAAATCAAGTTATCAGTTCACACCAATAACTTTTTTTTGGCGTTATAACTGCAAAATTCAAGCTACCCATATTTCTACTCCTTTAGGATTCCACATTGAAGAAGAGCAAGCCATTATGGCTGGTTTAGAAAAAAAGCCCCACAACAAGCTTGGATATTTATATTTTATTGGACTGTCCCCAAACAGTGGCATCTTCAACAACCTTTTAGCCCATTTGTGAGATCAAGTTATCTTTGGTGAAAGGCAGAATCACTGCAAATTTTTTGTCCTTTTATACAACTATGCTTCTTGTGCAGTGCATTACACCTGGTGCTCCATTATCCCTCAACCTTTACACCTTTAGGGGGGACCTGTAAAAACAAAAAGTGTTAAACATGTAAATGGTTTAAAACTATTAGTCATTTGGAATGATTGCCACCTACAGTTCAATCCGTTTTGTTCAAAAGTCAGTCAAGGAAAACTTCAACATCTTGGTTCTCCTCTCACTGTGGAGCCTGAAAAACAAATTAACATTTTAAATTCACACAATGACCAAAAAATGAACCCCTGCTCAAATAAAAGTACCTCTTTCCCAACTTAATGGAAGCACCTCTTCTTCACCGTCCTGATCATCTCTAGGCCTGTGGTACATCACTTTCCACTGAGGGCTCATTTCTACATAGTTGGGTTGAGAAGATTAAGAAGCTAAAACAAATAATATTTGACTAAAATACCTACAAAATACAAAGTAGAACAGCATATTCCATCAAACTGAGCAAATAAGTCCCTCAGGGATGTGTGCTCAGTCCCAGGCGTTGTACTTTTAAACATGACAGTTCTTTCAAATTCAACATAAACCTCAAGTTTTCTAATGAAACCAGCATGAAGGACATAAACATAAAAAAGGAAATTAAACCATTGATCAGGCAAAGAGGGTCTAGTTGGGGAAAAAAAAACTAAAGATATTGACAGCTTGGGTGTGCTAAATGTTACCTTGTCTTTGCAGAGGGGTGGCATGTTTTTTACGGGGAATCACTTCTCCAGCCCGCCATCGGCCTTGTCCTGCGGTGGCCACATCCTCTCTGCAGAGTCCATCTGTGAGCAGATTTATGGGTCCCATCTATTTGTCCTGAATGCTTTTGAAGAAATAAAAACAATTCTCGACTTACCCTGACATGTACTACACTGCAGCTCCCTGCTGTCCAACTCCTCGGTTTCTGCTTCAGCAACCTCCTGCTGACAGGCTTCATGACTCTCCACCTGTTTCATGGCGTCTGGCAACTCTTTGTACTGGCCTTTCCTATACCAAGATTTAGCTGAATGTCTTTGGACAGTTTGAGTCTTCCTTGGTGCAGAATGTTTCCTGACAACCACTCTGATTGGCTGCTCGGACCCTCTCCCGTATGCACCCTCTTCTTCAGAGTCTCCAGCTTCATCATGATACACTTTGGAGCTATGGATTTTGCTTCTGCTTGTCCCCTTTTCCAAGTTTTTCCCACAACAAGCACACACGACCCTCTTCGACTTTGGCAACCATGCATCATCATCGTCGTCTGCCGCTGTAGGAGATCCTCCAATGACTGCCGAAAGTCTCCTCCCGGTGTACGTATTCTTTGGGAAGAGATCCGTATCATCCAGATCTGTAGAGAACATTTCATCTCTGGAAGACAGTTCGTCCAAAGATGGACTGAGGACACTCATGCGCTCGTGTGTAGTCTGCATGGGAAGGTAGTTGTAATAGTAAGGTGCAGCTGGGGATGAGAGCTGCACAGCTCCAGGAGTAAAAACACCATCAAACGGTAGCTTGATGATCTGGTAGTCTTCATCGGGTTTTGTTTGATTGCAGGAAATCATTGAATCTTCTGCCTTTGAGACTTTAGCCTCTGTAAAGACCAGCGGACTGGAGGGAAGTGAAGATTTGTGGACCTTCTCAGCATCATAAATTGGAACACTTAAGTCAGTCATCGAGATATTTGATTGAATATCTGGGACCTCCGTCTCATGTGAGACCAAGTGTTCATCTGGTGGCAGCTGATGGAGACATTCTTCATGAAATGAAGAGCTGTCAATAGGCAGCTCCTCCTCCAGTCTTCCTGTCCAGCCTCTCTCTGGGCTCAAATGGTCAAAAATAACTTGATTGGACTCACCATCATAAACCCCTGCATTGGAATCACTTGAAGTCACATCTGGAGACTCCAAAGAGCCATGATTTGGCTCCGACAGCAGTGGGTGACCCTGCTTTTCAGCTTTTTCTTCTACAGGAGGAAAGATACCCGAGGATTGAGAACCAACGCCAGAGTCCAGCTCACGGTTGGTGCTCTGAAGCTCTGAGGCTCGGATTTTATCCAAGCACTCCATTAGCTTGTTTATGGCATCGCTAGGGTCAGTTTGAGCCCCTGAACAAGCGGTCTCACGACGTCCCGGAGGTTGTGAATGGTACTGTTGACGAGGTACATCTCCCCAAGCTGGTGCTTGGAATCTAGGTTCAAACATCCGCCTGTAATCTACAGGATATAATGGGGCATGTGGTAAAACAAAGCCAGGGTACGGCATGTAGGGGTAAGGATGCAGGCTGGGGCGGCCAAAGTTAAAACCTATGAACAGAGTTTGAGAAAAATGCTGTGAGATTTACTATGTGAACACATAATCTACATATGTGAATGGCTGAATACCTGCAGGCAGTCCGAAGTGGCTGTATGGGTTGGTAAGCTGCCAGGGAGGGTAGAGATAATATGGCTGAGAAGGTGGCTGGACGAAGAAGAAAGGTTTGGGATGGGAACTTCTCTGAGCTCCACTGCCAAAGGGGGGAGGCTGTTTGCTTGGATCTACAAGACAGATTCAAATAGCTTCACATTGGTTCATTTTAAAGTTGAAAATAAAAACAACTTACCTTCCATTTTCATTCACAATCCCACTGACTGTCAAAAATAAAACACACAGGGATGGAAAAAAATAAACATCCCAAAGTTTCAGAAAAATAAATAAGTTACTTTAACAATTTATGACTGAAGTAGAAAAGTGTTGCTCTATGAAGCACAAAAGTCATTTCTACTGATTAAAAAGCTGAACTGCTGCAGGTAATTAGTTATATAGCAAACAGCTTGAGACCCATCAGGAATGTTGCCTTTGGGGTCAACAGGGAACTTATGTCAACTTATGTCAAAATAAGTTAAAAATAGTAATATTTATAATATTAAATTGTTGCATAAATATATAATAAAAACACTGAATTTCAATTAATTTAATGTAGATATTTGTTTTGTTTAACTCTGGAATTCAAGATATTTTAATATACCTTCTTCTGTTTTTCTGTTGTTTTCTTAAAAATTTCCACAACCTTAAAACATTATGTTACTTTTTAATTGTCAATAAAAAGTTAATTTTTTTTTGTGTGTACTTGATCTACCTTAAATTTGATGCTTTTTAAAATAGATGTTAATGCTTTGTTTTTTAAATAAATTTTAAAAGAGGCAAATAGATTTCCAATATTCATCTACTAAAAATTTCTATGCGTATTATTATGACGCAATGTGTATTTTTGTGCTCTTAATATTTGTTTTTAAAATTCAAATTGTAGAATAAAAATCTTTCACTAATGTGGTATCACAATCTATCCAGCAGAGGTCGCCATGTTGCCATTCTACCGTTGTCATGTTATTGTCTGTCCAGCAGAAGGCGCCGTTTCTCCTTACAAAAGGGCAGGTCACTGGGTTTGAGTGCAGTATCCTCAGTTGGCCTCTGCTCTGTAGAGGCGCCTTTGATGCGCTAAGAGGTTTGTCCGCTGCTCGGCGCCGACTCATAACAGTCTTTACCGTCTCAGTTCGGCCTCAAGGGTCCAGTTTACTCTTCATACCGACGGAATAACATCAGGGCGGTTTAGTGAGTGGAGCTCGCTGACGATAAACTAAGTAAGGTAGTATTTTTTTTCCTTGTCGGAGGTGTTTTACGGAAGAGGCGATGTGTAGCTCTGGCCGTTATTAGCTTAGCTGATGCTGTCTGATTTCCCTTTCATGTTTTTTGACACCACAATCTTCTGTCACAACACCAGACCTGGATGGTGGTTTCTGACTCCTTCCTCTCTAACAACCAGACAGTGTGCCCCAGCGGGTGCCCCGTTAAACCGAGACGGAACTGTGCAGAGTGGGGAAAGCTAAAGCTACCATGCTAATGCTAACATGCTGTGAATCAGGCTAGAGCCGCTGCTTCAGTTCTGACCGTTTTATTTTCCGCTCAGATAACCACATACCCCGCTATAAAGAGAGGGCCAATCTGACCGCGTCTTTTTGTTTTATCCAGGCCAGAATGAAGCCGCTCAATCGGGTTGTTCCTATGGCGATAGCGTGCTAATGTAGCTAATTAGCTTTGGGCTAACAGAAACATGTTAACGGGACAGATTCGCAAAATGTCAGCCTCTGGATCAAAATAAACCGGCTAGTTAGCTGGGAGTGATGCTGACCTTGGCAGCTGCATCATTTCGGACAATTTTAATGAAGATTAGAATATGAAACCTTGATTTTGCTTAGGAATGGTATTAGAGCATGGTGTTTTGATCTAAATAAACTTGGATAGAATTGCTTAAAAACCTGCACTAAGTTATGTAATATTAAAGCTAGATTCTTGAAAACACTCTTTGTAATTTGTGAGAACAATATTCTTTATGCGTTTCCATATTGGGGATGAGGATGAAAACCAGCATATTTAGAAATTTGGACAGACTTGATTTGCATTAAATATGAAATGTTTATGCTGCTTTTCACATCATTTTATGTTTGATTTATGAACTGCTATCTTCAAACTGAAGCCGAACAATAGTTTTTAAAGCCGCAAAAAAGAATATAAACAATTGAAAACACCAATTTTACAGTTTCTGGGATTTATTACCTTATTTTCTTTTTTAGGTCAAACTACTAATTATATGAAAATTCTTATCACAGGAAAAAGTCCTGGAGCTGCTTCCAAGACATTTTCCCTCATAATTTTAAGACATTTTTTTCTGGTAAAATTATTTTCAGTTTGCTAATATTGCGATTGTAATTAAATAATTTTGTAGCCTGGCTCTAATATTTCATTGTACAACTTACAGAAGGGATGATTGAGAAAAGTCACATTTTGAAACTATTTTTTTGTCATTTATAATTTCTGTCCAGGAAAGAAAGTGTGGAGGAAATAGGTTTTTTATTGTGATATAAATCAAATGCAATTGTTAGGATTTGGTGAACATAAACGAAACAAAATGTACAAAGTCAAAGGAGCTGGTTTTAAGTCAGTAAGTCCTTAAAATTGTACTTGGTCCATTGGCAGATTATTTTTCACTTATAATCAGTTATTTTTCCCATGTTATGTTATAATTTAAACCAGTAGAACAAGCAGTTTTTCATAAATTTTAAGGAATTATTGACTTACAAAGAGCTTCTGTATTTTGCGGAAAAGTTCCTTATACAAGTTACTTTGTCTTATTTTCAATGTAGTGGGATATTTGCATTAGAAAATAGACCAAGCATACTTGGTAACATTTTGTTTCCTTATCAAAATAAAAAAAACATTGTTGTTTTCCAGCTGCCCTTGATGTGACGGCGCCGCGGCGGAGTCGCCCTCTCTACCTCCGATCGCCCTCCGTGCCTCGCCGCATGACGTCCGATGACCGCTGACCCTCGGAGGGGAAACCCCGTCCTCACCCTGCATCCCCCACTTCCTGTGGACTCCTGAGATTTCCCCACCCCGCACCGCCGCCACCGCCTGACACCTCCACCTGTTCCAGTGGAGGTGTGGAGGACCAGAGTATAAATCCCCCCTTTTCAAATTTCTCCTGGTTGGTTTGAGTCCGGTTCTGCCGGCCACGTGAGTTTTCAAAGCTGGGGCGCGATTCCTGGGATGCAACCATGTCGGGTCTGAGTGAGCGCAGGCCGGTCAACACGGACTACGCCGTCTCGCTGCTGGAGCAGCTCAAGTTCTTCTACGAGCAGAAGCTGCTGACGGATGTGGTGTTGCTGGTGGAGGACGCCGAGTTCCCGTGTCACAAGATGGTCCTGGCCACGTGTAGCTCCTATTTCAGGTGAGCAGGCTGCTTTATTTAACTGGATAATACTCCAGGGTTCCCTCCGGAGTATTATCAGCCTGGCGGGCCACCGGGCTTTACCTGCCCCTGCCAGGCTTATCCCTGCCAGGCTAAGCGTTTTGAAACTGGGGCTCTGTTTGTCTTTTCTTTCCTGTTGTTTTCTTTATTTATTTTGAATATTTAAAATGTCTCTCAGATCCAGTGTTGAATATTCTTTCTAATTTAAGGTTTATTGCACTTTCAGAATGTGTTTTTATGCCATTACCATAATAATACTTGAAAACGGTGTAAAGAATTATATTTATCATTTATTGCAATAAGTTCTGGGACAATTTATCATCCAGAAAAGTTTTTCTGTGACAGAAACTGTAGTTTTATTTTGTCCATTTTCTTTTCTGTTTGATTTACAAAATTTCTTGTCAACTTGACATTTTTTAACACTAAAACACAGTGGGGCAAATGATGAACTTCCCCACTGCCCTACCACAGCGCTTAGCCATTTCTCTAGGGGAAATAAAAATATTTGCATGGAGATTTCCACTTTGAAAATTATCATTGAAAAAGTTCAATGATAATTTTAAAGCTCATTTTAGGGGCTACAACGATTCAAAGTTGGAGAAACAACAGAGATAATAGAGCATTTTCATACAAATTGGATACAATAGCACAGGAATGTTACAACATGGCAACCATGCCTGGGTGGACCTGGCTCCGCCTTGGAGCCGCAGCTCCTCCTCTAAGCTGGAGTTTCCACCTCACACAGCAGCCCTCCCCCACTCAGCTCCTTCAGACTAGCCAGCTGGAATTAGCAAACACCTGGTAGAACTGCTGAGCTCATTCTAAAAGCTTTGTTAAAAGGTTAATAACGGAGCCATGTTGTGATGACTTCCTGAAGCCAGAGTTTTAGAAAGAGCAGGAGTTTTTAAAGAGACAGATGCCTAATTTCAAGGCGCTAAATCGGCTGAACAACTGAAGGTCACACAGTTAGTTTATTCAATAAAATGGTGATTTGTGCCTGGAAGACACAAAATACTGCCACTTTAATGGAAAGAGCAGTTTCTAAATTGTAGTGGATTTTTTTTTTTTTTTTCCAACTTTATACAAATATCAACAAAGTTTTGGATAAATTTGTAAAGGAAACGCAGCTACTGTTGACTTGAGCTCCTGGGCCGAACAAAATCATGTCAAGGTCCACCAATGAGCCCCCGGGCCGCGCTCTGGCTAAGAACTAGAGTTCCAGCTCTTGTTCTCCAACCAGTTCCTGGTAGATTCAGGGAAAAAAATGAAGTAATTGCTACCAGACGTTTTCCTCTTTCATGCGCTCAGCGTTGCATAATGCAACGCTGCTGCATAATGAGATGCAGCAGTCTGTACGTTTCGGCTGGAAATCTGCTGCATCATGCCCCCTCCCCCACGCGTTGCCTGTCTGGTGCGGACAGAGCGTTTCCCCCTCGGGGTGCGGAGGTGTCGCTGCGTTTCCGCCGAACTCCTCCTGCTTCCTCTCCATCCTCCACGCCTGGTTTCAGGGGGAGCAGCCGGACCGCAGAGCGGAGGCGGAGGGAGGGGGGAGGGAGGGAGAGTCTGGTCACGTAGCTCTTGTTAAGAGATGGAGGGGGTAAAAGGGGTAATTCCGCAGGGTTGCGTAATACAGCCTGGCAGGTTTAGCCCCTGCTGAGGCCAACACACCCAAAAAACCCTCCTCTGTATTGTTCAAAAATCACATTTCTTCTTTTTCTTTTTGCATTTTGGTTACAAAAAGCGATGAAATCTCTGATGATTTGCGTTGTGTGTTTCTGTTTTTCTGGATTATCATTCAATCCGTCGGTAAAGGTGAACCTTAATGTTCAGTTTGGAGGCAGAAACTGGTGAAATGTTTTCCAGATGAGTCTGTCCTCTGAATGAAATGAACAATCACGCAGCAGCTGGTTGACATCATGCTTCCCACCATAAAGCGGGCGGTTTTATCCCAACAGCAGGTCTATCTGGTCTTCATCCTGAGGAGGAGGAGGAGCAGGAGCCTTTTGATTGGCTGCTGGGGTTTCAACATGGCGGCGTTCTAGTCAGGAAGTCTGGAAAATGATTTTTATTCAGGAGTTATAGCTAGATTCACTTTTAACACGGAGGATATGCGTCCATCCGCCTGCTCAGCCATTCATTCATCATTTCATTCAACCGTCCGTCCATCCATCCATCTGTTGAAGTCCAACCGTCAGTCCTTCTGTCCATTTGTCATCCCGTGTGTTCGTCCTTCCATCTGAATGTCCAGCTGTCCCTCAGTCTGTCCATTCTTGTCCTTTAATCTCTCACATCGTCAGCTGTCTCTACGGCGACCAGTCCATCCCTGATTCTGGGTTTTAATCTGGCTTCTGACAGAAGATTCCTTCGGTAAAAGCAACTTGTGAAATCAACAAAAAATAAAAATGTAGAAGCTAATTTATAGGTTTCAGACATGCTAAAGTCTCAGCTGAGGTAAAAATAGCTGATCAGGAATAGATTTTCCTCTCCGACTTGATCACAGATGCTTTGGTTAGTGCACCAGTTGCACCAGGAATCCCCTAAAATCAGAAAATGCTTCTGTTTTCTGTGAGAAATGTTGAAGGAGATGGTGAATCCTGACCTTCTTTTTGGATTCTAAATAATTATTTCAGTGGTTTTCAAAACGTCAGAGCTGCATCTTTTACTGCAGAGTTGCTTCAAAAACATGCCAGTAGTTGGGAAAGGTGCTGTTTTTCTTTAAGCTGTCGAGGCTCAGTAGTTTCCTGGTTGTTAGGGTTACGTAAGTCGCCGTGTGGACGCTGGTGTAGAATAACACGGGCAGCACGGCGGTGTTTGGACTCCAGCAGCGGCCACTTCCAGGTACCCAGGCTCCGGCTGGGAGCGTTGGCGAGCTTCCAGCCATCATTAAGAGGCTCTGTGTGTTTAAAAGAACAACGCTGGGTTGTGAAACAGCCAACATGACCCGGTTTGGAGACCCAAACAGAAACATCTGCTCTGACTTGGTCCAGTCTGTGACTTAATTTGATATATTTGAGAAAAATGACCAAGAGAGGGCAGTAAAGATGAGAAAAATCTTGATCTAAAATTTGATGCAGTTATGTAGGACTGTGGCCGATTCTAGTCCCTCCATTATTAAAATTCCTAGAGGTGAATTATCTGCCTTGCAGCTTTGTTAAATTGTGCTGTACTATTTAGCGCACCGGGTTAATTATTTGTGTTGCGCTACACTCTCAATTCCACCAATGAGTCTTGACGAATGCTAACTGCTATTAGCATAACTTAGGGTGACTAAAGGTACATTTTAATTGAAAGAGGTGCATCCTTAATCACCTGTCTACTTATGTTTTCTGTTCTTTTGGATAGGCTGCATTTATTTTTCCTAGACATGTCTGGGTTGTTGGTGATTTTTGTGCAGTATAGTAAAAACAAATCAAACCATTACAATAATAAGTCCATGTTGCTCACTGCTGGTGTTTCCACTGCAGAGCGATGTTCATGAGTGGCCTCAGCGAGAGCAAGCAGACCCACGTCCACCTGAGGAACGTGGACCCCGCCACGCTGAAGATCATCATCGCCTACGCCTACACGGGCCACCTAGCCATCAGCGACAGCACGGTGGAGCCGCTCTACGAGACCGCCTGCTTCCTACAGGTACGTCTCGCAGTCCCTCGCTAAAGTATCTTAGCATTTTGTTGAGGTACAAATTTCAACTCTCCATAATTTGGCTGTCATGTAACAAAATGATCAACAAGGGACTGATTACTCAACCTTGAGGAACCCCAGAGGAAATTTTTCATCAACATTACCAATCGAGAGAATGGTGTAGTCAAAATCCAGAGCTAAATCCACTTTAGTTCTGGATATTGATGTTCTACATTAAGTTTTATGGCGCTTGAGGAAGACAAATTAAGAAGACACTGTCCAGATTTCCAGCTATAAAAAGTCTTGTCATTTTACTTTTACCTGGTTTGTAGCCGGAACGATATGGCTAAAAATACTTACCACGTTATCAGTGTTTCATATATTGGTAATTAATGTATTTTGTGTTAAATAACGGTATCTTACTGATATTAATGAAAAAGAACCAGTCAGCAGATTATTTCACTTTAACAAAATATTTTCCCATGTTTTCAGTGAAACAATAGTTAGGTCTTTCCCATCAATATTGAGGAATAACTGACTTAAAACAAGATTCTATTTCTTGCTGAAAGGTTATCTGTAAGTTAGTTTGATCTAAATTCAAGGGTACTAAGATATTTACACAAGAAACTAAACCAACAGTACTTGGTAAGATTTTGTGTTTTTGCAGTGGGTTGTGTACTGGAACCTTATTGGACAGATTTGTGATGCGTTTGTCTCGTTCAGGTGGAAGACGTCTTGCTGCAGTGCAGAGACTACCTGGTGAAGAAGATCAACGCTGAGAACTGCGTCCGCATGCTGAGCATCGGCGACCTCTTCAGCTGCAGCGAGCTAAAGCAGAGCGCCAAGCGCATGGTGGAGCACAAGTTCCCCAGAGTTTACCGACAGGAGGCCTTCCTGCAGCTCTCCCACGAGCTGCTCATCGACATCCTGAGCAGCGACAACCTCAACGTGGAGAAGGAGGAGACGGTGCGCGAGGCGGCGATGTTGTGGTTGGAGTTCAACATGGAGGCACGCTCACAGCATCTTTCCTCCGTGCTGAGCCAGATCCGCATCGACGCGCTGTCGGAGGTGACCCAGCGCGCCTGGTTCCAGGGTCTGCCGCCCAACGATAAGTCGGTGGTGGTGCAGGGCCTCTACAAGTCCATGCCCAAGTTCTTCAAGCCTCGCCTGGGCATGACCAAGGAGGAGATGCTGATCTTCATGGAGGCCATGTCGGAGACGCAAGGCGAGAGCTACGTCACGTCGACGTCGCCGCCTACGACGATAGTGTGTTACAGCCCGCAGGCGGAGAAGGTATACAAGCTGTGTAACCCGCCGGGAGATCTGCAGAAGGTCGGGACCCTTGTTACCCCCGACAACGACGTCTACATCGCCGGCGGTCAGATCCCCCTCAAAAACTCAATAGCCAACCATGGCAGGAGCGGGAAGCTGCAGGCCGTGTTCCGCTCAGTCGACAGCTTCTTCTGGTTCGATGCGCAGCAGAACGCCTGGGTGCCGAAGACCCCCATGCTGTGCGCCCGCATCAAGCCGTCGCTGGTCTACTGCGACGGCTACATCTATGCAATCGGCGGCGACAACGTGGGTGGGGAGCTGAACAAGCGCACGGTGGAGCGCTACGACTGCGAGAAGGACGAGTGGACGATGATGAGCCCGCTGCCCTTCGCCTGGAACTGGAGCACCTCGGTGGTGGCACACGACTGCATCTACGTGATGACGCACGACCTGATGTACTGCTACTTCCCCCGCGCCGACGCCTGGGTGGAGATGGCCATGCGCAAAACCAGCCGCTGCTTCGCCTCTGCCGCCGCCTTCGGCGACCTCATCTTTTACATCGGCGGCCTCCACGTGGTCAGCAACTCCGGCATCCGCATGCCGACCAGCACCATCGACGGCTCCTCTGTCACCGTGGAGATCTACGACGTCAACAAGAACGAGTGGCGCCTGGCCGCCAACATCCCGGCCAAGCGCTACTCTGACCCGTGCGTGCGCGCCGTGGTGCTGCTCAACTCGCTCTGCATCTTCATGAGGGAGACCCACATGAACGAGCGCGCCAAGTACGCCATCTACCAGTACGACGCGGAGGAGGACCGCTGGTTCCGACGGCAGCCTGTGTCCGAACGCGTCCTCTGGGATCTGGGGAAGGACTTCCGCTGCGCCGTAGGGAAACTTTACCCTTCCTGCTTAGAGGAGTCTCCGTGGAAACCGCCGACGTACCTCTTCTCCCCCGACGGCGGTGAGGAGTTCGAGGTGGACGGAGAGCTGGTGACCCTCCCCCACGTATAGCTTCTACTTCCCCCCCCTCCATGACACAGCAGAGGAACATTGAGGACGGGGGGGAGGCCTGTAGCGTTAGCGTGAAATGTGCGGAGGGTCCGCCGGACTCGATTCCCCTCGATTATAAACTCATTCTCCTTTTGGTTCTGGTTTATTTTGTCAGTGGTGACATCTGTTAGATATTATGTCGGTCATACTGTTTCTACAATGTGATAATCTCAAACTAATTTTGTGACGATGATGATGCACTTAACTGGTAAACCTTCTGGTTAACGGAAACTGTACCAAAATCTCTCCTCTCTGCTAAAGAAATACTCCACAGAAAATCAAAGATCACTTCAACTTGATGTTGAATTTTAAGATATTTCAGCGTCTTCTTGTTCGAAGACTTGAGTTTTGATAAATATTTATGCAGCTTTAATAAAATAAAGTTCAGAAATGATAAAAGTGAAGCAGTTTGGCTCAAAGGGAATAAACTGGGTGGTATCTCAGCTCTGGCCTGGATCGTGTCCTCGTGTTGCCTTCTCATTTGTTTAATTTTTTCCCCCTAAGAACTGGAACACATAAAGAAGGAAAATGTGCTGCAGAGTTTTCTATAAACACAGTTTATGATCCATCCTTAAAGGAAGGAATTAACAGATATTCCCCATTTATGCATCGAACCTCCAGCTTTCATTTCGTGCTCGTAAAAGAATTTCACGTGTTTACCTTCTCATTTCAGTTATTCCCTTTTTTGTAATTTATTTTTTAAACATTAAATAAAGATGGAAACTTTATTCATACCCAGAAGGAAGCTGAAAAAAACTTTCATGCAATATTGGATAGACTTTAACTGCCTTCCACATTTGATGATGATTTTGTATTATAAAAGTAGCTGGGCTGATTAAAGTTGATATCTTTAATGTAGTTATTTTAGCCTCTGGCAGCTTTAAACACCTAAAATATCCCAACAAAATACGGTTAGAAATGTTTAGAAAAGTCACCAGAATACTCCAGTCTGATGTAAAATTTAATTTAGCTTAGGCTTTTAATTGGTTTCATTTTGGTGACGTCAATTTGAACCCTTTGGCTAACATTAGCTCAAGCTAACCATTAAACCCGTTCTTGTTCGTTGTTGGGTCATTTGACGACCGGTCCAAGCAAAAAAATGGAGCAAACTACGATTTAAAAACAACTTAAAACCGTCAGCTTTCCATACAGCGGCGAATTGAACCGAAGTCGAAACAAAATGGCTGAATTTGGTCATGAAAAATGTTGAAGGATCAACCAATCACAAGAATCTGTTCGTCGCCATTTCCTCCGTTCATACTTCCGCCTTCAACCATTGCATATTAGTTTATATATGAAGGCTTTTTTAATTATATTTATAAACGTGCTCAAACCCCAACATTTAATTCATTCACTTATTTTGGTTTGTTATGTATGAACCATATTGACAGCACGTTTTAGCATGCCTGAATTAGCTAAAGCAAGCTAATTGCTATTGCTACATTATTACTGGAGTCATAAAACCACATTTCCCTACAGCAGGCTAACAAACTCGGTCGTCATAAAAATAGACCTGGTTATTTTTTGTTTTTGGCCGGAAACATAGAATAATTGGTAAAGAAAATGTATTCAGAAAACTCACTTTTTTTGTAAGCGTTCCAAAATGTTTGAACTTTGATTTTTAGCGGAGTATTCCTTTAAAAAAAAAAAATGAAAATGGGATCATTTCCTTAAAAGGCCTCGCAGACGGAGCGGGTCGTTTCCGGAGGACCGAGCAGAAACGCCGAGCGGCAGGCGGAAGCAGTTTGCTTCGAGACGGGATGGCTGCAGGTCCAGCCACTCGTAGCCCCGCCTCCGCCGCTTGAGGCTCCGCCCTCTCCCTCCAACTGACCCCGCCTCCTCATTACGTCACGTCTGCTGCACACAGGTCTTCCACACAACCAGCAGTTCACACCTCAGTCTGTCTGTTTCTTTCAATGCAACAAACAAAACTCCACTCGCAGTAAAAATTCAAACAGGTTCTGGGCTCATGCATTTTTTTTTATTTCTAAGCTGCTGAATTATATAAATATATAAAAACTATATTTTTCATATGTTTAAAACAGCTGTTTCAGTGTGGAAGGGATGGGTGGGCGTAACCAGGTCTATTTTGTATTAGTGTCTTTCTTTTTTTATTATTATTTAATACCCGACATTACTGTAGTGTGATTGTAGATCTTCATCTTCTTATCAGATTACATTTTTTCTGGATGAGTACTGAGAAATCTTGCTGCTGATTGGCTGAGAGAGGAGAGAGCTCGATAAATGGCGGGTGGGGTCTTCCTTCTAAAACATCTTTAAAACATGAGCACAGGTGCTTCATGACAAACCTTACTAGCATGTTTGGCTGCATCATTTTTCCTTTGGCACTGTATTTTGGATGAACGTTAATTTATTAAAAAATATACCAAAAACGTTCTGCAAATGGCCTCTGGTGTTTGGTTTGTTCGCGCTTCAGTTTTTAACTCTTAACCATTTCATACCAACATCTTTAAACTCATATTTTCATAAATTATAGTGATAAAAACAAAACGAGATCATTTCAAAAGACTAAAAAATAGATTTATAAACAGGATATTAAATCTAGAATTTCAGTATGTTTTACCTTGAAATTCCAGTTAATTATAATTTTGTCCTATTAATTACAGATTTTAATAATTAAGTTTTAATCATTTTGTTGGCTTTAGTTAACTATATCAACTGTGTTATTGACTAATATTTTAAGACCAAAAGGCCAGAAAAATAAAAATGCAACTTTTATTTATTTTTAATACAGCATCATGGTTCGTCACTTCCTTCTCTTCCAGAAAAATATTTCAGTTTACAATACATTCATTCAGTTTAAATACAAAATGAAAAGATAACAGATTAAAAAAGAAAAAACAGCACAAATAATCGAAAACATTTAAAATCAAACAACTATGTGGAAAAACAACGTACTGGTCAATCATGCTCACTGGACGACAGTTCGCAGCATGGAGGGAAACAATCTTGAACGCACCTCAAAACGTACAGGTACAAGGTAAAGGTCCACAGACAGAAGAGTGGCTGCTTTGTGCAAAAACACAGTGGTCCAGTGTTATAATGACACAACATGGATATATTTCTTATTCAGATAACACGCTACACATCAATAAATAAGTCTTCAGGCTATTTTAGGGCTTATTAAATATAGTTCTCCAAATATATATTCATTTAAAAGTAGAAAAAGGTCTGGGAAATGTCACCAACAGCCTTCCAACATAAACTTCCCTCATAATCAGAGGATGTTTTTACACCAAATCATTTTTGTCCTCAATGATTTCTGTCGCAGCACTGCAGTTGTTTCAGCATCAACGCTCATTTTAAATAAAAGTCTATTTAACTCATTACTTATAAAAATAATCCCTTTAATCTGCCTGTGTTTCCCAAGAAACACCCAAACAATGCTGAGGTTTAATGTTAGCATGGTTTTAAACTATGGTTTTGGTTTTATTGTGAGTGGTAATACGGTTTAAATTATTTAAATATTTCCGTTTCAAAAATATATCAATGCAACTTTAAAAACAAGAGCCTGGAAAAAAAATATATAAAGAAATTGCAGGTAAACAAATGTGCAGCTAATCATTTTATTAATGAAACAAACACACTTATGAATGTATTTGATGCATAATGTTTTTCATAATTGATTTCAAAGTTTTAAAAAATAAAGATTTGGTAGCAATTTACTTAGCTAAAATAAATTTTGAGCAAATAAGACCATTTTTAAAAGTTTATATTGAAAATCTATTACATAAAAATATATCTAATAAATTACTAAAGCATTCAGTATTCAGTATTTTAGCTAGCGTCTAATGCTAACAAAATCTACAACCTGATGATTGTAGGAACATCCAACATCATTGAATTTATTGGTTAAATTTTGATTAGAACTGGTGGTAAATTGAGGTAATTCTTTTGTAAATATGTGCATTTATGTGTAAATCTAAATACACCATGTCAGCTAAAAATTGTTTGTTTATTCCCTTTGTTAATTATTTTATACAAAAGATCAAACAAAAAATAAACCCTGATCTTAGTGTTCAAATAAGCATTTTATTTTTTTAATTTACTGACATACGTATTGATAACCCTGAATTTTTATCCTTTTTCTTCCAATGTAGTAAAAAATAAAACATTTATTGTAAACACACAAGTTTCTGTTGCACTTCAATGAGTGAAAGTTGATTAAATTTCACATAATTAAAACAACCACAGTGTCACAACAAAGTCATTGATGAAACAAAAATCAATTTAAATTGAATTTTTCCAATTTTGTGAGATACTCAAGCTACTGAGTAAAATCCCATGACCAAGGCATCTTAAATAACTTTTCCAGCAAATTGTTGACAAACCCTAAAGTACGAAGAGTGAACACAGCAACACGAACTGCAGCACCGAGACTGTTAAACTTCAAAAAGCCTCTTGAATGATCAGATTTTATCAAAGCAGTGGCAGCTTCCACCTCACAGTGATTTTGGGCTGCAGAGTAAATTTAGCGCCTGCAGGCGAATCCAGCTACCGCGCTGCAGAACGCCCACAATCCGGGGTTCATCCTTCAGATTCCCATGTGAATTTGAGGAAAAGTGATTGTTTTTATGCTCCGCCCACTGATGCAGGGCCGGTGCAGACAGAAAACAGAGTGAACCCACAAAACCCTGAAATTCTTTTGATTAATCTCAGAAATATTCTAGAAAAAACTATTTCCTGATTTTTTACTTTTGAAATGTTCTACAAACCTTTATTAATCTAAAAATTTTGTTTTTCTCTTGGAAATTTTAGATTTTCCAAGAAAAGTTTTTCCAAGAAAATTTCTGAGAATGCCAAAATGTAAATTTTTTAAAATTTCTCAGAGTAAGAAAAATTTGATCTTTCATAGCAATTTTTTTACTTTTAAAGCTCAGAAATTTTTAAGACTAATCTCATAATTTGAGTTTTTTTCTTGAAAATGTTATTCTTTACAAACCCAGAAATTTCATACTTTTTTCTAGAAAATTTCTGAAAGTGGTGAATATTTTTTCAAAAAGATTTTTGACTTTTTAAACAAAGAAATTTCTTTCCAGAAAAATTCTAAGATTAATCTCAAAATTTGTGATTCCCCCCCCACCAGGAATTGTTTTTTCTTTTTGGAGCTCAGAAATGTTCTTTTTTTCTAGAAATTTTCAGAAATTAATTTCAAAATTTAAGTTTCCTAAAAAAAGTTTTAAACTTTTCAAACTTTTTTTTCTAGATATGTCTGATCTCAATCTAAAAATGTCACATTTATTTCTAGTAAATTTTTGACCATTGACAGTTACTTCTTTCTAGAAAATTTCTGAGATTAATCTCAAAATTTCTGAAAAATTAGTCGGGGATTTCCTTGTAGTTATTTCTATCTACGGCGGCCATACTCCGCTGTCGTTGCTAGGAGACGGAAAGAGTCGCTGCAGGACGTTTGGAGGGTAACTGTCATGGCTTCACCTCGGAGGCCGGTTCTGGACCTGAGGATGGGGTCAAAGGTGAAGGCTGAGCCAGCGTGGAGAACCAGGACGACATCGCAGACTTGGCGCTCGTTAAGGCTCCGCCCACCGACTGACCTGATAAAAACAATATTTCCATCAGAAACGCTTTTCTTTCAGTGGAGCTTCTTGTGATTCGTCTGGAGGTTTTCCTACCCACTGCCTTCCCGGTTTGGACGACGCTGCGGCTGGTCGTGATCATGGCGTTTCCGATCTTTTTCCCTCGCTCGCTGTTCTGCACCGAACTGCAGAAAGAAAAAACAGAAACAGAAATTAGAAAACAAAAATGCTTAGATGTTTCCCAAGCAAAGTGGACAGAAATGCAGCTCCTGCTTTATTCTGTTGAAGATTTGGAACAGTGCACACTTTTTCCTTCCACTAAACCTTCCATTGGAATACTTATTTTTTTTTAAAAATAGGATTTTTTCTTGTTATTATTACAGTTGTGCTTTTATTAACAGTAAGCGAATTAAAATGAACAGAAGCACCTTTCTTCCTTCCACTCAACTTTCCATCAATATGCTTGAACTCTGAAATTTTCTGCTTAACCTTTCACTCTGAGTGAAATAATGTCTCACCACTTTGACTTTTTGAATTAAATCAATGATTCACTTTTGAAAATGCTAAACGCTTTTCGGCTAAACGCTGCACCTCAACTCCTTTACTGCAGGATGGTGTCGTGATTCTGACCTTTAGCCCTAAAGTGTGTTTCTGGAGAAAAATAGGTTGCTTCTGTGTCCACTTTCTGTCTCCTGGGCTGACCCAGATAAACATCTTATGTGCTGCAATAAAGAAAGATGCAATTGGCCGGCGGCGCTTTGGCTTGTCACGTGACTCGCCTCCTAAAACGTCTCTGCCACCAGCTGCTCTTTGTCCAGGAACAAGCCTCGTTTTGCCCTCAGGGCTTCATCAAGTCAACCGTGGCTTCCCACTTTCTGCCTCCTTTTTATGTTTTAGCTCCAGCGACGAGCTTTTACTTTCCCGGCGGTGGGATTCATCCCCCCTTCGTCTGTCATCCAGGTTCAGGTTTCAGGAAAATAACTCAGTTTACTGAGGCTGAGTGTGGAAAATATTCACAATCAGGAAGTGGAAATTAATAATGTTTGATGGAAGTAGAGAATGAGATATTCTCGAAAAAATAAATACAAAAAGAACAAATTAATCACTTTCCATCATGGAGTATTACCATATTGCATATAGACCATGCTGTGGCGTCCCTCAGGGATGTGTTCTCCAGCCCTTTTGGTTTCAGTGCAACGTCTTGCAAATGTATTCACACTTTAAATTAGTTTTTCTCCATAAAATTAAATCATGAAACAACAAACTTCGGTCTACTTTGTCAGGATTTGGGATCGAACACAAAGCAGAAGGAAGTGGACATGTGTTTTTTTTTAAAATAGAAAATCTTAAAAGTGTCTCCATTTGTTTTCAGATAATAAAATCTACTGATCCCAAGACTTTGGCACGTCGCATTAAACTCAAATGTAACACACTACAGCGCAAAAACACAAAGTCTCACCAAGTATTTTTATATAGTTTCTAGTTATTTATTTTAAGTAACTAATTTCTTAATGATGAAAAAAACTTTTTTTTACTAAAATAAAGTTCCATTAATCAGTCATTTTTCTTCAATATTAAGGAATTATTGACTTAAAACAAGCTCCTGTATTTGAAGATTTTTTTATTACGTCCAGTGAAGTAAGATATTTGCAGTAGAAACGGTAGGATTTTGTGTTTTTGCAGTGTATTTCCCACTGTATGCACCTGAACATGCTTTTATTTTACTCGGTGTTTGAGCTGGACCCGTGCGCTGAGCCGACCCTCTGCAGCTTGTTTGTTTACTGAAGCTTTACGAGGGATTTCACAGCCGCCGAGACACCGAACACCTGCAGGTAAGGCGAGAGCCGCGGCCAGCGAGTCGAGTCCGACTCGCTCCTCCTCGTTTGGAGGGTAACTCTACCTGCGGCGCGCCGCGCTTCCTGGAATGAAAACGGAGCCGAGGGCCGAAGGAGTCGGAGGCTCCGGCTCGGTTTTTCAGAATGAAGCTCGCTCATTATTAATGACTCCTGCACAGACATTAGGCTGCATACAGTATTCATCAGGCATTCACAGCTGCAGGCTCACTGTTTCTGATTTATTCTGTTTTTAACTCCTTATATGGTCACATAAAACTCAAAGAGCTTCTCAGAGATGATCTCCATTCGAAGGAAAATCAAACTGGGAGGAGGGAGAGACTGGAGACTTTTGTTTTGGTTTTGCTTGAATCTACTGACATGCTTTACATATTTTTCATTTTATTAATTGCAACAACCAACAATTATTTTAGAACTGGATTATCCTATTGATTATTCTGAAGATTAATTGATTAGTCAAATAAAAAATGTGCAACATTCTGCAGAGTTTTAATGACGCTATATTGAAAATACAAAACAACAATCCTTAATGTTTTTAATGACATCATTTGAACCAGATGAAGATAAAACTCCCACATAAGGAGCTCTGGGTGAAATATTTTAATTATTAATTATTAAATTAATCTAATTAATCATTTCAGCAATAATTTGGAGACATCTTCGCTATAAGACTGGTCAAAAGCGATTGCAACGTGAATGCAGCAAGTTATTAGAAAATACAGAAAATAAAATCCAATCATCCGTCGTCTGATCTCGTCATTACTGAGCCACATCTGAAATGAACAGTTCATGCAGGATGGACCAAGAATGAACAGAAACTAAAGACTTTCAGTCAATAAAAATGAAATAAAGAGCCTCACTGATGTTAGAAGAAGCAGCAAAAGTTACAGAGGAGCTGATGTGAGAGATCAGTAACTGTTTTTGGCCACCAGGGGGCAGCAGATCCCTCGTTTTGAGTTCATCTTTGAAGATTAGAGACGGACCTGCAGCTGGGATTGAAAGTGTCTAATTTACAGATTTAGACGCTGAAAGCAGGAGAATAAAATTAAACTCACTGTGAGAGCCGCAGTTTCACGTCTGCTACGCTGTACTGGCCCTGGAACGGGTGGCTGCAACACAGCGACATCCAATTAACGTCATCCTGCCTCATCCGTACCACAACACATTGAGAGGAACTGCAGAAATACTACATTTATCTAATATATGTACTATATTAAAGCCCCTATGTTTCCTACAAAGCTGTTTCTTGAATTTACTAGAAAAACGTTCCAGAGGGATTAATAAGGTTCAATCTGATCTAATAAAAATCATTTTAATGCAAGAAGCAGTATTATGAATATTTACATTTTTTAATCAAACTAAAATAACAGCAAATCAATATTTTTTCTTAATAATTTCTAACAAAAACACCAAAACATTTTTCTTGTTTTCCAGAACTCCAGTTTCTCCTGCTGCGGTGCAAGATGAGGTCGCCGGGTTGCTCCACCTACCCTGGAGTGATCGCCGTCATGCCGGGATGTTTGTTACTGAACCAAACCCGGAAGTTGTGGGTGTTCTTCCACGCTCCGATGAACGGCACCCCATAATCGGCCAGCAGCCTCTCGTTATCTGACAGAAAGAGGAGAAGGAGTCAGACTGGGATGAAATGATGACATCACAGGATGTTCTTCAGATTTCCCACCTGGCTGCAGCGCAGAGGAGAGTAAGGAGTGCAGGTAGAGGGTGAACTGGGCTCTGATCCACTCGTCTCCTCCCTCCCAGCCCGTCCCGTCCAGGAACACGTCGTCTCTGTTCTCCGTCACGTGTTTCACCAGGTAATCTGCGAAGCGCAGGTCAGCCGTCGTCAGGCTCAGGATCTTTCGGAGTTCTGGGTCTTGGATCTGGATCCGAGCTTCCTCCACCTGCAGCAGCAAAGGCGTTCAGATTAATGCGCCCGCTTTTCTGGTTAAACAGGCGCCGTAAACGAGCAGCACTCACTTCAACAATGGCGTCACTGAGGTGCCTCTGCTGGCGGAAAAGGATGTTGGTCGCCCCGGCAACGAAGCCTCGAACTGTGACGTCCGACAAGAGGTGATGCTGCTGCAGAGCCATGTAAGGCAGGCACAGGTAACCCTGGCAACGACACAAGCAAAAAGAAAATAAACCCCAAAGCAAATAATACAGGGAACTTATTATTAAAAATCCCCATTTAGTTTGTTTTAAACGTCCATTTTGGTCTCAACTGCCTCTATAACCCAAAGGTTGTTGGGCAACAAGTTAATGTCTGAAAAGTCGCATTCGGTTACCTAGCAACCCAAGCAGAGCTGCACCCCGTTTGGTCAGCTGGTTTTACCGCCGTAAAAAGTGTTTTGTTGTTGAATTACCATCCAGAAACCATTTGCCGTATTCCTGTTGATTATGCAGGAGGCTCCACTTCTGCTTATCAGAGAACTGTTGTATAATTGCGCATCTGTTTGCAGCCATTTTCACGCGTAAACGTTGAGCTTGGGGCATCATTTGGATTTAAAGTGACAGTAGTCCCTAAAGCAGCTCATTCTGTAATGAACTGAAATCTCTTCATCTATGAATAATTTTATGCAAAAAGCTGTGATGGACATGTTTTGTAGCCTGTAGACCAGGGGTGATCAAAATGTGGCCCGAGGGCAATTTGTGGTCCTGGGGATTATGTTGTTCGGCCCTGAACCACGAGCCAAGAACGCTAAAAATTTGGACAACAAAAGGTTTTACTTACCTTAGTGAAGATGGGGAGCGGCAGGCCGTGCTGATCCTCCTCCAGACCCGACACCAGACCCTGGATGACCCCTCCCTGACCGCTGACCCCCAGCGGCTGCACCGTGATCGGAGTTCCCGGTTTGGAGTCGAAGGCGTCCGGCATATTGGACCCGCTGCTGCCAGCTGCAGGTTCTTTGTGTTCCTCCAACACGCTGGGGTCCAGCGTCTCCCAGTCGCTCTCTGAAGACTCTGGAGAGGTTCGTGACGGCGCTTTGAGGTGGTTGCTGTCGTCCTGCACGCCGTTCCCTGACGACAGGGACTCTGCGGCCGGCTGAGTGGCCTCCATGTTGGCGTGGGCGATGTCGGTGACGGACACGGAGACGAACTCCTCGGCTCCCAGGCCGCTCTCCACCAGAATCAGGTCGTCCGACACGCTGCTCTTTGGTTTGTAGTGCGACGAATCCACCAGGCCGTGTTCGATCATACCTGCAGAAACATCGACGGTAAGCTCACATTGTGGCAGGGGTCAGGGGTCAGGGGTCAGCTGCCACACCTGCTGGGAACTGCTACAGCTTAATACCAGCAGCTTCCAGCTTCGGTGGGAACCGGTTTTTGCAACAAATGGCTTTTGTGACTGAAACTCTTTCTTAAAGTAGATTTTTATGAAAATCTAAAAAAAATTTTCAGGTTCCATAAAAGAAAATTTACATTTTCTTCTGTTTTCCTATAAATAGGAACATAATTACTGTCTCTTTAAAAATTAGAACAAATTCCCTTCAGTAGATATTCATGAATATGCATAATTTGTGTTTTTTTTAACATTAGTGGTTTGTTTTTCTGGATGAGGGAGTGAAAATGGCTCGGATGTTCTGAGGAGTTACTGACCCGGAAAAAGTGACAGAACCGTCATCAGCGCTCCAACCAGCCTGTTTACAGGAGAAACATAGAATAGGACCTGCAGACAGACAGACAGACAGACAGACAGACAGACAGACAGAAAGTTTGTTCTGCTTGATCACATGTGGAGAACCAAAACAACAGAGTAAGAATTTGACTTTTCTCACCTTCTTCTCCAACAGAATGAGCTTGAAGAGGATGAGAACCTGCAAAATGATGAAAAATGTTAGGAAAATTTTATATTTTAGCAACTTGTGAATGTTTTTGTTACAACCTTGTGCTGAAAGTGCAGGATGAGATCTCTTGGTGATAAGCCTGAGGAGAAAAAAAAACTAATGAACGAGGAGTTTTCCAGGATAAGATGAAGCGTTTCTGAGGTCGGAGTCTACGTACCGAGATAAACCTGTGACCCCTCCAGAGTGGAGCCCCTCAGGGAGCCATTCATGTGCTCATACAGCTCCTAAACAGGAAGCCAGGGGTTGTCACAACAGGAAACAGGAAGTGAATCCCATAAAGTATCTTAGATTCACCTTCAGGATGGAGATCTGGGAGAAATCTTTCTCCTCGAAGTAGGCGTGTGTGATGAGCTGCAGCTTCGCTTGCAGCAAACCGTAGAGAGGCTGGAGAGAGAAAGTCAGTAGTGATTCAGAAACATCGTGACCCAAACATGGAGGAGGATTTTCCCCCGACCGGGACAGAGATCCATGAATCACTGAGGTTCCTGCCAACTAATGAGATATACTGATTGTAATCAGCTGATCAGCAGCAGCTGCCAGTAAACCGCCGCTAAACTGTGAAAAACCAGAGGCAGAAAAAATACTTTTATCAAACCAGATTCATTCCTGAACAGCAGAGGAGATAAAATAAACACAATAAAATCCCCAAAGGTTCAGGGAAAAACTCAAAAACCTGACAAAGTTTCCAGGATTGTTGCTTCTTTTGTTTTATTAAAAAAAATAAATTAAAGAAAGGAAAAAAGAAAAGAAGGACAGATGTTTAAATGAACGGTTGGATGTTCAAATGAACGGTTGGATGTTCAAATGAACGTTTGAATGTTCAAATGAACGGTTGGATGTTTAAATGAATGGTTGGATGTTTAAATGAATGGTTGGATGTTTAAATGAACGGTTGGATGTTTAAATGAACGTTGGATGTTTAAATGGATGGTGTGTCTTTAGAGTAACTCTTCCTGGTTGGTCCAACTCGTTTTAGAAATGCAGTTTGGAAAAATAAGATGGAAAAATAAACCCCATTAATATTATTAATTTATCTTTTTCTGCTCTAAACCTGGTATGAACTCTGACCCCTGTTTTCCTCTTTCTATTCCCCCAGATCAGGTTTGCTGATCCGATTGATTTAAGTTCAGTCCGGTTCGATGCGAAGTCGCGGTTTGTTGAGCTGAACCTGAAGCTGGCGGCGACTCACCACTCGACTGAGGACACAGACGCTCTTCTGGACCGTCTCCCTGGTAACGTCCGCCTGTCGGACCTTCAGGGCCTGAAATCACATCCACATGGATGAAGAACAAGCAGGTAACCCAACAGTTTCCATCAACATGCAACATTTAGATCAATAAGGTCAAAGTTCAACCTGTAGAATCCTCTACAGCATTTTATTCAAATGAGTTTCACTAACCTTTGATTCTATTTGGCGATAACAGGACACTCCATAGACGCACTTCATGTCTCCACTGAGAGGCGGCAGGTGAAAATACACAGTGTCTGCAAAACAGGAAGAAAGTAAATCAAGCTGCGTTTTCACACCTGACGTCCAGGTAAACACGGTTCGACTGGGGACAAAAACTGCAACAGATTTGCATTTTCAGATGCTGCACTGAGTCAAACCAAAAACGTTGAAAGACCTGTTCCCCTCCTTGCCTGTGGGGGCGCTGCAGCAAGAACTACAGAAGGAAAAGACTGAAGACACTGAGCAGAACTTTCTATTTCTCAAAACGAGGCAGTGTCATATTTTAACTCTATCAGCTCAATAAGCAAAACTGGTTTGATATTAACGTGCAGATATGTTTTTATAACATTTTCTCCTTATAAACTAAGAACATTAGTTTATAAATCATGTTTTAATTGTAAATCAATAATGAGTAAACACTGATTAAATTGGTTTTGGAGTCCTGTTCGCCTGAAGTCGTTTTCATTTGATTTTGTCTGGTGAACAAAATGTCACAACGTTCAGCCTCATTTCCATCTGAGCGTTTCTGAACTCTGAGGAGATTTTCTGTGGTTCAGGGCGACAGCAGAGTCGATCAACACAGATTGAAGACGTCAGAGAAGAGGCGCCAGCGGCGACATCGCAGAGTCACTGCTCTTAAAGAAAACAGGATTCTGCAAAATGGTAAATAATCCTCAGGGGAAGAAGAAGAAAAACGCAATTTAGCCGACAGGAAGATCTGCAGCAAAAAGAGAGAAAAAGAAATCTCTGAATTTCTTAAAAAAACGTATAAATGTACATTTGTTTTTGGTTGGTTGGTCAGTTGCTTGGTCGGTCAGGGTAAACTGGATTTTGAAGCAGGAACTAAACTTTCAGACCTTAAAATCTTTGGAAAACAAGATGGAGGATTCCAGATGTATCTTTTTAAGCCTGTGTTGCCATGGCGATCACTGGTTGACCAGCCTCTTCACAGCAGCCATTGTGCTGTGTAACCAAAAACCAGCAGCCTCCCTGAGACGCGGCTGGTTTGTGAGCGGCTCAGGCATAAAAGATTTATTATGCTGTGAAAAACCGGGTGACAAGAATCCAGAAAGATGTCGAGATAAGAGTTAAATATTAGACTGGAAGTCTGGTTTCAGGAAGATGAGACCAGGAGGTTTTCCAGCCTGAATATTAACTTTGGCTCAGAGCCTGATGTTTGCCTTCACAGGCAGGAAAAGCTGGAAGTTACAGCCACTCTGCCAGCTTTGACAAAGGTTTAAAAATAAAACGTTTTCAAGAAAAATTTATATTTTCCCAGACATTATTCATTATAAACGATAAATTCACATAAAGACATAACACTGGAACAAAATAACAAAACACCACAAATAACAGCAACTGAAATTAATTATGACGTATCGTAAACTAAAAAACGGGCGAGTTGAGACCAAAGAAAAAACCCTAAAAACTCACTGAAAATGATCCAGACAGCCAGTATCTGAAAGCTTTTTCAGTGTGAGATCTCTGTGGATCTGGCGGCGCCGTACCTTCCTGGTAGTTGTGTGCTCCATCGGGCAGAGCCAGGAAAGGGAGGTACTTCCACTCCTCCGGCAGCAGGCCGCTGTCGTGACCCTCGTTTGGCATCAGCGGGGGGTACGAGAACTCAACCTGGGGACAGCAGGAAGCAAAAGCTCCGTCACTTCCTGGGAAGAAGGAAGTGAATATTCCAATATTCCAGGAAGAAAGTTCTCGTTTCTTCATTTTTCGGATCGTTTTGTTGAATCTAGCCGGATGATATCGGTTTGCACGAGAGCAGATATAGACATCATCTTTCTGACCTTTGAACCCTTCCCAGATTGATGGGCAGCAACAATTGCTTCGCTCGCTGCTCGCAGCTGATTACTTATGATTATTCAATTAATCAATTATTTTTGATGATTAATCGTTTTTTTTAAATCACCATTTGACATTCTACAGATTTTTCATTTAAACAAATATATTAAAAGATTTAAATAAATAAATTAATTAAATTAAAAACAAACATTTTATTCCCTAAAATGCAATAATACAACATTCCTTTAGTGAATTTGAACCAGGTGAAGCTAAAACTGCCATCAGTTTTGGTCCAAACATAATTAGAAAAAGCTTGAATGCAAAATGTATTTAATTTTTATATAGTCTTGGCTTAATTACAAAAAAAAGGGAATTATTTTCAGTAAATGCCCTTTTTTGAGTCTGCATACTTCAGTTAAAGATTAATTAACTACCAAGTTAGTTAAGGATTATTTAAATAATTGATTAATCGTTTCAGGCCTACCAGTATACTAAAGTCCTGCTATGGAAATGGTTCAGCTGCTTAACCTCCTCTTTAAAACGTCTCATGTTTCACAAAACTTGTTTGGTTTCTCTTGAGCTCAAAGAAAACTCTCACTCTGCAGCTGCAGTGCTGAATTAAAACCTGTTGCTCCTGAACGCAGCACACACCCACAAACAATGACTCAGTTCTGCAGGAAAAAATGGGAGCGATTCCTCCAGGCCGAGGCGTCGCAAGCCTGACACGACGAGCAATAAATCAATTAATCCCTTGATAATAAATTAAATAAAGATGGGTAATTTCCATTTGGACAACAATCTGTAAAGAAATGCTTTCCTATAAGATTGTTGAAAAGCCGACATTTTGAAAAATGCTGCAAACATTTGACTCCCAGTAAGAAGTAGTTAGTTTCTGCATTTTTTTTTCTTTTTACTTGAGTCGATCCTGCCCCTTTTGTCTGTTTTCTAATTAATTAATCAACTAATTTAGTAGCTGATTAATCTAACTGGAGTATACATCTCTAAAAATGTATATTTGCCGAAAAAAACTAACAAATTCAGAGCAGCAATTAAGCCAAAACTGTACAAAGTATAAACACATTTTGCATTCAAAAGGAAAAACATTTTTTTTATCTGAAAACCTGTAATATTCTGAACTCATCAAGTGGCATCGTTAGCTTCACCTGGTCGATATTCTGTGAAAGAAATTTCCTTTTAATCATGTTTTGATATCAAATTATTAATTTAAAAAATAATCAGCAGATGTTTTATGCAGATGTATCCTTTGCTACAAATAATCAAGGAATTATATGTTATTGCATTTTAGGCAAAAAAAAATAAAAGTATCTAAATTATTGGCACTTTTATATTTTTTAAAACTCTGGTTAAATTACAGATATGCAGAAAATGCCTGTTTTTTATTATCCTATTAATTAATTAATGACCAGACGAATTGATTACTAAAATAATCATTAGCTGCAGACCCAGTGAGAGAGAAGGCCACAAACCCAAGTGTCTGACACTCAGCAGGAGGCCGCTGACCCTGATCAGATAACCTCAGCACTTTGTCCTCGCTCTCAACTTTACATGAGAAAAAAAAACTCTGTCTTTTTTTAATCTTTCAAGATGGAGAGCAGCTGCTCCTGAGGCTGCAGAGCGACATGATGCAGACAGATGGAGAGCGGCGACATCGCCGAGGCGAACTGGTTTATGGCCGTCCGTTCACCATGTCATGCATGTTAAAGAAGGGAACTAGAGGACGAATACCTCATGTTCAGCATGTCCACTTTCACTGATTAGCAGATGGAGGAGACAACGTCTGGGCTGAGAAATGAATTTAATCTGAAAATGTGGCTCAAAAACATGAAGCTATGTGTTTCATTCATTGAATTTTTTTTAAAAGGCTGGTTGTGTTGCACTTTATGCTAAAAACCATCCAGGAAGTGTTTTTTGTCATGTCTAGTTTCAGAAATATTTGACTTTTTGATTGCTCTTTTTGGATTATTAACAAACATGTTAAGCCAAAAAAGTTCCAGTTCATTTCTAAACCAATCTCCCAGTTGAGAAACATTCAAGAGAATGCTGTTGATTCTCTATAAAAGTAGCCAACATGGTCAAATCAATCCCATTCCTGCCGTTTAGAATCATGCAAAGTTTTGCGTTACATCACAGAATTTGGGACAAAACTAATTTTACCTAATAAAGATCTTAGTCACAAACGTGCCAGTGTCAAGGAGAATGACCATGATGATAGTAAAGAAGTAGGAAATGTGGCTTTTTTGCAGTTTATATTGTTTTCTCAATATTAAATAATAAAATGTTTATTTGTCCTATAATCCTGGAACTCTACAAAATATGTTATTTGCATGCAATGTAGTAGTTTGTTGACGATTGATATTACACACACACACTGATATTCCAGTGGCAAAATGACTGCAATTTATTACTGTTTCTTAACTAAAGTCTTTGTTCAAAACATTGATAATGAGGTGTTTTTATTCACAGTTCAAGTCTAAACACAACAAAGCAACAAACCACTAGAAGAATTTCATTAAGATTGTGTTATTGCTACAATGCTTTTTAAATTAAACGTGCAGATATGAGTGTTTCAATAGATATGAAATCAAAACGGAACTAATCTTGTTTTTCAGGAAGTATTTCATAGTTTTGATAAATATGCAACTGAAACAACTGCAACAAAAACAGAGTGAGAGTGGGCAGCCAATCACCTTGCTAATCAATCAATTCATCTTAAAATGATTAAAGTGAACCGGAAGGGGGATCCGGTGGATCCACTGAACTGTAAAAATATTTAGTAAGTAAGTGAATCCAAGTTTAAACAGCTCATTCTTCATTTCCATACCAATGAAAGACTCCAAAAATAATGCTTATTATTTACAATACATTATCTAGATGTATCCACAGTGAGAGTCGGGGGTAATTTTAGTAGGAATGCGACTTTAAATGACAGATAGTTAGCCGGAGTTAGCATGAAGCAGGAGGTTTGAGTAGCTACCTGACAGCCCTTCTTATGGTGAAATCCAACCACCACGATGTGCAGCACTGGCCCCTTCATCTCGTCTCTGCCCTGAGACTCCATTTCTACCGTTAGTGTTCAGTACTGGCGGTCCAGCTTCGGTTTCCCCTCGGGAGTCCGGTGGAAACAGCAGAGCCGAGTTTTAGCCCCGAGTCTGTCACACACACAAGCAGCAATAACAGCCACAAACCTGAGCTGGCTCGACTCACATCGGAATAACGAGAGGGTTCCCTGGAGCGTACTTCCGCCTTCGCTTTGCCGCTGAAAGCTTAATAAACGCTAGCTAGCTAACGAAGTTAGCTTTGGCTTTAAAGACACATTTATTTGAAATTGGTCTAAAAATATATCAATTAGTGTAACTATATCTTGATAAACTTTAAGATTGTTTTCATTTGAAGTCTTGTAGGTAAATATAAATATATAATAATGATAAATGAGTGAATGGTTTTCAGATTCCCATATGCTAAGTGGGGCTACCAAACTGCATAGGTTTATTTCAAGTTAAGTCATTTGTTATTATTATTGCTTGATAAATATTTTAGAAAAATTAGAGAAAAATCTGAAGTGACAGAGTTTTATATCTCTAACTGGGCTGAAAGTATCCAACTGGAATTTATCTCAAAAATGTTCTTTGAACTTTGTTAAAGTGTGATATTTTTGTGTGTTTGTAGATGTAAACGGGGTTAAGTTTTTTTTTGTTTGTTTTTTTTTAAATTAAGAGTGAACAGATTTATCTTCCAGAAAACTGCAATCAGTGCATCCCTCGAGTACCCTTTGTTATTGTTGTAACATTGCAGGTGTAGGATATTTAATCTCTTTTACTTTTGTTTATGATTCATTTTTGGAAAGAGTCAAATGCAGGGATTTAAACCACCAGTGCAGCAATGTATTTGTGTAAATGCAAATTAAGTTAATTCTCTTCGATTCTATTTGAAATAAGACCTTTTATTTTTTTCTACATGGACCTTTTTTTCCTCCTCAAATTAAATAAAAACTATGCTACATTTTGTTTCCCTGACTCGGTAGAGAACTATCTTGACTTTCTGATACATTTTCTTTGAAAATGCCGTCATACATAAACAGTTTCAACCAGCGCCATCATATGGAGTCGAATCCGAATCCCAATGAAAATGTGTTTATATATTTAAAAAAACTATGCGAGTTTTGTTTCCCTTTTTAGAATGACGCGCCTGTTATTTGATAGACAAATATATATGATTGTGGCATGTCCGATTGCTTTTGCCTGATTCAACTTTAAATCTTCGGTCGATTGGTTTTGACTGCTTTCGATTCAAGATGGCGGCTACACCAGCAACGAATCCTTCACAGTTGCTCCCACTCGGTTCGTGATAAACTTAATTTCTGTGTTTTTCTGAGTCAGGTAGCAGAACCTCCGGATGTGGGTCAGAAACAATGAAATAGTAAAGTCTGCGATGTTTTTATGTTACATTTAACGAGCTTCATGTTGGAAGATCAGATGTGGTGAAAGAGTAAAGCTGCCGTTTATCAAACACGTTTTGAAAATAAGATGAATTTAGACAACACAAGGTTTTGGGCTGGATTCAATTTCTAAAAGTACATTCACAGAAGCAGAAATGTTCTAAGATTAACGTCGCTTTAACTAATTAGACACCTGTGTTTCTGTCAAAGTGATTGCTCCAGTAGCAGTCAGTCCTGCAATGAATCAAAAGAGGCCTCTGACTACAGACTGTTGCTAAATGACTTTCATGACATTCTAGCAGCTCAATATCCAGGCAACAGAGATAATATTTCATAGAAATAAGTCCTGGATAACCCTATCCGGTGTTAGCTAGCACTGCTAATCCACTTCCTGTGCTTTTGCTGCTCCTCCTTAAATTTGGTTTAAAAAAATGCAAATGGCATCCCAACAGATGTAACATGTTTTACTCGGTTTTACAGAGCTTGTGGATAAATGTATCGGCTCCAGGATACACATAGTGATGAAAACAGACAAAGAAATCGTCGGCACGCTGCTCGGCTTCGATGACTTCGTCAGTATCCTTTCTGAGTCTCACGCCTGGGTTCTGGTCTGAAACCACCAGGTGTTTGGTAGGTGAGGGCTGGATGACAGGACTGTGCAGCTACACCTGTAGCCACACCCCTTACCTGGGAACCCTCACAGTTCTGCTCCTTAACTCTTGACTTTCAGACATGGTGCTGGAGGATGTCACCGAATTGTAAGTTATGTTTACATATTCATCCCCCATCTATTTATTCATACGTTCATCCATAAAATGGATGCATTCATTTAACAATTTCTTCATCCATCCACCCAGATCTGTATTTGTCCATTTATCCATACATCCATAATCCATTCACCCAGATCACCATTCATCCATTTTTCATTTTATATGAATGTTCTGCTCATGGTTCTGATCTGGTTTGGTTCTGATCCGTTGCAGTGAGATCACCCCAGAGGGAAGAAGGATAACCAAACTGGATCAGATCCTCCTGAATGGGAACAACATCACCATGGTAACAAACATGGCCGCTGCTTGCCTTCCACCGGGCTGCGTTGCATTTCTCTGGGTGATTCACTCTGAAACGTTTCCCCCCTGCAGCTCATCCCCGGAGGAGAAGGACCCGAGGTGTGACCGCCCAGCCGCCTGCGTCCGCTCCTCACTTTCTAATACTCTCTGATTTTGTAAGAGGAAAATGCTTTTTGTTAAGAGTCTTTTTTTTAATTTTGTGTTCGGTAAATAAAACATGCATCATGTCAGGTTGTTTTCGTTTCAAATAAAAGAGAATTCCCTACAGCTTGGAATAAAAAAAGTTCTTTTTATTTATTGACGAGTTCAATTTAGTGCAAATGTTGGATCAGAAATGAAGTGTTGCAGCAAAGTAATGAAGTAATGAAACCAACATCCAGGTAATTATTTTAGGACTGTAGAGGGAAAATTAGGAAACTCCGGTCAGACTGGATTCAGTCTCACAGCATGGATTGATTTGTTGACGATCAGTACATCGACGACTTCTCCTCTCCCTTCGGATTGGTCACCTTCTCCAGGTTCTTGGTGATGATGTCATAGAGCTCAGCCTGAGGAAAACGGATGAGAGAAATTGTGATTCACTTTTTAGGCTTTTCAGTGGATTTAAGCTACTTATTTACTCTTATTTAGAGGAATATTTAAGCTGGATGATCAATTTATTTTCAGTTCAAAAATTCTAGTAGCCTGGCCTCACTCCGGTATGCAACTCACAGAAGATTTGACTAAAATAAAAGCCACTTTCCGAAGATATTAAAATCAGAAATTCAAATTTGGTGTAATTTAATATGAGGTCCAATAAACGGGATCAGCAGTGAGAGAAAAACTGATGTGATTTTTGTTTTTTTGTGAGTTTCCTGACAGGCAGCATAAACGGGGAGAACAGGTTATGGCTGGGAGGGTTTCTGTACCATTTTAAACTCAAACATGTCTGGTATATTTTGTGTTATTAATGTAGCATGAAGCTTCCATACAGTTTTTAATCATCGTACTTTGTGGGATTTGTTGCCATGATGACAGAAATAAGGGTAAGAAAAAAAGAATAAACAAATCCTTTATATTATTTTGTAAATAAACCCAAACACTGCTGTTACAATATAAATCCATTATGAAACCATCTACAGAAATCCAATCTTTACTGTTGAACATTATAAAATAACTTACTTATAAAATAGTTTTAGACATGTCACTATAACAGGAACAATTGCAACAATATTCTAAGTTTTTGGGGATTTTTAAACATTTTTATTGTTACTGCAATAAAGTACTTCAAGTACTGACATGGAAATTATTAATAATACTGGAACATTGCCCTGTAATACATACATAGCACATTATCATATTTATTTAACTAGTGGTTGTTCATCCACCATAATGACAATTAAATAAATACTATATTAATCAGTTAACTACTTAGGTTTAGTTGTCATATATATGTATGAATTATACAGCTGATAAATGTGTAAGGAGGGTTATGTTGATTAAGTTTATACTTCTGCTTCTATACTTTGCGCTGAAAAGGATTCACTCACATCGGCATGCTGGATGCTTGAAGCAATCATTAGGACATTTGGATGCTTTATATTGTTATGCGTGTTTCAACTAAGCAAAGAAACGACAACATTACAGCTTATTTATGAGTTTCCTTATATTCTAATATGTTTTTTCTAGTTACTTACATAAAATCCACGGATGTCTAGGACGATCACTTTGATCTCGGAGAAGATTGATTCGTCCTTCTCATGAACAAGTGAGCGGTAGTCCATCTGACGGCAGAAAGAAGCTAATATTGTAGCACTATGACAAAAACATTTTACATAAATTCCCAAATGTTTATCCACATTGAACAGTTTCATACCACATGAGTATCTTTGGAGGCTTTAGCAACAGCGTCCCCCCTCTCTGAGAAGTACCTGTTCAAACAGAAACAACCACAGCTGAGCGCTAATACATAATCTACTAGCATGCTTTACAGAAAAACCTCATCCTCATCTTACTTGTTGATGTTGGTCTGAAAACCATCAACTTTGGTCTTAACTGCAGCGATTCTCTCCAAGATCTTTTCCTGTGGTTCAATTAGAGATTTTAAGTTAAGAGGGAAGATTGCAGGACCAGCCGAACCTCGTAAAATCAACGCCAAACAGAAGAACTGATGTACCTGGATGGCGACGCCAAAGTCATTTCCATCCTCTATTTTGGGAATGAGGTGGTGGATCCAGCAGGAAACCTGCAGATATCAAATGGAAACATCAATGATTTTTCATCCTTTCATCTATCAGAAGACTATTTTTTTACATTTTAGGAAACATTTTAATAATCTTCTTTGTTGTTTTTTATTTTTACTATTTATATTAAATACAAATTCATCCAAGTATAGTAGAAATACTTTTAAACTTTACTAAGATACAATTTAGGTTTGCAGAGTCGGAGCCGACTTTCCCATCATCCAGATCGACAATAAACAACATATAGAGACATTAAACACTTGAAACAGTAATTGGAAAAATAAACAAAAAAAAAGTTAATTACAAAAAACAAAGATAAAAACAAATACTATTGAAATAAAATGGATAAAAAGTAAATAAACAAACAGAAAAGGACAAACAGGTTACAGAAAATATAATATAAATTAGTTAAAAGGAAAGCAAATTAAACAGAGCATCATAATGTACTCTGAACTATTACAAGTGTTATAAGAGTTGGTTAAAGGCTACATGCTGTTAGAACTACATATTCTTTTTTATTATTTATTCTAAACCTTATATATTTATGCCTAAAGTAAAAAACTAAACTGAAAATCCTTGTTTTTGCCCATAACTCTGAGCAATAAAACCGATTCTTTGCTGGTGTAAAACAGATAAATAAATCTGAGCATCCACAGTAATTACAGTAAAATCCAAACCACTGACAATCTTTTGGCTGTTTATTTACCGTCAGGATGGTTTCTCTGAGATGCATGATCTCCGGCTTCACTCTGTCCAGAAGCAACATGATTTTCTCGTTTCCTTTGATGTAGCCACATTTTGGAGCTGAGGGACACAGAAACAACAGCTGAAGGGATTTTTCTCCAGCTACAGAAATATTACCTTCACACACAGAATCATCCAGGACGTTTTACCTTTCTTCTTCTTCTTCTCTTCCTCCTCGTTCTTGTCTGTTTCCATTTCCTGGAGATAAACGTCAGAAATGTCAGACTTTATGTGAAACCAGGTCGTCCTTTTGTGCAGCTGTTGCTTGGGAATATATCTCTAATAAAACAGATCAGCTTATAAAGGAAAGCATAACATCTAGTAAATATTTATTGTGCAGTAATTACAGAGGGTGCCAATAATTCAGGCACCTGTTCTTTTGGAATAAAGCATTTCTCACCACTGGATTATTTGTTCCTACTGAATACATATACAAATTACAGGTTAAATGTTTTTAGGTTGATGCCAATGAACAAAGTTTCGAAGGAAAAATAGAAACTAAACAAACCAGTTGGGAAATATACAGTAACAGAGAAGTGAGGAAGCCGTTATTAACTCTTTATGTCAGCAATTTTTCTAAGCCCTTTTTGCATCATATAGCAGTTCTGTTCACATTTGAAATAAAACCGCTTATATTTTAATTTGGACATGAATTTAAAGAAGCTGTTGGGTTAGAATTAACATTTTTTTCTTAAGCTAAAATGCTTGAAATTGTGTTTTTAGTCACTCAAACCAGCATCCTAATTCACACTATAACTGCAAGAATCAAAATATACTTAGTTTTTACGAAAGAAGCAAAGAACATGTGACAATTATTGATTTAATTGCCCTTTATACCTCAGTAATTCATGATTAGAGCTGGATGAAGTTTAATTTTGCTGTAAAGAAACAAACTAGACTACTAGAAATCTACTTATATGAAGACTGAAGCACACAAATGTGTGACTGCTGTCCAGAAAACTAATTCAAAGTGTTTGTGGCTAAACCAAAGGAATGAAGGGATCACCTCGTCTTCTGGAGCAGGAGGATCTGGGACAGGAATATCCAGAGGAGCCTGGAGTGAGGACATGTCTGTGATGCTGAGAGCATCATCCTGGGAAAAACAAAAACAGAAATTTAATTTAAAAAGTGAGAGATGGATTAAAAAAATAAGAAATAGTTTGTATACTGAACCCTGAGGAGAGCGTCCAGCTGAATTATCTTCACAGGAATAAAACTGGAAAACAGATTTTCAGCCTGGAATCACAAAACAAACCCAGGAGGATTAAAATGGGAGCTATTTCAATTTTCTGGACAATCAAGGGACACAAACCTCATGATAGATGGACTGGCGGAAGTTTTCCACCTGTGTTGGAGACAAAAAGAAAAATAGAGCTGCTGAGTCACGTTTGCAGAAAGCCTTTTAGGCTTACTTTCGTTTTCCTCTGAGAAACGGGACTTTCCGCTGCTTTTACGCTCAAAAACAACTTCCTAATACATTTTATTACAGCCGACATTTACAAAACCTGCACAAAAACCGAGCTTCATTTAAAAACTAAGTTTCGGTCCAACTCTTTAAGTCGACTCACCTTGACCGCGAAGTCTCTGTTAATTTTCAGGGTTGCTGCCTTTGACATGATGAAACTTTACCGCTTTAAAAACACTAAGAAGTAAATAAATAAACCCACAGAATGGATTTTAAATGTATATTTCTACGCGGTTGCAGCTGAGGGCTTTTTGTGTCGTCCGGGCTTGTGAGTTATTTTATTTCCTCATTCAGTTTACTTTCGATTAAGCCTCGCACCTCCCACCGACTGTGTCCCTCCTCTGGTGAAAGTAGTTCCCAAACAACATGCACTGAGAAGGCTGTTCTGAGCATGCGCAGTAGAAACAGGAAGTCAATGTGCCCCCGTTAGCGTAACAAAAATGATCTGAAACTAAACTACAAGCATATGAGACCAACACGAAGGCAGTTCAAAGTGCTTAAAGCAGTGCTTAAAGATGATTTAAAGGAACTATAATCAACAAACAATACGTAGCAAACTAAAGGGAAACATTATTAAAACACAAAATGTTCCTGTTTTTACTTTAAAACCGACTTAACCGGATAATCCGCTTTTACTTTGAAAAACAAATTAAAACCCAAACCGGAAGTAGCTTTTAGTCTGCAGTCGTAAAATTTGTATTTCCGCATGAACAGTTGGTCACACACAGACAGAAGTATCCGAGTGAGATGGAGGTGTGTTAAAGACATTATTGGGACAAAATAAAGAGTTAAAAACTTTACATTTAAGCGGAAGCAGGAAAAAAACTGTCAAAGTCAAAGAGCGACAGCGGTGAGTGAACGAGCCAAACAGCTAGCTTGTTGTTGACTCTGATTTCAGGTTTCACTTTCAGCTCCACTGACCTCTTTCATCAGTAATCGGTCTAACAGCGTTATAACACAGTTATAAAATGTCTCATTTAGTTTAAATAAGCGTCACTGAAACGGATCATTTCGCTTTTGTCAGCTGTTTATTTCTGTTACTAATATTAGCCCAGGTTGGAGTTTCCCATCATGTCATGTACAGAGTTAATTCAAAGGTATGCAGATGGATATGGAGTTTGTACGCCATAAATGTGGACATTTTTAGTGTTAAAAATGTTATTATAATGACATGAATAGTATTAAATCTGTAGTTTCATTTAATGCAACAGGAGAAAAATGGTTACTACAAAAAATGTTCTTTAAATATGATATAAACCTTAGTTTCCTTGCAGAGAAAAAGCAGAGATGAGTCTTCACAATAGTATTTCTTGGATAACACAATTACTTTTCAAGCTCTTCTTATCAACCTCATTTACTTTTGCCACCCCTCTTTAAATCTCTCTGATACTGACTAAAAAATAAGTGAATGCAAAGTTAATAGTTTCACACATTTTATGAATTGCTCTATTTAGGAAATAAAAACAACAAAACAAAAAGCACTGAGTGAAAGGAGCTTTCTCTAGAATAGAAAAACAGAGTATATAAATCTAATTGGATCAACATCTCTAACTAGTGTTCAGATGATGAAAGAGACACAGCTAAACACGAAAACAATTAGACACAAGTACATACTATGGGAAATAAAAACAAAAATGAATTTGAATTAAAGGTTGTAATTGAATTCATTTCAATAATAATACTTGACTAATTCAGAATGGAAAGTTTGTCAAAAAATTCATGTCAGTATGAATCAGTATGAAGACAAAGAACAAACTTTTAATTTTTAGCAAATAAAACTGTAGCTATAGTTTCTGCAAACATGGAGTCAGAGGAAACAAATGTGTGAAAACATTATTGATATTATGCTAAAAATGTAAAAAAGAAAACAATTTTGCAAGTGCAGTGTTTCCTTTAAATAAGAAAAAATTAAAATTACGTGTCAAGTTTGTTTATGCAATAAGTCAGTAAAAAACATTCTGTGCCATGATTCTCCAACTACTTCCTGTCGTCTTCTTTGTGGTTTTTGCCAGTGGCTAATATCCAGTTGTTGATTATGTGACTCCCCAGATGTGAGAAAAGTGTTTTCTTTTGAGTTTTGTGAAATAAACCAAATTCAATGCAGCCAAATCATCCGAGCAGCAAAACATTTCATCAAAAAACTGAACTTTTTTAAATTGGAATGTTTCCAGTAAGAAAATTTGTTTTCAAAATGTCAAATCGTGCAACTATATTCAGTAAAAACGTTTATCTGTGGCTTTAAAAGCTGTAACAGTTTAATTATCAAACTGGTATCTTTTTTCCCCCGACAGCGATGAGCGGCAGCGCCGAGTCGGTCCAGCTGGAGGAGGTCCGGCAGAGAGCCAGGTCCCTGCTGTCGTCGTCGGGTTTAGCCCAGGATGTGAAGGCCGAAGTCCTGACGCTGGCCAGCATCTCTCTGCCTGTTTCAGAAAAGTACCGCCATCTGACAGCAGAGGAGATGCTGAAGGAGAACACGGCCGGTCGCAACAACCTCGAGGTTTCTCTTCTGTTCCTACTGCATCCTGTAACGCAGCTGATGATTTCTCTTGTTCCTTATGCAGCAGTGGGGTCACAATTTGCATTTGTCTTGTTCATTTTTAGTTTTGTGATCCACAATATTAGGAAAAATGTGTTCTATTTAAATAGTTCTTATCAGTTCACAGCACAGGTGGATAGAGTGCTGTAAGAATAGCTCTATGTCAGCATAGTTTTACTGAAGTAAAACCTCAAGTAAGACAAAAAAAGCATTTCTTTCATTAAATAACTTATGAAACTTTAACAGAAACTGCAGCTGTGTGTCTGAGTCTGGTGGACTTTTGGTTAAAACATGTTTGTTTTTCATTCAGTGGGGAGAAAATTCAGTAATTTTACTTAAGTAAGATCAGAAATACTTCATCATAAAATCACTCAAGTAAAAGTACAAAGTACAACATTGTAAAAATACTCGTAAAAGTACATTTTTTTAAAAAATGTTTCCCAAGTACATGTAATTGAGTAAATGTAACGAGTTACTACCCACCTCTGGTCAACAGAATGAATGTAAACTGATTGTCATGTTAATAGTTTTTCCTTTGGTTTTTTTCTCCTCGCCAGGTGTCGGAATCGTTGAGTCGACTTGTCAAAGCTTTGAGCATCCTGGAGAAATACGGCTGCAACCTGACGAGTCCCACCAGGCCCAGATACTGGAGGAGCGTCAAACACAACAACCCCGTCTTCAGGACCACCGTGGACGCCATCAAGGTGGGTAAAACCTACAGACTAACACAGCCATGCTGCACCGCCAGGCGTTTGGTTATTTATTCTAAACTGATTTTTTTATAACAGTGATTGAGCTGAAATAATCAAGTTGCAGTTTTAGCTTCACCAAACTCAAATTCTGCAAAAATTAAATCTCCTATTATGATCCTTTTTTATATCAAATTATTAATTAGTGAATCCAATAAATAATCAGCACATTAACCCGACACTGTATTGATGTTAAGTCAAGCAGAAAGGAGTAAGTGCAGATGTACTTGTTTTTGCATTTTTGCAGTAAAATTTATATCATTAAAAAAGGAATAGGATTGTTTATTTGCATTTTTATAATTTAAGTGGTCACATGAAAATTCTGCAGAATGTGCCTGTTTGATTTTTTTTATCTGATTAAAATAATTGTTAGTTGCCTGGACTTTAGTTTCATCAATCGTCTCTGCATCGTATTTCGTTTTGCTCAACAGGGCGGCCGGAGAGTCCTGTTTCTGTACGGATACACCAACCAGCAGATCGACGGCCTCAGCTTCCCCGACGAAGTCACCGAGCCGGACTGTGACGTCGTTGCCGCGGTGACGCTGGAGGTGATGACGCTGCGCACCGAAGTGGACATGCTTCTGAAAGTCAGTGGCGGTTCCTGGGGAAAACCTGCTCTTTGTTTCTCTTCCTGTTCTGGATGAGAAACCCAACTACTTTGTTTTGTGGTTTGAACCCCCAGGGCGTCCATCCTCACCCAGAATGCTTCAAAGACATCATCCCGGGTCTCACGCTGCAGGTCAGGAGAAGAACCCAACCCAGCCAGCCAGACATCAGGAAACATCCTAAATGTTCTGCATTTCCTCTGCAGAAGGAGAAGACTGACGAGTCCACTCCGTCTGGAGACGACGGACACGGAGATAAACCTCAAGCTCCGCCCCCTTTAGTCAAACCGACTCCTTTACCCCGGCAGACTCAACCTTCAAAACCACCAGCAGGTGAGTCGGTGCTGCACAATGAATAAAATGAAAGGAGTCCTAGAGCCTCTGCTGGAGAATATCAACACTTCTATTGGAAAATATTCACATCTCAGTTGAAAAAGTTTCTTTTTCATCGTCCAGGTTTTTGTCTGACTCTGTTTTGTCTTCAGCGCCCCCTGCAGTTGGTCAGTGTAATCTCTGCGGCGGATCGTCTACGCTCGTCTGTCCGGCCTGCGATGACAAGCCTTTCTGCGATGCATGTGACGACCTGTACCACCGCCACCCCTCCAGAGCCAATCATAAGCGAGACAAAATACAGAAAACCCAATCGGGTGCGTCGCGCTGCTCCACAGAACTGATGCAGAAATGCTTCTTTTGGATTTTAGATTTCTGAATTTTGTCTCGTCTTGCAGAGAATTGCAGCATCTGCGGCATTTCTTCTGTCAGCATCCAGTGCTCCACCTGCATCCAGAGGCTGTGTTTGAACTGCGACCGGCTCTTCCACTCCCATCCGGACCGCAGAGGACACAGCAGGACCAACCTGGCCGCCGCCGCCGCCTCAGGGTGAGCAGATCGCGGCTCGTCTCCGTCGCTGTAAGGGAAACCGGTGCTAAGTGTTGCTCTCGTTCCCCCAGAGCGTCTCTGTCTACCTGGGAGTGCGCTCACTGCACCACTGTGAACGAGACGCGAGCCGTCCTCTGCACGACCTGCGACCGCCCTCGCCTCGCCACTCCTGCGATCGCTGGCCATGACGGTTCTGGTCCGACGTCACAGAACACCGGTGGGCCTCGGACACACGAACCTCCTACACAATAGGTGTCACGACCTGGACAGAGGCTTTCCGTGGTGTCTAAACGTTTTGTCCTCCAAACAAGTGAAAAGCACTTTTACACTGCAAAAACACAAACTTTTATCAACGAGAAAACATCTCAGGAAACGTCAAACAAGACAAAACCAACTTACAAGTAACTTTTCAGCAAGAAACAGGAGTTTGTTTAAGTCAGTAATTCCTTAATATTGTAGAAAAACTTCTAGTTTCACTGGCAGATTATAACAAAACATGTTTTCTCATGTTAAAATAATTTTATATTCAAGACATTTTTACTTAAACTTATCTGTCTGAAAAGCTTTTTTTGAGTTAGTTTTGTCTTTCAAGTTTTATAAAGATGTTTACACCAGAAACTCGACAAGCACACTTTTTGTGTTTTTGCAGTGCGCGCCTCTTTTTTTAGCTTTCTGTTAAATGTAAAAAATCCAATATTATTTAATCTTCTCATTAAACTAAGACATGTAAGATTTGACATTTTTTAAATGTAAAACATTTTATTTTTATTTTTTTCTGAGCTAAAGTCCAGTAAATGTTACTGGATGTTTTAGGTTCTACAAAATTACAACGATGAATAAGAATTTTATTTTGTATACATTTTTTTTCTTGTAATTTTAAGATCTGTAGTTTGTCGATCTAAAGCAAATGGGGAAAAACCTTTTCACTTGAGGGCCACAAATGGCCCTCGTGCCACATCTCTTACATAAATATGAGACATTTACCTAATTTGATTGAATAAAAACAGAAAATGTTGGAAGAAAATTACAAAAAAGTAAATGCAAGCATTTGTTTGTTTAATAGCCTGACTTGTTATTTTTTATTTTTCTGACTTTGCTGTCCTACTAAACAGATTTAATTGGTTTCCAGTTGGTGTTTATTGTAGGACTGCATATGTTTGAGCTTTCCTCCAAGAGAAAATCTGTTCTCATTACAGAGTTTGTCGTTTTTATTTATTTTTGTTTGTTTTCCCGCAGAGTGGCAGTGCAAGAGCTGCACGGTGGTGAACCAGGGCAGCAGCATCCTCTGTGAAGTGTGTGAGCGCCCCCGCCTGGCCACTCGCCCGCCTGTCCCTCCAGCTCCAGAGTCTGGGTCAAAGGTCTCAGCTGACGATGTCATATTTCTCAGTTTAAATGTTTTATGGATAATTATTAGACCTGGTGCTGTTTAAATGCCACTTTCCACTCTGTGGGAAATGTAATGTTTATAGCATTGAAGTTTACAAAATTATGGCATTAAATGTTTTATTTTTGCTTTATTTTTTTCTCTCTTGTGTCTAACTTCCTGTTGGCGCCCCCTGGTGGTTTGGTTCCTCTTATATTTTATATATTTGTGATTTTTTCAGTGGACCTGCCAGTTCTGCACCTTCATGAACTCCAAGCCCTCGGCGGTGTGCGAGATGTGCAGTCTGCCGTCCAAAGACGCGTCTGGCGTTTCCGTGCCGCAACCACTGCAGCAGCAGCCGCTGCAGCAGCCGCTGCAGCAGCCGCCCTCCTTCACCAAGGAGCAGCCCGACCTGGGCGCGAAGCCGCAACCGAGGCCTCGACCCAACCTGGAACTGAAGAGGCAGAAAACGATGAGGGAGGACGGACTCACACTCATCCACCAGATCAGAGTAGGAAACATGTTCCTTCCTTTCTTCCTTCCTTTCTTCCTTCCTTCCTTCCTTCCTTCTGATCCTGTTTGGTCTTCAGGAAGGGGAGAAGCGCGGCGTCAGCCCCGAGGAGGTCTACGCCGCTCTGAGCATGTGCGGCGGCAGCAGCATCAACCCCTGTGATTGGCTGACCTCCGAGCTTCCGCACCTGCTGGACGAGATCTGTGCCATGGCCGCCTCCGTCCAGCTCACCTGCAGGCCGGGGAACGGCGGCTCGGCGGTCCCGGTGGAGAGGGACGGGCAGGAGCAGAACGCGCGCCCGGAGGCATGAAGCTGTCCAGAGCCGAGGCCAAGCTGGCCTGGCTGGCAGCCGGCGGAAACAAGGACAAGGCTGTGAGGCAGCTGCTGAGGGACAGACAGGTCAAGGTAGGACCCTGACAACGGTTGCTATGGAGATGACCTGCAGGAACCACTGGGCAGTTCTTGTTTAGCTCAGTTTAGGAAAAGTCGATTGTAGGGCTGAAACGATTAATTGGATTGAACTCAATTAATCGATTAGGGAAATTATAGTCAACTAATTTAGCTATTGATTAATCGCTAGCGAGAGACGACATGCTGAGAAAAAACAACATAGAGCCGTAATTAATGCAAAACTTTGGAAAAAATTTTATACGTTTTGCAATTAAAAAAAGAACCACATTTGATTTGATCCGGATCAAATTCACTGATGGAATTTGATATTATTGCTTTGAGAGAATAAAATGTTTGTTTGCATCTTTTGATGTAATTCCAATATTTTATTTAAAAAAAAAAAAAAGCTTGAGATTGAGCGAAACATCTGCAGAATGTTCCATTTTCTATCTGATTAATCGTCAGAATAATCGATTAATCGATTACTGAAATAATGATTAGCTGTGATTGAGATCTTCCGGTTTTGTGTCCAGATGAGGGAACTTCACTCCCTGGGCTTCCAGGACATGTCGCAGTGCGAAGAGGCTCTACGGCAGAGCGGAGGGGACATCAAGGGCGCTCTGTCTCTGCTGCAGCGCCCCCTAATGGAACCGTTCCACCAGCGCATCTGGTTGGACCAACCCGAGCCGCCAATCAACCCCAAACACCCGGACAAGCAGGTCAGGCGAATCTGTCCATCTCCTGGGATGTTTGTTGCTCTGTAAGGTTTGCGTTCCTCCCTCACCTGCTGCTGCTGCTGCTTTTCAGAGGATGTGCAGGCGTCTGCTGGCGCTGTACGACCTGCCCAGCTGGGGGCGCTGCGAGCTCGCGCTGTCGCTGCTCCAGGAGCCGGACGTGAACTACTCCCTGGAGGACGTGGTGCAGGCCGTGAAGGAGTCTCACGACCGGGAGTTCATCCGGCGTCTGCTGAACACCGAGTGTCCCGTCTGTCTGAGCATCTTCCCCCGCAGCAAGGTGAGTCGCAGCGAGTCGGACTGGAAATTACTGGTCCTTCACAGAGATGCATGCGCTGAGTGTGCTGAGTGTGCTACTCTGGTGGTTCCTGCAGAGTAAGCAGCCCTTAAACCTTGTTTGTTTTTTGTCTTTCCCTGTCGCTGCTGCAGATGCAGTCTCTGACGTCCTGCCAGTGCTCCGTCTGCCACGAGTGTTTCCGGCAGCACTTCACCATCGCCGTCAGAGACAAACACATCCGGGACATGGTGTGTCCCGCCTGCAGCGAGCCGGACATCAACGACCCCGAGCAGCTGGACAGCTACTTCTCCACCCTGGACATCCAGGTGAACTGGGAATGAGAGAAAAATTTATTTACAATCAGTCTGTGTCTGAATGGTTTCACTTTTTCAATAAAATTACTAAAATAAAATCGGCAGAAAAGGAAGTATAACGAGACACAATCACACTAAAAACCTTTAAAGGTAGATTTTACCTGATAAAGAGTCAAAGTAAGTAGTAACTAAATTTACACAGATTTACAGACTCATCTGTTTGCACCATTCATGTGTTTGTATCTCGCTGTTTTCTGCACCTGTTTGCCGACATAATTATGTTTAAGGAAAACACAATATTTCTTAAAATGTTCTGGAAGGAAAACCTGGAGATCTCCAGGTCAACAGGTCAGAGGTCAATGAACCAGGGTCGAGCCTTACAGAGTCTTATTCAACCGAAACACAAGAACCGAATTGTTGTGTTTTTGTCCTGCAGCTGCGCGACTGCCTGGAGCATGAAGTGTACGAGCTGTTCCACAAGAAGCTGACGGAGCACGCGCTCATGAAGGACCCCAAGTTCCTCTGGTGCTGTCATGTGAGTCGTTTGGAAACATCCAGAGCTCAAATCCTCTCTGTGTTTATCGCTCTGAGCTCTGCTCCTCCACCTGCAGCTTACTGATGCCTTCACGACAAGCTCAGCTGCACTTTGTTCAGTTATTTTAAATTGCTTTTCTGAAATACAAAACAATTATTATGTCTGGCAAATTTTGGTCTAGTTTACAGTGCAAATATCTCTGCACACTTGAAATAAGAAAAAACAAACTCTTAACTTTTCAGCAAAATAAACTTGTTTTAAGTAAATAATTCCTTAATATTGACAAAAAATGTTTTTTGATTGTAGACTTTTCCAATGGAAAAGTGTTTTAAAATAAATAGTAATACATGGGATTAACGTATCCCATTTATTTTCAGATTTCTTTTCTTTTGCTGCTTTGTCACATTTCAGACTCTTAGACACATTTTAATATCAGACAAAAAGGAATTTCTAACAAATTATTTTATTTATCACATTGGTTTGTGTAGCTTTCTTTATTTACAAGTAAATAAAGTTCCTGTTTACTAAACAACATTGAGATTATAGCTTAGCTTTATTCAGCTGAGCTGTCACACAGGTTTGGTGCTGAACATGAACAACAGGGGGCGCTGTGGTTCTGTGTGGTACAGCAGGTCCATTATGCTCTGAGGAGGCGAAAAAGTTTCATAAAAATTTGCTTGTTATGAAACAAGTTCTTGTTCAATTGCATATTTTGTCAATTATTAATGAGATTAATGATTGAATAACTTCCTACTGTTCACATTTGTTTCTATACTTTCCTTTTTTGCATAATTTCTGTACGTTAACATGATGTTTCACATTGTGCACAAATTTAACCTTTTTATAAAAAGTTAGGCTTTAAAATATCAGTTTAATCAGCTAATGTATTTTATGGTTTTTACACGATTAAACATTTTCAATATCTTAATCCATCAGGGGAGGAAAGGTTGAAACTTTATGCAGAGCCGCCTGCAAATAGTTTGAATCCACGATGGATCCAAATCCAAAATGCTCATCGCTGAGGATTTTATCGTTCAGACATTAAATATTCTGTAACACGCTGAATAAACTTTAACTAGTTTCATTGGCAGATTATTTAACTTACAATAAAACATTTTTCCCATGTAATAATTTATCTACTAATGAAACTTTTTCATCTATATTGAGAAATTATTTACTTAAAACAGGATTTGAAAAGTTACTGCTTAGTCTTATTTCAAGTGTACTTAGATATTTGCACTAAAATCTAGACCAAAATTACTTAGTTAGATTTAGATTTTGTTTATGAAGAGAGGTAACTAGAGCCACTATCAGGAATAAAACAAAGAGCAGGATGATAGTGCAATACATTCTGTTTGATTTGAGACTAAAACTGCAACATTTATTACATTTCCGGCTGCTGCAGTTCACTTTCTGACTGCAGTGAGCAAAACCAAACAAACCTTTTCAGCAACCTGTTCCCTTCCTCACCTGAGGGGAGCGCTGCACTAAAGGAAACGACACAAAAACCTCTGAAGAAGACACTGAGCGGAACTTCCTGTTTCATGAAATGTGCACAAAAATGGAGAGACAACAAATTTTAGTGGTTGGAGGATTTCACTTTAGTCTCTAGTAAAAGACCACAAGTCATTTCTGCCTTTAGCGCTAGGGCAGCACGTTTGTTTTGATTGTATTTACCCAGAATTCCTTTACGCCGTAATCTGCTTCCTTTGGTACAGTCTGCGCTTCAACAAAACAAACAAAAAAACGCCCAGCCGTTATTTTGACAGTAGGTTAATGTTTTTAGTGTCTGGCCAATGAGTCGATAACATCACAAATCAGCAGGCCGTTACCTAGCAACCCTCAGCGGAATTCCACCCGTTGCCTAGCAACTGAGCTTCAGCACGTTTGGTCAGCTGATTTTACTGCTGCATGTGCTGCACAATGGCTGCTGGAAAAGACAAGAGTTTTGTGGTTGACTTACCGTCCAGGAACCACGTGCTTCATTCTTGTTGGTTGCACATGAGGCTCCACTTCTGCTTTTCAAAGGTGTACTGTTGTATAGTTGCGCATCCATTTTCAAGTGCAAGTGTAAACGTTGAGTTGGGGGATGTGGGGAGCAGCAACATATTTAGATTTAAAGTGATAAGAGGCAATAAAAACAAAATAGGCAGAACTGAACAGACTAAAAACTCACCATTTTGTGCAAAAACTGTGTTGAGCATGTTTTGTATAGGCCATAGACCGATCCTAACCTGTTCAAAGAAGTTCTTTGTTTCTAAAACTAAATGAAAAGCAAACAGGATGAAGTTTTATCACAAACTTGCAATAAGATCAAAGAAAAGCTAGAAGACAGGCAGAACATTTCACTCCCTCTTGCTCCCCTCAGTGCACCTCTGGTTTTATCAACGATGGAAACCAGCTGAAGGTCACCTGCCCGTCCTGCCGCAAGAGTTTCTGTGCTCAGTGCAAGAAACCGGTGAGTCTGACCTCTGCAGGAATGTGTGTGAGAGTCGCTCGGCTTCCTTAGCGCAGATAAATATCTGAGAAATGGCCCCCGCTCAGCCGCTGTGCCTCCGTTCCAGTGGGAGCCGCAGCACCAGGACGTTTCCTGTGAGCAGTTCCAGCTGTGGAAGAGGGAGAACGACCCGGAGTACCAGAGACAGGGCCTGGCCGGCTACCTGAGGGACAACGGCATCAGTAAGTACGGCCCAGCTGCATCAGCAAGCAGGAACGCAGCAATTATCTTGGGGAAAAATATTCATTCAGTCTACAGATACAGCTTAAAAACTTCAAATATCATGAAACTCACATAGATTTACAGAAATTTAATTTTTTCCTCCCACTCAACTTTCTGGGAATATACTTGGATACAGTATTCTAGGTTCTTCTTTAGCAAAGAAGCTAAGAATAACATTTCCCCGTGTCTCCAAGGGGCTCCATAAAAACAAGTTAGTTTTGTCCTATTTAAAGTTAATTAAGATATTTAAACCAGAACTAGTTGGGGATATTTTGTGTTTTTCCAGTGTTCCCAGTTAAAGCATTTCCTCTTCTGATCTGACCAGTGTGTGTTTTCCTTGCAGCCTGCCCGGAGTGTAAGTTCCAGTACGCGCTGACCAAAGGCGGCTGCATGCACTTCACCTGCTCCCAGTGCCGCCACCAGTTCTGCAGCGGCTGCAACAACCCGTACTACAAGGTGGGTTCCCATGGCGACGCAGTAGCCTGCGCGGAGTTAGTGACGCGACGTGGCGCTCCTCTGACCCTTCCTTCCTCCTTCCTCCCTTCCTCCCTTCTTATCTTCCTGTTTCCTTCCTTCCAGGATGTTTAGAGTAGGATCTTTCCTCGTTGTTTATAATTTTCAGTTGTTTCCTTTGTTTAGTTTCTGTCCTTCCAGAAGACTTTCTGCTCCCTCCCTCCCTCCCGTCTGGTCCCAGTGTTCCCAGTTTCTTATGCTGGTGTTTGTTCCTGCTGCAGATGGAGTGTAAGATTCCTCAGTGTAAGTTCCCTGGGCTGCACGCCCACCACCCCAGAGACTGCCTGTTCTACCTTCGGGACTGGGACGCAGACCGGCTGCAGGCTCTGCTGCAGGTAACTGGTTCTCCAGCCCTGAACTGGGAGGAGAGGGGAACCAGAACCCCAGAAGAGATGCTAACCAGAACTCTTAGCAGTTCCGTTTAATTTAAGACGTGAATTAATTTCCTGTCTGGTTTCCCACCAGCGGAGCGGCGTGCCCTTCAACACGGATCCTTCCAATGAAACCCAAACCGGTGAGTGTCGGCCGGTTCTGCTGATGAAATAATTGGACCTCCTGGAGTTTCCCGTCTAAACGGTCCGGTTTCTGTGCCGCAGACACCTGCGGCGTGATGGAGCAGAAGGACGAAGGCGGCCAGCAGGCCGACTCGCCGTGCGGCCTCCAGACCCAGCCGGGCCAAGCCGGGCTCTGCATGTGAGTCGGCAGAACCGGACAGAACCTGCAGACGGTTCCTGCTTGTCGGGTCGAGCCCAGAGGTTCTGCAGCGAAGTGAAGCTGCTCTTCCTCCTGACACTCATTTTGGTTTTCAGTTGTTTAATGAAAACGTTTAGGAGGAAAAAAAGAACAATGACGGTTCGATGGGGTTTGTTTAAAACATCCATCTGCAGCGTTTTAAAGTTTTAAATTAATGTCATCATTTAGTTTCTGCTCTGATGTTTTTATTTTCACATAAATCTCCTCCAGGTGTCCCTGAAGCAGCTCTGACAGAAACCCTCTGAGTCTCAGGTTGTTGTTTGTCCTGCAGGAAGCACTACAGGGAGTACCTGGTGAGCCTGATAAACGACCACTCTCTGGACCCGGCGGTTCTCTACGAGAACCAGGAGCTGGATGTGGCCTGCCAGAGATACCTGGGGGACCTGAAGAAAGGAGACGGAGAGGACGACAACGCTTTCAGGGCCCGCCTGCTGAAGGTGGGGACAGACGGGATTACACTCATCTGCTCTAATAAACCCGGAGTCGCTGCTAATCCAACTGTTCTGTTTCCGCTTTGCAGAAACTGATGGAGGTTCCTCTTGGAGAAAAAGTTCCTCGAAGCAAATAAGTGAAGAAATCCCTGCAAAAAATCCTTAGCGAGTATCTTAATCTGGTTTCTATGAATTAATGCAATGGAGCCTGTTTTCAGTCAGAAATTCATTAATATTGATGAAAAAGTTCTCGGTATCCTGGCAGATAAATTCACCTATTACAAAATATTTTCCTATAACTTATATAGACCTAGAACTTTTCATCAGTATTAAGGAATTATTCACTTAAAACAAGCTGCTGCATTTTGCTAATAAATTATCTATCAGTCAGTTTTTTCTTATTTCTGATATTTGCTCCAGAAACTAGAATAAAAATACTTGGTGGGATTTTTTATTTTTGCTGTGTTGAAATCTGATTGATTATTCCATAGAAATCACTGATCCACCTATACATACAGTATATATAGATATTTTGTTAAAGTACAATCTATTTTAACATTTTCTGCACATTTTCTCTTGTTTTGTGCCTCTTCAATTGGATTTAATTAAAACGTTTAAGTTGAAGTATTTCACTGTGTTGCATGTTTTGCAGGAATCTGACAGTTTTATTTACTATACTCAAGTGAGCTAAATGAAAACATTGTTATTGATTAGATTTGGGTGCAGATGTTCAATTTTTCTTCTTCTTTGGTTTTCATATGGTAACATCAGATTTAAAACCAGATCAATAAATGGTTCAAAATGAAAAAATTGAGGAAATTCTCATTTTTATTTATCGCTTCTTTCTTTGTTATTGGAAGGGCAGAAATGTGAAAAAAAAATGAGACATGTCGTATTTTGCTGGGCTTTGTAAAGACGTATTTAATTGAATAAAGCTGTAAAGTAACTATGCAGCCAGACCACAGTACAGTCATGAGTAAACAGTGACTCCACCCCCTGCATTTCTGACAGATGATGCAGCACTTCTGGTGAAGAGCTGTGCATGTTGCAAACACTAGGGCGTTCTCCATTAAAGGATCAAAATGACCCAGAACACAAAAAGGAGCTTTTATGCTTGAAGTTAATGTGTTTGTGTGTTAGCAATGGTTACCTTAACTAAACGACTCGCTTTGCTGCTTCTATCCATGGAAACATCAAGGAGAAAGTGAATCCTGGATGAAGTCCATTGGGATGATTGGGACTGATTGGGACGTCTGAAGAAAAGCAGAGATCTGAGTGTGATGTGTTGCCAACGCCCATCACATTCCCTTGTATAGATAAAAACCCTATTTGTTGCTGCTTTAACAGGTTTTCCAAGAACTTCTGCAGGGGATACTTTTAGTTATTTAAGAAAAAAAATTGACACTGGTGGCAAAATAAACCAGTAAAGTCAAGATGATGTATTTCAGCTAACAACTGGTAAAAATCAGGGTGTTTAGTATAGAAACCAACCAACTAACCAAGATCAAGTATAAAAAATAAGAAAAATGTGTCCCACTAGTCAGGTTTTTATCAAAATAGAGATTAAGTCTAACTATTTCGTCATAACTTGAACTAAAACACGAATATATATTAAAACAATCTGCAGTTTCATTTAGGATAAAAAATTCAGGGGTTTGTCTGTTGTTGTTATGTAAACTGCAGGCTGAGCGGGGTTTCTGTCGCCCCCTAGCGGCGGAGGCGCGGCGTGCTTCTGCGAAGTCACGTGATTTCGAGGAAACGGGCAGCTGTGCTGAGAGCTGCGCTGCTCCGCTGCTGCTCACTCAGTCTGCAAGGCACCGCTGAGGAAACACAACCCAGGTAAACGAAACTTAAACATACTTCCTCCATTTTGACACTTTAGCTTCTATTTCTGACTGTAAAAGTCCTCAGAACCGCAGCGGAGATTCGCTTCTGATATTTCATTTCAGCAAAGCGCTGCTCTGTTTGGAGGCTGTCTGGCTTTTTAAAAAGAAAAACAACTTCTAGTTGTTATCACGGCCCATTTCTGTCACAAATCAAATTCATTTATGTTTTCAGTCAGTTATTTGTTAAAATTTTCCTGTGGAGCGATATTAGATATTAGTGAATGTGTCACTAATTATTATTTTATGTTGTTTATGTATTTAAAAGGGAATCATGGCAGCAGGAAGGATGAGATCCACCCGCAGACTTCGCTCCTGGATAGTGGACCAGGTCTGTGCGTGTGTGCGTGTGTGTGTGTGTGTGTGTGTGTGTGCGTGTGTGTGTTAATAAAGGGAAGGGGAAGCAAATATCAGTCTCTATTTAATAGAGTCTTTATAACTGTCCACGTTTATAAGGTCATATAAATATCAACCGGAAGTCTAACTTTCAGAAGTTAAAATGCATTAGTTCTCTTCTTAAGTTATTAAAACTGACTTTAACCAAAATACCACAGTCTGCAGAAAGTCTAGTGAGATGCTTTTATTTGACCTGATTCTGTTTTCAGAGCCAGAAATCTGTCACAGAAACCACAGAAACCAGGTTTAATGTTCATTTGTTACTGTAAACAACAAGTTGTGACCCAGATTGGAAATCTATATGAATACCTGCATATTTTTCTCTTGCAGTTGAGCTAGACAATTGCAAGTCAATATGAGAATTAAGTCGTAAGAAAATAATAGAGTAACGTTGTAATATTTCAAGGTTAAAGTCGTAAAACTTTATTACTTAATCTCCTGATTTTATCATTTATTTAAATGTTCTTATTGTGGCCAAAATAGTCTGTTGTGTTCTGGCATTTTTTTTTTTTATTTTGTTTTATGCAAATTTATTACTTTCAAGGTCAGGGAAAATATTTGTTTTGATATCGTAAATTTATTCTTTTAAACATTTTTTCTTGTTGAATTTTTTTTCTGTAAACGTGAAATGAATCTAAAATGTCCAAGTTTTTTCACAGAAGTTTAACAAACTTTCTGCTACTTTTTTTTTTCTTTTTTTTTTTGGTTTTATCATATTGCAAGATAAAAATCGGATGAATTTGTAAAATAATTACATTAAAATAACCCAGAGAAATGAAGTCGGTTGAGGCAACAAAAACCGACCAACAGGATAATGATCTGAAACACATTTCAAATCTGCTCTAACGGATAAAGCGACTAACTGGAAGCTCAATCCAGTTAAAAAATTATCAGGCTTTGCTCCAAATCTTAGTCTAATCCGTGAAATATTTAGTTATTATATTAAAACACCATCTTACTGCAGCTCTGATTATTGTGATGCTTGGATTCTGTTTGCTCTGAGCTGATCTGCCGTCTGTCGAGCCGTTAGCAGGGCTTAGCGCTGCTAACGCTGGTTTGGTTTCGCCAAATGGAGGAACTTCCTGTTGATGTTTGAAACGTTGCTGGAAACCAAACGTTGGTGTTTGTCGTGTGATAGGTGAGCAGCGGGAAGTATCCAGGCGTGATGTGGGACGACGAGGCCAAAACAATGTTCAGGATCCCATGGAAACACGCAGGGAAACACGACTTCCGCGAGGACGAGGACGCAGCGCTCTTCAAGGTCAGAGGTCGCCTGATGCTTTGTGACTTTGGGTTTCAGTTTACAGGATGAGCAGGACCGGATCAGAACCTGGTGACCGGACTGGACCGAGTTTGGAAAATATTTCTATTTTCAGATTGAATTTAAAGTCTGACATCCATCCATCCAACATCATCCAACATCCATCCATCCAACATCCATCCATACACACATTCATCCACCTGTTCATCCATCCATCATCTGTCAGTGTTTTCATCTATCTGTCCGTCCATCCCTCCAACATGTATCCATTTTCTAATGTATCCATGTCCATCCATGGTAACGTTGGTGCCTGTGGTTCTGCAGGCCTGGGCCGAGTTCAAAGGGAAGCTGGCGAACGGAGAGAAGAATCCTGCGGCGTGGAAGACGCGTCTTCGCTGCGCCCTCAACAAGAGCCCCGAGTTCAAGGAGGTGATGGAGCGCGCCCAGCTGGACATCTCAGAGCCGTACAAGGTGTACCGGCTCGTCCCCATCAGCGAGCAGGGTAAGCACCGGTTCTGACCCACGCGCCGGTTCTGACCCACGCGCCGGTTCTGACCCGGTCCAGGTTTTCTGTCTGTCTTGGTTCGGTGAAAACATTGAGCAACATGTTGCACAAACCAATCTATTTTTAGAGCAGAGGCGTTTCTGCAGCGGTTTATCTGACAGGAGCGATTGGTGTTTGTCCAGCAGCTGGTTCTGATTCTGGTTCTGGTCCAGATAAAACTCCAGCTGCTGATTCTTCAGATCAGACTGGTGAACTTTGACACACATTCAGCAGGCAATCAGGAGTTGCTGGGCTGAAGATTCAGGAGGAACTGGAGCTGATGCTCCACCTCTCTCTGATTTGAATATCTGCAACCTTTTCAATTCAAACTTACTTCCTATTTTCCCGACAGGAAGCCACTCTTCATTCAGATATCAGTCAGAAGTCACAATAAAAAGTTACAAACTTAAACGTTCAACAACAGAGTCATAGTGATGCTTTGGGTAGAAAGCTCCAGTAGCAGTCAGTATTCCAATCTGTAGAGGCCTCTGACTGAAGAAGGTTGCTTAATCACCGTCATGACACCATCAGTTGTTAACGAGCTCTGCTGATCCACCTCATTTGCTTTTTGCTGCGTTCCATTTTGGAACTAGGAAATTCCAGCTTCTGAGTCGGGAAAATTCAATATCCAAGATGGCCGCTCCTCGCAGCACCAGCAATAGAAGTGCGACTAAAATCAATTTTACACGTAGCCCCGGCAACTGTAAGCTGGAAAGATTAGACGTGGTGGAAGCGACGATGTTCGTACTACGAACTGCAGCCAGTTGGGCGCCGCCATATTGAAACCAGACTACACCAACTGAAATGACACATCGTCTCTGCTGATCCACTTCATTTGCTTTTGCCGTTCCTCTTTAAATGTCTGTATGGTTAGAAAGATGTCAGAGTAGGGGAATATCTCTCCTTCTGCATCCTTGAAGCCTCCTTTCCTCCTCTTCTGGGGTCAAAGTTCAGCTGTTATTTGAGCTTTTCAGAAGCTTTATTTTGCAAAGAAAACTAGTCAAAGGCCGCCTTAGAAAGAGGAAGCATGAAGCAGTTAAACATGATGATGACAGCAGGAATGTAAAATGAAGAGCTTAACTAGGATCTCGCCTCAGGAGTCGCACTGAACGTTAATATTTCATCAGTAATAAAGTTATGAGGTTTATCATGTCGGCTGTAAAGCAGGAACACGTCGTCAATATAAAGCTGCTGTCTGGGATCATTCATGCTAATGACTTTCCAGTTTGTTTACATTTTGTTATGGCAACCAGAACACAAATATTTACATGCTGCTTACAGCTGCTTCTGACCGGGGAGGTCAGACTGTGAAGGATCGTGGATTATTATTTTTATTCTTAACTTTGAGGTATTCTTTGCTTTTATGTAGATTTTTAAATGCTTTTTACTTTAAATGAGAAAAAGTGACGATATCCAGGGATCCTATGCAAGTCTGACTGTTGACTCAAGTAATTTCAGGTCTGGATTAAATGAAAAGAGGAAAAATATTTCCTTTATTTTACTTCTTATCATCTAAAACTTAATTTCCAGTGTTATTTTTTCTTTGTGCCTTTTCTAGTTCCTTTTTCTCTTTGTCCTTCCTTCCTTCCTCCCTCCCTTCCTTCCTAGCTACCTCCAGGTGAAATGGAGCTGTGTGTTGTGTCATCTTGTGCAAAAGTCTTGAATCATTCTTCCTAACTTGTTTTCCTCGTCATCATGAGAAAAGTTGTTCTTTAGCCTCTCTGAAGGTTTTTCTGTCGTTTGCTTCAACCACCTGATCTTGACAGCAGGTTGTGTAGTTTGCGCTTAATAAAAGGTGACGTCTCTCAAAGATTTTGGAATATAATCCCTTGGATTAGCGCTGTTAATCTTCCTCCTCCTGGTTTCCAGGCGTGCTGCTGCCTGAGCCGAAGGTCAAAGAGAGGAGCAGCAAGAAGCTGAAGAGAAGGAGCAGCAGCTCGGACTGCCCGGTCAAAAAGATCAAAACTGAAGAGGTCGCCTCTCAGCTGGTGAGGTTGACGCTCAGGTCAAAGGTCAAGGTCTCACCCTGCTGAAGTCAGGTGGACAACTAACCTTCTGCCCCTGATTCACAGCATGAAGAGGACCAGCAGCAGGACAGCCAGCCGGTCCAGTCAGAAGGACCCGCCCATTGCACCAGTGAGTCCAGAGGGTCCTTTATCAGACCCACAGCATGATGCTGCCACTGCCATGCTCAATAACTAACACCGCGCTTTATAGAGGAAGAGCTAATCTCTTCTGAGCTCTGATGCCAGAGGCTCATTTACTAAATATGTTTGTTTTGATGCATTTCTTTAATAACATTATTTAGAAGGAACATATTTTGTAAAAACCACAGTAAGGTTGTCATCAAGCTGTTGCTTTGTCTGCAGTATTTCACAATCACCTTTAAGCCTCGTTATGAGTTTGTTCTGCTCAGTAACTGGTTCATTTCTTCTGTCTTCCTCTCTGCAGCGTTGGATGAGCTCAGGCTGGACGTTCGGATCGAGGAGAGCGTCCCCGCCAACACAGGAGGTAACGACGGTTTACAGCAGGAGAAAAGCTGCTGACTCCATCATAAACCTGCAGCCTTAACCCCGCCCCCCTCTGTTAACCCCGCCCCCTCTGTTAACTCCGCCCCATCTGTTAACTCCGCCCTCTCTTTTTCCATCAGATCAAGACTCCTTCAGCGTGACGATTCATTATCTTGGCCAGGAGGTTCTTAAACGTCAGATCAGCGGCCCCGATGTCCGCATCTTGTATCTGCCCTCGTCCTCCGTTCCCCCAACTCCTGCCGCCCTGAGCCGCTTCCCTCGCATCCTGCTACCGGAGCCGCCGTCCACGTTGTCAGCGGGCGAGGAGCTGCAGGCGCTGTTCACCCTGCTGCCCTTCATGGCGAAGGGCATCGCGCTGACGTCCACGCCGCAGGGGGTTTACGGCAGGAGGTTCTGCCAGGGCCGGATCTTCTGGACCGGGCCGCACACGACCACGCCGGGCCTCCACCGGATGGAGAGGAACATGGAGTCGGTGCTGCTGTTCAGCAAAGACATCTTCAAGCAACGTGAGTCTAAAGTCTGGCTTTTATTTTCAGTCCATTGAGCTGCTGGGTAAAATAGTGATCAGTGTGTAGCTGCCTGCATCCTTAAAAAGTCTTACATTTATTTTTAAAAACATTAAATTGGTTTTAAATACATTAATGTCATGTTGCAAAGGCAACATATTATGCTTCCTTGAACAGGTTGGGATAGGTCTATTGGTCATATAAAAAAAAAAAATACTTTTTGCACACAATTATTCTCAGATAATGAGAATTCAGCCTGATCCATTCAAACTACTTTCAGAATGAAACGTTTCAGGGACTCTGTCACTTTAAATCCACCTGAGCTGCTGCTGGCCACGCCCCCAAACGTCAAATACTCAAACATCAAAGTGGCTGAAAATAGAACAACCACACCTGTTTGAAAAGGTGGAGATTCAGTCAACAACACAATTGTCTTTTCCAGCAGCCATTGTACAACGAATAAAACTTTAAAACCAGCTGACTAAATGTACTGGAGCTCCACTTGGGTTGCCAGGTGACGGCAGGAGTAATTCCCATTATCTACCGCCTGCTAGGTAACGGGCAGGTGGAATTCCGCTGGGGTTGCTAGGTAACGGGCAGGTGGAATTCCTTATTACCAAAAACCGACTGCAGTGTTTTTAAGAGTTAGGTCTGTTTGTAGAAGCAGTAGAAGCACAAATGGAAGTACAAAAAGAAAAAAAAATGTTCAAAATGTGAATTTTGCACAGCAGGTCCCTTTAAATTGTGCAGAGAAAACATAAATTCTATGTAGTCTTTTTTTCTGTCAGGCTTCTTCATTACGTTCTGTGACTTCATGCTGTAGAAGCTACTGCTAACTAGCTGCTAACAAATCCTTGCTAGCTAGCACGAGTATATTAGCAGGAATCATTGGTTCCTGCAGTGGAAATGGAGGGAGGAGCTAAAAGAAAAGCTAGCTAGCTCCTGTTGAAAATCAGAGGAGTAAATCTACTTATATTTACTTGCTCGTTATTTTCCTCTGACCTTCTGGGTTCCAGGAACTCTGCGTGTTCAGTGGAGTTTCAGAGAACAATCATAGACCGCTGACTTCAGATATTTCCAGAGTTTTATCCAAATAATTCAATGCAATACAGAATGTTACAACAGCATTACACCCGGATTATCAAAAAGTCCAACACAAAGTCCAATATTATAATTATAATATTATAAGAATGTGTATTCCCCTCATTTAAATATATGCATTAGAAGGTGTGCCTTCTCCTTGCAGGGCTGTTCCAATGTTAATTTTATTACCTCCTGCTAAAGAGCCCAAAAGAAAATATATGGATTGTCAAACTAGGTCTTTCCGTACCAGGTGTCTCCTGCAGACCCTCCTAGACCAGAATTTATGACCTCCACCAAGGTCTGTTTTGGTTTCTGTCCCAAGCAGATAGTGTTTAGTGGACTGAAACAAAATCTAATGCTACAAATACTAACTATACGTTCGGATTTAAAACTCCAAGATTGTCTAATTTGGAAAAGCTCTTTTTGAAAATACCTGAAATAATTTTAAGAGTAAAAATAATGGTTTAATAATCCTATTGTATCTTAGTAATATACTTTGCATGCAAGTAATATGATTTAAAACTAACTAATTCAAAACATGCTGTTTAATGCTTAAGGAAATAGCTTAATACGTTTGATTATACTTTGGAGAAGACTTTTCTTATACATTTAATGTTTCACTGAACTCTTGAACCAGCACCAAGGTCTTTATTTCTCCTGATAACAGACACCCCCTGTCTGCGAACCCTCCTTACCGGAGTACAAGGTTGAAGCTCAGAGAGTTCTACCAAGTGGCTACTGTCTTAGTTTTTATCTAAGTTTACCAGTCGTAAAGTCTACTCCTAAAAATTCATGCTACATCTAATATTACCTGTCTCTATAATTATGCTAACTAAACTTATATTCTCAACACTCCCTTCTTTGCGTCTGTCATGGTTGAAGTGGGAATTTATCGCCAATTGGTTGGACAGTGTTTGTCTCCTGCATTGAATAACCTTTCCTGAAACCCGTATGATGATAAATGACTGAATCCATTATGGTCTTAAATTAGATTTGGTAAAACCTGCAGAAGCTCTGGTGAAATCAAACATGAGCTGGAACTTTTCAGGCTCTGCTTTTACCAGCTCCTGAAACTGACCTGGAAAACTTCATCAGCAGGTAAAAATGAAAACTCAACCCTGGTTCTGGTCTGGTGTTTCCTCAGAACTGGACTTTTTCCGAGCCAACGGCGGCGAGCCTCCTCAGTGCAGCTTCACTCTGTGTTTTGGAGAAGAGTTCAGCAACACCGAAGATCCGTCTCACAAACTGATCATCGCTCAGGTAAACCCTCCGGACCGTCAGCGTAGATGAATTGATCCGACACGGAGGTGATCAGTTTATCAATCTGGTTTTAATGCTACATATTTTCAATAAAAAATTTGGAAAATTGATAAGTTGCAGAAGAAAATAAATATTAAATATACAATGTCAAGTTGGAAATTTGTGAGAAAAAAGTGGCAGAAATCATCTAAGATGAAGGTAAATTTAATTATTTTCTCACAAATTTCCATTTTCTCCACATTAGAGAAAATCTATTTCCTAAATACGTCAAATTAATGTCAAAGTATTTGTGATGTTGGTGCAAATTTAGTTATTCCTTTAATTTTATAGGAATAAATTTGAAATCTAAAGAATCACCTTTTGTAAAATCTATTATTTGAAACTAAATTGTGTTTCTGATCAATAACTTCCTGCTGTATTTGTTCCAATAATCTCATTTTAAGTTCAGTTCTGATGGTTTAGCGTCAGATTTTATAAAATAAAGCCACTATAATCTAAAAGAAATTCATTTTTCTGTCCAGTTTTTCTACTGTGAGGCATAAAAGCTGAGGTTGTTCCTCTGTAAGGTGGCCTGTACTTCCTGCCTGCAGGTTTCCCTCCCGTGGGCGGAGCAGCAGGTCCAGAACGCGCTGTCCGTCTTCAACACGCTGTCGGTGTTCCGGACCTTGGCCAGCCAGTCTCCGCTGGGAGAAATCACGCTGAACCTCGTCACGGTGCCGTCGCCGCCCTCCGAGCTGGACGCCTGTCAGACCATCTGAGAGTTTCCACAAGCAAACTCTGAAACATTCCCAGCTTTCAAAATAAGAGCCTCTGCTTTCTCTGCACACGAAAATTAAGACTTTGAAGCACTTAAAAGAAAAATCTGTTGAACTCTGGAGCTAAAACGGTGACGTTTGGGGTTGAAAAAATGGATTTTCTTCATTTCCTGCGGGGATCGGTGCGTTGGAAACACTACAGGAAAAACCAACAGCGCGGAGGTTTGCATGTTAGAGAAATTTAAAAACAGTTTCTCTATAAATCAGTTTTTATTGTTCTGTTGGTGCTTAGAACCCAGACACTCTTTTAAAGGGACCATAAAGTTAAAAGCAGGCGTGTTTGCCGTACTGTACTCCAATCATAGCATAGATTAATAGTTTTAGCTACGTGTTATCATCCAGACTGATTATAAAATAGTCTTAAAGCTGCGTTTTAGTTTAAAACACTCGTTTTATTAAATAATAAAACATCTTTCACTGTGAACTTCATTATTACAGCAGAAATTACATCCAATGGTTTTTCCTTTTCACGATTCCTAAATCTTCCCTCATTCACTGCATCAAATTTGCTAATGAGAAAAAGCACAAAAACATTTTTCTCCCTCTTGTAATCTTAGGTAAAACTACTCAAACATACAGATTTTTATTTCTCTTTAAGGAAGTTCTTACTTTAGTAGATTATTAGTTAAAGGCTGGTTTAAGAAGCTCCACTCAGATTTTAATTTATTTGGATTATTTCTGGCTGGAGGTTTTTATGATGCCACATTCAGAGCAGCTGTTAAAGAAAGAATAGTTTTAAAAATGTGTATTTTAATAATTTCTCAAAAAAAGATTGCAGCACCAAGTTAGTTTTTGTTCAGTTTTCATGATAAACATTTAAAAATACCTGGAAAAAGGGAGTGGAGATTAAAAAAATAAATAAAAATGAGGCCATGGAGGAGAAAGTTTCAGCAGAAAAACACAGAAATTTTGACCAATTTCACATTTTTACAAGAAGAAAAGCTCAGATATTTTCTGCTGTTGAAATTTTTCAAAATGTGATTAAAGGCTTAAATTTACAGTATTAAAACGAATGTATTATAATGTCAGAAATTTGTAAGAAAATGCTCAAAGTGATAATTTTTTTCTTTTTTCATTGGAAAGTTATAACAGTGAATGGCAGAAGTCGCCTAAGATTGAGGCGGTAGATTTAGGAGACGAACATCTGGATGTTTTCTAGAGTTAAAGTTCAGATCTGGGTTGTTTTTCTGGATCAGAAAGTCTCCGGCAGTCCCGGTTCTGGTCCAGAAAAAAGCCCAGACCTCATCCTTAAACTCTGGGAAACATCCAGGTGTGAATCTCGTAGACGTAGCGTTGACTCTTTCTGTCGTTTCTGACTCATTTTGTCACAAATGTGCAACTTTTCAGAAAATTCCTGACAAATTTGAGAGTTTTCTTACAAATTTCTGACTTTATACATCAAATAATTTTAATATTGTAAATATGTCTTTTATCCTGGAACATTTTTATTTTACAGCTTTTCAACAGAAGTTTTTTTTCTTGCAAATGGGTGAAAATAATTCAGAAATTTCTGATGTTTTTGGTCAAAATCAACTCCTGTGATGTCATTTATATTTTTTTCATCTGTAATAGCCCTGATACTTTGTCATATTTATACCAAGTTTTTATGTTTATTTATATTTTTTTAAGACTTAAACCGACAGAAAAACAGGAATTATATACAGGTAATTGGAATGTGGGGGAAAATCTGGAATTATGAAACGGAAAATATCAAACACTGAAATGTAAATAATCGAAAAATTCTCAGAATTCTGATCATTTTTTAAAATTTGAATCTGAAATTTTCTCATCTGATGTTGGTGTAAAATGTAAATATGGGAATATTGCACTGAAGTTTAGAGCATTTAGCTTGTATCGATTGTAAGTGGATTTTCTTTAATTCAAGGTGAGAAAACGCTGAAGAAGAAAATTTATTCTTGGATCACAACAAGCTTTGAGCTCAGTTTATATTCAATATTTAAAACTGGAACATTTAAAGTTTGTACAAGTTGAAAACTTATTACCAATGTAATTAATCACAGTGTAACAATAACAATAAAATTAGACGTTTATGCAGCAATCATGAGGAAATCAACCAAATAAAACAAATATTTTTTTAAACAAACCACCATCATCATCATCATCCCGACTCGGATAAACATTTTGTGACACAATAAAGAAGAGATACAGGCGTTTAGAAATAAAAACCAGGAAGTTGATTGTTGGAGTTAAATTATATTTAAGGTGGATTAGTTGTTAACAAATGATCCGTTTTTTTGGAGTTGGCACCAGATGTGAATCTGTCATTTAAGCATGTTTGTCTTTGTTCTGTCGATAAAACTTTTCCGAGGAATCTGCTGGGTGTGTGTTTGTGTCGGGGGAACCGGGTCGCCGTCAGATGTTTCCGTTAGCCGGCGAGGAAAGGTCGGCGATCTTGGCATTGAGTGTCTGATTGGTCCAGTCCTTGGTGATGTCATCCAGGTGGCCGTCGAAGTCCACCAGCAGGGCGTGGTCGCCCGACTCCAGCATCTGGCTGGCGATGGCCTGCGTCTCCTCCCACTGTCGCAGCATGATCCTGGACAGGAAGTGACACGAGTCTCTTAGGCTGACGAACAGGAAGCTGCTGCTACTCAAAACAGTGGAGTCTAAATCCAAACAAGGGTGTTAGGAAAATTGATGGATGGATGGATGGAATCCCTGACCTCACCTGCGCCCTCTGCTGGCCATTCTAGATATTTCAGCTCTTTGCAAACTGGATTATTGTCTCTCCCTTCACTGGTTTTTATGTGAACTTCATCACAGATAAATGAGTTAATGTTCCAATTTAAAATATCCTGCAGCTTCCTGGAGATTCAAGCCACTTAAAATGAATTTTATGTTACATTTCAGATCCTCCAAGTTCCTCCAGATATGATTGAAATGAATCTGCATCTATAAAGGATGAACTGGTTGGATGGATGTCTGAGCTCAAAGCTGTATTAACTCTTCCCACAGGAAGATAAACGTTGGTATTTAAACCCAAACCTACTCGTTTTATCCTTTATAATTCCCCTTCCCCTCAGTTCTTACGTGTGTTTGTCCTTCAGAACCCATTTGGAGTCTCTGCGCTCGTACATGACGATTGGAGGAACCCGATCATCTGGAGACATCTTGCTGCCGTCGAGCTTCAGGAAGAAACAGAAACAAACCGACTGCATTAAACCAGAAAACTCTCCCGTCCCATAAACATAGAAAACATTTAATCTCTTCATTAAACTGTATTTTCTGTCATCCTCACCATTAATAATATGGCACTCTCAAACTGCTCGGCGATCTTGTCGGCTATCTTCAGAGCGCACGGCGTCGGGCTGCAAACAGACACCAGACCACTGAAACGGTTTCTGGATCGGCTTCGGTCCTGGAGAAGTTTCTCCCTCCAGGAAACTCACCTGCAGTCTGATGCGCAGGCGTTGGCCTGGTAATATCCAACTATCCTCTGCTGAGTCTGAGCGCACCAAACATCCACCTGGGAGAAGAGAAGAGAGAAAACGGCTGGTTTAGTCATTTTAGACAACATGTCTGAATAACTTCTGAGTAAATGAGCTGATTTCTGTTCAGCTTCAGGAGGATTTTAAAGCTGAAAACGCCTCATAAACGTGTTTCAGGACATATTTAATGATTAAATCAACAGATTGTTCACAAAAATAAAAGTGGATTAATACCTTATTGAAAACTTGAGTGGGTTTTGTAATCCTGCAAATATTATTTTAGTTATTACTTTGATGATAAATTAATTAATCAGATAAAAACACATTCTGCAGATTTTTTATTTAACCACAAGTTATGTCTTTAGGTTTCTTTTTCTAATATGGCTTTTAACCTCAGAGAACATCCAATTTTTTTCTTATAAACAAGTGAAATTAATTCAGGAGTTTTTGGTGGACTCTACTCCCTAACCACATTACTATTATTTTCATCTTCAAGTCCTCTGTCATTTATATATCAGGTATTTTTAATACTCCAAACTAAAAGAAAATAGAGAATTATAACATTTGAAAGTGGGAATGGAGGGGAAGAAAATCAGGAAATGTAGCAATGTAAATCCAATTTTATGTCAATCTGAATTTGAAGTTTTTATATTGCAGAAATAAATTACAATTTTAACTTTATTCTCATTTTTACTGAAAGACGTGTCTTATTTTGGATCTCCATCACATCCTGGACCTTTCTGAGACCCGGGCCACGACTGCAAACTCCACACCTGCGTGAGGGCGAGTTGCGTGATGGGAGCCAGCGGCAGGTGAGAGTGAAGCAGCGGCACGCAGTCCGTCACGCAAACAGCGCCACCTGCCGAGCTGGACGACAGCAGCAGTCCATTGATGCTGCAGCGGGGGAATAGGCAGGAGTGCAGGTACATCTTCACATAAGCCCGACAGGAGAGCTCCACCTCACCCATGGTGACCGCTACGGAGGAGCAGGGCGGACAAAGAGACGTTGAAACACCGGAGGAGAAAGTAACAAACACTTCCCTTACGAACGGCGCCATATTTACCTAGAAACAGACCCAGAAATGTCCCGGTTCGGCTGCGTTTGACAGCCGGATAATTGCCCTGTTAGGGCCTGTGGTTAGCATACAAGCTAAACAGATCCGCTGAACTAATCTACCTCCAAGTTAGTCTCACTGGAGCTGCGAGATACACGATCAATACCTTTAGCGGTTTAAAACAAGTTAAATTTCTTAAAATAACCCAGAGGTCTGTCTTTTAGCTAACAAGCAGGCGAATGAATGACGTCCAACGGCAGTCACTGGTCCCGCCCACTGGAGTCATGGGCATTGTTCCGATTGGCTTAGAGCCGAGATGCTGAAATATGATTGGTGTAGAATCGTGCTTCTCCGTTCTCCTTTTTAAGAGCATGTTTACGCATCACAGCATTGTGCGCCCCCTAACGGAGCGGAGGAAGGCACTTTTTTCTTATATATTGTGTTCTGTTTTTTTGTCCTTTTGTTGCAGTTAACCAGGATGGTGCTCACCAAACAGAATGAAGGACACCAAATCTGGACACGCTACATGTTTTCCTGTCAGATTTTACCCTGATGGCCAGTCAGAAAAAGTCTGAACGGCTAAAAGTCGATTCTCACAAAATAATAATTACGACACAAATAAGAATAACAAGAATGTTCTATGAGGAGTAAAAGTAATTTAAATAAAAAACTCAACTTTGTAAACATTCCTTGTGTGGTGGTAGTTAGATTAAACACCACACCTGTTTGTTAGACCAAATCAGCAAAGTATAATGTTTCATTCATAGGTTCAGAGGTTTGTCAAAAGCTGACTCCATTGTTTTAATTAATTAATTAGTTAATTCAGTTCAATTAATAAACACCTGAAAAAGCTGTAGACTATCTGGTTCTAACTTCAATGTTTAGATGATCCCGTTAATATTCTAGACAATTTTCAATGGCTAAATCTATGTACAACTTGCCTCTTAAAAAACCTAAGTTTGGGGAATGGAAAATGCTTGAATGATTTTGTTAGTTTTAATTTAATTTTAATTACATTTTTACAGTGAATTCCAAACATCTGTTCTGACTGTGAACAAAGTCTGAATAAGTGTTGGTTGTCAGAGTTCAGTAGCTATATGCAGATTTTTAACTCAAAATTACTCAGAGACCCAGCTGTTTGTGGTTTTTCCATAAAACAATTAAAATACAAAAGGAAAGTGCAGCTTGGGAAACTGAAATATCCCATTGAAATGCACACTGGTGTTTTCAAAGCAGCCAATTCAGGAGCTGCATTTATTTTCCTTGGTTGGTCTGAACTGCCAAGGCTCCACATCAGCCTGTTCTTGAGCAGCTCCATTAGAATATTTGCTTTCTGTAATGTGAAACCCCAACTGTTTCAAGCAGGGCACTCATCCTGTCACCAGCTAGTAGGATTTCAACAAGCCATTTTTCCGTGAACTTGGGGACATAATATAAAGTTTATTTCACAGGGATGTTCTTGGGATTACAAAATAAACTGGCAACTTAAAACACCCTCCAAATGTTTACATTTGCATCAATAATACAATCTTGTTTAGTTGTGGACCTGGTCAATTGATGGAAAAAGGGTTTCTGGACCTAGTTTATTGTCCCCTCACTGCTTGCCTGAGTAGCCAGTCTGCTGGCACCTATAATCTTGTTTTGATATACTGGGCTGCTATGTTGGGTAGCAAGAATATGAGGCTGTTTGGAGACCTCAGTTTCTTGGGCCACAGACAACATTCTTCTGCTTTGGTACATTTCACTCCTTGGGTAAATTCTAAGTGTTTGGACTGCATTGCATGAACTTGCACGTATACAACCAACTCCATAGTGTTAATTTACCCTTAACATTGTAGAAACAACTGGAACATGCAAAGTTTTAGTCACACTTACACCAGTTCAGCACAGTAAAGTTTTGCAGGCAGGTTTCCTTTTATTAAATTAAAGCCACTTTAGGAGAAAAAAAAAAAAAACAAAACAAAACACACACACACAAAAAAGAAAAAAAAAACAAAACACAAGTGTTGTAATGAGTTCTTTATTGAAAGGGGTGAATGATTTAGTCTCATTATTGCTTCTGGACCTAGAAGGAAAAATATAAATAAGTTAAGACTTTAGAAAGTCAAAGTTCCTCTTCATAAAATTACTAACCTTCTGAAGAGCTCTAGAAGCAGGGCTTCGATTGCAGAAACTGCCATTTGCTATAGCATCGTGGATATCCATAATGCAAACGCTCTGTAGGAACCTTGCCAGACCCCAAGGTTTGGAAAAAAGGCATTAGGCTGTGGCTGACTGGAACCATTATAGGGTCCTTGGGCTTAACAGGGAATGTTTGTGGCCTACAAACACTAAAGGGACTCCCCTCTGAACAAGGAGTCTTACTAGGAAGCTGTGGTGGTTTGACCTGAGGTACTGTACCTCCTATTGGATACTTTGGCTCAACAGGAAGTACTGGTTGGTTAAACAGAGGGACTGGCCCTCCAAATGGGTACTTGGGATCAACAGAAAGCACTGGTGGGTAGAAGGAAGGGATTGGAAATCCTATAGGGTACTCTGGGGCTGTAGGAAGCAATAATGGATTGTATAGCAGGCCTATAGAGTACTTTGGTTCAACAGGAAGCACCAGTGGGTTGGACAGGGGGACTAGACTTCCTATTGGGTACTTTGGGTCAGTGGGGAAAGCTGGTGGCCTGCAAGAACCCGATTGTCTTCCACTTGAACAAGGAGGCTGTCTAGGAAACTGTGGTGGCTTGACTGAAGGGACTGGACCGCCTATTGGCTATTGGGTGTTTGGGCTCAACAGGAAGTGTTGGTGGGTTGGCTGGAGGGACTGGAATGCCAATTGGATACTTGGGCTCAACAGGAAGAATTGGTGGGTTAAAGAGAGGAATTGGAAATCCCTGTTGGGTACTCTGGGGCTACAGGAAGCAATAATGGGTTGAACACCAGGCCTGGATGGCCTATTGAGTACTTTGGCTCATCAAGTAGAATTGGTGGTTTGGACTGAAGGATTGGACCACCTATTGGGTAGTTGGGTTCAACAGGAAGCACTTGTGTGTTATATGGAAGGAGTGGACCTCCTATTGGGAACTTCGGCTCAGTAGGTAACTGAGGTTTACTACTGACCGATTCCTGCTGAGGGGTAAAGGAACCATGGAAACTCCTTGGAAACCATGGGGCATAGCGTTGCACATCTGGCAATTTGTGTGGTTTGTTTGGACCCGAAGTTAGAATGCCAGACTCAGGCTTTGAAGGCACATATGAAGCTATTGAAAATAAACTTGAGTTAAGTTTTTGCTTTAATATATATTGAAAGTTACACAAGTTAACCTTACCTTTCACTTTACATGTCTCCAATGCCAGTAAGGAGATAAAAATACAATTTGCAATGTATACATAAGAAATGTAATTGAGTAAAAGTCAAGAACAAACAAATCAATTAGGTTCACAGAAGAACAACAGGTTGTTAAACAGATACAAGAAAAAAATCACATTTTTGTTTTTACGGATGTTTGTTTTTCTTTTATATTATTCTGAGAGACTTTTTGTTGGTACAGACATTTTAATTTCTGGTTGCTTAAATCAGTTTAAATGATTAAAAACATTCCAGCTTGGTGGTTCATTGTGTAGCCAGCTTAGCCACAGACTTAACTGACGGCCGTTTTCCACATTGAACTACAACTCCCATGAGCACAAGTCCTTACGCAAGGCTTAGATGACTTCCGACATGAGCATTTCAAAATAAAACTCAGAGACGTTCTCTCCATCGTGAGAAATCTCGCTCTGGGTGCCATTTTGTGCTTTTATTTTAGAATCGGGGTCATTCCTCCGGGTTTCGTCGATCCCTGGCGAGTCTCCCAGCCGCCCCGCTCCCTCCTCCCCAGCCGTTGGCGACCTGACAGCGGGCAGAGCCGCATGATTCTCCCGGGCAGGTTCACTCCTCCTCCTCCTCCTTCTCCTCCTGCGCGATGAGGCTCCGTCTGGCCGGGGCCGTGCTGCTGGCGGCGGCCGCCTACTACGTGTACCTGCCGCTGCCGAGCGGCGTGAGCGAGCCGTGGAAGCTGATGCTGCTGGACGCGCTGTTCCGGAGCTTCATGCGGGCGGTGAGTGGCGGAGAGATGCGCTGAATGTGGCGGAGAGATGCGCTGAATGTGGCGGACAGGTAGCGGTCCGGTCACCGGGCACCTGCTCGCCGGTTTAAATAATTAATCACTCGTGGGGTTTGTACTGAGCTGAGCTGTTAAATCAGGTTTTGAGGAGATTAAAATGCAAAATAAGAGCAACAACAGCAACAAAATGGTACATAAATTGTGGCTCAAGCATTTTAACAGCGAGGTTTAAACACCTGTTCAGTTATTTTTACAGTTATAACTGGTTTTGTGGTTGCAGAATTATGGGATTTGTAATTTGTCGTGTGAAAAATGTAAATTTTGAATGAATTAAGATGATTAAATTGAAATTTTTAGCTCTTGCAGAAATGCTTCTAGTGTTTTAAACACTGTGGAAAAATATTTCAAACTAATGTGGATTCTTGACTCCAACAGAAACACTGCGATCATCTTAGTTTTCAGTTCTGTCTCTAATCTGAATCGGTTTTTTACTGAGCTGAAGAGAAATGACTGGCTGGTTGAGCATTTCACAAACTGACACTGATGCAAATATTTACTTTGCATCAAGAAAGTCAAATTTAACTGTTTAAGCTGCTGGGCGAAGAGGAACTGTTTGTCAACTAAGTGGTGCATCCTAATAAAAATGATAAATAAAATTTAAAAAGCTGTTAATGCATCAGATAATTATTCATTTTTATGTTTGTCAGTTAATGTTTTTATTAAAGCTGCAATAACATCTGATGGGAAGCTGCCTCCACAGCAGCCGATGCTGCGCCTGCATCTGGAGCAACATGTTTTTCCTGTGTGTTTTCTGTGTGTTCAGAGGGCAGGTTTGGCTCCAGCTTAGTCACTTCACCCTGTTGCTCAACAGAGGGGTGAAAGGTTTCACGCAGGTTTCACGCAGGTTTCACATCCATTGTGTTTCTACAAAACAAAATGTCGCTGAAAGTTTATTTCGTTTTAATTAAGTTCATGTGGATTTGTTTCCAACAGGGTGATTATTTTGGATTATCTGGAGCGTACATATCTAAGCAAATTTTAAAATGTCGCAAAAAAGAAAATACAAATTAGGCGTTTTTATTTTATTATTTGATTTGATTACCATTTTCTGGTTTGAAGTGAATCATCCAGGCTATGTAAAGTATCATTTTGTCAGATTTTGGCTGTAAAAATAAAAGAATGATTGAAAATGTTGATATTTTCGCAAGTTTTGTAAAAGCCACAGACCAACTAGTGGAATTTGCTACGTCAGAACTTCTTCAAAAAAAGCGAGCGTAAACACGTTTTTATGAAATTGAGAATTTTTCCCAACAACTTTATCTAACGCCATACTTAAGAATACGCTTTAAAAAAACAACAAAAACACGATTTATGGGGATTCAGTCTCTTCTCTGCAGTCCGGAGTTTGAAGCTCCCCACTCTTAAATGGGTGTTATTTGTGCCACCGTTTGTCCTTCCACTCAACTTTCAGCATATATAATTGAATCCAGACTCTGAACACGGCTTGTTTGTGATTTCAGAGCGACGCGGCCCACAGCCTGGGCGTGTGCCACCGTGTTCACCTGCTGAGCCGGGTGGTGTCCTGGGTGGAGCTGATCGAGGCTCGCTCCAGCCCCACCGTGAACGTGACCGACTCCACCCTGGGAGGCGTCCCCACCCGCGTGTTTCAGCCAAACGGAGAGAGCAGGCTGAGAAGAGGAGTCATCTATTTCCACGGAGGAGGCTGGGCGCTCGGCAGCGCCAGTGGGTTCATCCTAGATCTGATGTTTTTGCTGTAAATTAGGAAAACCTGTCGTTTAAATGAGACTTAAATACAAAACATCTCAAGATTTTATGGTTTATTAAAAGTTTAGACTGAAACAAATTCTGTTGGACGATAAATGGTCCCAGAAGTTTAATGAATATTTTTCAAGGAACAGAAGACATTTGAAATATCCAAAATAAATAAACAAAACAACCAATAAATAAAGTGAATAGTCCTTAAAAACAGGATGCAGTTGAGACCAAAACATCAGTTTTATCATCCAGGTTTTGGTAGAAAGAAGAAATTATTGCTCTTGTTTTAATTTATCATATGATTAATTGATTTATTGCTTATTGGATCAGTCATGGTCATCGTAGGAAACATGCTGTAGTTTTTCCGTGATTCTTCTGGAACAAAGCAGAGACGTTTACCTTCTCATTTTCCATGAAATATTGCCTCATTGTTGATAAGTTGCATCATTTTCCTGTTTTTGTCCACCAGCTGTTCCTTTACAAGCCAGGAAATGTCAAATTATTCTAGAAAGCACTTAGTAAATCTGTCTTTTTACTAAGTATTTGTGAATTTCACCGTTTGTGTTTTGCAGAGATGCGCTCCTATGACCGTCTTTGTCGGAAAATGGCGGAGGATCTGGACGCCGTCGTAATGTCTGTGGAGTGAGTGTCGGGAATTAAATCAGCAAACTCACTCGGTTTATTTTCTTTTCCTTGCTAGCGGCAGTGCTGCTGTGGCTTTCATGAAACAGGAGGTTTTTTATGTTAAACTTCACGGTAAGTTTGTGTCCTGTCCGACAAACAGAGGGTTCGTTCAGTCGTCATGGACACGGTTTAACCGATGAGACCAGTGAGATGCCCAGAAACGGGAATATGAGCCAGAAGAGTCGGGTCATTTAGACTTTAAATACTGTGCTGTGTTTGTCCTGTCGTAGTTACCGCCTCGCTCCCGAGGCCGTGTTTCCGGATCAGTACCACGACGCCGTGGCAGCGTCGCGGGCCTTCCTGTCTGCCGAGCTGCTGCAGCAGTACGGCATCGATCCGGAGCGGCTCTGTGTGTCCGGAGACAGCGCTGGAGGAAACCTGGCTGCTGCGGCGGCGCAGGAGGTAAAACACTCTGAAGAACCAGCAAACATCTGATAGAAACTATGAAACATCTTAAAGTCTGTGGAGCCATTAATTGAAAACGGTTCAAACATTAGAAGAAAACCTGTGAAGTAACTCAGCCAGCGCTTTTATTGATGGACATTTTTTACAGAATTAATTTAGTCTTTTCTGTTTTGTTGATTTATTTTGATTGTTTAAAATCTCCTCTGTTCCAGTGTTAAATGCTACAATTTAAAGTTTATTGATCTTTGAGTTTCAGTTTGGGTCAGGAATCTTCCTCTAAACTTGTGTGTTTCATGTTTTTCCTGCAGCTCAGCCTGAATGACTCACTGCAGGTGAAATTCAAAGCCCAGGCGCTGATCTACCCGGTTCTGCAGGCTCTGGACTTCCACACGCCGTCGTACCAGCAGAACCAGGCCGTGCCCATCCTCTACAGGCCTTACATGGCCCGCTTCTGGCTGCAGTACCTGGGCGCCGACTCCTCCCTGGAGCCCGACCTGCTGGCGAACAACCACAGCGCCCTGGACCAGCGGGCCATCAGCGCCGCCACCCGCTCCAAGCTGAACTGGACCGCTCTGCTGCCAGCCGAGCGCAAGAAGAACTTCAAGCCGGTGGTTAAGGAGAAGGGATCGCCGGGCGTGGTGGGCGCGGTGCCGGGGCTGGTAGACCTGAGGGCGGCGCCGCTGCTGGCAGAGCAGGAGGTTCTGGGTAAAACGCCCAAAGCGTATGTGATGACGTGCGAGTTTGACGTTTTGCGGGACGACGGCCTGATGTACGTCAGGCGGCTGCGGGACGCTGGCGTTGAGGTGACGAGTGACCACTACGAGGACGGTTTCCATGGCTGCATGGTGTTTGCGAACCTGCCGATGATGTCGAGCGTCGGACAGAGAAGCATGAGGAACTACATTCGCTGGCTGGACCAGAACCTATGAGCAGAACAAACTCCTGTTAGTGGAATTTTTAAAAACTGGTGCGAAGAAAACCCAAAACAAAAGCAGCAGTGTAAAATCTTTACACTGTAAAAAAACAATTATCAAGTGTTTTTGGTCCAGTTTAAAGGGCAAATGTCTTATTGCACACAAAATAAGATAAAACTAACTTGCAAGAAACTATTGACTGAAAACAAGCTCTGATATCTTGCTGAAAGGTTTTCTGTAGCTTAGGTTTGTCTTATTTCAGGTGCGCTGCTGTATTTAACCAGAACTGGACCAGAAATACTTGGTGAGATTTTGTGTTTTTGCAGTGCAAATGGACACGATGATCCAATTTACTGCTTCAAAAATGCTTTAAAAAACTCACTGGATCTGAATATTTTACTGAAAACAGAGCAAAAAACATATTTATGAAAAACAAATATTATTATGAGTCAATGGTTCGAGGAGGAGGGAGAAATATTTATGGCTTATTTATTTCTTGAAATTTCTAAAAAAAAAAACAACTTTTTATGTAAGCTAATTTTACACTGGATTAAAAGATGAATTCACACATACTTAATAAAAAACAAAGTCAGCCACTGGACAAAATGCATAACGGATCTGTTTTACTTTATTCTCTGCACAATTTATAAACTTGTACTTTGGCACATTTTATTTGATATATTTGTTAATTAGTTCATTTATGTGCCGTTTTCATGATTTATTTATGTTTTTGATTAATTGACATTTTAATTGGACACAACAAGGTGCTGTGCAGCACAAAGCAGCTAAATTTATTCAAATTACTTTTTGCAATTAATTAAATTTGTTGCACATGAGTCAAACATACAATAGGTACATGATTTAATGCAATAAATATGGCCACTTTTTGGCTCCTGAAATCCATAAACATTGAAGTACAAAACATGTTTATTGTGGTTTTTTGTTATTTATTTTATTTATAACTCAGTTATGAGGTGAGATATAACTTCACTCCATCCTCACAAAACGTCTTTAAACTTTCGGATTTACGCTTCGTTACTGTTAAACTTGTAACAGTGAAGTAATGAACTTTCAGAAATTGTTATTCAAATGGAGCTACTCAAACGAATGGCTAATACCAATTAGCTATTTTAGCTAAGTTGTAACAAGGCTAACGCTAATGACCACATGACCTAGCTGCTACTTATTCTAAATGCTCACTTGTGGGAATGTAAGTAAACGCTTCTTACTGTGTAAAAGTCCCTGAAGTGGTCAGCAATGTTAACTAAAGGTTAGCATTTATTTTAGCTTACAGCTAAATAATCCAACAGCTACTAAAGCTAATGACAACTTGTGGTAGTAACTTATTAGGCTAATGACTACTCAAACGTAATATTATTTTATTTAAAAGCTACACAAACTAATACCTAACTCACTGAATTGCTAGTCAGGGTTATAGATAGAGAAGCTAACAGCTAAACAAACTAAAATGTAGTGACGCTAATGCTGTGATCCTTTTGTGGCTGGAAACTTCTACTTCCCAGTTGGAAAAATAAACTTGAAATCCTCCCAAAGTTGGACTTTGGTGGCAAATCTTTCTGTTTTAGCATTTTAGCTAGCAGCAATTTAGGCTAATAGCAACTCAAACTAACAATTTATAAAATAACAGCTACCCAAGCTAATAACTACTCACGCTTGAAAGTATTGATGCTAACAGTTATTTAAATTTATAGCAGCTTAAGCTAACAGTGGTTCGAGCTAATATCTACTTGAGCTATTCGGCTCATGCTAACATCTACTCAGAGCTAGGAAGCTTTTTTAAAAGGATGCATCATGATTTGACTTTTTGTCAAAGCAAAATGCAATAATTCAAACATTTCATCTGCTTTCCTGTTTAATTATTATTCCACTGTTTGAAAATGGTCTGCAGGTTGAAGATGATGCACTTTGTAAAAGTAAAGCTTTATATTTTGAATAAAGCTGCTTCCAGGTTGAAGAACGTCGACCTGCTCCGTAACAAAGCCCTCAGCGACTGCAGAGGTTTGCTGACACATGTAACTAGAAGTCAGTGTGAGTTATGTCTGTGTTGTAGTAAAAGTATGCCAGAGTTCACAGCTGTGTATACTCAGCATTGTGCAATACTGTGTGTCCCTCTCACTCCGTAACGTGGAGATCGCTGCACTGCAGGGCCAAGATGATGGCTGTGAAATCTATTAGTAGACTGCTGTACCGCCATGAGAGCGCAGATCCCCGGTGGGCTCTCATGTTTCCTTTCTCCTCCACCGCTGTCCTAAAAACGAATAAAATAAATGACGTCGGCCAGCGCCTGACGGACGCGGCTCTGGCTGTGGGCCAGCAGCAGAACCGATGACCTGATTGTGGTCATTACTTCTCCAGTCTTCAGGGAAGGAGCTGGGAGTTTCTTTCTGAGGGAAGAAGTGATTCCAGACTTAAAATTGAATCTAACAAATTACATTTTTGTTAGTTGTAGTGGTTTCTGATTGATATTTTTGCATACAGAACAAATGTATTTACATACCAGATGCAATAATGCCAATCAGTCAATCAAGTTTATTTGTAACGCACATTTTATTCATATTGCAACTTTTATTGTATTTAGTAAAACCAATAATTGCAAAAAAACGTCTAATCAAGTATTTTTGTCTGGTTTCTAGTGAAAATGTCTTCCTACACTTGAAATAAGACAAAACTAACTCACAAGCACCTTTTCAGCATGAAACAGGAGCTGGTTTTACGTAAATAATTCCTTCATATTGGCAGATAACCAGTTTGAACAATGAACTGAAGGAGGAATTTCTGCCAAAACCCGCAGACATCTGGAGATTAATTTCAGACATTTTCTATAAAAAACACAGAAATTATCATTTTGAAAAGTTGAAAACTTCCTAGAAAAACTCAGAAAAAAATAGATTTTCTTTTAGACTCAAAAGTTGAAAAACAGCTAAAAAAAGTCTGAAATTTGGAGATTAATTTCAGAAACCTTGCAAAAAAATTAAACCTGGAAATTTCTGATGTTTGAAAAGTTGAAAATATGTCAAAAAATCTAATTTTGAGTTTAATCTCCTAAATGTTCTATCAATAAGAAACTTTTTCCACTTTTGGATTTTTTAAAAACATTTTTCTGGAGGTTTTTTTTCTGATATTAATCATAATTTTTTTTTTTCCGTAAATTTACTCCTCCTTGTTTCTCCCTATTCCCAGTTTGCTGATATTTTTGAAGCGTAAACATTTTGAATAAAGCAGATTGTAGTTAACAGTTAACAGACGATGGCGCCAGATTTCTCTCTGCAAGTTATTGAGCAACAGTTAAATTCTGGTTGCAGATTTAACTTCTCACTCATCCAGTGTTTCTTTTCCTTTTACTTTTACTTTGGAAAGTCATGAACACATTTGTATTTTTCACTTGTAAGTTGGTGTCCAGAAACATTGGAGGCTAATGAAACCATTGTGCAGATCATGGGGTTTGTTGAAAAGTGACTTTTTGTCCTTTCCTTGGTTTCCAAGAAGCTCTTCTGCAGCTCGTCTTCAAGTTGAGGCTTGCAGAGAAACAGAAAACTGCCAGGCGGCTGGAAAGGGGATTTCAGATCGTGTGACGGAGAGTTGGCAGCGAGAAGGTGGGCAGGACTTCGTCTGAACACCTGAAGTCAGGGATGCATGTTCAGAGTTTGTTCACTTGAATCCTGTGAAGTCGGATTGGTAGCAAAAAACAAATGAACAAAGAACAAACATCACAGCCAGTGGGAAGTGATTTTAAATCAAACATATCTGTGGTTTTCAACAAGCTATGTAACTTTTATTTATTTAAATATTATTAAAAAAAACATATTTGTTGAAGCTGTCACCATTAGGTTTGCCACAGTAATAAATGTTGCTGGATGATAAATTGTTCCAGAAGTTATTAAAGTTGTTTCGAAACCATTTTGAGGTAATAACGGCTTAGTAATGTCAGAAATCAATAAACTTTAACTTCTAATGGACTTTAAAGAAATGTTAAATATACTAAATAAACAACAACAAATACATAAATTATTTAGTTTGTCTAAAAAATAAAGGGGCTAAATGGTAACAAAACACCAGACTGACTAAATGGTTTTAATGTAACATTGAGTTGTCTACCCGCACCTAGCAGCACGTTTATGAGGATGATTGACAGCGCTAAGGTCAGTTTCCAATTTAACTGACTTAAATTAGAGCAACAATCAGTGAATTTAGTTTCTCTTTGCTCTTTAATGCGTACAGCAGCAGCAGCAGGAGTCTCAGTTTGACACGCAGTGGAGTCGAGGAAATTCAAATTTCACCACTTTGGTTTTGTGGAACAAACATTTATTACATCATAGATAACAAAACTGTGGTTACAGCGACCAAATCAATACTTTACATCTTCTTCGTTGGTTTTCGCAATGTTTACAGAGTAAATCAGTAGAAAAATGGCTCAACTCACTCTAACATAGTTCAATTTATTTCTATAAAACAGTTCAGCAACAGGCAGTTCAAAGGGCTTAAAAACACTGAAATACAAAGTCATAAAAACATCAGATGGTCAACAAATCAGAAAACCAGCAACATAATCATAAAAATTATGACACACATCACATGTGCTGGTCAGTGTTTCCCATGTTATTGTTGAAAAGCAGCTCTTCACATGTGGGTTTTTAGCTTTGATTTAAAGGAACTGTTTTGTGTTTTGGCTGCTTTTGTTGCAGATTTGTGGAGGATAGAAGCTGAATGCTGCTTGGTTCTCTGGAGGTTTTCCAGACTCTGGATGCTTAACGGATCTGTGTGTGTGATGGAAATGTCAGTTTCTCTGAGGAAACATCTCAGAGGATTCAACATTGTGAGACTCAGCGCTGTGATGTTGCAACATCTTCATTTCAAACAACTGAAAAAAATACAAATGTTGACTTTTCTTCTGTTGTTTTTACCCAAACCTGGAGACGGGACCCCATTGTTCAGATTTGAATGATGTTGGATTGTAAACGTGAGTAAAAGTTCCTGCAATGAGGTCATGAAATACCACAAATAAAAAAACCCCCAAAACTAAATAATTCACTGGCCACACATACCAACATGTCAACACCAGATTCTTCATCATTCCTAAGCTGCTCTATGTTTTAACATACCTGCTAGCATTAGCATCAATTTGCTAAATCACTCCAGTGTTATTGTGGCCACTGATTTTAAATTTACAAGAGTAGCAAACTAGAAAATAAAGTTTGGATTTTGAAATGCAAAATGTATTTTTTGCATTTCCAAAAAAGATTGCTGAATGTATTTTTTTTAGGTTTCAAAATAATGTTTCAGTTTCGATTTTTTAGTTTTGAACAAATTTTATGGCCCTAACGTAGCTCCATATAAAGCTTTTTGTGTATTTGGTTGTGTTTTTAACATATCTGCTAACATTAACAATAGTTAGCTTGCATCACACAAGTGTTATTTTTCAGTTTCTACATAATTTTGCTTCTTTTGAGCAAACATTATGGCCCCAATGTTGCTCCATACTGAGCTTTCTGTGCACTGTGCTGTGCCTGTGCACAGTATCCATACTGTCTGAATACTTGGGGGGTCTGGAGGCATTGAGCCTCCAACACGTGATTTACCCAGGGGCCTCATTTTGGCTCTAATTTACCCTCATTTCCGGTCTCAACATTTTGCGGGCAAAACGGGTTCAAATGAATTTCATGCAGCTTTCTGCTGTTCACACTAATTAAAAAATATATCAGAAATCAGACGGTGACACGTGAGAGGAGAAAACTTATCAGGAAGTGTGTTTTTCACGCACGTGCGTGTTGGACCCTGCAGAGGCTCGTTAATCACAGGTGCCCAGAAGATCATTTCTAAGAACAACAAGAGCTGCTGCGAGTGAAAACAAACCAACGAGAATGTGAAAGGAGAATGTTATCGCTGTGACTAAAGGTCATATTGTTCACCTCTTCCTGACAGGAGGAGGAAGGGAAGGAGAGATTGGAGGGAGGGAAGGAGGAGTGTTCATGTTCAGCTCACAAAGCAAGAAGCATGTTGACACAAAATATCACCTTTATTATGTCTTTTATTTGCTGCCATTTAAATTAAATCAGATTTTGACTTAAAAAGTCTTTTTTTACTTGATAAATTAAAGGAAACTCAGAAATGTCGATTTGACAATTTATCGTTTTTTTTTTCCTACCAAAAACTCGATGACAAAAGTTTTGAGTCTCAATTAACCTTTTTGGGTCATTTTGACAAATCGGATTAAACTGTTCATATTTAAAAGTGATCATTTTCAATTATCCTGACGCTTAAAGAAAACCAGGCTTATATAAACTTATTGATTATTCTAATGATTAATTGATCAGTCGGTTAAAAAATGGCACATTCTACAGATTTATTTAACCTCAGGCATTTTTCTGCATTCAGGTATTAAATTTTATACACAATTCCTATTTTAAATAATAATATAAACATTTTCCTGACTGAAATGCATATTCCTTTTTTGAGTCTATAACTCCAATTATTGATTAAATGATGACTAAACTAGACGACAATTATTTTAATAATCAATCACAATCAATCGTTTCAGCCGTAAAAAGAACTTGGGATGCAAAATGAAGTTGGACAAAAATATTTCAAAAACAACACATTTGATTGACATCTAACCGTCTGAACAGGATTCAAAGATATTTCTGCTTATTTGAAAAAAAAAATCAAAGATGTTAATCACAATGTTTTCTACTCAACAACTTCAACAAGAACAAAATGTTCTCCCTGAAGTATTTAAGTGCTAAAAAATGCAAAATAAAGGAGAAATCTGTATTGAGCAATAAGTTTCTCAGCACTTTATGTTGAGCAATATCGTCTCTTTGTGTTTCCCCGCGTTTATAAAATATTCTTTAGTCATTTGCTTTTCAAGGAAAATTACTGAAAAACATTAAACACTCCAGTTTTTGCTGCGTTTTGGCAGAGAAGCTGCTGAATGATGGATGCTGTCTGACTGAGCTGCTCTTTTATGTCAGTTTTTTGAGGAAACATGTAAATATGCACAGCAGAAAAAATCTTCCTCCCAGATTTTTCATGGGAATTTCAGGATTTGGCTCCAGATAGGCGCTTCTTTCCCTCCCAACTTAAAAGTGAGCAAACGAAGCCAAACACACGTTCACCCTCAGCTGCTGTCGATGTGTTTATTTAACGATAAAAGGAGAAGAAAATAAATCTTGTTATATATTAATCATGTCGCTAAAACTCTATTTGTAGAGTTTTGAGAACTGAAGTTGTCAACGGCGAGTCAAAATGTGTCCTCTGGTGCCTCTCGGAAATGATTCGGGTCACAAGTCAAACGAAAGGTTATTTCATAATTTATCAGCAGTTCAGAAGAATTAATCACACTTAATAAAAAATAACAGTGAAGTAACTCTGCTGTCAAGCTTTTGTCCTTTGAGGTTTTATTTAAGTAAGAACTTGCACTTTTGCTCCCTCAGTTGTGTCAAACATTTTATTTTTATACAATAATTATGAGAAAAACATTATTATTATTATTATTATTATTATTATTATTATTATTATTATTATTATTATTATTATTATTATTATTTGCTTCATCTTAGTATTTTTCATTCTGAAATTACTACAAATATATTTGTCCAGACAAGAAGGTTAGAAATAAAAAAAAATAAAGGCGTTGAATTAGTAGATAGTTCACCATTACCTTAGCTTAATTACCAATTAGCTTGAATGTTTGCTAGCTTCTGAAGCAGTTAGCTGCAACAGATGTTAGCCTGAGCAAGCTAATATTCTGATACCTAAGTTATAAGCTAAGTTAGCAGCTTTTAGCTCCAAATAATATTTAAATAAGGAGTTTATTTTTTCTGAGTTGTTTTTAGCTTGATTAGCTTCAGTTACTCTGACTGCTAGCATGTCTACCTACTTTTTCCAGCTAAAATCGTCTACTGTTTACGGTAAGATACTGACTGTTCATAACCACTGCATACAACCCCCAGAAATGGCTTGTTTTACTTTCTTCTTTGTGTGTTTTTTTGTGTTGTTCTTTGTGCTGAATAAACAGCAATAAAACTAATAATATGAACATAAATGTAGACATTTATGAGCTGTGTTATTATTATGACAGGGATAGATTTTTATTTGGAGGATTTGAGGTTGGTTGCATTCAGATTTTTAACCTGACCTAAAAAAAAACCCAAAATATATAGTCAAATTTGACTGCTTTCTACATCCCGCCCTCCTTGAGTTATGACTCCCTGTAACACGTCATTGCAACATAAATTTAAAAAACACAGGCAGAAAGAAATAGAGTTTCTACGGCTTAAATTACAACACAGAAACCAGAAAAAATCCCTGAGAAAACAACGACGGAGCCAGAATAATTTTGGGAACTTTGGAAAAAGTCCCCTAATTTTTTCCTGTGTGCTCATTGGTCCAACTTTGGGTTTTCCATCAAGCGGATTGGCGGCTTCGGTTCTCCCACCTCTCGAATCCTGAGGCGTGTGAGGGAGTGTTTGGAGCCACAAATCAGTAATATTGTTCCTCACTCAGAGCTGTGCTCTGCTGGCGTGGACAAAATGAACAGAGTGTGTTTTCCTAAACGTGTGTGTGTGAGTTGGGAGGGTGTTTTCCTTGGCAGACACTCAGAGACACAGAGAAGGAGGGAAAGTTGGCAAATTTTCCTGCTCTTAGTCATTGTTTTTACAAATGATGTGCCTGTTTAGATTAATAATCTACACCAACAAACACTGGAATTAGGTTCACACACATAAATTTAGTTTTTACAGTTGTAGGGTGTTTCTCTGACTTATGTTTGTGATTGAAGGTTGAAAAGGGTTAAATTATAGCTTTAGAGGTTTAACTAGATTTTTGTGGTGTTGTTGAAACTCAATATTATGCCAAATGATTGTCTTTAGTGATATTTAACTGAGAGGACTCTGACATGTTCTCTTATGTAATGGTTTATTGGTGGTCAGTATATTATAACGTGAAAAGCAAATGAGTCCAAAGATACTCATAAGTAATTTGCAGAAATATTATGCATTTCACAAACTTTATGAATTTCCTGTCACGTCAGAATAGTTAATGTGAGACAAACATACAGGCTGGACTGTGTAAGTCTGCATTACTTTAATAAAACAAAGCTACATCTGAGTCTTTTAGTCGATCAAAGTCATTCTCAACTGTAGTTTTGCTATTGCATTCAGAAACTACTAGCATTAGCGACTTTTAGAGTCACTGAACTAGCAATTAGCATAGCAATAATATTTAAGTCAGTTGTTTGAACAAAAATATTCAAACAGCTGACATTTGAGTTTCATCTCTAAGGCAGCCGCTTAAGTTAGCAGCTTTTGATATGAACATCATCATAACGTATTAGCTATAAATGCTAACAGCTACTTAACAGAAAATTGAGCTAACTGCCAGATAACACCTACTGCCGCTCAAAGCTACTTCAGCTATATACTACATGATATTACAGCTAGTTGAGCTAACTCATGCTAACTTTGCTAGTGTCAGTAGTTATTAGCTCAATTAGATTTTAACTTTGGTAGCTTTTAGCTCAGTTGAATTCTAACCCAATTAGCTGTTAGCAGTTGTAGTGATTAGCTAACCTGCTTGCATTAGCATTTCTCTGAAATTCTTTAAACTAAGATTATGTTTATATCTTCTATGGAGAGTTTGGCAACTGTTTTTGATTACTTCACCACGTCTCCCATAAATATAAAACATACTTTTAATCTAAGTTAACAGATTAAAAAAAAAACAACCAAAAAACAAGATATGCAACATTTGTTTAAAAAACAAAAACTTGATTGGTTGCATTGCTTCAAACAAAATGCAATCAGGTTTTCTGTTTTCTGAATAATTGCTAAAACTGTGAGGAAATACAAACAAGACGTGCGTCTTTAGTCCAGATGTGCAGAAACTCCTATGATTTGACCCAAACAGGCGTATTTGAACAAGCCTGGGCATAAATTTGTACCTCTATTAAATCACAATTGGAGGACAATAAAAGCATTGAAGTTGAGTCATAATAAACTGCAGGGGCCGGTGATAAATGGTTTGAAACGTGTTCACTGACAGTAAAACTGAGGATTTCAGGAAAAAAATTCAGCCTGGGACGGAGAGATAATTCAAAAACGTTTCGGCAGACAAAGAAAGAATGAAGCCGAGTTTGTGAGGCGACAGAGGTAGGAGGGAGTCAGCTCTCCCTCATCACAACTTGGCCGCCTTTCAGCCACTCTGACTCTGCTTTTCAGCTTGTATTAATATAAATGGGGGGACAAAAATTGCCTAAACTGCATTACTTACGCTTGGGCTATTTGAACGTGGGACACAAAGCGCCTGTGAGATGATGCTCTTTGTGTTTCCCTGCGTTACCCCCAGCAGGCCCTGCGGGTGGAGCGGAGTGAAACCTAAGTGGTGAGCTGCTCTCCCCCGGGACGGCGGGGCGTACGAGCCAGATTGAGGCCAGATGTTGCAGACGCAGGAGCGAGCCAGCAGGACCGCGATCCATTTATAGGCTCAGGCCGCTTTGCTGCAAAACAATATATTGATAACAACGACCAGAACTTCTCTGGATGCCAAGCTTAACGTGAGGGACGGATTTACAGTACAGCCTGTACTCATTTCTGAAATATTTGCAGCCTTTGGGATTTTGCTGCAGTCAAATGTGGTTTAAAACAGTTTGTTCCAAAGTTTCTATTTTCTCACCCATTAAATAACAGCAGAGAGTTACTGTAGTTAACTAAAAAGTAATAAAATAACAAAATCTGGAATTCGAAAACATTTTTCTTGGCTTAAATAAATAAAAGCAGAGATTAATTAAGAAGAACTATAACTAACTGGAAGTACACTAATATTCTGGAAGTGATATCTTTTGTTTTTGTGTTTATGAATTTATTTATTAGCCTTTTGAACTGAGCAGGTTAGCTGTTTATGTTAGCTGTCTGCAAATTGCGGCTACAACAAGATGGCGGCAACGATTTCAATCTATTTGTTAAAAAAAGCATCTTCTGTTGAGTATGAATCACCAAAGTGATGTATGCATAATCAAAAACACTAAACTAACTAAACAATATCTGACGGATAATAACTAAGAAAAACCAAAACTTACTGAATTAGACAAACGAAAGGTCAATGTAATAAAACTAAACAATAATGAAAAAAATGAGCCCCAACATTTTTACAATGATAATGTGAAAGTACAGAGAAAGAACAAGATACTATTAGATAAGTGATAAACTGTATAATGACTCAGATTGAACAGCTTTTAGAAGAAACACACTTTCAAACTCCCAAACGTGAATTAAAGGGAACCAGATTTCTGGAAAAATAATCTTTAGTTTGATTATGGCGTCACTCTGGTTGGCGCTAATATTCCTCTGCTGTTTGTCGACGGCCTCGTTTTGTTGACTTCTGTCTGTCCTGAAAACAACATTTCAGCTTCGTTTTTGTGGTTTCAGTTTTGTAAACCGAGTTAACGGATTTCCCCGACTTTTATTTCCATTCCAGAAGCTGACCTGTGTTTTCTGTTTGTCTTCAAGAGGCGGATGAACTACGTCTGCTCTGTTCGATACAGAGACGTCAGACTTTCTGATGGGACAAACTCTGAAAATATGGCACAACATTCCTGCCCCTGTTGGCCTTCGAACGCCGTTAGCACTGGGTGTATATTTTGTTTTGGCTCCGGCCTGCATCTGTAATCTTCTGACTCACAGTGCTGACTGCTCTAGATCATCTGGTGCAGCCTCACTAATGTGGTTCCTAAATCTTCGACAGGCCTTAAAGGTCACCCATGTGGTCCGGGCCCCTCGAGTCGGGGAACTCCCTGCTTCTAGAGGTCAGTGAGAAAAACAGTGTCTTCCCTGAAGTCAGTGCAGTTTCAGTATTTAAAAAGTGTTGAAAAGTTTAAATCAGTCCAGCTTTGACAGCTACGTTTCACAGTTTCCAGTTTGTGAAGTTGTTAGTTCAGATTTTATTTGCAAAGTTTCAAATCTGAAAACTTGAGGGATTCAATTTTTTTGCCATTTAAACACAAATTTATCACATTCATTAAAATTTTGTAAAGTACTTAGTTCGTGATGAATTTAGGAAACCCAAACTATGAGAAGTTCAAATAAACATATTTTACAAGTATGGCAGCCATATTGGATTTTAAAATCAGGGCTTTGTGTGGAACCATTTTCCAGTTTTAACTCTGAAAACTACTGGGACTTGCTTATTGCTTTGCTAATTATTACACCCACATAGATTTGGTAATTATTTTTGCTCAGTGACCAGGCTAACTAGCAGTAGCAACACAAGCAAATAATGTCATTTTGTAATATTATGTTCATGAGATGCTTGCAACTCTTTTTAAAACCATTTTAACAGGTCAAAGCAGATAAAACTGCATTTACGCTAACACAGCTAGCTACTGACGCTAACATAGCTAGCTACTGACGCTAATACAGCTAGCTACTGACACTAACACAACTAGCTACTGACGCTAATACAGCTAGCTACTGACGCTAATATAGCTAGACGAAAGTCGTAAAGAACCCAGTAAATCACAAATAACTGTGAAAAGGTCAACTGAACCACTTAACTACGGAGTTGCGATTGCCATATTGGATTAGTACTAACGCTAGTGCTAGCTAGCTAGCATTAGAAAAATGCGTTTGTTTGCGCATTTTTCTACAAACTCTTGCTAACTGTCGTTAGTACTAACGCTAGCTGTGCTAATGCTAGCTTTTACGTAAACTGCAACCACAAATACACGCTTAAAATAATTTCTCGAAGCTTTATTTTTTACGTTAGCCTTTCAAACAGAAAGTCAACATATTTGTGTGAGTATTTTGTGTAAAGTTTCAGTGAAGCTTCTTTGAGCCAACTGGACCCAGAAAGTTCTCCTCTCCTGATCCGGGGCTCAAATGTTTGGCGTTAACATGAGTGATGCAGGTGCCATTGGTCTGGGTTTTATTGTGCCAGTGTTTTTCTGTAGATGTGTAGATATGAGCCTCACAATAAACTATAGAAAGTTATCTGTGTTTTCTCAGCGCAGAACTCAAACAGGGAGCAGCTCTTCGCTCTCCGGCCCGCCTCCTCTTCCTCCTCCTCCTCCTCCTCCTCCTGTGTGCAGGAATGGGGAGGGCAAGAAGTTAAAAAGAGTCCACCTCTGGGCCATTGTTCTAGTTCTGGAGTTCTGGAGACGGGTCGGGACGCGGCTGCTGCGCTGCTGGTACCGGACGGCGGTCTGTCGTTATGACGGGCTCCGGTCCGAAGCTGGGCGTCCTGCTGCTTGTGGCGGTTCTGCTGCAGACGGTGGTCGTCACCATAACGGTGCTGCACTTCACCTCGGCTCTGAACTCGGTGAGCAAACGGGGAAAAGATGCGGGCTGATGGGGTTTGTTTGCGCACAGCGCGCGTTGTGCGTCAAACTGATGCTGGTGCAACAGATTCTGCGTTTTTCTACAAACTCTTGCAAGATATCTGTTGAAAAACTATACTTTTTTTCTACAGACGTTTCTATTTTGATAAGATAGGCGTTTTAAACCATGCATGTTCACGTTAAACCTGTGCAAACACATGCGCAGAGGTGACAGGAGGGTTGGAGGCAAACTGCAGCCGTTTTTATGAGTCTCTGCAGAGCATGCGTGCTTCTTCAGCTAACCTGGATTTATTCCAGAGAGACTCCTGGTCTGTGTTTACTGCAATTAATCATTAACTCACATAAAATGGAGCAGCAATAAGTGGGAAATGAAACATAAACAGATAAGAAGCAAAGAACGGGACACCTGCCAGGAAACTTTTATGTTGACTCAGGTTTTTAGGAAAACAGAGATTGCCTCCTTTTTAAGCAATGAATGAGGTGGATTTTCAGGGAAATTGCTTTGAAACTGTTTTATTTTTGTCTGCACAGATGAAAGAGACGTTCGCCAGGAGCAGCGTTTCCTGTCTGACAGGCTCCACCTGCAGAGTATCACTGCTGCACGAGGAGATCCATGCTGGCAGGTGACCCAGCAGCTTCACCTGCTCATCCAAAAGGTATCACACCTGGCTGGCTCTTACCTGGCAACACGGCAACATGGCAACGCTTGTTGGTCAGCAGATTACCCACAGACTGTTCTCAACATGTTTTCACTCAAGTAAAATTAAAAATAATAACATTTTATGGCATTAGATAGACAGGAAAATGGACCAACTTCATCACTTTAAAGATGACATTTACATAATGAACCAAAAACACAAAATAATCTGAGCAGAAGAAACATTTTTCAAATCAAATTTTCCAGAATGAAACTAATAGATGCATACGTTAACATTTGTTATCTATGAATGTTTGTCACCATAAATTTTTCTGATCAATAAATTGTCTCAGAAGTTACTGTGATAAATGATAAGCTTCAACTCTCCTCTGTTGATCAGTTGTCGGCCCTGAAAATTACGATTCCAAGAAGCTACTTTTATCCGCCGCTGCTGTTTCTTCTTTCATGTCAACCTTTTGATATGAAGAGAAAAAACAAACTCCAACTGTTGCAATAATTTGGTTCATTCTTTAGGTTTTGGATAAGCTGAGAACAATGAAAGCTCCTTTCCACAGAGCGGAGGACGGGCAGTTATCCTTATTAATATGATTATCAGAGGCTTCCTGTGAACAGAGGCGGCAGGAAAAATACCAAAATGATCCAAATCTCTGTCAGATGCACAATGAGCTCCTTCATAGACGTGATGTGATCCTCTGTGGTCTAATCAGCGCAGGAATGCATTCACCTGCTCCAACACACACACACACACACACACACACACACACACACACACACACACACACACACACACACACACACACACACACACACACACACACACACACACACACAGTGTGTTCATATTTGCACATTTTCCTCCTTCTCAGGCTTTGCTGCTTTCTTTAATAACTTAAGTTGGTTGTTTTATCAATTGTAGTTTGAATAAATTATAGAAAACAGTCAGTCCTGCAGGTATGGAGAATTCCTTAAAATTACAGTTCCTCACGAGAAATCATGCAAAAATGCTAAAAACTCAATTAAAACTCTGTGATTTTTCAAACGAATCCAACAAGTGCAGATCAGTTTTTATGTCACTTTTGGAGTGATGCTTCTTCCTCTCTGCGCGGCCCTTCAGCCCGTATTTTCACAGAGTTTTCTCACTTTTGTTTTGGGTTTTATTCACACATTTTGCACTGAAACACGTCCATTTCTGAACAAAAAACTTGTTTCCTTTCTAAATGTTATGATGGATGGATTTTTATTTAGATTTTTCAGCCTGTTTCTTTGTAAACTGTCCAGGGACTTTTCTCCAAATGAGTCAAATTTTATCCTTGCAGAATTAGCTGCTAGATTTATTCGTATTAAGCCCCAAATTACATTGATACCTCCAAATAAAGTCATGCATATCAACATTTCAGAAAGTTAAAATGTAATAAAAGACTTTCATTGATTGAAACAAGAATGAAAAAGCTCAAATGTTAAATTTAATCTTGCATTTCTTCTAAATTCAGTTTCGTTTTTCATCAGTTTGGTTGCAGCTGCTGATAAACTGAGCAAAGGAACGTAGAACATGAGGAAGCAGCGAGCGATCGGTTTACAGGAACACGAAAGCTCCTAGTTATTCAGCAAAAGAAACTTCCTGGTCGTGGTGTCGGCACATTTCCAGGGTCAAGCAGCCGCCTGTCAGGCAGAGCCGACTGTTTTCGCTGCAGATAAGGCTTAAAGTTGCAGCTCATGTTGTTGTTCTGCACTGAGTAACACCATGGGATGCCTCAGGGCTTGTTAAAGTGAGATGTGTCAGAGAAAAACGCTGTTGAGTTTGTGAAGGTACTGAAGTAACCAGCAAAGCACCGAACACCAATCTGTGTGACTCCAAATAATTGTTTGCATCTGTTCTTCCTGCAGTCTCTGTCTCAGCGCTACCAGAGGCGGATTTCATCAGCAGTGAGAGGTGAGGAAAATAAAACGCAACAAAATCAAGAAAAAACGCTCCTTATGATAGAAAAATAATCGAGTCTGTAGGAGGTTTTAAAAGAGATTAAACCCAAAAGCAAAACATAAATAAACAACTAAAATACACACAAAGCTAAATCACAAAGTGAGTGAAAATAGTGTCAGATGCTGCAGGTTAAAAATATAACAGCAGGACTGAAACGATTAATTGGGATTAATCATGATTAATCAATTATTTCAATAATCGTCAAGTAATTTAGCAATTAATTAATTGTTAATTAGAGTATAGAGGCCAAAAAAAGCCAAATTCTTACAAAAAATACATATATTTTGCATTTAATATCATGGTTCAGATTTACTAAAAATAATGCAAAATTATTGCATTTTAGGCTATGAAATGTTTATTTTCTCATGTAAAAACTGAATTGAATTATTTGTTTATTTGCATTTTTTAATGTATTTATAATATTGCATAAACAAGTTTGAGTGGTTAAAGATAACTTGTAGAATGTTCATTTTTAAAAATATGATTAATCGATTAATCGTCCAAATAATTAATTATTAAAATAATCATTAGCTGCATCCTTAGTGTTTGCTAACATGATGCCAGACATCAGCATTGACCTTAGAAAAAGTATTGTTTCTACTAATCAACTATAGTCAATAACTGTCAATCATTTCAGGAATAAAAAACCAAGATGTGTCCTTATCTTTTCTCTTCATATCAGATGAAGTGTCCCGCGTTTTGCCCTCACTAGTGATGGAGGACAGGGCTTCACCTCGCCCCAAAGTTGCCGCTCATGTCACGGGAAGTTTTGTGCCCAAACTGGAGCGAGACGCAGGTGAGACGACCTTTACTGACTGAATCTGACAGAAAAAATCCTGTTTTAAATGTGTTTTCACTGGACCTGAATCAGTTTCACAAACTAAACTAAATGCTTGAAGATACAGCATCCAACATAAACAAACCTTGTAATAATAAAGAATACATTGATTATATCAGGCCTACATTATGAGATAATAATAACTGCATTAATGACATGTGAATACAAGCAGGTATAGCTTCCAAAAGCAGCTAGCAATGCTTCATCACTCGTGCTAGCTTCTACATTCATCTGAAAAAAGTCTGTTTTGTTTCTAAAATGTTTCCATCCTTTTGAAATCTGCTCCCTAGGTAAGAATTTAAATTATTTTAAAAAAAGCAATAGTTTATGGTAATTTTCAAATTCTACTTTTCTAACTTCCTGTATTGGTTTGCTGTATTACAGTGCTAATACTAGCTTCCATGTAAATGGGAACAGTATGCTTAGATTTGAATTGCATGTTCTTGCTAACTGCTTAAGTAATGTGAAGACATGTTTTTTAAATTCCTGTGAAACTAGCTGTACCGCAAAGCTTCTATGTTCAAGAAGCATAGTTGTGCATTTCATTTCTTTTTAAATTTTCCATTTATGTCATTGTTGCAATGGTGATAAAATTGCCTTTTTTTGCTTTCTTTTAATAAAATGAACGTTGAGTTGCTAAAAGTTTTAGCCACCACAAAACCTGCTATGCTAATGATTTAATTTCAAAGTTTTTCAGAGACAATGTATTCCAGATTGTTTTTTTCTCAACTCGTGTTTAAAATGAAACTTTTTTCTGGTTTCAGCTGCAGCTCCTGCAGGGCGACGCGTTCAGGGCCAGAAGATTTCTTGGTGGGAGGGCCAGAAGGGCCTGGCGTTCCTGCAGGACGTCCAGCTGCTGGATGGGGAGCTGGTGGTGTCGCAGCCTGGCCTCTACTACGTCTACGCCCAGACGTACTTCAGGCACACCCACTCCCTGGAGGAGAACGGCGAGGAGGCGGAGGACCGGGGGAAACCCCTGCTGCAGTACGTCTACAAAAAGGTGAACTCCTCTTTCTTAATTTGGCAGCAATACTGCTGCATTTCACACATCAGCTGCTTCTTATCATGCAAAATCCACTTTTTCATGGCTCTGTACTTCCACCCACTTCATTACAAGCTCCCTCTCTACAATGGCTGCTGGAAAACAAAGTATTTTCTAATCAGCTGCAGTACACAGCATGTGTTCATGCATTTACCTCCAGACATGGAGGACAGAGTTACGTTGATTCAGTTTATTTCTACGTACAATGTTTTTGCAACATCGCAGTAGTTTGTAGTTTGCAGTTTACGAAGGATTCCTCTGAAAACTACCAGCAGTAAATGTTAGGACTTACCAAAAGACTTGGACTAGAGGAAGATTTTGTTCCTACTGTTTGTGTCTAAACTGCAAATGATGGTAATTTAAGAACATGATGATCTGTTTTCTGTTTGCTTTTGTTGTTTGGCATCAACATGATTTGTCTGTTAGCAAAAGCTAACGCTGAACGCTAGCCTCTGCTAACTGTGTCTGATGCAGGTTTTTTCTATTAATTCCTAAACACAACTATAAATTCTTACATTAAAAAAAATAATATTAACAAACAATGAAAGCCTGGTTGCATCACAGGCTTGTAATCCACAGAGGGAAAGTCTGTGATGCTACGTTGCTCACAGTACCTGCGCAAAATATGACAGTATTTCAATATTTTAGCATATTGAGAGAAGGTTTTGTTCATCAAATACAGATTTTCAGAAAAAAACTGTCTTTTTGCAGAATTGTTGTGCTGATTTCTGCTGCTCGTCTTCACATCATGGCGCCCTGCGCTGAAGTGAATCCTCAGTTTAATTAGTGACGATATAAATGTGCATCAGATCTGTTTAATCCTTCAGAGGTTAAAGGTTTGATGGTTGTGGTCAGGAGGCGCCACTTCTTTGTTTCTCTCTCTGTGTTTCTAGTTGGAGCCATTTTCACATGTCTAATTATGTAAACACAGCGGCTCATTTGCATAATGTGATTATACAGCCCATTCCTTAATGAGCTCAAAACAAGCAGAACTGAGCTTTAATCTATCCGAGCATAACAGTGGACCCTTAATCTGCTTTTGGTGACTCAGCCCCCCTGCTGAGAAGGATCTGAGAAAACGTTTAAGTCTTAAATGAAACGCTGATGTTGGTGATAATTGGTCCAAACCTCCTGCCTGTCAGAAAAAAGCCGGCTTGTCCTGAACATTTCATGTCTTTAGTTTGTGATGATTCACATGAGAACGAGCCAAAGCGCCGACTTCGATCCTTTGACTTCGATCAGTCAAAACTGATGACTAATGTGGAGCCAGACAGAGAGCGTGAGACCTGGAGTTCATTAAAGGCCTGAGAAAAATTACATTCACTCACAGAAACATTTCTCATTATTTACCTGTGAAACTAAAAGTCAAACCTGAAAAAAGTCATTTTCCAATCAGCTGCTCTGTTTCCTAACAAACAGCGTCATTCCAGATATTTCCTCTCTTTCATGCAGGACTCCCCACATGTGTTGGTTCTGGTTTGTGTTGCTTTTTTGCTGGCGCCGACACAGATGCTGAGGCCCAAAAGAAATTGATTTTCTGGGCTGCAAAATTCAAGGAGGAAATTTTCACAGAGATTGTTTTAATTTGTGAAAGAACCTTAACAGACACGTTTCTAACAGGAAGACGCTCCATCTTTTTAAATAAGAAAATGAACATTTTGTTGCGTGAAATGCAGTAACAGCGTTCCTTATAGTTAGCATGCATAGTTAGCATGCTAAGCTATTTAGCACGGTATTTAGCATGTTAGCAGTGTTAGCAAACTGCTTTTTTCATAGCAAATTTTAATCCATGATTGATCAAATCACTTTAGTTCAGTTCAAGTTTATTTAATAAACGATGATAGAAAAAAAGCAGTTGTTGTCCCTTAGCTACATGCTAATCAGCTAGCCTCCCGGGTTTGGACCGGGTTTGGACCAAAGTCTTGTTTCTGAAAACCTGTTTTCAGTTGGAGCTTTATTTTTGTTCACCATTTCATTCAACATAAAGTATTTCTGTCTGGTTTTCTGTGGCTCTGCTCCAGGTGAACTCCTACCCGGTTCCCATCCTGCTGATGAAGACCAGCCGGACCTCCTGCTGGTCCCGCGGTTCCGACTTCTCTCTGCACTCCGCCCACCAGGGGGGGCTGTTCCCGCTCACCACCGGCGACCGCCTGTTTGTGACGGTGACCAACGCCTCTGCTGTGGACATGGACGAAAAGAGCAGCTTCTTCGGAGCGTTTCTCATCAGTTAGAGGGCCGATCGAAGCCGATCGAAGCCGATCGAGGCCGATCGAGGCCGATCAAGGTTTTGTTAAAATCGATCAAACTGCTGCAAGGTTCAGACTCTCCTGAGGAAATTTCTCTTTTGTTTTACGGGATCAAAAACTGAACAAAACTTTGATAACACTGGTTGGCAGAAGAGACCAAAACAACAGTTTGGAGCGCGGGTAAACTGAGACCGGACTCAGCAAAGGCAAAATCTGGAGAACTTTTCTGGTCTGATCAGGTCCAGAACTGATTTCCACAGGAACTGAATGACCTCTGCTCCAAATACCTTTTTAAAAAAACTGCAATTTCATAATTTTATGACAGTAAATATTTATATTTTTACCCCCAAACATTTTAGACATCTGAGCCTGAGTTTATTTTAAACTATATCAGGCAAATGTGTTTGTGCCACATAGGGAAGGTTAATTTGAAAATAGCACTGACAACTGACTTAGTAATTAGTTATAATTGGATATAACTCCCACCACCAGATGGCGGTAAAGTGCTTCCAATTAAACCGCAAACAAATAGGGAGCTAATTCACATTTAACCACCAGGTGGTGCTGTTTAGTCCTGATTTATGGGGATTACGGATATAATGTGCCACTGTTGTTTAAAGATGACTTAAAACATTTCAAACTTTAGGAGAAGAATTATATTTAAAATGTTATCACTTATATAAGCTCATCTTTTACAGATCTAAATTTAATAGACAAAATGAAAATGAATTTGAATTGAAACTACTTTACTTTTATTTGTCTAATCTATCTGACATTGTTTCCAAAAATATTTCCAAAGTTTAGTAACACTTTCACTCAAAAATATGGCAAATAAAAAGCAGAGCGCAAGAGCACAAAATATAAGAATTAAAAGTTTGGATCGTCTACACCAAAATACCTGTCATTTTATAATGTCTTTACTCCAGATCTGTTTTGTTTTTTCTCATTTTTGTTTCATTAAACTTCTTTGTACCATTAGAAGACGATAAAAATGTGCACTGTAAAAACACAAAGTTTTACCTGTATTGTTTTAGTTTCTAGTGCAAATATATTAATACATTTGAAATAAGACAAATGTAACTTCAAGTAACTGTTCAGCAGAATATAGCAGCTTATTTTAATTCCTTACTTTGTATAAAATTCACTGGTTCCACTGGGAAAAATGCCTTATTATAAGGCATCTGCCAATGGAAATAGTATTTTTTAAATCAATATTAATAAGTTATTGACTTAAACCAGCTGCAACATCTTGTTGAAAAGTTACTTTTAAGTTAGTTTTATTTTACTTTAAGTGTCTTATTTGCACTAGAAGGGAGACTGAGGAAATGTTTGTCTTTGCAGAGCGCTGACTTTTAAAATCTGTCCATTTAAGTCCAAGATGGACCTTCTTCATTTTCTACTGCTGCTATCTCACTTTCTGCCACCTAGTGGACAACGCGAGCAACTGCAGTTCACGCTACAGATTTGATGCTTTGCAAAAACTTGTGAATTTCGAAGTCCACCCAAAAACGCGTGCTGATTTCCTGGATTTGTTTTTCCTAAAGGATGTACATACTGATCTATACTTGGTGCATTTTATTTTTATGAACCTTTTCCCATTTTTTCCAAAATGAAGGCGGAAGGATGACCCTGAAGCCACTGACACTAAAAGACTCGCTGAAATCCTTCTACTGCCTCCATTTCTGATTGCTGCATCACGTTGCTGCCTGTTTAAAAGCTCCTACGGTTAGTATTTGTGTTATGCTGCATGACCTGCAGGGGTGGAATAACCATCCTGGCGTCATGAACTGCTGCAGTGAGCAACACCAGATGCTCCCTGGGGGAAACAAACATGATTATCAGATGTTTTACCTCCTTTTCTGTGTTTACATTTGAGGAAAACAAACTGCAGGAAGCTGCAATCAACTCTAATAAACGAAACACGACAGAGATACAAAGAAACACTGTTTTTTCCAACGTTAGGTGAACGCATCAGTCATTACAGCATAAACTTTCACTTTCCCGTTCGTTAATTACTGCTGGATGTGTTTTGGGGATTTAGAAAAGGGATGAGGCCTGATGTTGGTTTTCACTTTGATGTGAATATTAAAAGCAGCTAAACACACCGAGGCTGAAAATGCAGTTTTCATTATTCAAGCAGCTGAAGCTCTAAAGTATTTGTAAAACACATGAATGTGAATGTAAATAAATGTGTTTTTCAGACTGTAAATATGTGAAATAAACACATTTTTAAAAGGAAGAAGTTTTGTTTTTTTTTGACGTTTTTCCAAAATAATGTTTAATCGTCTGGAAGGCAGAAACATGTGAGATTTCTGATAAACAGTAATAAAGTTTTTTATTTTAAAGTGAACCGTGTGGTGAATGAATGATGCTGCTTCTATCTGTGTTTTTGTTTCTATATTTATGAGCTAAATAAGTTGATAATTACATAAAAAAAAAAAAAAAATTCACAATTAAGAGGATTAATCAATACGTCCCAATTATTAAATCATTATTAAATAATTGTCACAAATGTAGTAATGGATTAACTGTTAACTGGGGCATCCAGACTCAGAAAATTCAATTAGTTGACAAAACAACATATTAAGCAGCATCAAAGCTAAACTTGCACAAAGTGTAGTTACTTTTTGCAGTTAAACTGTTTATTAATGCATTTCAGGCAATAACATAAATTTCTTACTTTAAAAAAGAAATTTTAATTTTCATCTTTTGGTGTATTTTTCTAAAATAAAAACAGGTTTATTTTCAAACCTTTTTATCTGATTACATAAAATAATCTTTCAGTGCAACCAGAAATGAATATAAATTCTTTTGCAAACTGGAAGAATCATCATTTCACATGTCCAGTCATGTAAATCAATAAACTCTGTGATCTTTTTAATAAAAATTAATGTAAAAAGTAGCAAAATTGTCTTGTTCCAGCCCTCTGCTGCCCCCTAGCGCTCATATTCTACGCTACAAATCAGCTGATTAATGTGTAAAGAAAACAAAACACTTTGTCTGATTTTCCTTTCTTTTTTATGGAAATATGTTACAGTTATATTACAGTTATTTAAATGCCCAGAGGGAGAAAACAAACAAAAACAGTTCAGACACAAAAGAAGGCGACTGCAACTGAACCGAGACAGAAAGGGCAAAGGTCGCGGGGCCGAACGGGCGACGGAGGAAGAATAAATACTGCGATGCCACAGAAGAAGAGTCCTCTCTCCGTCCTGTTGGGTTTTTAGCAGCAGGGACCAGAAGCTCGTGGGGAAACGGCGCACAGCGTCGTCTGCAGTCAACCAGAGGTTTTAAACACATCAGAGCAGAAACACGCTGTGTGTGTGTGTGTGTGTGTGTGTGTGCGTGTGTTTTTTAAGCTGTGTGTGACCAGTGTGAGAAAGTGCTTCATGTTCACAAACACACAAAATGACGACATTTAAAAAACAGCAAAACCAGGGATTTTTTTTTCTTTCCATTTTTCCTCCAGACTTAAAATTCACAATTTTACTACTTAAATACATGTTTGTGTAAGTTTACAACATCTCAGAGTAATATTTAGTAGCTTAAGTGGCTCACAGAGTATAAACATTCAACAGGCATATTAAACCTTGGCTGGTGGTTAAAGTCACATCCTGGCTCTACAGCTAAGCGGGTCAGAAAGTTTTGGCTCCTCCGTCTGCCTGCAGGGTGTGAAAACTTTCTGGTTGAATGCAGATCTGCTCCTGATTGGTTAGAAAACGCTGATGTAGAAAAAAAGTCTTTATATAAATTACACCAGTCTCTGATGATGATGATGAAGTATCTGTCTCCAAACCAGGGCCCTCGCACGCACACACACACACACACACACACACACACACACACACACACACACACACACACACACACACACACACACACACACACACACATCCTGACGTCATGCTCAACACGATACACTGCAAAAACACTGAATCCTACTGAGTATTTTTGGTTATTTTCGATCAAATAAAACAAAACTAACTCATTATTCTTTAATATTGATAAAAAAGTAGAATTATTTCAGCTATATAAACTTTTTCCCCGTTTTTAAGGAGCTATTGACTTAAAACCAGCCTGCACATCCTGCTGAAAGCTACTTTAAAGTTAGCTTGGTTTTATTTTAAGTATTGAGCATTTGCACTGGAAAAAGACCAAAAATCCTCAGTAGGATTTAATTTTTGCAGTGCAGACGAAGTAAAGAAAAGTGAAATGAAACCTCTGCGCATACAGTAACGCTACATCTCTGCAAAAACACAAAGTTCACCAAGAGTTTGTCTAGTTTCAAGTGCAAATATTGTAGTTTATGATCAATAAAACTAAACCAACTTATAAGTAATTTTTCTGCATATATATATGAGCTTGTTTTAAGTAAAACAATTCATTACTTATTAAAAAGTACAAGTTTTAAATGAATGAATTATTCTCCAATAGGTTGCAGAAAAGTTCCCTTAAAGTTGTTTTATCTTATTTTAACATATTTGCAGTAGAAACGAGACCAGAAATACTTGGTAAAATTTTATTTTTTGCAGTGTTCCTCCACACGCCACCGCCCGCCGTGTAGCTGCCTGGTTCTGGTTCTGGTTTCCGGTTCCGCTGCAGGTCGACCCGGGAATGTAGGAAGAAGTGCCGCCCCTCAACAGTCAAACCGCATCTCCAGCGACTCCTCGAAGGCCCGGTTGTCGTGGCCGGCGCCCGACAGGAAGGCGGCGGAGACGGGCGCGCCGGTCGCCGTGGTGACGTTGAGGAGGGCGCCGCCCGGGGAGCCGGCGGCGGGGCTCCGCAGGGCGGCCGCCGTGATGCTGGTGAGGTTGATGCCCAGCGTGAGGCGGGTCTGCTCCAGAGCCTTCTCCGGCACGGCGAAGGCCTCCAGCTTCTTCTCGCCGTTGGCCATGTAGGAGTTCTGGCAGCCGCGGCAGATGCAGTCCAGACACGCCTGACCCAAACACACCGACAGCAACTCAAGCACTAATGCAAACACACTAACTCATCATCATTACTGGCATATTTCATTTCAACTCGTTAAAATAAAATTAGATTCATTTAATTATTAATAAATTGCTTAAAATAAAATGAAAGTCTTAATGAATCAATAATTCACTTAAAAATTTTTTTGTAAATTTATTTAAATTTATTTAAATAATAATGAATTTGAAGTTTCAAATTAATAATGAGTCTAAATAATAAATTAAAGGATAAATAATCAAATTCTAAATAAATTAATTGTTAATAAAAGTGCAGTTTAAATAACATGATAAAGTATTATTAGCTTTATTAATATTTATTATTTTATTAAAAATACATAATAATTTCACACACTTTAAATTATTAATACATTATTATGAATCATTTAAATTAATACTGATTAATGATTAATCAATAATTATAAATTAATTAATTTAAGAACAGATAAAAACCAAAGAAAATATAACATAATATAATATGATATGATATAATATAATATAATATAATATAATATAATATAATATAATATAATATAATATAATATACTGAGTTCGGGTCTCACCTTGCGGTTGGAGTAGCAGGGACAGCGCTGCCCCCTGCAGGTCAACACTGATGGGTTCTGCGTTGCTCTGCCGCACTTGCAGCCTTTCTTCTCCACGGCTTTCTTGTAGAGCGGTTTGGAGGGGCTGGGCGGGTGAGAGAGGGGGTGAGGGTGGGGTGGCGCCCTGTCGCGGGGCTGGGTGCGCGGTTTGGGGGCCCCCTGCCGGGCCTTGGTGTAGGGCTTCTTGTTGGGCCCGTGGTGCTCCATGGTCTTCTTCAGGGCCTTGTTGGGGACCAGAACCGTCTTGCCGACCTTTGGGGGGCCGCCGTTGGGGACCGGCACCAGGTGGGGGTGGGGTGCGGCCGTAGGGAACCTGGGCTCGTGTTTGGCGGTGGCGGCGTGGTGCTGCGGGGCGGGGAGCGCGGGCCCCCGCAGGAGGCTGGTGATGTTGAGGGGCTGCACCTTCGCTTTCCGAGCGGGAGCGCTTGCGGTGGCAGCGCGGCGGGACGTGGGGGGCGACGGCGGAGGGCTGGGGCAACAGGTGGGGGTGGGGCACGCGGGGGCCGCTGTCCAGGACCAGGCAGGCGGGATCGAGGCGGTGCGGCCCGTTCAGGGCGGGGTAGTTGGGCTCGGCGGGGTCCGTGTCCAGAGTCCTGAGAACTTCCTCCACGCTGAGCAGCAGAGACCCCCCGCCGTGCTTCAGCTCCTCCCCAAAATGGCTGATGTCGCAGAGCCCCGCCCCCCCGCCGGCCGCCACGCTCACACACACCGGCAGCTCCTCCGAGAAGCCCTCCTGCTTGGCCACGCCCGTTTCCACGGCGACAGGCTGCAGCGAGTCCGCGCCCACCAGGCCATTGCAGTCGTGGAGCCCGTTCACCGTGGCGCCCCTCTCCTCGTCTTTGACCTCCGTCGGGGGCGGAGCCTCGTCCGGCGCAGTCCTAGGCGGCGGTGACGACGGCGAGCCGGAGTCGACCTCCGACTCCGGCTCGCTCTCGGCTAGCGCCAGCCCTCCTCCAGGATGGCCTGCAGGTCCGGCGAGTCGCCGGCGGCGCTGGCGAGGTGCGGCGCCAGCGGCGACTGCGTGATGTAGAGGCAGAGCTTCCTGTAGCAGCGGACGAGCAGCGAGAGCTGGCGGTTCTCCTCGAAGCGGGCGTAGTCCTTGCACCAGCTGCAGGACGGCTTCAGCTGCATCCGCTGACCTTTGCAGCCGCGGCAGACGTAGTGCTGGCAGGACGAGTTGGTGGGAGCGATGGGGTCCTGCAGCAGGTTACCTGGGAGGAGAACGACAACAGGAAGGACCTGTTAGCAGATAGCGGCTAACCGCCGTTAGCGGCTAACCGCCGTTAACTTTGCCACCAATGCCGGCTGATGCATATTCTACACATTCCAGTCCCACCGAAATATCATTTGTATTTATTGTGTATGCTATATTTATTTATTTTACAACAATTTTAAATATTCAGCAAAAAAATAATTCTGATTTTTGTGAGCGATCGACACGTTATTGCGTAATGGTGAAGTGGGAGGAAAACGATCATTTTTTAAAATATTTTTTTTACATAATAAGAATCTAAAAATTGTTGGTTGAATTGATCGATCACATTAATCGTAAATAATGCATTATTGAAATATTCGTCAACTGATTAAGTAATTGATTAATTGTTAATACAAACTGAAACACTCGAATAAGTAATTAAAGGTGAAATATTTTGTTTCCTTGAACAGGTTAGTATCGGTCTATGGTCTATACAAAACATATTAATTCCATTTTTTGCACAAAATTATTCTTAGATAATAAGATTCGAATTTCATCTGTTCTGCCCAGTTTGAGCTGCTTTCGGAATTATACAACCAGAAATCTTTGACAAGCAAAATTGGAGCCTCCTGCACAACCAACAAGAATCAAGCAAGTGGTTTCTGGATGGTGAGTCAACAACTAAACTCTTGTCTTTTCCAGCAGCCATTGTACAGCACATACAGCTGTGAAACCAGCTTATGAAACTCAGTTTGAGTTGCTAGGTAACGGTAGAATTCCTCTGGGGTTGCTAGGTGATGGGTGGAATTCCGCTGGGGTTGCTAGGTAACGGCACAGTGCCCATCGAATGCGACTCTACAATCAGGAAGCTTTTGAAACGGCACCGAAAAACATCAACTTATTGCCAAAAACCAGCTGGATGGTTTTGGTGAAGTGCGTCAGCTGGTCCTGTTAGTATAAAAACATGCAACATGTGATTGTGCATATTAGCTCCCTTTAAAAGGAGCTAATATGGTCCGTTCATCAGTCTCAACCTTTTCCACAGATCAACAGATGAGATCAGAGAATCAGTATTTATTTGTTCAAAGGGCCTAGTCATAATTCCCATACAGAATCTGTTACAAGAATAAAACAATAGTGTTTTACACTTTAACTTCATTGAGTCACAAAATACCAATAAACTCCATTTAAAGTGGAGCTAATAACTGGATCAAAAACGTAAACGAATATTTTTGCGTAAGTCAGGAGGGAAGCTCATCCTGAGCAGATTCACACTTTGACAGGCTGGAGAAACAGCAGCGGGAGAATCGAAATCCTTATTTAACCTGCTGAGCGGCGCTTGGCGCATCGCTTGGCGCGGCGCTTGGCGCAGCGCTTGGCGAGCGCTTTGCGCATCGCTTGGCGCGGAGTTTGGCGCGCTGCCGGACGCAGCGACAGCTGCTCTTTGAGAGGAGCTTCCTTAGCAACGCCGGCTTTTAAAGCACGCAGCTGCAGACGGGAGAAAGGAAGAAGGTCCATTCATAAGAAACAAGCGAGCACACACTCCGCCGACGCCGCCTCCCGACGACACAACGTCTATATTTAACACACAGCTCAGTCGGCTTTCACACCGATGCATTACTGACAGACGCAGGTTATCTTAAGCGCTGGAAGAACGATCAAAATGATGCAAATATTTCAGTTCTGTTATTTAGGTTCTCCTCCAGGGTTTATTTTAATGACTTTGATGATTGATCGGGTTCTGTCCGGGTTTTCAAAAAGATACAGAAGTAAAGGACAAATAAATAAACGTTCAACTGAAACAAGAGCTCCAGCAGATTACAATGATTTACAAGTTATGAAAAAACTGTGTTAAAAAGAATAAAGTGGTTATAGAATCAACCAGTTTTCTCTGATTTGTGACAAAAACATAACTTTTTACTAAAAAAAAAAAAAATCAAAACCACAAAATGTATTTTAAACTGTATCTAAATTGTTAATATATATTACTAAATTAGACTATACAATAGTAATAAGACTAATAATATTATTATTATTCAATAATAATAGCTGCTATTATTATTATAGTAGTAGCATTATTACTATAATAGTGTTACTACAACTAGTAGTAGTAACATAATAAATATGACAAAATTAATATAATATTAAGATTTTATCATTACTGTAATAACTATGAAATGTAAAATATGTAAAATAAGCACAATTTTTTTATAAGTATTTGGTCGGTTTTGACATAGAACATTTAAAAAAAATTCTGTTTAATATCAATTACACAAATCAAAAAAAAATATTTGTATTAAAAAAAGTCACATTTTTTATAATTTATGCATAATAATTTATGTCTTTATTAATTCACCTATTTATAATAATTAAGTAAGTTAACAGAACACTGTTTCGTTTATGTAATAATGTTTTATTTTTATCGCTTGATATGAGCTGAGAAGCGGTGAAATGCGGTGAAATGCGGTGAAACGCGGTGAAACGCTGACGTCCAGACGTCCTGTCTGGTGAATGTAAACATCCGCAGCAGCTGCCAAAACGCCACACAGACGGGGGTGTGTCATGCTGCATTCACTGCGCTTAGGGATTCAGAGCTTCACAACTCGCACACTGGATTATATGTGTTTTACGTTCGTTTTTTTAAACTACAACTTCAGTGAAAGTCCTGGAATAACAAATCCTGAAGAACATTCAGATTGAGGTTTTATTTTTTTAAACAAACCATATAAATAAGCATAATTGAAAGAAGATTAGCTGCATTAAAAAATAACAAAAATTCTATACATGACTGAATGTTATTTTACCAAACCAGCTCCACACAGCTTAACGTGTTAGCTCTGTTCAATTTGTCTAAAATTATATTTCTGGCTGGAACAAACAGCAAAGGTCCGAACAACTTCACACACGCTCATATTTCCGACGGTCCTTGAACGCAGCACAAATTTAAAAGCTCGCCCCCACTGTCACATTAGCTGAAGACAGGAGGGGGGGGCAAAAAACCTATTTTATCCCAGAAATAAGAGCTTAAAGCTGCTGAAACCGAGGAGCGGACTCACCGCAGACCAGGCAGGACAGGGACTGGCGGAAAAACGGCAGCACCTTGCAGAGCTCCGCCAGTTCCCGCGGATCTCCGGGGTCGCACTGCAGCACCGAGCGGCTCGCCGACACGTAGAGAGCGGTCGCATTCACCGGGTTCATCTCCGCTGGCTGGCTCGGTCCGTTTAAGTGGATCAGTACGTTAAAAACACATAAAAACGAAAGGGAAAAAGAAAGAGAGGAAGGAAGCCACACAGAGATAAATTAACCCCCGATCAACTCCCGCTTTCTGTGAGGTAAAAATATTTGTCGAGGGAGTCCGGCGGCTTTGGAGAGAGCATAGATGGAGGCAGGAACCTCGGTCAGTTCTCCGTCGGTAAATCCCACATATATAACAGTCTGAGCGCAGAGAAATCCCTGTTACACATCCCCAGTCACATCCTTGGCGTGATGTCCCGGTCCGGGAGACAAGGAGCAGCTCCTGAAGGGCCTATCATGCACATAATGTCGGTTTATCCTCATCAGCTCCGGTTGTTTCCAAACGACATGAAAAATAAGACGGTTGAACCCGGACTGGAGCCTGTTTCCCCCGCCTTTTGACGCTGCTTTCGCCCGGTTAACTCGCAGCAGCTCCGAAATTCACATGATAAAGTGCTCCGGTTTGCGCTGCGCTCCGACATGTGAATCCATTATCCACATGCATTTTCCTCTCGTGTTGTCCACAGCTTGTAGCGCATGATGCATTAATTAAACCCTCCAGTTGCGGTGCAGCTCCGGCGGCAGCAGGCTAGTTATTTATGGTTGTGTTATTGTTCGCAGAGATTCATGGCGGCTCGAAAACAAAACAGGCCGCTCCGGGGTTTAAATGGTCCTTTTGGGTGAGAAGTACCGGTACCCACGGCTCAGCGAGAGGCGGCGGTGAAACGATACATTCCTGGCATGAAAACAACAACAGTAAAAATCATTAAAAAGCTTTGCCGGTTCTGTCGCGGCAGAGAAAAACAAGCGAGCGGAAGCACCGGGCTTTCCTGACAGCGCAAGCCGCCTGAGCAGCACCGGGAAGCCGGCTACATAAGCAGGCCGCGTCCCCGTTCACGGGATCAAAAAGATTCCTCCGATTTCAGAGAAAATGTAACATAGAACAGGAAAAATTAACTCCTCTCGTAACTTTTACAGGACCCTAAGAGTGTCAGAGAACACAATATTAAATTATTTTCCCCGTTGGTGTTCGTTGCTATCATTAGCCGCTGTGCTGCTTCTCCACACACAAACAAGGGGGCGCTGTTGACCACATCTCGCGAGAATACACGTGAGGATGTACATTTCAATAATAAAAATAATAATAAACCGTTCATTTTTAAAAGATTCCTGTTGATCAAGTTGATGGGAGGGAAGATATGTTGATTTTTAAAAATATGGAACACAGGGAAAAGAAAAAAATAACATGAATAAATATTATTTCACTCTAGAGGAAAAAGTATTTGGTTTGCAGATTTTAAACAAAATATTTTAATTTTAATAACTCAATCTCTAGAATTGAAAAGAGACCAATATAAATAGACTTATAAATGGAAATCTAAGTTTGTAAAGGGAGCAAAAAGAAGAAATAACATAAATATAATCATAAAATATAGGAAAGATTAGATTAACAGTATAATTACAAGAAAAAAATGGATATTCTGGCATAAAATGCAATATTATCTGCTTGTGTTGCTAACAGTACTTAGCACAACATTTAGCATTTCCCACTGTTTTTCATACGCAGTAAGTTTAGGATTAACGTAACACCATTAAGTTGTGGTTCGTATTAAATCAAATTTATGAGGCGTACGCCATTAGGTCTAATTGCATTACCAGTTGGTTTCATCAAATGTGGTTCCTGACTAAGCTGATGACAATGTTTTTCCTTGCTTTTAAGGGAGCACATATGATGTCAAGCACTGGAAATAAACATGTCACTGTTTTTTATCCATTCGGCAGCCATATTGAATTTTTAAGCTGCGACTGGTAAAAAACATTTGGCTTCCCACGTTAAAATTCCAGCTAATTGTTTGAACTCATTGGCTATTTCTAAACGTCCTGAAGAGTAAATTACACATCTGCCTAGTCATTTGAAACTTGCTAACATCAACTGAATCTGTTTCTCTTCACATAGTGAACATTGTTGCTGGTGCAACACTTTAGGTCACATTCCCACGTAGGTTTTCTCAAACTCTTTAGCAATAGACAAAGGTTGTGAAACATTCAATGACTCCCTGTGACAGTGACCTAATGAACTTTCATTTCCTAATTTGGCGTTAAAGGTCAAATAATACTCAGAAATATTTCATAAGTGAAATGACTCTTCCTCCTTGGTCTTTAATATTTCCCAACTAGTGAAAGCTTTCAAGGATATTAAAATAAGCTAATATTCAGATATAAATTCGTATTTTTAAAAATTTGGTATCAAAGTTGGCAAACTTTGCAGTTGATTACTGATTAAGTGTTGGAAAGTATTGACTCGTCTCAAAGAAACAGTGAGACACGTTGCAGAAATTTACCATATCATGATGCAAACATGCTGATAAGATTTATTGTTTCTCTTTCTCATCGTCTTCTAATTAAAAACACAAATGCCCACTCTTTTCCTAACAGAGGGAAATTCAAGCAGAGATAATGCATTAATTAAGGGTTTAGTGATGTAATTTCTGTTATCTGCAATGTTTCTTGCTAGTGTTGAGTTTTATCAGGATAAAGTAAATTGCCATTTTATTCAATAAATCCAACATCAAGAGAAATAAAACGCCTTTTGAAGTCAGTTAAAATATTAAATCAGGAAGCATCAGCTTTAATTTATGAAAGAAATCATGAAAATAAAGTTTTCAGGTTATTTTCTGATGCGGCTGGTTGCTGACTTACATTCCACACACGTGAATAATTCTCCTTTAAATAACATTCAGTGTGTGTCAAACAGCAGTGACTCTTCTTCAGTCTGTTACAGTAACAAAAAAGACTAAAATACTTCACTGCTCATTCTCTGAGTTTTAACCTCAGTCTATTTTTTCCACGTGTGACAGGAAGCTCTGCGTCTTTCTTTCTGCACATGCTCCATTCTCTGGTTACAGGTTACAACATTGTCTGCAAATGTTTTCATCCAGCAGGCAGGATTATCAGAAGTTTATGCCTGAATTACTGTAGACAAGATTCCTGAAGGATCCTGACCTGCAGCACACCTCACCACTGTCTCACCACGTCTCCCACATCTTCTTCCCTATGAAGCCTTTTAGTGCCGACGCGACTTTTTAATCAAGTTTATTTGTTTGGCACATTTCAACAAAACACAAAAATACAAACCAAATGTTGGTGTTTCATTTATTACGGTGCAAAAGCAACTTTAGATTTAAAAGAACAAACAGCAGCTGGACATTTTCTGATCATTATTTTTATGTATTTTTCAAATTTATTTACAAAGAGGTGATTTTTTTTTATAATCTCATACTCTAACTGTGTTTGTATGATGCATTAATGGAGGATCTGTTTTTTTTTCTGATCATGAGGTGAGAAATAAATGTTTAATAGTTTTGCATTTCCTTTGTTTTACAGAGAAAAGCAACAGCTGCAACATGACTAATAACTTCTGTCACATTTCTGTTGGACAAAACTCAGGCCTTAAAGGCACCAAACCAGGAATATAAAGGATTCAGTTTTATTCTGCAACATGGAAAATTACATGCAAATATTAAAAATAAAGGAAGTCTCTAGAAATATTGTCCAAAACGGAGCAAACTGCAAAAATACAACATTTTACCAAGAACAAATATCTGAATACACTTAAAATGAGGCAAAACTAAGTTGCAATAATTTTTCAGCAACATATCTGAGTTTAAGTAAATTATTTCTCAATATTGATGAAAAGGTTCTAGTTCTACTGGCACATTATTTCATTCTAACACAGAAAAAATGTCTTGTAATAAGTGAAATAACATTTTTTGCTCAATATTGAGGAATCATTGACTAATAAAATCTCCTATATTTTGCAGTAACATTAATTGTAAGTCAGTTTTGTCTTATTTCAGGTGAACTAAGACGTTTCTACCAGGAAGTAAACGGATGTTTTTGGTAATATTTTGTTCTTGCTGCGTGAAGGAAACAGATGATTCTGTCAAATAATCCTAAACTAATGTACGTTAACCTTTGAATTTTAAGAGAGTATAAAAATATCTAAAATATTCAGTTTCTTATTATTGTATCTCCAAGAGAAATCATTAAAAAAAATCATAACTGACCAAAAACTAGAAACGTTTTGTCTGATTTAAGATTGGATGGTGATAAAAAAAAACAGTGTTGTTTTTTTTTAAATACTGTGACTGACTTTTTAATGCTCTGATGTTGTAAACTGAACTGATTTACACCTGAAGAACTTTTCCAGATAACACGATGAAATCATATTTCCTGTCCCTAAGAATAAAACCAGATGAGTGTTTTAAGCCTCGGTCGCTATGCTAATAAACTGAGACGGTTGTGTGATGCTGAGGAGAATTACGTGAAACATGTCCCTGTTTGGAGTTTATATGACACAAAGGAACGTTGTGTCATTCAAAAAACACTTATCTTTGCAAAAGTATCTAAATTACTAAAACTCCTACAAACTTCCTGCATTAAATCTGCACACTTCATTGTGTTCATTGCAAAAACTCAAATATTATTGGTCTCATTTCTACAGTAAATATTTTAATACATTTGAGATGAGACAAAACTAACTTACAAATAACTTTTCAGAAACATTTTTGATTGTTTTCAGTCAATAATTCCTTAATATTGATAAAAAAAAATAGGTTTTATGTTTTTTACTTGCAGATTATTTCACTTACAAGACTTTTATCAATGTAGTTTTTCATCAACAATAAGAAATGATTTGTTGAAAACTTATTTGTAGTTTAGTTTTGTCTAATTTCAAGGTCAGAGATTTTTGCAGTAGAAACTAAACTAAAAATAATGGCTAAGATTTTATTTTTTGCAGTGTCGTCCTTTGAAAATGTATTTACTGACATGTCAAGTGAAAGTCTGGCTTTGGCCTTGAACTGCAAATTTGTATTGTAAAAATTCCTCTAAGTTAGTTTTGTCTCATCTAAGTATGTTAAAATTTTCACCAGAAACCACAAAATACTTAATATTTCTTGTTTTTGCAGTTATACCAGGGTTTTATTAAAGCCCAGCAGACAGTAGTGCATCAGCTGCAGTGGAAAATAAATGATTCATGGTCTCCAAAAGCTTTGAGTCACTGGAGTTATCTTAGCTGCACCGACTTCCCCTCTGCGCTGACCTGATTAGACGAGGCCTGTTTGTTTTCAGATTCCCCCTAAAATACATTTTACTCCATGAGGGAGACAACCGGCCCCCTGCGGAGTAAAATAAAGCTGCAGGCAAAATGACCAAAACAGGAGTTTTCCTTTCCGACGTCACGACATTCATGCTCAGTGTGGGAGATTCCTGCATCGTCAATGAAGAAGCTGAAAAGGACTGAAAGGATCGTGAATAATTGATTATTGAATTATTAATTTGATCATTGTGAGTGGAGTTAATCCACTGCAAAAACACAAAATATTTCCAAGTATTTTTGGTCTATTTTCAACTGCAAATATCTTAGTTCACTTGAAATAAAACTAACCCATAAGTGACTAGGAGCTTGTTTTAAAACAATAATTCCTTAATATTAATGAAAAATTACTAGCAGGACCTGAAATAATAATTTAACTATTATCATCTCTTTACTATTTATAAAATAAAAGTGCTGGTACCAATGGCAGCTTATAAATAAAACAATCTACCAGTGGATCTGGGACTTTTTCATCAATTTTAATGAATTATTGACGTACAAAAAGCTCCCACTTCTTGCTGAAATGTTATCAGTTAGTTTTATTTCAAGTCTTCTAGAAATCGGACCAGAAATACTTTTGTGTTTTTGCAGTGTGTAACGTTCAGCTTGGTTTAAATAAAACAGGAAATAAACGTTTAGTTCCTGTCGTGTTGGTCTGACGTTTTGCTGAAGCTCAGAAGTTTCTGCACGTTTCCACGTAGCTCTGCATCCAACCAAACATCCAGACACGCTGCGGCTGATTCCCAGACACGCTGCGGCTGATCTCCAGGGCGTGTGTCTGCTTACTGCTGCCGTTAGCAGAAATTTCCACAGAACATGTGTCTCATGACCGTCACGCTTCCTATTTTTCTGCTATAAAAGATCCTCCTCCTCTGGTGCCTTCATTGCAGCTTGCAGGCTTCGTCTCCTCCAGGTTTCAGCATCATGTCGACTCTTTCTTGCAGCTCCTGGATCTTCCTGCTCAGCCTGGCTGCTCTGATGCTCATCTCAGCGTCTGAGGGTAAAAACTGCATGTTTTCTGTTTTAACTGACAGATTATTCATATGAGAATCTTCTTACCAAATTTGTTCATTTAATTGACGTTTTTGGTCTAGTTTTAGTGCAAACATCCCAGTTCACTTGAAATAAAACAAAACTAACTTACAAGTAATTTTTCAGCAAGATATTGCAGCTTATTTTAAGTAAATGATGCCTTAATATTGATGAAAATCGACTTATTCAACACGCAGATTATTTCAGTTATGAGACATTTTCCCATATTTTAGTGCTTTTTAAATCAATATTAAGACATTTTTGACTCAAAACAAGTCCCTTTATCTCACTGAACAGTTGCCTGTAAGTCAGTTTTTATTTCCAATGTATTGATATATTTGCAGTGACTCGGATTAGTTTGTTTCTTAGGAAAAATGTAAAAAAATAACATGATTTATTTTAACGCCACACATTCAGGGAATCTGAATCTTAACATGTTAAAAGAATTGAGAGAAAAACCCAAAAGATTATTTAACGTCGTTTTCAGTAGCGTTGTGGGAGCCGTTGCCATGACGACAGCCATGTTCATGCTGTGTTTCCTCTTGCTGGTTCAGTGGAGTCCTTCTCCCCCATCATAAATCTGGACTGCTGCGAGAAACTGACCAACAGAACCTTCCCCAGAACCAGAGAGTGCTACGAACAGAAACGGCTGGACTGCAAGACGCACGCCTTCAGGTAGGACGGGCCGACGGAACCGCGCTCCGGGTCTGTGGGTTTGTGGGTTTGTGGGTCTGTGGGTCTGTGGGTCTGTGGGTTTGTGGGTCTGTGGGTCTGTGGCGTTTTGTGGGTTGTGGCTGTTCTGTGGCGTTTTCCTCACGGCTTCTGCTCCGTCCAGAATCAGGAGCCAGAAAGGAACCTGGAGGTGCATCGACCCAAACTCTGAGGAACTCCGACTAAAAGTGGCGAGGGTGAGAATCTGAAAACTGACGGCAAAATCAAATAAATTACAACTTTATTCTTTGTAAAACAAGAAAAAATATAATTTATCAATGGAAACTTTTTACTTAAAGTTCAGGATTAATGGAAAAATTAATTTAGCAAATGAAACAATCTGAAAAACTGCAGAAACACAAAATCTGACCAAGTATTTTATTGCTGGTTTTGCTTGCAAATATCTCAGAGATTGATGCAAATCAATAATTACTTAAAATAAATTGGTAATTAAGTTGTGCTTAACTGAAACAGAAGGAAAATGATATCTGGTTTGCAACATTTCAGATGTTTGTTCGACTAATTTGGCTTTTAAAGGAAGAAAAATGAACATTTTAGAAACAAAGACTCTAATTTCCTTCTGAAGTTAATATGACTCCCAGCTGAAGGGCTGATCAGATGTGATCTTTACAAAAAACTAATGTATCAATCAGGAAAACTACAATATTGAGCTGAATGTCTTGAATGTTTCTAACTCTTGGTTTCTCTCTGCAGGGACAGTTAGTCTGCCCTCCTGACATTTCCAGCCCAGAATAAATCCTGACGATTACAAACAAACCAGTGGAGGAAGATCAGCGAATGTTTTAAAATGTAATTTATTTTATTTATTTATTTGATGTTTTCTTAAAATGTGATTTTTTAAAAAAGTTTCAGTAATGGCAGAGCTCTTATTTTTTTAAACCTCAAAGTGAGAAATAAAAGTTGAAAGTACGATGTTGTGGTTTTTCTGTTTCTTCTTTCATATTCGAGATTCATTAAGTGTTTTAGCAAAGAAGAACTAGAGCAATGGTCTAATGGTAACATCTAAAGTTATTCTTTAGATTTATTCCCATCTCCCTGCAGGACTGAAAGCTGCTTGCTAATGATGATTAGCTCTGGTTTTGTTGTCAATAAAACACGATAAATCTAAAATGAAGATAAATCTGATAAATGAAGGAAAAGGGACGCAGTGGTTCGCTACTAATGGTTAATGCAGGGCCGTGCAGAGACCTTTGGAGGCCCGGGGCTTAAAGTTCAACAAGGGGCCCATTGAACAAGACCTTAAAACACAACATAGCAGCAATTGGACACATTAATCCAGAATCTAATCGGATCCTATTGTATCGCTGCCATCATGCAGGGACATGCAAAGCAAATGTAAATATTTTCCCAACAGGAATAAAGTTTCTGTTTCTGCAGCCTGGAGGCCTCAGTTAATCTGAGACTGAAGCCGTTAAACAGACCAGAGGAGAGAAGGTCAAAGGTTATGAAGTTATGAAATTTACTGCCATTTTACTAATTAAGCCCTAATAATATTTATTTAACCTCTGCAGATGATTTACAGGTCAAAAAGCTCAAAAGGTTTAACTCCAAATAATGTTTTGATTTTAGCATCTATAGATCTAGAATTACAAGACTGAAAATATCAAGGCAAAGAAAACTCAGTAGCTGCTGGTAGGGGCCATTCAGGGGCCAGTCAGGGGCCCCACCAGACATTCAGGGGCCTCCAGACATTCAGGGGCCTCCAGACGTTCAGGGGCCTCCAGACGTTCAGGGGCCTCCGGACGTTCAGGGCCCCTAGAAATGGTCTAATTGTAACACAGACCAGAGATCTAAACTGCAGCATAATTTATAGAGAATGAAGTGTTATTAAATTTTATTTAATGGATTCAGCTGAGAAAAAAAGTACAATTAGGATTTATTATTTTACTGTGGAAAAGTTTAAAGATCTGCGACAGACTGGCGACCTGTCCAGGTGACCTGTCCAGGTGACCTGTCCAGGTGACCTGTCCAGGTGACCTGTCCAGGTGACCTGTCCAGGTGACCCCGCCTCTCGCCCTGAACGCAGCTGGAGAGGCAGCAGCACCTCCCGACCCCGTTAGGGAGAAGGGTGACGGACAATGGATGGATGGATGGAAGTTTAAAGATCTCGATAGTTTGATTGTTGTGTTACCATGGCTACAGTATGGTGTAATCTTTGTGTTTGAATTGGGTTTGTTCACAAATACATCACAGCAAGTAACCAATAATCAATGATTGATTTTAAACTGGGCCAATAAACCTGATCTCCTCCCACAGATTCACCTTATCAATATTTAAACATGTTAGTGATGCTGAGGTTCTGAGTAGGACGGGTTCTGTCCAAGGCCCCATATTACCTAGATCCGGCCCTGGATGAACAGCTGCTGCGATGCGCATCTCTGGAATCCACCTGAACCCACCTGAATCTACCTGAATCCACCTGAACCCACCTGAACCCCCCGGTGGGGGATTCTTTCTATGTGTTGGTGGGTCGGACCCAGACGGCCTGTAGAACCGGGCTTTTAGCAGAATGATACAGCCAGAAGTTTCTCTGCAGCCGAAGCTTTTCTGTGTTTCGGGTTTTTACTGATATTGCAGGACAATTATGAAAATATAAACAGTTTTTCTAACGTCAACATCAGACCCTCGTTTTTATGCACAAACCAGTTTGTGAAAAAACTGTCACATTAACTGCCATAATGTGACAGTTAGAGGCTCAGAACCTCCTCACTCTGGACCCGGAGTCCAAACAACATGGAAGCAGAAACTTTATTAGACTGAGGGCAACCAGACCAGTTTATTTTGATAAATTATTACATTTAGCTAAATATTAGTGCTGAGGGCCACAAGCAGGCCTCCTGACATACAGATAAAAAGATAAATAAATTAAAACTTAAAAAATAACTTTTTGGAAAAAAAAAACCCCTCAAGGATAAAAAGGGCAGGAGCTCAAGCCCCTTGAGTCCCCCTCTGCACGTGCCTGTGGCAGCTAATCTACCGCAGCGACAGGGGCGGAGCTACAAGCTAGAGGGGCGGAGCTAGAGCTCAGGGGCGGAGCTACAAGGGCCGGCGGTCTGGAGCAACAGGGGCGGAGCTACGAGCTAGAGGGGCGGAGCGACAGGGGCGGCGCTACAGGGCCGGCGGTCTGGAGCAGGCGGCTCTACTTTCCTGGTAAAACCCAGATGAGCTCAGTGAGTTTAGTCAGGTTTCTAAAAGCTGATCAACTGATTTTAGTGATGAATCTGTTTTACAGACATACCAAACTTTGACTGGACCAACCATCCCTGTGTTTGTCGTGAGCCGTCAGAAGTGAACTTGTTGACGTGTTTTGACTGTTTTCCCCTCAGCTGTGCTGACAGTGAAGAGGTCATGGTGCCGTAATGAGCTGATTCACATCTCCAAACTATTTCAGATAACATGACAAAACAGCAGCTCAGTGTTTGTGGTGCTGGTTATCTAGGAAACAGGAAGGGAATCACCAACATTTCTGACTTACTTCCTTCCACTCAGACAAAAAACGCTCCAGAAATAAAACATGCCACATATTTTTAGCCTCCACTCCTAATAAACTCGGTTTTGGACGTGTGACTGAGGGGAAATACTTGAGAACATTATGCAAATATGTGACTCAGAAATAATCTGAATTTTTTCTGAGTGATGAAACCAGTTGAGCTAAAGACACTTTTAAATCCCTGATGCAGGAATATTCAAGCTAAGAAACAAGAAAAGCTGATGAAATATGTTCTGGTTGAGCAGAAAATATTCAAAAATAATTTGGAAAAGTTTATTTTGGAACTTAAACCATCAAGAATTAAACACTGGAGTGGCTGAAACGTCAGCATTGTGTTGCTATTCAGCATTTCCCACCACAAAAACACTAAATATCACTAAATCCTACATCTTGGTGAAAAGTGACTTAAGTTTGTTTTCTCTTATTTCAAGACAATAGCAGTAAAATCCAGACTAAGTAGATGTGGTAAAATTTTGTTTTTTGCAGTATATCATTAAAAATATCAGGTTTTGAGTGGAAAAAGTATTAGAAAAGCTTCTCAGAACAAAAATGAACTGATCCCAGAGATCTGAAGACCAGGAATGTCCATTTTTATACCCATAACTATAAAAAGAAAATATTCAACACTTCTTCAATCATGATTTTTTAAACTGATGACTTTCCCTCCATATTTAACGGATCTGAACCTTAAAATGTCACAAGAAATGAACAGAAAACCCAGAATAATAAGAAACATTTTACAAGCAGATGAAAACCATCGTCCTCTTTGTTTGTGACAATTAAACTCCATCAGATGCTTTTCAGACCGTTGAAGCTGTGACATTTGCTTCATTGCTCAGAACCACAACAAATTTAAACATCTGTTTCCTTTCGTTAATGGAGCCGCCGTCAGAACCAGTCATGATGTCACAAACTGGTTTTATTCTGGTGGTTTGATAACCACAGGTAGCCAGCCAATCAGCTCTGCTGCATCAAACCAAATCATATGCATGGAGGTGTGGGGTCTTTCAGTGTGTGTGTGTGTGTGTCGGCTCTTACTCGTTGTTTCCACTGCAGACGTGTCCCATGACAACACAGCTTCCTATTTTTCTGCTATAAAAGTTGGTGGTTCTCGGTCCGTTCATCAGAAGCGCCGCAGCCTGCAGACTGAGTTCAGCCTTCCTGTTTTCCGCTCCTCCAGGTTTCAGCATCATGCCGACTCTTTCCTGCAGCCGCTGGGTGTTTCTGCTCAGCCTGGCTGCTCTGATGCTCATCTCAGCGTCTGCAGGTAAAAAACACTAAATATTCACAAAGTTTCCTCTTTTGTGTAAATTCTTCTTTAATTTATGAGTTAAGAATTTGATCTGGATGAAATCTGTATAAAAATGATCGATAAACATCAAAAGCTTGTTAACTTTTACTGAGAAAACTGAAAATTAGATAAACTATAATTTCTATCACTGTTATTTTGCTTAGTGTGAATTAAAATGCTTTTTAAATATTAGTTTTAATTTTTTTAAATTATTTTATTATTTTGTTTAGAATAAAAAAAATAGCATTTTGCTTAGTTGGATTTAAAATACATTTAATCATGTCTACGTAATTTAAAAAATGTTTTTAAATAATTAATTTTTATTTTTTTCTGCATTTTTGTTTTAATTCCTTTATTTCTGTCACTTTAATTTACCTTTAAATGAAATTACATTTTTAAATTGCTGGTTAAAAATTTGTTTTTTATACAAAAAAGAGAGAAGGAAATGCAGGATTGTAAATTTAAAATGATTTATATCAGATAGTTTCTCGTTATTTAAGAAAAAAGAAAAATCTAGCGACTTCTTTCCGAACAGCTCCAGTTGCAGACGTTTCATTTTTCCGGTGTTTTCATGTTAAAAGTGATTTTGTGGTGATTGATGCGACTTGCTTCCTTTCTGCGCGTGTTTGCTGCAGGCAGCTCGTTCCAGCAGCTGGCCTGCTGGGAGGAATGCATCTTCCCTAGGAAAATGGGCATCCGGACCTGCTTCGAGCAGAAACGTCACGACTGCTCCACGCACGGCTTCGTGTAAGCAGGCCGGGATTCCAGCTCTGGTTCTGGTTTTATCCTGTTAAATACCAAAGTGATGCGACGATTTAATCATCTTGTTTCTGTTTTCAGGGTTCAGACGGAGAAAGGCGGAACGATTTGCATTAAAGGACGCACGCAGTGGCTGCAAAAGATGATTTCAGATGTAAGTCCAGGTGTTTTACGCTTCATCAGCTCATGGTTAATTTACATGAACAACATTAAGAGTTTAAATAAAAATTATGACAATGTGAGAAATTATAATGGTTTATTTAAAGGTTTGTAGGGAAAGACGTCATGTTAACATCATTCAGTGAAAAGGAACTAAATGTTTAACATTTTACTCAAATAATGATATAATTTGTAGAATTAAATTTTCTTTCTTTTTAACATTTTTAACATTCGATACGCAAGTGGTTCAGATTTTAACTAAAACAGACAAAAATATTAAGCTGTTATATTAACACTAAATTCTACTTTCTACAGATTTGTACCTTGAGTTTGGTTGTGAAAATGTAAATTGTTTCCAAATGTGCACAAAAGAACAAAAATATCATAAAAGTGTTTAAAACAGAGAGTAAATATTAAACTCTTCTGGCCATATTTTACAGTAAAATCATGAAAACCTGAATGGATCAGGAAATATTGATTGAAATAACATTTTAATAAGTTTTACCATTTTTACGCGATTGTTAAATTGGGGATTCTTGATTTTGTCCCTCATATTTTTCTGTGAAATCGCCCCGGAGCGCAGAAGGTGGACACTTTGCCTCTGATTCCCTCCATCACGTTTCAGCTCAGTTTTTCTCTTGAAGCTGGAATAAAGTTTATCACTGATAAACCTTCACACACGTCCACCAGCAGCTCCTGCCTCTAAATATTCAGTTATTGGTTTGAATCACCATGGCAACCGATGACTTGCCTCGCAGTTCTCATGTCAGGTCGCGTCGCGAGCTCTTATCAGCATGACTGACGGAGGGAAGTCGGGTTTTGGGTGTTGGCTGCATCAGCACGAAATAAAATATCTGCAAAAGCGTTTTAGTTTGAGCTCAGAAGCCACTGAGGAGAACAATCAGTGTTGGATTTTTCACTGCTGTAACAACTTCTCAAGCGTTTCTTGTTTCTCTCCTTGCAGGGACATTTGCACTGTCCTCCAGACATCTCCGGTCCTTTGTGAGGATCTGCAGGAGTTTGAAACCCAAAGGAGATTCTCGGAGCCGTTGCCAGTCAAAGACTTCTGCTCAATCTCATTTCATGAATGAATTTAAAATTTAAATGTGGATTATTTTGGGTTTATTTAAAGAAACAATATATAATTTATTTTTGTCTAAATTTGTAATAAGCTAAAAGAATTGTGTAGCCGTTATTTTTTTAACCTCAAATAAAACTGGATTATTTTTAACCCACTGGTGTGTTTCCTTCACTGATAAAGACACTATGATAATAAAATTATTTAGGACATGAAATATGGTTTTTCAGTGCAGGGTTTTACAAAAATAAGAAGTTTTCAGTAGTACATTATTAAATCATCTGCATAAAAATGATACAAAGCATTTGTCACACAAGTTATTTACGTATATAAATAGAGAATAAAAGTGGACCAAGAACCGAGCCCTGTGGTACGCCATGTAAAATAGTAAGAATAGACGAAGTGAAGCTAATTGGACTCTGGGTTCAGTTTCAGCTGCCCACATGGTAGCTTGACGCGAGAGCCCCATCCTGTGTAGTATTTCAGTTAAAAGCGTGTGATTTACTGTCAGATGCCTTTAATGGATCAATGAACAAAGCAGCTCAATGTTTTTTGGTATCAACCTTTCTGGGTAAGTTCATTAGGAACCTTTACAGTGGCAGTAACTGCGCTGTGTTTGTTTCTAAAACCAGTTGAACTGAAGCATCGTCTGCCGTAAACTCGGCTGTTTGACTCGCCCAGTTGTGGTTTTTGCTTCGTCACGTTGTGTTTGAGTGGGTATGTGTTAGCTGTTGGTGCTATATTTAAGCTTTTCTGCTCTGCACCACCTCATGTTTTCCATGGAAAAAAAAAAAGAAGTTTTCAATCTGATATTTTTCTATTTGCAACAGTATTACAGTGATGCAGCAGATCTACGTTTTGGTGAGGCTATTTCAGCCTGTGGTGAGTGACTGGGTGGTTTTCTATCTGCCAACTCCTACCCAGGTCTCTGCACACACTCATTACTTTTAGCATCTTTTCTTGCATAGTTATCATCACCCAACACTACAGTTCCCGTTTTTTGCTTCATGCTCACTAATTTAAGAAACAAACGTTCTTAAATTAATCTGATTATCAGCAGAGATGAACATCGTTCACTAACATTTTATTTTTAGAGCCTCCTCACTTCTTTGAACAGGTGAGGATGGGTCTATGGCCTCTACAGAACATGTTTGGTACATTTCTTAGATAATGAGATTCTGGTTTATTTTCAGATCCTTTCAGAATAAAATGTTTTAGGGTCTCTTCTTTTTTTTTAAATTTAAATCCAAAACAGCTGCTGCTGGCCACAACTCCAACTCAACGTTTACGCTCGTACATAAAAATGGCTGCAAACACTATTATACAATCTTTGAAAAGCAGAAGTGGAGCCTTCTGCACAATCAACTAGAAAGCAGCAAGTGGTTTCTGTTTTTTTTAAAGCTTTTAGATGCGGTGGAAATCCAAATGAAAACATAAAAATGCACAAAAGTGAATGACCAAGATGGCGGCGCGTGAACAACGCGAGGCTCAGTGTCTCTCCAGGACCTGCTATTTAGTGGTTTTTTACCTATTTCTCATCGGACTTTTTTTCAAGAACTGCACCGCATTGCAGTGCTACAGCAGACAAGAACTTTTGGACCTTTGGAGCTACAATCCTGACACTTTTATCGCCGATCTCAGACTTATCCCAGAGATCTCCAGAACACCGGAGACGGCCCACTTCTCTCAACCGGGCGGAAGTGCACGTAGGCGGAGACGAGAACGTAAACAAAGGCGGGGGTAAGCGTGGAGGGGTGCGAGCTAAGCTAAAGCTAACACCACACCGGCTCCCTTTACCGAGCATTTTCCTCGCCAATGTCCGTTCTCTGGCCAATAAAATGGACGAGTTACGTCTGTCCATCACTAGTGACAGACGGATTATGGACTCAAATGTCATGGTTTTCACCGAAACATGGCTAAACAACAGCTGCCCGGACAATGCTATCCAGTTAACTGGACGCCATACACACCGAGCCGACAGGATAGCAGATGACTCCGGTAAGACCAGAGGCGGAGGTCTGTGCATTTATATCAACAAAGCTTGGTGCACAGACTCTGCTATTACCGAGAGTCACTGCTCACAGAATGTGGAGTTTTTAATGATCAAATGCAGACCTTATTACCTCCCAAGGGAATTCACTTCGATTATTGTCACTGCTGTGTACACCCCCCCGGATGCTAATGCCAAGCTAGCCATGAAAGAACTCTATGCGGCCATTAGCAAACACCAAACTAAACACCCCGAGGCTGCTTTTATTGTTGCGGGTGACTTCAACCACTCCAACTTGAAGACAGTCCTCCCCAGATTCCACCAACACGTCTCCTGCCACACCAGAGGAGACAAGACCCTGGACCATGTCTACTCCAATCTGGCTGGAGCTTACAAGGCGACACCCCTCCCCCCACATCGGACAATCAGACCATCTCTCCTTGTTCCTCACACCGCGGTACTCACCACTCATCCAACGTGTGAAACCCACTGTGAGGACAGTAAAGGTGTGGCCAGAGGGCTCAGACGCTGTGCTCCAGGACCAGTTCAGGAATACAGATTGGAATACTTTCCACCACACAGACTTGGATCAGTACGCCTCATCTGTACTGGACCACATCTCCACCACCATAGACTGTGTCACCATCCACAAACGCATCACCATGTACCCCAACCAGAAGCCCTGGATGAACCGAGACGTTTCGTCTCCTGCTGAAGGCCCGTAACATCGCCTTCAGGACAGGGGATGCACAGACCTACAGTGCAGCCAGGGCTGAGCTGAAGAGGGGAATCAAGAAGGCCAAACACCACTACAAAAGTAAGGTGGAGGATCACTTCTCCAACTCCAACCCCCGACGCATGTGGCAAGGCCTTCAGATTCTCACAGATTACAAGAACTCCAACACCTCCACTGCCTCCGCTGATGCCTCCTTCCTCAACGAGCTTAATAACTTCTATGCTCGTTTTGAGAGAGGGAACACTACAACCGCAACTAAGACAGCCACCACCCCAGATCAACAGCCACTGACTCTCCTCTCCTCTGATGTAGAAGCGGCCCTGAGCAGGATTAAATCCAACAAGGCTGCGGGTCCTGATGGCATACCTGGTCGTGTCCTCAGAGCGTGCTCTGGGGAGCTGGCAGGAGTGCTGACGGACATTTTCAACCTGTCCCTGGCCCGCGCCGTGGTACCGACCTGCTTCAAGTCTACCTCCATCGTCCCAATTCCTAAGAATTCCAACCCGACCAGACTCAATGACTATCGTCCGGTAGCCCTCACTCCCATCATCACCAAGTGCTTGGAGCGGCTGGTCCTAGCACACCTCAGATCCTGTCTACCCCCCACACTGGATCCCCACCAATTTGCATACAGGCAGAATAGGAGCACAGAGGATGCAGTCTCCATAGCACTGCACTCTGTTCTTTCTCACCTCGACAACAAGAACACTTATGCCAGAATGCTGTTCTTAGACTTTAGTTCAGCATTTAACACTGTCATTCCATCACAACTCATTACCAAACTCACAGACCTCGGCATCAGTTCACTCATGTGCAACTGGTTGCTCGACTTCCTGACCAGTCGACCCCCAACACGTCCGGCTGGACAATCACTTCTCATCCACCATCATCATAAACACCGGAGTGCCACAAGGCTGTGTGATGAGTCCCTTCCTCTACTCTCTCTTCACCCACGATTGCAGACCTGTTCATGGCTCTAATGCCATCATCAAGTTTGCCGATGACATCACGGTGATCGGCCTCATCAGAGACAACGATGAGGCCGCCTACAGGAGGAGGTGGACCGTCTGGCTGAGTGGTGCGACAAGAACTACCTGCAGCTGAACACCGAGAAGACCAAGGAGCTCATCGTGGACTTCAGGAGGAACGCTGACCTCCACCCACCCATCCACATCAAGGGAATAGCGGTGGAGCGTGTGAACAGCTTTAAGTTCCTGGGAGTCCACATCTCCGAGGACCTGACCTGGACGACCAACTGCTCCAAACTCGTCAAGAAGGCGCACCAGCGCCTCTTCTTCATGAGGACCTTGAGGAAGAACCACCTGTCCTCAGAGATCCTCACCAACTTTTACCGCTGCACCATTGAGAGCATCCTCACCAACTGCATCACAGTTTGGTACGGGAACTGCTCTGTCTCCGACCGGAAGGCGCTGCAAAGGGTGGTGAAAACTGCCCAGCACATCGCCCGGGGCATCGCTTCCTGCCATCAATGACATCTACAGGAAGCGGTGTCTGAAAAGGGCCGGCAAAATCACCAAGGACTTGACTCACCCTGCACACACACTCTCTCTCTCTCCTGCCCTCTGGGAGGCGTTACAGAAGCTTACGGACCAGAACCACCAGGCACCGGAACAGCTTCTTCCCCACAGCTGTTACGCTCCTGAACGCCTCCTGACACAAACTATAAGGACTGTACCCCCCCCATCCCTGGACTGTTCCCCTCACACACATACACATACAATCTTTATATAATCTGTAAATCTAATTTCCCATTATTTATCCTGTATTATAAAACAACTAATATATATACAATCCATTCTTCATATTCCTGTATATTCTGTATAATCTTGTAATTTGTATAATATGTACATAAGCTCTCATCTATTTTATATTGTACAAAACATTTTTTATAGCACATCAATATTATTCTCTGTTTATATCTTCATACACCTGTTTATAAATATTTATATCATGTATAGCACTTCTGGATAGATGCAAACTACATTTCGTTGCTTGTACATGTGACATTGCAATGACAATAAAGTTGAATTCTATTCTATTCTATTCTACTTAGTAGATCCGCTTTAAATAACTAAATGTAATGTTAAACAGCAAATGGGTCCAATTCAGTTTTTTCACAGACAGTAGAGAAACTCTTGACTATTCACAGATTTTATTTTTAAATCTAAAATGCACCTTGAGAAGTTGCAACAGCAACAGATATTTATTTATTTTGTGAAACTATGCTTTACTTTCCTCTTGCTTTACAATTACATTGAGGTTTTGACGTGACAGAAAGAGGAAATGCTTAAAAGGTGTGAAAACCTTTGCAAACTAATGGCCTCATAGCAGAGGAAGCTTTCATCTATTAGCGGTCTTCTTTCTGTAAAGGTTAAAAAGAGAGAGATATTTTCATTCTGACATTGCTTTACTGTCCTCACTGACAGAACCACTGATGGTTGCAGTTCAGTTTAACTTGCTGGCCGTGTCGGGTCGTGGGTTTTTTCTGCATGGTTCTGGGACGTCGCATCATGTTACGCCTCTCTGGGTTTCCACCAAACTGCTGCTGCAGTTTGGTTTCCACCAATCAAGAGGAACTTTCTGGAGGTTAAAGGTCGTCTTTAAAACTTAAACCTGCTGAATTTGGTACCAGAATCAAATTTATCTATGAAGCAGATTTAATTTAGCCAGGATGGACATTTAAAGATAAAATAAAAACATTCAAGGAGATTATTTACAGGATTTATGTTGTGAGCATAAACAGATTCATACAGCTGGTTCATATTATAATAATCAGGAATTATGTGTAAATTATACAGATGAGGACCAAGAATAGAACCTTGTGGAACACCATGAGACACATTTACCTGCAACTGCTCTGGCTGACGTAACAATGAATAATAATATTAATAATATATTGAATTATTTACATTTCCTTCACCTGAATGTGGAACAAACTACATGGAAATGATCGCAGCAACGATTTACTGTTAAATAAGTCGAGCTTTAATTAGTATTTCATCATAAATAGGAAATAGAAACTTTGGCCTCAGTTGGTCCTGAAGGGATCACTGGAGCTCTGTTGGCGCCCTCCAGTGGTGACACCCAGTGTTGAAATATCACGTATTTATTTTATGACTTTTTTTTAAATACAAATATTCAGATAATCGTGAGTACATGTGTTATTTTTGTGCAGCACTTGTACAAAATGTTAAAATAAACATTTTTATGTTATATTTAATATTAATTATCATAGCTATAAAAATAAAAAAATATTAAACTTTTCTTTCATGTGTTTCTGTGTCCAAGTCTTTCAAGGTTAAGAAAAATGTATGAAAATAACTTTTGATGTCACTGTTCTGTGCAAATATAGTCCTAAAAGTCTTTAATATCAACTCTAATCACTGTTACGCAGTAAGTTTTGTGATAATTGCAGTACGTTTATGTTCTGCAGCCTATTTATCTATTCGGTTTCAATCTGGGTGTTTTAACACACAGAAATTTTGCCAAATAAGAATCTTAAAAAGAACTGAACAAAATGGATGTTTAGATTTCTTTTAAATTACTTTATAAACTCAGATTCTTCTTGCATACGAGAGGTTAAATTATGAAACCAAAGATGGTGATGAAATCATGTGTTTCTCTGTTTGTAGAAAACAAACCAGGTTGCAATGCAGCGTATTTCTAACCTCTTCCTCTCAGTTGTAGATAAGCAGCTGTCACCGTTCGGCTCTCTCTGGGACGCCCCCTCCGCCCTGGGCAGGTGGCGGCAGACAGACAAACTCCAAACATAACGCAAAGGTTGGACTAGAATGATTGACAGCGCTAAGACCCGCCTCCTGGCTCTGATTGGTTGTTTAGCAGCACTAGGAGAAGCAGACATGGTGACAAATATGGACCTTACTTTTTTTGTATTTTTAAATAAACGTTGCGGCTTTGAAGACGGGTCACAACAGAACCAGTGATGGTTTAGAGGTTTCACAGCAACATCCATCATGGTTGGTGTCCAGTAGACTTTTTTAGTGCTGAACCATTTTTCTCTTCAAAAAAAAAAAAGCCTCTGGAAACACGCGTGTATCCAGAATCAGGGTTTTCTCTAAAATGTTACATTTTCTGCTGCATCTTTCCCCTGCACACAGGAATCAAATAAATGCCTAATTTTAAGGGCTTTCATAACTTCTGAATTGTTGATTTAACAGTAACAGTGAAGAAAAGCTCGTTTCTTCAAGCTGTCAGAAGGAAAGCTCCGGCTCTGAGGTTGAGACCATTTTCAGTTCTGCAGCGTTATCTCCAACATGATCTGACCAGTGGAAACTTTCAAGTGAACTAACGCTGAGAGTTGCATCAAGGATGTCAGATTGTGGTTTGTAACGTGGTTCACTTTGGAGGTTTATGTGCATCCACAGGCATTTCTTTAGAAACCTTCATTGAGAACCCAGAGCATCGACCATACGCACCAGTTCAAGCCCAAAGTTGGTTCCCAGCAGAGATCCAGTCGGCTTCAGATCCCAAACAAACAGACGGGGGGAAAATGTTTCTGCCCATCTTGGCGGTTTGGATCGTCCTCATTGTATCTCCAGGTAAAGTACATTTAAAAAATCGGTTTGATCCAACCACACCTCAAATCCGAGACATCTGGTGGTTGAATATTTGAATAATCTGCATAAATAACCAGTGATTTTACATCAAAACATTTCACTTCTGACTAATTTTGAGTTTTAAAACACCTCAGTAGAGTTTTATTATTTTAAAAATGTTCTTTAAGTAGAACAATTTGCACATTCTCCCTCTGCTGACACATTTACAGCTAAAGCCACTTGTTATTCCCTCCAATCTCATATTTACTCATTTTGTATTACATGTATCAGGATCTCTGGTTGGATTAAACATGGTTCATTATCAGCCGCTTAAAGATCCACTCTAAAACATTATTATTAAAATGATCGAGAGGAAAATATAAAGGAAGAAAATGGCTTAGCTAACAAGCACAATAAGAATTTTAATTATTTTAAAAATATTGCAAAAATAATTAAACTGTTGGTTTGAATCCCAAGAGTTTATTTTACTGTAAGATAAAAAATTAAGAAAATTCCAGATGCAATCTTTATTTCTTTTCCTTATTTCTGGACTGGATTTAAAAAGCAACAGGTTTGCACTAAATAAATGCAAGAGCAACACGTTTGCACCTGTTTGTGCATCAAATTGCAGAAGTTTGCACTCCAGCTACAAATACAATGCAGGAATCATCAAGTAGAAAAAGAGAAATATGTTAATTTACCATAAACTCAACCAAAAGAGGAATTAATTCAACTTTAACAACAAATTATGTTTTATGATGTAAAAAGAAAGGAAAGAAAAACAAGAGATTAAAATAGTGGTGGTAAAAATGGACCAAATTCTGAAATATTTGCTGCAGTCTTCACCAATAACATGGACCAACACCATATTATTCTACAATGTTTAGTTACAAAGCAAATTTAAAACGTTGGGTGGAGAGTTTAGCAAAGTTTAGCAACACGAAACCTTTTATCAGTAAATCAGAGTAAAAAGCAGCTTTTGGTTACATCCTGTCACCAACCGCAGTCCCTCCTCTAACAAACTCATTTCTTCTTCACACACTTCATTCACATCAACGGGGTTTTCCATAAAGCTTCATTTCAAACGCTGAGCTATATGATTCACACCTCTGGTTTGAATTTGATTAATTTATTTCTCCTAGATAGAATATTATTTTTGCAGTACCCCAGATAACCAGCAGAGGGAGCCAAAGATTACGGTGGAAGCCATGACAGCAGCAGGTCTGACTGAAGAATGTCAATACAAATATTTCACTCCTTTAATAAAAACGTTGCAAGTGATTTTCAACAAACCATTTCAGAAATATTATAATTAGTAAAATTTCCACAAAAACTCAGAAATTTTCTAAAAACCCCCCAAAAATTTCTTAGTTGAAAAATTGCTAGAAAAAACAAGAAAATAGAGAATAATCTTTATACTTTTGAGACAATTTTTTAAAGAAATTTTCTGACTAATTCTTAACATTTATGAGACTTTTTCTAGACATTTTTAAACTTTTCAAACTCGGAAATTTCCTTGATTTTTCTATCAAATTTCTGAGATTAATCAGAAAATTTCTGCTCTCTGTTTTTTTCAGAGTCGTCGTCTGGAATGAGATGCAGCGTTTGTCCTCCCTGCTGCCTTGACGGGTCGGAGAGTGCAGACGTGGAAAACTTCACGTGTTTCGAACAAAAACCAGGAAAAGCCTGCCGCAAACACTTCTTTGTGTAAGCGTAGCATATACAAAACAAGTTCATCCTTCCACCTAATTTTCTCCCTAGCAGCAGGAACACCATCCATCCATTGTTCTACATTATTACATTCATTAAATTACTTAAAGGAAATACAAAAGACGTTTTTAACAACATTTTCTGTTAAATTTGTGTTTTGTTGTTAGACCAATCTGTGAAAAAGAGACATTTCAGAACATAAACTGTTATATTTAAGTTCACCTTGTCCCTGTTGTAAAATATAGAACATTAACACGACATTAATATTAGTAATAAAACCTGTATAATAGTGTTTTTTAGTTCATTTGTTGTGTTTTTATCTCCAAACTGTTGGAAAAGTTTGAAATCTTACTTTGAAAATGCCTGAATTGGCTGTTTTAGTCTATTTGGTACATTCCCTGTTCAGCTGGCAGAGAGAAAATAATATTTCATCGCAGTAAATTTGTAGCAGAATTAGTGAAAATGTCCTGTTTGTGTCTCCGTAGGATCATCGCTGAAAACCGTTTGCTGCTGTGCATCAAGCCAGACTCCACATGGCTCCAGAACAAGATAAAAAAGGTTAGAATGAAAGATAATCAGACAATCCTGGAAACAAATGAAATGATTTTTAAAGCAGGGGCGTCCAACGTGTGGCTCGGGGGCCATTTGTGGCCCTTTGAATCAGCTTGTGCGGTCCCAACTGCAGTTCAGGAATGCTTTTTATTTTTAAATGAGGGTAAAATTGGGCAGGTTTATCCAGAGATTCTGACTGAAAAGTATCAAAATCAGCTTTAATTTAACATACTGAATTTGGGTAAACATAGGAAACATTTTCAAAGAAACTGACCCAAATTATGACGTTATAACTGAGTATTAATGTGAAATCGATCCAAAAAGAATCAGAGAAGTAGATGCTTTTCTTTTAATATTATATTCTGATATTAATATTTTCTTGTAACATAAAAATCCTTCTTTCGTTTTGGATCTGTGATCCTTTTCTAAAACAGAAAATGAACAATTTGCTTGACTGCAGTTTTGTATTTGTCCATCATTACTTTAAAGGCTTTTGTTTCGTCATAATAAGTTTGCAGGACTTTATGTAACACAAGAAGCTTCCTGTTGGCCAGACTCCCATAACTGCTACAGATTTAGATCAATTAGGTTTGCAGTCTTTTGTCTTATTCTGTCCTTTTCTCTCTTTTTGTTTCTACTCTCAGGAAAACATGACCTGTCCTGTGACTGACGCCACGCTGCTCAAAAATCACAAGACTGAGAAGTTTCTGAAAAAGCAAATCTACTGAAAAAGCTTCTTTCTGCTGTCTGAACCGCTGCAATCTCAGAGAAAAAGTTTTGCATTTTAATTAAAAGGTCTTGCTTGCTTTTAGATGCTTAATGGCTACATCTGCAACAACAAAAGGATTTCAGCTTCGACAAGAAGTAAAATAAATCAGTTTAAAAGTTTTTCCGTGGGTTTGTTTCTTGTTTTTCTTGTTCCCATTATTACTTCCATAAACACGGTTGTGGTGTGAAGCCTCAGCGTTCTTCACTTTGGGCTCATAAAACGTTTATTCACAATCTGATTGTTGTCGCATTTAATTAGAAAAATCTGAATTGAGCTTCCAGCCCTGAGGCCTGAGCAGAGGAGGACAGAGTACATGAAAGTTGTACTGAGAATAGAGATACTTCTGCATAGTTTTACTCAAGTAAAAAGTATTTGGTAAAAACATTACTGAAGTACTGAGTAACTGATCAAACATTTCATCATATGAACCAAGTGGAAAATTAGTTTCCTTAAGGACCAAAACAACAATAATTCTTATATGTAACAAAACATAAAATCAGGCAAAAGAAAATGCAACTTTAACAGAAACTGCAGCTGTGTGTCTGTGTCTGATGGATCTTTGGCTGAAACATGTTTTTCCATTCAGTGGGAAGAAAATGAAGAGATTTTAATGAACAAAGAGTAAAAACACTTCATAATGAAGTTACTCAAAGTACAGCGCAGTGAAAATACTCCTAAAAGTACATTTGTTCCAAAAAAGTACCTCAAGTTGATGTAATAGAGTAACTGTAACTAGTTACTACCAAACGCTGCAGCTGGGAGACTCGGTTACCTGCTTTCTGCTGCCAAACATTTATGATCAGTTATCAAGAATAAATTAGTTTAAATATTTTCCATCTTTGTTCATGGGAACAAAAACAAACTGATTTTTTAACATTTTTGTGCTTATGTAAAGTTTCAGTCAGTGTTGGCAATGTTTCGGCAAAATAATTACGTATTAGATCTGTAACATCTCAACAGTGAGACTTTGACTAGACCACTCCAGAATGGTTGAACTTTGATCAGGGCTGCTGTTTGGTTCCCATGGAGGAAAAACGTTTTCAGTTTGTAACTGAAAACCTTCGTTTTGAGCAAAGTCGTCTCAAATCGAACCGGTTCAGAGCATGAGAATGTTTTTTATTTCCGTCTCCCATGCCTTTATCTCTCTCGATTTCCTTCTAGATATTGTGCCAAAGACGATGGTCTTTTCTTTCCTGTCACATATTTTGTGGCTGAAACGTTAAACAGAAACATTCAGCAGCTTTTTCTGCAGATCACGAAAAACTTTCACCTTCAGGGAAAAATGTTTCTGCTCATCCTGGCGGCTCTGATCTTTGTCCCTCTGTCTGAAGGTAAAAAACATTTCAATAATTTGGGATCCAACTTTTCACATAAAGAGAGTTTAAGAGACATTAACTGGTGTCTGAATTTTGCAGAAGCATTAAGTTTTTGCTTTCTGTTTACTTGTGCAATGAATAATTTTGTATCTGTTTTTTCAGAATAATGCAAATTAATTACATTCAGTTCAATGTGTTTCTGCTGAACTGACAGATTCAGAAACTGAGTAGAAATAAAGTCTGATGGTCAAATTTAAGATATTTTTAAATGTGATATTAAACATTTAGGCTTCAAACTCTGAATTTAAGAGATGAAAATGTGACCAGAGGTTTTCAAACTTTTTGTTATCTGGGTCAAAATCATCCAGTCAAAAATATTTTTGTCCTCCATTTTTGAAAAAGTCAAAATATAAAGTCAGATTTGTTGTTTTTCTAAAAAACAGATGTTATTTCTAGAATGATTTTAGATTTTTGCTGCATTAAAGACAAGAATCTTGTTTCAAATTTATTTGGGCTGACTGAATAAATTTATTTCCAGTAAACAGAAACGATTTGGGACGTTTTATTTCAAATTAATTCCTGTATCTGACCAGATTAAACTTTTTTTTAATAAAAGTCTCTGGATAAATTTAGCTAAAATTTTCATTCAAGCTTCATTAGAAAAACATAAAAACTTTGTATTGATTCAAATTTTCTATTACAGAGAAAATGATCATAATTTCACCTGGTTAAAAATAAAAAGTCTCCATCTGGATCAGACACCTGTGATGCAGTTTGGGGGCCGCACATATTCAGTCCAAGGGCCACAAATGGGCCCCAGGCCACATGTTGGACATCCCTGCTGTAGATGTTTTATTTCTTCTTTACTCATAAAATTCCTGATCAAGAACAAAACATTAAAATATTACTGGAACTTAGTTTATATATTGAAAACCAAAGTCTTCCATGGTGAAATCACTAAACCTGCAGTAGATGAAGGGCTGTGCTTTGACTAGGCCACTGGCTTTCGCCTTGCATTAACTGGTATGTTTTGGTTTATTGTTTTGCAGGGCCAGTCCTAATGTGGCTTTAATTCATTTATTTTTATGAATGAGTCTGTAATTTAAAAGAATATGGAATAAGAAAGTAAAGACTATATTTCCAATTATTTTGTTAAATATCTGATTAAATTTTAGCATTTTTCCCACATGAATTTAAAAACTGAGAAATTATGAGAGTTAGAAACATCTGTAGACTGCATTACTTCCAGAAACTTTTTGTTAATCATCACTAAACTCATTTTGTCTCCATTTACATCATCTTGTGTTTTAAACCCTTTAAAATGTAAAAATTTCCAACATCCGGGCACCAAATAGTTAAATCTGTCAGTAAAAACATGAAGAATTGCTATAAAATTACATATGAGGTTTGATTGCTATGAAATGGCAACATTTTCTAACTTTGTGGGCAACATTTCCTTCATGTTTTGGTCTTTCCTGCCTGTTAGCATACGGACGACCTCAGACCCTCTGCTGTGACAGAGGCACAGACAAAATCGACGGGGAAATCGTGAAATGTTTTGAACAGAAGCCAGGACCTGCCTGTAAAGAACATTTCTACATGTAAGCACAGAGATAAACAAGCTCATCCTCACAACTTCTTCCTTGCAGCTTTGAGTGCAGGTCTCACCTTCTTCTCCATGTAAAACAAGGAGCTCCATCTAGTGGTCGACTTTTGTATCAGCGATTCCTGGAGAATATCTTTAATTTTCACTGAGGTTTTTCATATACATGTGTTTGTGAAAATAAATATGTTTTAAGAGGCCATAACACTGAAACACATGGTGATGATAAAAGTACTGAGCTGCTGTGTTTCTCACTTTGCAGCGTTGAGGTCAAAGGTGGTAAAAGATTTTGCATCAGACCGGATTCCCAATGGCTGGAAAGCAAGAGAGAGAAAGTGAGAATCAATAAACTAAACATTTTGCTTTTAAAATACCTTTAAGGTCGAATCTGAACTCGTATTAAATGTGTCTGCATATAAAACAAGAAGCTTTGTTTAAAAGCTGATTATTAGTGTACGATCAATAACTACAGCAGAGCTGGGGAAATAATGTCTAACATTATTTACTTTCATTATCACAGGAAAACTTAACCTGTGATCCAGCTTGGTGGCCATGAAGGGCAAAAAGACGATGCTGCAAAGACAAAACAACAAAAGCCACAACCTTCCTGCTTTTCTGACTGCTGCAAAGCAAAAGAGGGAACAGAATGTGATTTATAAAACCTGAGGATGAATCAAACCAGATTGTGATTTTTTATGGTTCATTAAATGCATCACAGCTGAACCGACGCCTTTTAACCTGCTCACCCAGAAACCAAAGTTTCTGTCTGCTTTCATCAAAATTCCTTCAACGTTTTGCTTATGCTTCATATGTTACAGTGAATCAAAAAATAATAAAAAAAAATGTATTCACATAAGTTTGCATGCTTGTTACTTTAAATCAGCTCAGCTGAGTCAGACTCATCTCTCCTTCAGTGGTGATTTCTGTTTTCTGCTGGATCTGCCAGATCTGAGCAAACACTGCAAAAACACAAAATCTTACACAGTATTTTTGACTTTCTAGTGTAAATATTTTATTACACTCAAAATTGATGTACTTTCTTTCCAATTTTTTTTTTTGTTTTAATTCAGAATAATTAATGTCTTCTGTCTCTTTGGCGTTCTTCAAGAAAACAATTTGCAGAGAAATGTGGAACTTTTTCTCTTCATCATTACAATAAATTGCAATTTTTGCCACCTAAAATGTAGAATAATATCCTTCAGTGTCTCGTGATGCTGGAGAAAATCAGATGTTTGGTTTCACTTTCGTTCATCAAGAACTTTCTGCTTCCACCACTGCTATAGAGATTACAGGCACTGATCAGTTAACCTGGCATTAAAATAAATATCCAATCAATCAGTGATTTTTACCTTTAGATAATTATTTTTTTTATTTGAAAGATATTAAAAGTAAGACTAAATATAGAGCTGCATGCAGCGTCTATTCGCCTTTGCTGCAACCGTAGGTGGTTTGGGACGCAACCCCACCTGTCCTCACGTCTCTCCCACACTAGTCCACCAGGTGGTGCATCTGGCAAATCTCCCCTTTTGCCTTCAGTCTAGCTCAATATGAGTCCAGTAGTAAGTTTTTAAAGTTTTGCTGAAATCTGACCTTGTACACAGAAGTTATTGTCACTTTCTGTTTTGTGGTGAATTATTGGCAAGTACTTCCTGTAGGCTTTTGAATGTGTAAGTGATTATCAGGGGTTAATGGATGTAGTTTCAATATTATTCTATAAACAAGAAGAATCATGTTCAATATTATCAACAAGTTTAAACCTGTATGAAGCAAAGAGTAAAATGAAGAAAACCAGCAGGAAACAGTTGACTTCCTGATTCTCTAGGCAAGGCACAACCTCCACCAGCCAAGGCACAACCTCCACCAGGCAAGGCACAACCTCCACTAGCCAAGGCACAACCTCCACCAGGCAAGGCACAACCTCCACCAGCCAAGGCACAACCTCCACCAGCCAAGGCACAACCTCCACCAGGCAAGACACAACCTCCACCAGCCAAGGCACAAGTTTTAAAAAAGGAAGAATCCCCGGTATTGGTCAATATCTCAGTGTTCTGAAGAAGCCCCTTACTCTTGTTATTACAATCATCTCCAGAGTCTCTACAGTCGACTCCAGAACAGGACCGGCCTTTTTCGTCAGCTTGAGCTTTTTAAAGATGTCAGCAGAACAGATTAAAGATGCTAAACATAAATGTTTCTTTCTTGCAGACCAATGTGTCACAGATTTGCACCCATACACACACAAAGGGCAATTCAGAGAGCAAGTAACTGCACAGTCATGTTGTTGGACATGTGAGGAACCCAAAGAGAACCCATCAATCCACAGGGAGAACATTCAGCCCCTTAACATGAAAACTCCACATAGAAAGACATCAGTCTGGACTTTCTAACTGTAAGCAGTTAGCAGCCAGTCTGCCAATGAATCTGAGGTATTTAAGGTCTAAAGGTCAAACAGGCCTGTCGGGGTGAGAGGAGCAGCTGATTTGGGCTTATTTAGTTATTTTATTACCTTAAATCTTCTTCCTGCAGTCCCAGACTCTGAAGCCTCTGGTCCTGAACCAGATAGCAGAGCCCTAACTGGATACTTTTGTGGGTCTGGTCTGCAGAGAAGAGACTAAAAGCTAGAGAGTTTGTGAAGTTCAGTGTTTATCTTCTGCCTTAAAATGAGTAACAAGGAATGATCAGAAACTACTCTGACCTCAGCCAGGGATCTAAAAACAAAGCAACAAGTTGGTCAACTCAGCAACTTCTCAGCCTCTCCTCCCATGCAGACTGAGAGGTGATGGGGGTTTGGAGCCAAACTGCCCTCAATTAGATAAAATGGTTATAACTGCCTATCTTAACAGTTCAAGCAGCAAATCTATTAATACACATAGTGGAAGCTGTCTCACCTCAACGTTCCTTGGTTACAATCTTCAACTTTTCTTCAATTTAGATCAGACGGCATCCACTCTGTGATCATTACTGACAAATTTACTGTGGCAGTTTCTAGTTTGTAAAAATCCAAACTTACATGTTAAGATAAAAAATATCAACTGCATCTATTGATCCAAGACTAAACCTATTCAAACCTCTGGCAGGTTCAGATTTAAGATGATTTTTAATCAATAAAGAAGTTTGTTCCTGAGAGTAAATGAGACAGAAATCCTTCAAATTGTAATAAAACAACATAAAGGGAATGTACATCTGGTGTAACCTCTTTATTTATGCTTCTTCCAAAAAATATAAAATTCTGTTCACTCTATTCTACAATCAATGGAAAATATACATGTCATAAACCTGGATCAGCAATTAGTTTTTTCTGTCGCTGTGGCTTAAAGCGTTTCTGAGCAAACTTGTTCTACTTAAGGATACTCCTCTGCATTCGCAAGATAATTTAAGTTCAGACTTTGACTAGGCCACTCCAAAATGTTAATTTACATTTAAAGCTGTGTTCTGTTTGAAAAGCAGGAATTTTAACTGGTCAGTTTGGATGTGATTGACTTGTCTCAAAAGAAACATTATGAAACATTATGTTATAACTCCACAAACGTTAGCTTTGCAGCGTTGTAACAGTTGGTTTGTTTAAAGCTTTAAAAGGTGGTCTTTGCGAATGTAACTGGTTTCATGCACCAGTGAACATGCTCATTGTGGCTGGCTGAAGTTTCATTTTCATGCAAAAAAGTGCCTTTACATTGCTATCTACTGATCTCTTTTGCACTGAGCAACATTATCTAATAATCGTCTAACCATAAGACGATAAGAGAGTTTTGAGCGTAAAGTTAATAACAAGAACCGGTTCAAGCCGCCTCAGACTGCGGTACAGAACAATGTGGTTTTCCTATTATTCTTTTGCTTTGGCCATTTACATAAAACAGCATTTCCTGTTATGCATTTAATCTATTTAAGAGCTGTAAAGGTTGACGGAGCTGCATTTAGCAAACGGTTTCACTGCAGATCCAGTCGCTTCGCTGCAGAGCAGAAACCAGACATGACTTCAACCATTGGGGGCAAAATGTTTCTGTCCAGCTTGGCCATTTGGATCCTCCTCAGCGTTTCTGCTGGTAATGTCATTTTCAGATAATCTAGGGCTTGCTTGAAATGTCCTACAGGATGAGTTAAGTACAACCAATCTGGTCTTTTCAAAATTTTTGATTCTTTTCGAATTTTTGACATTTTTCAATTTGAACACAAAACAGTTCAACAAGCAATGATTGATCATTGCTTCGTAAGTAATAAGGATAATAGCTAAATAAATATCTGAATGTATAAATATACTTCTGTTTTTTTGTTTCAAATTTATTTTCTTTGTATATTAATTTTTTTATTACACTACATCCAGTAAAAACCCAACTAAACTAAAAAGAGGTTTAAACCTCATTAACCAGCCTTCATGATGATAAAGGCTGGTTAATGAGGTTCTTTAGCGGCTTTGATTCGCTTCTCAAATATTAATTTTACCGATGAGTATGTCAATCAAGAGGAAAACCAAGACAGCATCTGACGTATTAAAATAAATTCAGTTTAATGTGCTTATCACAGCAAAGAGCATCTTTAGAAAATTAGAGAGAAAAAAGCAAAAGCTAACTCTTCTTTAGGATTTTGTAACAGAAATACTACGGATAATACTTTTTGAGGTAAAACTACCTTAGATGGCAAATTTGAACTTAAATTCCCCATTTTCTTTAAACCTCCTTTGGGGTTAACTGGACGAGATTTTTACCCGACAGGCTCGTTCTTTTACATTTTTGTTGTGTGGTTTTGGGAACTGACGGTCTGACGGGACGACGCCCTCGCTAGCCGACCGTGACATTTGCCGTTCTCAGACCGCGGAGGGTTAATCTCACTGAACAGACAAACGTTAGAGGGTGAATTTAAGAAATCAAAATGTTTCAAATTTACTTTTACTCTGAGACTTTTTAGCAAATTTCAGACCCGTTTTACTGACCTCATATCCACAGATATAGCTTTTATAGCCTGGTATCAAAATTTCAACTAAACTTTGTGACCATGAGATAACAACATTGTTCTCTTTTTTTTTCTCTGGAAGGCTAGAGTCAATGTTTTTTTTTATGTTTTTTTTTCTTTTTCTTACTCTGGCTGCTAATCGTAAAACACACATAACTCTTGCATCACTTCAGTCTCGAATCCCCAGAAAGATTCTTCTTGCAGATGTAACAATTTCAGGCCTCAGCTGTGTTTCTGTGCATCTGATTTCCAACCTTTGTCTACACTCACAAGCTCTGTGCAGTGACTGAAAACATCAGATCGCAGATTAGTGTTTGGATCCAAACCTGAAATGATATGCTTGATACGGTATAGTCTTCAGTGTTGCTTCTCTTTCTTTTAATACAGCTATATTATGAACTTCAGTCTCAATCATTTATGTAATAGCTGAATATATTAGTGTTGTTAAGTGGTATATAGTGTTTATTAATCCCTTTTTGAAGCATTTTGTGTGGTAACTGTTTTAATTTTTATTTAATATCTTATTGAAAGAAGAGGAAATCTCTTTTCTTTATGTTTTGTTTGTTTCTAGGCGTTTCGTCTGCTGCAGATGTGATAAACTTGCCCTGCTGCTATGAGGGATCAGCTGCGGTTAAAGGAGACATCATCCAGTGTTTTGAACAAAAACCGAGAGGAGACTGTCCAAATCGCTTCTATCTGTAAGCACAGCAAATATAGAACAATCCTCCCTCTTTCATTTTCAGCTGTGATCTGTTTCTGCTTGACTTAAAGCTTGAGGGCTCCCCCTAGTGGTAGAAATTGTTTTCTACAGTTCTAGTGCTTCGTTTCTTTTAAAACAAATGTTTAGCTGGTTTTTGTAAACTTATATAGACAAACAACAGATGGACATAATTAAAGCATCATTATTTATCATTACAAAATGAGATCTGGCCTGTTTAAATCACAGATGTTGACTTTGGCGGTGTGAGCTTGACCATCATCATAAAATCCTAAGAGCATTCGGAGGCGTTAAATGGAAATACGATATCAGTTTATGAAACTGGATAGGGTTAGAGATTCAAGAAGTACTCCAAATATCTTAAAATTAGCCATTTTACTGATTACCATAAATAGTCTAATGGTGAAGATTCAGAATAACCTCTACCTTACCTGGAAGGTAGAAACAGTGATAATCTGTGATGTTTCTGTTTTATAGGGTCATTCTTAAGAGCGGACCGCATTGCATCAACCCAGATTCAAAATGGCTCCGACAGAAGATGAAGAAGGTGAGAAATGTCAGAGCTTACAGTGAGAGGAGCTGCACAAAACTGAGGATGATCTGAGTTTAAAGAACCTGTAGAGTTTAGAATGTCTGCGTCTAAAAATGAGGCCTTGTTTTATCTCATGTGGGTGAAATATAAATAAATGTATTGCTTGAATACAATTAGTAAAAAAAGAACCGTACCTCATTGTAAAATTATTACATTTTGCTTTAATTAATTCTACCTTTATCATTTGTACGATACTCAGAGGTGGTCCTAGCCTGTTTGGCATCCTGGGCGAACAAACCCACCGGGGGGAACGGGAGGGAATGCACTAAAGGAAAAAAACCCCTCAATACTAAAAAACATTCAATAAACATTTTTCTGCTTCTCTTTTCATTTTCTTACCACAGGAAAACCTGAAGTGTACTTTCCCCCAGAGGCATTGAGAATGCCAGGATTGAGACGTTGCTGCAAAGAACAAAAAAAGATTTTCTATCTGCAACAATATAAAACGACAGAAGAAGAAAGTGGTTTATAAGTTTGTGATTGATATTCGGTTAGTGATAGAAGCCCTCTGTTTTTCTTAGATCTGCTTTGCTTATTTCTTTCTGGAAATTAAATACATTAAAGGTGAAAGGTTGTATTTTATTGGATTATAAATAGTTTTCCCAACATATTTTTGCTAGATTTGAAACTGTAGCCTCATTCAGAAACATGGAGAGCTTTGTTTTCCCTATATGAGGAATGTTTAATCATTTATTCGCTTTAATAAAACTAAGTTTACACGAGTACAATTGTGTCATTTCCTTAGAATAACAAATATATATACTTGTATAAAACAAAGAGTGCACTGCACTGAACCCCATTGAAAACTTTGTGGTTATTCCACCAAATATTGATTTCTGAATTCTTCCTGAGTTAAAACATTAGTATTGTTGTTTGCATTATTCAGTAGCTCATAGAATAAAAGAACAATTTTCATTTTACTCAAAAGTAAAATCAGAGAAACTGATAATTTTTTCCAGAACTGTTTATGTAATTTGTTTCTTTGAAACCTGGTTTTAAAAGGTGCTGGTGTGAGAGACGCCAGTCACTGGTGTCTTGCAAAGGAGCAACTGGACTGTAACAAAAATTACATTAAAACTGAAGAATGGGTCAGTGTAAGTGGGTCACAAGTGTATGATGCTCAGAGACAACCTGTAAAGAAAAGTGTGGGAAAGTGGTCACAGGAAGCCGAAGAAACAAGTAGGTTTTGAGGTCACTGATCGGTTTTCTCTTTTCCAGCCACATGGAAAAAACCTGAGTGCCATGACTGAGCGTGTGACTGACAATATAAGCTTACGTGTGGACAACACAGAGAGTTATTGAGGAGTATGCAGAAGCAGCAAGGAGGACTGTAGGAAGAAACTGGAGAACACACATCTGGGGAACAATATTAGAGATGTGCGGTCAGAGATGCATAAGGAACCAAAGAAAACTCACCCATTACTCAACGACTGTAGACCTGCTGTCCAAGGTGGTATAGTTGTCGAGTTGACTCGAGCTTTGGCTTGATCGCAGAGGGAGCTGCGATCAAGCCAAAGCTCGTGTTGGTATGACATTTATTTAAATAAAGACTTTAACTGAACTCTGTCAATTTATGCCTGTTGGTTTGATTACAATTTTGAAAAGTATGTCAGTGCAACCATGACCCGTTTAATGTACCTCTGAACATATTCATTGTGCCCCCCTAAGTTTCGTTTTCACACTGGAACAAGACATTCAGTTTGCTTTCTGAAAATCTCTCTTGATTTTACAGACAGATGGAAGATAAAGAATTGGTTCAGGCTGGTGGGGGAAAATGTGGTTTTCCTGTTTTCTGGTTGTGACCCTTTCTGCGGTTACCTCAGAAATGTTCCTCTGAAGTATCATTACATAAAACAGCATTTCCTGTTGTCTCTTTTACCTACTTAAGAGCTATAAAGATTGACTGCACTGCATTTAGCAGCAGGTAGCAAACCGTTTCATTGCAGGTCCAAACGGCTTCACTGCAGAAAGCAAACATCTGGACGACTCCAAGCATCAGGAGCAAAATGTTTCTGTCCATCTTGGCTGTTTCAATCCTCCTCACCATGTCTGTCGGTAATGTACTTTTCAAAGAACTAAATTAAGATCTTTATCTAATCTTTTATCTGCAGAGTCTAGATATTTGAGATTTAATGAGTCAAATTTTGATCTTTTTCTGTTCCAACTGAAAACAGCTCAAACAAGCAAAGATTGGTTGTTTTTAAATAATAAATGCTGCAAGTATGACATTTTTACTAAAAAATTAAGCTTAAAACAAAGTAAGCAGTCTTTATGAACGTTTATTTTTCTGAAGAAGTGTAGCGTTTTAACTCGGTTCTCAAATATTCATTTTACCAACCAGCATCTCAACCAAAACCAATACAGGGCATTAATTATGCAGCACCGATTAAAGCCATTAAAAAAATAGACAAAAAAAAAAATCAATTTCTTCCTCTTAAGGATTCTAGAACAGAAATACTGTAGATAAATTGAGCTGAAACTACCTTTAGCAGGAAACCTTCACTGAAATTCAGTTATTTCTCTAATTTATTTGCCCATATGAACATGAGAGTGGAGATTTAAGAGATGAAAATGTCTGAAAATAAACTTTACTCTGTTTTCCTAGGGCGTTCGTCGGCTACAAGCCAGGGTCAAATCAGCCTGCCCTGCTGTTTTCATGGGATGGAGAAGGTTGAGGGGAAAATCACCGGGTGTTTCGAACAAAAAAGGACATCGCCCTGCAGGAAACATTTCTATCTGTAAGCACAGGCAATATTAAATACGTTCATCCTTCCACCAACTTCTTCTCAAAAGATTTTACCACAATGTTCCGATTCTTTATTTTTAAGCTTCCCCTACTGGTACAGTTTTAAATCGACATTTGTTATAATTTTTTTTTTTTCTTTTTCTGATTCATTGTGAACAAATTTAGTAGATTACTGATGCATTTCATTATTACAACAACACACTTCTGTGTTTCATTTGCTTTTATTTTAAAACAGGCATTTAAATGCCAGGACCTTTTCAAGACTTTGCAGCCATGTGAACAAATTATGTTAAATTAACTTTAGGACAAATTTGGATGAATGGGAATTAAATATCACTTTGAACAAAACTGAGAAATTTGAGAAAATCAAAGCAGCACCAGCTATTTTGGCAAAATTAAAAACAACGAGTGGTTTTGGTTTTTCCAAAATAGCTAACGAACTTAGTGAGAGCTTTGCCAAACCACTACTGGGTGTGCGCCTTACCAGAAGCACAGAAATGAAATTGTGACATTTGTCTCGTTGTAGAGTTGCAACTCACGGAAAACCACCGCTCTGCGTTAAACCTGACTCCAACTGGCTCCAGGACAAAATCCAGAAGGTGAGCATCAACAGCGGAAAGCAGATCCGGTTAAATCAGCCGATCGTCGCTGTGTGAAGAATCTGCACCATTATTTTATGTTACCTTACGTAACTGCTGAAGATTTGGGTGAAACATGTTAGATTTGGAAGTCCTCTTCCTCTGAGATTTAAGTTTCTCAGTTTTAGTATCAAATTCACAAAGCAAATATCACAAATGGCATCAAGCCACAAACATGAGGAGCTGCATTTTTTACTGCTGCTTCAATTCGGTTAATAAATCTGAACAAATAACTGATGAAATCAAAAACATACCAGATGGCAAGGATTTTACATGTTGGATTAATCAACCGCTCTGTTGTTATAGGAAATAGAAAGTGACGCCATTGGGAACATTTATGACTCTTCACAAAAAAAAAAAAAAATTAAAAAAAATTCACATAAAAAAGAAAATATCCTGTAAACTTTTGCTTCCCTTTGTTTTTTTACAGGAACACTTGAAGTGTCCTCCTGCCTACAAGTACTGAAGAAAATGATTACAAGACTGAGAATAACTGCAATAACAACAAAAAAAGTACAAATAAATAAATAAACGTTCCTACTTTTTAATTTGCAACAATACAAACTAACTGTAGGAAACGTTTTTTAATAATTTGCTAATCAATGACAGAAACTCTCTGCTCTCCTTTCTTCCCTTCATAATCAATGTTTGTTTCATTTAATCACTTTATAAACGTTCACACAAATAAAGTCTGAGATCAGCGAAAGCATTTAACATCTGAGCAAAATAAACTAGTTAAAATAATCTGACTCTTGTTTTTTCTGCTTTATATATATAGATACAATTAACTGGATTCTTTTAAATTGGTTTTGTTTATTATCTGGTTATTTCAAAAACAACCATTTTGGTTGTTTTTGTCCCTGAAATAATAATAACAAAACAAACTCAGAAAAGAGAAACAACGACCATCCAAAGAGGATCATTTAAACTTCAGTTCACGACCCCTGAATCAAAAGACTAAATTATCGGATTCCCCACAAGCTGCGGTTGCCAGTTTTACTGTATTTACACGCTAAGATTCTGGCAACCGCAGCCGCTTGCATGTTACCGTAAGTTAGCCGTTTTTTACAGTGTGCCCAGGCCTGACGGCTGGCATGGGGATTTCCAGCAGTCGATGGGTAAGAGGAAGAGTAAACTTGAACAGGTCATCCTCCTCATCATCATCATCACACCAACACAAAGACACAAGAGACAAACCACAATGTCGGCACTCACTGTAACTAACTGCAGTTTTGAGTCATCATCCACCCAGACTATGGTGTTTTAATACGGAGAGGAAGCAGCTCCACCATGCAGAGGCTTTTCTACCGTTTACTATTATCTACCGTTTAGTTTCCAACTCCTGTCTTTCTCTTCTTTCAGTTTCTTTAAGTGTCTAAAAACTCTAGTTTATTCAACTCTTGGAGGCAAAATTAGTTTTTTAATTTAGTAAGTTTATCTTTCACAAACCCACACATAGAGGTTCAAAATCTAAAACTCGCAAAATTCATTTGACTTACAGAGCAGAAGATGCAATTCAAATGTTTTACAGTGTAATGACATATTTAATTATTACTATATTACTGTTTTATTATCTCCTTTACAGACCCAGCTTGGATTTAGCGGCGCTGCATTAAAATGATTTGGGTCTCATTTATTATTAATGTAGATTTTGAATCTTCTTCTTTACGTGGCTCCATGGGGCTCAATCAACTGTCTGTTTAAAGCCATTCCACATGCTTTTTACATGAAACTCTCATTTAGAAACTGAAAAACAGTTGAAACACTGAGTTCCTTCAAATCAAAGCTGTGTAGAGTTGCTACTGTAACATTGATCAAGCTGGTTTCTCAATTGGCGACTGTATGATGTTTTTCCGACTTTTTATTTTTGTGATTTTTCTCATGTGAAGCACTTTGAACTGAACTGCATTGTTGCTGAAATGAGCAACACAGATAAACCCGACTGACCAAACTTGACTTACATGAGTTCATCTCAGGTCCAGCAGCTTGAATTCAAGACAGACACAAGGAAGGAGGAAATCAATCTGGTGGTCATCGTCAGTCCTGCAGCTTCTGCTCCTATTCAGTAAATAAAACATAATAAATAACCTTAAACAAACTAGAAAGAAATGGCTCCCAATGAGCAGTTGGCATCAGTTAGCTGCTAGCTAACAGTAGTTAGCGTCAGATAACATTTGTAAAATTAAACATAGGTAAAATGGACAACATTAATAATGATAACAGTATGCAAAACCTGGAAAAATTACTCATGAAACACAGTGTATTATTAAATGTGTCTAAAATTCATGTTATAATAGCAAAGAAAGCAAAGACTTGATCCTAATACTTCCACAGTTACCAATGGCAGCAGAAAAAGGGGGCGGAGCTGTCAGTTACCGGTTGCTATGGTAACCACCAACTGTCAAGAGCAGCGCAACTTAAAACACCAAAAAACTGTCAGATGGAAAAACTTTGCTGACTAAACAAAATAAATTCAACGAATAAACAAACAAATTTTGACAAACTTCACATCAATAATATTAAGATAAAACCTTGTGACACAGTTTGACACCAAATCTGACCCAGATGAGTCTGGACTTCATCTGGGTCAGATTTGTAGTTGGAAAACGGTGTGATCGTCTGCCTTAGTGACTGTGTTGTTATCAAACATTTAACAGAGCTCCAACTCACTGGCTGATTTCTCAGAGCTTTGACTGTTGACGTTTGAAAAGCTGCCACTGCAGTGCAACCCACTTCGTGCATCTGGTTCATTGTGGTCGTACGTTTCGACTTATCAGCAGAATCTCAAGTTTCATTCTCATGACAAAAACTTCTTTAGATTTTTTTATCTGATAATTTCCTGCCTGTCCTGCAACGTTATCTCAGAGTGATCTGATATACGAGGAGTCTCCTCTGTTAGAAAAGCAAACTCATGTTAAGAACTGTGTCAGGCTGCATGACATTGTGGTTTGTTGATTCCTTAAAATGACATCCTTGGTCGTGACCCCAGAAACAAGAGATCGATTCCTGCTTTGTTAGTTTGAAGCACCGACATTCAGCAGCAGGTAAACTGTTTCGCTGCAGAGCAGACCAAAAACATGGACGACTTCAACCATCAGTGTAACATAGTTAATATTGTACAGAATTCCACTTATCATTACTTCCAAGTTTGGCTTGGTTCTAATGGGTGAAACAGCACCCCCTCCTGGTGGTTGGCAACATTAAATATAGTGAACCCAGACATCTCGTCGCCAGTTCACAAGAGATGGGGAGAGGGTCTTCGCTGCAGCCTGCGGAAAGGGGCGGTGACGGACCACTGTCAGTCTCATACCTTATATGGAAATGGGACTATTGCATTCCGGAAATGAAGGGGGCGCTATTTTCACAATCACCAGTATAAATACCTTAAAGAAGCGGGGCTAAGAGGTCGACTGGAAGAAGTTTGAGAGGTTTCCCCACTGACGATCGGCACGCGATTCACAATGGAACAACCACAAAGTCAGCAAAAGGTATTTTCTACCTTATTAAAACTTCTTTTTACAGAGTAAATCGATACACTTTTCTACATTAGGTTGAAAATATAATTGACAGCTGTAAACGAGTGAAATTCGTAGTTCGGGAAGGCTAATTTTAGCATGTAGCATAGCTAATCATTTCCGTGCAGGCCACCATTAAATAAAAATCTAAAAGTAGAAAAATGTATCATTGAAAAATGTATTTTATGCTCAAAATTTGTTTTTCTATTTTCATTATACAGATGCACGTGTCTTTGCAACATACGGAACGGAGAGAAAATTCTTCCGTACTGAATGAACGACAGGTGTCGCTGTCCGCTTTGCTCATGCAGGGCCGATGAGTCCAACAAGGTTCAGAACCACATAGCAAGAACTGCTATGGTTCAACATAACGGTATGCAAAACTACACTAATGAATGGTTTTTACATACTTATCAGTTCTCTAGTGTTTTTCTTTTATTTTATTTTTAAAGGTTAATATTTTTTTTAAATGTTTTTGTACATCAATGTTAAATTTCTGGAAAGTCTTAATATTTTTTATAAACTAACAGCTTTTTTTTATAAGTTAACAGCTGCCATCATAAGTGTGTGTAGTATCCAGAGCTGATACTGTAATAACCATTAGCACTACTTCAATGTATTTTTAGTAACTGTGCACCAAACTACACATTTAAAAGAAACAAAGTATTTGGTGAAATGGCTATTAAGTACTGTTTTACTGATTATAACGTGCAATGTAATATTACCCATTTATTTAAGCAGACATTAATAAAAATGATGTTATGTGCACTAATAGGTATTTTAAAACCTAAAAGGAAACATTTTAACACGAGACAACAAATTAAGGCTAGAGGAAACCTAATATAAACATTTATCTGTGTAGGGTGTTTTCATTTTTTAATGGATTAAAATGTGTTCTTCATTCAGTTAAGTTACTCGCATTATGTTGCGTATCAACAACATTAACTCAAGAGTATAAGATTTGGAAAAATTGTCCTAATTGTTCATTTTTTTGTCAAAGTTACAGAGTAATTGGGTAAATCTAATTAGTCAATACCTGCCCTTGGCTGTTTGAGCAATATCACTTCTACAATTTCAATTCATTTTTTGCAGAATATATATTTGTTATCTGGAAGCCATTGTGATTTCTATTTTTAAGATTAATTCAAACAGTCTGTTTAAACATATCTACAATGTATATAATGTTTTTTTAATTTTGTTCATTTCTTTTTTTAAGATTAATTCATAATCATGTCATAGCCATTTTTCCTGTATGAGTCTTGCAATGCACCTGTTTTTTTATTATCATTATTTTCAGATGCCTTTGATTGAACTGGAAGCTGTTCTCCAGGAGGTGATTCTGGCACAGGGAGACATCTTACCTCACCTTGGCATTGACCTGCAAGTGCTTTGAAGCCATTGTGTCTGACCCAGTTTTCAGGAAGAAGACTCACTTTGCTTGGCTAGATGGTAAGGACCTTTGACTTTTTTTCACCTAAAACTTTAGATTTCAACTACATAAAATCTGTTTTTCATTAACAGGTGAGATCAGCTGGGCTACATTTTCAGAGTCATTCAAGGCAGATGTTCTTCCTGCAACCAGCAATATAAAGACTGTGTGGGCTTTCACCGGACATGGAAGATGAGGAGAGTTCCCTCGTTACGACTCTGATGACATACCTGGACACTGCCCTGAATGCCAGCACTGAATGCTAGGACAATATTAGTTGTTTTCTATAGTCTTTCACACATTTCAGTTCTCACACATTGTTCGTTTTTTTTTTTTTTTTTTTTTTTTTGTGAAATGCCATTTTAAATCATTTATGCTGAAGCACATTTGCCTTTTGACTTGTTCAGTCATTTGTTTTTCGTAATGTGTTATTTCAATATTATGTACATTTTTGAATGTTCCTTTTGTTGTAGCTCAGTTGATTTACATTATTAGTTTTTACAGAAATGGTGTCGTTTCCACACAGAGTTACATTGTGGCTGCATTTTGTTGGAGAGAAAGTAGAACCAATAAATTAGTTGTAAATATATTGTAACAATGTTGTTTAGCAATTGGATAACCTTGTTTTAAAAATTTGAAATACATGCTAAGTTAATAACTTGCAATATTTTGTATGTGTAAATGCAATGTTTCCTATAATTTTAAACAATGACTGGAATCAATAGAAATTTTCTTTACTAACCTGACATACGGCTAAGTTGTTTGTGTTTTAACAGTCAGAATCAACTGTTGTTTTATGATAAAGCAAGCACATACAGAAACATTGTTTAGTTACAAAGTCATAATGCAAACATAAGGTTAAAGGTGAGCTGAGAGAAGGTGGAGACCAGGTGGAGGTGATGGAAGCTCAGCAGTTGCACATCAAGCCGGAGTTTCTGAAGGGTGGAGGAGATGAGACCGGCGCCGTGATCGGATGAGATGAAGACAGTTATAGTTACAATTTACACAGGTTTAATTTATGTATCCAGTGAATTTATTAAAAAAAGGTTTTCATATAGAAAAAAAATAACTCCTGAACAGCGAATCATTCTCTCTGACAGTTCCCAGCGCAGTGTCTACTGCCGGGTCCGAAGATTATTTCTTATCAAATAAACTTTATAAAACCTACTTTCTGTGTGAGTCTTCCCCAGGCTGAAGCTAAATTTAAAGTTTTAAATGAATCTCTGAAGCTAAATTTAAAGTTTTAAATGAATCTCTTTGGGTTTTGCAACAATTGCATATTTAAGGTCTTTGGAGCGCAGTTTATGAATCGATTGCAATTAGAATAGATTTGTAATTTCTAAACGGAATAATGGGACACCAACCAGTTTACTGGTTAAGACATTATGGTAAACAATGTTAACAGTTGAGCTTGTTAGAAGTTCAAAAGTCATTTAATTTGTTTGTAAATTATATTCACCACATGAATAATAAGAAAAAATATTTGGCAAATAAACAGAACAAAAGTGCTGTGAATGGACGGACCAGGTTGGCCAAAATTGTTGACCAAACCTCTTTTCCATCTAGTCCTTATTGAATAAGGCAAAAGATATTATATTTTAGATTTTAACTTATTTATTTTAAGAATACTGTTCACCACATCAAAATCTATTATTTGAATTTCAACACCAGAAAGTATTTGTTTCTATCTGTTTTCTTAATCTGCGATGGACTGGCGATCTGTCCAGGGTCCATCAGCAGCTCTCACCTCCCCGCTATATGTGTATAATAATTAATGGATGGATAAATGTGTTCTTAATGTAATGTACATTTGTCTCTAAAATATTAATTTAATTTATGTTTTATGACTTTTGTTTGGGATAGTTAGGGTGTAAGGATAGATAAATACATCACCATAATGATTCCTTCTTTTAGATTGTTTGTTAATAATATAATTTTAACATCGAAAAGAAAGATTTAATAAACGGAACATATATGACGTATGTCATTTCCTTAATGTTTAATTTGTAATTAATTTTAAATGTTAAAAGTGTTATTGGGTGTTTTGAAAAGTTTTGAAAAGAAGTTTTGAAAGTTTAAGTTTTGAAAAGGGGTAGTCAAATAAAATGCGTTATTATAATTATGAAAACACGGCGCACCCTTCATTTCCTTATTATTGCTTATTGTAGATTGTTTGTTACTAATGTAATTTTAACATCCGAAAAAAAAAAGATTTAATAAAGGTTAAAAAAAAGGGGACATACCACGTGACAGACATACCACGTGACTGACGTAACACGTGGAATGTAATTTCCTTACTGTTTAATTTGTAGTTAATTTGTAATTAATTTTAAATGTTAAAAGTGTTTTTGGGTGTTTTGAAAAGCGTGGTCAAAAAAAAAGCATTATTATTTATTATGATTATTAAAACACGGCTGCTACAGGAAATGGTGTCACTGGCGCCCCCTTCATTTCCGGAATGTAATAGTCCCATTTCCATATAAGGTATGAGACTGACAGTGGTCCGTCCCCGCCCCTTTCCGCAGGCTGCAGCGAAGTGTACTTGGAGATGGGCGCGAGGTAGGTTCACTAGAAACATTGTAACGGTTCTGGGGGATGTTCTGCTAGTTTGCTGCTAACGCCAAATACTGTTTCCTTGTAGGGTGCTGTACGTCCTGTAGCGAACCTGGTCCCTGATTATTGTAAATTCTGTTCAACACAGGTACATATTGTGTTATTTATCTATTGTTTTATTTCCTTATAATTCTGTCTAATGTTAATGTATCAGATACGGCCGTTGGCCAGTTCACAAGAGATGGGCGCGAGGGTGCTGTACGTCCTGTAGCGAACCTGGTCGCTGATTATTGTAAATTCTGTTCTACACAGATAAACTTCATTTTTATCTCATCCTGTGTCCTGGTCCGGTGTTCACACAACGCAGAGCTGATGAAAGGCCATTATAATTAAAAAGGTTACATTGGTGCCCGTGACCCGTTCTTCAACTACGCCAGCGTGGTGGCCACGTCTACTTCCCGGAACGCGGGCTCCGTCTACTTCCCGGAACGCGGGCTCCATCTACTTCCCGACGCCTCAACGGATCGTGAGCGGCGCATCGGTCCCGGTTATCAGACATGGTGCTCCGTATGAACTCTTTGCCGCTTCGGCAGTGTAGTGGTGGTCAGTTTTGAAATCGTGGTGTTATTTTTATTATTATTTTAACAGTTTTGTGTGTCGAGCAGAGCTAACGTTAGGCTGCGCTCTGGTTTTTACCGGAATTCTTTTTTTCTTTCTTCGCTCTCTCTAAGGAAGAGCACTTTGAAACAAAATTACTTTCAATGTTACAGTTTTATTTTACTCAGGCTTTACTTGTTGATCTGTTGAAGACGCACTTTTGCCACTCTTTTTTTAATTTGTAAGTTCTTAAAAAAAAAAAGTTTTTTTTTTATTTATTGATTTTTGTTTTTGATCACTAAGTGCTGTGAGTTATGGCAAGCAACAATTCTTTTGGTAGGGGAAGGGGGTTTAGAATGTTTACTCCTATGCCTGCAGTTGCTACAGGCAGGGGTTGGTTTTTGAATACCCCAGACGCATCTACACCAAAACCAAACTTTGCTTATTTGGATGAAAGAGTTAACGACACTGTAGATGCTCCACATTGTGATGTTGATGGAAGACTTTTGAATGACATAGCTTCACGAATTGGAGTTTCTATAGGTGAAAGTATTGCATCAAGCATTGAGACCCGTTTAAGTAACACAATGGGTCCAGGGGTGGTTGGAGCTAAAGCTAACGAGTCTGCCATGTTAAATGTCATTGTTCGCCCTGATGTGAAAGAACCTGTGAGTTTTAAAGGGGATCATGATTCATGTTCAGTCCAAGAGTGGGAGGTTATGATGTTATCTTGCATGAAAAAGAAAGGCACTCCCGTGGCTGAACAGGCTGATGAGGTGATGTCTAAGCTGGTGGGGAGGGCACATGAAGTAGTTAAAGTTGGCATGCGCAGTAAGCCAGTTTTAAATGTGACTACAGGACCTTAGCCCATTTTTGAAATACTGAAGCAGCACTTCAGTGATACTGTGTCCTCTAGTTTGCCCTTAGCGGATTTTTATGCTACTGTGCCCCACCCTAATGAACATCCCTTTGACTATTGGCTGAGACTCAACAAAGCCATGGATGTCTACACAGCTGGAAGCTCACCAGACCGCCTGGACCGGGTCATCGCTCTGCTCGAACGTGTTCTGGAGCAGCAACCACAACAGCACACGTTTCAAAGTAGAGCCAAAGTACCCACCCAGAGGGCCCAACCGACGAAAGAAAGGCCTGCTGGACCTTGTGCTGTGTGCAGCGATGGAGGACACACTACTCAGTACCACTGCAGGTCCAACCACCTGTGCTTCAGCTGTTTTGCACCTGACCACATCCGAGCAGAGTGTCCAGGGGCTGTGGTGAGGAAGCCTCGGAGCGATAAGCAGGTGGTGCCGTCTCAGGAAAACTGACTGGCCTGCATGTGGTGGGGGCAAGTGTTTGGCCTAAAAGTGATCCCCCTGTTCTAAATGTAGAAGATGACATGGAGTCTATATGTCAAAGTGCATGTGAAGTGAGAGAAATGGGATATACACCAATATTCCAAAAGACTCAGAGACTCAAACAGCATGACAACTTGTTCTATGAAGATGTGACACTGGGAGGAGTGGTTACAGTCAGAGCTTTGCTGGATAGTGGGTCGATGGCGTGCACACTGAGCTCTAAAGTAATACCTCAACTGCTACATCAGGATGTTTTAAGGAGCCCCACCCTTGAGCCAACAGCCACTGTGTTGATTGGGTGTGGGGGGTCCAGGACCTTACCTTCTGGCATGTGCGATCTAGAGATGAGTCTTTATGACTTCAAAGTGATTGTCCCAACATTGATTGTTGAAAATCAGAATGAAGAACTGATTGTTGGTAGTAACCTGTTGAGATACATTATTAACAGGTTTAAGCAGAGGCAAGATCTCCAGGACCAGGGCCCCACAGCACTCTGTAGTGAGGCAGAGCAGAAACTGCTAGGTTTGTTGGCAGGGGTGGAAGCTGCCGATGAAAATGTCCATGATGCAGTTGGAACTGTCAAAATCAAGCGAGCTGTTACTCTTGAACCTATGACAGAGCATCTGATCTGGGGCAAGTTGCCACAGGTGAATAATCTGTTGGCTGGATGTACTGTTGTGGTGGAGCCAACAACAGTAAAATCTAAACCAAGAACAGTCTTAATAGGGAGGTCGGTGTCAATTCTTAGAGCAGATGGGTGGCTCCCATTAAAGGTCATTAATCCATCAGAGAAGCCGGTCACCTTGAGACGAATGCTAAGTTGGCTGATGTGTGCACTTGTGATTCAGTGGAGATGTTTGCTGGTTCTCAACTCGGCATCAATCAACAAATACAAGTGCCATCGGACAACAGTACAAAACACAGCCTCGTCTCAGAGGACTCCACCTTGCCGGATCATCCACACCTTGTGACACCGTGCACAGTTGACACTCCTCAGGCAAAGCTGAGAGGACTGGGACTATCAGAATTGGACATTGAGTCATGTGACGTTGCCCCTGAATATAAGGCTAAACTAGCTGAGCTAATTGTCCAATACCAGTCGATCTTCTCAAGGGACAAGCTGGATTGTGGTAAAGCCACTGGGTTTCTACATCGCATCAGAGTCATGGATGAAAAACCATTCCGATTGCCATGTAGGCGCATACCACCAACCCAGTATGAAAAATTGAGAGAGGCATTGGATGAGATGGAGGAGCGTGAAATCATACAAAAGTCTAGCAGTGAGTTTGCATCTCCTTTGGTGATCGTGTGGAAGAAGTCTGGTGACTTAAGGATCTGTAATGATTTCCGATGGATCAATGCACGCACTGTGAAAGATGCACACCCACTCCCTCATCCAGCTGATGCCCTAGCATCAGCTGGATGAGGGATCCATCTCAACCATGGATTTAACCTCTGGCTATTACAATGTGGAAGTGCATGAGGCTGACCAAAAGTACACTGCCTTTTCATCGCCATTTGGATTGTATGAGTATAATCGGATGCCTCAGGGACTTTGTAATAGTCCAGCAACATTCATGAGAATGATGTTAAACATCTTCGGTGACCAGAACTTCATGAGCTTGTTGTGCTATCTGGATGATGTCCTGGTGTTTGCTCCAACAGAAGACCTAGCGCTTAAGCGCCTACACATGGTCTTCCAGAGACTCCAGAACCATAACCTCAAGCTCGCCCCAAACAAATGCCACTTTCTGAGAAGGTCAGTGAAGTTCCTCAGTCATTTCATCAGCATTGATGGGATCCAGTCTGACCCTGATAAAGTGACTGCTATCACCGCCATTACTGAGTCAGACCTTATGGAGGTTGGCACGAATATTCCCTCACAGAGGAAGATCCGCTCCTTCCTTGGCATGGTAGTCTACTACCAGCAGTTTATTGAGGGGTGTTCTGCTATGGCCAAACCATTGTTTCAGCTGATCTCATGCTCTAAAGGTCCACGTGTGGGTGGGAGAAAACGCCGTCAACTCCGCAAACAGCTCCGTGCTGAAGATTGGACTGCAGATTGTCAGGAGGCTTTCCATCAACTGAAGCAGTCTTTGCTAGATCATGTGGTGCTGGCCCACCCAAACTTCAATGAGCCCTTTCTCCTGTCCGTGGATGCTTCTACCAACGGACTTGGTGCAGTCCTGTCACAAGTGCCGGCTGGTGGTTCAACAGCCAGACCGATTGCTTTTGCAAGTAAAGCGCTAAGCTATGCCCAATCTAAATATCCTCCCCACCGACTGGAATTCTTTGCCTTAAAATGGGCGGTGTGTGAGAAGTTCCATCACTGGTTGAGAGGTCACAAATTCACCGTGTGGACAGACAACAATCCACTAACCTACATCCTGTCCAAAGTCAAAGCTCGGCTGGACGCGTCAACTAAGTTGGCACCATTCCAGTTTGACATCAAGTACATCCCTGGGTCAAAGAATGTGGTGGCTGACGCCCTTAGCAGAGAGCCCTTCGTACAGTCTAGTACGTCTCACCGTTTGACGAGAGTGCCTTATGACGAGCTGCTGGCAGAGGCCGCAGTGGTTGGTGCTAATGGAATCCAGGAGGTGTTTCGCTGGTCAGCCAACCCCCCTGCAGCATCTGAGTGTGACCCACAGATATGTCAGGGTGCGGCGGTTGTTAAGACAGGAGCAGTATCATCACTAGAGGTTGCTGCTGTACTCCAGGGATGCAGTGAAAATGGTCCTGTGGTGTGCCCTCATGCTCTTCTCCTGCCACAGTTCTCACAGACTGTTCTGACAACCCCACAAGTCGACTCAGAGGTGCTGTCACTTAAAGTGTTGCAGGAGAGGCAGAGAAATGACCCAGTTCTTAATAGGGTGAACTTCTTTGTAGAAAGAAAATGGAGACCTTCCAGGAGGGAACGTGTCAAGGAGTCATCAGAAGTCCTCAAGCTTTTGAAAGGCTGGGAAAAGTTTGCATTGAGAGATGGAGTTCTGTACTGGGTAGCTAAAAACCCTGTCACAAAGACTAAGTCCTACCTTTTTGTCGTGCCCCGCTCACTGCATCAGAAGGTGTTACAAGGCGTTCACAATGAGGCTGGTCACCAGGGTCAGCAACGGACTCTATACCTGACAAGACAGAGGTTTTATTGGCTTGGCCTGGTGCACGATGTTACCGAGTATGTAAAACACTGCAGACGGGTGTGTTGTCAGCAAGTCACCAGAGCCAGAAGCAAAAGCTCCTCTGATAAACATAAGAAGAACCTCTGGAACTTGTCAGTATTGATTTCTGGACTGCTGAGGATTCTTCAAACCGCTCACTGGATGTGCTCGTAGCTACTGACCACTTCACAAAGATGGCACATGCGTTCTTGTGCCCCAATCAGTCAGCTAAAGCAGTCGCACACCAGTTATGGAACAACTATTTCTGCATCTATGGGTTTCCCAAGCGACTGCATTCTGATCAGGGGGCCAGTTTTGAGAGTTTGCTTATTGCAGAGTTGCTGAATGTAGCGGGCGTGCAAAAGTCCCACACTACGCCTTATCACCCCATGGGGAATGGCTCGTGTGAGAGAATGAACCGGACTCTAGGCAACATGATTCGAGCACTGCCACCAAGAGCTAAACATCGTTGGCCTCAGACCCTGAAATCTCTAACATTTGCCTACAATTGTACAGTGCATGAGACGACAGGATATGCACCGTTCCTGCTCATGTTTTGGAGGGTGCCACATCTTCCAGTGGATGTCATCTTTGGCTCAGTGCTCAGTGATCCGGAGGTGGTGGATTATGACCGCTATATTGAGTCCCTGCAGAGAGACATGAGAGAGGCTATGGCTGTAGCCCAGTCAACAGCAACCAAACAGCTCCAGCGTCACACTGAGCTCTACAACCGGAGAGTTCGTGGTGTACCAGTAGATGTGAACGACAGAGTGCTGCTGGCCAACAAAGGAGAACGTGGAAAAAGGAAGCTTGCTGACCGCTGGGATAGCACGGTGTATGTGGTGGTTGGAAAGGATGATGAGAGCCACACCTTCAGAATCCAGAATCCCACTACAGGCCAAGTAAAAGTGGTCCACCGCAACCTGCTAATGCCAGTAAACTTTCTGCCTTTACCTCAGGATGACCAGGAGGAGGTTGTTCTGTCTCCGACATCAAGTTCACTTGACCTAAGTGTTGGGAGGTCACCAATCAGTGATGTCATTTCTAACTCAGCAGAGTTTAGAACAAGAGCGTGGGTATCTGACCTACCTTTGGGAGCAAGCAGCGAGACAGATGGAGATGCCGAGCAGGTGGAGGGCACTGTGCTGGAGGGAGCCACGGAACCTACTAATGCCCTATCAGAGGGCAGGGTGTTGCCATTAGCCCAGCCAGTCCTTGATCAGTTACAACCCTCTGATGGAACTGTTTCGATGGACAGCAGTTCAGCAGACCCCGGTTGCACAGCAGTCCGAATGGCTTGCCCAGAGACCTCTCTGACTCCTATTCCTGACACTCTCACTGATGTACCTGTTACTAGTACTTCTACAGTGGCAGTAGTTGATAGTGCGACTGCCCGTAGATCTAGAGCTGGGCGGTTGTTGAAACCAGTGACGAGACTAATTGAAAGTGATGCACCAAAGAACAGCATTAGTTTGATGAGTTCTTAATTGTAAAACTACAGTTCTATTTGTTTCAATTTTGACCTTGATGTTTTATAACAATTTTGATATTTCGTGTCTGTTTTGCTATTTCGGAAGGTGCGTTTGCAGTTGCATATTAGCAAAATATGTAAATGGGCATATTTTTTTTTTTCCCCATGTATGTAGGGAGGGTTTGGCCAACCTTTTCTCATACTGATCCCCATGGGGTAGTCTGTGACTGGATATCTGTAACTGTGAATTTGATGTGATTGTACCTCACAAGCGACTTTGGAAACGGTGGTTGTGTATTGGTTTTCTGTGCATTTGAATAGTGGTCTTAGTCCCTTTTGTACCTGGACCTTGCCCAGTGTTACTGAACTTTATTTCTTTTTCGTTCTCTTTCTTGTTTTTTTTTCTATTTTGTTTAGTTTTGTTTGTTGTAATGGGGCAAGTGGAATTCAGCAGGAGGGAGTGTAACATAGTTAATATTGTACAGAATTCCACTTATCATTACTTCCAAGTTTGGCTTGGTTCTAATGGGTGAAACAGCACCCCCTCCTGGTGGTTGGCAACTTTAAATATAGTGAACCCAGACATCTCGTCGCCAGTTCACAAGAGATGGGCGCGAGGTAGGTTCACTAGAAACATTGTAACGGTTCTGGGGGATGTTCTGCTAGTTTGCTGCTAACGCCAAATACTGTTTCCTTGTAGGGTGCTGTACGTCCTGTAGTGAACCTGGTCGCTGATTATTGTAAATTCTGTTCTACACAGATAAACTTCATTTTTATCTCATCCTGTGTCCTGGTCCGGTGTTCACACAATGCAGAGCTGACGAAAGGCCATTATAATTAAAAAGGTTACATCAGCACCAAAACGTTTCTGCCATCTTGGCTCCTCATTGTATCTGCTGGTAACAAACTTTTTCTTACGTTTTTGTTGTTTTTTTTTTAAATTCACAAACCCAGAAAAAAAATTATTCTCTGATCTTTCATTTAGTAATTTAGCTGAGTGTTGCTAGTTATGGACAAATTAACTTTTGCGCATTGGTGAGAAGTTGCCTTTGTTTATCCATATTTGTGTATTTTGCTGTTATAAAAACTCTAGAGTTGGATCCATTCCTTCATCTATTGTTATTTTAACGCCTAAATCTTATTATGTATGAACAACAAAGCAAGAACTGAGGCTGAATTATTTGTATTTTTTTTTTTTAATAACCAGTCAGTGAGTAAACTTGGAAGTTTTGATCTTAATTACTAGGTTTGTTAATAACTTTCTGTCAAGTTGGGTTAATGACATCATGGAGGGTTTTAACAAAAAGCATGGCCACTCTGTAAGAACAGTAACTATAAAAACAGGTGAGTGAGCTCCCTCTGGTGGAAGAGTTATTCATCAACACTTAATTGGCTTTTTTTGTTTTGTTTGTTTTTTTTAAACGATGATATAATTTTACAGAATACTGATTCATTTCATGTATGTCACTGAAGAACAATTATTTGTTTCCTTTGTTTTAGGAAAAACAAATGCTTTACTGTAAAAAGAACATACTATTATCTGCATTGGCATCACTGAAGTAGTCCCTGAATGCATCACAGGAGTCCCTGAATGCATCAGAGGAGTCCCTGAATGCATCAGAGGAGTCCCTGAAGCCTTTGCAGCTCAGCTGGTTGTGCAGCGGACGGCGAAGCGTCTGATTCTGACTCTGCTCAGCCTCAGTCTGATCAGACGCCAAACTGATCGCTGATCTTATAAAGTTATGACCGTTGCTTCACTTGACTCTTACAATCCATTTCAGGCGTTTGCGTAATTGTAAATTGCGGCCACTCAGTTCATATTATCTGCAACATCTGCAGTTTCGTTCCCATGCTAGAAGCGGCTTTTAGTTTTCAGCCGTCTGTGTCATTAAATCTATCAATGAACAATCTAGCTGAGAAATTTCACCAGCTGATGGGAAACTAGTAGTAAGAACCGGTTCAGGCTGCGTCAGACTCTGGTAGATAAGAATGTGGCTTTCATGTCTTTCAGGTCATATTCTACGTCATTATCTCAAAGGTTTTCACTGCGTTTTCTGCATACACCAGTTCCTGTTAGCTCCTTTCTGCTTACTAATTTTAATAACGCTGTAGGTTGGTGGGGCAGCTGCATTTCGTATATAACAAACGGTTTCATTCATTTCTGGTTGGTTTTATAGCAGACATGTTGACGGGTTTCACAATCAGGGGGAAAATGTTTCTGACCATCACGGCCGTCTGGATCTTCCTCTCTCTCGCTGCCGGTAAAGTAGATTTTAAAGCTTTGGGATGATTCAATGTTTTACGCAAAGATACTTGCTGAGTCAACTTCTGGTGTGTTTAAGTGCAAACATGCTAAACTGACAGTCAAAATGAGGAGTTAAAACTTTATTTTCTGAAATTATTGCAGCATAATGTTCTTAAGGAACATAGATATTTGTTCAATTCCACAAAACTAATTTCAATAAATGAAATTTGAAAAAACAGGATGTATGGTTGCACTTTGCACACAAAAACATTTTAATTCATTTTAATGTGTTTAAACAGGTGAGATTACAACAAAAACGTTAATTTAGGACATTTGACAGAAAAGCAAAGAGCTTTGATTCAGAGCTATTCTTACATCGACTCCAGTAAGACTTAATTAGCTTTAGAAATAAAATTACTTTTAAAGCGAAAATATAACAAAGTTCTCATAGAATCATAATTATATCTTGATAGTTTTGCAGTATTTTGCTTATTTTACTGGATATATTGCCTTTGTAAAAGTTAGGTACCTGATTGAATTGAAATTGAATCTCAAATTATGACAGTTAAAGAACACATTTCTGCTTTAAAACAGAACAGAGTGTTTGGAATTAAAACATAAAGAAATAAAAGAAATTAAAAAACAGTTCCACTTGTGCAGATAAAATTCCCTGTTAATTTGGTTTCATTTACAATGAAATAAAAACATCTAAATATTTATTACAAATGTTCAAAGTTAGCAAAAACTTATAACTCAGCTTTTTCAACATCTAAGTTTGGTTTTAATGAGGTTATTTAAATGATCATTTAAATAAAGCTGAGGTGTAAGCTTTTCGTTAAGTTAGTTTGTCTTATTTCAAGTGTAACAAGATATTTGCACCAGAAACTAGACTAAGAATACTTGGTAAGATTTTGTGTTTTTGCAGTGCACATGATTGAAATGACAGAAAATTATTTGAAAACTTAATATTATTCCCTTGATGTATTTTTTCACTGCGTTTGTGTCGTGCTTTTCTGTTGCAGGCAGATGTCTTAATTGCCCAAACTGCTGTGATAACGTGTCAAATGAGGTCAGTGGAAAAATCGTAGAGTGTTATGAACAGAAACCAGGACCAGCCTGTAAGAAACACTTCTACATGTGAGTAGAAAACAAATTCATCCCTCCATCTTCTTCCTTCTCTTTCAGCTCTAATCAGTTTCCCTCTAGATGTTAACACGAACGCCACCTAGTGGTGTAATTTCATATCAGCTGCAACACCTGGAGAAATGAACGTTCATAAAATTACAAAAGTATTGCAGGACATTTGTTTACCAGCTAATTTATAAGAACATAGGACTGAACTAAATGCTCACTCTGTTTGTTGTCATCTAATTTTAAATGTTTATTTTTGCTTTGCTTCTCTCTCTGTAGTGTTGTGGTCAATAGTAAACATTTCTGCATCAACCCAAATTCCCAATGGCTGAAAAACAAGAGAGCCCAGGTGAGTCTCAGCTAAAAACATTATCAAGTCAAAAACAATTTAAATTTATTCTCATTTCTCCACTGCTTCCACATGGGAACCTTAGAATAAGGACTTCAGGATAAACAAAGTTTAGACCAATTTCTAATTATATTTTATATAATATTTAAGCTAATCTAGTATTTTAGTGATTGATTGTTTTGTTTTTTTATAAAGCTCAAATCAGTCCAGAAAAGTAATAAATTAGACCAACACGTAAAAATGTGCTCAGTTATACTGCTTATATATGCAGCTTCTAGATTAAATGATAACTTTTGATGATGCAAACACTGACAAAGGACTATCTGTGCATGAATTATTGGAAATATACACAACTATGAGGACTAAAAATGTGTAAGTTGTCTGTTTTACAAAAAACATGTAAATATTTGTTTTTCCTTTTTCTCATCACAGGAAAAGTTGAGCTGCAGCTGAACTGCCAAGCCAGAATTAGATGTTGGAGCAAAAACAAAAGGAAAGAAACATCGACTTCCCTTCATTCACACAAACATATAAACTTCTGCTTAAGAAACTTTAGCAATGCAGAAATAATTCTGCTTGTTGGTCAAAATCATCCATTTGTTTTGGTCAAACAGGGAAGCAGATTGTTTGTCTCTGTAATTAAACGCGTGTTTTTTTGTTTGTTTTTACATTTGGGATTATTGTTCCAGTTGAGAAGCATAAACTTTGGTTTGAGATCATTTCACTGCTCAGCTTTGCAGCTAAACTGCTCACCTTGAGTGTGAAATGATCAAAAACATTCTAATGTTCAAGTAGGCTAGCTAAAGTTAGCATATTAGCATGCTAATTGTTATGACATTTTGTCTGACTGTTGCCAAATGTCCATCTGAGCCAGGAGGTCAGTTTGAAAGTTTATAGGGAAACTGTGAAGAAGTCAATAAAAATTCTAATATATGGTGTATATTATTGTATATATTATCATTATTGTTATTATTATTATTGTTATTATTATTAATAGTAATTATTATTATTTTTATTGCTGTTTGATGTTACTATAAGTTATAAGTTGCATCAGAATAACTGAATCTTGGAGAAATCTTGGTCCAATGTTAAAAAACGAGGCTTAAATAAATACCTTTCACCAAACACAAACTTTTCCACTCGTGTTTTATAAATATTTAATATTTTATCATTACACCTACAAATGGTATCTGGACCCCGTGGTTATTTGTCCAAACACCAGGGAGACACCTGTTATTCACATATGAAGGTGAGTCACTTCATATTAGCACTCCGCACTTAACAGATTATGGACAAATATTTGCTCAGTTTTGCCCATTAGTAGCTCATTGCTCTGAGTAACAATTAACCTCCCGTTATAGAAAACCACCTGACCTCTCAGTGAGGAGCAGCTGTGCAGAGCCCAGAACAAACGGCTGCATGCTAACCACTAAAAATACTCAGTAAATACAATTAAAACGTTTTGTGTGCAAATAGTTAGAATATATGCTTAAAGTGCAGCGCTAAATAAAGTGCTTGTTAATAAAGTGTAAAAAGTGCTTTTCCATTTGGCCTTATTTAGCAAATATTGCTCATATTCTGATCGATCTCAGGGTAATATTTTACAAAATGTTCTAAAATCACCCAGACGCCTCTGTGCGCTCAGACTCTATATCTGTTATAGAAATTAAATCTACTTCTGATGTTTATGTTAATTATGGCTGCAACAGTTTTGTTCCTATGGTGGGAAAGACGTTTCTTTATGTGGTGACCTTCTGTGGGTTCATTATTATAAATGATAATCTAACAGAAGTTTTACAAACTGATGGGGTTCTGGTTCAGACCGTTTCATGAGGAAGTGGTTTTCACGTCTTTCAGATCGTATCCTTGTTCACTATCTCAGACATTTCCTATTCAGATATCTCTGCTCAGTTCCTGCTGTCATGATTATCGGTTATAGAGCGCTGAAGCTTGGAGGCGGCTGCATTTCTCAGCAGGTAACGAAGCGATTCGGACCAGAGATCCAGTCGGTTCCGCTGCACAGCAGCAGACCCGGACAACTTTCAGCACCTGAGCAAAATGTTTCTGCCCATCGTGGCCGTTTGGATCCTCCTGGCTGTGGCCGACGGTAACGTAGATTTACAAAAACTGGAGTTCATCTAGATATTAGTCATTAAATGTACATTTTTAACCGCAGTAAATTGAGCTGGTTTATAAAATTTAATCATTTGGTCTAAAAGTCTGCTTTTGATTTGTTAACTTTTCAACAGAGTGATCTGTGGCACATTGCAGCTTTTGCACAAAAACACTTTAACGAGATCGCAACCCACAGGTCGTCTTAGGACATTATTCATAAAAGCAAACGGGTTTGATTTGGATCTGTTCTCACATCCTCTGCAGTCAGAACCAAGGGAGGAAATCCCATTTTGGGTGTCGCAATAAAGAGGGACATTTTTAAGAACAATTTTGTGGTTATTGGAAGTTACATTGAAATAACGGAAAATGTGGTTTGACAAGTTCTTAATGTGTTCAAGCTGCAGGTCCAAAAATGACTAAGTTTTAATGAGTATCTCCCATTGATAAAATTCACTTAAAATTCATTATTTTTTTCTTAAATGGTGGATTTATTTTGTTTTTGGTCTCTTTTGTCTTTTCATCTTGATAGTTTAAATAAAATTTAACAAAACTCTCGCATTTCTTTCATCACAATGAACAAGCAAATCTAAAACTCTTTAAAATATTAAAGAAAATTAACAGTTAGGTTTGTGTTCATCCTGAGCTTCACTCTTTATTTAAATCGTAAATCATGAATAAAAAAACCCCCGTTGTTTTAAAAGCTTAAGAGAAAAACTAAATATTTGAAAGTAAATAAAAAGGAATTAGTGACATTCTGGGTTGTATTTTTTTTTTTTTTTTTTTAAAGATTTTTGGATATTATTGAAATGTCTGTCTGTAAAACTCAAATTACAAAATGTGCCTCATTCAATCTGATTGCAAATTATATAAATAAACTTCTGTGAGTAAATGTATGAAGATACATTTATGTTTGAGATTTTAATTAATGCTTGATTATAAGAGCAAAAAACTTTGTTCTATTGCTCTCATATTTTGCTTTTTTCGTCGTGCTTTTCTGTTGCAGGTAAATGTAATGTATGCCCAAACTGCTGTGATAACGGGACAGATCAGGTCGGTGGGGAAATCGTAGAGTGTTCTGAACAGAAACCAGGACCGGCCTGTAAGAAACACTTCTACAAGTGAGTAGAAAACAAATTCATCCCTCCATCTTCTGCTGAAAATGCAAAATATTTGTAATTTTATGAATGTGAATTTCTCCAGGCGTTACAGCTAAACTGAAGTTAGACCACTAGATGGAGCTTATATTACATTTAAAGGAAAATTAATCAGAGCTCAAAGCTGAAAAATAATTTTACTCACCAGCTAATTAATGATTTTGATCACAACATTGGAATGAACTAAATCATCCGTCATGTTTGGTGCATCATCGAATGTTTATGCAATAATCATTATATTGTCTAACATTGTGTTTCACTCTTTGTAGGGTTAAGGTCAAATCTGGTGATAAATATTTTTGCATCAACCCAAAATCCAAATGGTTCGAAGGAGTGAAAAGAGAGGTGAGCCTGAACTATAACCCACTGAGTCAATCCAACAATTTCATTAAATTTCATTCTGATCATTTTGTTGTGCTGTAAAAACTATTGGCCTCAAGTATTTCTTCTATTTTATATATTTGATTCATTCTTTTTCTGGTCTATGAAAAGTTTTATATCATTACATAAATTATAACACCAGCTAAAAAACAATATCCACCAGTATGTGGAGATTAAAAAACAAGTACGTTTTCTCTTTAAAAGAAGTTAGTATTTGATTTTCTCTTTTTTCATCACAGAAAAACCTAAATTGCAAATAAGAAGTGGCGCATCGTGGACACAAATTACATGTTACAGCAAAACCAAGAGAAGCCCTGACCTCCCTGCGTTACTGACGGCTACAGGAAAAACAGAAGCTTAAAAATCTCAGCAGTGTTTTTCATTGATCTCAGTAGGAAACAAACGTTTGTTTTATGAGTTTAGAGAAGCATGAATTTATGATAGTTAACAACTTTCTGTCCTCCAAATCCATAAGTGTAAATTTATTCTCACTTCTAAATATTCAGCCCTGATAAATAAATTCTGCTTGTTCAAAAGATGTCAAACAAAATTTTATGAGTTAATGTACTTTTTTTTTCATCTTTTGTTTTCATTTTGCTACGTCATTCAGATTATTTGTATTCAAAAGATGTTATATTTTCTGCTTTTTATAGACTTGTAATTAAGTTTGTTTTTTAATTCTTCAATATTCAATACAAATATAAAACAAACATTACCAGTATGTTGGGTTTTTCTTTGATCAGCTCTGAAATGTTTTTATCAAAAACCCAAATAGTCAAAAATCTGATTCTTTTTCTTGTTCATTGAAACCAAACTCATTTTTTCTGCTTGTTTGTTTCTTATTTACACCTTTTTGCAAGTGAAAAGTTCAACAAATGATTTGGTTTGTGGTCACTTCCTCCTCCTACTTTGCAACAAGAACATCTTTCATAATCTGAGCTCCAACCATTGAATAATTTCTTATGCTAACGTTAAAATGATCAAAAGCTTCAGTCACAGTATGCTAGCTAACAACAACAACAACAAGACAAACAACACAGACCTGTGCGTTTGGTAAATGAAATCAACAACATGAAGAAAGATAAAATAAAATCTGTGCATATGAAAAGCAACATATTAATAAACATGAATCGTGTGGAATACAGGAGGATGGACGAGTATCAGAGTAACAAATCACGGTACAATATGACCTAAAAAAGGCCTCAGTGTGATCAGACTTTTAATGAGAATGTAATCTAGTTCACATTGTTAATTATGTCTGTGACAGTTAGCTGTGACTAATCTGAGACGTTTTACAAACTAATAGGAAGAAAAAGTTTCTATTATCAGTCACTATCTCAGACATTCAGATATCTCTGCTCAGTTCCTGCTGTCATGATTATCGGTTATAGAGCGCTGAAGCTTGGAGGCGGCTGCATTTCTCAGCAGGTAACGAAGCGATTCGGACCAGAGATCCAGTCGGTTCCGCTGCACAGCAGCAGACCCGGACAACTTTCAGCACCTGAGCAAAATGTTTCTGCCCATCGTGGCCGTTTGGATCCTCCTGGCTGTGGCCGACGGTAACGTAGATTTACAAAAACTAGAGTTTTTGTAAACTAGAGATTTACAAATACTAGATATTAGTCAGCAGATGAGTCAATATTTCACATTTCTGGCTGCAAACGGGATGCAGCAGACTGAGCTGGTTTATAAAATTAATCATTTGGTCAAAAAGACTATTTTTGATTAAAAGGAGACATTTCTACAGAGTGGCCTATGGGACAAAATACGTGAATTAATTTTAACCTGTTTAAATATCAGAGATCACAACTTAGGTCACTTTAGGACATTTTAACGAAAAGCAAACGGGTTTGATTCGGATCTGTTCTCACATCCTCTGCAGCAAAAATTACTTACAGAAAATACTTTCAGAGATAAAACTGATATTTTTTTCATTACAAGTATATTTTTTATTATATTTTTCAATCTGACGTCCAGTCTGCCATGTTTCAGTCAACCAGGAGACTAGAACTGTTGGACATTATTGAAATAAAGGTTTAGAAACTGTCAGTAAAACATCAATAACTCTTGTAAATATATGCAAAACCATCATTTAACAAAACTTCTGTCAGTAAATGTATGAAGATTTGCTGTTAAATATGTTTTACTTTTTAATTCATGCTTGATTGCAAGAAGAGAAAATTACTTGTGGAAATATTCCTTGTATTTTTTGTTTTCTGTCGCAGTCACGGTTCAGCAGAATGTGAAGCCAACCTGCTGTGACAGCGGGACAGAGAAGGACGACAGAGAAATCGTGCAGTGTTGGGAACAAGTAGCAGGAGCCGCCTGTAAGGAACGCTTCTTCATGTAAGAACTGCATCTTCTTCCCCTCAGTTTGAGCGCCACCTGGTGGCGTAATCTCATATCGGCTGTAACACTTGGGAATTACTGAAATATTGCAGCACTTATTTATCTTATCTGATTTTACATTCAGCAGTTAATTTATGGATAATTATGATCTATGTAAGGACATTGAACTGAATTAAGTAGTCAATCTTTTATCATGCAAGTTACATTTTGGGCATTTTAAATGTTTATTTTTGTGCTACATACAGTGATAATGAAGTTGTCTAACTTTTCGATTTTACTCTTTGCAGCGTCGAGGTCAAAGGTGGTAAAAGGCTTTGCATCAATCCAGACTCCAACTGGTTAAAAGCCAAGAGAGACACGGTGAGTCTCAACTAGAAAAAACATCAAAAACAATTTAATTAAATCTAACTTTTTATTTATTGAACTGTAAAAAATAGATTTGTTCTTTTCTTTATTTGTTTGTTTTTTTGGTCAAACTGAAAAGTTTCATGTCAACAAATGAATCAAAATAAGAGACAAAAACAAGCAGAGTCAATAGAGCACACTTTTGTTTTTGCTATTTCATTAACTGATTGATTTGTCTCAATTCAGAATCTGCCAATAACAATATGGAGACTAATCTAGATTATTTTATCTTAAAACAGAGGCCTGACGCATTTTCATAGTTTCTTTTTCTTCACAGGAAAACTTAACGTGCCCCCCGACTCATCAACAGAAACTAGATGTAGCAGCAAAACCAAAAAAGAAGCACTGACTTCCCCGTTCTACTGACTGCTACAGGAAAAACTGACGCTTCTAATCCTCTGCTTAATAAAAATGATCAATGCATTGATAACTTTTGTTCCCCGATCAGCTCCGACCCGCTCCGCTCAAACAGCCAAACGATGAAAAGTCGTTTAATAAAGTTGTTTTCCTTCTTTATTAAATCTATCAAAACTGACACATTTTTCTCCTTCCTGTGAATCTGTCAATTAATGAACAGTTTGTTCTTCAATGCAGCTTGTTTTGAGTTTAATAGAAATAAAGTTCTGCGCAGATGCATTACGGGTTGACTCAGAAACAGATTTAATCTTTAATCTACTACGACTCTAAAGGAACGTAAAGGTCAGGTTTTTACCTTTTATTCTCAACCTTCATTACATTTACTTATTGAATTAGATCTAAATTGGCATTAATGAGTTTAAACGTTTTTAAAAAATTGGAAAGTGTAATTTCTACAATTTAGTTTGATACATTTGGGAATAACTGTTTGCAGTTGAAGGTGTAATAAAATGTTATGTTAGAGTTTGTGTTTGATTCTACGTCCAGAACAGATACACTGAAAAAACACAAAATATTACCAAGTACTTTTATTCTGGTTTCCAGAGAAAATATGTCAATACCTTTAAATCGAGACAAACCCAACTTACAAGCAACTTTGCAACCAGAAATACGAGATTGTTTCAGGTCAATTATTCCTTAATGTTGTTTTAAAAAAGATGATTTCACTTCCGACATTTTTTATCAGTGAAATGACCTGCAAGCTGAAATATGGATATTTTAAACAATATTAAGTTGTTTTTTTTTGTTTTATCTAAAACAGGCTCCTACATCTTACTGAAAACTTACTTACTTACTTTACTTTCAACAGACTCATGGTCCACAAGATACACAACAACACAACATACAAAGCAAATACAATAAGATAACATACAATAAGTAGTCATAAAAAATATAAATCTTATAGAAGGCTTGTATACCAATGTTTCCACAGAGCCGACTGGTATCTTAGCGCACTAACAGAGGGATGTGAAAACATTACAATAAGATTGTTCGGTGAATTACCCAAACGACACATAAACTTGTATATCAGATTTCTCAAAAGTGCCTGAAATGTTCTGACATGTGCGTTACAGAACATTTGACTTGCACTGCTGAACCTGGGTTTCTTGGTCAAAATTCTCAGAGTCATTATAAGCAACCTTAAGCTTCTGCATACTAGTTTTTTTAAATTTGCACCACAAAGGAGCTGTATACAAGGATGTACAGTAAGCTTTAAACAGGCTTATTTTTACCTCATCAGAGCACAAAAAGTTACTTGTAGGTTAGTTTTGTCAAGTATTAAAATATTTGCACCAAAAACAAGACACAAATATTTGGTATCATCTTGTGTTTTTGCAGTGTAGCTTAACATTCAGCACAGCTGCTCTGCTACATGCTAATGGTAGAAACCTCAGTATTTTCTGGTCTTTTCTATTGATCCAGCAGAAGCTGATCAAAACTTATAATTATTTCAGTTATGAGTGAGAAACCTGTTCCTTTGACTTTATCTTAGAAACTGTGAGTGGCTGTAAAGGTGTGTGTTTGTATACTCAGAAACACACTGCGTGTTTGTATAACTTGTTATCTGATTCCAAATTACGCAAGTGCTGACAGTGAGGAGAGATTACCTGGGCTTACGAGAAGAAATGCCACAGAACCAGGATAAGAATAATCTGACATCTAATCTACCAGGTTTTGCAGGAGAAAAAACGCTGTTGATCGTCTGAGACTCTGAGGTTCAGACAAAAAACGGAAAACAAAATCCTACACTGCAAAACACTAAATATTACTTCTAGTTTCTAGTGCAAATATCTTAGAACAATTTAAATAAGACAAGTAACTTTTAATCAGATATGAGCTTGTTTTAAGTCAATTACTTCTTAATACTATAACAAGACATTGTCCATCTCCCTTTACTTTTTAATGTATATTCAAGAATTATTTACTTAAAGTAACTTATTTCTCTGGCTGAAAAGTCACTTTTGAGTTAGTTTTGTCTTATTTCATGTCTATTAAGATGTTTGCAGTAGAAATTAGACCAGAAGTACTTTGATAAGATTTCATGTTTTTAATGTTTTGCAGTTCTGTATTGATCATTGTTCCGACAGCTCTTAATATTGATTAGCCCTTTAACTTATTTTTAATTAGAGAAGTTAGCAAACATGCAAGTCCTGCGATACGCAGCCTTCACTTCAACAGAAACAAGATCTGAAAGGTCACCAACAGTTTATTAACGGAGTCACAGAAGGAAGGAGAGACTGAAGAGTTCATCTGATTAAAGCTGAGCGTCTCTCTGGGTCAACAGAAATGATGACGTTTCCAAGGCAACATAAAATGGACGGATGTTTTCACCATTTCTGATGAGCGTTGGGTGTTAAGAGTTAGAGAAAACTTTAAAAACTTTTGCTCCTCTGTCAGCATGAAGTCATAATAACAGATAGAAAGTCACTAAAATCATTAAAGAAGTTTGTTTTCTTTTTTAGGGCTTTCATATATTTAGAAGCCAGATGTTTAAAGAAAAACCTTTTTAACTTTTTGACCAACGCTCCCTTCATCATGTGAACTGACTCGGCTCACTAACCGCAGCCGATTGGACGATTCTGCTGAGCAGACGATGATGCGATTCTGGTTTGAGATAAATCTTCTTAGAAAGCAGATTTTCATCAGAGTCTTCCTGTTTTTACTCATTCTCTTTTGCTGTCTTTAAAGACTCAATCTTTTTTAAAAAGTACTTCATAAAGTACTTTTATACATGTTTTGCTTTTGTCCAGAGTAAAACTGAACTGTGTGTAGTTCATTTGTGATAATTTTCTTTTAACTATAACTATCATACATCCAAGCCCAGAAATACTCGTACTTCCTGGAGATTTAGACTTAAAGGAGACGAATTAAGCAAAATTCCCATTTTACATATTTTTGTACTTCCATTTGAGTCTCTACTGCTTCTAAAAACACCCAGTGGCTTCTGGGCAACAAGTTCAAGTCTTTTGGTGTCCGGAAAATGAGCCGTTTCAAAAACAACTCCATATGGAACGTCACGTAATAAACAAATCACCTAGGTGACCCAGCCTGTTACCTAGCAACGCCAGCAGAGTTCCAGCGTGTTTGATCAGCTGGTTTTACTGTTGCATGTGCTGTACAAAGGCTGCTAGAAAAGACATAATGTCTTGATGTTGGCTTGCCATCCAGAAACCACTTGCTGCATTATTGCTGGTTGTGCAGGAGGCTCAACTTCTGCTTTTAAAAGATGAACAGTTTTATAATTGTGCATCCTTTTGCAGCCATTTTCTCTGGGGGCGTGGCGAGCAACAGCTCATTTGGATTTAAAGTGACAGAGGCTCCAAAACAGCTAACTCTGACTAAAATCTAATTTTCTAAGAACAATTAAGTGCAAAAGAAACGTAATTACCAAGTTTTGTGTCGCCCACAGACCTATCCTGACCTATTGAAGGAATAATAATAGGTCACAGCTAAATATATTGTTTAGATTAATCTGTCAGAACAAAATCTTCCAAACCATATTAATGAGAAATGTTTCAGGAAAAACAATTTTGTCATCTTTTTTTCAATAAAAAAAACTTTAATATTCTCTGTATTTCAGTTGATTTAAATCCTGCTGGTTTTTGTTTTGGCATGTTTCTCTTATATTTTCTCCACTTGATGTGGATAAACTGAGGCTGATGATGCCGCTTGATGTTTTTATCTTGTACACATAAAAGTCTCAATTTTTTTTTATATATAAAAATATTACTATTAATATATTTAATATTAAATATAAATCAAAGAGTTCATCCAGGGGCTGCACAGTGGCACAGTGGGTAGCGCTGTTGCCTTCCAGCAAGAAGGTCCTGGGTTTGATTCCCGGCCCGGGGTCTTTCTGCACAGAGTTTGCATGTTCTCCCTGTGCATGCTGGGTTCTCTCCGGGTTCTCCGGCTTCCTCCCACAGTCCAAAAACATGACTGTCAGGTTAATTGGGCTTCCCAAATTCTCCCTAGGTGAGTGTGTGTGTGTGTGTGTGGTTGTTTGTCCTGTTTGTCTCTGTGTTGCCCTGTGACAGACTGGCAACCTGTCCAGGGTGAACCCCGCCTCTCGCCCGGAACGCAGCTGGAGAGGCACCAGCAACTCCCGACCCCGTTAGGGAGAAGGGTGACGGACAATGGATGGATGGAGTTCATCCAGGACATTTGATCAACTTAAAAGCGATCCGGTCTTAACCTTTAGGGGGAGACAAAGAGTCATGATGATCCAGGTTGAAAATGTCAAGAACTAAAAGTACATTTAACAGGTTTACTAAAATTAAGAATAGTTAAAATTGATTTATTCTGATAGCTAAATTTTATGCTTGAAAATAAACCACAGTTCAGCTTCTTCTAATAAATTACCATCTACTCTGCCTGCTCTGTATAACCAGCCACATTAGGTTTTCTTTCATAAGTCATAGAAAGATTCAGGAGCCGTTTTTCTTCCTTCTGAGTTTCATATTACTATTCTCAGGAAAGGTTTTATCTATAACGAACAAATGAAACAGAATCTGGGGTCAATTTCAGTTACCAACTTCTTCTAAGCATTCAGCTGGTTTCCAATTATTTTACTCCTTCATTTGGAAAAAGTTTAAGAAAATAGCTGGAAAATATATATTTTAGTGTCTTTTAGTACTAGAAATATTTCTGTTATTCCTCCCGAAAATGTCTTTTATGCAGCGCAGGTATGTCAACATCTGGTTGGAGCTGGTAATCCAAGAATACATTTTTATGAAGCGCACACCACCATGTAGATTATTTTATAAATAAGCATGATTTTTATAGCTAAGGGCAATGTTAGGACGCACTACTTCTAGCAGGCCTGTTATTAATTTAGTCTTATAGTGAATCAGTTTCAACATTTTACACAGAAATCCCACAGAACTATCAGATAAACATTAACACCAACACCAAGGGAACTTGTGGTTAAAGTGGTTTCACTATCATTCTTACGTCTTGCAGCAAACTGAGGCATTGGTGTTAAAAAAAAGCACAAGTTGTGCCTGATTCTGTCCCCTGCAAACACTAAAACCTTTACTCCCCCATATTAAAAACACAGTCACCCACTTGGAAAATCATGAATTACTTGTATTTAATCACATTAGTGATTAAGTTGACAGCTGCCAGTACTGTAAAACCAATTAACTACTTAAACAAAATGTTTCTGACAACAGGAAGTTGGTTAAAGAATCTCAGATTGTAGCACATTCAATTCAATTCATTTGTCACTGCACACATATGAAATTAAAAGTCAGCTAAAGCAGTGCAAACAATATAACCATAAATATGTTGATATTTACATTATTTACAATACTAATCAATTAGATTTAAATATACATACACAGCGTTCAGGGTGTTAATTGCTTTTGGGAAGAAGCTGTTTTTGAGTCTGTTTTTGATTTAATGCATCTGTAGCGTACGTCATACCACAATTTAAAGAAATTTAGGAACTAAAAACATTTCTCAATCCATCTGGAAAGTAGGATCACAATAATGATTAGAAAACCAATAAAACAGGTCAAACAAAGCTGTTAATATGTCACATTATTGTCTGTTCATCAGCAATAAAAGGCCCCAGAGATCCACAGTTGTAATTATAAACATTATAAACAATGCAGTAAAATTTACTGTAGGCTGTTTAGCTTTTGTACATTAATATTGTCACACAGAGGTCGCCATACTGTTTACGTTGCAGTGCATTCTGGGTACATAAATGCTAACTTCATCCAGCCAAAACATTAATTTTTGCACAATAACCGTCGACCCTTTCAATTTGAACGGAGTGCGTTGAAATATTACCAGAGGAAATGAAGATGGAAAACTGGAAGATTTATTTGAAAATGTTGGAAAGAAAAACATACCTGCAAAAAACTTGACTTTCTAACTTTGTTTACGGTAAAAATCAGGGTCAAAATATCTCAGATAAATACAGTTTGTTGCCACAATTTAAAGATGCATCATCATTTAAACATACATTCACTAGCCTCCTATTTGTTTTAATGTTAGCTCCAGCTAACGCTGTTAGCTCTGCTTAATATTTTAACAGATATTTCTTGCATGACTGCATATGAATCAATCCGTAAAGACATAACATTTTCAAGGTCCTATCAGTTTTTACATAAGTCAAGTTTGGGTTTATAAGTCAATTTCAACATATTTAGGCCAACATGTTGTACTCCCCCTGATCTCTACAAATTCTTCACTTCCTGACTGTACAACCACATTTTTGAAAATATTCAGACGCAAACCGACCTGCTGAATGACTGGCCTCCTGACAATGTGGTGAGAAAGTGTGACTACAAAACCAGATTTTAGACAGAAGGAAGCACAGAGAGGAAGCAAGCGAAATGGCTTGGTGAATCTGCAAAACCACCCTCTGGACATACCTTTGGGTTGTTTTTTGTTTTGGGTTTTTTTTTGCTTATTTCTCAGTTTTTTTCTAAATGTGTTTTATGTTTCAGGTTGTTGCTGCAGAGTCAGTGACAGCATGAACATTTACTGCCATGTTGGCGGTGAGGTTTTTCCAGACTGTTTTCATCACACCGCTTCATCACACCGCCTCGCTCATCACATCTACGCTGTTTCCTCCCAACCTACAGACTTTCCAAACACACACAGGGACGTATTAAATTATTAATTTAGCTTCTGTGAACCCAAACTAATGCTGGAGTATAGCTGGGTGGGTCATATTTAATTTATTTAGCGTTTTTTTTAGTATGAAATAAACATGATCTCTTCTGTCTGCGCTGAGCTAGCTGCTAACAACATTAGCACTCTGAGCTAGCTGCTAGCAACATCAGCGCTCTGAGGACAACCAGGGCATCAAAATAATATCTTACCTTACATATGAATGCTTTTCTTTCTAAGTTACTGTCCGATAAAACATCTGAAAATACAATTTAAAGGATTTATACCTGTTAAACTCTGGCGTTGTTTGTTTCCCGCCTCCTGTTTCCAGCTCCAGATTGTTGATCCACTTTTCTTCTCATTTTTCGGTAAGTTTTTGAAAATTAACTCCGTTGAGACCAAATACATTTGAAACGCTGAAATAACGTTTATCTTTCTCTCTATTGGAACAGTTGGAACAACTTACAGGACTCAGACTTTAGACATTTTGCTGGATCAACAGAAGTAAATAGGCTGCATTTACTTCCGGATCTCCATCCGCATTGGGTGACGTCGTGTTGCGTCATCTGAACCCCAGCAATAAGGCAGTTTTTCTCCAACTGTGATCTGTGGGCGCCCCCTAGGGGGTCTGCAAGGTACTGCGTTTAAAAAATATGAACGTTTATTTGTCGTGACCTCGGGTCAAAGTGCAGCATTGCAGCTAGCTTACCAAAGGGTTGTGTTTAAATAACAATGGATAAATGGCTTAAGACCAGGTTACTTAAAAGAATGCAGAGCTTTTGTTTCTGAATACTGTCAATGTTGAGTGGATATGACTGCGCCCCCTGCTGACTAACTGCATCTTAACACCTCAAATAAAATATTTACATTCGGCTAAACACTGGCTGAAAAAAAAAATCTTTTATCATGCTTCTAAATTAAAAAGCCCTAAAATGTTATTAGTTCACTTGTAGTAAAGAACTTTTTTATAGGAAAGTTTAGAATCCATACTTTCAGAATCTGTAAATAGTCACATTTTCATAACAGAGCAACCTTTCACAAAGAGCCTAATACTTTAAATTCAGGTGGTATTGATTAAGAATTTGTATTATTGTGGGCAGTTTAAAGTTAGCTGGTCTGTGAGGGTTTGTTCAACGGAGTAAGTGATCCTCGGCCTGTAAAAGCCTGAGTTTGATCTAAAGCCTCATAGTGGAGTATGAGGCTTTAGATGCAACTGAATGTTGCATCAATTTTAAATAAGAGCATATATATTTAGATGCATTTCTGCTGGTACGTCTAAGTGTGGTGATCATATTTTAAGACGATTCTATTAACGTGACATTTGTCTTAGTCACATTGTAGACCCTCTGCAAGCTTTGCTAACTTCAGTCATTTAAAAAGTGACAGTTTGATTAGTTGAACAAGCCACTCTTTTTTCATACTTTTCTCACTATAAATTTTTCATTTTAACCGTTAGTCTGATTGCCGCTGGCTTTAGCTAAACCAGCTGAAGCTGCATAGCTGATAAAACTGAAGTTTGACTATAGATAAAGACGTGTTGCAAAATAAACTAACTATCAGCGTGTATCACAGACTGGCACACGGCCTGTGATTGTGCAACCGATCCTTCTTATGCATTTACACATATTAGTTTTTCATTCCCCTCGTCTGTTTTTATAGTACTTTTCTTACTTTAACATGATGCAAATACGATGCTGTTATGAAACGTGTCATAATCTTTAGATTTCAGTTCATGGGTAAAAGTTGCTAACAATGTTTAACATTTCATGCATTTGTGCCACTTTAAAGATATTTATTTTGATATGCTTTACTTTGATCTTGTCCAAACGAATTATTTTTTAATGCTTACATTTAGCGGTATCTTTTCAGTAATGTATTGAAACAGAAATACTGTCATAATGTAAAATGTGCTAATTTATTCAGCGCTGCTCCTCAGCAGAAAACTTGACCACATCCAGAGCAAATATTTCTCATTACTGCTGATTTGACTCATTTAAATGGCTCTTCATCACGAACTGAGGCATGACGGGTGTGGCGGCGCCGGTTCCTGTGAATAATGAAGCTAAAAGACGCCAACAGTTGATGATTAATTGGCACATGACCGTTTGATCCGTCCAAAGCTAAAACTCACTGAAGCTTCTTCCTCTTTCTCAGCAGATTGAAGTCAAAGTCATAACACATAAAATGTGGAAAGGAAGTCATTGAGAGGTTTCAAGGAAATGTCGTCTTTCCTGTTACATGAATACATGACACCAGTTTTCCACTGTCAAACAGCTTCTCACTAATATCAGAAGACTTTCTGTAGTTACAGTTAAAGCAAAAAATAAAATTCAGTTGGTGGAGAAAACCTCTTTCCAGAAGACAGAATAAAGTTTAGCTCCTTAAAGAAGTTTAACAACCCATGCAAGTACAAAAAGCAGTTTCTAAATAATTTTATATATTACAGTAAAAGAAGAAGGAAGAAGCTGTTACCTTTGTTAAATGATAATTTGAACATTTCTTGTAGAAATCATTCATCAGGACTGCGTATCTTTTCCAGGAGCCATTGTACAGCACACAGCGATAAAACCAGCTAATGGGCTGCAGATTAGCATAAGTTGCTCCAGTGACTCCACCATTGGGAGGTTTTTGAAACAACTTTTCCAGAGCCAAAAAACATCTGGATGGTTTTATTAAACACCTTTTAGACGCAGTTGAGACATAATTATCAAAACGTACAAAAAGTGAATTTTGCATAGTAGATCCCTGTTTGACAACATGAAATAGACTTAATGAGCTCCAAAGTAAAACGCTTTACTGAAATAAAGCTGCATTTCATGCTTAATTAATAAGATGTAACACACATGGTTTATTTCAGTTGTCGCCATTGGCATCACAAACTGTTATGTTTACTGGGGAATTACTATATTGTAGTTTTATCTGGCGTTAAAATAGTTTTATGATCTGAAATATTTCAGACGGATGAGTCAGAGGTCAAATAGTCGCACAGCGCTGCTGCTTTACCTTTGACACCACAAGAAAGATTGTAGTTGTGTAATGGGAGCGACGGTTTTGTCTTGGTTACGGTTTCTGTTTCTTGTCTGTGGGTTTTCTAGGTGTTGGTTCGGTGTAACGCTACTGTCTGCTGCTCGACTCATTTCCTACACTTTGCATCAAATTTTAAATGTTTCTGGAAGGTTTTGTTTGTTTTTTGACATTTTTGCTTTTGAAAATTGTTTATATTCAACTTTTAACTCAAAAAGTTCAAACATGTTTTTAGGTTTTAGAGTCGATTAGCTGACTGTCTGTGTCACAGTTTGTGTCCAGAAATGTGTGCGGTCTGCTACTAAACCCATTGAGGGATATGCAGGGTTTTCCCCAGATGCAGCAGCTCAAGAAAATAAGATATTTGCACCTGAAACCAAATAAAAAATAAGGTTTGATTTTTATACATCTGTGTCTCCTGCAGAATATCTTCTTGTCATCGATGTTTTTCTTTACCTCTGTGTGCAGATGCCCCACAAATGAGTTCTTCTTCTCTACAAACTGTTTTCATTTTCATTTCTCAGCACTTTTAAAAACATGACATCATTTCCAGAAGCACCAGCTTTCCAGTCTATCCTCCCACTGTGAGTGTTTTGTAGTTATTCCAGTCATTTCATAGGAAACCAGGGTTTTTTATAACTTTAATAAATGTTTTGAATGAACATTTTCATGATTCTTTTTTAATTCTATTCACTTTGAAACTGAAAGAGAGCAGCCGTTACCACAAGCATTTCCTCTGTTTTTCGGCTTTCACTCTGTCATAAACATTTCTGCATCAATGGGACGCTGAGCTCGGCTAAAACATGCAAAACCAAACCTGAAGTCACCAAATTATTATCGTGACTGAAAGCAAAAAAGCAAGTATTTGAAGATCTTTGCTCTCAAGATGAAAGTTGGAGCGTCTGCTGAGAGAAAACAGAAACTTTTAGCTTCACCTGAGACAAAAGTCTTTCAGATTTGCACAACTTCAGGTTTATTGCATTTAAAGTTTGTGACATTATGGACCCTCGTTGAGCACAGAACCCGTCTTACTTGGCATTTCTGTTGCATCAGCTTTCTGCATGTGTGGTCAACCACAAGAGACAGGAAGATGAAAACGTCTCGCCTGTGTGCATCATGTACATCTGAAGAATAATCTCTTTTTTTCAAGGTTCTAGGAAGGATGGTTTCAGATAAGGAAGGTTTCATGCAAAGTGTTGCAAAATGCATTTTGGAGTGTCAGAAATGAGCGAGGTGTCATGTCAGTTCGTTAGCGATTCCCATCGCTATGGTTAAAGCACTTTAGCAGCTTTCACATGTTTCCTGTTTATGTTCAAACAGTAGCAGTAAATTTTGTTTGCTTTTTCTGTTTTTCACGGTCATAACTTTGAAGTCTTGGTTTGCAGGTCAAAGTGTTAAAATAAAATTCTTGAGAGAACTGAGCTGATCTAAACGGGTAAATCGTGTAAAATGTTTTATTCAAGGCAGAAAATTCAGTTTTAATGAATTTCTCACATTATTTACTTGTGTCTAGTTTTCTGAAAACTTTTTATTCTTGCACATTCAGAGCTGAAAGTCCTACAAAATATGAAATAATGAAGTAATTTAGCAACATTTCCTTACAGCAGGATCTCAGTGGAGAGAAGAAGATTAATTTAAATGATATTTGCTGCAGCTGGATATTCTCTGTTCAGATATGCTTTCTGGAATAACAACTCATAGTTCAAAACTAAATTTATTGAAAGTGTCGTATTTGAACCAAATCTCTAAAACCTGCATTCATGTCTAGTACAAGCAGCTTTTATGGGTTTTCAGGTCTGGGAAAGTATTTCGTGCTCAATGAAACACTGATTTCCGAAATAATCTAATTTTAAAAAGGGAAATTCTCCAGATAAAAAGTCCGTTCTGCATTTATAGCTGGGAGAAACATCCCGAGTTGCAACTGAGAATGAAAATGAGAAAATGAGAAAGTCAGACAGGAAGCTGGAGTTATTTTAATCCACTCCAGACCAACTTCAAGCTACAGTTGAGTTTGGTGTTTAGTTTTCTGTCTGCATTGAAACCAACCGTCTTTAAATCCTCAATCTGTTCTTTTGCATAAAAAAACTTTTTAAAGTTAAGTCCTCCAGACAGAAACTTCAAAAACTTAACAAAAAGCCAACAGCTTCCCTCTTTTGCTTCTGCTTTTGTTTTTCTTTCCGGTCTTCTGGTTTTTTTCCTGAACGCAGCAGTTTGGGTTCTAATATTATCCAGAACCCACATCCAGAGAAATACTTCTGAATTTCAAAGTTTTGTTTTAAAGGAAATTAATTTCTGTGCAGATGTAAAGCAGCTCATCACATTTGCTTTTCTTTTTTTGCTACCAAAAAGCAAAGAAATGAGTTGAAACATATATCTAACTACAGATAATGTTTAACCTTTTAACTTCAGGCCTTAAAACTTTCAACTGGAATAAAAACTGAACTTTAAAAACATGCAACTGACTTTGAATTAAACATATTTCTGCTTATAAACTGAACGTGTTTGTTTTGTTAATTGCATTCAGACATTTGCTGTGAATCAATGCAAAATAAATAAACTGAATTTAAATAAATATTGCAGTTTTGAGGATGAATATGTTTGCATTGTGAAGAAAAATGTGTTTTACATTTTAAAACACAAAAAAGAAAAAAATCTTCTGATGAAGGAAAATAAATTTTACTCTATAAAACAGATCAGAAATGAGAACAAATTGTGTTTCAGTGGCTGGGAATCAAACTTTTTATGTTAAATAATCAACATTTTTTCTGATGTATCATAAAAAATGACCAGGTTGTTTTAATGATATGAAAACTTTAGTTAAATAAACTCTGAGTCTTTTCTGTATTTTCCAACTGGAGGTTTGTGAGGAGTTGAAACTTTTGCAGAGAAATTTCAAAAGAATCAATGAACTGTTCAGAAAGAAAATGATTTAATTTTGATTAAATTCTTATTCGATAACGTTAATTTGAGCTCATTTTCAGCGTTTGGTTGGAATATTGAAGGGTTTAAATCCTGCAGGACAAACTGAAGGTGAATCACATGAACGGTTCTGCTGACCCGATGAAAAGTCATTTCCTGTCATTTCTCTGAGGTTTTCCATTCAGCCTCAGCGTTTCATCCGTTCCTCATTGTTTCACTGTGACAGAGCGAAATTACAATAAAAAAGAGTAAAAAGTAAAATATATCTGCAACAGGACATCAGAAAGTAGCTCCAGTATTTTAACAATTTTTTTGTGGACGTTTGTGGAAAAATAAAATTTGCAAGTAAATTTCAATATTTTGAATATTAGATTCTATTGTTTTTGACATTGATATGATATTTATTCCATTTATTTGAGGCCTGTTTGTATGGCTTTTCTGCAGGTCACCCAGTATTTGGAACATGCATTTTGTTTCTTTAAGCATTTTTTAATTATTATATGTTTAATTTCCTCACCAACTCAGCAACGACGATTTATGAAATTGAGAAAATAACGACTCAAAATTTGCAATATTGGTAAATTGACATTATTCTGGTAATATTACAACTTCATTCAGGAAAAAGATGATGTTATGCTCACGTTACTTTGGCTTTATTCAGGTAATAATTCTCATAATATTGTGACTTTATTCTTGTAATCTTATGATTTTGTTCTTGCAGGTAAATTGTTTTTTTCCTGATATTCTCCCATGTGACAATATATTGAATTTTATGAGACATAACTGATTTCTTCCTAGTTAAAGGACTAAATTGGATTAAGAATCAGATTTTTGCAACCAGAGATTATCAGGCAATCAGCTTGGAGATCAAATTTTCTGTTTTAGTCTTTTTTTTAGTCAGACATGATAACTGACTAACTGACTCAGGATCCTTCAGTTCAGTTAGAAGAAGCCTGGACGGGTCACCAGTCCATCTCTTAGAGAGACCAGTTAACCCAACAAACAGAACCAGTAGAACCTGGAGAGAATCACATGGAAACTCCCGGCATAAATACCGCAGGCTGGGATTTGAACCCTGAACCTTGTTGCTTCAAACAAAAAGGCCTAAACAAAGTAAAACAGCAGTGAGATCACAGTGCTGATGAGCGTCCCGTTGTTTCTCTCTGCTGGGTCAAACCAGCCTGTTCCCCTCCCCACCAGTGGGGGCGCTGCTCCCAGAACCACTGAAGGAAACGACATGAAAACCTCCGAAGACTCTGAGCGCAACTTCCTGAACAAAATGTAGCAGCGTCAGATTTTAGCGGTTGTTACTTTAGCATTTCTTTTTTGTTTTTGGTAACAACAGTTTCTCCTGCTAGTGCTAGGTTAGCACGTTTGTTTTGGTTGTATTTACCCAGAATGCCCCTCTCAGAGTTCACTTCAACCGGTTTGTAGGAGCAGATTCAGTGTTTTTGGTTCGGTTGCCGTTCACACCTCCCCAAATGAACCGGACTGTCTGATTGAAGCGGGCCGAGCGGCGCCGCTTTAAGTGCATCAAAGATGTTTAGTCCTAACCTCCTAATGGCCCAATGATTCCTCCTCCCTCAGCGAGGAGTTCCCTGTCTGTGACTCGGCGTTCCGACTGAAACCTTCTGATGAAATTGTTTCCGAAGAGTAAAGTTTCTGGCTCATTTGGTGGAATTCCCCTGAAGTCAGCATCTCCTTCCTTCACATGTTCACAGTTGAGGGAATCGGAAGATGACTAACCGAGGAGCCACTTCTGCTTTCGGGCCCTTAAGTAGAGGCGGCGTCCGTCCAGCCGTCAGTCCACAGCGGAGCAGCAGAGGCGGCTGAACCAGAACCAGAACCAGAACCAAACACTTTCTCCACTTCTTCCCTCAGTCAGTGAAAATGATCCGGTTTGACGGTTTGCTGAAGGCGGCGCTGGTCACCGTCGTTTTGGTGGTGGCCTCTGGACACGCAGGTGAGACCGGGTCACCGTGAAGCAGTTTCTGCTTTTGCCCTGAAATGATTTGACACTCAGAGCTTTTTTTAATCTTCATCTGCAGATGAGAAATTGGCCACTTGCTGTGAAAAAGTGAACAGAAATGAGATCACAGAGCCGATCCAGGGATTCCTGTTCCAGAAGGCCAACTATCCGTGCGTCCAGGCCATCATGTGAGTATTTTCAATCCAAAAACTAAAAACTAATCAGAGAGTTTTACACTCCTGACTCAGAATATCCAAAAAAAAGACACTGCAAAAACATAAAATCTTAAATGTTTTTCTCTGCTTTCTAATGCAAATATTACAATGAGATTAAATTAACTTAAAAGTAACTTTTGAGCAAGAAATCAGAGTTGAAGTCAATGATTTCTTAATAAAGTCGGTTATTTCACTTACAAGATGAACAAACATCTCTTTATAAGTGGAAATAGTGTTTTTTAAACCAATATTAAGGTTTATTTACATAAATAAGCTCTTATTTCTTGCTCAAAAGTTACTTGTGAATAAATTTGGTCTTATTTTATGTGATCTAAGATATTTGCACTAAATCTAGACATAAATACTTGGTCAGATTTTAACCTTCATTCTGAAACTGAACTGGATTTTTTCTCTGTTATCCTGCAGCTTTCAGACAGAAAGCGGTCTTTACTGCAGCCAGGTGTCGGCTCCCTGGGTTAAAAGAAAGATCAGAGAATACAGGTTTGTGAAAAATAAACTCTCCCAATGTTGCTTTTCCTTCTGTTTTACTCGTCTATAATCCGTATTTCTACATTTCCTCTCACAGGGCAGCGAAGGCTCAGTCAAAGGCCACTTCCTCTCCGACAGCCGTCTCCCTCCTCTCCATCATAACCTCCACCGCCGCCGCGCCGCCTCCCTCCACCCTTCCTCCTTCCTCTTCCTCTCCTTTCTCTGGCTCCGCCTCCGGGGTTTCATCCGGCGATTCGTTTTCTGGGAGCGTGGAGGACGAGAGCTTCGTGACCTTCGTGACCTCCGCGACCTCCGCCGCCAGCGAAAACAACTGAACATGTTTCATCAACAGCTCAGTTATAGTGAATTACTTTAGGACGTTTAGTTTCTTTCATTAGTTAAATTATTTATTTGGTAAAGCTAAATTTGCTGTTCTGATACAGTGAAGGTTAATATTTATTACCTTTTGTATTTATAGACATTTGGAGTAACTTATGAAACAGTTTGTAATGTTGAATGTTTACTCATTTAGTTATTTGTGGAAATGTTTGCAACTCAAGAAACTTGAAAGCTTTAACTTTGTACTCTGAAGGAAACATTTGGGAAAATAAGAACGTAATAAATATGATTTTATATTTAATATTTGTCCATTTTGATTTCCATCTCATATAATCAGAAGCGCTTAGGCTCAAATCCCAGCATGCACTGCAAAAACACAAAATCATAACAAGTATTTATTGTCTAGATTCTGCTGCTACAAAAGCTACTAACAATGCATGGAGGGTTCATCCCAAATCCAGCACCCTGAGACTGTACACGAGCCGCAAGGAAGGAGGCAGAGGACTAGTGAGTGTGAGCACCACTGTCCAGGACGAAACAACTAAGATCCATAAATACTTCAGGGACAAAGCCTCAACAGACAATGTGCTCAGTGAATGTCTCAGACAACAGGGAACTGCTGGATTTGGGATGAACCCTCCATGCATTGTTAGTAGCTTTCTAGTCTTAATATCTGTGGCTTTTATCTCCTCCTTTGGCCAGCTAATTTATTCTATGTATATATATGTGTATGTATGTATGTATGTATGTATGTATGTATGTATGTATGTATGTATGTATGTATGTATGTATGTATGTATGTATGTATGTATGTATGTATGTAGCAACTTCAGTTGGTAAGTTCCCATTCCTCATTTCATGTCATAGCACCTTGAATGATTAAATGACGCTGTTGCAAAGGGTCAATAATCTGGGTCATGCAGAACTGATCTGGTAGTTTCTATAGCAACGTGCAGAAACAAGACATTCCCCCAGAACTACAGTGACCTCATTGTGGTTATGACTTCATCTATGACAAGCAATTCTAGATCAAAGAACACCTGAGATTATGAATGCATGTGTTTCAAGACATCCGTTCATTTCCAAGCAGCTCTTTGAATTTCAACCTTGTCTTTTACGAGAATTTTCAGAATGGCAGAAATGTGTGAGTATGATGATTTTGATGCCTTTCTTTTTGTACCATCTCCAAAAGAGAAGCAAACCTCAGCTGGGGAGGTTTGCTCCCCAGCCGAGCAAACCTCCCAAGCCGAACAAACCTCCCCAGCCGAGCAAACCTCCCCAGCCGAGCAAACTTCCCCAGCCGAGGTTTGCTCTTCAGAAGACGATGGTTTTGATTCCTCTCGGTTTGCTCTGTCCCCAGTTAAGAAGCAGACCTCCCCAGCTGGGGAGGTCTGTTTCTCAGACTACGATGATTTTAGAAGACGATGGTTTTGATTCCTCTCTGTTTGCTCTGTCCCCACTTGAGAAGCAAACCTCCCCAGCTGGGGAGGTTTGCTCCTCAGAAGACGATGGTTTTGATTCCTCTCTGTTTGCTCTGTCCCCAGTTGAGGAGCAAACCTACCCGGGTGGGGAGGTTTGCTCCTCAGAAGACGATGGTTTTGATTCCTCTCTGTTTGAGCCATCTCCAACAGAGAGGGAGGTTTGCTCCTCAGAAGATGTTTTGGAATCTCATCTGTTTGATCCGTCGCCACAATCGTTAGAGGATGCTAAAAACACAAGAGAAACCATTCTAGAGGCAAGTGGAACTGTAATGGAATTGAAAGAAGATCAGCTTAATCACGTAAACAATCAATCTATACTGGAATACATATTTAAGAATATGAATAGATGGAAGCCACAGATCTTAATTTCATGTTTACTTTGTCTTCTTCTGACTGCTGTGTTTTTTTCAGATTTTTTGTGTTATGTTCAGGGGCTCTTTGTTGTCTTTGTGGGTTTCTATTGTGCATATATTCTCCTTTCAGCCTGTCATGAAAGCTGGTATGAGGAGGCGTGATCTGTTCAGATTTATGCAGAAAACAGATTATAACGGGCCTGAGAGACATGGTGCCCAAAGTGGGGTGGTTCCAAATAATAGTAGGAGAAGCAGCCACAGAAGAAAAACACCCTGAATGAATACTTTACACCGATGGATCACGAAAAGGATCCGACTAAGTGGCATACTGGGGGTTCATCTTGAAGCAAGACGGCCAAGAAAGGTGTCGGCAAAAAGAAAAAGCCGGAGAAGTAACTGCAATATTGGAAGGACTTCTGGAACTGGCTAAAAGAAAGATCAAAAGCGCCAGATTAGTTACGGATAGCTATTACTGAGCCCAAGCCCTTAAAGAAGATTTGTCCATTTGGGAAGAAAATGGGTTTGAAACAGTCAAGTTCAAGCCAGTGGCACACCGAGACTTGTGCAAAATGATTGCTGAGTTAAAAATGCATTTGGAGCTCGAGGTCGAGCATCAAAGGTCACACACGCATGAGGGAGCTCATTGGCGTGGGAATAATGAAATGGACTGTTATGTCCAATACCGAAAAATTGTCTTTGTCGGGATTGAGAAGTGGGACAAAACTCCCAGTATTGCTAGAAAAGAAGGGGATCCAAGGAGTCGAGCAACTCAAACCAGTTCCTGACTAACGAGAACCAGAAGCCGGTGAAATGGCCGGGTGTCCATGTACCATTCCACCGTACCTCGGACTGGCCACCGTGAAAGGAGAGGTTGTAATTAGAAGAACAACTTTATGGGATCTGGGCAGGAAGAGCCCTAAAGAAATTGGTTTGGGCTAAAAATGGAGTCCTGTCAGAAGAAAGAGAAATGTTGATGTGGAGCAGTAATCACTGAAACAAATGATATTTCTGTCCTATTGTTTAATAATGATCAATATGTGAATAATCCTGACTAACGGGATTGTTCTAGTTCTGATATCTATATATAATTTTGCCAGAAGGTGTTCAGATATCAGTTGTTTCTGTGTTTTTGTGTCACTGGGAGGGAAAACATTGTGAAAACATGAAGTCATGCTGAGACTGGTTGCTAAATCTGTTGAGACATAAATGCAACTTCCACAAAACAAGAACATCCTGATCTTTAAACCTTCCCTGTTTGACTTGTTTTCAACCTGAACTTAAAACATGTGGAACCAAAATATAAACCAATTATTTATACGCTTCAAAAACTCTTTTTGATCTGTTTGAACTTGTTTCTTTACCGTGGCTCTCCGGGTCCTGTTGGTTAGAAAACAACCAAACACCAAATAAATATTAATATTCATAAATATGCCTGTTAAGAAGCTAACATCCATTTACACTCAAAACATTCAGCCAATCAGCACCAAGCAAAATGAACGCAGCCAATAGCGAAGTAGCCTAAACATTTCCACTTCATAATCCACATTTTGTTTTGAATATTTTAGATTATTTTCATGTAAAAAAAATGAAAATGGGTCAAATTTTACGCAAATATTTTGACTTTCATTAATGCATTTAACAGTACACTGCAAAACATGAAATCTAGTGTCTAGTGAAAACATCAGTTCACTTGAAATGAGAAAAGCTTTTTTTAATGAAGATACAGGAGCTTGTTTTAAAGCAATTATTTCTTGATATTTGTTTAAAAAGTTCTTGATCCACTGACAGATTATTCCACCTACAATAAGATGTTTTCAGAGGAACTGGAACTTTTTCACCAATATTAAGAAAGTATTTACTTAAACAAGCTCCTGTGTCTTGCTGTAAAGTTAGTTTTGTCTTATTTCAGATCCAAAACTTTGGTAAAATTGTGGTTTTTGCAGTGGTGAAAAGGTTTTAGTCTGAAGTTAAATTATAGTTCTGCCATCAGGTTGACCTCCGATTTCCCAGGGTTTTCATGCACCCACACAGTTAGAGATGAAATACGACAAAAACTAAATATAATTTTGTGAAATCATCTACAGATCATCATCTGAATTAGTCAGAAGCTGAACTTCTGCTTTTCTCAGTTTAATAAATAGAGGTTTCCTTCAGAGGGTTGTCAGTTCACCATCAGCTCTCTGGAGGGGAAGTGAGACGACCGACCGACCAGAAATACTTTCCTTTCCATTTATTGTCCTGCTGGCTGAGCATCAACATGCTGACCGTCGCGCTGGTCGCTCTCATCCTGGCGGCTGTTTCTGCTGATCCAGGTAAGGGCAAACTTTAGCTGAATGTTAAATATTAATGTTTATTCCTGTTAAAGGTCAAATATTTGACTGTTTTTTGGTTGTTCTCAGGTGAGAAGTTGTTTACTTGCTGTAAGAAAGTCAGCACAGCTGAGATCACAGAACCGATAATAAAGTTTGAGATCCAGCGGCCGAATCCTCCGTGTGTGAGAGCCGTGATGTACGTATGAACCCGCAGAGTTTCTGATAAAACGGGAACATGTGAACCAGCTTCCAGCGTTCTGCTTTAATTTACAGCAAAAAAAATGATGAAAATCACAGTTTAGAGCAGGGCTGTCCAAACTGCGGCGCAGGGGCCATTTATGACCCTCAGACGGATTTTTGCGGCCCTCTGACTGCTGATGAAAATCATCCATATTTGCCCCGTAGATTCAGACGGAAGCTTTTAATTTGTGATTAGGGTGAAAATGATTAAATTTCTTGTCTTTTGATAATTAAGTTGGAACAAAAAGTAAAACCAAGTTTATCCAGAAACTGTTTGCTAAATATAGCAAATATTTTGAAACAAAGTGACCCAAATCCTTTTCTTATTAATTAAAATAAATTTATTCAATAAAACCCCAAAGAAATTTTAAACTGGAAACATTTCCTTTAGATCTGCTGAGGCGTTTTAGGGCCTTTGTAGAATTTTTTTTTTTTTTTTTTTACATTTTCAAAATGTGTATTTTAAAATTTTTCTAGAAAAAAATATGAGATTAATCACAAACGTTATTTTATTAAAATTTGCTCATTTTTTCTGTCTGCTCTCTGGTAAAATCAGGTTTTGGCTCCACAGTAACATCAGGTTTTTTGCTGAATGTAGTTTTTTATTTTACTTTATTTTTGGCCTGCTTCTGGTTTGCATAAAGTTTGTACACCCCTGACGTTTCTCCTTTCTGTGACCTGCAGCTTCACCACCCAGTCGGGTCATTTCTGCAGCCACCTTCTGGCTCCCTGGGTTTTCGCCAAGATCCAAGAACTCAGGTGAGTCAAAACCTCAATTTATTCCTAATAACCTCAATTTTTCACTTTTCAACTCAGATTTTCGTTGTTTTTCCAACAGAAGAGCCAAAGCTCAGTCGACCACTCCTCAGGTTGTCACGACGACGCCTCCTTCATCTTCATCTTCCTCTTCCTCTTCCTCGGTCCTCTCCATCATCGCCACCACTGCTCCTCCTTCGTCTTCGTCACCTGGACCGTCTTCATCTTCCTCTTCCTCTCTCTCCATCATCGCCGACTGTCCCTCATCGCCACCACTGCTCCTCCTTCGTCTTCATCACCTGGACCGTCTTCATCGTCTTTCTCCTCGTCTTCCTCCACAATCGCAGAAAGTGAGACGTTTCCTGCATCCAGAGATCAGTAGAGCTGCAGCTGATGGAGAAAAACAGAAAATATATTTCATTTATTTTTCTCTGTTCAACTAAAAACTAAAGATAAAAAAATTGAAAGAATAGAATTAAGCTAAATTATGATTCCCGTTAAATATTCAGTGTTAATTTGGTAAAGCTATTTATTAAAGTATGTCACTCTGCAGGTAGAGGATAAAATATGTTTATATTTATTTACAACGTTCCAAACAGTTTAATAAAACATTGTAAGCTATCTATCTACTTTAAAGCATAAATGTTTCACTCTGAAGTAAAACTGTAAAGCTATAAAGATTGTTTTCAGAAATAAAAATCTCTAATGTTTGATTTTTTTCCATTTTGATTAATTTTCTGAAAATAAAATTCAATGTTCAAAGTTTGATCAAACATTTTTATGGACAAAAATCATCAAACTTCAATTTAAAACAACAAAAAAATTAACATACAATTGAATCCGTTATAAAAAGTCCAGTTAGTTTAGTGAAACATTATTAATCATAGATGTTTTTATTCCTGTTAATTATAGTAATTTAAAATTAGAATGTAGTTTTAATAATCAAATCATTTTAATGTCGTGGCTTCATGAGTAACAGTTTGGCAAAAAGAGAGGCAGTAAAAAAATGACTTCAGGGAGAAAAACTGAGTCTGGTTCGTTGCTGGGAACCACGGCCGTGTTTCTGCAAGTGTCTAGTCAAAGTATTTGATCCGGTTGCTGGTCAGGGAGAGAAAGCCGTGGCTCGTCCACCCAAACAGGAAGCTGTCAGGAGCATCAGGCTGATGGCATCATGGGAAAAACAGGTCACTGAAACGACGTCACAAGACGTCACTTAGTGGAGTTAAAGTTGAGAAACCTGGTAAGGTCAGTAGGAAGAGGTCAAAGGTCAAGCTGACCAAAACGCTCCAATTGTTTAAAAAGCAGCGCAACCAAATATTTAAGGTCTGTGTAAAAATCCACCCAAATGTTTCAGTTGTGTGGCGATGTGGTCATCTGGAGTAGTCATGAGCCGTCAGTGTCTTATCCGCAGGCTGAGTAAAGAATGAGGGAGGATTCCTGAGCGAGGCGTCGAGCTGCTGCTGATTCACAACTTCCAGATCAACGACTGATGGCTTTATGATGGTTTTATTCACTTTAAAATGGAACAGCAGAAGCTCCAGGTCTGCTTCCGCTCAAAGTACAGGAGGAATTTACTCCAGAAGAGGTTTCTGGTAGAATGAAGTCATTTTACATTTAGCAGGAAGTTTGTTCGGTTTTTAATGAAAGTAGAGAACAACGACTGTTTAAAAAGATTTTAATTCCTCCAGGTCCAAAGAGTTTTGACAAAAACATTGAAACCTTGTAGAAACATCTTGTTTTAAGTGAAATAATCTGTTAATGGAACCAGAACTTTTCATTAATTAGTTCTGAATTATTTACTTAAAACAAGCTCCTATTTCTTGCTAAAATGTTATTTATAAGTGTAACAGATATTTGCAGTAGAAACCAAATGAAAATAGTTGGTAATGTTTTGTGTTTTTGCAGTGTAAAGTTAAAGGATCGGGTTTGAAAACTGAGCTTCCTGAAACTTTTCCTGAGCTGAAATTCACTAAAAGTTTTGCTTTAATCTCAGAAAATGTTTCTGTTTCACAGCAAATCGCATTTTGAGTTGACAAACCAAGTGGCTTTTCTGAAAATGTTTCCAGTTTTGCAATTTGTTACATCAGAAGGTGTCGACATTTTGACTCAGGATGTTGATTAACTTAATGTTTTCGTTGAACTTGTTTCACATGTTTCACATGTTTCCTCTTTTTCATGCTTTAAACCTCACATCATCCTGATGACTAACATGTTTCTTGATGCCGATCATGCCGAGTCACGGTGAATTCATTCAATTTCTCTGCATCATCAGTCACATGAGGTGGAAAGTTGCTGGTTAATCTTCCATTCTTCCAGTCTGCCGCCACTTCCTGATATTATTACGCAACGCCTGTAATAAATATTATGCTAACAGGTTATGCTGGGTTTGTGGTCTACACAAAACATGATTATTACAATTTTTGTATGAAATCATTCTTAAATAATGAGATTTTATTCTGGTCAGCTCATGTCACAATGAGCTGTTTTAGGGTTCTGTCTCTTTAAATCTAAATAAGGTGCCGTTGGCCACGCCCACATCTCAATGTTTACAGCCACCTGTGAAAGTGGAGCCTCCTGCACAACCAAGAATGCAGCAAGTGGTTCATGGATTTTAAGTCAATAACAAAACACTTTGTCTTTTCCAGCAGCCATTGCATCAGATGGACCAAAATTTAAAGTTAAGTGGAAATTTTGGTATTTTTTAAGGATCAAATTGTCAATAATTTATACAAGTAACAAAAATAACAAAATCAGGCAAAACAAAATGTTCCTAAATCAATCTTATTTTTCAATGAAAAACTTATAAAACTTCAATAAAAGCTGCAGTTGTGTGTCTGTCTGGTGGATTTTAGATCAAATCATGTTTGTTTTTCATTCACTGGGTAGAAAATCCAGGAATTTTACTCAAGTAGGAGCAGAAATACTTTGTAATAAAATGACTCAAGTAGAAATAAAAACACAGCACAGTAAAAATATTCCTACATGTACTTTCAAAAAAGGTTAACTCAAATAAATGTAACTAGTTAACCAGCTGGAGCTCAGCTTGGGTTGCTAGGCAACAAGCTGAGCTGGCTGGGGTTGCTAGGCAACGTCTGATTGCCCTCTGAAAGTGGCAGAGTTTTGAAACGACTCGTTTTCCAGACACTAAAAAACATGAACTCACTGCCAGTAAATGTCTGGATGATTTTTTTAAAAAAGAAAAAAGTTTAAAAGCAGCAGAAACTGAAAGTGGAAAATAAAAAGGTGTAAAAACTGGACTCTGCTTCATGATTTGCTGCTGTTTGTGACGTGTGGGGAGGCGAACCGACCGCAGGACGTTACGAAACATAAAACTTTAGCGTTTTTACCTCAGAAGGAAACGGCTGAAATGACCACAGCTCAGAGGTTGATGCAAAAAGTTTCTGTTGTTTTTCCACTAGTAGCGTTTACAAAACCTTTAATCAGCTTTTAAAATCCTGGAAGAACACCAGGGTTGAGGGACAACTAACTAAATATACGTACAAATCAAATGTGTTCAAAAGGCCTAGTCAAAGTACAGACCTAAATCTGATTAAGAAACTTGAAACATGATGAACACTTTTTATGTTTTTCCTCACCTTTAGCGAAGAACGTCTCTGCTTTGTGTTGTCATGTAAAAAACCACCTGAACAAATTTAGATTTGTTCTCTGGAACAAAAGGTGTGAAGTTGTTACAGCGGCTGAATGTCGGAAATTCATGTGCGACTTTGTCTGCAGTCATAACAGGAAATCCTGAAAATGTCAAATCATAGCTTCTCCAGACTGTGGAGCATCAATCTGAGCTGCACTTAAAAACAATGCGACACTTTAATCTGAGCATGAAGGAGTTTCACAGCATGAAGCATCATTTGATGCTTCTAATCCAAAGATCCGTTAAACATTTCATTTTTCACTGAATGAGTTTTTGTTTAGGAGTTTTTCCTCTACAAAAAGCCTCCTGCATGTTTCTGCCTCATTTTCAGATCAAATTTCACCCAAAGCTTTAAAAATGAGTCCATTTAAAAACTAGTTTGAAATATTTTAGTGCAGATTTGAAAACCAAAACTGATGACTTTGTGTTTCTTATAATTAGCCGTCAGGTTGACACAGAAGTTGCCGCCATGACAAAGCGAAACAGGCGACGTGTTTCTGACGGCGTTTCTCAGAAATGTGTCACTGAGATGAAGCTTGTGGTCGGAGGGCGAACAGGTTCTGCTGTGAGGGGCGGAGGTGAGAAACACTGACCACGGAACCATCACGCACCTGCAGAAGCACGAAGACACGCAGGAGCTGATGGTACCGATAAATAGCAGCCCGGTTCGGCGGCCGCCAGTCCGACCCACCAGCTGATGATCAAGATGAAGATCCTGCTGCTGCTGCTGCTGCTGCTGGCTGTGTGTCCATGCAGCCACTCCTCTCCAGGTACATATTCCTCATCCACACACTGCACTTTATCACAGAGTGATGCTTTATTTACTGCTGCAAAAACACACAATATTAGTAAGTGGTTCTGGTTTCTGCTCTTGCAGTGGGACTAAACCGACTGCAGGTTTCGTGTTTTTGCAAAAGAGATTTTTGATGTTTTCCTGTCAGAAACTTTGAAATGATCCGTTTGCTCCTGAACTGGAAGCTTAATCAATGCTTTATTATTGTAATGCATTCGCCACAAACCAAAACGACTTCTCAGATATTTTCAAACGCATTTTAAGATCCGATACCCAGCAGACACAGGCCCGTATCGCCGATACCGATACTTTTTTAGTGGTTAAGTTTCATATACCATGAAACTTCCGACCTTCAGGTGGTTGATGGTGAAGCATTTAAAAACTTTTTAAAGAAATATCAACACTATAAACAGCAACAATGGAAGAACAAAACAAATTTATGTCCATAGAATAAACAATCGTCAGAATAAATTCATAATTGGAATTACAGAAATTAATTTTCTTAAAGAAAAGCAAATTTCAACTCAAGGTTTTTAATGAAATGTTTTTTTGGCTGAATCGAAGAGCGGATTATCAACCTGAGTCCGGAAAAATCTTCATGAAAATACTGCCAGGTAAAAACAGACTATTCCTGTCAAAATGTCCTGATCTAAAGCTGGCTCATTTACTACTGACGGAAACGACAAAGAAGACGACAGGAAGGGGAAGGACGATGATGGTGCTGTTTGTTTTCTAGACATTTATCACATAAAAAGTTACTCATGTTTGATTTTAATTGTTTCTCAACTAATGGAAACTGCAATTGTTTTTTGGACATTAGTGGAATACGAACATTTGTGATGGAAACCAGTAAAACCCAAAACCAGAAACAGAAAACTTTCAGTTTATCAAGGAAAAAAACATCTGCATCAACTCACTGACTTTTCTGCAAAGCCTTAGAAAGCACAGGGCAACAGTAGGAAGAACAACAACCCTAACAGGAAGATTATTATGTATTTTATGTCAATATTAATTATTGACTTAAAAAAAGCTCCTATATCTTCATGAAAAGTTATTTTTATGTCATTTGTGTCCCGTTTCAAGTGAAGGAAGACGTTTGCATTAGAAACTAGAGAGAAATACTTGTTCATTTTCATTTCTGTGGTTGGCAGCTCACTATCCGACCGGGAAGAACCGGCCCTGCTGCCTCCACATCACCAGGAAGAACCTCAGCAGTCGGATCGTCGGGTCGGTTTTCCATAAGCAGCCGGCCCGGTTCCCCTGCGTGAGAGCCGTGATGTGAGTTCAATCATTTCATTCCAACACGCAGAACCACAGCAGAACTAAGCAGCTTGTTTCCATGTCCAGATTCTACACAAAGAGTGGACCCATATGCGTCCACCCCAAAGACGCCTGGGTCCAACAAGGTACAGCGGCTCTGAACAAGGCATGATTTACACATTTACTCTGGTTTTCACGTTTCTCTTTTTCTTTTCAGTCATTGCCAACATGACGACGAAGGCGTGAAGCGAACAAGTGGACCTGCAGCTCAATTTAAAATATGAATCATCCTCAGGCCTGATGCTTACAGATGAGCTCCACTGTAAAAAATGAAATATTTATTGCTGCTTTTGCTTTCAACACTTAAAATAATTGTATTTTTGTACTTATGAACTTTCCCTATGAAATGCTTTATGAAATATAAATAAATTTGCTTCTTTATTCACTCAGATTATGCTGCTGAGAATGAAATAAATATATTTTTGACAATAATTATGATTTTGAACATGTTTACATTAAAATCTTTAAGGCGAACGACAGAAGAAATGTAAAAGTAACAGGACTCTACTGCCATCTTGTGGCCAAAGCTGGTATGAACCTGAAAAACAAAGTTTTATTTAGTTATTAGTGTCTAATTATTAGTAAATACAAGCTGAAAATGTATTGGAAACCACATGGACATTGTCTCAAATAAGAGTCAGTGCCAAGCATCAAATCATAAATCATGTGGAAACGTTTCTGCACAAACTGAGTCGATTTTACCACAAAGAAAATCATTTTTATTCAATTATTTAAATTCAAAAGAGCCATAAGCTTGAAAAATCATATAAAAATATAAAACCTGGCTGTAACAACGTTCTTCGTTTGTCTTCCATGATTTTCAGTCGGTTTCTCTCTGATTGACGTGTGGCGTCTCCGCCAGCTGGGGGCGCTGTGGCAGAACCCGGCCGGTTCTGGTCAGAGCATGGTGGTTTCGGTCTGCAGGATGGACTGGGCCCGAGTGTTTCTGGGAAACTGAGTGATATTGGGGTTTGCTGACAACCGGCGAAGACTGTAGTCCTGCAACACGCAGCGATTCGTGGATAAACTCCTCCATGTTCTCCGTACCTCCACCTGAACCTGCAGGGAGGAAGAGGAGGAAGAGGAGGAGCAGGAAGTGGAGAGGAGCTGACTGACTGAAGTGATCTGCAGAGGGAAGTGGGCAGGAAGTCTCACCTCGCTGTTGAGAAAGCAGTAGAGGACGGCGACGATGAGGCCCTGAAACAAACAGGCGACACTTCAGACCCGATAAAACAACTCGGTTCATCGCCTCATTGATTTAAAGATTGTTTTAGATTCTGTTTTAGTCATTGTTGCACCGTTTGAAGTTTTTTGGCCGATTACAAACCTGTTAAAAAGCTTAACCTGCCAATTCCAGTTTTGTCTGATACCAATATTTTTGTCTGAAATGTTGCTCCATACACCAAGAAATTAGCTGACTTGGCAACAGTGGAGTAACTATTAATTAGTCAGTCAGAGCTTTCCAGCCGGAGAGCGAGAGAGGACAAGCTAGAAAAGATCAGCTTCATGTAAAAATCATCTGATCTCCTAAAATCCAGGCAATCGGCGCCGATAAACCGCCGGCTGATAAATCGGTGCACCTGCAGTTCATTTAATGTTATTTCCTCTCTGTCTTCTGCTTCTGCTGCCCAGCTGAACAGTCAATAGAAAAACTAAACTTATAAATCGTTAAAAACAGAAATCTAATAGTAGAAGCAAAAATCTTCAGGAGTTTTGGTCGGCTCCCTAATTCTGACCTCATCCGCGTTTAAACTGATGAGCTGAAAGTTAAATCAAGAGGAGACAAAACCCTGAGAACGTTTCCGGACCTGGAAGGAGCCGAGGCCGAGCTCGAAGAAGATCTTGATCTGCTTCAGCGTTTCATCGTCCGGCTCCATCAGGTAGAAGAAAACGACGTAGTTCACTCCGAACAGAGGAATCAGCAGCAGGGTGGACTTGGCCAGCCGCCTAGACAAAAACAAAGGGTCAAAACCAAGGAACTACAGCAGGAACTACAATATAACTACAGCAGGAACTACAGCAGGAACTACAATATAACTACAGCAGGAACTACAAAACTACAGCAGGAACTACAATATAACTACAGCAGGAACTACGGCAGGAACTACAATATAACTACAGCAGGAACTACAACAGGAACTACAGCAGGAACTACAACAGGAACTACAGCAGGAACTACAGCAGGAACTACCAGCAGGACAAACTTAGAACAGGAACTACAGCAGGAACTACAACAGGAACTACCACTCTGACAGGACAAACTTAGAACAATCAAACAAAGCTGAGTTTAACGATGGAAGTGATTTTTTACAGTACCTGTACTGCGATTGGTCGTTTCCTCCGACGTCTGAGCTGCGTAGTTTCTGCACCAGGACTCGAATGATGCTGATGAACAGCAGGAAGTTTATCTTCAGGAGAAACAGAGCCGACACAGACGGAGCTTTTATTACATTAATAAGTTACTTTTACAGCAAAGAAAAATCAATAATTACAGTTTTGAAGAGAACAAAAGCATTTAAACATTTAAATATTGTAACAGAAAATAGATTTCAACCAGGTAAAGGCGTCGAAAAACCTTTAAAAATGAAAACTAAATAAATCTCACGATGATGGACGCCATGATGGGCCAGTTGATCAGCCTGTCAGGAACAGGGTTGTCGTTGATCTCCCAGCATCTGGCGACAAACACAACAGATGTTCCCTGAAGTATCCATCGCATTTAGACCCCCAGGTGTCCAAACTCACCTGGTGTCCAAACTCACCTGGTGTCCTCCAGGTTGATCCGGCTGACGATCCAGGCCACGGTGAAGACAGACGGGATTCCTGGCGGAGAGAGAGCGGGTCGGTTCAGGTTCTGCCAGACGGAGAGCGTCTCACCATGGCGCGTTCAGGAAGCGCAGCGTTTAACGGCGTCGGCTGCTGTGGGGGGAAGTTTTGATCGATGGTGGAAGAATGGAGCAGCCGAGGCAGAGCGGAACAAAACGGACCGGGAGGCATGGAAATGTTTACAGGATGACGCACCGTCTGAGTCCGGTTCTGAACTCTGATCCAGGAGAATCTTTAAAAACAGCGAGTGTCCTACTTAAAGGCCGTTTGGGGATGTATGGACCCCGGGAAGCAAAAGAGAGATTAGAACAAAAATGATAGAGTAGCGCACTGCAAAAACACAACACCTTCAAAAATACGTTTTTGTCTATTTTCTATTGCAAACATCTCAGAAATAAGAGAAAATGAACTTTTCATCAAGATATCAGAGCTGGTTTAAGTCACTAATATTGATGAAAAGGTACAAATTTCATTCATAACTTATAATAACATGAGAAAAATGTCTCATTATAAGTGAAATAATAATAACCAGCTCTGTTTTAATTACAGACATAAAACCAGATCTTCTATTTGACTTGTAAGTTAATTTTGTCTTATTTCAAATTTTACTAAGATATAAACTAAATTTAGGTTTTTGTGTTTTTGCAGTGCAGCTCTTCAGGAAACAGGAAGTTCACAATTACAGTTTTGATTTGTCAATATTTCCTTAATGATGATGAAAACATTTCTAGCAGGGAAAAAGTCTCGTTATGCCTGAGATAATCTGTCGCTTTGCTTAAAAACAAGCTCCAGTTTCTCTCTTCTAAGTTAGTTGTGTCTTTTTTAAAGTGCACTGAGATATTTCCACCAGAACGAGACTGAAATACGTGGTGAGTTTTTGCAGTGCAGGTCCGATCAGTGCGGCGCAGAGGGACGGACAGACGGACAGCTCACCCCAGCCGATCAGCATGCAGACGGACAGGCGGACGCAGCAGGTCCGGATGACCAGCAGCAGCATGTGCAGGTACAGACCCTCCACCAGCAGCCAGAAGAAATTCGCCATGACGAAATAGTTGAAGAAAACCAGGCTGGCCTTGCAGCCCACCTGGAGTAGAAACCAGGACATGAAGAAAAACCTGCAGACTTTGAACAAATATTCAATCAAACAACAAAGCAGCATTTGGTGCTGATGTGTCAAACCAAGAGAAAAGCAACAAAATGGCGGCAGGAGAAGAGACACGTTTATTAGTTTCTCTGCTTCTGTCCTGATTGAAATGAGAGCAAATATTTATAACAGGATTTGATCAAATAAGATTTAGTAGTTTCTGCAGAGCCTGGCATATTAATCACCAGAATTACTGATTTATGTGAGAAGAAAACAGATTTATAATTGTTTTCTAGATGAAGTAAAGAGCAAAAACTGGACAGGCAGTCGATGCAAAGAAGCCAAACAAAGTCCGACTGCAGGGGGGGGAAATTTAACGAACTGAATCAAGACTTATAGAAAACTACTGACATACTGGGGTAAATGAAACCTAAGAGTGTTTTCTGTGTTTTCCATCAGAAAACAGACGGAAAACACACAGAAAACAGTTTTCTGTGTTTTCTGTTTCTTTGTGTGTTTTGTGTCTCTTGTGTTTTCTGTGTGTTTCTCGTTTGTTTTCTGTGTGTTTTGTGTGTTTCTCGTTTGTTTTCTGTGTGTTTTCTGTGTGTTTTGCGTCTCCTGTGCGTGGAGTCACCAGAGGCAGCTGCGTGCTGCAGTCGGTGCTCTGGTCCTCTGAGAAGAGCAGCGTGTCTTTGATCAGCACGGCCACGGCTCGCAGCATGAAGGACACAAAGAGGTTCAGATGGATGTAGTTCCTCATGCAGTGGAGCCTCCTACACACACACACACACACACACACACACACACAGAGAGAGTCATAAAGAGTGTTTACAGGGAGAGTGGACCCGGTGGGTGACGTGTCGTCCAAGCAGCAGCTGGAGTTCCTCCTAACCGAGTCACACACAGCGAGTCGCTATCGACTCACTGGAAACGAACCAGTCCGGGTTTAACGAGCTTCTGCCGTTAACTGGTTCATCTTATCTCCGCGTTCCTGAGTTTCTCCACAGAGAAACCAGTTTGGGAGTTAAGCTGAGACTCCCACATGCTGGACGCGCCGTCATAAACGTCTCCACTCACTATAAATAAAACCTCTTAAGAAGATAAAATGCAGATTTAATAAACTGAACACGGTTTATAAACTCTCTCTTTTTACTGGATTTTCCTAGAAATGTTTCAGATTAAAAAAATCTTTTCATGTTTAAACAAATCTAACATAAACTTTGTGTTTTCGCTGCATAAAAACGCTGCATGGGTCCAGATGTTTGTCAATCCTTACAGAAGTCAACATTCATGATCAGAAAAATAATTTAACCGCAGAAAAATCACCAGGTTAAAGGAGAGCCAAAAAATGATTCTAGATCCAAAACTATTGAAGCTTCTGCACATTTGATTTATTATAAGTAATTTTCCAGATTTTCAGGAATAAATTGGGAAAAGAAGAACAACTGAATCACCTCTGATCAGTAAAATCAGGTCACACGTTTTGAAAATGTTTGCTGCTTTTTGCCAAATTAATTAAAATCAGATGAAAGCAACAAAGGAAAGTTTGGTTTGGAGTGAAAATCACTGAGAAAATCCGACTTTATCTGTCATCGTTTTATCCTAATTATAAAGTCTCTGTTTATCAGGGGCCACACACAGTCAGCTAGGGGCCACAAATGGCCCCCACGCCGCACTTTGGACACCCTGAACTAGACCAAAATACCTGCTAAACTGTAAATGTCCATGCTTTTCTTCACTAATATTAGCAGGACGGATCATTTCCTCATGTCTGAAGCAACATGAATCTGAATGAACTGCAGGTGTTGATGGCAGACGACCCGACTGGCAGAACCGACCCGATTCTGGTCCAGACTTCTCACCCTGAAAACATCCATCTGGTTATGTAACCAAACAATCAGCTTACACTGGCACTGAGCAGAACAGGAAGAAGGTCTGCAGGTCTAAAATCTCTGAGGTCTGCAGAGCGTTGAAACACAAAGCCGTGACGCTTCGCTGTACCTGAAGGAGCAGATGATGGCGGTGCTGGTGATCAGAGCGACGAGCGACAGGCTGTGACCCAGAGTGGACAGGATCTGGACCACTCTGTAGAAGAGCAGCTGCAACACAGAATGAGAAACAATGAGGCCGTTCATCAAATCCGCTCATAAAACATGAGGCGCAGCTGGGCTGGCCTCCGCGAAACCACATTATGTTTCATAAACACAAGTGAAAATGGATTATGAGACACAAACCGCGGCCAGCGCCGCTGTTTATAGAAAACATTCTTTTGTTCAAATAAATCTCATCTGAGTGCAAAAATGTTTATGAGAAAAGACACAAATTCAACCAAATGTTTGTGAAGACAGGAGAAGAATAAGGCTGAACACAAAAACAACCGAAGCAGCTTAAAGCCCTGCAGGCTTTAAAAAACACAAACTTTCTCTTGTTTAACGAACGATTCCCTCCTCAAGACAGGAAAGACAACAAAACATGGCATTGAAATTAGCAGAGGAGGGATAACGATAAAAATTATACTGACATAAGAGTAGAAATACCTCAATATATTTTCACCAGAGTAAAAGTATCAAGAAGTTACTCAAGAGTAACAAAGTAATTGGTAAACAGTCAGTTAATATTTAGAAATTACAAATAAACAAAATAATTTTAAAAAATCTTCCAAATCAGTTTTTTCAATAAAAAACTTGTGAAACTTTAACAGAAGCTGCAGGTCTGAGTCTGTTTCTGGTGAGTTTTTGGTTAAAACATGTTTGTTTTTCACTCAGTGGGTAGAAAATACAGAAATATTACTCAAGTAAGAGCAGAAATAATCCGTAATGAAATCACTGAAGTAAAAGTAACAAGTGCAACGTAGTAAAAATACTCCTAAAAATACATTTTTTCAAAAAAGTTACTCAAGTAACTGTAACTAGTTACTACCAAACTGGCTGAGAAACAAAAATGCACCTCTTCTGTCATCCAGTGTTAAGTACAGTGGAGGTTCTATAATGCTGTGGGACTGTTTGTTTGTCAGACTCTGGGAGAAACGCTGCAAAAAAACAAAACAAAACGCTGCAAAATGTAAACCTGAAACAACAAAATAGTTAAGTAAATAATTCCTTAATATTAATAAAAAAAATACTTGTTCCACTTTTATTTTACTTAAAGATTTTTCCAGATGTTTTAAGTGAAACCAGTATTTTTATATCGATGTTAAAGAGTGACTCAAAATAAGTTTTGTTTTATTTTATCTGTATTAACATATTTAAACTGGAAACCAGATAAAAAATGTTAAGTTTTGTGTTTTTCCTCCTGGCTGAGGTGAAAACCTCTTCAGATGCATTTAAACTCTTTAAATCAGGAGTTTTACAGTGAACTGAAGTCAGTTCTCATAAAAAGTCTCTTCTGTCTCCAACGGGAGGAGGCTCTTTCAGAATAAGAGCGCGGGTCTGCTCCGTCTCAGCGTGTTCTGGCGTTCATCGCTCTCTGGTCGGCTGTAAACAACATTCCCCCCGGCTGACACGCCACCGCACAATTAACTCCACACACACACACCCACACACACACACACCCACACACACACTCCACCAAAACACACTCAATATATAGTGTAAAAATAGCTGCATGCATGTCGGCGACTGAAACCCTGAACGCGACGCGCAGCAGAGCGATGGAGAGCTGGACACTCGGAGTCTGAATTTACTGCGACATTCCTCATTTTCCTTAAATATTTCCTTATTTGGAAACTCGCCGCTCTTCTCTGCTTTCTGTCTCAACCATTCAACTCATTTCTGCTCAAATATTCTCAAATCAAAAAGTATTTTGCTTTCTTACAGCCCACATCGCCTTCATGCTTCGCTCGGCTTAATTGCTGTTTACAGTCGAAACCAGATATTTACATGAACTGAGTGAAAAGTCAAGTCAAAGTTTATTGATTTACAATTTCCAGCAACCTCAGCTGAAAGAAGATAAATGATGAAACAAGACATGAAATGAAGTTAAACGACAATAAAATTGAAAGGAAAAATACCCAAAATAACAAAACGCATAAAAAAACTCAAATAAATTAAGTTTATTCCTAAATATTGATGACAAAAAAAATAACTTTTTTATTTTTAGCCATTTTGTGATAAAAGACAAACAGTTTTCTTGTACTGAAGTGAAACCAGACCAAACTTTTGCTGTTAAAATGACAATAATAAAATTATTTCTATTTGCTAAATAACAGAAAACTTGGTGAGAAAATATTTTTGGGAATTTTTTTGTATCTTTCCTCAAAGTCCAAATTTTGTCGGAGTCCAGACGAATAAATGTCTTTTAAATCGTCTGATCTATTGGGTTTCCTGCCACATTTTCATTTGGTTGCACTTTAAATCTGTTTTAGAGGGTAACCGCTGCGAGGAAAATCTAAATAAAACACAAGCAAAACCTTCTACAGCTGCAACTTTGCAGAGTTTGTTTGACTTAAGAAGCTTTTTGACAGAAAAGTTGGAATTTAGTGCAGAAAATCCAAACTTTTTGCTTTTTCTGCTCTTTTTCACACACCGGTTCGTGCAAACGCTACAGATGTGTCCCTGCAGGCTGTGGCTCTGAGGATCATCAGTAGTTTATGTTAACGGCATCGCAGTGTAAACTCGCACAGTCTTAAATGACCTCAGAGCTTTGGACCAAAGTTCTGCGCTCCGACCGATAAATCCTGCAGTGTTTCTGCGTTAAAGCCTGAAGCGTCGCTAACAGCTTTATGACTTCACTTCCTCTGTGTTCGCTGCACAAAGTCAAACCCAAACAGCAGAAACCATCAGACTGGGAGACATGATGAGCTGTTGGTCCTGAGCTAAACTGAAACGTTTCATGTTTCACAGAAATAAATTAGCTTTCAGGTGCCGTTTTGCCCTGTTTGACTGTTTTACCCTCAACTGAATGTCCTTCCTGCAGGTTCAGTTTGAGGATTAGCAGCTGAGACGGAGTTACGTTGGTTTCATGAGACGCGGCGTTGAAAGATGTGCAGGGAAAAAAAGGACTTAACGGATCTGCTGACTCGGAGCGTGACACCGCAGGGCCCGGTCCGAGGTCCTGCAGAGTCCAGCCGTCACATGAAGAACCGCAGACCGACTCTGCAGGCCGTTACGCCTCAGATCAATCAGAACATCCTCATTCATGAACAACTTTCTGTTTCGCTTTTTACTCAAGTTAATCCTGCTGACCAATCAGCTGGGATGCAGAACCTGGTCAAACTAAACTGTATGAAATGTTGAGCAAAAGGGATTAAAATAAACTAATACATCGTTTTTATTTAAAGCAAGTTAAATGTTTGAAACAAGATCAAAATCAAAATCAAGTTTTTAAAGGTCTTAAGGTTTAAAGACGACAAGATTTTTCTCATTGCACTTTAACTCTTTCTGTCACCAGCTGCATTTCCATGGAAACTGAATTAATTTGAAATACAAAAATAAATTCACTTCATGGAAACAGCATTTTAGAAAAAACGTGTTTTTCGCCAGCCGGATCAGAATGACAGTATTTAGCAAAACTGTAACTCAAACACTTTTTTTCGCTTCTGCAATCAGATGTTACTACTGGCAGAAACGAAGAAGAAGACGACAGGAAGTGTTTGCAGGACGATGGAGCTGCATGTTGTTAGGGTAAACAAACGTTTTCATGTGTGATTTTGTTTGTTTCTTATTTAAAGGAAACATCTTCGCTGCTGGCTGAGACCTGATGAAGGAATCCAGCTGAGGCTCCATTTCTGCTTCTCTGACGTTTCCAGACATTTGTTTCTGCACAGCTTTCTTTCAGATGTGGAGAAGATAAGAAACAGCAATAAAAACCTTTTAATCACGTTTAAAAAACTAAAGCCAGTTCTAAAGCGCAGCATGAAGGCGAATGTGCGTTTGAATGGAGGCAATAAAGATTCTGGCTTTCTGCTTAAACCGCTTGTTTAAAGATATAAAGCAACAGAATCCTGGAATGCAGTAAGTAATAACTGGAAGGTCAGAGTTGAGCTGCGTGGCATCGGTCTGGAAGCCTCCGGGTTAAAAAACGGGGTTCACTCAGGCTGCGGCCGGAACCGCAGACAACACGGAGAAAAGGTCAAGAACGGACCTGAAACGCACAGGATGAAACCTGCAGCGGCGCCGCTCCACTGTTGGTCCTCCAGAGTCGGGCGGAGGCAGGGCGCTGCAGGCCTGCGACAGGTCAGCAGGCAGCAACAGGTCCAGCGGGTCCAGCGGGTCCAGACGGGTCCAGACGGGTCCAGACGGGTCCAGACGGGTCCAGACGGAGGCAGCCCAGGTCGGATTAGTTGGCTTTACCCTCAACTGTGAGGTAAAGCCAACGTCTCGCCACAAACCACCTGATTAATAACCTGAGATCCAACCAGCAATCCTAGGAATCCTGACCTCTGACCTCTGCATCTTGACACTCCAGTAAAATCTTACCACTACAATTTTCCACGTTAATCTGGAGCGGTGAAGCGTGGGTGTCTCGCCATCGACCATTTGTACGTGACGTCACACTGCCTGAAAACAACCAATCCGGTCCTGATTCTGGTCCTGACGTCACTCGGGTCCAGTTGGTACCGCGTTATGAATGACTGGTCGCTGCTGCTCGGTCAGCGGCACCAACAGACCAGGACAGAAACCAAACCTGCCATTTTACAGAATAAGTTTTAACGGACGCAGCCGTCAGCAGCTGATCTGCAGCAAACACTTTCTACCAGGTAAGCAGAATGTACGCGCCTGTTAGTAACCATGGCAACAAACTGGTAGCCTAGCATGTACTGAAATAACTGGTTAGCATCTAGTATTTTGTTTTTAATGCTGCTCTGGTGAAAATGGAAGAAACGTTTATGACACAGTGACATAAATCATGTGGTGTTCAGGTTCTGTGGGATTACAGAACCTGAATGTACTGATCCAGTTTGAAGTAAAGAGACTGAAACCACTGAGCAACAGGAAGCAACAATTAGCAGCTATGAGTTTCCAACCAACATCCTGTAATTAAACCAAATCATCAAAAATTGGTCCAGGAAGAACCTTAAAGTTTGTGTTTCAGTCCCTGCAGCCTAATTCACAGAAAATCTCTGATTTATCAGTAAAAACGGTTCCAGCCCAACCAGAACCAGAAACGACTGGTCGGATTCTGGAAACCCTGCTGGTTAAAACTGGGCCTGCGGTTTGTTCGCTCTCTGCAGCAGCTTCCAAAAACGGGTCAAACTGGAGATTTAATGCCGTTTTCCTCCTATTGATGCAGATTCACTGTTTCCTCTCTGCTCAGTTCTTTGGCTGAAGCACAAAAAAGAGCAAAACTGCAGTTTGAATGTTTTTCATTTTAACTTTGAAAAATGAAATTCAGCTCCTTTTTCATCAACTACCATAAATGTCTCATAAAATGCTTAAGTTTTAGTTTATTAATCTTCTTAACTTGGGCCTATAAATCATTCAAACATAATAAGTTTGAACTTTGGACAAAATAAAGTTTAGCAGGGTAAAAAAAATGAGCATTTAATGGACATTTAAAATCCAATATGGCCGCCAGACAGTTGAAACATGAGGAACGTCGCAGCATAAACTTTTTACTCCAACAGTGCTGCAAAAATATCGATTTGTAAACATGTTTAGTATTTGAACGCACCACCGGGAGAGAATTTCACCGTTTTTAGCTTGTATAGCATAACGATCCACCAAACACAAATTTATCCCATTATGCTACTTAGCATGGTAGCACGGTTAGCATGCTAAGCCACTTAGCAGAAACATGATGAATTTCCCACAGTTTGGCAGAAACTCAGAGTTTTACTCCAGCAATGTGAGTCTGAAAGAGCCGTTAGCTGAAAACCAAAACCCGTCATGTTTCTTTTCCACACTGTTTTTCATCTGGAGACAGTTTTATCAGATCTGGCACTTTTCCACTTTCCTCTGGACTGACAGACAAATAGCAGCTACAGCTCAGAGGAAAACTTTAGACAGTCAGGAACACTTCAGTATCGCTGAAGCTGATATTAAAGTTTCAATGAGATTTAATGCAGACGTCAGTCTGATGTTTTAGAAAGGAAAACATGAGCAATAACTAAAACCTGGAAAACAAACTTCCTGTTGTAACTTTTCTGCAGAGAAAAGCTGGACATGAAACGAAACGCAAACTCACAGAACCCTGATGAGACAATCAGAACCCAAACAAAGCGGTTTTCAGCATCCGAGCTGCAGCAGCAACGCCGGCCCTGCTGCAGCAGCAACGTCGGCCTGCTGCAGCAGCAACACCGCCCTGCGGGTGCAGCAATGCCGGCCTGCGGCTGCAGCAACGTCGGCCTCCGGCTGCAGCAACGCCGGCCTTGCAGCACGCCGGCCTGTGGCAGCAGCAACGCCGGCCTGCGGCTGCAGCAACGCCACCCTCCGGCTGCAGCAACGCCGGCCTGCGGCTGCAGCAGTAACGCCGCCCTCCGGCTGCAGCAACGCTGGCCTGCGGCTGCAGCAGCAGAGCCAGGGTTTTGAACGCACCTCGTTGGGTTTGTCGCTGATGTCCGATGAGCAGGCGGCGCCGACGTCGGGATAAACGGACGACCAGCCTCTCTCCGTGCAGTTCCTGTTCAGGTTACCTGACACAAGCAGAAACAGTTGCACTGTAAAACATGTCAGCCACATTGAGTTGAGTTTACTGTCTTCTACGCTGTAAGTCAAGCTAATTTATGAATTTGTGGAAGATCTTACTACTAACGTTGTTCTGACTTTTTATTAATTTTCTCAAAACTGCAATTGTTGAATAAACTGGAGTTTTTAGGTAAGCACTTAAAAAACTGTAAAAGAAAAAGACGGGAGAGGGAAATATTTCCCAGAGTGCTTAGTTTCTGTAACTCCTTGATTTTCTCTCCATCAGTATCTTCAGTCTTTCTTTTGAAAGTTTTATCCATTATTATTTTTAAACACAAACTAAAGGCTCATTTACATGCAGTACCCTGTGGGCCACTAGGGGGCGCCGCAGACCATCGGAGGACCAAAGTTTGAGAAAGTTTTAACTAGAAATGTGATCTTGTATTTTTACATGATTGAACAGAGCAGTTCCTATGAATCATCAGGAGAATAATTGCGTCTGTCCTCCAGCGTCCAGCAGGGCAGAGACATTTTGGAGTCACAGCTGCAGCTGTGACTCCACGTTTCATCACTGCAGCAGCTGAGCTGAAGCTTTGATTTGCTGCAGCATGAGGCGGATGAACCCGATCAAAAACAGGCTCAGAGGGAAAAAACGCAGCAGAAACAGAAATAAAAATATAAAACCACAGAAACAAAGAAATGTTTTACTAACAGAGCGAATCAACCTGATGGAGGAAGCAGACTGAATCCTCTGGACGGTAAATTGTTCATTTTGCCAGATCTACGGAGGACTCAAAGTGCCAAAATCAACAACAAATAACAGGATTTAAAATAGAAAAACAATAATCACTTAAATTAAGTCGCAACAATTTTCTCTTTATTTATTTATCTATTTATTTTTTGCTATGATTTTGTAAAGTATTAACCAGACTAATCACTGCCACAATCAATCAATAAATCAATTAATCACATGATAAATTACATCAAACTCAATAAATTTGCGTGATTTATTGTTTTTCTGTTTTCTCTCTTTTCACCAAAAACCGGATGATAAAAGTTTCCAATCTGCTGGTTTTTGTATTTTGAATATTTAAAATGTCTTTAAATGTTTGTTAGAATTTAAAGTTTATTGATCTTTGAGATTGTGTTCTTATTATTAACTTAAAAATGTTGTCAAAACTACAATATGGTCTTTCACTGCGGTAACGTCTGCTAATATTTCTGGTGGTGACATCATCGCTTCGCATCAAAATGCAGGAAACGCTGCGAAGCATCAAGAAGCTGAGATTCATCTGCAAATTTAAATTCACATCAAAAGTATTTATTGATCCCAAACGGGATATTAAACGTTGTTGCAACTTCCATATCAGAGAATTTCTCTAGATGTATAATTTATTTTGCTAATTAAAACATTTGGCCACAAAAAGTGACTCTGCAAACATTTCAATGAGTCAGAAAATCAGTAAAACTCCTGAGATTCCTGCCTCCGAAAGCGACGCAGGCGACGAGAGAGAGGCTGAGATTTCATCAGGAAGCAAAGTTTTACGTTTCTCAAAATCGGGATGATCATCATCTCGGTTCCCTAATCTCATTACCGGATTAGGATCCTCAGAAATGTTTGAAACGAACTGAACTCTGGAACTACGAGCTCCAAATCCGTCCTGACAGATTCTGATCCTCATGAAGAACAAAACATCTTCCTAACAGATTATTTATCATCAGTCGGTTTTTATGCACTTTTAATCTTAATTCAGTTTATAATCCAACTCTGTTGTTATCTGTATCACTGGCAGGAAAACAGCTGATTGAGTTTGGAGGGAAAATGTTTATTTTTGGTTTATTTTTATGAAACAGACAGAAGAGACAATATGAATCAAAACTTTTATTTGTTTATTATTTAGTTTGAATCGTAAATTTCTCTTTTACCAGTTAACTAGGATTATATTGGGAAATATTTAAATAAACTGAAACCAGTTTAAATAAAACTTTGCAGATGTTTTAATGGTTTCCTGTTTGAACTTTGCATCTCGTAGATCAAACGGGTCGGATCCGATCGTTTTGAAGAACAGATTCAGATTTCTGCTCAACATCTGACATGACTGTGTGTCAGATTATAATCTAGAATAAAATAATGATATTTTATTTAATCCACCGACGGCAAACACACACGGCAGAGACGTTGTTTTATTCTGAAGCTCTTCCAGGTTTTTCCTTTAACTAACGAATTCTGAGAAAGACGAATGAGGACAGGAGGAAGTGTGTGTGTGTGTGTGTGTGTGTGTGTGTGTGTGTGTGTGTGTGTGTGTGTGTGTGTGTGTGTGTGTGTGTGTTTCTCACCATTTTTACCAAACAGAAGCAGAAAGGGGGAGGGACATGGGAGGGTCAGCACTTCCCCGACAGCGGCGCTGCGCCAACAAGAAACGTTGTTCCATTCACCTTCACATCCTGCACACACACACACACACACACACACACACACACACACACACACACACACACACACACACACATACAGAGTGAGGGGTCTGAGCTTCCTGTTTAGCTGAGCTACTGGTTTCAGACTCTCATCAGCCATAAATCGAGGAACATGAAAGTTTTCCGGCGCTCAGGAATGTTTTGACACTCAGAGAATGAAAACCTCTTGTGATGTCATCGAACGCTGATTTAAGAAGCTGCAATAAATACCTGGAAACACGAAACCTTTAAAGCTGCAGCTGCTTCTGCTGATCTGTTTTTAGATCTGATTCTCTTTAGAAAATATTTAACTGCTTGCAGGTTCAGAAACGTCGTGTTTACACTGAAATATAAATATAGAAATATTAGTTATTGAACAGATTTAGTACAAAACCCATCCATCCATCCATCCATCCATCCATCCATCCATCCATCCATCCATCATCCATCCATCATCCATATCCATCCATCTATCCATCCATCCATCCATCCATCCATCCATCCATCCATCCATCCATCCATCCATCCATCCATCCATCCATCCATCCATCCATCATCCATCCATCTATCCATCCATCCATCCATCCATCCATCCATCCATCATCCATCCATCACCATCTATCCATCCATCCATCCATCCATCCATCCAACCATCCGTCCATCATCCATCCATCATCATCTGTCCATTCATCTATCATCTATCATCTATCATCCATCTATCATTCATCTATCATATATTCATTCATCTCATCTATCTAAATTCATCTCATCTATCTATCATTCATCTATCATCCATCTATCTATCATTCATCTATCCATCTATCATCTATCTATCTATCTATCTATCCATCCATCCATCCATCCATCCATCCCGATGCAACATTTTATGACCAGTGCTCTATCTAATCTGTATTCACACAAAAACACAGATTATCAAACTTTACATCTTAAATTTTCTCCAGGCTGAGGTGAAGTTCAGGTCAGAGTTCAGGTCAGAGTTCAGGTCAGAGTTCAGGTCATGGTTCTGGACATTTAGTCCACTCTGTGAAATTGTTACATTTATTTCTGCAGCTCTCTCATGATCCCACCACTTAGTTTGAAGTCCAGACTTTGACTAGGCCATTGCAACACCCTCTCATTTGCAGCCATTCTGCTGCTGTGTTTGACTTCATGGTCCAGTTAATGACCGCGGAACAAGCCCCGATCATAACTCCTCCACCGCTGTGCTCAGCAGTTGTGATTAAATGATTTTATTCCCTGAATAGTTTAGAAATAAACTTCTATCCCCAGACTGATGGGCAGCAACAACTCTTCCTTTAAATCGCTGCTCATCTCCAACAGTTTAGAGGAAAATGTTTAGCAGGAAAGTCTGAACTCCAAGAACGTCCTTGGAGAAAAGTGGCTGGATAAGAGGCGACACTTTCCCAGAAGAGCTCTGAACAAAAACACATGTAGAGTTTCTGTTTCAAGTTTCTTTAACCTTCCTGTGGTCTAAATTCGACGGGGTTCTTCTCTGTCTGACCGGGGTGGCACTGACCCTGCGTGCGCTTAAAGAGGTTTATTTTTTGTGTGTGGTTCCAGGAACTGACGGTCTGACGGGACAACCCCCCCTCACCTGAGCAGGGCTAAAGGACTTTTACATCTTAGTAGTTTTATATTTCACACTATTATAGGATGTTTTATATTGAATTCTTTATTAAAAGAGTTGAAAAGTGCATTTGTTGTTTAAATGAAAACATCTCTGAGGCGTTTCTCTGCCGGTCTGCTGTGGAAGGTGTGAGGGAAGGTGTGAATTACAGACCATAAAAGATTTCCGTGTTATTAATAAGTCACTAACATGTTTATTAAAATGTTGAGACAACATTCACACATTGGTTTTTTTCCAGTTTTACCTCCAGCGCCTGGCGTCTGCTGCTGCAGTTGCGTCTGACACTCTGCTCTGGCTCGCTCCATCTCCCAGTACAGCCAGCAGTAAGGAAACCTCCCATCAACCTGTCAGGGCGAGGAGGAAATAAACATAACGGACATCAACACCAACATTAACAAACCTGCCGTCTGTTGAATTCATGCTTCAGCTCTCTGGAGGAGAGTTTGTGTTGGTGAGACTCGTTCACCTCTGGCTGCTTCTGCAGCTCAGGGAGGAAAGTCGAGACGAACAGAAGCTTCAAAAATCCTCAGTCAGATCAATCTGGTTTCATTTAACACTCTGCAAAATCACTAAACCTTCCTACACTTGAAATAAGACAAAACTGCCTCAGCAGTAACTTTTCAGTACAATATAGAAGCTTGTTTCAAGTCAGTAATTTCTTAATATTGATGAAAACAGCTGGTTGTATATGTGAGACATGATCTGCGATTGGACATTTTCCCCATTATTTCACTTATAGCTCAAGCTTTTTCATCAATATTCAGAAATTATTGACTTAAAACAAACGCCTGTCTTTTTGAGAAAGTTACTTTTAAGTTGTATTTTGAGAAATTTGCACGACAAAGTGGAATAAAAATACTTTATTTACTAACATTTTGTGTTTTTGCAGCGCACGAACCTGATGTTTTAACGCTCTGAGTTTGTATCTAAACTTTGTCGGGGGTTTTCGTGTTGTTTCCTTTTTGGTGCAGCGCCCCCACAGGCGAGGAGGGGAACAGCTTCTCCAAAAGGTTTGGTTCGTTTAACGCAGAGCAGCGTTAAAGATCCACAGCAGCTGGAAGTTTTGCACGTTGCATGTTTGGGTCCAAACTGAAGCAAGTCTTTAGTCAAAGTGGAACTACGTTAGAGCAAAATGCCTTCAGTTGCATAAAATCTGGATTGGACAGGCGGGTGTGTCGCCTATGTTGAATCCATGCTCCAGATGCTTTTATCACCTTTTCATCGTGTTGCCACATGCTGCTGCCCAGCCTCCCTGTTTTTCAGGCGGCAGATAAATGGCTGCCACCTCCGTGTTTAACATCTGCGTGTTTGCTGGTAGGGCTGCTGTCACCAAGGATACGCTGTCAAACACGGCGTACACAAACGGCAGAGCTTCCCATCCGGGCGCAGGGAAAAACTCCAACAGAGCGCGTTCACACCAAAGCTGCCTCCATTGATGCAGTGAGTGTGTGTCCGTGTGCTGGGGGTCTGTTTACACGGAGACACGCCGCCAACATGTCAGCGCCGTCGGCCCGCTTGGAACACACATTTTCCCCAGCTTTCCTCACTTCCTGCTGTTATTGCTTTGAACCAACCTGCCTCCGCGTCGTGTTCAGAAATAGCTTTCTGCGTCTTCCATGTTGTGCAGCTCATATTCCTGCCGCACTGCAAAAACACAAAATCTTAACACGTTTCTTTGGTCTGGTTTCTACTGTAAATATGTTAGTTCACTTGAAATGAGGCAAAACTAACTTACACATATTTTTTGGAAACCCAGAAGATCTACAAAGTCAAAAGGTTTTTACTTTTGAAACTCAGGAATTTCCTAGTTTTTTTTTTTTTTTCAAAAAAATTTTAAAATTAAATGTTGAATTTTTTTTTTTTTTTTTTTTTTTTTTTTAAAAAATGTATCAGATTAAAATCAAAATTTCTGAAAATTTTCTAGCAAATTTTTCACTTTTCAAGGATTATTGAAGATTATTTCAAGTTTTTTTAGATTTATCTCAAAATTTCGGAGTTTTTTAGCAGAAATGTATTTGTCCTTTTCCTTGTTTTCTATCTGCAAAGGGATGGGAAACAAGGCCGTCGTAGTTTTGAGAGTTTTCCTCAAACATAAACATCAACATTTTCCAAGTTGTCGGATTTCTTTAGATGACGATAAAAAATTCATTTTTTGTGCAAGTAAACATGATGCAAATGTGAATTTCAAGGGATTTAAAGCTGTGATGTTGGAGAATAACATCAAGAATGTTATTTTGATTTAATGAGCATTAATACTTTCTATCATTTTTTTGATCTTTAACCTGCAAAGCAACTTTATCTCTTGAGGAGTTTAATGTTTCTGGGTGGATAATGAACCAAAAAATGAAGACGTTTCCCGCCTGCAGACTGTTGTGCTGCAGAAAGACGAATCAGAAGGAAACATGGGAGCGATCTGACCGTAACGCTCATCAAACATCGATTCTTTGCTGTTTCTGAGACGTTCAGACTTCTCAGATTTCATCGCTGCACAGAGACGACGCATCAGCGGCAATAAAATTACTAGATTCGATTTGCAAAGTGATGCTGTGGGATTTTTAAAAGCTTTATAAGTTAATGCATTAAACATGAGCGAAATACCTCCTCGCACTGCAAAAACTCAAAGTTTTACAAAGAATTGGTATTTAGTTTCTGCTGAAATCAAGTTTTCAGCAAGAAATAGGAGTTTGTTTTACGTCAATAATTCTTCATTTTAATGAATAAGAGCTAGTTCTGCAGGCAGATTATTTCACTAACAACACAAGTGAAATAATCAAAATCAATATTAAGGAAACTAGACAAAAATATTTGGTAAGAATTTGTGTTTTGAGGCGTAAATCTGGACCTGTCTTTACTTTCATCTTGGATGCATCTACTGAAGCAAAAAGCCACTTAAAGCCAACTGTTAAATCCAAACCCTGGAAGGTTTTTAGTTTCCAGATTTGAGCCAAAAGGAAATCTTAAAATGTTCCTCAGGCAGCCAGAAAATAAATCTGCTCGTTTTTCTAGTGAATCGCAGCAGAGCCAGAAAAAGGAGCTGGTTTATCAGCAACGTGTCGCCTTGACTGGCAGCGTTTCACGAAGAGGAAGAAGATTCACAGTTTACACTGAAAACACGGAGAAATCCCAAATAAACCGTCTCGGACAAAATACACTGTAAAATCAGAATACACTGTAAAATCAGAATACACTGTAAAACATTACCAAGTAATTTGGTCCAGGTTTCAGACAAACTAACTTAAAGTCACTTTCCAGCAACATATGAGTTTGTTTTGAGTCAATCATTATTTCATGTTGATGGAAGTATTTATGCCTCCAGCAGATAATTAAACTTATGCAACATTTTTCCCATATTACACCAGTGGAATAAAACTTCTTCTCATCAATATTCAGGAGTTACTGACCTAAAACAAGATCCTGTCTTGCTGAAAAGTTTCTTGGTAAGATTTGTTGGTTTTGTGATACATTTATGAAAGAAAATAAAAAAGTTGCAGAAACTGATGGATCAATAATGTCCAGTTGGATTTAAACATGGAGCATCAGACTGACCGTGTGGAGGATGAGGGAGACGAGCAGCAGCAGGAACAACATGGTCGCATCTCATCCACCTGCAGTTCACCTGGCTGCTGTCATCCTGAGCGCTCCGAACCGAACCGAACCGAACCGAACCAAACCGCAGGCTGACAGGTGAGAGACCTTTACGCGCGGTTCGGTCCTGGTCGCTCTTCTGTTCACCAGCGCCTCAGATGTGCAGACCGAACCGAACCGAGCCGAGCCGGGAGAGTTTGGTAAATCGTAGAAAAGTTCAGCTGAATGTGCATAAAGTCCCGAAGAGGCGGAACTCTGTGGTTCTGCTGGGTCAGGTTCTCCTTCTGCATTTGAAGCGCGTCACCGACAAATGGACCCCGCTGGGCCCCAGAACCAGAGAGGACCCAGAAGTCAGAGCAACAAGTCCGACAGCGCCCTCATGCGGCGCTTTCTGCTCACAGCAGAATAACAGCAAACTATGAGTTTATAATTAAAAAACAATGTGGTCAAAAAAGAAGAACATAAATAAAGACATCCTGGTTGTGGATGCAGCCTGAATCCTGATTTTAATGAGAACACAATGTTTTAAAATGGCCTAGTTAAAGCCCAAGCCTAAATCCACCTGAGCAGCAAGGAAAGAACAAAAAAACTTCACAGTAGCAAACAAAAAGAAAACAGTAAAAATAAACGAGGAAAGTTATTACAAAAAGAAAAAAACCTTGAAATAATTCAATTATTTTAGTGATATTTTACCCAAATACTTTTAAAATATTTTTGTCAAATACTGTCAAGTAGAAACATTTATTTTAGTATCAATTATGCTATGGAGCAAAAATGCAGCTTAGCATACTTCAAATATTTCTACAATTGAGCTTAATTAAGATGCTAATTGAACAACTGAACTGCTAACTTTGCTACTCAGCTAATTGGAAGATTAACTTCTGAACACGATGCCAATAATTTAGCTGTGCAGCCAATACTTAAAAACCCAAACTTTCAAACTTAGCATAATTTGAAATGTTACAATTGTAAAACTCTGATTTAGATACTTTGCATAATTAGACGGACAGGAAGTAACAGAAACTGAATGTTTACCTGGTAGAAACAGCTGACATACTTTGAATGCTAACCATGCTAATCAGTCTGACTGAGTGACTTCTGTACTCTAAACAACATAAAATGATGCTAACTTTGCTAGTTAGCATATGCAGCTCCACATAAACAGATTGCTAACTGAACCTCTCGGCCTGGTAAAAATGGTTAAGATGATAATTGACATAATTTGAAGACCATCTATAAACTTTAACTGAATACTTCTGTCACTTCAAATAATTAAAGATATTAACTTCTTAATTAAAATGCTAATTTTGCTAATAAAAATAGTCACAATAGTGACATACTTTGAAGGCTAACAATGCTAGTTAGCTCAGGTAAATACTGAACTAATCCATCAGGATGTTATTCAGCCAAACTGAAAGGTAACTTAACTTGGTATAGTTAGAATAATGTAGCTGTGCAGCACAATAAAAACTATATATCTGCATATTTAACCTGCTAAAGTTCTTTCAATTTGAAATTTACCGCATGCAGGATGTAAAACGTTATGATGCTGACATTATTTTGACTTTTCACTGATTCAAATTTGAGATATAAATTAACCCATTTCCTCAGATTTAATAAAACCTTCACCAACATGACTCTGGTGTCATTGTCTGATTTTTCACTTTATTTGTTTGTATACGTTTCAGTTTTAGCTGATGATTTATTAATAAATCGTATCGAAAAGAATCGCAGGATCGTCTCTGCTGCAGCGGATGAGAGCGAAACAAATGGGCCCAGTCGGTTTTAGCCAATCAAAGCACTTTATTGCACTGTATAGTGTGACAGGGAGCCGGTAGCAGGCTCTTATAAAAGTGTCATTTCCTCTTTTCATCATGTGTACAAAACAAGTCACACACACACTTTTACCGTACAAAATCAACACTATTTACATACAACACACACGCGTGCAGTCTCTCTCCCATTCAGCCCTGAACACAGACGGTCCTCCTGGTTTCTGACGGGACGCCATCGATAGCTGCTACCAACAATCCAAACAAACCTCTGATATGCATAATTTTTTCTCCCGATGATGTGAAACAAAAAGCAATGAGACGTTTTTCACCCGCAGGCGTGTAAACGAAATTTATCCAAACATCGAGACTGTCGAGTAAAACGCTTTACATGGGCAGGAATCCTGCCATAAAATGACATTTATTTAAACTCTTCATAGATTTATTTATTTTTCATCATCTGTTAAAACTTCTGTTTGAGTCAGTGCACATCAGGCGGTAGCTCCGAGGTTGTTCTTTACTGAGGATTCCTGCTCAAAATGCACAAAAAAACTATCATTTTTATGATTTAAAGTCAAACTCTAAGGTTTGCAAGAAATATTTTGACATCTACAAAACATTTTCTATGCGACAAAAATGAAAAGAAAACATTTTTTGTCTCACTGCTTAAAAAAAGCAGCTTGTTTCACGTCTTAAAGGTCCTGTCTGAAGGACGTAGTGCCACCTAGTGGCCCAGATTGCAAACTGCAGCCAGCATTTAAACAGCAGCTCTTACTTTTGTCCTTTCTAGGAAACGTGTAATAAATGCAGTAATGAGAACATTTAAGTATAGATATGATTGTAAATGCTGCGATGTGTTGAGAATCCACAGAACCAGTAGAGAACAACCTTTGGATGATTATTGCTACAACGGGAGCTTCTTCATGTAAACTTCATCTTCCTCTTCACCCCCACAGCTTCCAGATGTTTGTGCCAGGACAAAATTTAACTTCCAGCCTGGAAGTTAAATGTTTCAATGGAAACCTTTAATTTAATAATTTAATTCATTTAAATAATCTGAAGAAACACCCTCAACACGATAAAATGTTTATTTAAATAAAGTCATTTGGTTTATTTTTGTTCACATGTAAAAACCTCTGCAGTAACATCTGGATGCTGAAGCTGTATTCTCTCTAAAACTTTATTTAAATAATGATAGCTTTATTTATGTTATATTCACACAGTGCACTTTGCTCAGCGAGTCGCTTTTGGTGCCTCAGGACTGAATTTCTGAGTTTGCTCACACACAGAAATGTTTTTATTGTTCCTGTTGAAATTTGCAGCATTATTTTTGGTTCAAACCGACCACTTTAAGACTCTTTTCCTTCTTTTTTGAGATAAAAACAAACTTTTAGCCGCCAACAGAAAAAAGCTGCAGCCGATTCACACAGTTGTAGTTTTTTCTTTGATCGTTTTTGAATAAAATCTGCGTTTAAAAGCACAGAAAATGCTCCTGTCGCACATCGACACAGACGGGTGAACACACACTCACACACACTAAAACACACACTCACACACACTAAAACACACACTCAGGGTGCGGGTGGAGAGAGCTGCATTAGGGGCTACTACACCTCGCTGTTTAGTTCCTCTCCATATAGATTATTATGTTTATGTACAGTATTTATAGTTTTTACAATACTCTGACGCCCCCTAGTGGTGGAACTGAGACAGAAACCACAGATTTGAACACAGTGCTCCTCTAAGGCTTCCTGTTGGCCGCGGCGTCGAGCGAAGGGTTAAAAACGATCCGTCGGCTGGAATCAGCCGGCGAAAACAAACGACTGCAGAACACATCAAATCAACGCTCAAAAATACAGTACATCTGGATTTCTGGGAAATTAATGAACAACGACGGCGATATGAGCAGCACACACACACACACACACACACACACACACACACACACACACACACACCCACACACACACACACACACACACAGCCAGGCTACATGTTGTAGGCCACGTAGATGGGGTCCAGCTGGTCTTGTAGGAAGCCGTCTCGGAGGTGCATGCGCTGCTTTTCGCCGCGGGAGTTGATGGGTATGACGCCGACGTCCGTCACCACGACGACGCCTACGATCAGGTAGTGCTCCTCCAGCACGGCCTTGGTCACCATAGGAACCAGGTCCAGGGCCTCCTGCTCACTGCCCTCCAGCTCCACCACCACCACCAGCAGGTTGGTCCAGGTGAAGACGGCGCTGGCGGAGACACACAGCTTTAAGAAAAACACAACTTCCTGTTTGCAGAGGAGCAGCAACGGCTTAGGAGACAATTTATTCTGACGATTAATCGATTAATCGGCAGAGAAACTGAGATAGTCTTAAGACTGAAAAATGCTTTCAACTAATAACTCAATCCCTTTTTTGGCATAAAATAAATATTTTATTGCCTAAATGCCATGAAAACAAACATTTCTCATGATTTATGCGAGCAGCTTTGTGCTTCAGATGATGCTATCTGACCCGAATGCGTCTCCACGGCGCTGATGGACCTACCACTCCATGATGCTCTTGTGTGCGCGGATGACGGAGGTCTCGATGTCGATGGGGTGGTACCTCATGCCCCGCAGCTCCATGGCCTCCTCCAGCGCCCCGACCACGAACAGAGCGTCGTGCCTCTCTGCTCACAAACACAGAGTCAGTCCTGCGCCGCTGCGTCCGCCCAGCATCGCACAGGACGCCGACGCTTCCTCACCTCCGTTGGCGTCGGTGAGCTCGGTGCGGCGGAGGAAACCCAGGTAACCGGTTCTGGCCCAGACCGTCTGGGTGTCTCCGAAGCTGAGTCTGGAGCTGAAATGGTCCGACTGCAGCACTTCCTCGCCGTAGCCGCTGTAGTAGCCGCTGCCGTTGTGAGCGCTGTGGACCCAGATCTGCAGGACGAGAGCAAAAACACGTCAGACTGAACAGACACGGGTCCAACAGAAGAACTGCGGAAACGATTAATCGTGATTAATCGATTAGTGAAATAATCGTTAAGTATTTTAGTAACAGTGGTTAAATGAAGAATCTGTACAATGTGTCGATATTTTTTGATTGGATAATTGCTGAATGATGAGAACAATGGATCAGAGGAGCTGCAGACCTCTCCCAGGTGGGAGTCTCCCAGCGGTCCCTTGGTCTCCGGGTTGGCGATGATGATACGGACTCCTGGCAGAATCTGGGAAAATAAAAGCAACACTTAACCGTCCTTCCCTCCTTTAAGGTCCATTAAGAGCCCGGATTAATATTCAAGCTTCTCTTTGAACATTTCACCAGTAAACTGAAGATCCTGATAAAACAGATCCGGGCCTCTGAGCTCAAACTGTTTGTCCAGTTTATTCACTGAATGCAGAGCGAGTTTTCTCTTCCTGCTCCGTGTGATGCTTTTCTCCCCAGAGGAGTGGAGACATGGAGGCTGATGGTTTCCTGCTGGACTCAGACCTGCAGTCTGCTGTGACTCACTGCATGTGGGAGGACGTGCAGAGAGCAGCAGAAATAGTCCCAGAAGCGGCTGCCACTCCTCGTCTCTGCGCTGTCAGCGCTCAGCTCACAGCTTTGTCTCTCCTTTCTGCCACAACTTTGATCAAAACTTCATTTAAATCTGAAGTCACGACTCGTCTCCCTGCTGGAAATGCAGATTTATGGTCCGGCTTCGCTCACCTTCCCAGACTCCATCAGCGGCAGGCTGTGGGGCGAGCCTCTCTCCACCAGCCGAACCCTGAACAGAGAAACGCTTCGGGGTTAAAACCGCTCCCTCAGAGAGGAGGATGATGGGTAGCAGCGGCCGGACCTGTCATGGCGCAGCGCCCTCATGTCCACGTACACGGTGGTGGGGTCGGGTCCTGAGGTCCCCTGTAGCCAATCACAGGGCAGAAACAGTCTGGCTCACAAACTCACACTTGGCTCTGCGCGCTTGTGTTTTTAATTTTAAAAAGTGGATAAATGGTGCAAAAGCACTTTGAGAGACGTGCATTACGACTGATGTGAGCGTTTATGTTTAAATAAAAGGGTCGGATTACAGAAATGTTCACAGCTTCATTCTCCTTTTAAACAGGAAAGCAGGAATAAAGAAATTATTCTTATTTTCTCTCTGCTTGTTCTTTAGTTTTTTACATAAATAAATAAAGATAATATGCAGTGGAGCGTTTTCATCCCTGGCTGCTGTTGCAACTTGACAAACTTTATTTAGTTTAACTCACATGTTCTTTATTGATAGCAAAGGGAAATTAAATGCTGTAACTCAAATTAAACTGTTTTAGAGGCTGATGATTGTAGCAGTCTGTTATACAGCACATCTAAAGACGCCTCTGACCTAAGCTTGCTCCTCAACCAGCCAATCACAGACAGGTATTTTCCAGCCAATCAGAGGGTATTAAGTGCAAACTGCATCCCTCGCGTGTTGCTGGCGTGTTAACGTGTCGTAGGCGTGTTCTGGACGTCTCCCTCGCGTGTTCCTGGCGTGTTGTACCTGCAGACAGATGGCCAGGTTGACCCTGCAGCCAAACGCCGTGCTGACGGAGCGAGGGTGGAGGCCCAGGTCCTTGAAGAGTTTGGAGAAGGAGTGTGTGAGCGCCATCCTGGGTCTCTCCTCCGCCACCACCACGCAGGCCCGGACCCGGGACAGGTCCAGACCCCGGGCCTGGATCCGACACAAGCACAACACAAACACAAGCTTTTTATGAAACGGGAACGGATCGGTTATTTCTGCCGCTCGCTCAAATCAAACCAAACCATCGAAAGTCTCCCAGGAGACGCATCTGCTCTTCAGCAGGAAAGTGTTTCATGAAGAAACAGCCAGAAATAAAAGCCGTTTCTCCTCCGCTCTGCGTCTCCATGGCGACGGAAAGACAGATAATCACTAAAATTAACTTCCATCAGTGACCAATCACTGCGGACGCCTCCGGCCGAGCAGACGGAGTTCACTAAACCGAGCCGGAGGACGGAGGAGCCAAACCGGGACCGGTCCAAACCAGGACGGGTCCAAACCGGGACGGAGCCAAACCGGGACGGGTCCTTACAGAACCATCTGAACCTGAACCACCTCAAAGGTTTTGAAACATAACATTTCTACTGATTTCCACTGGCTTGTGATGTCAGATGAACGGCTCCACCCAGAGAGAACCACAGAAACGGGCCGGGTCGGGGTTCTGCAGCGTCCTGACCTTCAGAGCTTCGGTCTGCAGGCCGAGTCCTTTGGTGCAGAGCTCCATGACGCTGTAGGAGCAGAAGGTGTCTCGCACCCTCAGCTGGCTGACGGCCAGCAGCCACAGAGCCGGGTTGGTCTCCAGCTCCACCGGCGGGATCAGGATGGACTGGTGGCCCGAGTAAACGCTGCGGACGACACCAGAGTCACATCCAGGCACAAAGCTCCCATCGGGGGATCCTGTTTTCACCGACGATGAAGCACCGACCTGCAGAGACACCAGAGGACGAAGCCCAGGCCGCAGTACGGGTCCAGGCAGATGGCCACCTCTCTGGACGGGTACAGCTCACACTGCAGCTTCACCGAGCGGCAGAAGGCTCCCACTGCATTATGGGACATCTGGACGGGACAAACGGAGACACGAAACTAGAGTTAGTTTCCTTTTTACAACATTTGGGCTTTAAACTTGGAGCAGTTCAATTAAATCTGTATGCCGTCCAAACCTTTCACACAAAGAGGCCAAACTGGCAAATTTAACCGAGTGGCAGGTCACAAAATTAACACAATAAAAATACAACATTAGTTTATAGAGCTCAACAAACAATTATATTTTAATTAAATCTGTAAAGGTCCAAAATATAAAAAGGGTTTCGGTTTGTTGCCTCATTAAAAGAAAAACAAACAACTTCCAAATTTATCAGCATCTTTAATGACAGCTGAACTTTGACCCCAAATCCCAGAGGAAGTGAACAGAAGCTTCATGGATGCAGAGCAGAGAGGAAGTTCAAACTAAATCTTCCCTCCATCATATAAGAATCGAATCCCCGACTCCAACATCTCTCTAACCAATCAGCAAAAGAGGAGCAGCAAAAGCAAAGGAGATGGATTATCAGAGCAACTGATGGTGCCATTTATTTATTGAGCTGTTAGCATATTTTAACAGCAACAGTCTTCAGTCAGAGGCGTCCTTATATTTGTTGTGAGACTGACTGCTGCAGCATCACCATCCACGACTCTTTCAACCTGATTAACGACATTTAATTTAAATATTTCAATTCAAAACAATAATAATTTGTTATTTTTCCCCACTCACTGAATGATAAGTTATTAAATTAACATATTCAATGTGAGGTTACTGCAATAAAAGACTAATTTATTTTAAAGCTTTTTAAGCATCTGCTTTCTTCTGCATTATTCAGATGTTGAAGTAAAAACCTGGAATAATTTAAATATTTTTAGTTTTCAGTCTGCAGTAAATAAAACTCCCTTCATGTCGTGTTGTGTTTAGATTCTCGTTACAGGAACCGAGGCTCCCTGTGGTGAGAAGGGCCAGGGAGAGGATGAGAGTAAGAGCAGGCCCGGTTCTGCTGGGATCGGCTGACCTGGACTCCGGCCAGCATGCCGGTGGTGGACACGCTGAAGTCCAGGTAGGCCAGGCCGTCGGGGTTGGTGGGCTTGTAGAGAGCTGGAGGCTTCTTCTTTGGCAGGTCGTCTGCAGAGCAAACAGAGCAAATAGAATCAAACAGAATCATTCGGTTCTGTTGGGAAAGCCCAGGTGACCTCTGGGTGACCCCAGAGCTGCTGCTGATGGAGCCGCGCCGCAGCTGATGCTCCACTAACAACCGACCTGCACCTGATGCTGGTTATTAACTCAGAGGTCGGTTCTGATCCAGAACAAACACATACAGGAAAAAGAAAGTACACCCTCCTGCAGGTGTACATACTTACTTATTATGAGACATTTCTCCCATGTTTTAACTGAAATAATCTCCCAGTATAACCAGTATGATTCATGTTATTATTGTCTTGTCCCTGCAGTTGCCTCTTTCGGCCAGCAGGGGGAGAATCAGCAGAAATGAGAGCAGCTGCAGTTCAGGCTGATTTTACTTTCAGCAAAACTTTTTCTGGGTTTTCATGTTTTTATGTCAGAAATAAAGACATAATTTTTCAAGATTTAAATTCCTTCCTAGTAAACGGCTTAAAGTTAAATTTATGAAATATATTTTTGATAGAGAGAAACCTCGGATGATAGGAAGGATGTGTTTCTCTTTCTCTGGACGTTTGACCATTAAAATATTTCTGAATTGATTAAAACAGAAGACGTTGGTACCGGTGTCCAGAACCGGAGGCCAGTTCCTGATGTCCACGGTGGCGGTGGCCTCCTTGGAGCGCAGCAGCTTGCAGATGACGGCCGTCGTCATGACGCAGGCCGAGTGGCTGACCTGCGGGGACGAGGCAGACATGTTGGTTTGCGTTTTCAGCGCTGATGGTGCAGCGCTGATGGTGCAGCGGCGAACCTCGACGATCATCTTGACGGTGGGCAGCGTGGTGGAGATGTTCTGGGGGTGAGGCGGCCGCACCGTGATGGGAACGCAGCCGGCGTACAGGCAGCCGTAGAACGCCGCGATCAGGTCGATGCCTGCAGGCGGAGCAGAGAGGACAAACCTGAAGAAATGAAGCTGGAGCTAATAATCACTCTATTATTATCCACCAATTAACTTATCGATTATTCAGAGCTTTAAACAGAGAAATTCTGAAGATTTTTTATTTTAGTCTTTTTTATGCAATATTAAAATTATATTTAAAGTACTGAGTTGTTTTTTCAGCGTTGACATATTTTGACATTTAATCGATCAGTAAATTAGCTGACGATTATTTTAGTAATCGATTAATGGCGACGGATCAGGCCAGCGAATCCTGCCTGACCTGGTGGGTAAACCAGAGCCACATGGTCTCCCTCCTGCAGGCCTCCTCTCTCCATCAGCAGAGCCGCGACTCGCTCCGCCCGCTTGTGCAGCTGCAGACAGGTGAGGGAGCTCGACACCGCCCCCTGGGGAGCAAAAGATGAGACAACCGGACTGAATCTCCATCGTAACGCGATCTGCGGCTCGATGTGTCGGTGTGAGGGAGTTACCCGGGAGCTGAGCAGCGTGTAGAGGACGTGGTCCGGGGTGGTCTGGGCTCGCCACTGCAGGATTTCTGACAGGAACAGAAACTGGAAACAAAGACCAACATCAGAGGAGTTCAACGAGACCCAAACACTTCCTGTTCAAACTGCAGCAGAGATGCAGAACTGAGCATTTCTGTCTAATTATTGGAGCATCAGCGTTTAACAGGAGCTATAAAGCACCGGAGCAGGACTGCAGGGCGTCTTTAAACACATCTCAGTCTCAAATGAGTCACCAGAGCTGCTGACGCTGATCAATGCATCAGGGTGTTGAATCTGATGGACTCCTAGTTGTCCTGAAATCCAACTGATTCAGTCAGAAACAGAAGAAAAACAGTTCTGACCTTTTGTCCGACGGCTCAGAAAGGCAGAAACAAAACCAGCACAGCAGAACGTTTAGCATCTGATCTGCAGAAATCTGAATCACACGTTCATCAATCAGTTCGTCAAGGTGGCAGAATCAGCAAAACTGCATCATTTTCAGCTGCCAAACAAGATTTTTGATGCATTTCGTCTTATTTTGGTAAAAATATGACTGAAATATCTGAGGCTTTAATAATAAGGAACCAGATTTTACATGCCTGTGATATTTTTGTAGATCGTCATGAAATCCTGAAGCTCATGCAGAGGCAACATTTACTGACATCCTGCAGCTCCAGTTTTATAACAACAGGATAAATAAAAGAAATGCTGGAATCTGTGAAGCCAGTATTTTAGCACCAATAATTACTTTAACTCCAGAACCTGGAAGGTTTCTCTGTGTTTGTGGCGTCATCAGCAGTTATTTCACTGTTATTTCAGTAATAAATCTGTGAATCCTTCTCCTGATGTTTCTGGGTCTGGGACATTTCGGCTGAAATGTGATTTTTATTTATCGAGGAACCGGCAGAAAGTTTTTCTTCAATATTTGCTGGAACTGAAACAGTTTTCCTGACCGGATCTGGACGTTTCCAGGTTTGGATCGTCTCACCTGGTCGTTGTCGTCGGTCTGGCCCAGGTCTCTGCCGCTGGCCTGAGCTATCCTCTTCCCCGACACCAGGTTCCCCACCATCACGGAGGCGGGTCCGATCTCTGCGGCACACGGACGGAACCGGGATCACAACCCGGATCAGCTCCGGCGTTTCCGAACCGGCCCAACCGGGACCGGGCGGGTCTCACCTGGCTGCTTCTGCCGCGGTTTGGGCAGGTTGGTGACGCAGGTGTGGGGGCACATCAGCACGTTGCAGGGGTGCAGCCCCCCCTCCAGGTACAGCTGCTTGATCTCCGACAGGTGGATGCCGCCCAGCGGGGTCTTGGGGAGGGTGTTGGCCGGAACCAGAGCCAGACAGAACACGCCCACGCCATGAATGCTGTCGATGGCCTGCAGAGGAGCAGATCCCACAGAAATCTGTCGTTTCAATCCATTTCCTATCAATGAAGGTTATTGCCTCCAATCTGAGGAGCGATGAATAACAGACGAGTATGCCTCACTGTTGCTATGGCAACCCGACATAAAAAACTGAACCGTCACTGACAGACTCTCAGTTTCTGAAAGGTCCGTGCAAAACACACGGCTTCTAGTTTCTAGTGAAAATGTCTTGCAAATACCAAGAAATAGGAGCTTATTAACTAGTTCCACAGGCAGATCACCTACCTAACCATTTTCCTGTTAAGTGAAATAATCTTGTCCTTTTCGTATCTATATTCATAGATTGACTGAAAATAAGCTTATTATATTGTTGAAAAGTTATTTTCATGTGAGTTTTGTTTTCTATTTGCAGTAGAAACTACAGAAAAGGTGTTGTTGATATTTAGTTTTGGCAGTGCAGGCGTCCCGTACCTGCAGCACCCGGCTCATCCACTGGAAGCTGTCCTCCTCCGTGGAGTCGGGCCTCTGCTCGGCCACCACCACGATGCGCTCGTCTCTCAGCACCGTCACGGAGAACACTGCGATCCTGCGGAGAACAAAAACACGGTCGGCGCCGGCCTGAAGCATCGGGTCAGAGGTCAGGACGGACCTCCAGGACCGTCCTGACCTCTGCAGTAGTTCATACTGTCCTGGATGAAACCATCAGGTGTCGGCTCTGATAATCCATCTCATTTGTTTTTGCAGCTCCTCTCTGAAGCACCGTTTGGCTTCATGCGCCAAATTATTCAACTTATGTAACAATAAACATAAAAAAGCATAACTGCATTAAAAAATGAGTCCAAATGAAGATGATCGAGATTTGTGGGAGTTTCTAAACACTTCTTGGATAGTTAATTAATTATTGTAAGATTAATCAATTTTTCTGACAATTATTGTGACGATTAATTGATTTGTATGATTAATCTATTAATTTGTCAATTATTCTCACGAATAATCAATTCACCTGACAATCAAATATTCTACTGACAATTAATTATTATGACATTATTATAATCATTAATTGATTAGTCTAACGATAAATTAATAAAAACTGGCATATTCTGCAAGCTGTATTTAATCAATATTAATATTAATATTCAATATTATTCATAAAAAATACTAGGAAAATAAACACTGAGCCTAAATGCAGCAATATTCCTTTAGTCATCATCAGAAGATTCATCTGCGTTAGAAATATCTTTCTGACATCAACATGTTAAAATCTGCCTGACTTCACATCGATTCTGATCTGCTGAGTGAAATAAGAGGCTTTGTTAAAGTTTCTATACTCCAGTTATCATTAACTCATAACTGTAAAAGTTCAATATTATATAAAGAGTTGATTAATCATGATTAATTGTTTCAGCCCAAGTTAACTGTGGGTTCCTGCAGCTGATTCGCTGCAGTGAGCGTCATCACAGCCTGTCAGCCTGTAAAAGATGAATTTCCTGCTCAGCGGCTTTGGATGCAATTAAGTTTCTCCGTTTTGCTGCGTCCCGATTCATCCGCCGTCGCTCCACTTTATTAGATTCATAATGCGGCGGGCGCGGCTCGTTCATCACCGTGACAGCAGGGAGTGACGGCCGCTCCGGGCGGGGGGGTCCACTCACCGGCCCCTGTAGACGAACTTCATGGGCTCCACCGCCAGCGCCGTGGCGACGATGTCGTCGGCGTTGTGCCGCCGCCCGCTCACCATGATGAGGCCGTCCATTTTCCCCGTGATGAAGGCCAGGCCGCCGGGTCCGATGAAGCCCAGCAGGCCGGTCCGCACGAAGGCGTACTCGCTGATCAGACCGCCGCCGGCGCTCACCGGGTACACCTGCAGGCACAGGAGACACCGTCACCGTGGCAACCGGCCAGGTCTGCAGCCCGCAGGCGGAGAGCAGAATAAATTCAAGCTGCTGGAGGAAAAGCAGAGAACCTGAAACCAGACGTCAGATTTAATCATTTCTAATCAACAACTAACATTTTTAAGGTCTAAAACATCAAAACTGAAACTTTGATTCTTAGTGGCCAATAAATAAATATAATAAATAAATCAGTTTTATTGATTCTTCGAGTTTCAGTGCTTGAAGATTTATTTATTGCTTTATAATTCAACTCCACAATGAAATACAACAACCAGGTTAAATTATTTTATTACCAGAATAAAATCATAATATTACATAAATAAAGTTGTAATATCAGCAAAATGAAGTGGAAATTTTATGATGAAACAAAAAAATGTATTTATTGCAGCCATCTTTCATTAAAACTAGTTTTCTGGTATTTTGTCTCTATATTCTCATCATTAAACAGAAATTCTTGTATTCGGGCCTCAAAACGCCGTCGTCCCGTTTCACAGGCGACGGCTGGAATAAAAGACACGTTTTCAAATCTGTTATTTAGAAAAGAGAGCAAGAAGGAAACTGATTAAAATCGGACATCTGATCTGTTTAAATGGTGAGGTTTGTTTCCTCTCCATTTAAATCTGTTTTATGAAATATTAACATCCATACTGCTTTTCTTTCGCAGGCCGAACGCCTGCAGCAGGGTTTGGGTTTGTGCAGAGCTGCGTCCTGCAGCGCCTCACCTCGAAGGTGTTCTTGGTCATTCCCGTCAGGCCGTAGTAGGACGTTCCCGTGGCGACGGAGCAGACGCAGAGTTCGCCGATCTCGTCCGTCTGGCAGAGCTGAGGGACGCCCTCGGGCTTCACCACGCACACCAGGCCTGGGACGGGAATGAGGACACACGGCCAGCGGTTAGCGGCCAGCACCTGGTTCTGAAAGTGGACCAGGTGTCTGAGTCACAGCCGCCAGCAGCTTTAAATAGGCCGTTCTAGTCTGAGTTAAGGCTGACGTCTGTGTACCAACAGAACCAGAACTGGGTTAAAGCTGAGAGCGAACAGCATCATGCAAGACCCAGAGAGGTTTTAATGAAATGAAAGATTAATATTATCCACTTGCTGGTTAATGGAGAAGGTGATTATTGTATTTTAATGCAAAAACACAAAATTTTCAGGAAAATGTTTGTTTTAGGTAAATAATTTCTTAATATTAATGAAAATGTTCTGGTTTCACTGCCACATTCTGCAAATCTCAATAATTTCCATTTGCATGATTTATCGTTTCTCTTTTCTCTGTTTCTACCAAACCTCCAGTCTGATGTTTGTCTCAACAAATGACTGAAGAAACCTGAATCAATCCATGCTGCAGTTCAGCCATAATGACCCAGAAGATGAACAGTTCATCAGGTAAAACCCAGAGAGTGAAGGCTGCTGCTCAGGATGGATGGCAGCTTTTATTAAAACTGGTTTCTGCGATTTTCTGAGCTTCCACAGAGAGATCAGTGATGAGTGGAGAGAGCGAGCCCCAGAAAAATGGACAATGATTAAGAGGAGAGGCCACACGTTCATACACCCTCCGACTAATTCAACACTTTAATGGACTTAATGGATTCTCTGCCCTGCAGAGCGTGAAGCTCCGGCAGCTCATAGTTTAACTCTTCACACGGCTGCAGCTCAGATTCTGCTGCTTCACATTTATTAACATGAAAAAGTTACAATAATCCAGTCAGCATTAATATTAGAGTTTACAGGACAATCCCAAAACTTTCCAAAGATATTTTTGCAGCTAAACATGAACATTTTCTGAAGGACAACAACAAAGTTGGCAAGAAGTAAAAGAAATAAACCAGTAAAGTTTCCTATGAATCTGGAGTTTCCTGAGTGAAATGGAGGCTGAGAGAAGGAAGGATGAAGGATGCAAGAGAGGAACGAGGATGAGCATGAAGGAGTCAGGAAGGAAACAAGGAGATAGAAAAGGAAGGAATTAAAACACAAAAGAAAGGAAACAAGCAGAAAAAAAAAGGGAACCGGCAGAAGGACAAAAGGAAGGAATCACACAAAGAAAGAAGGAAGAAAACATCAAACAGAAAGAACAAAAACGAAGTAATGATACAAAAAATAAATACAACAAAAAAGGAAAGAGAGAAAGACAGAATGAAAGACTGGAAGAAAGAAAGGAATATTGTGAAGAAAAGCAGGAAGGACAAAGAGAGCAGCAGGAAGTCGTTACCTCCCGGCGTGACGGTGCCGACGTCCTGAACGGTGAGGACAGACAGACGCTCCTCCGTGTCCACCCGCACCACCCGTAGCTCAGACCCTGCATGGACAGGACGCCGCGGCCCGGAGGCTGGCTGCTGTCCTCCACCGGCCTGCACACACACACACACACACACACACACACGCAAACAGACACACACACACCGCATGCACACACACACACCGCATGCACACACACACACAGGCACACACACAGGCGCACACACACACACACACCACACACGCGCCGCAGCACACACACACGCACACACACACAGGCGCACAGACACACACACACACACAGGGGCGCGCACACACACACACACACACATCAGCTGCTGGCTGAATGCAGCCCATCAGCATAAACGTGTTTGATTGTAAAATTAAAAAGCTGAAAAGTGTGGAGTACATTTTTAAAACACAAAACCTTTCCAAATGTTTTTGTCGACTTTCCAGTGCAAATATCTTCAGACATTTGGAAACAAACTAACTCAGAAAATTACTTTTCATCAATATAGAAAGAACAATAGTTTGTAGTTTGTTTAAATGAATAATTCCTTAATGTTGATGAAAAGAACTAGTTAAAAGTGAAATAATGTTCCAGTGGATCTAATTCTTTTTTTAATCAGTTGTAAGGAATTATTTACTCATAATAAGCTCCTAGCTCTTGCTGAAAAGTTACTTCTAAGTTGTTCTTATTTCAATTGTATGAAGACATTTACACTATAAACTAGACAATAATATCTGGAAGATTCTGTGTTTTTGCAGCGCGATCTTGATCAACTGTAGTACAAAATCTGGAAAGCTCTGCCTCCTTCACCGGGTTTTCAGTCTGTGGATGTGTTTGCATGCCAGAGGAAGGTGAAGCATGCTTCATGTGTTCAGGGTCCTGAGCAGCATGTTTACCTCCTGATGGCGACCGTCAAGGCCTCAGGCGAGCTGGCGCAGGGACAGATGACCTCTGCCCTCAGCCCTTTGGTCTGAAACACGTTGAGGAAGGCGTCACAGGAGGAGATGGACCCTAAAACACAGATCATCCACAAACACTCAGAGTAACATGTAAAAAACAAAGACACATGAATTCTGCACCAGTTTGTCCGAAAACCTCAAAAATATTTTTTAAAGAATCCATTCAGCATTTTTGTTACATTTTATGCAATAAAATTTAATTATTTTCCTTTTTGTAGTTTTTCATGCATTTCTAATATAAATAAGCTAAGTGATAAATGAAAAAACTTATTTTTATCAGATCAATCATTGGACTAATTGATTAATCGACAGGCTAATTAACTAATTATAAAACTAATCAATTAATCCAAAAACTTATTAAGCCTCAGACTTAATTGCCAGACTAATCAATTAATCATCAAAATAATCAATTGATCAGACGAACCAATTAATCGGCAGACTAACCGGTTATCCTATAATCAATTAATTACTAGAATATCATAAACCGTCTGAATAATCGCTCACTAAAATAATTGTTTACTAAACTATCGTTGCTGCAGCTCCAGTTTAAGATAATCACAGATTTCATGTCTGTACAGTAAAACGTCTCATTTTTAACCAGATTTGATCTGATTTCTGATTCTTCCTACAGGTTTTCAGACTTGACAACCTGTAGGAAGTCAAAAGTCCAGACAGAGATGTTCTGTTCTGACCCAGTTCCTCCATCTCCCACCAGCAGAGCAGCAGAGCAGCAGAGCAGCAGCTTACAGGGATTGGAACCGTCGGCCACCAGCAGCATCCGCAGCGAGCTCAGGTTGATGTCTTTCTGGTCCTTGTGGGCCACCAGAGCCCAGTGCATGTCTCTGGACTTGACGCAGGCCACCTTGGCTGCAGGTCGAAGCGCACATGCAGGGAGTTAGCGTCTAATCTGGCTGACAGGAAGGAGAGGAGAGCCGGGCGACGGAGGCTGACCTTTGTACTGGCAGACCTTCTGGATCCACGACAGAGGGTTGACCTTCATCAGGGAGTACGGCACGCTGATCACATGCATCATGTTCATCACACTCTGCAAACACACACACACACACACACACACACACACACACACACACACACACACACACACACACACACACACACCAGCTCCTGCTTATTTCCTAGCTAAATACCCAACTTAAGATTTATAAGATAAACTTCTAGACAAATTTCTCGGCGTCATTATTGACAATAAACTCAACTGGAAACCACTACAGGTACGTCCAGAGCACCTGCTGAACAAATCCAGGTCGGTCACAGATTACATCACATGACTCTGCTGGTCATTAATCTTATTCTATTCTAATCTGAGGTAATAGTTACAAACACCTATACCAACAAAAAGAGCAATAATCACAATCCGTACGATGGGATATGCAGAAAACACGGTTTGTAAAATCTAAATAATTCAAATTAATTGTCAGTGAAACTACAGACAGCTCCAATACTTTACAAAACCAAAAGTAAACAATTAGCAGAAAAGAATAAAACATGTTTATAAGTGAATCAAAGTTTAAAACATGTAAATTAAGAACTGCTAGAATAAACTATTTTGCATCAATAAGTGGAGTCAGAGTGTGGAACCACCATAAAACTGGACAAACCATCACATTATTACTGATTGTTGTTGGATACGATGTATAATATCAATAATCAATTATGGCTGGTGCTTTTATATTGATCCCAGCTTTGTGATTCGGTGAATTTTAAAGAAATAATGATTGTTCATCCCCTCTAATTAAAATTAAACAGGTTGTTATATAAATGTAGCATCTGGTTGTTATACATGTCTGATAATACATGCAGTGAATGTCAGATTACGACCACTGATGTTTTTACATTATGCTTCATGTTGAAATATTTCTGAGAGGAACAGAAAACCGTCTGGTGTCTCACCGTCAGGATGCCGTGCCACAAGCCCACGTCCTTCTTAAAGTCCAAGACGTTCACTATGGTTTCAGCTGGACAGAGGAGGAGAAAGGGTTAACTCCCCGTCAGAGCAGGAGGAACTGCTGCGTGTGTGTGCGTGTGTGTGTGTGTGCGTGTGTGTGTGTGTGTGTGTGTGTGTGTGTGTGAGCATACCCTCCGTGTAGCTGCAGGACTGGGTGAGAGCCTGGCAGTGTGTTAGCAGAGCGATCCTGGTTACCGTGACGCCCAGCACGCTGCCGTCCTTACAGGTTTTATACTGACAGGGAAACAGCAGATGGAGCATCGCAGTCAGGAGCTTTCAGCGAGAAGCTAGCAAAATCTTTAGCTTTAATCTGAAACGTCATGCAGTTTAAATATGAATCAGATGAATGTGTCCTTCATTCTGCTGGAGATCTTCTGTCAGAAATGTTTTACTCTCATCTGGAAATCATCCCAAATCAGTAATTCCTCAGGACTCCTTCTATCCCCAGATTATTCCATTTACAGCAAGACAGTTCTCCATGTTTCAGGAGAAATAATCTGTGAATGTTGTTTTCTGAATCTCCCTCAGAATCCTAAATGGGTTTTGCTTCCTAGTTCTATACAATTTGAGGTTATTTTTTGTTGTTTGTGCATCTTTTTTCTACCACAGATCTTCCTTCAACTAAACTTTCCACAGGGTTGCTTGGGGATTTATCACCTGTTGACAAACCGAATTTCATAAAAAACTTCTGTGAAATTTTAAAACAGTAAAAGCTTTTTAGTTTCAACCTGAAATATGTCACGTTGTGTGAAACTCTTTAACTGAATTAGTGCCATAAAAGTTTTTTGTTTTTTTTTATTAAATATTGAATTACTATAAAACTTGGCGCTGTGCAGGTTTCATTGCGTCTGACAGAGGACAGCCGGTTCTGACCCAAACAGGGAGCTGCCGGTTCTGACCCAAACAGAGGGCTGCCGGTTCTGACCCAAACAGGGAGCTGCCGGTTCTGACCCAAACAGGGGCTGCCGGTTCTGACCCAAACAGGGAGCTGCCGGTTCTGATCCAAACAGGGAGCTGCCGGTTCTGACCCAAACAGGGAGCTGCCGGTTCTGACCCAAACAGAGGGCTGCCGGTTCTGACCCAAACAGGGAGCTGCCGGTTCTGACCCCGGTCCGGTTGGAAGCTCACCTCTATGTACGCCGTGTCGTTGTTTGCGTCCTTGATGTGCGGGAACCAGTCTCTGGGAGGCTTGGACAGATGCTTGGACTCCGTTACAAACCACAGCAGCTTGGGCCATCCTGCAGGGGGCGCTAACATGTAAATTCCTGCTGAGCGCAGCGTCAGCCATGATTAATGACCTGCACTCCGACCTTTGAACTGCGGGATCTCTCCTGTTGCGCTCTTTGGAAGACCCTTATGGCAGGCATCGCTGGTCAGCGCCACGGTAACGCCGCAGCTGCCCAATAAAAACCCAATCTGCTGGCTGCCAGCATCCTATTGGACGACAGGGAGAAGCAGGAAACGACAGTTACCATTTAAATCAACAACTTACGTGTGAGACGAAGGGTTTGAAAGCTTTTGGAGACCAGAATCAGCTCGTTTCCCCTCACAAATACAGAAAATATGACATGTTTTCCAGTTTGTTCGAGGATAAAAAGTAAAATCTCCGACATTTGTAGAGCAGCGCGGCTCTTTATGGCAGCGCGTTGCAGCAGCTCTGCTACATTTGCTCTGATTTATTCTTTTTCAGACTTTTATTCATAATTTTTCATGTTGGATCATTAAATGTTTGGACAATTATTCCCTCTGGGTTTGGATGCTGTGAAGCTGGAAGGATTCCTGGTCTTACGTTTTTACTTTCAGACAGTTTTTATGATGGGTAACCATGGCAACAAGGCATTGTTTCACAACTGGGAGACGTTGATTAGCATCTCAAAAGCTCAACTAGCTCCTGAACTACGACCTCGAATCCCACGGATCTGAAAAGAAGGAAGTTCAAACCATCCGTCATTCCAACCAAACGGCCAGACAGATTTAAAGAGGCGCAGCAAAAACAAAGGAGGAGGATTAGCAGCTAGCTAAAAGCTGATGATGTCATCCAGGACATGCCGTCCAGTTCCAGGAATAATCTTAAAGTTCCTTTATTTTCTGCTGAACTCAAATCATCCATCAGGTCTGCAGAGAGATTAGTCAGGCTGACCTTTCCTACATCCACATTTAGGGTCACAGAAAAGAGCAGCTAACATCTCTGCAGACCCTACACATGCTGGACATGCTTAAAGTAAAAGTCAGCGCTGCAGAGCACCATTTGTAAAATAAATAAATGTTATAAAATTACATATTTGTACCTAAAGTTTCTTGTTTGCACTACAATCTTACACTATAAAAACTCAAAATCGTACCAAATATTTTTGGTCTGGTTGTGCAGATTATTCCTCTTATAATAAGACATTTATTTTCTATGTTCTCAGTGAAATAATCTGCCAGTGGAACTAGAACTTCAACAACATTAAGAAATTAATGACTTAAAAAAAACCTCCTTTATCTTGCTGAAAAGTTACGTATAAGTTAGTTTTGTGTGTTTTGTGTGTCTGGACTCATCAGATCTGATCTCAAAGAAAACTAAATGGACATGAGGAGGAAAAGCCAGATTTCTCTGTTATTAATTTATCTACAGTTTGTAAATAAACCGATGCTTGAGATGCAACGACATTTTAAACCCTGCAGCAGAAACACAGGCTGCTGGCTGGGGGGTTAAGAGAGGTGGACAGCGCGCAGCAAGACATTTTCTTACTGCAGCAAGTAATCAGAGTGTAACCATGCCAACCGTGACAGGCAGCACGTCTCGGTGTTGGCTCCCAGATTAGAGGACTCGGTGTGCCGAAGCACGACTGGCAGCTGGAGACTCAGCAAACCGGCAGAACGGACATGTTTCCAGATAGAAGCTGCTGTCAGAGGACAGACAGACCTCAAACCGGTTCACACCTCAAAGGTCAACTACATGACCCCGTGTCCCAACAGCAGGAGGAACAGGCGGGGGGCGAACAGACACATGTTTCTCTTCCCGCTGTTCCCGGTTCAGACCGGATTAACTTCTCAGGAATACTTGTTGCCAAAAGCAGATAAGACCGACGAGCCGAAGTAGTTTTCCCGTCATCACCGACAGGACAGAAACACATCCAGCAGGAGGTCAGAGGTGAAACGCTGACAGGACGAGGCGGAGGGGATTAACGTCACACATCACCTGACCTCCAGCTGGGAGCAAAACGAGGAGCTCAAAGAAGAAGAAGAAGGAGCGTCTCTGATTGGCTGGCTGACTTACTTTGCGACTCAGCGGCACCTCGATGGGAACAGGAACCACCTCAGCCAGCAGGCAGCCGTAGAAGGCCACCATGAAGGCCACTGGGTCGTTGTTAGGAAACACCAACGCCACCTGCAGGAGACAGAGAGAACAGCAGAGGCCTGGTTTAACCAGCAACGCAAACAAACAAAACCAAAACTGCAAAAACACTAAATGTTCCCAAGTATTTCTGTCTTGTGAAACTTTATTTCATTAATGACATTTTTTTCATGTTATAAGTGAAATAATCCACCAGAGGAATTAGAACTTTTCCCATCAATATTAAGGAATTATTGATCTGAAACAAGCTTCTGTGTTATTGCTAAGTTAGTTTTGCTTCTTTTGCTCTGAGATATTTTCTCTAGAAACCAGACAAAAATACTGGAAGAAAATATGGATTGTTTGAATCAAAGCATTTGTTGGAGTGGCCTAGTCAAAGCCTCGTTCTACCTCAAACATCTGCACAGTCACCCAACATGATTGGCCTATTCTATTTTGTAAACTAATACACACGACTGCCACTCTTCTCTTCTGATTTTTGCTAAATTTACCCCAAAACATCCCAGAATAAATGGAAGTTTAAAGGTTTAAAGGATATGAAAACATTTGAACTTTTAAGTCTTTTTCAGATTGAATCGATGAGATTCTGTCTGCACTCAGTTTCACATTTGCTCTATTTCTTGTCTTACAGACAGTGTTACTTAGGAACCGAGCAGCGAGTCGATGTGGCTGAACAGATCGGAGATGTATTTTTATAGAAGCCAATATGTCAGATGACGTGTGACGAGCGGCTGATTCAGCCGGCGTTTGACAGAGGCGGAAAGAGGAAGCTGTGAGGGGTCGGAGGTGACTCACCCGATCGCCCGGCCGCACCATGGGCTCCTGCTTGCTGCCCAGTTTGTGGAGGATGTTGTAGGCCAGCTTGATGCTGCGTGACCACAGCTTCCCTGCAGGGGGCAGCACAGAGAGTGGGAGTGGGAAAAGGTCCACAGGAAGTCAGAATGAGAATCTTTGTTCTCTAAAAAAGGTCTGGAAGGAAGAAAGCGCCATCGATGGATTCAGTTTGTCGCTGATTCAGCTCCTAACAGACTGATGGAGCCTCAGCAGGGAGGAACTAAGAACACCCTCAACACTTTATGTCATTTAGAAGACAAAATGATCCTGATTAGTTGATGATCATTAAGTCCAACCAGCTGCTGCAACATTTTGACACATGAAGAGAAATTAAAGATGTTTGGTCAAAAACCAAAACCAGGTTTGGAGAACCTGCACTTTCATCATATTGTTGTAAAAGTTACATAAAGTTGCTTCAACTGGAATTCATCAAGACAACGATTAATCAAAATTATTATTATGAAAGCTTTTTTTATGACACTTGATAAATAATATGACAAATTCCCACAAATTAAGCTGTAAGTTAATTTGTCTTATTTCAGGTATATGAAGGTATCTGCATTATTTGGTGTTTCTGTGAGCGCCAGGCCCGCTGAGCGTCGGCTCACCGTATGTGAGGACGTAGAGGGGTTTCCCCGCCGTGTCCAGGCTGGTGAGGCAGGGCGCTTTGGGGGAGATGGTGCCCCAGCGCTGCAGCGCCGCCTCCAGGGACGGCGGCCAGTTGGTGACCACGCCCAGCGGCTCCCCCCTCACCGGCATCATCTCCGCCCCCTCCGGCCGGGGCTGGTTGGGGTCCGGCTGCTGGACTGGAGGGGAAGCAGAGACGCTCTGAGGGTCAGAAACTTTCATTCCTGGTTCGCTGCTGCAAAACCAACATGGCTGCAGTAACTGACGGCAACGAGGCGAAGCAGATTTTAATGGATTTCACTGGAATTTCATTTGATAAACACAAAGTAGAGCATCACTTTGAAGTGGAAAGAAAATTATTCCTGGTTTACAAACTAAACACAACGTAAACGTGTTTACAGATAAAGTTTTTTCTTCTCTGAAATCTAAAGTTTATAGTCTTTGCACAAAATTTACTCTTAATATTCAGCAAACGGTCTTTCTAGAGTCTGGATATTTCAGTTAATGATTAATCGATCACTAAACTGGTTGATGGTTATTTCAATAATTGATTGATTTGTTTAATTGCTTTGTGTATAAATGAGTAACTGGAAGAGACAGTAAATGTCTGCTGACTGAAAATGGACAAGCAGACAGATGGTGAAGTCTGATCAAAGCCTCAGAGTGGCACAGGTCAAAGGTCATCTTCAGCTCTGATGTTCTGTAAACGTTTATTCTCCATCTACGGCTTTCTGACCTTCATTAACTGCATGGAGACGCATTCATCGCGGATTTTTAGAAGGGAATTAACAAACCAGAAAATTCTCCAGGAAGTTATAAAAAAATAATATCAGCCATAAAGTTTGATATTATTATGAACCATCAGTGAAACTTTATGAGCGATCACCGTTCTGCCAGAACGTCGGGGTTTTTATTCCCTCACGTGATTCCTTCATGTTCATTTTAAAATGTAAAACATTAAAGTTCATTATGAATCTCTACAGACACAAAACTTTAAAATAAGCTCTCACAGACTAGGAAGTATTAAAGGAAACAAGGAAGGAGGGAAGGACGAGAGAAAGAGAAAGGAAGATCGCAGGAAGGGAACAAAGAAAAGATGAAAAAAACACAAAAATAATAAAAAACAGAAAAAAGAAAAGGAGAGAAGGGGAAGAGAGAGAACAAGGAGAAAAATGAACCAGACAAGGAATGAAGAAAAGACACAAGGAAGGAAAGAAGTGGAGGAGAAAGAAGCAAGGGCAGAAAGAAGTGCACAAGGAAGGAATGGAGAGAGAACGGACATAAAGGAGAAAAGACAAAGGGACAGACGAAAAACCACAAGAACGAAGAATAGGAAAAGGGGGAAAAAAAGGAAGGAAGGAAGGAATGAACCAAAGAGAAATAAAGGACACAAAAGGAACAAAAGGAATCAAAGAAGTGAATGAGGAAGGAAGTTAGTGAGGATCTAAGGAAGGAATTAAATTTTTCCATATTTTTATTTTCATCTGCAGCAGAGGCTTTAAGGTTCCAGCGATGACATAACTGTAAACTATGGTGTGGCTTCAGTTTCTATGGCAACTAATCACCACGGAAACTCAGAGAAAACCGTGCAGAGGTTTAAGAATCACGACTCGGCATTAACAGAAACAGTGTGGTGACTTCATCTCATCTCGACTGGCAGCCAATCCAGTCTGGATTCTGTCAGGAGCCAGAAGTTCGGGATAAAATTAGACTTTTTTCAGTAAAAACTCTGGAAATGAAACGTGTTGCTGCTGAGGACCGACAGGCAGGAAGTGATGCAGACATGACGGCGGCGTCTAACCCTCCAAAAGCTCATCAAAGTCATCGACGAAGAACTCGCGGAGCGGCGGCCTGCGGGGCTGCTTCAGCGTGTTGACGAGCTGCTGGATCTTCGCCGACACTCGACTGCTGACCGGAACACCTGGAAGAATCCAGCAGAGACAGCAGGCTGAAAACGGCTGGAGACCAGAGCGGGAAACAAAACGGCTGGAGACCAGAGCTGCAAACAAAACGGCCGGAGACCAGAGCTGGAAACAAAACGGATGGGAAAAAATAACCGGAAACAAAACGGCCGGAAAACAGAGCTGGAAACAAAACGGCCGAAAAACAGAGCTGGAAACAAAACGGATGGAAAAAATAGCAGAAACAAAACGGCCGGAGACCAGAGCGGGAAACAAAACGGCTGGAAAACAGAGCGGGAAACAAAACGGATGGAAAACAGAGCCGGAAACGAACAGAGCTCCCAGAACTGCAACTCTGAAAGGCTAATACAGAAATTCATTATGGAGTCATTATTTCAGCTCAGGTCAAAGGTTAAATACCAGGAAGGAAGAAAGGAAGTGAAATGAGGAAGGAAGGAATCAAAGAACTAAAAAGGAAGGAAAGGAGGAAGTGCCGTGCACTTCCTTGTTCTATTGGCCCCGCCCCCCACTTCCTGTTTACAGATCTGCTGGCCCCGCCCTCGGCTCACCGTCGCCGGTCTCCATGCGCTCGGCGTTGCCATACTTCTGCGTGCTCCTGGCGATGGTGCCCATGTTGGACATGTGGTGCCGCTCGGTGTGGGAGTGGGACGAGTCCGATGAGTATCCCGTCACGTCCGGCGGCGCCGAGTGGTTCTCTGCAGGAGGACGGACAGGAAGCAGTCAGTCAGTGCCACTTCCTGTTGGCGCTACGCTCCATTAGACCCGTCTGACCGTCACTTTGTGTCACATCCTGCCGCGCTCAGCAGTCTGCTGTTCCATGACTCAGCGCTTTGTTCATGTAAACACTGATGTGAAGCGAGCAGCTTCTCCAAACATTGTCACATAATCTAGTTTCATCTTTAAAAACTGGTGAGGTTCTTATCAGGTCCACGTGAATCCGTCCACATGCAGCAGGATTCCTTCAATTTTAAATTCAAAGAATGTTTAAGGAAAGTTTTTAAACTTACAGAAGGATAAGGTAATCTAAAATATAACATTTTCAAACATTTCTGTAACACACTCTATGCACAAAACACAAATTTAATAAAATAAACACATTATTTAATTGGATATTAATAAAAATCCCCAATTTCAATAACCAAACTGAGATGATCAATAGGTCATTAGGAATAATAAATATCATTTCATTGAAACAATCCAGACAAGTTAAATTAACTTCCTGCTCATATTAATGCTTTAAAACAAAAAACATTACAAAATAAAAACTCAAAAAAATTTTCCTGCTAAATTGTCTGTCATTTAGCAAACAGAAATAATTTTGGTAATTAATTAAAATAGTAAAATTTAGCCTGATTTAACTTCAGATAGTGATAAAAATGTCTGACTTTAGCTGAAAATATCGTTTAATTAATCAGATGTTATGTTGATTATCAAACACATTAAAGGTTGAAAACAATGAAGCAATTTAAAGAGTTAAAGCTGTTTTACTGAATAAAAGGGGAAAACAAACTAAATTTAGGTCTTTGTGGAGTTTGGATCCGTTTTTGTGGATTAGCTCCTGGTCTGGACCTTCCCGGTCTGGACCTTCCCGGTCTGGACTTACCCTCCGACTCCAGAGGCGGCGGCCACAGCATGTCCGATCCAAACTCGCAGGACCGCCGCAGAGAGCCGCCGTTCTCCGCCACGCTCAGAGCGCCCTTCCTCTTCAGAGACAGGTGGCCGATTCCTGCAGAAACACGGCGCGGTGTCAGAACCGGGTCAGAACACAAGATGCTGCAGGAACAAACGCTGTGACAGGAAGGAACTCCTGCAGCAGTCTGTATTACAGCGGTTCCCTGGAAGCCTCTGACTGAAGACACTGTTGTTGCCCCGAATACTCAGGATTTTCCTAAATTTTCTTCTCTTTGTTTTATGGCTCTTGATTAAAACAGTTTTAATTTGTGCTTTCTCAATGAGTTATAACCAAATAAAATTATATAGAAAAATTATTTTATCTGCCATCTTATTGAAAAGTAAGATGGGAAATCAGGGCCACTGCAAACAGAAAAAAAGATGTAAATTTCCACCAAAAAACTGAGATGAACTTTGGATAAAAGCATAAAAGTTTTTAAAAAATCAGATTTTTGAAACTCAGCAATGTTTTCTGAAATATTTCTGAGATTAATTTTGCAGGAAACATACTGCTTCATATATATAATTACAGTAAGTGTTTGGCTTTCAAGGCGTTTCAGCCGTCACAGGGTAACGTTCTCACCGTGATGCGACTGTGACAGCAGGCTCTGCTGGTGGTGCGACTGGCCCAGGTGAGGGTGGCCCAGGTGCGCCAGGTGCGCGATGTGCGTGTGCGCCAGCGAGTCGGCCAGCCGCCCGGCGTTCCCGCTGCCTCCGCTCTGCGTGGACGAGGACGACGAGGAGGTGGAGCCCAGGTGGGCGGGGCCGAGCTGGGAGGGCCGGCTCATCCAGTGCTCCATGCCCGTCATGTCGTCGCCCGGTCCCGCCTCCTCCTCTGAGCCCGACGACGAATCAGAGCACAGCGGCGACAGGCCTGGAGAATCAGGGGAAATGTCAGTGTCACTAATAAAAATGACTACAAAGAAGGGCTGATTGCTTTAAATGTGGTGTTTTAGTTCTGCTGTGTCTCCGACGAGGAAAAACAATCTGCTGTTGATTTGCTGCTCGGTGCAGCTTTGGGTGTTTCTGGTGCTGTTTTTTCTTGGATGTTTGTTTCTGTGCTTGGATCCCAGCAGCTCCGGCTTTTTGTTTTAGGACAGGCTGAATGCTGCAGAGCAGGCGGGAGCACGAAGCGTTAGAAACGGAGGTGAACATCCCTGCATGAGAAAAACCAAACTTTTCCCATAATGTTCCTGCTGGTCCAACGCTTCACATCCCTGATTAAGAAGCACAAAAATAAAGCTTGTTTTGGTTGCATTTACCCAGAATGCAATGTGCTGTCATTTGCTTCCTGCTTCTGGAGCGGCCTCCACTCTGCTTTTTGTTGCATTCAAACCGCAGCAGAGTTCACTTTAACCAAACAGACGGACCAGAATTGGGTTCGATTACATATTCATATCCCTCCACACCAGCCAGTTTAGGGTCAAGCAACAGTTCAGGGCCAGAAAACAAAACATTTGAGCTTCCAAACAAGAAATCAACTTATAATGAGCTAAACTACAGAGATTATTAATGCAAAAGTCCAGAAAGAAAAAGATTTCCAATAAGATAAATTGGCGGCTGCAGTACTGTGACCTTTCAGTGACTGAGGAAAAAGCTCAGCAGCTCAGAGACACCAAATGTCAGTAATTAGTGAATCGGATCTTGTGGTTTGTCAGTGAAACGGCCACAAGAACCAATTTGGGTCCAACATGCTTGAGGCGGCTGAATTTCCTCCTCTGAACAGCAGATAATTGTGAGAGCAGCCGATAAGGCCGGTGAGCGCCGCTGTGTGCAGACATTTAACGAAGCGTTGCCAGAACGGTGGAAAAACACGACATGATGCGTTCAGGGACACGTCAGCTCCACTTAGCCGTGTTCTCAAAGGTTAAGGAGCAAATTACAAAGGAACAAACTTATTATATTTCCTTCATTAAGATTCAATCAACACCAAAACGATTCCATCAACTGTGGTTATGGATGATCTAATGAGCTGATGTGTGAGGTAAAGGTCAGCCGCGCTGTCCGTTTTCTGGCCCGTCTCTCAGCAGAAACGCTGCAGAAGGTGACAGGGTTCAGCGCTTCCAGCTTCCTGCAGCCGGTTTCTCTGTAAAACCCTCCATGGGTTCGCCTGGCCACAGAGAATGTGCCTGGTTGCAGTTTTGGGTGGGATGAGCGTTCCTCTGTCTGAGAAACCAGAGAATCCTGTCTGAGCTCAGAGCTGCTGCTCTGGTGGAGTCAGGAGAAGCAGCTCGTCCTGCTAACATCACAGCTAACGTCAGCATCTCTATGAGGTGGATCAGGGAAAGCCTGGAGTCTGCTGGGAGAGGACCTGGTGTAGTGAGAGCAGGCTGTGTTTGTGCGGGTCACCTGGAGGCGTGTAAGCGTCCATGGAGGTCTGCACCACCAGGGAGCGCCGTTTGGAAGGCATGGGCACCGCCATCTTCCTCTCTACGTGTCGCGCCAACACGGCCTGGACCGCCTCTGTGTGGACGTCTGAGGAACGGAGACAGGAAGTCACACGTCTGCAGACACACTGGACCAGCTGTAGCGTTTTCAAGCTAATTTCCAACAGAAATCTGTTTTTGTGTTTATCTACTGTTCATTTTTAGCAGGACAGACAAAGACACTAAATAAGAGTAAGATAACAAATCTTCTGATGTGACCTGCACAGCCTGAACCTACCTTTTAGTTTTGACATGTCATTCACTGGCTGATTAGTGCAATTATTTATGTTAATTGTGTTTTTCTGTGTTAGCATTTTTCTTAAGCTGGTCTAAGTATTGTCAATACTTTCTTCCTATAACATATGTTTTCATATTTTCTGTAAAGTTTTCGCCTTTTTAACGCCTCAGCGGCTCTTCCAGCAGGTTTAGCAGGATTTGTGGGGGAAACCCAGAGACGTGTGACTGCAGACAGAGTGTGAAAGATTTCCAAGGTGTTGCTCGGTTTGTGAAAACCACAATAAAACGGTGCAGCTGGTGTTTCTCTGGGACGCAGCGTGGATCAGGCAGGATCCCCGTACCTGATCGGTAGCGCTCGTCTCTGGTTCCGGACGTTCTCCGCCGGTGGAAGCGGGCGGCGGCCGGGGGCCCGAGCGGGGCCCGATGAGACATGGGCCCCTCCATACCTACAGAAGCAGGCAGAAAAGCTTGTGGACACACGGACGGGTTTTACAGGAACAACATGTATATGCACATGAAAGCAACAGATAAGAGCGCAAAAAAGGAAAAACAGAAACATGGAGGTGATTTGAAACGGCAGAAAAATGTCATTTTTCTGACTTCATAACCCAAAATAACCAACATAAAACCAGAAACATGCAATTCTTGCATCTCTGCTTTGACAGAACATCTCTCAGCGTCCCTCGACCCAAAGCTCACCCTGGAGTGTGTGACGTGTGTTTTAGAGGCAGGGAGCGACTGCAGCCTGATCAGCGACTGATTCAGAGGAGCAGGCCCAAGCTGAGCTCCAGGGAGTCCTAACCTACATCACTAATGGCGGCTGAAGACTCCATCAATAGAGTACAGTGTTCAGACTACTGTATTCCTCCTGATAGCAGATCGATACTCCAGCAGCGCTATGGGAATATTTCAGCTGAGTGGGCCGAGCGGGTGTGTGGAGGGGGTCAGAGGTCGCTAAATTACCTCCAGCATATGCCCTGATCAGCTTGGACCTCTTCTTCTCATAACCCTTCTGAGTGATGTCCCCTGTGAACAGATAGATAGACAGAGAGTGAGAGAGGCAGTGCTGGCTGCGAGCGACGCTGCTGCTGCTGCTGCTGCTGCTGCTGCTGCTGCTGCTGCTGCTGCTGCTGCTGCTGCTGCTGCTGCTTTCATCAGACATGTTTTGGTTGCACAGATGATCATCGTTTGGTTTTGAGATAATCAGCGCAGCCTTTTCTGTCTCTCCCAGTCTTCAATGTCTTTATCTGACTGTTAATCAAAGAGAAAAATGTGAACATAAAGAAAACAAAAAGTGATGGATGATAATGATGGAAGACATAAATCATAACCAGATCACCATCCTCTTATCTGAAATAAACCAATTTATCATTCAAGCAAAGATAACCTGAGTAAAAACAAATGGCAGATTATAAATTATTTATAAATGTGGAAATATGGATCCCCCCTCAGCTTACTCATGAATGTGATTAACCGCATGGTTCTGATCCAGTTTCACTAGAAACAACCACAACTGGTTGAAGCTTCGTGCAAAGAATCAACAGATCATTTAACAGAACCTGTCTGACGACATGAAGTAGGCTGAAATACCCCCGAACCAACACACCAGCTCTGAATCGAGCAGCAAACAAAGTGAGCTATGCTTCATCCAACTGTCATGTGAATTTAGAGCGAACTTTAAAAAAGTCTACATGTTTCCATCGACCGATGTGTGGAGAAACCAGCAAAGTTCACTACAGCAACACGTCTAAAACTTATCCAACAAATTACAAAATGAGTAACAAGTGCTCCCCAAGCAGAACCCAGTATGGATCCAGAGCAAACACATAAACATTCTCATAAAAATGGAGATGAAGGAGCAAAACATGATTCAAACCCAGGATCTCCTTTCTGCAAGGCAACAGCCACCAAACGCTCCACCAAACGCTCCACCAAATGCTCCACCAAATGCTCCACCAGAAGCTCCACCAGAAGCTCCACCAAACGCTCCACCAAACGCTCCACCAGAAGCTCCACCAAACGCTCCACCAGAAGCTCCACCAGAAGCTCCACCAAACGCTCCACCAAACGCTCCACCAGAAGCTCCACCAAAGCTCCACCAAAGCTCCACCAGAAGCTCCACCAGAAGCTCCACCAAACGCTCCACCAGAAGCTCCACCAGAAGCTCCACCAGAAGCTCCACCAAACGCTCCACCAAACGCTCCACCAAACGCTCCACCAGAAGCTCCACCAAAGCTCCACCAGAAGCTCCACCAAACGCTCCACCAGAAGCTCCACCAAACGCTCCACCAAACGCTCCACCAGAAGCTCCACCAAACGCTCCACCAAACGCTCCACCAGAAGCTCCACCAAACGCTCCACCAAACGCTCCACCAGAAGCTCCACCAAATGCTCCACCAAACGCTCCACCAGAAGCTCCACCAGAAGCTCCACCAAATGCTCCACCAGAAGCTCCACCAAACGCTCCACCAGAAGCTCCACCAAACGCTCCACCAGAAGCTCCACCAAAGCTCCACCAGAAGCTCCACCAGAAGCTCCACCAGAAGCTCCACCAAACGCTCCACCAGAAGCTCCGATTTCTCTCAAAAGTTCAGTCCTGATTTGAGGATTGTTGACCATTTTTATGATACTGGGAAAAACAGAATGAAATTAAATATTAGTTGCAACTAACAAACATTTCCCAGCTCTTTTCTTCAAGGTTAAAATATTAAATATGTTGTTTGCCAAAGGAGCAATAAAGCATTTATAGGACATATTTTATTGTCCCAAAAATGAAATGCATCTTGTGAAGAGCTGCTATTTATCAGTGTCATCAATATATAGCTAATGTTTACACTGGCTATAAACATCAGTTAACGTCAGTATTTTAGTTTTATGTTTGTTTGAATAAATGTAGTTTCATATTTATAGGACCTTGCATAATGCATAAAGTTCAGCCTGAAATTATTCCTGCTTCTGGCAGATTTTAAAAAAAGAGCTAATTAAATTTTATCTGTGTAGCACATTTCAGCGACAAGGCCTGCCACAGTGATTTTTATAAAAACACAGAAATACAAACTCATAGGCAACAATCAAAACATTTAGCCAAGTGACATCGTTAATCTTTCAGAAGCAGCTCTGACCAGGTGGATCTTTAGTCTATATTTAAAGGCACTCAGTGTTTCAGCTGTTTTGCAGTTTCATCATCAGCGGCCGTGTCATCAAACCAGGGCGGCCATGACAGTGGGCAGACGCAGAGGTTTATGGGTAGGGGACGGTGGGGGGTCTTCACTGCCATGGCAACCTTACACCAAACTAACACAATCACCAATCACAGCCTACGGTCTGCACAGCACCGCTAATTTCTGCTGACACGTTCTGGTTTGTCCCAATTAAACGTTAAGCTGCCTCTCCAGTTGCTGATTATTGATTATTCGTTGGAAGGTCAGGGAGATTAAACTGAAGATGTGTAACTTCATGCTTTACAGTTTTCCCAATAGCAGGAGAAAATGGGGCATAATTTGTACTTGCAGTAAAGCGGTGGATGTTTTCCACTCGCTAAGCTATTTCTCTAAATCCTGAAATGCAGACAAACTGCCAGAACACAGGCGGCCATTCACTTCTCCTCAACCTTTTTAATGTCTGGTGTTTCGACACACAGTTTTCTAAAATTAAACAAGACAAACAGCTTCAGCAAACGTTGCTAAACCGAGCAGAAGGAGCATCTGTGTGGAGTATTTTCAGCCCTGCTCCAGAGCTGCAGTGGGTGTTTCCTACAGCGGGATGATTTATGTGGAGCCCGACCCAAACAAACCAGTAATGAAGGAACATGTCAGCCGCTAGACTGGGACGGGTTCTGGAGGACAATCCGTCTGGGTTCAGGTGAACAAAGAAAACAAGAATAAATCACTGCTGGGTCGGATCTTTCTGCAGACAGCAAGACTAATGGAGGAGTGTGAGCCTGAACACAACCAAACAATAACAGCTTCTTCATCCGAAGTCATGAGGAGGAGAAAGCGCTGATTCAGCAAATAATAAAAATACATTATTATGACCTGAGCAGGGATTTTACAGCTTTCACCAACTCAACGTTTTAAAACCTTTTCAAGACTGTTATGAAGAAAATGTGAGACCTGGAGAGACCAGGAAAGGCTGGTGGCACTAAACAGCTAGTTAGCAATAGGATATCAGCAGCTAGTTAGCTTAGCTTCAATGGCCTCGAGTCACAAACCCAATGATGTCTGTGCATCACTCAGTTTAACCTGTGAGGAAAATCTACATAGAAGAACACAAGATGAAATGGTTCTGCCACCACAACATTCAATGTGTCTGACTAACAAATTCAAGATAAACTTACATTTTTTAAAATGAGTTTAAGACTTTTTAACGATTCACAGACACCCTGCTGACCTCAGTTGTATAATATATTCCATATATTGTCTAAAGCAGCGACCAGGTGCTGCTGATCGTCTGTAGGACGGGTCCACAAAGCTGCTTTTTCCAGTTTGGTGGCCTGCAGAGTTCAATGCCAAACCAGAAAGACAACAGCAGTGAGCTTCAGAGAAGAAACTGCTGCTTGACATCAGTTCTGGAAGGAGGATTAAGCACATTTCCAAACTATTTGACGTCATTCTGCAGCTGTAAATCTTCCCAGTAAGTCCATGATCTCAGAGAGTTAACGAAAAAACTCACAAGCTCCATCTTAAACGTTCTGACAGGAGAGGTGAAGAAGAATGAGCATGTATGGCTGATCGGAAAGGTTTAAAGGAGAAAAACCGTCACTGAGGGATTTTTACTCCAAAGTCACAACATTTCCTACATTTCCAGCTGCACTGGGTCAAACAAACCGAACCATTTGAGCAACCTGTTCCCCTCCTCGCCTGTGGGGGCGCTGCACCAAGAACACTGAAAGAAAAAACACAAAAACCTCTGAAGTCACTAAGAGCAACTTCCTCCTTCACCGAATGTAAATAAAAATGGAGTGGAGTCAGATTTTAGCAGTTGGAGGATTTCTTTTTGTTTTTGGTAAAGACCATGAGCCGTTTCTCTGTTAGCGCTAGGCTAGTGTGTTTGTTTTGGTTGTTTACCCAGAATGCCCTGTGCTGTAGTCCGCTTCCTGCTTTTGAAGCGGTCTGCGGTCCGCTTGGCGTTTGTATATGCATTCAAACCGCATCAGAGTTCACTTCAAATGAACCCAGACTGAGGTTTGTAGGACTTCACTTTGATTACACATTCACAGCTCTCCAAACAAACCGGACCTTCAAACGGACCAGACTAAACAGGGCTGGTGTCAGTGCACCCTGAAATGATCATCACACAATCTGTTGAGCACGGTGTGGGAGGTGTGATGTCTCGGGCTTCTTCAGCAGACGCCGTAAACTCTTCAGCAGACCAAATGTGAGACGAATCCTCAGGATTTGTCTCAGATGTGGTGAAGCAGGTTTCTGCTGGAGCAGCGACTCTGCTGACTTCATGGAGAACGTATGCCGAGCTGTGGGGAGTCTCTGGCGTGCAGGGAGGAGATATGTGAGCAGAAACCCGAATGAGGGGGAAATAAAGCGGATTCGCTGCAGGGTTGTGATGAGTGAAAGGTGTCGTTCTGCAGCTGAATCACAGACGACAGAGAAAACAAGCCTCAGATGTTTTTAATCACCCAGAATCAACTCAAATGGATTGATTTAACTCAAATGGGGAGGGAGAGGGAAATAAAGAGTTGATAATCTGATGGTGGAGAACGGCCAGAACATCTGGGTCCAATCTGCTGATCGGTGCCGGTAAGCTTCGTCTGAGTGCAGTAAAAACCGACGGAGGCCTCCAGCTTCTCCTCCTCCTCTCTGATCAGCCGCAGTGGAACAACATTCTCTGTTCTTCTCTTTTTTACTCTCTTACAAACACACCCGAGGTCCGTGGGGAGACGCCATCTTCCACTCGCAGCGCAGCACAGCGCAGCAGAGCTGGGAGGGTGTTGCCTAGCAACGGTTCTCTTGGAGAAGGCCTGAGATGGCCATCTTGGATTTGGAGCATCAGATGAGAGAGGTGCTCAAACGGTACCTGCCAAGGTGGATGAATATGTCTGGATCTGGGCTGTGTGTGTGTGTGTGTGGGGGTGTGTGTGTGGGGGTGTGTGTGTGTGTGTGTGTGTGTGTGTGTGTGTGTGTGTGTGTCGCAGGCTAATTAATTCCTCCTCCTGCTCAGTGATTTTAATGGCTCAGCGCAGCGCAGAGGACGGATGGCAGCAGCTCCAGGCTGAAGTTTCCTGCGGCTGAGCGGTGGAAAGGCCTGCCGCTCTCTGAACACGCTGTTCTGTTGGGCTGAACACACACCTGTGTGTGACGCTCCTCTGCAGCAAACCCATCAGGCCTGATTTTCTGCTCGCCTCTATCTTAAAGGGACAGGCACCCCTCTGATCCTGAACTCGCTCTCAGCCTGTTTGAAGCCACTTCCTAAATCTGCTCAAACCTTTTCAATTCAGAGGCGAAGGTGAAAAGATTTTTTCACACATCCAGACTTTATTTTTCATGGTTCATAAAATTCAAGAACTTTTCAAGGTACGTTTTCACATTTTTCCAGCGCCACGCTGCACAACTAACTAAAAACAGTTTCAGTTCACCATTATAGTCACTATATGATCATCTATCTTTGTTATTAATCATAACTGTGATTAGAGCTGAAATGATTAATCAGATTAATCCTGATGAATTTATTATATTTATTATAAAATAATCGTCAACAAATATAGTTATTAATTAATCATAAACTGGAGTACAGACTCAAAAAACACCATTTAATGAAAAACCATAATAATATTCAGAGCTATAATTAAACCCAATATATGCATGCATATTACATTTAAAATAAGATCTTTGGCAGAATAATGCTGCTCTGCATTTTAGTGCATTTTAAGCACTAACAGGTTTATTTTCTTATTTTAAAAAAAGGAATTAAATGATTTGCTTATTTAAGTCGTTGTTAGAAATAATTCATATTCATTACCCTGAAACAATCAAAACAAATCCTATTATAGTAAATGATGCTTAAACACAAAACAAAAAGAAAGTTACAAAATAGTCTCTAAAATGTTACTGTCTCTGCTATTGAGCTATTAGCATATAGCAAGTCTTCAGTCAGAGGCTTCTTCAGAATTGTAGCAGCACTGACTGCTACTGGAGATCCTTCTGGATGTTATGAGTTTACGACAGCTGATACTGAGGTGAGAATTTGGGAATCGACATATTGTGCATGTACATCAATATTTAAGAAACTAAATATTTTGTGTTTCCCACTGAAGCCCCGACTGCCTGGGTAACAAAATCATAAAGTAGGTTTGGTTCAGCATTGGTGGCGCAGCGAGAAGGTTCGCAAAGTGTGGCAGATAATAGCAAAACAGAGCAAAGAATTGGAAATAAGAAGGTTAACATTCTGGATGGTTTGCTAGCAGAAAGATGGCTGAGTGCCGTCTGGAGGAAAACAGAGCTGACCGCTTGATTTTTCTCCAAAGCCTCATTTCAGCTCTGGTTTTCTCCTTCTTTTGTTTGGTTTTCTGGAGCTCTATTACATGCTGGAACTGCTCTGTGATTCTCAGAAACTTGACATTTATCATGCAATGTAAAAATAAATGGCTCATTATACGCAGCGTCGGAGCAGAGTGTGCTGAAAATGTCACGTACTGAAAACCGGCAACACGTCTGGTCATTTGGAGCGACTTATTCAGCCAGCCTCCGACTTCTGTCCACTGCAGCAAGCAGGACCAAATGTGTTGGGAGGAGAGGAAAGTCCAAATGTTTGGATGTTCATGAGCAGAATCACTTAGACGATGGAATATCAGAGATACGAATCTTTCAGTGTGCAGAGATTTGATTGGATACTGATTGATAGGACGACGATTCGATTCATTTGTGATTCAGAAACGGCCGAGAAAATCTGCCTGAATGATGAGACAAGAGGAAAAGACCGTAAACAAACTCAGCATTTATTTAAAACTATTCTATAAACTGTTCAAATTCCATCAGTTTATATTTAAATTTATTCTTTAGAATAAAACAAGAACTGCAAGGAAGCAGGAGCAGCTGCAGGATCCAGATGTGGAAGTTTGATATATTTGATAAAAATGAAACGAGTCGTCAGTGCATCGCATCGTCTCCACGGCGACCGGCTCACCCAGCCTGTGTCACACTCAGCAGACCCTGGGCGGTCCACTCACGCATGCAGCGTGCTTTGGCTCTGCGGCCCGTCTGGACCCGTCTGGACCCAGCCGACCTGGCGGCCCACAAACAAACACTGAACAGGAAACCAGTTGGAGCACTGGGTCAAGGTCAACCAGTGGCGGCTTGGTCAGCGCCTGGTTGGGCTGCAGGCGAACCGGCTGCCCAGTTCTACAGAACCAGACCCAGAATGACCAGCAGCACAAAAAAATGACGCAACTAATTAGCCGAATTATTCCCAGTTAGTCGTATTACCCAGTTAACCCAGTTAACCCAGTTCCACTTCAACAGCACATCAACCATTTTTCAGGAAGTCATAGAAGAATCCAGAACATCTAAAGCTCTGCAGGCCTTAAACGTCTCGGGGAAGGTCAAAGTTCATAATTATGCAGAGAAGTAGAGGCAGAAATTTGCCAGGAAACATTGTGATGATCCTGAAGGGCCTCCAGAAAATACGTTTGTTCTTCTTGTTTTCAGTTCTGCTTCCTTTCTAATCTCAAAAAGAAACGTTTTCATTTCATCACAAGCTCTGCTGATTTCTGATTCAAATGCCTCATCATGATCAATCATAAACAATCAGTTGATCAGCAGTGAATAAAGCCCATAAGCTGCGCTTTGTACCGAACAGAGACGGATGTTTCAGCAGGAGAGACGCCGCTCCGCTCCGCTCCGCTCCGCTCCGCTCCGCTCACGTTTTTCACTCTGACCCAATTAAACCAGGAAGAAACGCTGCGGATCTCACAGCAACACAAACATTTAGATCCTCAAACTCAAGTTTTATCACATTCACTGAATTAATTGGTTCTTCTGGGACAGAAATATAAAACCAGTTATCCATTAGTCAGTTAAAACGATAAAAAAATGATGTCACTACAATCATGTAGAGTTTAATCACAATACATGAAAATGTTCTGGTACCACAAGATCAAAACTAGAACAAAAATAAAGGCAGTTATTCAGCTGCCAGTGAAACGGTAAAAACAAAATGTCACCATGGTAATTTAGAGTTTTATCTTTAAGACGCGTCTCAGCCTTTTTCTTCTTAAAACTTCAGACTGTTTGTGTTATTTGGTTAATAAAGTGAGCATAAATTAGCTTGGATCAGAATGTTTCTACTGGATCTCAAAGAAAAACAACAGATATGATCAATCAGTAAACTCCTGATTATCTTGTGGATGATCAGGGTTTGATGATGGACATGCTGAGGATCTACAATCTGTTAATCGGAGTCCAGGCCAGGATGTGTGCATCGTTAAAAGCTGACAAGAAGAAACATTTCCTGCCAGACGTCGTTGTTTCTGCTGAGTGAGGCTGCTGAAGTGACGCTGCACAAACTGGACGCAAGAAAAGCAACGCCGCTCTGAAGTCGTTGAATCTCAGCAGAGCGGGAAGGCTTGTCACGGTTCTGGACTTTCTGACGGAGGACCGTCAGCAGAATCACGAGGAGTGAAGATACACAACCCACAGTGTGTTACTGTGTGTTTGTGTGTGTTTGTGTGCGTTTGTGTGGAGCGAGGCGTCAGAGACGGACGCAGCTGATAGCGTCTCCATTCTGAAAACACACCGACGCATCAGTCATCCAGCTGTCACCGGATCAAACGCCTTCAGAGCTGGAAACGCGCCGCAGTTTCCTCCGCTAACAGAGGAACGTTCGGCCTCCGCTGACCGTTTAGTCCCTGCAGCAGCCAATTACAGACAACAGATGACCAAACAGCAGGTTTTGTTTCATTTTGTTCTTCAGTTTTTATTTGATCTAAATTGAGAATATTTGCTACTTCAAGTGGTTAAAAAATGAATCGCCACCAGAAACTGCAAAACTTTGATGAAAAAAGACAAAGGGTGATGCAACTTAAAAATATTGCATTAATTAGTCACAAGTAATCAAATTAGAGTTCATTTATTAAGTTGCCAGATTAATAATTGAATTACTTTAATTCAGTAAAATCACTTGTGAATAAATTTGTTCATGAAATAAGTCATTTAAAAAATGTCTTCCAACTACTTCCTGTTTTCTTCTTCGTTGTCTTTTCCACCAATAGTAACATCCGGTTGTTGAGCACATGACTCTTAATGTGAAAAAGTGTCTGTGCTGCAGTTTTGCGAAATACAGTAATTTTGATACATCTGAAAAACTTTTTAATAGAAAAAGTGAGTTTTCAAATTGTCATTTTTCAATTAAGCAAATTTATTTTTGGAATTCCAATTTGTGGAATTTTATGGTCAATAGAAACGCAGATACTTTATTCTAGAATTTAAAAAAATCTTAATATTTGAATCCAAATATTTTCATTACACAATTTAATCAAACTGAAAATGTTTCATGATCTAAACCTACAGATGAAACCAGATGTTTACATGCAGTTAATTCAGACCAAACTTCTCCTGCTTTAGGTCAGAACGACCAAAATTACTTCTATTTGCTAAAAGTCTCAACAATGAGAGGAAGAAAATTCAAAAGATTCCTTTAGCATCTTCAAGATCAGAAGTTTACATACATCTCCTCAGTATTTGGCAGCGTTGCCACAGCGACAGACAGTTTGCTGAGTTCTGGTCCATTCCTCCAGACAGAACCAGCGGAACCGGGTCAGGTTTGTCAGGTTTGTAGTCCGCCTCGGTCTCACTCGCCCCAGACGAACATTAAAAAGTCTGACTTTTTCAAACAGCTGTAAAATGATTGTGAAAGTTGTTTACTTTGGTTGAATTTGCTTCCCAACCCCAGCAGCCAGCTGACAGAACCACGACACACAGGAAGTAATCTGGGATTATAAAAGACGCCATAAATGATCTCAGCTCCACAGAAACAGAGCTGACCTGAAACGCACCGCTGCAGGCCACATGATGAGCATCGCTGCCGTCGCATGCAGGCTCACATGCAGCGCAAAGCAGGGCTGCAACTCTAACAAAGAAAACTCTCAATCTGCAGAAGGTCAGAGGTGAAACTCCAGAATCAACAACTAACCGCTCATAGATGCCCAGTTATAAACGACACAGGCTGCAGGTTTCACACTTTACAGATTAAATGTTAGATTATTTCTTCTTATTGTTCTGTCTGCTCTGAGTTTCCCTGGACAGCTGCAGGTTTTTATGGGACAAATAAGAAAAACCTTCCAGAAGGTCTTTGCGCTTCATCACATAAAACTGGAACGGATACTTCAAGGTGTGTAGGACATGTCAGAGAGCACACAGTTTGGTCTGATGCGTAACGCAGCAGCAGCAGCGAAATGCTCCGAGACACTGAAGAAGAGCGGCTTTTACTGGCTGCAGGTTACAGAAAGGAGCTGGAGGAGATGGGATTCAGCGGCGGAGAGTCAGCTGATTGCTCAGTTTATCTAATAAACAGGTGGAGCGCCGATTATCTGCCAGGCTGGAGTCAAACGCTGCAGCTCAACCCATCAAATCTGACAGACAACCGCACCGATCTGCAGCTCTCATCTCCTACAGGCTGGATGTTTTTAGATAAAACACTAAAACTGATCAAAAACCTGCATCCAGGCAGCTAATCTGGAGGTTTCCTGTTTTAACACAGTAAAGCTGCGTTCAGTTTGCCATGTCGGCTCAGATTAAAGTCACGTTGTGATTTTTGAGTTAATCCGAATGTAATGGCAGTTTTCAGATTCCCTTTCAGACTTTTCACTTCGGTCGTATCAGGTTGTTATTGTGACGAAATGTTAAATATTTTCCATGACGTCCAGATGAGATGAGGTGATTCTGCTCTGCGTTACTAAAACTGTTCAGTTTCATTTTACTTTAGCTGCATAAGCAGAGACAAACTTCACCTCTATAGACATTTAAATCTGCCGTTCTGTTTCCATTTTCTCGCTTTGTTCCTTGAAATAAATCCAAATGAGAGGAAAGATCTTTAAAAAATGGCTTTTGCTTCAACCATTCCTTCAGGGAGTTGACAAGCTGTAGAAAATGCTTCTGAAACAAGATGGCCACCGCGGTGCGTTTACTTCACTCTGAGCTACAAAAACTCCAGGATAAAATATCCAGATTAAAAAAATTCAATCTTCAAAAATAGGAAATTTGATTCATAATAAATTTGATTTACCTATAAATTTTATTATTAAAAACCACGAAAATATTATTTAATTTATGAATAATAAAATAATATATATTTTTTTTTATATTTTATAATAATTTTCTATTTTATTTTAATTTTTATGTTTTTATTTTTTTTTAAGAAAAACAGCTGTTGGCAAAGACGGTTCTCCAGTAGCAGTCAGTCTTGCAACAAATCTCAGGAGGCCTCTGACTGAAGACTGTACGACTGCCTTGACATGCTAGCAGCTTAATATGTGGCAGCAAGCTCTGCTAATCCGCCTCCTTTGCTTTTTAATTCTCTGTCTGGTCGTTTGGTCAGAGTGATGCTGGAGTCGGGGAAGAGACGGTTTGAACTTCCTCCTTCTCTCTCTGCTCCTTTTCAACATCTCTGGGATTTTAAGTTGTACTTCAGGTATGATGTGAAGTTTTGAGACACTAATCAGCTCCTTCCAGTTATAAAAAAGTTAAAAAGCAAAATTTCTTCCGGCTGCACAGCGTCTAAAACCAGAGGAATATTCATCTCAACATCCAAAGATTCAACCTAAAAATATCAACAAAAGTTTTCAAACACAACAAATGATTGGAGTGTTTTCTGTAGCAGCTGAGCTGCTGCTGTCTAACCAACTGGGCCAACTGGGCCAACTGGGCCGCAGGAATCCGTTGAACTGGTGGAGCCTGGAAACGCTGCGCAGGGCGCAGAGCAACGGCATCTGAAATATTACAATCCACACATTCCTGTGTGGTGCTAATATTATCCACCCTGAACCAAAGACAAATACAGATCGCTGCTTTTCAGAGCCAGGCTGACGGCTTCAATCATTCAAAATGATTAACGATCAGATCACTGCTCTGGATTTCCTTTAGGAATCAAAACTGATAACTCAGAACGTGAACATGAGCGGTTTGTTCCTGCAGACCAGCACTCAGACCTGCTCAGCTCAGTCTGACTAAAGTTCCCACGTTTCACAGAAACCTGCAGGGAAACTCACTGAACGTCTTCCTGACTGCAGGGAAACAGAGGATTCTGGGAGTTTTTTATACAAGTCGAGAATCCGAGCTTTATGTGATCAGAGGCGGTTTAAGAAGTGAAACGTTTTACAGCGACTCCATCAGCTCTGCTCCTGATTTAAATGATGTTTGGAACTAATTGGATTTATAACTGTTGGCCTTTCAGAAACCAAAAACTATTATTGGTTAATAATAACCAATAATAACAACGTGATAAGGACTTTATCACCATATTTTGTGTTAGTATTCTGATAGCAAAAGTGAAGAGGAGACTAATTTACTAACTTTTTTAGCTAGTGTATCGCTAGCTAAAAAGCTAAAAATTGCTGTGTGTCACAGCAATTATAGTCCCACTAACACAAACGCTGCTTTTGAAACATTCCTATTTGTAACACACGTCTTTAGCTAATAGAAGATCCTAAAAACAGCTCAATCATTTTGGTGCATCTCTACTTTTTTTCAAACTGGACTCCAGTCATCTAGTCATAAAAATATATATTATATATTGAGCTTAAAATCAATATATATGAGCTGAGCTTAAAATCACAATATCTGCTTGTTGAACTCAAAGATATTCTTTCCAGTTTTGATAAACATGGAAAAATAAGTTAATTTTATGAAGAAACATAAACAACAACAACAACCCTGTTTACATCAGGAGCAGCCGGCACGCCGCCCAGACAGTTTTAAAAGAAAACCGTTTATTATTTATTTCAAAATCACGGCCTTCTGGTTAATCCTCTGAAACGCTGCCCTGTACTTAAACAGCTTGATCCCTTTTGGTGACCCACCGCTCAGAGCTCAGCAGAAGAAAAAAACACCTGAGCGTCTGGACCGAGCTGGTTCTGGAGGTCCACTCCCAAAAACAGAAGAGTCCTGATTGTATGTCAACATTTACATGATGAATAATTCAGCATCATCGCAGAGTTTGCAACAAACATACTGGAACGATTGTTTTAGCAGCAGATTTAGCTGCAGTTTGCTGTCAGGGATGTTTCTCCAAAATAAAAGACTTTTAGGTTCCACAGGCCGAAATGAATCAAATATGTGATTCCCTTATATAAGGCGATCGGGAAGAAACACTGAGCTCAGATGTGGGTTAAACTCCCAATGAGGGAGAGAAGGAGCATCCTGTTCCTCATCCTGCTCCTCATCCTGCTCCTCATCCTGCTCCTCATCCTGTTCCTCATCCTGTTCCTCATCCTGCTCCTCATCCTGTTCCTCATCCTGCTCCTCATCCTGTTCCTCATCCTGCTCCTCATCCTGTTCCTCTCTCATACTCTTCCTCATCCTGCTCCTCATCCTGCCCCTCATCCTGTTCCTCATCCTGCTCCTCATCCTCTTCCTCATCCTGCTCCTCATCCTGTTCCTCATCCTGCTCCTCATCCTGCTCCTCATCCTGTTCCTCATCCTGCTCCCTCATCCTGCCCCTCATCCTGCCCCTCATCCTGCGCTCCGCAGGCCCAGAAAAACACGCAGGGAGAGGAAGGGGCGCCGGAGCCGAGGAGCCTCCGTGCGCTGCGGTGTCACGCAGCACAAAGCTATTATTACACCACACACACACACACACACACACACACACACACACACACACACACACACACACACACACACACACACACACACACACAGTCAGGTAGGCCAGGCTGCTTATGTCAACATCTCAAGGTCACAGCACGGCTCTGTTTCTGGATCGGAACCGGCAGAACAACGCGGTGTTCCGCGGCCGAGACAAAGAGCCAGGGCCGAACCCCGCAGCCGAACCCCGCAGTCGAACCCCGCAGCCGGACCCGCTCTGCCCTCCCGGAGCTGCCCAGGCCGGTTCCTCCGGCTGACAAACATCTGGATGGGAGGAGCGGGAGGAAGAGGAGGAGGAGGAAGAGGAGGGGGCCGCAGGAATGAACGGCGGATTCCGTTAGTGGCGAACAACCGGTGAGGATGGAGATGAGATAAGGTGATGAGGAGGAGAGGAGGAGAAGGAGGGGGAGGCTGGCGCTCTTTTCCTCCCCCATTTCTAATTAATGCCTTACCCTCTGACAGCTCCAGCTCCAGCTCCGCCAGCCGGGCTCGGATCTCCAACGGTATCGGCGACGCCTCGCGGTCCGCCATTCGGCTGGTACCGAAGCAAGCAGCTCTCCGGCGGTAACAGCTCCCTGCTCAGCCGCTCCTCCTGGCTCGGCTCGGAGGCGGTGGGGGGGAGCGCTTCTCCTTCTCCGCGGCGGCCCCTCCTCAGCGGAGGCGCGTAAAGACAGCGAGGCGTCGGGGTAGAACAAAGAGGATAAATCTGGGTCCGGTTTTAACGGGGGCCCGCCATGTTGGCCGCTTCCTTGGCTCGGTGAAGACCCCCGGTGGTTCGGTCGGTTCTCCTCCCTGCCGCTGCAGAGGTTCTGCTGGCGGTTGTGATGAGGATGATGAGGCTCGCGCAGCACCGCACTCACAGCCGTTTGAAGCTCGCTGCTGTCACGTGACTGTACGGAGTAAAAAAAAAAAAAAAGAGGGAGAGGTGGTGACACTCATCACCTGCAGGGGGCGCAGCGAACAACCACACCTACACATTGACAGCTCCAGCTGACTGAAGATCAGCAAAACTTCTACATTTCATCCAATTAAATTAAGTTGTAATTAACTTAAAAACTGTTTTCAGGAAACTGTTGAATTATCTTGTTTTGGAAAAATAATAACACATTTATATAAAACAGATCACTGTAACAATAGTGTCATTTTTATGTTTAACAAAATATGATTCTAATTTTAAATTAAACCAACTGTTTTTAATAAATTAAATAGTTACTTTCTTGCTTGTTTAATTACTTTAAAAAACATAATAAACATGTTTATTAGGCTTGTGGAAAAATAAGTTAAAAATAATACAATAAAATAAGCAGTTTTGATATTTTATTAGTTATTAATTTTATCTTTTCCTTGCATTAAAATGTATTTTAACATAAAACATAAAACAAAACAAGACATATTTTTAAACAAAATGCACCACTGTGTAATAAAGTATCAGGTTTAGACTCTTGAAATTCAACTGTTAATCTTGCTTGAAAATAATTTTAGTATTGAATAATTTCATTTAAAAATAATTGTGTTGGACTGAATTGAGGAATTTTGTTTCTTCCTCATGTCTCCTTCCAAAACATTTATTTCATGTCAGTATTTCATTAAAAGTATATAAATAGAGCCCTTTCAAATGAAATTAAAATGAAAATGCTAAAAGAGAGCAGAGGGAGTCAGACTGGTATCAACTTGCCCTGAAGACAGAATATGGATTCTTGATCAGATGCACTTTATTTAACTTTAATATCTTTATGATTTTGCCCTGTTATGTCTTCATTGTGCATCTAAAACCTTTTGTAATATTCCTACCTGCAGCACAAAGTCTCAGTAACAAAATACCAGCACATGTTAGTCATCAGCCAAACTCAAACCTGTTTAACAATTTATTTCCTTGAATTGATGTGATCATTTGAACCACATTTGTCAGATGAGAAGTTCATTACAGATCCCAGGATGAAATAAACCAATGTTTCTATTTCTGTCCCTTTATGTCAGTTTCTGCCCTGCGATGACCTGCAGCTGAAGGGGGAAATGAATTAAAACGTGTCGGGTCTGAGTGCAGCCTGTGACCCGTTTTCAGGAGATCTATGAGTCCTGCCAGGAAAAGCAGCAGCTTCCTGCATTTTAACTTTTACTGATTTGATGTGAAGCAGGAGAAATGTGGGAGCCTGGTTTTGACAGCTGCCGCTCAGTGTGCTGATCTCCTCTGGATGAACCTCCGGCCTGGAGGAACGACAGGATTTATTACTAACCCAGAATCTGTTCAGACCAAATGTGGTTCTGCTGGTGTGATTCCGGTGTAAACTGAATTCAGAGGCGGATCCAGAAATCATCAGTTTAATCTGAGTAAAGTGTGATGAATTGGGCCCAGTGCGAATCATTTCATTAGTATGCTGCATGCTATTCATTAGGCCGCTGATAAACAAATGCTGAGCCAAACAATGTAATTAGAGTTGTGATGTGGCTCTACTGCCATCTGCTGGTTAGGAGAAGGAACTACATCTGTAAGAGGCTGAATGACTCAGAGCTTCATACAAATAAAAATCTAAACATGTTACTTGTAAAGGCACTTCTTTAATATATTTCTGTTCAGTATTCTGTACATTTGTACACAGCAACATATGTCACAGTGGTGCCAGCTTTACATTCAAACTTCACATCAGAAAACAACATTTGTCTCTTTACAATCAAAAGAAAACATTTCTTCAAGTTGAATCAGTTTGTTCTTGGACGCTCAGCGGTCAAAACTCAGCAAGTTAAATAAAGTCAACAACTAAAACAGGCCAGTTTAACACAAATAAAACTGAATCTGTGTTTAAAATTAAATAAAACAGTCAGAGCAACAATAAAGAGTTGACATTCAGTAGTTTCAAACATACAGGAAGGCTTTACAGATCTGGTTATTCATTGTTGGGCTTGTAAACACAGGAAGGATCCACTTCAGACTTAAAAATTCAGAATAAAAAACAGAATCCTGACAGAACTTCCTGTCCAGAGCCGACGGCCAAATACAATAAACCTGAAAATAACGCCTGGCTCTCATTCCTCTGAGCCCAACAAGACAAGAAACAAAACTAAAGAATTACAAAAACATTTACAGATTATTAACAGTTCCCTGCCAAAAAATGAAAGTGTTAAAAATTTCTCTTCAGCATCAGCAGTTTTTATAGTTCTAAGATTAAAAATCCTGAGCTTGTAAAGGCCGGTTTCTGTTCAGCTCAGAGTTTATCCCCATTACTTACTGATCCATCTTTATAATAAATATACAGCCAGCTATACAACCACACATTCCCGTCAGACTGGTTTTGTCTCACAGCGGCAGCAGAGGCTGTTGGGATGCCTGGTACTCTGCGGAGGGGGCGGGGTCAGCCAGCGGCGCCGACGCCTCATTGGACGAAGCCTTCTGGCAGATCTCAGCGTAGCTCAGCTTCTTCAGCTCCTGAAGGACGTGAAGAACAGGACGGGGCGTCAGGAGGCGGCTGCACCGACATGCTAAATACCACACACTGTTTGTTTTTAGACCAACACATGAATACAGTTCGAATACAGCTGGGTTTTCCCACTGTGATGGAGAGCAACGTTTTCATAAAGCGGACTGTGATGCGATTAATGACACCACACAATGGACCCGATAAGCTGCATTAAAACCTGCAGACAAAATACACAAGAAAACGGATAAAACTATTTTAGTAACTGATTATTCTGACAAAAGAAATTGGCATATTCTGATAATTTTTCACAAACATCTTTTATGCAATGTTAGAAATACATTAAAAAGTGAAAATCAACAGTGTTCAAAAACCTTTTTTACAGAAAAAGGTTTTCATCTTGAATCCCTGATTATTTTAATCTCTTTAAAAGAGAGTCGGTGTGTATTGGTGAACAGCTGCAAAGCAACTATTTAAGACGGTTTGTCCGGGACAGGCTCAGTTTTAAATAAAAGGCTGAAATGTTTAATGTTGAAGTGACGAATCAGGGAGCAACTCGCTGCTGTTGCCAGGCTCTGTGTTGTTAAAATGAAGCAATTGGAAACATTTTGTTCTTTTCTCCCGTTGAACTGAACCCAGATCAGCTCCAACCAGAGACGAGCACCATTTAACGACCCACATCTCCCCTCTGGCTGATCCGGGTGATAAACTGAGTCCTGAATGTGTCTTACTGCTGCTGGTTCCAGTGGGAGCTGGACTGGTTTGTCCTCCGCCGCAGTCGTCTCTCCGCTGTCCCCGTCTTTCCTGCACACAACAACACAGCTGCATGTGAAGCCTCCGCTCTGGTCGCACAGCCGCAGCAGCTGGATACTCACAGCAGAGACGCCGGCTGAGGCTCCACTGGAGGAAGTGATGATGAAGAGGATGAGGACGATGAGTTTGAGCTGCTGCTTTTTGTCGGACTCTGAGGATTCAGACACACAGGTCAGACTGGAACTGATTCAGGTGCGGGTGTGTGTGAGAGTGTGTTACCTTGACGCTGTCGTTAGCTGCAGGTGTCGTCGCCGTGGCAACATTTGCAGTAGACAGGGGGGGGAAGCTGGACAGGCTGAGCTCCAGAGGAGGAGGAGGAGGCTGATGATGAGGAGACAGAATGGGAGTGGTTCACTTTTCCACAGTCTGACCTCTGACCTCTGCTGTGTTTTCCTACCTCAGCGTTCAGTTTGGGTCTCTCCAAGGATTTCTCTGTCTCCCTCCTCTTCTGGCTGAAGGTTCCCCTCCTGCTGTAACTGAGACAGAAAAACAAGAACCTGTTTTCTGCGTCTCTGCAGCAAAACGCTCGTGTTGCAGAGCGTAAACCTAAACTTTTCCATGTTTTATTGCTTACTAACGTCAAACTTCAGGGTTTTGGAGGGTTTTATGAAAGACAAAGAAAAAGTAAAGATTAACTGTGAAGTGGAAGAAAACATTTTTCATAGGTCTTCAAGAAAAACAACAAAAAAGAAAATCTGAAAAACACAGAGTGCATTTGTATTCAGCCGATCTGAGTCAAAACTTTGACTACAATTACAGCTGTCAGTTTGTTAATCGTCAACATCTGAAATGTTTGGATGATCTTCAGTTTTCCACTGTAAACACACACAGGGCTCTGCATGCAGGGCAAAATGCCCCCATACTGCCCAGCTGCTGCTGGCCTGCGAAGGTTTGGTTAGTATTTACCACAGCGAACAGGAAGGCCTGCTGAGGCTGAACTACAGCAGCTGTGCTTCTGCAACAGGAACAGATACATTACCTTCCCCGGTCAGAGGGGGGCACCAGAACCTGTTTGTTGGATTCTGTTCTTCCGCCCCGGCTCTGCCGGCGCAGGCCGCCCCTCAGCCGGCCCCGCCGGGCCCTCAGGGAGGGAGAGGAGTACTGGTCTGCAGACGGCTGCTCCGACGGCTGGTAGAGGTCCGAGTGGTGGGTCTGCCAGCGGTCGCCACAGCTCAGCATCCTGGAGCCCCTCCTGCAGGTAGAGAGCATAATCAGCCCCAAGCCGGTCCAAACAGGACGGGACACTGGCCCTTTAAGAATGGCAGCAGCAGGGTGGTGGTCGTACCTCTGTCTGTGAGCTGCGTGCGGCTTGAAGGTAGAAGCTGCTGGAAACTCGTTCATCAGGTTGTTCATCAGCAGCTCAGGCTGCAGAGAGAATCAGAGTTAATGACTGAAACACTGAGTGCGACCACAAAAGGAACCAGGTCCGGGTCAGGAAACCCGGTTCTGCTCTCACCTCCACGTTCTCCTGGTACTGGGCCGCGGTGGCGGGCCATGCCTCGTTGTTCTGGTCAAACATTTGCTGAGGGAGGCAGGACGGGTTGAACGTGGTGGGGGGGAAGTAGGAGCTGTAGCGGCTGCTGCACTGGTCCAACTGGACGGGCCTGTAGCCGTTCTTGGGGGCGAAGGAGGCGATGGCCATAGTCTTAGCTTTGATCCGGGCCATGATGGGCTTCCCCTTAAACACCCGGACCTCCTCTCTCAGGTACCTGTAGGCCTGAAGGACCGGCCATGTTACTCTGTCGCATCCCACTCACCGATAGGATTACGATCTGACAGAAACGCAGCCAAGCTGCTGGGAGCAGACGATCTGCTGGAGGCAGCAGAAGACCTGAGACTGGGGTCAAAGTTCACCTTCCAGCAGGGTGACCACCATGAACACACAGTATGGTTCTGGTTCTGGTGTGTTGTACGAACAGCTCTGATTATGACCAAATCACTACAGCAGAGACCTGATGATGAGCACAAGATCTGGACAAGTGGAGCTCCGATCAAAGCAGACTCATGTCAGAATGGCCCAGTCAAAGCCCGGGTTTAAGTAAGAGTGATCATATTGGACCAGTTTAACTGATTTTTTAAAAAGAAAACACCAAACAGAGAAGCAAAGAGCAAAACCTCTGGTAATTCTTCCCGGTGTGGTTTCTTTGGATAACAACATCTTCAAGTTCATAACAGGAAACAGGAAGATAACTGAATGTTTTCATTATTTGATAGCTGGATCAGTGACCGGCTCTCCAGCAGCTCTGTGGTTTGAAGCTCAGGTGAGACTTTGATAGGTTGTACCTGCTGAGCGTCAGCCTCTGACTGAAAAGTGAGGAACCAGTTGTCGTTGTTGACGACCTCACAGCTCAGGACTTTGGGCAGGTTCTCTCCTTCGAACAGAGCCTCCACCTCCTGCAGGGAACGTCAGAGCGGTAAAGCCTGCAGAGCAGCAGGCGGATCGGTGCAGCAGCGGGACTCACCTCTGCAGGCGTGGTGTCAGGAATCTCTCGCAAGATCACAACGCAGCGGTTCTGTCTGGGCCGGACCTTCTGCCCGCATGGGGCCACCTGGACCAGAGGCATGGCTGCCAGCCAGAGAGCAGGATGTTAGCGCTTATTCTGGTGATTGAAGTTTTTTTAGAGTCAAATATTGATGTATTAGTGGGAGCTAAAACAAGGAGCCACATTTGAGGATGTCTGAGATGAGCTCCAGGTCTGTGGTGAGGTTCTTGATGCCGTCCAGGCTGGCCAGCGTGGCGATAGAGACGTACTGGTCGTTGTCCATCTGGGACTTCAGGTACAGGTCGCTGCTCAGATAATCCCTAAGAAGGAGAGCAGGAGAGGCTGACGGAGAGATGAGATCCAGAAAACAGCAAACACACATTTCTCTGTACTCAGAGACGCATGGAGAGCAAACACGGTGGGAAAAGGAGCTTTGTGCTGCGCCGGCCACTGTGGTTCCAGACGTTACCTGGTCAGGCAGGACTCCAGAGCTCTGCTCAGTTCCTCTCGGATCTCATCTGGAAACAGAACAGATGTTTTCAGTCCGACAATGTGAGAAGTGTTGCTGCTGGAGAGCGTGTGAATCCAGCTCCTACCTGTAACCGGAGGATCAGAGGTCTCTCCGTTCACCGCCAGAGCTTCAGGCGTTTGAGTCAGATACTCGGCCTCCGCCAGGCCCACGTTCCCTTCAAACTCCGACACAAATCCTGGTGGGATGGCAACAGGGGAAGGTGAGGTAAAGAGGACGGCGTGATGCGGTGAGGCGGCGGACCCTGGGCTCACCTTCCTGGTGGTTCAGGTTGTCGGGGAGCTGCAGCCACGGCTGCTGCAGCTGCTGGTAGTCTGGGTCGGGGATGTGGAAGCTCAGGTTGGGGTCGTTCCATACTTCAGCTTCAGGGTTGAGACACGGAGCAGCAGCAGCTTCCTGAAACAAACAACATTCAACTCAGAATGTTTAGACTTGCTGGTGATGTGAGCAGACAGGAAACACATCCACATCCTGATGAACGTCCTGAGTTCAGTTTACAGACTCTGGTTCAGCATGTTGAGCCACTTCTCAGATTAACAACAGCTTAACTAGTTCATCAAACCCTTAACTAGTTCTCAGTTCACTCAGGTTAAAACTGAATCTGTTCAGAGTTCAATAGGTAAATGAGTCAACAGGTTTATTTCTTGTTTATTCCAGGTTGAGTGGTTGGAGCAACCTTAGTAGTCAGAACTTTGACAGCATCACAAACCAGAAACGATAAGGATTCCCAGTTCCAGACTGGAAACCAGAGGCAGAAACCAGTGAGCACACTGGTTTCTGCCTCTGGTTTCAGATCAAACCAGTGTGCTGATCAGATCGTGTTCAGCTGCTATTAACTCTCTGGTTTAATGGTTTTATCTTGTGTGATTTTAGTTATATTATATTTTATTGTTTCCACATGATTATATTAGAAGTTTTGATCAAAAGAAATTTGCTTTCAAATGTGATGGATAAATAAACACTGACTGATTGTCACATTTAAACTTTCACTTTATTGAATGAAATAAATGGAAACCCCTAAAAAAACATTCAGACAAAATTATTACATTTTGTCTGAATTCAGAAAATGTAACCATCATTGATGTGGGACTTGCAGTTTTCTGGCAAATTGTCCCAAAGCGCTGAAGCGTCAACTCATCAGAAATAAGAAAAACAGGCGACATTAACATCAGCAAAGTGCAGCTGCATTCTGACATGTTTTCATAACGTCTCATCTTCTAAATGATGTGACAGAGACGTGAGCCGGGTCTGGTTTCCTCCTCAGACCTTCCTGACTCAATCAATTTTTTCTCACCAATTAATATTTTGCTATGAATCTTCTCTGCTCCAAACTTCCAAATCTGTTTTTCAAGAAAACGCCTCAGATTGAAAAGTTGCTAAATCCCAACCTGAACATCAAAGCTCCAGACAGATTATGATGCACACATGAAACACAGCATGGCTGTTCACTGATCCTTCTCAGAGCTCAGTTCAGGTTCAGAGTGCAGAAAACAGCGCTGTTAGGTCAAAGGTCAGCACAATCACCTGAATGTAATGGAAACCATTACTCCAAGTTAACTCCAGCCTGGATTATCAATAAAACCTAAACTCTTCTAGAATATTCCAGATGTTTTCCTTCCAGTGTGTGTGTGTGTGTGTGTGTGTGTGTGTGTGTGTGTGTGTGTGTGTGTGTGTGTGTGAGTGAGACATGGAGCAGTAGAGCTGGAGCCAGACTTACAGCCTGGGAGCTGCTGGTGTGCCAGTCCCAGACGCAGGGCCCCTGGGGCGTCGCCGTGCTGTAGGGGAAGGCCCCCAGCAGGGCCATGGAGGGCTGCAGCTCTGACACCAGGGCCGGGATCTGCTCCTCATCCTCGCCCTTCGTCCTGTCCACCTCCGATGCGCCCTGGGCCAGAGCGTCGGGGTTCTGGTCCGGGCTCAGCCGGATCCAGGGCTGTGGGTACAGGCGGCAGATGGACGCATCGGCCAGTTCTCCCAGCAGCTCCGACACCATGTCCCTGATCCCGCCCTCCTTCTCCACCTCTTCCTCTTCCTCCTTCTCTTCCTCAGCGGCTGGGACTTCCTGGTTCAGGAAGTGAATCTCGTAGGATGGAGTGGAGGCATAGACGTCGATCTGATCCGGGTCCACTGGCACCGAACCAGAACTCTCCGGGCAGCTGGCATCAGTAACCATCCAGTCTGGGCCAACGGGGAGTAAACTCTTCATCTCCTCCATGTTGTTTCTGTCTGAGGAAGAGTCAGAGGTCCGATCCGGGCTGGGGGGGCGTCTCTGACCCGCTGGAGTAAACCTGTCAGACCGCGTCTCCTCGTGTGAGGAAGAGGAGGAAACAGGAGAGGAAGGTGGCGGCCCAGAGCGCTCAGAGCGGCTGGGGAGATGGTGGCTTATACCTTCATGGTTCTGAGGTCCAATCTGGTTCCAGGCCTCTGGTTCCTGTGCACCGGAGGCAGCATCACCAGCCTCTGCAAGGCTTCTCTGAATGATGACCTCTGACCCCTGCAAAGCTTCATCACAGAGCGCTGCCTTAGTGTTTGCTGTCGGCTCTTTGGGTTCCTGATGGAAGGAGTCTGACCCGGGAGCCAGCGGGGTGGCGTTCTGACCACGTCGGGTCGGGGTCGCTGTAGCATTGATGACCCTGCAGATGACCTCTGTGTGGCACAGTCGGAGGGTCGGCCCCTCCAGCAGAGGAAGGTCATCCTCATCTTCCTCCTGGAGCAGCATTCGGACCTCGATGGTCTTTGAACCCGGACGGTTCTGGACTTCCTGCTCCGCTCTGAACCCAGACCCATCACTGCTTTGCTCTGCTTCTTTCTTCCTTAAGCGGATGTTTTCTTCCTCTGTGGCGGCGCCGAGGTCCTTCAGCTGATAGTTGTCCACTGTGGATGCCTGAGGGTCCTCGCCGCTCAAGGCGGCCTCAGCCTTTTGGTTAAACACTCCGTCCTTCTCCAGAACCGAGCCAGGATCCAGTTTGTCAGCAGAGATGACTTCCTGGTCATGTGACCAGACTATACCTGTGTGGGCATGGTCCCTGAACATGCTGGCCTCTGATTGGCTGCAGGGTGTGCCGGGCAGAGCCGTCTGGGTCCAGCTGGGCTCCAGCTCCTCGGCTCCGATGGGGCAGATGCTGTAGAAGCTGCGATGCGCTGCTGCGGCGCTGAGCGGGAGTTCTGCTGCGGCTTGGGGGCCCGATTGGGGACCCGGCTCTGGCCCTCCCTGCTCGCCGTGCTGCGGCGCCCCGCTGCGCCCCGCGGCCCTGTGCGCGGCGGTCTCCAGGGTCTCCGGGCCGAGCGGACACTGGGTGGACACCTCCATGTAGGGAGGCGTCCCGCGGCCGGAACGGGCCTCCCGCGTCCCAGTAGCCATTGCTCTGATATCTGTGCGTGTATTTGTGGTGATGACGGCCTCTGGGCTCTTGTGGGGCTGCTGCGGTTCCGCCTCACCGCCAGACAAAGCCACCTGGGTGCGGTCCGGGTCGGGGTCGGGCCGATCCTGTTCCCTGGCCGGCTCCTGGTCCTCCAGGCGGGCGCTGTGGGCCACGGCCTCAGCCTGCCTCCTGACCTGCTCCGTCAGCGTGCTGAGCCCGTCCTGGAGGGGCGGCGATAACAGAACGCTCCTCTCAGTCTGCGGCTCGGGGCCGAGCTCCTTACTAAAGCAGCAGCCCATCTTCTCCGGCCTGGAGGGAGAGTAAAACACAAGTCTGCTACGGCCGCACTCACCAAGAGCCAAACAACATGAGAGTAACACAGCAGCTGCTCCTCGCCGCCGCCGGCCCGCATGCGGGAACAGGAACGCTCCCCCCTTTGGCCCCGCCCCCCCCGCCGCCTCGCCGGCCTTCCCAGAATAGCCGGAGTGAAGGACTCACATGTCCCTGCCACTCAACCCAGGGAGGGTGGTCTATGTGTTTGAATTAGGGCACAGACGGAGAGGAGTCACATGATCCAGCAGCCCACCAATCACTGAGCTGGGTTCTTCCAGGAAATCCCCCCCCCCCTCCAGGTCCTTCCCTTCTCAACCTGCCATGTGTGAGGATAATCTGCCCATAGAGGATCCTTCTTTTATTTTTGATTTTATTCATTAGCTTTATTTGTTAGGGACAAACACAGTAACATAAACAACCTGAATGAAGCAGCAGTCCCACGCCTGAATCATGATGCTAACAGCACAAGCTAATGTGCAAAACTTCGCCCTAGATGGGTTTTTCTAGTGAAATAGCAATAATAATGTGAAATGATAAAACATGATATTAACAAAACATGCAAAACCATACACCTTAAACAGAGAAATGAAAAGCAATTGGTGTGGATACAATGCTGTTTTTGACATAGTCAGAGTTTTGTTTTGTTTGTTTTTTGAACAAATTGAATTATGAGTCACTCTAGAAACATGACAGAAAGCTGCAGTGACAGCTAGATTTTCTTTAATAACCACAAGTAGAGAGTAAAAGTGAACTGGAAGGAAAACACGTCATGTGTCTGTAGCCCCCCTCTGAACAGCGACAGGCCCTCTGAGGTGGATTTACCTGGTAAACACAGTAATAACCAGGAACCAGCTCTCCGAGCGTCAGCTGCACCTCTAGATCAGCTGGGTAGAACGGATTCACTTCTGACGTCATGGAGGACGTCGGCTCAATGGGACGCGTGCTGCTGCTGCTGGTCGCCACGGAGACTGTTGGGGGGAGCAGAGCAGCAGTTAGCTAACTCAGCATGGATCTGAACTCAAAATGAGACGTCAGGTTGGGCCAACAACAAAATGGCTAAAAAAAAGAAGAAGAAAGAAACACGAAGAATCAAGCTGCAATGGTCCAGTCAAAGTCCAGGCCTCAGCTTTATTGAGAACTTTTTCCTGTCTTTTCTAGACAATTGGAAAAATAAATTACACTTAAAAAATTGAATTTCTTACAAGTAATCAAATTAAGTTTATACAATTAAATATGTAAAGTTTATCAAGTTATCATTTTAAACAAACATAATTGAGTTTAAAAATTTAAATTTGATTACATGTAAGAAATTAAGTTTTTTGAGATTTTTTTTTTTTTAAAGTCTTTTTTCAGCGAACGCACCAAACCTGAAAACTTCCAGCTCACTATAAAACAGAAAATCTTTGAGTAAAGTGAAAACCAGCAAGCAGCGATAAAGACCTGCTGAGTGATTATCTACTCTTTGCCAGCCAATGAGAAAAAGCCCAGGACCACATCTGGACCACATTATGCTGCAGATTATCAGAAACCCACCAGCGGCAGGAATACTTTTTCTGACTCTGATTTATTGTGATTTATTTAACCATTATTTATACAAGTTGTCCCAGTGAGGTAAAACTCATTTACAAGAGACCTGTCTGGAAAAAAGAAAATACAAACACAGTAGCAATACAAATTATTACAACATCTGCATAAAAACTGACATAAAGCCAAGACCAAGTTTTATAAGATTTAACTTGCACAGATGATCTGTAACGTTTTTATTTTTATTTAATCTGCAGTATCTTGCTGGCTAAGTAACATATAAACCCTAAAAATGTAACAGGAACTGTGTAAAAGTGTTTAACTGATCACAAATCTGGAGTTCAGTAACTGATTTTTAACGGCTGCGTCACTTTCCAGCCAATTTGCTGTGACCTGCCCTTTACATACACACACTTTTAAACATATTCCCACTTTAAAATTCTAAGAAACAGACGAGACCCAAACATTTCCAGGTCTCTCGGTGTAAATATTCATCATTGCTGTGGTTTGATGGGCTTAGCGTCAGTTCTCCGTTTCAAACAGCCGATGTAACTCGGGACAGCTCGAAGTAAACAACACAAAAACCTGACAGAAAACCACAAATCACCGCTTCCGCCTCTCTGGCTCAGACTAGAAGAGGTCAAGACACCCGAGTTTGTCTGTTTGCATTGTTTTTTTGTTGTTGTTGTTTTTTTTGTTTTTATTTTTTTAGAAAAATAACCTCTTCTGTTCAATAGTTAGTCAATTATCCTCCCGCTCAACGTCTGTTAGGCTAACGGTTCCAGCTGTTGCTAACTTTTTGGCGCTCAGCTCGGCAGAGAGCGGCTCGGTTCGGTTCGGCTCGTTTCCCCGGATTCAGAAACCCACCTGGATCCTCCTTCCCGCCTCCTCCGTGGGCTCGAGTCACGCCGGGTTACAGGTTTTCTCGCACCGTGTTCGTGGCAGTGGGACTTTCTCCGCGTTAGCGTCCATGAAAGCGTCAACCGTTGACACTTTGCTGCTCATACCTAAATTCTGCGGTTGCTATGGAAACAGGGGGAGGGACCGCCGGGAAAAAATAACAACATTCGCTGATTGGATGCGCGCGCACAAAGCAAACAATTATATTATATTATATTATATTATATTATATTATATTATATTATATTATATTATATTATATTATATTGCTTGATTTGAAACACAAGTAAATGTTTATTTTTTTATTGAGAATGAGAACATTATTAGACGTGATTTTATTGTTTTTTTTCTTACCATCGATTTATGTGTAAAATAAATAATTGTAGTGTGATTGCTGTGTTACAATCTGACAAGTTGTGTTCAAGCTTCAGTTTGTTCTTAAACACATCCCAGTGATTAGTAATCAATTATCCATAATAGCTTTACGCTCCACCCCCTTTTCCATATTCCACAGTTCTGCCCCATATTGGGGCAAGAATTTACAGCTAACATGTTTGAGTTTTATCCCCTCAATCAAAATGGACGTTTTACTTAGAGGAAGCCATTTTTACATAAATTCAACTTTATTTTAGCTCTTATAAACAAAATATCATAACATTTCATGACAAAACACAAAAAGAAAACCATCACAGTTTAAAAAATCCAAATAAAGAAATGGATGTTGAGCGTTTGGCTGATTGAACCAGTCCGACTCGCCCTGCAGACTGTTCAGCATGGATCTGGTCAGAATGGATCCGGTCAGAATGGATCCGGTCAGCATCGATCCGGTCAGAATGGATCCAGTCAGAATGGATCCGGTCAGAATGGATCCGGTCAGCATGGATCCGGTCAGCAGTACAGGCTCCAGTAGACGGTGTTGAAGAGCAGGTAGGACAGCGGGAAGGCCAGGCGTGAGTACGAGTCGATCATGTAGCTGTTGTTCACCAGCAGCTCCACGTTCTCCCGCACCGACCGCTGCCGCCGCAGACGCGTCCCCTCCGGCGGCCGCAGGTCCGAGTTCGGGCTCGGGGCCGTGAGGGGGTCGGAGGTCAGTGCCGGCGCCATCCGAGGAAAGGTGGTCAGCTCGATGTCGTTGTCATGGAAACAGCCATCAAAGGCCATGGCCTGGCTGGCGTTGAAGGTGGAGGGGATCTGAAAGGGGCAAGAAATTATTTGTTATATGAAATAAAATATCTAATTATCAAAATTATGTCATAATTATATGATGTGTAGCTATTAGTTACTTTGTTTTGACTTTAATATTTATATTCATAGTTACGACAATAAAGAAAATCTAAAAATATAGCTATAAAATTATGGCTATACAAAAATAACATTAAAAAATATTGAGATTCTTTTAATATATTCAAATAAATCAAGAATACATAGCACAAATGTCTATGTGTCACTCAAATAACATTACTACTGCTATTATTATTATTACCTGCTAATAACCTCCAATGTATGAAATGAAAGGAATCTAAATGTTTGCACTGGCTAGAAATATTCCCTTTGCTTGGAAAAACCCCTCATATTTATATCTAATTTAATATTTATAACATAGAATATTTATTTAACATTGTTGAATAAATAAAAGTAAATTAGTCAAAACATTAGATGTTTAGATGCTCTTGCTTTAGTTGTTAATAGTTCAAAATGTGAGGTAAAACAAATAAATCTGATATTCAGTTCTATCTCAAAATTAAATCAACTTCAAAGCTCTTAAAGAATTTTTTATTTTTCTAAAATTAGAAATTACTTGTAATGTCAACGTGTGACCACAGGGGGGAGACAAAGTAAGCCATAATTCTGTAGATGTTGTTATGGTTTTGAAACAGGGTCTTCTTCCTGACCTTCCCCCTCCTCATCTTCCTCATCTCCTCCAGGGTGGTGCAGTAGTTGACAGCAGCATATTCAATGACAGATAGGAAGACAAACAGGAAGCTGGTCCACAGGTAGATGTCCACAGCTTTCACATACGACACCTGCACAGTGAAACACGCCTCCTTTTTAACCCCATGTTCACTTCTAGTCAAACTTTTATTGTGTTATTTAGCTACATTTTTTGAAGGTCAGATGGCATGTGTAGCAGAAGTTGCAGAGAAAAAAAGTCAAATATAAACATCTGAAGAGCAAAACTGGACTGATTCTGACCAAAACCTCTTTTAAAAAACTACGTTCAAGTTTTTTAGTTGAATTGTGAAAGTATAAAGTTATTTGCTATTCGATTTAGTACAATTTCCAAGGTGATTATCTTTCCATTTTTCTATCTCACTGATTTCTTTAGAAAACTAAGGCAGAAACTCTGAACCAGGAAATAGCCAGAGTCAGTATGAGAGTCGGAGAAAGTGTCCGTCTCCATGGAGACGTCCAGACCTGAGGCATGGATGAGGACACTCCGGTGATGATGGTGGACATGGTGAGGACGGTGGTTATACCTGGAGGTGGACACAGCAGGCGGTTCTGTCAGACATTACTGCCTAATCACTGTCATTCTCACAAAAGTCCAACAGAGGGCGCTGTGCGCCTGTTTGGCCTGAAGTAAGGAAAGGAAATAGAGGCTAAAATAATGTCAATGCTGCAGTTTGTAACACAACAAAAAGAGTGTTAACAGTTTTCTGTGCTTTTAGAATATATCTGCTGCTTATTCATGAGAAAATAATGAAAAAAAAAAGAAAAAATCCTAAATACCTTTAAAAAAATCTGTTTAATCATAAACAAACTTCTCATCATTAATGTAATAAACAAATATATTTGCTGGGTGTCATGCTATTATCATATTATGATAGTGCCAAGAATACTTTACCATTCAAAGAAACTATAATTTTACACACTTAATAAAAAATTCAAGTTTATCCAGGAATACTTCAAATCTCTGCTCAGATAGACTCAATGTAAAGGTGTGGGAGGTGGTGACATTGTAACGGCATTATTTAAAGGAAGAAATAACCCAAAGTAGAATCCATAATGCGTGCGTTACCCAGAGACACGCGGGCGGGAACGGCTCTGCGGTCGATCCAGAAGGAAACCCAGGACAGGACGACCATCAGCATTGTGGGGAAATACGTCTGCAGCATGAAGAAGAAGATGTGGCGCCGCAGGATGAAGTTTATGAAGAGTCGGTTGTACCAACCTGCAGACACACACAACGAGTTAACTTCCTGTTGTTAGTGTTTACTGCAAAACTTCAAAAGTCTGACAGATTAATGATGGATTAACGCCATCCGACACAACATGCACTAACAGTCGCAGTGAGTTAGAAACAGACTGGGATCGATCTACGACTCCGGACAGAGAACCAGAACCAACAGTCTCTGCTACGGCCACCAAGGATGAAATGAAAATAAAAACTAACGCAGTTAAAAACTCAGTTTTCCAAAATATGGCAACAACAGAACAGAGTATAGCAATGCAGAACATGGCCATGCGTAGAATAATCTAGACTTCTGCATGTGTGAGATGTGACAGAAATTATTCTGAGTTCAGATTAATGAGATTAACTCCAAACCCTGATGACGAGATTAATAACCCTGATAATCAGATTAATCACACTATAGCCATGTGGCTAATCACTGTTATGGGTTTTTTTTTTTGTCAAAAATGTACTTATAAATATGCAAACAGAACTCATTTTGTTTCAAACGTTATTTTATAAATGCAAACTACAAACTGGTTACTTGGTTGATGGATAATTCATCATCACAAAATGTTTTTCACACATTAGAAGTGAAATTCTCTGCCTGTAGAACTAGTAATTTATGTATATTCAAGAATAATTTGTTTGAAAGCTTATTTATCTTGCTGACTTTGTCTTATTTTAAGCATACGAAGAAATTTGCACTAGAAACTAGAGAAACATACTTAGTAATATGTAGTGTTTTTGCAGCGTGTGGTTCCTGAAGCCTCAGATGGATTTCTGTATGAGCATCAAACTAAAAATCTGAGGTTTGACAGAATACATTTTAGGCTCATGTGTGATTTTAGCCATAAACAATTTTTTTGTCTGTAAAAACTCATATTTGTTTGGTTTGATTGCAGCACAGTTAAATGATTTTGCACATCATTAAGTCTAAAGATGGAAAGTGTGTCAGTTTCCTACCTGTGCTGCTGTAGAAGGCGAGGCCACTGGAGGCGTGGAAATGCTCAATGAAGAACTGGGACAAAACGATCTCATCCGTCCTCAGAGAGTCGTTCCCGTTCTTCCAGTAAAGCATCAGGTCGTTCTCATTATACGCATCTGCAGGTTACGAACAGAAAGAGGAGGAAACTGATGCAGCTAATTCAGTTTGAGCAGGTTAACAGCTCAGAGGGATTTGTTACTGATTTGATTCTTACAGCTCTCCAGCTCCAGAGAGCAGTTCTGAGTGTCCAGAGGAAAACTGCTGAAGTCCATGGAGCAGAGAGCCGTTACCGTCACCCTGCAACACACACACACACACACGCACGCACGCACACGCACCACACCACCCACCACACACACAACACACACACCACACACACACACACACACACACACACACGCATACACACACACACACACGCACGCACATATCAGAACAGAAATAACTTTCATTTTACATCTTTAACATCCTCAGCCGTCTGCATGGATTTTAAAAACAACAGGACCGAATACTGAGCCGTGTGGAACTCCATATTTGTCTGTTATGCTTATGGAGGCTTTGGATTTGAATATTCCTTCAAGCTAAGCAAGAAAAATCTTGCAGAATCATATTTATAACAAATAAAATATACAAATATAAAAACAAATGAATGAAATAAGTATAACTATTAAATATATTAGCATGGATACAGTACAGAAGGAGCAATATTCCTTCAGGTGAAACGTTTCCCACAGTAGAGTCTGATGAATTAACCGAGTTCCACCTGCGCACAGAGACTTTCTTTAAGTTTATGATTTTTCTCAGAGAGACGGTGGATGTTTGTGTGCAGCTGAGAGAACGTTGTGTTTTCAGGTCGGTACCTGACGCTGTACAGGATGTTTCCGTCGGGGTAAACCCGCAGCATGATGTTCTCCATGGTGGTGTCGTGGATGAAGGAGCGCTTGGAGTGGACGAAGAAGACGTCAGGGACCCAGATCTTCTTCACCAGCCGGGAGTCGAACGTCCGGCTCTGGTTGGTGCGGGACGGAAACGACAGCCGCTCGTCCTTCCAGTAGTGACGCAGGTACAGAGTCATGGTGAAGTCCTGATGGATGGAGGCATTTAATTCACTTTTAATTTCACTTTAATTAACTTTTAGAATCATCTGAACAAAACAACAAGCTCCTGACAGTTTCAGATCATTTCTACTTATTTTATGTCTGTTTGAATATTTACGTTTTCTTTGTGGTTTTGTGGTATTTTTGATTGTGAAAAGTATATTTTATATACTAAGATGCTGTGGGAAACATATGCTACTTTTACACAGCGTAGTTTCCTAAAATATGCCAACAGTAGCATTTCACCTCAGCAGGGGGCAGACACTAAAATCCTAAAAACACTGAAATTGTTCCAAACTATTTCAGTCTTACATTAATGTAAAGAATCAAATATTTGACAAATATTAAATAATGTCCAAAAAACAATAAATAAACCTAATTTCTGTATTTTTGAACATATTTTCCTATGATAGGTTTTTAGTTCCAGGCTAAGAAAAACATAATTCACTTCAAAAATGACGAGAATAATATTACTAGAAAAAATCTGAACGAGAATAAAGTCATACAATTATGAGAAAAGCATAATTCAGCCCTAAAGTTGACATAAGAAGAGAATAAAGATGTAATATTACCAGAATAAAGTCACAACAAACAAGAAAATGGTAATAATTATCAGTAAAAGATCTGAAATCACTGAGTTTCATTTGAAGAAAGAACCACAGCTGCTCTTAATAACGCTGAAATTTCTTTTTCCATTTAAGTAACTTTTTCCCCTCATAATTTTATGATTTTCTTCTGGATGTCTGGATCTGACCATAAAGCGTTTCTGCAGGAGGACTTTGACTTTCCCATGCCGGCAAAACAAAATGCTTTCTAAATTTTGAACTGTTTACGGTTTGATTCTTAGCCGTGAAGAGAAAAACCAAAGATCATGTAAACAAAAATCACTGAAAACCTTCATTATGTTGAGGTTGCAAAAGTTATGGGTTGAAAACCATAACTTTTCTTGAGACCGGAGCCTTTCCCAGCATTTTATTAACTTCTCTAGGAATATTAGTGGGTTTAACAGAGTTATCTGTGGCTCTCCGCTCCAGTTCATGACCAAACCTTCCTCTGCGTCGTTCGGCTCAGCCAGCAGAGAAGCGAGAGCCGGTGATGAACCCAGTTCAAAGCTGAACCCTGGAGGTCGCAGAGCCGCAGGGAGCGGCTCCACGTCATTGTTCCTCTTTTCAGGGACGACAATGGAGCAGCAAATAAATCCACTTTCACAGAACATATTTATACAAACACTTCAGGAGATTCTTACCGCTCTCGGTTGTTAATCAAGGATGTTTGGATTGTTTCATTATTTTTACATTTCTCTCTTTGATGGGACTCAGCATTGCAGGGATTTTTATGGGCCTTTCACAGAGTCACAGGAAAAGACAGAAACTCACCATGTTGACCTCAGAGATGCTGTCGATGCTCTCCACCTGCACATCGATGCCCACCGGGATGGCTGAACCTGAAACCGCAGCACAACGTTACAACAAAACACAGCAGATTTGTTCTAGCACAACCAATAAGCATCTGATCTTTTCATTGAGTTTGTTCGACCAGACCGCGTTCGCCCCAGCTGGACGTCACTGATACTCGACAAACGTCACTGTTCTGCACCCTGATTCTGCAAGCAGGAAGAAAACCAAGAACCATGGCGGAGCGAGATGTGAAGCACATGTTTTACCTCATGGTCGCTTCAGGAATTGCTTCTCTCCAGGCTTAAGCAGATGCTAGTTGGATGTGGCGTGTTTGTACTTAAGAATCTGAGTTTTTAGCTCCAGAAACGCCCCATGAAGACCAGCCCTACGTTTGGTATCCAATATGGCCGACACACACAGAACATAGTGAAAGTTGCTTATGGTTGATGTGTTTGTTCTTATTTTTGAGAAAAATAAATCCTGGTAATAAATAAAATAAGGGATACTCTTTTTGCATGTATAATCTCCATGACATTTAATTTTAAATAAGCTGCAACGTATGTTAAATGTTTGTAATTTGTCTTATTTTATCATAAGGTAAAGCTTTTCCATTCCTCTGTAAACAGGTCAGGATAAAAGTTTTCTGATTTGATTGGTAAGGAGAAGTCATGCAGTTCCTCTGTTCAGGCCTGCAAACCTCATTTTGTTCAGTGACATCCTTTGTTTTGACCACAGGCTCAGTACAGCCAGCCTCCGCCCGCCTCATTAGCAGATTAAATATGTATAAACCTGATTTAAGCACAAACAGAGCAGAAAAAGCTAAACAGCACAGATTCTAGAGTAAAAACGGCTTTGATCACAGCTTCTCGCTGTTCCTGCTTTGCCTCCACAGAGTAACCAGGATCTGATGGTGTTTGGTTTGCAGAATGTTGGGCCACCGCAGAGCAGCTCCAACACTCCTGCTCTTGTTTGGAAATTTACGCGGCTAATTTTAGGATCTGTTTTGTGCTGTGGTTTAGAGACAAAACAAATGAACACCCTTCTTTCAACACAAACATCAACATTACAATTTCACTGCAGATTTAAAGTCATAAATCATCCTTGTTATGGGGACAGAATGTGAAAAACCAAACAGGAAGTGAAATCCACAGGAGGAAAACAAGCTGAGAGCCTGTCAGTCTCTCGGGATGTTTTCATGATAGTCGATAATCTAAAGGGAAATAAAAACAAGTTGAATCAGGAGCAGGTGATGAAATATTAATTATAAAAATACAAGTTGAAGAACCAGAGGAACGGTCAGCCTGGAGAACGAATCCATCAAAGATAATCTGGGAGCAAAGGCACTTATTTTAAATATAAAAGTATAAATTTATTCAATTCAATTTGAAGTTTATTTATCTCAAAGGGAAATTAAATGTCATCAAAACTGGTATAATCCAAGTAAATTAAGGGTCGTTTTGATGGTGATGGTGTGAACAGGATGAATCCCCAGTAGCAGTCAGTCTCACAACAAATCAAAGAGGCCTCTGACTGAAGACTGTTGCTATGTGACCGACAAGCTAACAGCTCGATGTCATGGCAGCAGAGGCGATTTTCCACAGTAACACGTCCTGAATGATCAGCTGTTAGCTCGCTGTGCTAATCCACCTCCTTTGCTTTTGCTGCTCATCTTTAAGACCTTGTCTGGCCGTATGGAGAAAGAGATGCTGGATATGATGGAAGGATTCTCTCCTGGGGTCAAAGTTCAGGTATTAGCTGAGTTTTTGAGATGCTAACCAGCTGCAAAATCATACCTGTTTGTTTCGGTTAAAAGTCCTCCAGCATCCAAAACCAGAGGAAGTGAGTGTCTGCAACGGCTCGACCGAAAACAACACGAACTGAAGTCTCGAACAAAACAACTGAGAAATAATGAGCTGCTCCAAAACACTTTTCTATAAATTCTGTTAACTATGTTGATTTTCTTCTCACGGTCAGTGAAAACATTTCAGATGAGGAAATGACATCAGACCAATAAACAACAACCTCCAGAAGAGAAAACCTCAAGGAGAAGCAGAACCTGGCCCAGTGTGAGCGGCCATCGGGTCGGACAAAACAAAAACACTGCAGGAATGTGTGTGAAAGGCTACACTGCAAAAACACACCATGTTAACTCTACTAGTGCAAATGTCTTAGTACAATAAGATGAAACTAACTTACAAGTCAGTTTCCAGCAGGATAAAGGAGCTTGTTTAAGTAAATAATTCCTTTATGTTGATGAAAAAATACTGGAAGATTATTTCACTTTCAACAAGAATTTTCTCAAGTTTTAAAAGAAATAATCTGCCAATTGAACTAGTTGAACTAATTGAACTTAAACAATTAGGTCAATAATTAATAAACAAACAAACTCCTCTATATTTTGCTGAAAAGCTAGTTGTGAGTTGGTTTTGTCTTATTGAAGTGTTGTCAGTAGATCTGGACCGAACCTCTGGGTGGGTTTGTGTTGTTGCAGTGAACAGGTACATTTTGTGTTTTCGCTCTCTGGATGTGCAGATCTGGTCGCATTCCTGCTCCTCCTCTCTGGGCTGCAGGGAGAGAAGCCATGTTTTCATTTTGGCTGGCTGTTAGCAGACCCACCGCACAATAAACAGCTCATTTACTGACGCCGACTGACAGCCAGGCCTGTAAAACTTCTGCTGCCGCTCGGCTTTCTGCCCGGACAGAACCAGCAGCGTTGCCCCGACAACGACCGGTGTCAACACGCTTCCTCGCTTCCACGCTTCCTCGTTGGCCTTGACCTTACTGTCCGTCAGGTCAAGGCCAACGCCGGAGTGTTTTACTTTGACAGGTCCATAAAGGAGTCACTCTGACATCTTTTCAAGGTGTTACACTGCAAAAACATAAAATCTAACCAAGTATTTTAGTCTTGTTTCTGGTGCAAATATTTTATTACACTTGAACAAAAACAAAATTTATTTACAGGTAAGTTTTAAGCAAAACATATCAGTTTGTTTTAAGTGAAGAAAAATCTTTGTAGTGATGAAAATGAACTAGTTCTACTGGCAGATTATTTCACTTCTATAAAGGAAAAAATTTTTGCCAGTGAAACTAGTTATTTTTCATCAATATTGTCTTAAAAGGAACATCTCATGCAAACTGTACTAATTTTTATACTTCCATTTGAGTTTCCTCTGCTTCAAAAAACCCAGCGTTGTTTTGGCAATAAGATAATGTTTTGATGTATGAAAAATGAGTCCTTTCAAAAACCTCCACAATGAAACTTCACAAGTCAGCAGGCATTACCCGTTTCCTAGCAACCAAAGCTGAGATCCCAGCACATTTGGTCATCTGGGTTAACCACTGTAAGTGCTGTACAATGGCTGCTGGAAAAGACAAGAGTTTAGTTTTGTTGTTGAGTTTCCATCCTGAAACCACTTGCTGCATTCTTGTTGGCTGTGAAGGAGGTTCTACTAATGCTTGTCATAGATGTACAGTTGCATCGTTGAGCAACTATTTGCAGGCATTTTAACATGTGAGTGAAAATGTTAAGTTGGGGGCGTGGCCAGCAGCAGCTTAATTGGATTTAAAGTGACAGAAGCTTAAAAAGATCTCATAGATTTATCCTCATAGATTTATCTATTATACTGTTCAATACAGTTTAATTGATCACCTTTAAATAAAGCTCCTATATTTTTGTACGTTTTTTTCCAAGTGTACTAAGATTTTTATTCGAAACTCGACCAAAAATCCTTGGTAAGATTTTGTGTTTCTGCAGAATAAACTACTGAAGCTTAAACAAAAGTGTCTGTTGTCCAGGTAACAAAATCATTTAGACATTACAAATTGAAGGATGTTTTCCTGCTGTGAATGGATCTCCTCCCAGAGAACAAATTGTTCAGGAGGCTGAGAGCATGAAAACTTTAGAAGCATTATAGCATTTAGAGCGTTTGAACGCTTTGTTTTTTTCTGCTCCAGCTTTTCTTCTTGTAAAATCTGAGCTTCTCTTGAAGCCAAAATGTTGTTCACTACTGACTTAAATCCAAAACAAGAAGAGGAAACCAAAACAAAAGCTGCAAAAAGATCCAGAACTGACAGAACAAACCGCAAACTGGCCACAACCAGGACAAACTGGCACACAGAAACGAAACAAGCAAAACAAAAACCAACCAGAATGAAACTGAATTAAATTAACAAAACTGAATTAATACAATAATGTCATTTTAACACCATCGATCCAAACCCACACAGATTTTTATATTTTCCATTTGAGTTTCCTCTGCTTCAAAAAACCCAGCGTTATTTTACAGAACCAGGAAAACAAAGAAAAACCAAAAAACACAACATTGAACCACAACCTTGAACATGTTTCCACTTACACTGCAAAAATGTAAATCTTACCAAGGATCCTGTCTGGTTTCTATTGCAAATATCTGAGTACATTTAAAATATAACTTACAACTAACTGCAGCAAGACAGCAGTTTGTGTTGAGTCAGTTTCCTAAATATCGATGATTATTATTATTTCCACTGGGAATTGTTTCACTTTTAACACTTATAAGTGAAAAAATCTACTTATTTACTTTTTAAAATAAGTATTGAGAAATAATTGACGTTGTTTTATGAGATAGAAGAGGATTTCTCCTTCACTCGGCCAAATGTGAGCCGCCCTTCCTTCATTATCCTGCTAACAGAAAAACATCTGAAGGTTTTCGTATTTTCTGTGTTCACAGCCTTTCATCACAAATCCAGCCTGAAACCAGAGACGTTTCTCTGGATCACCGTTACATTCTCATAGACTCAAAGATACCTGATTATGGTTCTGCAAATCTGAGCTCTGTAAGTCGGATTAAGCTCCGGTTTCATCCACTGGGCCGGATTGAAGAGAAACAAAGAGCCGAGGAGCCAAAAGAGCCCGGAGCGTCACGAGTCTGAGCTTCACTGACGCTAAACCAGTTATGTCAAACACAGTTATATCATAGAAAAACTGAATATAACGTGATATCTAACTGTTCAATTAGAGACACTTTGTTCAAATCAACTGAATCAATTTGGCTTTTATTACAGAAATCTGACTTTTAACCTTAAAATTGTCCAGTGATCCAGTTATCGATGGTTTCTATAGGATTTGGTTCTGACTGAAGGCGGATTTCATGTCAGATTAACAGTTCCTGCATTGGTTTGGCCATATGTATCGGATTATAATCCCATTTTCTGTTTTCGGACAGAAGCAAGCAGCTTTTTATTCAGAATGTCATTCAAGGAGCTCAAATTGAAAATGATATATTTTTTTTAATATAGGAATCTTTTTTTGCCACAAATATTTCAACTCAGACTGAAGGTTGGATATTTATTAAATGTTTTTCTACCTTGTGTATGTTCTCATGTTAAAATAGAATAGAGTGGAATAATCCTTTATTCACTTGTTACAGTTAAAAAAAAGGTATAAAAACATCTATAAACAACTGTATATTAATAAAGCACCTACAAATAAATAAAATTGAAATTAAATAAAAACCTGAATATTGTAAATGTGCAGTTTCCATTCGATGCTGCAGATGAACCAACACCAGGCAGCATTTTTAGGAAAGGATTTAATGTGAATGAGTGAAAATAAAAGGTAAAAAACTGCCATAAACAGATTCTCTTGATAATTTAAGGCATTAATTGGTTCAGTTTCTTTAGCTCCAGATAAAATCTGCAGAAGTTTTTCCTCCAAGCACCATCTGGACTCAATGACCTCCAACTAAAACTCTGCAGATTTATGGTTGATTCCTGTTTGACATGTTTCTCATTTCAGAGTTTCATGTTTAAAATCAAAGACAACGAAGCTTAAAAGCCCAGCTGTGATCGATATAGAGATCATTTGGAAACATTGAGCAGGAAACCAATCAACATGTGTAGATGCTTGTGAAACACATGTGGAGAAACTGAAGCTTTTTGTTTTATGTTTCACTTTGATGTGTAAAGGCCCCTTAAAGGTTGACCTGGAATTAGAGCCATTAGTCATAAAAACGTGCAAGAAATAAAATTCAATGCCACATGGAGTATTTTCGCTGTGGGTTGAACCTTGAAGTGTCTGACGGGGGATGAGTTTAACTCTCCAGACGCTACAGCCTTATCGGAGAGAGAAAACTGCTGAGATTTAAATTACAGTGTGAGGAAATGCCGCAGGGCTGCGGGGCAGACGGCGGTGCTGCTGCTGACCCCACCCTGAATGACAGGCAGGACCACAGACTGCAGAGAAAACCTTAAAAACTGATTCATCTTCCAGACGCAACAGGATGAAAAACATATCTGGGTACGTAAGATGTCAAACTTCTGCCAAAATACAAGAACACATAAAGTTTACCTGCAACCTTAGGATGGAAAAAGATCGTAAATTCAGGATGAGATTATGAAAAGTGAAAGGAAGAAAATGTCATGATCAAAACGTATTGCAGTATTGTCTTCTGTCTTCTGTTCAGAAAGATCCTGTTTACATGATCGCTGCAGCTTGTACAAACCAAGAAGGTAAAAACGTCAACGTGAAGGACAACATTTAGATTCTCCTGCAGGATTTCCTTTATGTCATCCTTTGAACTGAAAATTTACTCAGGAAATACCTATTTTTTTTAAAAGCACTGAATTTCAGCCAGATAAATGAACAAATAAAGGTCAAATTAAAGCCCCGCGTCGTTTGAGCTCATCGAGGTCATTAAAAATGAGGTTATAGCTCCTTTTTAGGGGAAGATGGAAGTATTTGAAAAAAACAGTTTATTAAAAAAAGAAGAGACTTTTAGCAAACTCAGTGCTAACAGAGTTAGCAGCATTGCTACATTAAAAATGCAAGGAAAACGCTAATAACTGTCTCACCAGTTTGTTTTACATCGATAGAACATTTGCTCTTAAACAGTTTAGATTAGCTGCTAGCTTATATAGAAGCTAGCCTAACTTCAGTATAGCTATAAATTTAACACTGATATTTTAATATCAGCTGTTTAAAACAGGGTAATCTACTACAATTTGAAGGCTAATTAGCTTGAATAACCAGTAGTCTGATGTTAGCTTTAGAGGTGAAGCTTGAGTTGCTGTTAGCTTGAGTAGCCAGCTGTTAATTTTAACAGATTGAGTAGCAGTTAGCAGTTGTAGCATTTAGCTTGGACAGCTGTTAGCTTTAGTAATAAACAGGTAAAGTATCGATCAGCTTGAACTGCAGTTAGTTTTGATACAGAATATGTTGACAGGGTAGCTTTTAGTGATAGCATTGAATACGTTAAGTGGGAATAGCTGTTAGCAATAGCAAGGAAATATTGAGTGACAGTTAGCCTGCTCTATTGAATAACTGTTAATTTTAGTATAAATAGATTGGTGGTTGGACTTTTTTAATTAAAAATAGCTAAATTAGCGTTAGCGTGGACATCCTCTTGTTCTGATCTGGTTAGCTTTAGCAAGGAATACAATGAGTGTCAGTTAGCCTGAGTAGCGTTTCCATGTTTAACAGGTTTTCTTCCTGGCGGTTGGAAGCAACGTATTGATGTGCTTTACCGCCATCTACTCTGAAGAGTTTTCTAAACTGAAGACTTCAGAGTAACAGAAACACGCCTCCAGTTTAATATGTGACAATAGTTATTGATCACTTTTGTTTGTTAAAAGTGTTTCTGTTGCTTGACTGCTGCATTCCTGCAGGTGTTTTTCTGTCCATGTCGTGTAAGAAATGCTCTTAAAGTTTCTAAAATCTTTCTAACATTAATGCGGTGGCTTTAATCCATCTACACTAGCTTTAGTACAATAACATCATTTTGAAGATGTGTGTATATTTTTACATGCATTGTTGTGTGACGGTCATTGTTGCAGATGACCCTTTGTTTCCCACCTCCCATCTGCTCCAGACTTGGAATATAATCCAGATTAATGCCCACGAATCCCCCCGACTCTCTCACACACATGCCCCCCGCGCCCACACACACACACACACACACACACACACACACACACACACACACACACACCCACACACACAAACACACACACACACACACGCGCACACACACACACTCACAGCAGGTCCCAATCACATTTGAGTGCGCTCACTGCTGTATTCCCAAACTGCATTAACTCTCACACACTGTGGTGATATCTGGGTCAGCAATGCTGATTTTTGGATTGACACATCCGCTGTCTGAGTGACCCAGTGTCCATCATCAAAGCGCTGCTATCATCCACGTGGGAGTGATTTTCTGTGTGAGTGAGTGGATTAACTCATCAGGGATCAGGGATGAAATGACGAAAGCTATTGTCTGTTAAACAGTAGGTTTGCTGGATGTTTTATGATGATTTTTCTGTTTCTGACCTCCAAAGCCTGGTCTAATGGCGAAGTCTTGCTCCTCGATCCTCAGCAGTTGTTCACTTTTTATCAGCAGCGTTTTGGTGCTGTCCTGCCTCTTCAGCTTGTAATCGATGCGTCTGCAAATGAACAGATGATCAGACAGCTGAGTGATTCGGCTGTGATTACAGGTTTAATTAGAGACAGTAGAGATTGTGCTTTTCTCTTTTAATCCTCAACTCCAACCGGCTCTCATTCAGCTAAAACCGTAAACTTAATGACTGGCGTGTCACATCTTTACGCTCAGACAACATTCATGCAAACAAAGACATTTGTTCTCTTTCTATCAGCTCTGTAATTTTATTGCTTTACAGCCATTTGTTGCCCTCACAGGTCTCATAAAAATAAATCGAAAACAAAAGTGGATAAAATTGCACAATAACGTTTTAAAATAAATAAAACTTTATTCAGCTGTTAACATAAGAGGAAAATATGAACCTCACAATTACAGGCTTAACTGACTGTGAGGATTCATGAACAAACATGTGCAAACATTCAAAGCACAGCATGAAAAATGACAAATGCTGGGAGATGAAGAGCTTTGATAAGTCCAAACACATCGAGAACAGCAGCCAAACCCTGATTTCACTCCTGTTAGCGGCTCTGGAAGCCGTAAAAGACGAAACTGGAAGCTGCTGAAGTGAGTATGTGAGTGATGAGGAAGCAGTAGACACTGCAAAACACAAAACATCACCAGGCATTTTGATCCAGATTAAAGCAAATATCTTCATACAATTGAAATAAGAAAAAAATAACTTATGAGTAATTTTTTTTATAAAAATACACAAGCTTGTTTTAGGTCAATAATTCCTTATTATTGATACAAAAAATACTAATTCCATTGTGAGATTATTTAATTTATAACAAAACATTTTCCCCATATTTTAAGTGAAATAATCTGCCAGTGGAAATTATATTTTTCATCAGTATAAAATATTATTAACACACATCACACACTGAGTTACTTTTTCATGTTTCATTCAGACTAAAAATGGGAAATATGTTCATTACGAAACTTCATGAAAAGGAAGTGAAAGATATGAAGATATGTGCATCTGTCTGTTCATTCAGACCAAAACCACAGAACTGGCTGCCAGCTAAAATAAATATGCTCATTCTATAGATGTTTTTATTTAAAAGCCATCCTGTCAGTTTCATAAAGTAGAAAATACTGAAACTCAGTAAAAATCTCATAAACTTTTTCTGCTTCCCTGATTTTATGCTAAGTTTTAGAACGAATGTAAACTGGAAAAAGTTTAAACATGAAGGAAATTATTGTTTCTTACAAAGTTTTATTTTACATTCCTGAAAACATTTCTTATATAATATTACATCTTTATTATGTCTATGAACAAATAAGTCATAGATTAAAAACACTATTTATCAGAGCAAAATTACATAAAAATATTTCCTAATTTACTGTCACAATAATAAAGGTCAAGGTCACAGCGTCATGCTAACCCCAGCTAGCGTCTTAATAACAAGCTAAGAGTAGCAATGCTAGGCTTTGGCATTATTTCTGACTATGTAGCATATTTTTAACCTTTTAAAGTAACATCTCCATTTTATCTGCTTCTAAAGGAGTTTCTTCTATTTTTTCATCTGTTATATAGCTAGCACCACACCTGTTAGCATCGAACATGGAGTCAAATGGGAACCACTAAAATATTTTATTAATTCAAAATAAAATAAAAAAGAACTAAAGTTTTTTTAAAACGATCAAAACGTTAAAATAAGGTGGTAAAAGTTACTTAGCTTCCTGATGTTAGCTTTGCTAACAAGCTTGCTAGCTTGGTAACTAAACTAAATCAGATTTTGTAATGTTTTGTAGAAAAACTAGAAAGAATAATGGAACATTTGTGCTAATATCCACGTGGTTTTTTCATCAGTTCTTGCGTTGGATCCAGCCTTAAAGCGTTTGGCAGAACGGACACAGAGAACGGCTCAGTGTGGTTCTGGCAGGTCCACTCGTCTCTGCTGGGCTGCCTGTGTAAAGTTAAGCTCCTCTGTGTCCAGACATGCTTTACTAATTAAACAAGCCTCAGTTTTCACCTGGTCAGGAAACAACTGCAGAGCAAGTCAGAGCAAATGTGGGCCAACTTCCTGAACAACAGGAAGCCTCGTCCAGGTGACTAATAATGACACACCTGGACGTCATTCTGTGTTACAGCTGCCAATATAAACTCAAACAGTTGTGTCATAAAATACCAAATACAGACAGATTTGCACCATGATGGCCGTTTATTCACCAGTTTGGCTTGAATGAAACTGAGAGAGCTGGAAGTTTCACAGTGGACAGATGAGAGCAGAGCAGCGGTCAGATCTCTCTCTGCGCTGATTACCGAGACATGATGCCTCCATCTGCCGCTGCTCCTCCTCTGCCTCCTCGTTTTCATTCCCACATCAGTCTGCTGGGGGACAAAACTTTGCCAAACTTTACATTCATTCACTGCGTCTCACCCTCCAAACTTGAACTTGCTGTTTTCTCCCAGGAAAACCTCCTTGTGTCTCCTGCGGTTGGAGCTGCGGCCGCCGGTCGCCGTGGCAACGAAGCTGGCCGCCGTCAGAGCCAGGCAAGCCAACACGTCCGCCTTCATTTTTCACACCAGAGCGGCATCCCCGCCGCAGCGAGCGCCCTGCTCCGCCGCCAGGAACATCCACGCTCAGAGCCGGAGCCTGGAGTCCAGCATCCCGCTGCGGGCCGCTGCGGGCCGCTGCTTCCTCCGCTTCACAGCCAGCCGGGCAGAGACACGGGGAAACCGCCTGACTGCCGCCTGCTGCCACTCTGGGTGGTGGTGCTATCTCTGATTAAAATCGATATGAATCTATTCCTCGCGGCGATAGAGGAATGACACTAATTCCACCCAAATCCTCTTATCCACGGCCACCGCAATCTTTCACTAACCTACAAACAGTCGCCTCTCTCACACTCTCCCATCAGTAATCAGGATTTTCTCGGCGGGACAATGAAAAAGCAGCACCTGCGGATTATCTGGGACACCTTCACGTGTCGGTGTGAATGTGGACGCAGGCAGAGGTCAGCCGGGGCAAAGAGAGAAAAACGTTGTCAAGATAATTGAGGATTTAATCCCAGCTGAAGTGGAGAAAAATGAGTCTAATCCAGACTAACGCCTGTGGAGGAAGATAGTCCACTGACACGGAAATCTGTCTCTGCTGTTGCACTTTATTAAAATAATGTTGTGACATAAACAGAAGTTTTCATCCGTCACTGAAGTTTTCTGAACTGGTTCAACTTTCTGCAGTTTTTTCTTGGTCAAAAACTTTCTGAATATCAAAACATGATGAAAGAAGCAGCAGAAAAACGCAACTTCAGAAGAGATTACGGCAGATTACCATTTCCACCTCAGCCTCTCCAGGTTTAGAAGATTATTGAGAAAGTTGCAGACAAAAATGTGCAGCATCTTTTTCAAAAGGTTGGGGTGAAAACTGCACATTTTTAATCTTTATTTTTACTGTCTTGCAAAAGAAATCGTAAGTCACATGACCTTCCCTTTCTGCTGCGCTGAATCGTCGGTTTCTGCCAAAATACTCAGACATTTTCAGATTACTCTCAGAGATTTTCTAGAAAAAAACTGGGAAAAAGTAGAAAACTGTCAACTTTTGAATGCAGGAGCAGCACAACTTACACGCTTTATTTGTTGGTAAACTGCAAAGTTTTTTTTCCTTTTGTCTCTGAATGATTGCAGGTAAAATTTTCAAAAAACAGGAAGTTACATCAGAAGGGATTTAGTCAAAATGCAGCCGAGTTGCAGTGATTGGTCAGAAAAAGAGGAAATACAAAAACTGCCAGATCATTTTTGCTGAAAATTTGCAATGACTGATGAAAATTTCAGTTTTTTATTGTTTCAGGTAGAAAAGCAGGAAAGCATTTTTTATAATTTTCTTTGCAGCGGCGTCTTTATGTTGAGTCGGGCTCCTCAAAGGGTCTGGGGCGGAGGACACCTCAGGTTTCCCTGTGAGGAGAGAGACAAACGTTTACAGATGGTTTTATAAGCACTGAACTTCTGTTTATCCTCATAAATCCTCCTAGTTGTGTTTCCTCCTCATGAATATTTGACAAAGCTTATTTTTCAGACGCAGACATATTAAAGCCTGCAGGTTCTTTAAACTCAGAATTAACTGGACCTGCTCTGACATTTCTCACCTTCTCCATCTTCTGTCTGAGCCATCTTGAATCCGGGTTGATGCAATACATCCCATTCCCGTTATCGACCCTGTGAAGACAGAAACATCACACATTTGCAGTATTATCGCTGCTGTTTGGCAATATTAGTCCGTTCCCACAATTATTATCTGGATGCTTAAAAAGCAGGACAAAGTGACCAGTATTTCTGCTACTGCTGGGTCAGGACTGGAGACAAAGAAAAATTAGGATGATAAACATCCAGTAAATGGTTACATATCAGTCTCATTTTTATTATCTCTGGACAGGAAGTGGTTTGGCTGCATTGAATTGACACAAATGAACCTTAACTCATTAAAACAAACAGCTAAATGTTGCCCATTCTGATGTAACAACGGCCTACTTAAAGCACTGAAGGCTGTTTTGCCACCTGACTGTCCGGTGAAATGATGCAACTTTAGAGTTGCGACATTTTCCGTTTGAATCAAACCAACCAAGCGCTTACAGGTAGAAACGTCCCGGACAGGTCGGGCTCGGTTTCTGTTCGAAACAGTCCTGGATCGTCCCTGGGACATAATTTGATCCTCTTTCACAGCAGGGGGGGATGACATGGCCTAGTCTGACTTCCTTAGCGGAACAGCCTGGAGGAAGAAACAATAGTTATTTGGTAAACATCTTCAGAATAAAAGTAAATTTTAATCATTTTTACATCTTAATCCACAGTGTGACGTCTGCATGTTCAGAGAAATGAATGATTTCCTGTCTGAGGTCTGAAAGTTTCTGCAGTATTTCTGTTTTAAGATTAAATCGAATTTATTTTAATGCACAACGTTCACCGTGTTGGTTTTATGTTCAAGAACTGAATCAAAGCCGCAACACGTTATGCCGTTAATAGAGTATAAAGACTGTTTAATGTGTTTTAAACTTTCTTTTTACTAAAAATAAAGTAATTTTTTGACACCATACAATTATTATTTATAAACCAAAAATCAATCTTCAGTTGTTTGAAATCAAAAATGTTCAAATTTGACTCCAAGGATGAAAAGAACAAAAAAATTTAACCAAACTGAATTATGTGAAAAGTACATTACCAGCAGATACAACGAAGAGGAACCAAACAACCCAGATGGACAGAAACATTTTCTGCTGATGCGCGGCGCCGTCCAGATGTTTGCTTTCTGCAGCGAAGCCGATTGGACCTGCTGTGAAACGGTTTGCTACCTGCAGCGAAATGCAGCTCCGTCAACCTTTACAGCTCTTAAATAGATGAAATAAATGACAGGAAATGCTGTTTTAAGCAATGGTACTTCAGGGGAACATTCATGAGGTAAGTGTTGAAGACAAACAGAATCGGTCACAAGCAAAAAAACAGGAAACCCACATTGTTGGGCCACAGTCTGAACTGCCTCTTCTTCTGCATTTATTATGTATTTGCGTTATAGAAACTCTGAGATCATGTTGCACATCAGATAATCAGATAACCAGCTAAACTAAACCACAGAAACCCTTCTTGATGGTTGGTGGTTACCGTGGCAACCGGTCACATTCAGCTCCTCCCCTTTTCCAGCTGCCAATCGTTGCCTGCGACACGCATCAGAATCAGCTCTTCATTTATCACACGTACTAACAAGCTGCATTTGCTTCGGCAGAATTTTAATGTTTTAACCAAACCAGAAGTCATAACTCTACAAAGTTTAAAAGCAATTGTAGTTTTTCAGTCGGGGATTAAACTGATTTTACACGTTCAGCTGCACCCAAACGGACCAGTCAAAGTTTCAATTTCAATAAATGTCAGACCAAAGCACTTTCATCAGATGCATCTGAATCATAGATCAGGTCAGAGTTCAAGTCAACCCTTAAACAAATCCAATAAATGTATGTAGATGGACATTTTGGAGTGGCCTAGTCAAAGTTTGATAACAAAATAAAAATGTTTAGCTTAAAATAAGAGATCGCATAATCTGGACGCTGCAGTTTTCCTCCTTTCCTCCTGCTAAGGTGTTCCAGTTCTGTCAGGTTGGTATGGATCAGCTGGGAACGGTTCTGGACTTTGACTAGGCCACTCCAGAATATCTATCTTCTTGTCTTCATTCCGTTTCTGAGTAACTTTACCTGAAAACTAAATGCTCTCTGACACTTTAGCTCTTTCAGATGAAACTAATTATCCTGCAGATTTTCCTAACTTTTACTCAATAAGTTGTTTTTTTGTATCCATCTCCTGACTTGTACTTTCAATGACCTTTTTTCTGATTGGTTGGAGGGTTCTTTAGTCTTCATGCAGTAATGTGAGCCAGGAGTCCTGATGAACCAGTGAGTATTACAAACCCTCCAGCCTGATCTCCATTTCTCTCACTGACAGACGACCAGAACCAACTGGCTGGACCTCTGATGGATTCAGTTAGTAAATATTCAATCACGTATTTTATGTCGAATATTTTTATCAAACTGCTATTATCTTCTAGAAATCAATAAATGTTTTTTAGGTTTGTTTTTTGTAAAAAGTTGTTGATCATGAATGTAAAAGCAATAAAAAGGTAAAATGTTGAAGAGACTTTTCATTGCCAGTAAAGGACAGAGGAAGTTTTTTTTATAAGTCCTGTCTTTATCTGAGGTTTCTGAGCAGATAAGTCGTTAGTTTGTTTTTAGGTTGTCGTGACTTCCTGTAGGTGAGGAAGAGCTTTAAAAACCTGCGACTCGTTTAAGAAAGAGGAAAAATCGCCCTGCTGTTTCTGAAATCTCTCTGCAGAAACAAACATTTAATTGTTAAATATGCAAAGTCAAACTTTATTGATTCTTTCCGAGCCATTACAGCAACAAATAGAAGATTTAAGGCAGAACAGACAGCAAACAGGCCCTGGTTCGGATCTGTAATCTGGTTCTGCTGCATCCAGTCCTAGTCGGTCCGATTTAATCCAACTCCGGTCCGTTTGGCTACACAGTCCGGTTCGGTTGGGGATGTGGAAACTCTGCCTACAAGCCTCTGACCAGTTGAAACAGTATGTGAACGCTGAGCAGACCATAGGCCGCTCTGAAAGCAGGAAGTGGATTGAAACGCAGGGCATTCTGGGTAAACCAAAACAAACATGTTAGCCTAGCGACAGCGGGAGATTTGGCTCGTGTTTTTCTACCAAAGACAACAGAGGAATCCTCTAACCGTTAAAATCCATTTTAGTTCACATTTTGTGAAGAAGGAAATGTGAAATTTATTGGCAGTTGGCAAGAAACGCTGGGTTAGCATTGCCGCCACCAACTGGTAAGGAGAGTGAACTGCATGACATAAAATAAAAAAATGAAACAAAACAAAACAAACAAAATGATGCAACTTTTGTCCCAAATCAAACTGAATCTATTGGATTATCAGCTGTGAAAACTGTTCAAATGAAACCAATAAAGTCCTCAGTGGGCTAGAAGTACAGAGACGTGTGTGTGTGTGTGTGTGTGTGTGTTGTGTGTGTGTATCTGTGTGTGTGTGAGTGTGGGTGGGTGCGTGTGCGTGTGCGTGTGTGTGTGTGTGTGTATGTGTATCTGTGCATGTGTGTGTGTGTGTGTGTGTGTGTGTATGTGTGCGTGTGTGTGTGTGTATGTGTATCTGGGTGAGTGTGTGTGTGTGTGTGTGTGGTTTCATGCTGTTTGAACTGGAAGCCCAGCCGCTGCCTGCCGATCTTATTGAAACGTTTCTTTTCTCCAGGCTTATGGAAATTTAACAGCTCAGTTCACAAAACACAAAATCTGAACAAGTTCTCTGGTTCAGTGCAAATATAAGTTGAAATAAGTGAGTTTTCAGTGAGAAATAGGAGCTTGATTTAAGTTAATAATATGAAAGTTCCACTTATAGGAAAAATGTCTCATCAGTGAAATGATCTGCCAGCGGGACTAGAGTTATTTTTAATCATTATTAATGAATCATTGGCTTTAAAAAGCTCCTTGCTGAAAAGTTATTGTTGAGTCAGTTTTTTCTTATTTTAAATGTGCTCAGATATCTTGCTCTCTGGTTGGGGTTTTACCTCCCGGTTCTGCTGCCACGCCTCCCGGTTCTGTCTGTCAGTCTGAGAACTTTCTTAGAAAACAGAAATAATAAAAGTTGAAGTGGAGGAAGAGCAGCATGACTCAGCAGGTTTCTCTGACAGCAGCACATGGTCTGAAAACAAACCCCTCCGACATTTCCAGCCACACCGATTCCAACTTTGCCAATCACAAATCAAACTCCACCCCTGGAGAAGAGGAGGTGTGTGTGTGTGTGTGTGTGTGTGTGTGTGTGTGTGTGTATGAGACTCCTATTCTCTAAATAACCTGTTGGTCCAGTCAGACTAACATCGGTCTGTGAAGCAGCTGCTCCTCTGCTCTTCTTCCCTTTTCTTCTGGATTTCCTCTGAACTGATTTCAGCTGAGTCACGGGAAGTTTCTGTGGTTTTTTATTATTTTTTTTTACACGTGTTTCCCAACGTTTCACTGACTCCGGCTCCGTTTCCAGCTCAAGCTTCAGCCCAGGAAACTTTACAGCCTCTGTAAGTAACTCACTTTGATTTACAGATTCACATCTCATTTATTTCTGAGATCAGTTTGATATTTTACAGAAGGAGGTTAATTATTGTTTAGTTATAAACTAACAGCTTAGCTGAGTCCTTGGAAGTGAAATAAAGGTTTATGATAGTTATGAGATAAGATACGAATCATTTGATCAGTCTAAGAAGGTTTTCGGTGTTTCAATTGAAGTTTGATTTAAACATGAAAACAGTCATTGAGGATCAATAAATTATTATTAAATATATTCTGATCAGTTTTTCTCTTCTACCATTGAAAAATATGAAATCTTACCAAGTATTATAGTTTCTACTATAAATGTCTCTACATGTGAAGTAAGACAAAAGTAACTTACAAGGAAGTTTTCAGCAAGACCAGGAGCTTGTTTTAAGTCAATGATTCATTAATATTGATCATTTAATAGATAATAAGGAATTTTCTTGTGTTAGAAATGAAATAATCCACCACCTGAATTACTCTTTTCTTGTATAAGTCAATAAAAATCAATTTTTTTTACTAATAAAAGTAGAAAAGTTTGCTTCAAAAAAAGTTACTACTTATTGCTACTTATTACCATAAATGGAAGAGGAAGCAAAAACCTTTGTGTTCCCAACGTTCTCCATTCAAAGTAAAATATTTGTAATAACTTTGCAGTTTAGTGAATTGGAGCTGAATGAACTTGATTTCCACAGAGTGGTTTAACCATCAGAGCGATTAAAATGTTTTAAATACCAATGAACCGATGACGGTTTGACCTCTGGGTCACACAGATCAATGAGTAAAAACTGTGAAGCTGCAGCACCAGTTGAGCAACTGGTGAATTTAAAACACATGCAGGAATCCAAACAGTGAGAAAAACCAGTGTTAAAACAACAACCAGGAGTTTTACCTCCTGATTTAATCTGAGATTCTGATGGAAAACCAGACGGAAAACCAGAAGAAAACCAGACAGAAAACCAGAGACGTTTGTTCTGATTGACCTGCAGTCAGAAATAAAAGGTGGATGAATCGTCTCATCTGGGGTATGTAAACTTCTGGCCTCAGACTCAGATCTTCCATGAGGAAAAAGTTTTCCTCATGGGTTTTATGCATGTTTTGGTTTTGATCAATGATAAATACAGAGCTGATATGTATCAAAACCAATACTGAAACTTTGTGTTAGGGTTCAGGTTCAGGTTAAGTTTCGGGTTCAGGTTAAGGTTAAGGTTAAGGTTCAGGTTAAGGTTGGGTTAAGGTTAAGGTTAAGGTTAAGTTTCGGGTTAAGGTTAAGGTTAAGGTTAAGGTTTTATAATCATCAAACTGCCAACCTTTTGTTAAAAGCCGTGACACAAAGTTTAAAGATATTTTTTATTACTTATTAACACGATAAGCAGAAACAATGGAAACACTTTATGCATTTTTTGAGAGTAAATCAAACTAATAAAAAAATTGAGGTAGATTTTTGAAACTACAAAACAAAAATAAAATATCAAGATGGAATCTGAAGCTGAAGTATTGATCTGATACCGATACCGACTTTGCAGTGAGTATCAACTTCACTGCAGTCTGCAGATGCTGCTCTTCTTCTCAGCAGGATATAAACTGTGAATTTCTGACATCATAAATTACAGGATCAGCTGCGGGTTTTCCTGGTGATAATGGGACATAATGAGATTCTTCAGCAGCTCATTACACTTTAAGAGGCCATTGTCTTCAGCTGTGCTGCAGGAAGGATTCAGGGTAAACATGTGGAAACCCTGAAGGGTCACTCAGTCCTGGTGAAGTCAGAGAACCCGACTGAGAGCGGAGCGGCTCTCCGGTTCCGCTCCGTTTGCTCTGAAGACCGAAGATCGTGTCAAGATAGTCTGAGTCTTTATGGAGCATGACAAACAGAGAGGACAAGGGGATGAAAGGGAAGCTAGGGTTTAAGGATAATACACAAGATTAGAGTAAAATAAATGTCTGGGGACAAAAAAGAGCCGTTTACTTTGTGGAGAAGACTCAACAAAAGTGCTAAAAATAAGTTTCAAGACAGAAACTTGTAATCGTTCTCACCCATCAAGGGATTTTCTCCAGAAAAGTTGCTTAAATTGCATGTTTTCTTTTGTCAATATGATGAAGGATGTCTGTAATTACGCCTTGTTGCTTCTGTGTCTGTGATGCCAACCCACCCAGAGAGATCCAAGGACCAACCTGCCACAAGAGGGACGTCAGAGAGGAGGCAGAGCGTTTAAATGCCTGCAGCTGGAAGGACGCCATGTCAGCGACGTTCACCTGGGCCTCCCTGCTGCTGCTGCTGCTGCAGCTGCTGCTGCTGCAGCGGCCCGGCTCGGCCGCGCAGGACAAAACCCCCGGTAAGACACACAGCGTCTCTTTGTCCCGCAGGCCGGGTCCGTCCCTCTGCAGGGAAACGTTAGGAAAAGCTTTCTGAGCAGAACCCGATACTCTGCAGAACAACAACAACACAACCATTCAGCTCTCCTGCCACACAGAAAAATCCCTTTTTAGTCGGGTCAAACTCTGGCACCAGGTTGGGAAAACGATCCCGGTGCTGACCTCCGCTCAGCTGCAGCCTGCGAATATTAATGTGGACAGAAATTTAAAACATGGGAGGAGAAACTGACGGATGAGGACAATGCGAAGGAATCTCTGCTTATATCCTTATCTCAGATTTTGGTTGTAATTTATATAAAAAAAAACAAGATTTGAGGAGAAAATATATTCCTTCTGTCAAACCAAATACTTTTCAGTCGTTGAGTCTTGAAAAAACACAAACTTTTATCATGTTTAACTGGATTTTCCTGGTTTTTAGTGCAAATACCTCATAAAATAAAATATAACTTTTCAGCAAGATATAGATAGAAGCTTATTTTAAGTTAATAAGTATTGTTTCAGACGGCAGATTGTTTCACTTATAACATATGAAGGATTTATCGTCGACATGTTGAGGAAAACCTTCCTGTAAGTCGGTTGGATTTTGTGATGTTGTGTTTTTGCAGTGCAGCGAGGCCGAAAGTAACTCATTTCTGTGGCGTTTAAAGGATGAACGTGGCAGAACTGTCTGGGTCGTGTTAGCTGGTTTCCACAGCTAACAGAACCAGGATGCTGACTCACCAGCAGCTCACTGGGAAACATCCTGGAACTCAAACAAATCATCTCCCCAAATATTTCCCTCTCGAAATGCACACGATTTGGTTTTTCAGCTTTAATAAGAACCTGCTACGTGTTTTTCCTGGCAGCTGCCGCCTCTGGTCCTGGAAAATAAAATAAAACTGTTCAGCTCCCGGCTTCATTCGAACCCGACGTACGTGCACAACAGCACGTCTGAACCACACAGGGAATGACTCGCATCTTAATTGTTCCTTTGCCAGTATCGTATACCAGCTCGTTTCTCCGTCCATAAAACCAGCAGCCACCTTGATCTCAGACGTCTGCGCCGGGATCCGATGGCAGATCTTTGTTTCAGGCTTTTACTGCAGCCAGAAGCTGCTTTCTGCTCCAGGCTGAAGCTCAGGAGACCTACAGAGCCGCTCAGTGTCCTCCTGTTTCTGCACCGATTCAAGAAGCAGATTGCAGTAATTACAGAAACCGAGAGGAGAGGAACACATTACACTCACGTTTTGGTCTCGTTTCTGGTCCAAATATCTTATTACTAACTTATGTGGAACTTTTCAGCACAAGACATTAAGAAACTCTCCCACTGAAACTAGTACATTTTACATAAATATTAAGGAATTATTGACAAACTAATATTTCTTTCTGAAAAGTTACTTATAAGTTAGTTTTGTTTAATTCCAATGTCTGAGATATTTGCACCAGAAACTAGACAAAAGTTCTTGATAATATTTTGAGTTATTATTATTACTTTAGTATTTTTTGTATTAATTCGGAGTAAGTTGAACCTGTCTGTGTAGATGAGGCTTAATAAACCCAACTTCTCTGAAACATCTGGAAGAAAACAGATCCTGTTCTTCTGTTTCTAGGATTAGAAAGTTTCATTTTCTAATGTCAGCCCTGCTAAGTCGGCGGCGTTTTGGAGCCGTGTTTGGCTGCCAAACTCTCTTACGCCGATTTAAAGTTGAAGGCGTTTAACGGCGCAGCGTCACAGGTGGCGCTAACAGCTGCTCTGCAGGTCCAAATGAGCTGTGGGTCAGAAATGTTGGCAGCTGCAGCTGGAGAAGGCGGAGAACAGGAGAGGAGGGAAACGAGCCGCTCCTGTGTGAACACGCTCTGCAGCCCGGCTGGAGGAAAACCAGGACCTGCAGCTGAGGCCCAGATTTCAAATGAGTCTGTGCTACTGTGTGAACACACAGGAAATAAACAGCAGACCGGAGATTATTAAAAACCTGAAAGGCCTCTCATTCTGCATCCACCCCCATCTCTGTCTGACTCACACAGTGAGCAGCACTAAAGATATGCTGGTGCAAAGATACCGTCGAGTTAAAGAAGTCTGAGAGTTTCAAAACGCTGCAGTTCTCCTATCTTCATAACTTCAGATTATAAACCCAGCAGACACAACAGGCTCAGATTATTTCTCTCTGAAGGAAAAACCAGATAAAGAGTCAGAGAGGAATCAGGTTCAGGATGTTTATGAAAATATGTTGTTTGTTTTATTTTTGTTAACAGTCACAGTTTATGAGAGATAATCTGTGATCAGATTTTAAGGATTTTAAAACTAGTTTCTAGTTCAATATCTAAATCAATAATTTCCTGTATTGATAAAAAATATGAGTTATGAGGATATTGTAAAGTATAATATGGGGAAAATGTTTTGTTTCTGATGATATTTGCTGCAGAAACCAGACAGAAATCCTCCGTAACAACACTCAGCGCTCGGACCACGCCTTCAGCCAAACTGCTCCGCTGTCGTTTGTTCTCTTCTAACCACGCGATTTAAACTGAACTCAACCTGCACATGATCAAGAAATATTTAGCTTTATTAAATAAAGGATGCATTAAGTCAGACCCGAATCAGGGCAATTAGATTCAACTTTCCCTCGGAGAAAAGTCAACAACAAGTTTGTGGGTTTTTAATGAGCCATTTAAGTCGTGTTCGCCCTCAAACGCTTCACAGTGGTGGAAATTACCAAACCTGCAGACACAAGTTCAGACCAGTGAGCAACATGTTGATCCTGTAAAGCTCACACATACATCAGGGCCTGTCAGTTTAACGCTGTTTGATTCAGTCAGAGGTTTGTGTTCAGATGTTGGGACAGGAAGAGAAGCTTCCTGATGAAACGTGTCCTGCTGCGGTTTCTCAATCTGCAGCCAGAGAGAGCTGGAGGGAAAACACGTTCACTGCCTTCAGCTTCCACACTTTAAAACTAAACCTGTGTTTTAAATCTAGCGCCTGTACTGGACCTGTGTCCTGCTAAATACGGCCCGGCTCATATTAAACTACAATAATTACTGTTAACGGTCATAACACATCTGGTTTGTCTTTAATTGATGAATTTGGGGATTTATGTGAATTGAAAGTTAAATTCATATCTGATAATTCAGTGCCTAGTTTTAGTTTAAATGTCCAAGGATAAATGATTAAATCCCAGTTGATGTTTAGTAATAATGATTTTCATTGAGTCAGAAAGCTGCCAGTTTCAGCCGAATGCAGGATCTTGTTCTTCCATCGTCTCCATGTTTTAGAGACTCTATTGTTTTTGCTCACTAAAATGTGGTTCCATAAAGATATGGATGTTTCCTGAGAGTTTGTTTGGCGCTGATGTTCGTGGAATATGACATAACGAACCCACATTCCAACCGTTTCCAGGTAGACGAAGGTTGGACTGGTTTCCAGAAGGCAGAACTTCCTGATTCCTGGAAATTCGTCCTGAAGGATTTCAGGTCCATGGATGGTTTCTGCTTCCTCATCAACTATTAGGCAATCATGTCAGTGTTGGCACCATTATTTCTCCTTTTTTGGTCATTATGAAACCAAGTACTTCTAGATCTATTTATTATAGATATTGAAAACATAGAGCCACAAAATCCAAAACTAGATCATCAGCTGAGTTTATGATCACATATGGAGAACTGTTAATCCAGGGGTCATAAAAACTGTTTATAGCTGTGATGGCTCTACATCTCCATCTTTATCTGTCTGTAAACATTAAGAGACTTAAGAAACATTTCGGTTGTTTTCAGACCTGATAGTTCTGGAGACCCGGTTCCATTGGAGGCCCAAACTGGATCATTTGTTTCCAGTTGCTGAGGTTCTCTTCCTCTGCTATGAGTCAAACCAGCCTGTTCCCCTCCTGGCCTGTGGGGGGCGCTGCACCAAAAACCACTGAAGGAAATGACACAAAACCCTCTGAAGACGCTGAGAGCAACTTCCTTCTTCTGACACGTAAACATAAAAGTGGCATCAGATTTTAGAGGCTGAGGATTTCTCTTTAGTAAAAGTCATTTCTCCTGTTAGCACGAGGCTAGCTCATTTGTTTTGGTTGTAATTACCCAGAATGCCCTGTGCTATCGTCCACTTCCTGCTTCTGGAGCGGTCTCTGGTCCGCTTGGCCTTCACATATGCATTCAAACTGCACCAGAGTTTGTTTTATTAGTTCGATGAGCATTCACATCTCCCCACATGAACTGGACTTTCTAGATAAACGGGCTGAAGTTTGATTGCAGCAGATTAAGGTTTGCAAGAAAGCCTGGCACTTTGGGAAGAAGGAACATATGTGGAGTGATTTCTGCTCTCTGTTGCGTGGAATCTCACCTCAGAAGGATTAATGTGCAGCTGCAGCAGCGAGGAGGCAGCGTCACGGTTGGATGATTGATTTGTCATCCTGACATGAAGCAGAGCGTTCTCAAGCCGGGAATATTTGACCGGACAGAAAGCGGCTCCGGTGGCTCAGCTGTGGTACGCAGAGCTCTGCCGGCCCGGCCCGGCCCGGTCCGGTCCGGCCCACTTCTCCTCTCACAGGACGGCTACTGCATTTCAGAGCAAAGTTTTTCTGAGTGATCTCATCCTGGACGAAAAGGCCACGTGCCCAGGGGCATTCTGGGTAACCGTCAGTGATAAAAACGACACATCAGGAGAAATCTTCATAAAAAACCTACAAATAACAACACAAACCAGTCTTCATATGGCAACACATTACTGACAATAATTAACACAAAATAATTATGAGAAAACAGAACAAAAACACAACAGATCATGAGAGGCAGAGTGATATTTTTAAAACGTTTCCATCACTGGGTTGAGTAAATGTTTACTTATGGCAAGCCCTTTTAACATATAATAATAACAAAATGTGTATTTTTAAACTAAATATCAATGAATAAATTGTTCCTGGTGTAAAACCCCCATATTTCAGAAATCCTGAATATAATTCATCCAAGGACAAGTTAAAGATTTTGAGATTTTTTTTAATTTTATTTTTACATCTTCAGAATTAAAGTCTTCTTCTTATAATTTGTTTCTCGTTTCGGTCGTTAACATCGACTGTTTGAACTGAATTTAATTGGTGTTTGTTCTATTAAAAGCTGGTTCTGGATTAGAAGAAATTAAACTGAGAGTTTGTTGTTTATCTGGTCCAACGTTGCCATCTGGTGGCCGGAAGACTTAAAAACCAAAATGAAGATTTCCATTCCTTCTTCAGAGACAGCATTAGATCTGAAGCAGCCTGTCTTCAGTCCTCATGTCAGTGGACTGCAGATGTGAATTAGATTTTCTATAATGTGGCGCATTAAATCGTGTTGCATTGTCCCTTTAAACGCAAAGTTAATTATCTTTACCATGTTGTGATCCAGATGTTGCGGTGATCTGCTTTAACTCGGAGGACTGCATGCTGCCCTGCTCCTTCCAGCCCGGCCAGAACGAGACGGTGCAGTGGTTCCGACAGGGGGCGCTGGTCTACAGGTTCGACAGAAACGGCAGTAAGGAGGTGTACACGCTGCCGGAGGTGGCCGATCGGGTCTTCATCTCTGAGCAGCAGATTTCCAAGGGGAACGCCACCCTGACCCTGAGGCGCAGCGCCCCGCAGGACAGAGGCCTGTACAGCTGCCACGTCCAGACCTCAGGAGGTCGACACACCGCCAAGGTCATCCTCAAGGTCGAAGGTCAGCCACAGGAAGAAATGATAAGATATTTCTGCTGGGTGAATCCAGGATGCAGCTTGTTTGGGTCCTGCAGAGGTCTAATTTGAATTAAACATGTTTTTAATATGTTGATGACATTTTCTCTGCTCAGGATTTACTTTACATTTCTTAACATCGTGTTAAACCTCATGGTTCTCATCCAGGTTTCCCACAAAAACACAAAATTATTTTATTAAGTTTCTAGTGCAAATATCTTACCCCACCTGAAATAAGACAAAAATAACTTAGAAGTAACTTTTTAGCGACTTATAGGAGCAAGAATTTCTTAATATTGATAAAAAATGATTAGTTTCACTCCTAAAACATGTCAATATCTGTGTCAGGTTTATGCATGTAGCACTTTTAAAACCAGGGTGAAACTGCACAGAGGTTTCGAGTGGGTTTTTGCAGTGCAAACCCAATTTAAGTGATAATAAATCTTAATACCTAAATGTAAAGAAACACAGATTATATATAGAGTAAATAGTAACTGTCTATTTTGCTCTGATCATGGATCTATTCAGTCTGTTCAGTCTGTTCAGTCTGTTCAGTCTGTTCAGTCTGTTCAGTCTGTTCAGTCTGTTCGGTCTGTTCGGGGCTTCAGGGCTGCAGAGCAACAAAGTTCCAGTAACTTCAGAGGTGCTGAGTCTAAATTTAGCTGGATGACAATGACCTCACCAACTATCAGACTATATCAGGCCCTGACCTTCAGCGCCTCTCAGCTGAGCTCTGATGGCTTCCTGTTTGTGCTGCAGCTCCGATCCGAGGCCTGTTCCTGGAGCAGTCCCGGCTCAGCGGCTACGAGGAGATCAAATGCTCGGTGCCGGACGTTTTCCCGGCTCCGCGCGTGACCTGGGCGACGGAACCGCCCACCTTCGAAGACCTGCGGCCCGTCACGCGCAAGCATGTCAAAGAGAACGGCTTGTTCTCTGTGGACAGCCGGGTGGCGAAGCTGAAGAGCCAACCCGACCTCATCTACATCTGCAAAATGTCGACTTCCTACAGCCGGTCGACGTGGACCGCGTCGCTCCGGGAGAGAGGTAAAGGAGCAAAAACAAGAATAAACTTATAATATTTGCTCCATTTTCACATGAAAAGTACACAAAAGTCAGTCCATCTAAAGTCTGTTATTAAGTCATTTAAAATCATGAACTTCAGCTTCTCCTCATTCACCCGATTGTTATGGTGTCCCACAAGGTTCTGCCCTCGGTCCGCTTTTCTTCTGTTTCTTTCTGAAAGTTTCAGGAAACAGCCGGTGTGATGTTATGCTGATGACACACAGCTTTATTAATGCTTCAGGCTAGAAAACTCTGACCTGTTTCTGACAGACTTTAAGTCGACAATAACATTATTTTTTTCAGCCAATCAGATCTTGGTCCCGATAAGCTTCTGTATTCGGCCTGGTCGGGGAAGAAGGAAAGAAATAATGGCAGACCTGATACTTTGACTGAAACATTTACCTGGTGTTTTACAGAAATAACAGGAAGTGAGGGACGAGACCTGACCATTCGCTGCTTGGCTCCCACTTACCTGAAGAACCCGTCGCTTTACTGGACCTTCTCCAGAGGAGACAACTCCACCCTCATCCTCAGCTACAACAGCCAGTCGGAGCGCAAAGTCTCTGCGCCGTCCTGGGACGGCCACCTGGACCTGGACATCTACAAAGCCAAGTTCGGAGACGGCTCTCTGCGTCTGATGGAGCCCAGACACCCGGAGCACAGCGGCAGCTACGCCTGCGAGTTCTCCGAGAAGTTCGGCCGACACGTCGAACGCAGCCGCGTCACCATCAGCGGCCCTCATGGTAAAGTCCAGAACAAACTGTTAGGAGCTTTGTGTTTATTTAAGATGGAAATATTCTTTTAAAAATGTAAAATAACTCTTTCTTTTAACAATAATCTGAAATTGACCGTACCAGCAGGTTAGCTGCAAAAAATATGGACAGAAAAATGTTTTAAACAATTACAGAAAATAAGGCAAATACATAAAAATCACGTTAAAACTGGAATCAATGATCCATTTATTGCTATAAACTGCTAATGTTGTTCATTTCCCAGGGTTTAGTAGTGACCTCACCTTGACCCCAACAAGCTGCTGGTTAAAGTTTCCCAACCAGACAGTCAGAGAAACTAAAGCTGCTGATCCAGGTGTGGATGGGGATCGAACCCACGATCTCTGGTTTACGAGACCAGCGCCTTACCGCTTGGCCACCGCACCCTGACAGCGAAACGCACATCAGGCTGTTCACATGTAAAGAAAATAGGAAAATGTAGAACTTTTACAGAAAGAAATGCATCAACATTATATGAAAGTTTCATTTTGTCAGTAAATATTTAAATATTCTGAATGAATCATCTCATTCAGAATGTTGAGATGAGCGAAAACTGTTTCTATTTAAAATATTTGTTCTCTGTCAGGAATCAGCTCTGAAAGTTTTCTATAAAACTATAAAACTCTTTAGAGTTTTAAAGTTGCTCTTAGCTGAAAGTAAAACCTGAAAAGTGCGGCCTGCCTGTGTATTTAGCCCCCATCAGTGAACATGTTGCCAGATTGGATGGAGAGATTCTGAAAACAAAAACGATGCAGTTTTACATCACATTCTCAATTGGATTCATGTCTGGACTTTGACTAGGCCATTTTATCACACCAATATGCTTTAATGTGAAGCATCTTGCTGTAGATTTTGAGGTTTTTTAGAAGTAGAAATGATTCTGTAGATATTTTCCAGGATTCATCTCCATCCATCTTCCCTTCTCTTCCAGCCAGCGTCCCTGTTGCGCCGTTGCAGCTGTTTCCGTTTTTAATTTCTTGGGATGCTGCTGTCTGACCTTCTGAGCAACTTTCTCCCTGACTGTCTGCTCTGATCCTGGATGGGCGGAAAATAAAAACGATGAATCGTGTATTTTCCGGTTCTGTCCCAGCGGGGCTGTGCGTTGTGTTTTGAGCGTTGCTGCCTCTGTTGCGTCGCAGGGCAGCGCAGCGCGGCGGAGAAGCCGTCCTACTGGTGGATCCTGGGTGTGGTGGCTGCTGGTCTGGTTCTGGTTCTGGTGGGATTACTGGCCTTCCTGAAGCTCAGAGGTGAGACGGCAAATTAACTGAAAACACCAGAATATTCTGCAGAGTTCTGAGGAAAACCCAGTCTTGGTCTCGGCAGACCTGTAATTTCAGTAAAAGCAGCTTTTCTGTGCAGGAAATGCGACGACGAGTTTCTGCAGAACTTCACTGCAAATATTCAGTTCTGCTCTGAAAACTTTCATTCATTCAGAAATTAAAACGACTGAATGATGAAAACATGCAGGCAAAAAAAAATAAAAAGAAGATAATTTTATTTTATTTCTACTTTTAAACTTTTATTTTCTTCATTAGTTGTATTTTTAACTTTGGATTTTATAATTTCTCCATTTTTATAAAAAGTTTGTTTTTTAAATTCTTCACATTATTTTCAAACATTGAAACGACAATGACTTGATTTTAGTTAAATTATTAAGATTTAACTGGATGTGTGTGTGTGTGTCTGCGTGTGTGTGTATGTGTGTGTGTGTGTGTGTGTGTGTGTGTGTGTGTGTGTGTGTGTGTGTGTGTGTGTCCTTGACTTCCAGGAAGAGACGCGAAGCCCGGAGGTCATTCTGATGAAGAGACGGAGCTGAACAGGGTCAAAGGTCAGTCTCCATAAACACAAACTGAATGCGTATTTAAAAAACGTCCCACCAGGTGGCGCCAGAGGACATTTGCTGTAATCAGCCTCCTGTTGCTCTCTGATGATATTTAATGGTGAATTATGGAGACATTGTGACTTAAAAGTAGATTTTTATTCTTTATAAAATCTTACTTTCACATAATCTTATTTTCATGTCATCATTCATTTTAGAAAACAATTGTATTTTGATGCAAACATGAATAAATAGATTATTTTCAGTCATTTGTTTTTTAATAAAGTGGTCAGATTTATGAAAATATATTTATTATATTAATAATGTATTATTATATTAATCAAAGGCTTAAATCAGAATTTCACAAAGATTTCTTCTGCAAAACCACAAAATCTTATCAAGTATTTTTGGTTTGGTTTCTTATAAATAACTTTTCAGAAACAAATAGGAGCTTGTTTTAATCAATAAGTTCTGGTTCCACTGGCAGATTATTGCAGTTATGGAAAAAATGTCTTAAGTTAAACAATATGTCAGAGGAACTAGTCTTTCATTTGATTTTAAAAAATTAATTATTAACTTAAATCTCGCTCCAATGACTTCCTGAAAAGTTACTTTTAAATTAGTTTTTTCTCATTTTCCGTGTCTTAGAAACTAAACCAAAACATTTGGTTTAGTTTCTTGAAAATGGAAAAACAACCAAAACCAAGCAGATCATTGAAAACTGGAGTGATGCTTTTTAATCAGTTTGTTTTGTTTCAGAAGGAGAATCGCCTCAGTAACTGGACTGGACTGAACACTGGACTGAAACATTCGCCTTATCTTACACTTTCCTCTGGATTCAGAAGACGACGAGCTGCAGACGCTCAAACTGGACCATGAAGTCCCAAAAAGCTGCTTTTTAATTTCTCATCAGAGAATCTTTGAATGAAGTTCCTGGGTTTATTTTTCTCTGATCTGCATCCAGAGTCTGAATGTTCCTGACGAACCAGCAGAGCGAAAAAACGCTGGTTTGGATTTAAACTGGGGTTCTGTAGAGAGGAAACGAGTCGTCAGTATCATACACTGCAAAAACACAAAATCTCATGAAGCCTTTTGGTTCAGTTTCTAGTGAAAGATGAAACCTCACCATCACAGGTCCTCCGCCGTGCCTGACAGGAGGCACAGGGAGCGTTTTGCTGATTAAACCACGCAGGTAAAAAGTCATAAGTTGTTGTTTATCGATCATCTGTTTGCTGCGGTTCCCGATCATTTTATCCTCACTGCGCGGCAGCAGCAGAAACTCAGGTCCTGTTTGCTCTGGTTTTAAACTGTAACGATCCTCAGAAATGCCTTCTTTGTTTTCAGAAATGCCTTAGTGTGATTTTATTTTGATGCCTTTGGGGCAAAATGAGGTCAGAAATGCCCCTCAGCACTGATCTCCTGAAATACGATCAAATAAAATCACTTTGTTTGCATTGACTTTCAGGAAAATCAAATGAATGATGAATAAAACATCATAAAATGTTTTGTGGGATTTTTACCCCACCTGATTAAATCAGCACAAATTAAAACATTTTTCTATATTTTTCTACATTTCTTTACCAGAGGAGATATTTATATTTTATACTGAAGGTGCAACATGTGGCTCATCTATAATAACTGATTGATTATTTTGATCAAACGTTGCAGAAGAAAGAGCTGTGTGTGTTTTTATTCAGTCAGAAATGTAACAGGAAGGAACAGATTGATGACAGGAAGCTGCAGAGTCACATCTGATCGACAACCAGATCGATCCGTTTCCGGATCGTCAGGATCAAAGTTCTCCCAGTTCTGCTGCTGGTTTTCTGATCGTGATGAAAAGTTTCCAGGACGAATCTGAACTAAAACGAATGAAACTTTTTCAGTTTTCTAAGGTGAAAACAAGACAAGTTGTTTCCTGATTTATCATGTCTGAGCTCTGGGGGAATTTTGAGGAGAGATCACTGGTTTCTACTGGTTTCTACTGGTTTCTACTGGTTTTCACTGGTTTCTACTGGTTTTTACTGGTTTCTACTGGTTTCTACTGGTTTTTACTGGTTTTTACTGGTTTCTACTGGTTTCTACTGGTTTTTACTGGTTTCTACTGGTTTCTACTGGTTTTCACTGTTTTTTTTTTGTTGTTTTTTACTTTTTTTTACATTTCTCTGCACCGCTGCTCCTGACTTGTTCATAAAAACCCACTTCACTGCCTTTTGAATGTGTCATGAATAAAGTTTTTATTGAAACAAACAGAATCAGTTTTGTTGTGACTTCACTGGTTTTTCAGAACAGATTCTTTAAATCTGGGCGTAAAATGAGCTCATAATGCAGAATCACCTGAGTTTCATTATTATCACTCCTGGTTTTATCATTTTCAGTCACCTGGTCAAGATTCATGGTTTAATGATTTTCCAATTTTATGGTTTCTCTTTGGACTGACAGTCATTGTCCTTCATTTGCTGCTCAAGCTCCTGGTTTGATACTGACCTTTGACCTCTCCCTTCAATCGCTGTTAATTATTGTTTTATGAACACCAGGCTGGTGAACTGTGGTATTATAGATGAAAATTCTCATACAGAAAAACTTTCACACAAATACGGAATAAACAAAAACAACTGATTTATTCACAAGATCCTTCAACTGTCAGCTTAGAAAACAGCAAAATCTTGAGTTGGGCTGGTGACGTTCAACAGAAGTAAAGACAAAGAAACTAATAAGGGGCATTAATGTACTGCAGTAAAACATATCATGGCTCACTATGAATACAAATATGTGTTTAGAGGATTGTGAATCAGACCAATAAAGTGAACTCTGATCTCAGTGGGAGTGTTTCGCTGAAACCTGTCAGCTCAGTTAATCTGCAGCTCAGACAGACGAGGTCAGCCAGTCGAGTCAACATGATCGCGTTCACTTGCTTTCTGATTTTTGGGCTTTTTAACTTGTTGACCTTTTCATCAGGAGGTGAGCGTCACTGTTACTCATTTCATTTATTGATATTATATTTTTATCCTCATGTTGTTATGATCGATTTCACTTTGAAAAGGAGTAAAACCAATAAGTAATTAGTTATTACTTATTAATAACCAATGATAACAAAAACTAAATCTGTTCACCCCAAGGATGTTTAGACCGAATGCGTTTAGCCTTCAGATGAAACTGTAGAGAAGCAGAAAGTTATTTTTAAAATGATTTCCAGAAGCTGGTGAGACACGTGAAACTTTGACCAGAAATATCCACGTATCTAATCTCTGTAAATGTGTCACAGCCTGGATGTGTCGCAGCTCCTTGTTCCTGCCTGGAACAAGGAGCCTAGAGAAAAACTAAAAAGTTAAACAAGTTCTGTTGTATCAAAGATGGAGGCTCAGTTTCTGTTTTTCCTTGTCCAGCTGGATGAGTAACATTCTCATCTATGAACAAGACATTCCTTTAAATCTCACGTCATCGATCTGTCTGTCAATCTTTACTTTTGTTTTCCTGCATGTCGACTCTGGATGTGCTCAATAATCACTTCAAGTGCAATAACTTTACACACTGAATGGGTTTTACATGACAGAGTTTGATAAATCAGTAATGATTGTGTCGTAAGATCCAGAACACCTGAGACAAACCAATGACTTATGCAGAAGGAATGCATCTTGAAGTTCAGGTTTACGGTTCTGTAAGTTTGAACTTTGGCTCTCCTGATGTAAAAACACACAGAGGAGTTTAACTGAGAGCACTGAGCTGGATGTCTCAGCAGGAATCACAACAGGTTGTGAAAAGGTTCTCAGTATTTCTATAATACACTGAATATCTAAATACCATTTGCAGAACCATAAGGGGGAATTTTTCTACCAGTTCTGCACAGATTAAAAACTCTTACAATGTTTCTTTACAAAATAACTGCAGTTCAGTCAAACTGAACAAAGTACATTTGGAAACATCGACTGTTCCAAGTATCTGCACACATCATTGATTTATCTAAACCAGAGGTTTCAAGCTGCAGACCAGAATCTGCAGCTAGCAGTGGCGCTGCGGTGGCGCAGCGGGTTAGCGCGCCCCACGTTTGGAAGCCTCAGTCCTCGACGTGGACGTCGCGGGTTCGACTCCCGGTCCCGGCGACCTTTGCTGCATGTCTTCTGCCTACTGTCAAAAATACGAGCCATGACATCTTTCTCATGTATAATGAATCTTCAGCTCTAGTTTAGCATCTTTTCAGTGAAATATTGATGTTTCAGAGTTTGGGTGAACTAACTACAGTGAACCAGTAGAAACAGTCATTTATCCGACTGTTTGATGTTGCTCAGCCTTATAAAGGTTGATGCTTTACAGTGACCAGTTCCACTGTCTTCTCCTTCGTGTCTTTCAGATACTGAAGTCTCCTGCCAGTTCGGAACCGACTGCATCCTGCCGTGCTCGTTTATAAGTGGCAATGAGGTTGTCATCCACTGGATCCTTAATCCTGGTGGCACCAAAGTACAAGTACACTCCTACTACTACGACAAGGATCAGCTGGAACAGCAGGACCAGCGATATAAAGGCCGGACTTCGCTGTACCCTGAGGAGTTCGTTAGGGGCAACGCCTCGCTGCGGCTGAGCAACGTGGAGGTTCAGGACGAAGGCAGAATTCAGTGCTACGCCAGCACCATCAACGGAATCAAGGAGACTTACATCCAGTTAAAGGTTTACGGTACGAAAACATTCAAACACTGGCTTCCCCAAACACTCAGCTGCATTTAGACATCTTTCCTAATGCAGACTGACTGACTCAAAGACTGAAGTCCTTCATCTTGTTAATCTGTGACACATCTTAAAAGCTGCATGTCTACATTGCTGACATAGTCAGTAGGTGCAGTTTAAGACCTTTAAAGGTGATCCATTATACTTCCTTTAACAGGTTCGGGCAGGGCTGTGGCCAAAAAATGCACAACTCATTCTAAGATAATGAGACTTTGCTAGGTCACGCTGCAGTGCCTACTGAATGTGACTTAATAATCTGGAGAGTTTTGAAAGAGCTCATTTTCCAGACACTAAGACACATTAACTTATTGCCAAAAAAAGATCTTGGCTGTTTTAAAAGGCAGAATAGCCTCAATGGAATCATAAAAACATGCAAAATGTGATATTATTTTAATTATAGGTCCCATTTAAAATAAGACTGAAAAAGAAAGAGTGGAGGCAGATGAAATTCAGAGTCCAGTAGACTCTTATAGACTTTTTGAACCATCAGTACAATAAAAAGTCAATATTTTTAGCTCTTATGTTTTTATAGAAACAGACAGAGAGCATCTTAAAGGATGCAGTTCAATGATTTTATTTCCACTTCAGCGTCATAATTCCATTTCCAAGTAGGAAAAAAACCCTAAACGGTAAATTTTATGCCAGAAATTACAGAGAAAACATGGAGGTTTCTCACTAAGCTCTCACTCAAAATCCAACATGGCTGCTGTGTGTCTGAAACATAAACTGTTTCTCATTAAATCATCCAGATATTCCAACATGTCTGTAATTAAACATGCTTCTTTGGAGACTAAATACATAAAGACCATGGAAAATATTCCACTAGCCGACGTTGCTATTGGAAGCTAGCATGTTAGCAAGCACACGAATTGCTTCATGTCTCTTAGAGCTGATACTGACATGTACATACATGTATTATGTTAACACGTGTTCCTGTGAGTCGATTTAAAACCGCTGACACGTCATTCAGAGCTTTGGCATTTTTTAGTCAGAAACTGGTGAAGTTTGAAACTTTATGTTACAAAATCAGTTTGGATTTTAGATAAAACGTTTGTGTTCGCCTGGCTGAGACTTCGGCCTGCACCTGGAAGGATCCGCTGCCAGAAGAGGCTGATAAGGTTTTTGTTCAAGGCTGTGAACTTTAGAGCTGATACTGTGGAAAGTTACAACGTTAAATAAACTGTGAAGCTTCATTAAAACAACAGCGGCTCTCTGAGGCAGGAATGATAAACCAAATAAAACACATTAATAATTCAGAACGAAAGCAGGAAACAACATGAAACACGAAACGGAGTCAAATTTAATCCGACGATTGAAACATGGAGAATGAAAAATTACAACTTTTTAATTTCTCTGGTTGCAAAGTTCATTTTTAACATCAGACATCATTTGACAATTAATTAAGAAAATTCCTCCTGTATGTCGTGTCCTTAGTTACTAATAAACCAAAAAAAAAGAAAAGATCAAGCTTAAATGGTTAAAATATATTTCAAGAATAAAACAGAAAGTAATTATTTCCTGAAACTATGACCAAAGCCTTCAGTAATGTCAGGTCAGGAATATTTCAGGTAACTCAGGAGAGAAGATTCTTTCACTTCCAGTTTGGTGATGGTGTTCCTCAGGGCTCCATCTCAGGAATACTGACATTTAATGCTGACATTAAAGACAAAAAATAAAAAACTGTAGTTATGTCTATGATTTTATTCCTGTAATTCATCTCTCTTTTTTTTTTGTCAATTTGTTTAGTTTCTGGGTAAATAATTATAAATGATCCCCAGACAATAGGAAACATCAAAATAAATAATAAACTGTCAGTAAATCAATCTAAACCACAGAAAAGTATATTGGATGCAACTCAAACTGTCTCTCAAGTGGTTTCCATGGGAACCAAGTTTGGTCTAAATTAGATTTTTCCTTCCAGACGCCAAACTATTTATTTCCTCTGACAGTGACTGGAAACGGCCTGAGAGCGACGAGAAGGAATCAAACAGACTGGAAAACATTTATTTAAGAAACCAGGAACTAAAGCCTGGAAAAGGAACCAAGATGAAATCATCAGATTCAAACCAGAACAGAGAAAATATGAGTTCAGCTACATTAAGTACAAAAGCTGAATATGGCCATATCCAATATAAACTAAACAATATCTGAAGCTGCATCACATCACAGGTTGATGTTTCCACAAATACACCTGGAACTTTTCACTCAGGTTTAAATGTTTGGTTTCAGCTCCGATTCAGGAAGTCACCATCACGAAGTCGGAGAATAATCTGCTCTGCAGTTCAGACGGGATCTACCCTGAACCCAAACTCACCTGGACCTTCAGCTCCGAGTTCAACCCACCGGAAAAACCCAAGATATCAAGAACCGAGTCTCAACTTTACAACATCAGCAGCTACATAACCTATGACCTAAACGGCCGTCAAGATGCTGCAACCTGCAGCGTCAGCACAACGAGAGGCCAGAAGAAAGCCACTGTGATGCAGGAGGGTGGGTGGGAACGTTCCCCTCTGCAGTTCATGTTGCTGCTCGATTTACGCCTCTAGCTGTTAAATCTTGTGTTCATTTACTTTCAGCTCAAAGAAACGTTTCAGCCTCAGAATCAACAGTTGAGTGTCGGAGTCTGGACCCTGATCCGGATCGGATTGTCTGGAGATTCAAGCAGGACGATGTGATCCTGACAAAGAGCCGCGGTGAAGCTTTCCAGGCTTCACCGGACTGGCAGAGGCATGTGAAGGACGTTTCACCACAAGGAACCCTCACACTGATGGACCTGCTGCCCGAACATGAGGGAACTTACACCTGTGAGTCCAGAAACGCCCTGGAAATCGCCATAGCAACCACACCGCTGCATTTAGTAGAAGGTAAGATCCAGAAACATCCAGATTACTGATCCTGATCTCTGGTTTGTAATGAGAAATAACAAGAAGAAAAGATTTTAAATCCGTTTTCTGTGGTTCGTTCAGAGAACCAGAAGCAGAAAACATCATTCTGTTTTCCAAACATGTCTGGAGCGAAGAACCAGATGTAACCCAGGAAATAGCAAACAGATGCTGGACCTTCTGGGTTTTATTTCAGGCCAAATTATCAGAGATTGATACAGCTTGAAAGTTGCAGGAAGCTTCTTGCTTTATGAAAAAACACATTGCCTTCATTTACTGGTTTGTTCACACTATAGCATCCCACAATGCATTGCAACATAAAGACCTTTAGATCAAGCAGTGAACATATATCTGTGTCAGACTGAGGTCAGAGTTCAATCGCACCTTCTACAGTTTATTATGAACAGAACTGACACCAGCTCCTCTCATCGGTCCGGTTGATTGGGTCGGCACCCTGAAGCGATTGATTTGTTTTCACATCAACACAAACAGAACAGAAATCTTTTTAAATGTTCTGAACGCCTCAGGTGTGAAAACTACCGACCTTTGCAACAGAAGAGAAGATAATAGGAGCAGCTGTTGTCTCTGCATGTCTGAGTTATAAATAACTTGCATAAAAATTACAAATGTAAGTTATTTCTTATTTTCCTTCTATTGTAGATAATTCCCACAATTCGACAGGAGTTGTTGTTGCTGCAATCCTCATTGCAGTCTTACTAATTGTTGTAGCTCTGGTTGGTTTCCTCGTGTACAGGAGGTAGGAATTATGTCTACTATTTCCTGTATTTAGTGTTGTTAATATTTCTCTCTATATAAAAAGGTATCAAACTACCATGATTTATGCTTGCTTTCAGACACTGCATGCTCTTCTGACATTTATTTATTTTCCACAGGAGGCAGAGGAGGGATACCCTCTAACATGACAGTGTTGCTGGAAAACCAAACAACTGAAGCAGCTCAAATCTAATAAGTTATTTATCAAACTCCCCTGTTCATCAAGTAACAGAATGTGTTCTGTGTCATTTTGGTTCCTGATTGGGTTTGGAGCTGGAGATGATGAATCAAAACCCGTCCACAAAATCTCACTGCAGCAATCTGTCGTACTTTAACCTTTCACTACGTTGTTCATAAGTTGAGGTTTTGTTAACTTTTTCTCTTCAACCATTTTTCATCCCGTCCCAAAATATTCCCAGGGAAATGTTTTTAGTTTTAACTCTGATCTGTGAATCAGTGAAACATTAAAAAGCTCATAGGGATGAGAAAGTGTTGATCAAATTTAACATTCGACTCAGTAAAGGACCAGCTTTAAATGTGATTTTTTGTAGCTCTGGCAACAAAGAGCTTTAAAATTACATTTAAAACTGAATCTTTGCCTATCATTTTAAAATAACTCTGGTTCTTAATTTGAGTTTACGAGCCCAAAGTTAAAATGCTAAGGAAACATAAAACTTTTAAACGCTGCCAGTTCAAAGTAAAAGCTTGAAAGACTTTTAGAAACCTTGAAGAACTATTGTTTGGATTGCATTGCTCCGTCTCAGAACGGTGAGCACAGACTGCAGCTCCAGGATCCCCTCCGGCCTGGAATCCTCTCTGGATCCTCCAGAATCTCCTTGTGGGAGAAAAGATTTGTCTCTGAGATCTGTTACCGCAACTGAATGAAGAAGGAGCCGATGCAGAACAGGACAGGCTGGCAGAACCTTGAAGAGACTCTGAGCCAAAGCTCTGTGGTGCTGTGACTGGATTCAATATGTTTAAACACTTTTTGCACTGTAAATAATGAAGGATTGTATTTAGTTGTCATCTACCTCATTTTTAAAAAACACGATGAAGAATAAACATTATTTTCTGCTTTAACACTGGGAGAACAAAACCTAAGAATGTATAAAAATATCAGTTTAAAAGCTACAGTTGCTGCTTGTAAATCGACATCATTGGTAAAATTTGCACTTTCTGAAAACGGATCCATCTGGTGTGAAAGGATGAAAATATCTACAGCAGATCAGCAGCTGTAATGGAATATTTACTATTTATCCAGAAACGTGCAATACTTTAATGTTTTACAGAAAAACTGTTAAATGAAGATAATTTGACTGATTGTTAAATGTTTTTGTCTCTGTATGTTTTATTATTTTATGTCTTTATACACTTTGAGTTTTTCTGTTTACTTTAAATCTCTGAATTGCTGAAAGTTTCATCTTTAATGTTTAATTCTGTTTTCCCTCTGCAGATATTTGATTTAGTTGCTTTTTAAATATTATTAATATTTCCGATGAGCCTCTGGCCATGACCCTAATCTCTATGCATTCAGCTCCGGACTCCAGCCGGGCCGCACCAGAACTCTAAGGGTCCGACCATCAAGGTGAACAGGTTGATCAAAGATTAGGATTAAGATTATCTCAATCCTAAATAATTTGGGGTTTACTTGCATGATGTTGCTTTAATTATAGAGTTTTAAATGATCTTCCTCATCACATGGCATTTTATTTATTTTTATCTGAAAGCTGAAGGTTTTAAACAATAAATAAATAAATGAAAAGCTGCAGCTTGTTTTACCCAAAGTTACTTGGTTGTGCAATAAAATCACCTGTAAAATATGTAACACCGCCCCTTTAAGAGCAGCTTCAATCTGCTCTTAAAGGGGCAAGACACGATCTTTGCTTTAACTCTACGGTTTAAATAAATACAGACATGGAAATGTTTCACTTCAGGATATTTTTGCATATATTACATTTCAGTTTTAATTACATAATCAATTATATTAAATCTGTTGATATGCTGCTGATCAAATTCATCGCAGAAAAGAAAAGGTGAAGAAAAAAAAAGAAAAAAGAAAAGATGTCACTGAGTCGAGTTGTTCCCGCGTCTCTGGATGAAAACCCAGGAAAACTCGGACACTCAGTCACACAGCAGTCAGATATCAGATATCAGCTGACGTCTAAAAATACCCCCACCTGCCAGAGTCAGTCTAAGGCAGGGGTGGGCCATCCTGGTCCTCCAGGGCCGGTGTCCTGCAACTCTTAGATGTCTCCCTGGTCCAACACAGGATTAAATTTCCTCAATTTCAGAAAAATGAGGGATAAGTTTCTACAGAAATATATTGTATTTTATTAAAAGTGACGGAGGTGGGCGGAGCCTTTGACCCAGAGGTCAGGAGGTCATGACCCGAAGGCCCAAATATTGACTCAGGTGTCAGAAGTGAGTTTATTACAGGAAGGTGTGAATCCAACGTGTTGAAAAAGCAAAACATTTAAAAATATTCAGGTCAGAGTTCACACCGATTAGAGCGGTTGACCTTTGACCCCATGAACAAAAAGCTGCAACATTTGAGTGAAATATTGTGCAAATATAAAATAAATGACAAAAATCTGACAACGAAACTGAAGGTTGGACTTTTCATGAACATCATGGCCTGAATCTGAAAACTGAGAACCAACGTTTAGCTGATTATGATTATTGTGGCTTTTCTCATATTTCCATAAATATCCAGTAAGTCTTTATTCAGGAACAGGTCGGGCATCCAGACCTGCTGCTTTTATTATCGTTTCTTTAGCTAGGTTTAAACCAGCCTTCCTGATCTGAATCAAATGCTCTTCCTGCTGCTGCAGAGGCTGAAGCTGCTGATAGTTTTTGTTTCTCTGGTTTGTCTCTGAACAACAACATGGCCGCCGGTTCATCTCACCAAACTGGTTCCAGTTTGGTGAGATGTTTTCAGTCTCCGTCACGCCTTTTCTTCGCCGTCAGCTCAGCGTCGGCTGAGATCCGACCGGACGATGACGGAGCTGAAGGGTGTCGTGTTTTGGGGCGTCGTGACGTTTTTCTGGACTTTCTGTAGAGGAGGTGAGAATAATTTACAGCTTATTCAGATTAACGTTAATCCAGCTTCACCTGCTTTTATTGGGATGTTGGTTTCAAAGCAGAGAATGAAACAGACAGAAAGCAGGAAACAGCAGGTCAAATGATTTTACTGATATAATAATCATTACCTCCCACTGTGAGACTCGTCGGAACGTCTAAGACAATTATTTTGAAATAAAAATGATATGAATCACAAGTTAAACCCGAATAATATGCATGTTTGGTGTTATTTAACATAAATTAAAAATATTTCTACTGTTACAAACCAGTGATCTCAGAGTGAACCAACAAACTAAACCAACTAACTAAACCAACAAACTGAACCAATCTGAAAATATTCCTTCAAAATCACAAACAAACAGGAATTAAAATGATCACAGTGCTTTGATATGAACCCCAGATTAACATGGATTTTATTAAACTGGGTCCAAACAGCAGCTGGTTGTTGAGAAACAAATAAACAGTAAAAGGATCAATTTGAGGATTATTACAGGAATGTTATTTTTATTTCATTATAAAACTGTCAGAGCTCAAAGTGGAAACAGCAGGCAGGTTAAAACAACACAAAACAAACAAACAAACAAACAAACAAACAAACAAAACAAATCAAACAAACAAACAAACAAACAAAACAAATCAAACAAACAAACAAACAAAACCTGCCAGAGGAAATAAACTGGACATGAAACAGACGAGGTGCTGCCATCTAGTGTTTAATTATTGAATTTGCCATTGCTTTGCTGCTTTGCTGCCTGGCAGGTAAAAAACCAGTAAAAACATAAAATCTGACCACATTTTGTTTAGTTCCCTGTACAAATATCTTGAACAAGACAAAACTAACTGACAGTAACTTGTTTTAATGTCAGTAATTCTTTAATATTGATTTTTATAGAAAAAAAAAAATTTTCACTCCCAACTTTGGAAAAATGTTTTGTTACAAGAGGAACTAATAATTTTTCATCAATATTAAGAATCTATTGACTTTAAAAAACTGTTTCATGTTGAAAGGTTATTAGTTTAGTTTTGTTTCAATAAGTTGTTTTCACTCAAAACGACCAAAAATATTTGATAAGATTTTATTTTCTTGCAGTGATAAATCAGTATTTCTTTATACTTCCAGATGCTGGTTGTGCATTTTTTCTGTATAAAACTAGAAAAGCAGAAATATAAAATGCATTTCCATGCTGAACATGTCACTGCAGCTGTTTTCTGTCTGATGCAGACAGAAGCGTCTCCTGCGTGTTCAGTGACGTCTGCGTCCTGCCATGCAGCTTCCAGCCGGCCGACGGTCCGGCGGTCCACTGGACTCAGCTGGCAGCAGCAGAATCCGCCGTTCATTCTTACTATGACGGCAGAGACCAAGTCCAGCACCAGAACCAGAACTTCAGAGGCCGGACGTCTCTGTTTGCGGACAAGGTCGCCACAGGAAACGCCTCCCTGCTGCTGAGCGCAGTGCAGGTCCAGGATCAGGGCCGATATGTGTGCAGCTGCAGCAGCGCAGCAGGAACCAGGCTGGAGTTCATCACAGTGTCGGTGGACGGTGGGAGGATTTCAGCATCTCCATGGAAACATGGAATAAATGTGACTTTTCAGTAACATGAGTTTGATTAAAGTCAATAATTCCTTCAGATTGAGATTAAAGTCCTGGTTGGAGCTGGCAGATTATTCCACTTGTAACATGGAGAAAATGTCTCTTTATAAGTGGAATAATCCACCAGTGGAAACTGATTTTCACTCATTTATTGACATAAACAAACATCCTGCAGTAAATTATTTTTTTTTATTTCAAAGGCTCTGAAATTTTTGCTCTAGAAAATAAAAACATTCTTTGGTGTTTCTGGAACAAAATGTCTCTGCAGCTCCGGTGAAAACGGTCAACCTCCAACAAGCAGGGAACCGGGTCATCTGCAGCTCGGACGGGATCTACCCAGAACCGAACCTCACCTGGTCCACCGAGCCGCCGACCGAATTCGTCCTGCAGAGCTCGACTCTGCTGCAGCGGACCGAGCAGCAGCTGTTCAACATCAGCAGCTTCCTGCAGGTTCCGGACAACGACACGGACCTGACCTACGTGTGCACCGTGGGAACCCGCACGAACCGCCGGACCCGCAGGCTGGAGAACCCGGAAACTGCAGGTGATTCTTTCAAAGAGGTCTAAAAGCTGAAATGAAACCCAGACGTGTGGATCGGAACCGAACCTGCTGTGTGTGCAGGTCGGGTCCAGGGCGCCGGGATCGTCGCTGGAGTCATTTTGGTGTCCATGTCAACAATGGCGGTTCCGTTCTTTGTTGAAAAATGTACGAAGGTAAGTTTGAGTGAATAAATACATAATTATCAACAATATTTATATATTTATGTTGAAATGTCTCTTGGGAGCAATAAAGACTTTTAGAAGTTAAATTCTTCATTTGTTGGAACAAATAGTTCTGATGATGTTTCTGTTTCCCTTCAGTCCAGGAAGTCCAAACGACCCCAGCAGCAGAACATTTTCATAGAAGAAGAACCAGAGAGCGGACCAATCAGCAGCCAGCGGTAAACCAGCTGCACTGGGAACTGTGCGCGTTTCCCAGTTTTTCACTTTGGTTCTGTTGAGTTTTGCGGGACTGAAGTCTCGTTTCTTCTCGCAGGATCCTGGAGGAAACTCAGAGTCTCCACCCACAGGAAAACCAAACGGCTTAACTTCACCTGGGTGGAGCTGAAAACGAGCTGACCTCCCTGGATGATGGACCCGATGGTCTGAGAGCAGCTTCAGGGAAACTGAGCCGGAAGGACCCACCCACCAGAACCAGAACCAGAACCAGAACCAGAACCAGAACCAAAGTGGTCCATCTGAACCAGAACTCTGAGGCCTAAATGAACTTTCTGACCTGCTGCTGTCAGAACCAGCAGAATCATGTTTATAATTCTGCTGTAAAACCGTTGAACTGATGTCAAGATGAGGCTGAATTGATAAATTTCAGCTTTTTAACATTAAAATGTTAAAACTGCAGAAACAACCAGTCAGAACCTGAGGAGCTGCAGCTCTTCCTGGTTCAAAACCTTTTACTGCAGATCCAAACTGGATCCGAAGGTAAAAACCTGAAGTGATTTATTGTGATGAATAGATTTTATTTTTCTTGTATTAAATGTGATGGTGATAATTTGAGTGACTCTGAGCTGCAGTCAAATAAAAAGTGAAACCAATAACCAGGGTGGGTGGATCAGTTTCTCTAATCTGATCCGTTTCCATGAAGTCATAATCCCAGCAGGCAGGCAGGCAGCATGAACTGGTCCAGTAGCTGGGACCAGTAGCTGGGTCCAGTAGCTGGATTTAAAAAGACAAAGTCTTTTTAAAGAATTTAAAAAGACAAAGTCTTTTTAAATTCCACAAGCTGGTCTTGAACCAAGAACCCTCAGAACCCCAATCCAAGTCTCTATGCATTGCGCCAACCGAGCACTTACACTTGTATTTGCTCAAACTTGTACAAGTACCTCAAAGTCAGTCTTCAATGTTAAAGTTTAAAACTCTATAAAGAGTGTTTTTCAGACCATTCCACAAGCTGGTCTTGAACTAAGAACCCTCGCATCCCCAATCCAAGTCAGTGAGCCAACAGAGCACTTACACCTCTATTCGCTCGAAATTGTAAGAGTACCTCCCAAGTCAGTCTTGCGGGACTCGTCTTTTTAAAGACTTTAAAAAGACGAAGTCTTTCATCCAAAACTCACTTTCTGGTACTTGTAGAACTTCAAGTGAGCTGAAGGGTAGGTGTATTGTTGGCGCAGTGGATAAAGACAAGGTTTACGGTTCCGAAGGGTCTGAGTTTAAAGCTTGCGTGAGGAATGTCAGAAGCGGAGACTTTATCAGGGTCTGTGTCAGCTGGACTACCTACTCCCTGGCATGAGAATTTCCTCACATGCTGGGGAGATGATACTTTTAAAAAGTTAAAACTCACTGCTCCTCCCACCTGTCTAGGCGGACCCTCCCTTTCATGTCAGTGATACACAATGCACTTCTGACATTCCGCAAGTGGGTCTTGAACTAAGAACCCTTACAACACCAATCCAAGTCTCTAATATATTTCTGACTTGCTTTTAATAATGTTGGTAACTTTGGTTTACACAGCTGATAAAAACATCAGATTGATGGTTTTTATTATTTGGTTTATTAATTGTAAGCCTCAAACATCAAATTAATTAAAATAAATATCACACTTTGTGTAATTAATTAACACAAGTTTCACCTTTTGAACCGAATTGCTGAAATAAATTATTTTTTTCAATGCTATTCTAATACTCATCATGAGAAACGGCTGACCTTTAACCTTTCAGCCCACAGAGGAAGTCTTGCTGCTTAGAGTCTTGTGTAACAAACGGAGATGAGGGGATGCGGTGCAGCAGCGCCACCTGGTGGTAGCCAGAGGAAAATACGATGAAGGCGCTGCAGTGTGGCTGATTTTGGAGAACAGGTTCATCTTCCTGAAAAATCATTCTCTGCTTTTCTGATTCCCCGGAATACTAAGGTACATTATTTCCAAAACATACTTCCCATTGAGAACCCGAAAAAACTCGACACATGAACACGCAAAAAGCACGTGGCAGCATGCAGTGTGCATACCACACCTGCAGGGGGCGGTGAAACGTTGTCCCAAATTTAACTGCAGTTAACAGTTAACATTGGCCTGCTTCTTCTGAAAAGCAAATTTTACTTCTCAAATAAGATGATCATTTATAGATTTGTTTTCTACAAATATCCAACGATTTTGTTAGGTTTGAAAGTTAAATTTAAATTTTCCAATTTATTATTGAGCAAACCATATAGGAAAAGACACCAAAATGTTATTGAAAGTGTTAATATAAGGCATATGCCATACTTTTCAGATTTGTTGCTTAAAGATATAGGAAATCCTGCACCATCCAACATTTTTCTTCCACTTTACAATAATACATTGAGGTAAATTACATTTAAATCCAATAAAACCCAACTGAAGATAAAGGTTGTGAACAGAGAAAATTATAACATTTTTGTATTTGTATTTTCTGTTATTCATTGGATTATTTGACTCTAATTTGTAGGAGGATGGAAGGCGGAGGGGATAATTTACTATTATAATACTTGCATTTTTATTCCAAAAGGAAATTAAATATTGTAATAATTCATATTATTCAAGTATCTTCAAAGCATGCAATTATTCAATTGAAACTACTAAAATCTGCATTGTTAATGTATCTAAGTTTGTATCGCTTCTTAATGAAAAACCGTTGTTTCTAAACGTTATTGAGAAACAATGCGGATGCTTGGAAGAGCCAAAGGTTGAATGAACACTGATGCTAACTTTAGCGGCTAGCCGCACAGCAACTAGTCGGATCCCAAACACTGGTATATTTCCTGGAAGTACTGCCATAAAAACACATTTTACTGCGTTCATTTATATACCTAAAATAGTCATTATACTTTAGTTTTTCTGAGAAAAACTAATATTTTATAGATACTATTATATATTTTGTACGGTAACTCACTATATCCGGTGTCCACTCTTATTTTGAAAGGTTGTGCTACCGACGCCCCGCTCGCTGTGTTCCGTTTCCGTCGTATCTTATAACCGGTTCCCCCCCCTCCTACACACGCTGGGAAAGCAACATGGCGGGGTCCTGGTGGATGTGCTGCCGGAGGTTGAATGGGGGCTGTACGACCTCCGGTTTAACCGAAACGCTACGGTGTTTTAGCGGACAGTCTGCGTACTCCTCCGCATCCCCTCCGGGTAGGCCGTCCTGGAGCTCCACACCGAGGACGCAGGTGAGTTTGAACCTGACAGGAAGTGGTCAAACCCGGGAAGGTCATTGAGGCAGCCCGGTCCTCCTCCTTCAGCGGTGGTTCCGATCCTCAAGTTACCGCTGTTTCCTTAAGGATTTTATCACATTTTGTTTGCTAAAATAATCTGTTTAATTTCTGATTCATTCAAGAAGTGAATCTGTGTTTTATTTATACTCATTACACACCTAGAGTTATATATTCCGAGTGTTAATTTGCATTGTTGTGACTCATGTTTAATAAAATCCCAGGAAATGTAGTTATGAGTCCAGTAGAAAAGATGATTTAAATACAAAAATAAAAAATTCTACCACATTTTCTTCCTTCACTTAACTTTCAAACTTCAATGAGGATTTTAACTGTTTATAATGTAAAACCCAACAAATTAGAATAAAATCTTACATTTTATTTCAGTAATTCAGTTAAAACAAAATTATTTGGATCATATAGATCCATTACACACAGTCATATTTTAAGAAGATCATTTCTGTCAGTATTGACTAAAATTTTAATTAAGCTTTCTCATAAGATTAGATTACCAGGCACCAATTAAAAACATTTTTTAATCAAGCTGTCCTTCCACTAAACTTTCCATTAATATTCTGAAATTCAACAGACATCACATAGAGTTTAATTTGCAGCTGTTATTTATAACTGCCATATAAATCATGTTTCTACTATGTTTGCTGTCTTTCAGAGGAGGCCACTGTTTCCTGCACAAATCCACTCCAAAGCTCTTAACCTGAATCCCTCTTTACTCAGGTGAGTTGTGCCGCTGAAGCATCGCTTCTTCTTCTTTGTTTTGTTTACGTTTGTGAAGTCGGTGCGTTTTTCTCTTCACAGACGCCGCTCTAGTTCGCTGTGTCCGACGTTACAGTCTTGCGGCTGCAGGACGACGCACAGCGACGCAAAGCTGAGGGACCCTTTTATGTTAGCGCAGAAAGACCTGACGAGTTTATATGACGACATTAAAAAGGTGAGTTTAGCATCTACTTTAGAGAAAATAATGGAATAATAAATAGTAATGAGATACTTCCTGTTCTTTCCGTCTATGATGAGTTTTTGAAGATACTTGGACGATTTATGACAACATTTAGTTTCTTAAAAGTATTTTGTGTTTGTTTTTCAGAGTCTTATCGTATCTAATGGTTTCTTGTTGCGTCTCACAGGAACTGTTCATGGCTAAAACGGAGCTAAAGTACCTCTGCGATTACTATTTTGATGGTCGGGGCAAAGCGATCCGACCGATCATCGTCATCCTGATGGCGCGGGCCATGAACATCCACAGCAACAGAGCCGGGTAACGATAGACACTCAATCCTGCATTAAAAACGTTTTTTAAATCCGAATGTCTTTCAATATTATTTTCTGAGCTTTTTTTTTTTGCTGTGCAGCTTAAAAACGTTGATTGAAGCTTAGTGGGAAGTCTCGGGTTGTACTTCACCTTGTAATAAATCAAGTTATGAGGCATAAACGTGTGATTTTATTTGATTTCCTGTCCTCTGCTGCCTGCAGGGATCTGCTCCCAGGTCAAAGGACGATAGCGATGATTTCTGAAATGATCCACACCGCCAGCCTGGTGCACGACGACGTGATCGACGGATCCGACGAGCGGAGAGGGAAGAAGTCGATCAACGACGTGTGGGGGGAAAGAAAGGTTTGATTTCCTGCAAAATCAGGAAACTTGACTTTTATTTCTTGCTCCCTTTCCTCCTTTACTCCCTCACTTGTTTCCTTTCTTCTTTCTTGTTACCTTCCTTTTCTTACTTGCTCCCTTTCTTCCTTTATCTCCTTTCATTCCTTGTTTACTTCCTCTCATTTTTTGATTCTTCCTTTCTTTTCCTTCCTATCTCCTTTTATTTGCTTCCATCCGTCAGTCCCTTCATTTTTTCATCACTTCTATCCTTTCCTGGCTTGTTTCCTTATTTTCTCCCTTCTTCTTACCTTCCTTCCGTTACTTGGTCCTGTTCTTTCTTTGCTTCTTTCTTCTGTTTCCTTCCTCCATTTATTCTTTTTTTTCTCCCATCCTTTTCTCCTTTTCTTTGCATCCTTACTTGCTTCCAGGAATGAAGATCTGAACTCAGCTTTTTGTCCCTTCCAGGCCATCTTAGCTGGAGACTTCATCCTCTCGGCGGCCACCATGGCGCTGGCTCGCATCGGGAACAGCGCCGTGGTGAAGGTCGTCTCCCAGGTCATCGAGGATCTGGTGCGAGGTACGTCCAAAACGCTCCACATCTTCGTCGTTTTGATGGCTTCGACTCACTTCCTGTTTTGTTTTTTGTTTGTTTGTTTGTTTGTTTTCCTTCCAGGCGAGTTTATGCAGCTCGGCTCCAAGGAGAATGAGGACGAGCGATTCAAACACTACCTGGAGAAAACCTACAAGAAGACGGCGAGTCTGATGGCACACAGCTGTAAAGCAGTATGTACGTTCAATAAATCAATCAATAAATCAAGTTTATTTGTACAGCACGATGCAGCAACAAGGCAGTTCAAAGAGCATGAAAACTAGTAGCAAACATTACATGTATCGTCATCAATTCACATCAAAATGATGATCAATATTCCAGTCATTAAGAATCAACAGGAACTTTAAACAGGTGGGTTTGATTTGTCCAGACTTCAGGTCCAAAGATAATAACTTCAGTTTTGTTTCTGTTCACCACTGATTTGTTCAGAGTGACATCATAATGTAGATCTGAGCATCATCTGCGTAGCTATGGCAACTAATCTGGTTTCCTGTTGTAACCTGATCATATTGATTCAGAGTCTGAGGGAAATCTGTCTTTCTGTTTCCCACTGATTGTCGTCTGTTTCTGCTCATCTCAAGGTTTCCATTCTGGTGAACTCTGACCCGGAAGTCCATGAAATAGCGTACCAGTACGGGAAGAATGTCGGCATCGCCTTTCAGGTAATCGATACTCCATGTTTTAAGGGTTAAACGTGGAAAAGTCGGGTTCTGATGTGTGGTTTTCGCAGCTGGTGGACGACGTGTTGGACTTCACGTCGGGCGCCGAGCAGCTGGGGAAACCAGCAGCCGCCGACCTGAAACTGGGTCTGGCAACCGGGCCGGTTCTGTTCGCATGTCAGCAGGTGAGGCAGCAGAAAGCAGTTTCCATTTAAAGAGCAGCCAGCGAATCAGAATGGACATTCTTTAATTAAAAAAAACAACAACAACTTGTTTCTAGTTCCCTGAGCTTCACGCCATGATCATGCGACGCTTCAGCTCCAAAGGAGACGTGGATCAGGCCTGGCAGTTCGTCCTCCAGGTAGGACGGCGAAAAGTTTGGAAAGTGATTAAAGAAATCACTCAAGTTTACATTAAAGAAATAAATCAACTTCCTTTACTAAGCCCTTCATTAATCAATTCCACCCTGATTTTTGGTAATTTACAGCTGATTTAATACAGATCATTTTATTGTTTTATAGTTTTGATTGTTTCATATGTTGATACTCACAAGATAAATGGATAGATTCATTTTTTCCTGCTATATTTGCACTTAATTTCCACCAAGAATGACCTTAAAAGTATCAGTAATATTTTAGTTCTGTTTTTCTTATTAGGTTGGTCTCTGTGCTTTTAAAAAATAAAAACCTATTCATCTTCTTTTTACAAAATCTTCTTAATATTTTAATCCTAAAAAAAGGTTTCTTTCCTGTTCCAGAGTGACGGCGTGCAGCAGACTACTTACTTGGCGCAGCGATACTGCGAGGAAGCCATCCGACAGATCAGCCGGCTTCGGCCGTCTCCGGAGAGGGACGCCCTCGTCCGGCTCACGGAGATCGTCCTCAGCAGGGAAAAGTGACGCTGCCGCGAGGCGTCCGTCTCTCTCTTCAGGCAGCTAAATGCAGAACAAACTTGCCCTGCTGCCATGTGGGACAAAAACATTGAGGAAGGTTGGATTGGAGCGATTTGTTGGAGAAATAATATATTGAGTTAAAAGTCGCTTTATCTGTGGCGGAGAGGGCAAGTTACGATTTATGGAGGTGATTTCAGAGGAAACCTCAGACTTAAACCTTCGTCTTGTACTGTAACCAACAGCCTCACACGCCTCAAAACGGGGAACCGGGCCGTTTGAGCCGCGGAGGATGTTGGGGAAAAAATCTGTAATTCCACAACGTGATGAAATCGCCGTCATTGTCTGTCTGATTGTGACATCTTTGGATCCGTCCAAACCTCAAAGGCCAAACTGTGTGTGCGTTTTACACTCTGAACTTTTCTTAAGTGTCCTGTAACAACAAAAGGCCTTACCACCAATGACAGTGTCTCAATAAACCAACTGCTTACGTTTCGGGTTCGTTTTTTATTTCGTCTGATTGAAAAAAAAAACCTCCCTCTGAATCGACGCTCGGCTTCGTGAATGCTGAAGTGCTAACGTTTGTATTTACAGCTTCTGATTTCTCCTTCCACCCCCGAATAATCACAGACAAACAAACTTGTACGTAATAATCGTTTATTATAAAAGACTGTACATTAATTTCTCAATCAACATATATCTACAAATGAGCAGATTCAGTACTTGGACTCATAAATTTGGGAAATGAAAAGAAGGCGGCGACAATCCGAAAGCCGACAAGGTGATTCCTGAGTGACGCCTGGTGTCGGGTTTTATTGAGCGGAGACCCGCGGTCGTCGCTGCTTCGAGGAAACCGAGGAGGTATTAGTAGTTCGGCCTGGATTATTGAGTCTGAATTGTCTCACGGCAGTGTCGGAGGGGGCCGCCGCAGATTAGCCTGAATCCAGCAGCGACGGGAGGCTGATTCGAGATGGAGGACAGTCTGAATGCTACATTTTATTCCAAAACGGGGAAGAAGCCAGAATCCTGTGAGAAAACATGAAGCTTTGAAGCAAATGCAGAAAGAAATAGAAGAAGCATTTTGTATCCACTTGAATCCTATTTTAGAAGAATTAGGGCTTCAACTAGCAATCGTTTTAGTACTTGGAATATTCTGACAATTAATTGGGATAAAATAATTAGCACATTCTGCAGGCTTTTCTTTTAGCCACTTAATCCTTTTTAAGAATATATAAACTAAGAAATTCATTGAGATGCCTAAATATTAGCATTCCTTTAATGAATGCTTGATCAGTTGTAGCTCATTTTTCATCTGCAATTCAAAATATACTTTTATTAACTCAGCCCTTTCTGCTTGACTTATTAATAAGATGTAGGGCTAATCTGTTTACAAATATTTTAATCAACCAATTAACTGGATAGCTCTGGATTTTTGCCCTAATTTGAACCCAGCGAAGCTAAAATGAGTTTGAGAACAGATTTTATTCCTAAATACAAAATACTTTAATTTTTATAGTTTTGGCTCTCAGCAAATGATCTTGAATTACTTATTCCAGTTCACAATTAATCAATTACTAAATTAATTGATTTAAATCAAGTCATGATTAATCATTTCTATTGTAAAAAATTGACAATATCTTAATGAAAAATACTTTGAAGTAAAACTTACTGGATGTTTGTGCTGTTATGTGCTATTAAATTAGAATGAAAGCAAAAACGATGAATAGTTGCATAAGTTTTTCATTTTGATTAATTTGCGTAATTTATTTTTGATTTCAGTGCATCACCATCTATAGTTTGTACGGTTCTTGTCTTCTTTAATGGAGGACAAGGGCCACACAGAATAATTCAACGGGCTGCAAATGGCCCCCCACCCACACTTTGGACACCCCAAATCAAAAGTAGGTGTACAAACGATAAATTAGTTTGCTGTTTTTGTCCTAAAGTTTCCAGCAAATACCATAAAGCAGAGATACTTCAATACTTTTAAAAGACGACAAATCTCTGGCTCACAGTGTTGCACATCATCTAAAAAGGATATGTAAAATAAACTGCTTGGGTCTGAATTTTCAATTGTTAAACGACTGCAAATAGTGAAGTTTCTGCTACTGAAATGACAATAATTCAACATAAAAATGGACTTTAGCCCAATCAGCTGCTAGTTTGAGTGAAAACTTGATGCTTCCGTCTCATCTCGAATGAGCTTAACGTCTTGATGCTTCATAAAAAGATTCAAATTCATAAAAACAAAAACTCAATTTATTTATTTTAAGATTAAGTACAAAAAAAAAAAGGAAAAATCCCATGGAAAAGTTTGTAAATTGGCTTCAGAGTAAAAACTTCAGTGATTTCGACAATCAAATAAAAAAAAAACAAAAAACATTTACAACATAATTGAAGCAAAGTGGCAAAAAACTTAAAAGATTACATCAGATTTTCATGCTTTGATTCTTTAAAATATCATTTACAGTGTTTTGAAATCAAGCCGTCTTGTGTTTGTTTTCCTGTCTGGGCTCAAAGGAACAGCAATCGACTCTGACGTTCGCCGTTTTCACAGATTTCTGCGAAAAAACAAGCCCATGTTCTGAACCGATACTTTGCCTGAAGGTGCTTTCCTTTCCTTCGCTCATCTGAAAAGTCTTTAATTAGATCATCTTTGTTCAGGAGAAATGTAGAAATGCCACCCACCAATCCCTATCACACCATCTAAATAGATATCACTTATATTATTTGCATTCAGTAAGAGAGAAAACATTCTGCCATTCTTTAAAAAAAATAAAATAAAATAAAATCGGGATCATATGGTTATTTCTATGCATCTGCTGCTGCAGCTATCAGTCTGTCACCGGGTTAGGATATGACTGAATAAATAGGACTGGTTACTGCCGGGTGGCTTCACTCGGCGTAGTGCATGATGCTCTCCACGTAGTTGCCGGGGAACAGGCCGGTGACGCCGTTGCAGACGCCCTCGAACCAGCCGTCGTCGTTCTTCTTCACCACGTAGATGATGGCGCCCTCCATGAACGTCAGCTCGTCCTCCTTGTCCTGGGTGTAGTCGTAGATGGCCACCACTGCAGGAGCAGGACGAGAGGCTGTGAACACGTTGCCGTGACGACCGTAGGCTTCAGCTATACAGTTGTGAACATAACGCGCTGAATCTTAAACGTGCACGTAATGTATAAGAGAAAAAGGAACAGTGTGCTTTGCTACTAATTGTCAACATTATGACAATTAGATAAGGTCAGAGAAGAGTTTTAATTAAAAAATAAAAAAATAAAACAGAGGGAAGTCGGTCAGTTATGCTAGCTTGACTATGACAACCTCAGCATGTAGATGTGCTGCAGAATTCAATGTTTCAGTTCGATTGAATAAATAAAAAAAGTCACAACAAACCGACTAAACAAATCATGAGTAGAGCAAATGTTTAAACTAGGTAATCAACCACCAGAGTGTAGCTTAGCTAATAGCAGCAGTAGCTAACGTACCGCATCAATCACTTAGTAATTGTCGCAAAATGACAAAACTGCAAAGGACTGAATTCTGTTCTTTGTGTGGGAAATGTTTGCGTGTTTTTTGAATCGTGTTACATTAGTGGTGGTGTCAGTTGCTATGGCAATGGGCACGTATGTAAACAGAGAGCGAGAAAGAAAAAGGCTAATATTTCTGTAGCTGTCAGGGGTTAAATATGCTCTCTGTGAAAATTATTGATGGATGAATGAATGAATGGAAGCTGCACTGATGGACTTTCTTTTAATGAAAGAATTAAAAGAAGAATGAATGGCTGCAAGGACAAAACGGTTGGATGACTGGATGAACGAATGCTTGGATGGACCAGCATGAATGATGCATGAATGGATGAAATTCGTCCATTTCTGGACCTGGAAAACCCTTAAATGAAACTACAAACTCCAATCCCAATCATATAAATCTCTGTCACTAAGCTGCAGATCAGATGTTAACAGAGGAATCCTGAAGCCAACCTTTCTCTATGTAGTTCTTGGGGGCCCACTGCGGGTCTCCGTCGGCGTACGGGTCGTCAAACTTCAGGACGGTGGCTTCTTCGTCCTCGTAATCCACTGGAGGAGGCGGTGGCGGTGGGGAGTCGTCAAACATGGGGAGGTCATCCGGCGGCGGGGGCGGCGGAGGAGTTGGGGTGTCTGCTACTGTTGGACAGTCAGAAGTTAGCAGTGAAAACTTGATTTATAGTCATAAAACAGGATGAGGAGGGCGGCAGAGGGATCATGCAGAATCATTCAGGAATGCACCAACATGCAGAGGGAGAGGTGTTCATATCCGGTGAGCAGGCTCCAAGATATTAATACAAGTCGTTTAATATTTTTTAAATGTTCTCAGACATGCACATATGTTGTTTTATTTACTTCTGAAACATTCAAAAGAATCCAGGTTATGTTTCAATTAAATTATGTTTATTTTACCATTTTTTTGTGACTTTTAATCAACTTGAGATTAATGGTTTACTAAATTAAAATGACTTCCAATATTTTAGACCTTCTTTTAGTGTAGTTTTAGCCGTTGGTATAGAATCAAAGAGTCTAAAGAGTGGAACCTTTATTCGGTTCCGTTTTGAAATATAAACACTCGAACTCATTAACTTCCACCTGAATATCGCTTCTGAACCCAAAATTACTACAAAGTTGAGGATGGGAAATTTCAAACATGGTGCCAATGACGGCTGATTTTTAAAGCTGTCGTGAGTTAAAACAAATAAAGTTTTAACATTCATTTAAGAGAAAAAATAAATCTACGTTTGAAACTGGTAGAGGTTCAGTTCATCCTTAGCTGCCATACATCTTTATTATTCAAAACTACAGAAATGCTAGAAAAGCGATGCATGCATCTAACAACTATGTGTTTATAAAAAGAGGACAGAACTTTCCAAATGTGCTGCAAAGACACAATAATGAGGCATCAGAGTCATAAAATGCACTTTGCATGCGGAAAAAAGCTGAAATAAGTGGGAAGTAACCGAGAGTAGCCTCTTCACTTACTGCTCTCCTGCATCCTGGCCACAAAGCCAGTGAGAGGTATCTGTGGAGTCAGCTGGGGCATGGGGGGAGGAGGAGGAGCGACAGACACTGAAAGCCAGCAGAGAGAGGACAGGAAGGCGAAGAGAGGCGAAAAACAGAGACAGGAGCCCGTCAGTCATCGAGTTCAACCCGCTACTCAGAAAACACACCAGAAAAGCGGCGCTAAAAGAGCTCACATTTTCTCTTCTGATTTATTTATTTGTTTTGTTTTAATCTCTGGATCACATTCAGCAACAGTTGAAAAGTTCAGACTGTGATGAGATTTCAGGGATCACTGGGGTCGGTGGATAAACTGCGGATTATGTTTGAATTCGGTCAGATTGTTTAAAAACAAAAGGTGACTGTTATTATTCACCACAAGGGGGCGCCGTTTCTCCACAATTCTGACTGGACAATATATGTTGACATAAAGGGCGACAGCAAGAAAACACATTTGAATACCGGAAGAAAAAAATAGGGAGATTAATGTTGGATTTAATAATTTAGTAAAAACTAAATGCAAACTATAATTTTAATTCTGTTTCACTTCATAATAATGACTAGAATCCATGATCCCAAAAGTGAATCTATCAATTTATACCATATCTGACTTTACACAATGCAAATAAACAAATAATTCCTTTTGTAGAAAACATTTTTCCAAAACTAGCTTTGTTTAAAGTACTTATATCAACTCAGTCCGGGCCTTTCGGTTCAACCTAATGTCAACACAGTGTAGGGCTGATCTGTTTATGTTTTTATTAATAATTACGGAGCAAAAGGTGCTTTATAGATTTGAAATACAGAATTTGAACCACTTGAAGCTACAATAGTTATTTTCCCATCTTAAATGCAAAATGTATATATTTTTGTAAAGTTGTGGCTTAATCTGCTCTGATTTGCCTTTTAAATCTACATATTTCAGTTAATGATTATTAAATTAGTTGATTTCATTAATCAATTAATCATGATTAATCACGACTAATCGTTTCAGCCCTATTTATTATGAAAACATTGATTGGAGGTAAAGTTTAAAGGATTTCCAATATGTTTAAATGAAAAACCAAGCAAGAAAATATGAGAAGAGTAGTGCTCTTTCTTTAAATTTGTGGATATTAGAGGTTACTTTTCTTTAGTTGGTGACTGTGTGTGATTCGAAAGATCGTGACCTTTCATGCTTCTGTGTCAGCTCAGGGTTTAGGGTTAAAGATGGAGACAGAAGGGCCTTACTTGAGTTTTGGCCGTAGCCAGGAGTGCCTCCGTTAATATGAGGCTGCTGCAGTTGCTGCTGCTGTAGCTGTAGCTGCTGCTGCTGCAGGGAGAACTGCGACGTGACCGAAGGTGCCCGGCGGTAGGTGCCCGTGGCCGAAACCATAGAGACAGAGGAGTTGGAGGGGTTGTGCCGCGAAATCTGCCGCGAGATGGTTCCAAACTGGGACATTGGAGCGGGGCCCAGTCCGGGCCCGGAGGCCACCACTAGACACACCCAGAAAATGGGAGAAAGGACAGGAAGGAACCAAGGAGGAGGAAGAGGAAATTAGGAAGAGGAAGGAAAAAAACAGAAAAATAATCAACACCAAGAAGGTTATGGAGAGCTTTTGATAACCGATTAGAGCCCCACATTTGATTAAACGACACCTTGATTAGAACAAGAAGATGAGGGGAGCAATTAGGGCTGGACAATATGGCTGAAAAACATAACACAATATAAGCATTTCATATCAGTCAATAGTTATTGATTAGGTTCTTCTTATAAATATCCGAAATGCAGTCCGATTCTTGACTGTTTTATCCAGTTTTCACTCCGCACCATTCGTTTAATACTGAGCAGTTATGAGGCCGGAACCTTGAACTGCTGCTGCGCAGGCTACTCAACAAGTGGTTGCTAGGTAACCAATGAACGAGTGAGTTGCTAGGTAACCAAAGAGTGAGAGAGCTACTGTTCTGTTTGCTCGTCTGTGCTGAAGAAATACTTCCGGATTATTCTTAGAATGTTGTGTTAGAAGAAATTGTGTAGCTAGCATCAATGTGCTCACGGAAAAATAAAACTTTATTTTTATAATCTTCTCTGAGATTATCGGACTGTACAAGACTATGTACTAAACACTGATTTAGACAGGCGCACATACATTTACTTTTTATTTATTGTGAATCTTTTTAAAGCTTATACTATTCTTACAATTAAAATGACATACAAAAATAAAAAAGAAATAAAAATACCCTCCTTGAAAGCATTTATTAGCATATGGGTAAATTAGCATATCATGCAGGGATTAATAAAACACGATCAGTATAAGTTGAGCAGCTATAGCATTCCCTCTGCCTACATTTCCCAGAATGCTGTGCGGTTCTAGTTTCGAGTTTAGTGAATATTCTACAGATTGAATATCAGATGCATCATCTGTTTATACTGATCGTGTTTTATTAATTTATTGTCCAGCCCTATGAACAATATAAATGAACAATATTACATATGAAAATGTAAAGAAACTGACCATTAAATGTGTCTCAGAAGCAGAGATGAAGTGAGAAGTAAGCAGAGGAGCAGCACAAAAGATCGAACCAGTCTTAAAAATAACTTTGCATTCCAGTCTGGGTGTGTTTGGTAGAGCAAAAAGCATCTCAAACATTTCCTGTTTCATACTTCTACACAATATTCCATCTCTCAGGAGAACAAACTCTCAAACTGGAAATGGGCGGGACCAGAGGAAGTTAATCTTCGGAGGAACACAAACAAACGTCTCCGCGCTGTCAGCAGCGGAGGTAATTACAGCTGGAAGAGAGCGACGATATTCAGAGGAGAAAACCTGCAAGTGATCATCTCGCCGCAGAATTCAGATTTTGTTTGCTTTATGTATCAGACAAAGAGCTGCAACAAAATCCCACATTCAAACCCAACCGCACTCAGATCTGGAGTCAATATTCCTGAAAGGCCAACATCACTGTGAGCTAGCTAGCTCTAGTTAGGGTTAAGAGGTCAACTGGTTCCCTTCATGCTGGCATGACGCTGCCACCACCATGCCTTATTGTGGAGATGTTTGCTGAACTTTATCTTCACATCACATTGCATTGATTTGTGACATAAAACCCCAACATTAGCCCCGTTGAATTCATGTTTTACGAAGCACTGTGAATTTAAAATCACCGTCACCACAGGAGACGCTTCATGTGAAAAGTGAAAGTGATTCTTAAAGAAGACAAGAATAAATGGTTAGCTGAAATCACAAGACGTCTCAGTACCAAACTAAACTCAACCTTTTGTTGTTTAGTCAGCGTTTCCTTTTAAAAGAAACTGAATTCATTCTCACATCAGTGCGACTATTTTTGTGAGACTATTCTCATATAAGTGTGACTATTAATATTAGTAGCAGTTCTCGTATCACTGCAGCTTTATTCTTGTAATATTTCGACTTTATTTTTGTATTACTTCATTCTTGTAATTATTTTTATTTATGCCATGTGGGGATGTTTGCTGCACTTTACCTTCTTTCTTGAACTTCACCATTAAACGTCACCACACTGCATTGTTTTGTGCATTTGTCTATTTGACCAATAAAATATATTCATTTGTCACTCCTTTATTCGTCAAATAAAATAACATTTTTGCAACTTTTGGAAAGCACGATAGAAACCATAAAGGGATTGAAATCACCGTCACCACAGGAAAGATGCTTCATATGAAAAGTGAATCCGATTCTTAAAGGAGACAAGTATGAACCTTCTCTGCACCAAATTAAAGTTTTTATTTAATTAAAGGCGATCTGCTTTGCTTGCAGTAAAAACAGCCAGAAGACACCCAGAAGACAGGCGCAGCCTTGATCCACCACCAACGACGGAGGACGTTCTGGAGCCGATTTAGTCTCACCTATGGCTCCATAAGGAGGAGGAGGAGGAGGTGAAGGAGGAGGCGGGGCCATCCCACCCATGGGAGGAGGAGGTGGAGGAACGCCAGGGGGAGGAGGAGGAGGAGGAGGAGGAGGAGGCGGCGGGGCTCCCGGAGGAGCCGGCACGAACGGGACTGAAAGAGGGATTAGCGTTACTGGAAAGTGGGAACGGAGAGAGAGAGAGAGAGAGAGGAACCTCTGCATCTCCCGTTACGTAACATCAGATCCACTGGGAAGCCTTCCGAGGCTGACGGATCGTTTCCACGGCAACCGGCTCGCGGTGCAGAGCGCTGCGTGAATCCTGAAGCTGCAGCACAAGCCTAAAAAAATACTGCCTCATCTGCAGAAGACCAGCCTTCGTCAAGGTCATGGTGTAAATATAGACTGCAGGTTGATCTCCATAATAAATCGATTTCCATAAAATCACTGAAAACTCACTAATTAAGATAAAAACATATAGTGATGCTCTCTGTTAATTTTGATAATACCTTATAGATGGCAAAAGAAGATGATCAGAATATCTGAAATTGCATCAAACCATTGAAAGAACAAAATCCAGGGAAACATTTTTTTACATATTATTAAAATAATCCAATCTATTAATGGAAAACTTTGTGGACTACAGAGTCAGAACTGTTTTCACTGCCAAAACAAAATGTTACCAAGTATATTCTTAATGCCTTTTTACAGCTCAAATAAAACAAAATTAGTTTAAAAGTAACTTTTCAGAAAGATATAAGAGCTTGTTGTAAGTCAATATTTCCTTAATATTTATAGGAAGAGCTGGTTTTACTGGCAGATTATTTAATTTATAACACGGGAAAAAGTTATTGTCATAAGTAAAATAATATGGCAGTGGAACTAGTATTTTTTAAGTCAGTATTGACTGAAAACAAACTCCAACATCTTGATGAAGTTACTCCTGAGTTACTTTACTAGTAACGTAACCGATAAGATTAGTTTTGTGTTTTTGCAGTGTTCTCTGGTTCACTAGCAACGTAACCGACATATTCTTGTTCGTTACGTTTAGTTCTCAAACGGGATTAGCTTGCGGACATCTCTGTTCGTCCAGCTTTCTCTACCACAGTTTTTCCCTCCACTAAACTTTCCTGAAGGAACAGCTACTTTAGAAATATGCCGGTTTCATTTCCTGCCCACAGCACCAAAAAGTAAACATCTGATCTGATCGTCATGGTAACACCACGCCAGAGTAAGGCAGTACTGTCAAGAAGGAAGTTGTGTGGCACCAGAACCAACATCTGAGCAGAACAGGGAGTAATGTGGACCTTTAGCTAAATAGGCCTCTCACAGCTTGGCCTAGTTACCTAGTGGGACAGGGAAGCAGCCGCGCCGAGAACACAATGGTCTTAATAATCCCCAACAAGCTTTGTGCTGAATAAAGTCCTAAATAACATTTTTATAGGCTAAAAATCAACATTATGCATTTAAAAACCAGCAGATGAATCGAGGGTTTGTTTGTTTATTCGTTTCAGGTTACTCTGTAGTGGAGAGAGAGAGAGACGGTGACCTGAGGGGTCAGGTGTTGCTCACCTGGTCCAGAGTTGGGAATGGAGGGCGTTGGCACGGCGATGGGAATGCTGCTGCCGCTGTTCTCCCTGCTGCCGCTTCCCCCGCTGCTTCCACTGAAAAAAATTAAAATCTGATTTAATTTCACTTTTTATTCAGAAAGTTATGTACAAGTAGAGAATAACAAAAATGTTGAATAATGTTGCAATAAGCAATTAATCAGTTGATCATGTCATAAATTAAAATGATAATTTTCATACAATTTTCTTTAGACTTCAAAATCTATTTTATTTGTCATTTTTGGTCGTTGTGTTTTACTTCAAATATTTAAAATGTCTCCCGGTTCCACATTTAAATTTTCTTTACAAAATTAAAGTTTATTGGTCTTTTATGGTGTTATGAATATATTACTTAAAAATTGTTTCAGAAAAACAATATAATTTATCGCAATAATCACAGGAACAATTTATCATGAGGCTACATTTACTAATTCTTGAATTAATTTTAAGTAATAAATAATAATTTTAAGTAATAAAAACATTCATAAACAGGATATTTCTTGGATTCAGAACAGAAGTTTGGTGTCTTTATTGTTCTAGGACGGGATTGCAGCAGGGTTAGATGTACAGTAAGCGCTGGCCTTGATAAAATATAGGACATCTGATTGGAGAATGTGTGTCAGCTCTGTTACATGCTGCCTTTCACCTCAGGGCTTTTAGATCAGCAGTCTGGCAAGCTAAATCCCCTCCTGCTATCTCGCTCTCTCTTTCAGCCTGGCCTTGATCCCAGATTTTTTATATTTTTTTTAAACTTCAACCCAGCATCCAAACATTTCCATTTCATCCCTGCACTTCGGTTGACCCTTGCTGCCTCTGCCGGTGACCGCAGCTCGACTCTTCGCAGAGATTCCTCATGAGTCTCCCTGGACTCTTACGATTCTTTCCGTCCCACTGAACCGTCCGCTGCTCCGTCTCTTTATCCCCTTCTCCCCCCATCAACGCTCCCCTCCCTCCTGTCTGACTCGCATCAATCAACCTCCCACCCCCAGCTCTAAACGCGCAAACAAAAGGGTCACCGCCTCTAAAAATTAGGCTAGCGGCAGTGAGGGCAAAGCGTCAAGTCAGCAGATTCTCAAATCCTTGAAAGTTTACCTTCATTAAATCACTAAAAACTCAAAATTTACATGTTTTTCCATTCTCAAATTCCCAGAATTCACAGCTATTTTAAAATTCTATTTAGTTTATTTATATTACGCCAATTCATAACATGTGAGCTCAAGGCATTTCAGGAAAATAAATAACTTTTAATTAACCCCTTTAAGTCCCACATCCACTGGAATGGATGTGATATATTTCTGGGTTTAAAGCTGCAGTACGTAACTTTTATAAAAACATATATTTTATATAAATTTGTTAAAACTGTCACCATATTGTGACAACAATGTTTGTGAAAACATTGATCTCCTCCAAATCCACCCTGAGCCACTACTGCGGATTGAAGAAACACCTTACTGACCAAAAAAACAACCAATCAGAGCCAGGAGGCGGGTCTTAGCGCCGTTAATCAAACTCATGCACTCACTGATAAATGTGCTAAAGGCAGACAAAGAACTTGCTGTTAAAGGAAAACCATTTATCTACCATTATTAGTAGCTAAGCTAACTAGTCTGAGCACTCATGACAGCAAGAGGGACAGGAAGTTATTGTGATTGGCAGCACTAAGTCCCGCCTCCTGGCTCTGATTGGTTGTTTCTATTTAGCACTGGGAGAAGGCAGAGGACCTTGATTTTTTCACAGAGTATCTGTCTCAAACTGTCAGAACATGGTGACATTTTCAACAAACGTAAAAAAACATGACTAAACGTATGGATGGATGGATGGATGGACGGTTGGTTGGATGGATGGACGGTTGGTTGGATGGATGGATCAGTGTTGCTGTATCCATGGTGGTCATTCAGTTCCTCATCATGAACATTTTGTTTCTACTCTCCAGAAAGCAGAAACCTACAGATGAGTGGAGCCGTCTAAACCAAACTACTGGTAGCCATTTTTCTCCCACAACAACAGCAGCCCTGTTCTCCAACAGCAATAGTATCAGACACCATAATGGCTTCTGCGCTACACATTATGGTCCAATAGGAGCTTAAATTCGGCTGAGTCTGACTGAGACTGATGAGCTGAATAAGCCCAACTGATCCCAGGCCAGCATAATCGAATCATGCTAGCATGGTGGTCATATTAGCAGCGGCTAGACTGCATTAGGCTTTTAAACAGAAGCTACAGCAGCTTCAGGCCACACTTTAGCAACAATAACGCTGAGTAGACAAGTTCTGCACATTTGTTTTGTTCTTCGTCCAAAAATATGAAGTCAGGAGAAGAAAGAGAAGGAAGTCATGGGATATTTTTTACCATCTCAGTCAGCATAAACGGCTTTTTAGCTAATGAGACCGATTCGTTTACTCGTAAGTCAAATTTAATGAAAGCGCAGCCGCAGCGTTCACTGTTCTGCACGCAGCATTAGTTTTTCCCCTCATATCAAATCGCCCTTCATATCTGAGGCTTTTACAGATATTAATATCACAGATTCTGACCGTGGTAAGAGCCACTTCAAGCCTCGTCAGACAAATACAGGATTTAGTGCGGCAGAAAAAGGAGAAAGAGGTGTGAACACGCACTAAGCTGCTGAGGCAAATGAAGAGATTAAAACTTTCAGAGGTTAAAACTTTCAGACATGGAGACGTTTTTCACACAGCAGTGAAATCCTGGCAGCTTTTTTTCTGAACAGTTTAAAGGTTCGGATCACACTTGAGATTTGTTCTTTTATATGTTTTGGGATATTTTAGAGTTTATTTATTAAGTTTAACATTTAAATAGTTAAAATTCTCAAGTAAAATACTAAAAATCATAAGTTTTGTGCAAAGAATTAGTTTTTTGCATGATTTTTACAAGTTTGTGGTCAAAATTTGCAAATTTGACCGCATCATGCAAACCTTTAGCTTCCGAATAATTTTTCGGGTTTTTTTGTCTTTTTTGTCAACTTCATAATTATTTTAAAAATTATTTCTGCTTTTTTAGATTTTTTTTAACTTCAGTTTAGATTTTTTTCAATTTTCAAAGTATTTTCAGCTTCGAAATGATAAAAAAAAAAAAGAAAATTTCAGTTAAATCTTTTTCAACTTCAGATTTAACAATTTTTTTTGAGGAACTTCAAATTTATTTCCCAGTTTCAGAATTATTATTTTTAGAAATTGTTTTCTGTTTTAAAACCATTTCAGCTTCAAAATTATTATTTTGTTCAACAGTTTAATATTTTTCAGCTTCAATGAAAACCAAAAACTGCATGGCAGCTTAAATTAATTTATTTTGAAACTTTTACAAAATGTTTCGGCAAAATAAGTTTTAAAATTAATTTTCAGTTTCCAAAATGATTTCAGTTTCCTGGCTCATAAGCTGTAGTCAGAACAATGACAGTAATAGGAACAACTCAGTGTGACATATCATGACTGCCATCAGTCCCAGGTACCTGTGCGTGCGTTGCCTCTGGTTGAGCGACGCCGTGCGTCCGGGGCTGTTCTGCTGGCCGTGCTGGCTGCCCAGTCGGGCCGGACTGGTCATGTAGTCGTTCGGGACCGTGGGCGGCTTCACTGGCTCCAGCGTTTTGTACGGCGTGTTGCGTCTGCAGGACCCAGAAAAAAAACACCAAATAAATATTGAACATAACATATAACACATTTAATTTAGGTGTTTTATTTATATTGATATGCTAAAAATACAAACTACAACTTCAATAATTTAGAAAAATAGGAATTGTGATCTCATACATATACATTTCCACGAATATTTAGATACATATTTGTTCAAAAGTTAAGTATTTTTTGATTAACTATTGAATATAATGTTTAATATGTCTTGTGCTGATGCCTACAAACAAATGCAGTTGGACTTTTTTCCAAATATTAGTGAAGAGTTTATGTATAATTATGACTCACAATACAATCAAACATATGAAGCCAATTATTTTTATTTAAAAAACAAGAGTGGCATAAATTAGTAGCCAAAGAAATGAGGATAATTTTTCAGATAGAGGGATAAGGTGCCAACAACAACAACAGCAAAATGCTCCAGTCTTTCCTTTTTATCCTTGTTAACAGTTTAGCAATTTAAGGATCAGCCCAACTCTGAGGAAACTCGACGGGGCGTCTTACCCAAGCGTGCCTCGCCCCGACATCGGCGGACTGGGCGGCTTCTGTGTTGGCGGATTGGTCCTGGACAGCGTTCCCGCTCTGACTGCCTGATTGTTTCCATGTTGCTGTGGTGGAAGAAAAACAAAACAGTTGCTTCATTTTACAAAACTTCTTCTGACAAAATTGGATGATTATTACATCTGCGACTGGAATTAAATGTTGCAGGCTGCTCAGACGGCGTATTTCTGTTGGTATTATTTGGCAAGTTACATAATCCCTGAAACAGTACCTGAATTAAGCATGTAATCTGGATTTACATTGAAAAACTTAAGAAATTATCACATTTTTGACATGTATCTGAGCTGTCTGAGAAGCCTGGAAGATTTACCTCCACTACAAAACTTTTAAGGATGTTTTCAGGATCTAGACGTTTTTTGTTTGTTTGTTTTTTCTCCCACCGTAGCAGTTGCAGTGCTAAACAAATACTCATGCTTCCTTAGCAGCCGACATGCTTTCATCAGCAAACCATTGGCTTCTATCTTAGCACCAACTCTGTTGTAGCCAATAGTTTTGTCAACGGCTGGATCAGAAAGTTAGAAATTAAATCAGAAGTCCAGAGGAATGTTGAATCATTAATTGCGCAAAATGACTCAATAAGGGACAAATTTGAGCATTTCTCTGAGTACTAACCATGCATATTCCAGCAGTGAACTTTACCTACATTTTGCAAATTGCTTATTTCTACTCCTTAGTTGCCTGCTGTCACTAAAAAGCTTCAAACCCCAAACTAGAAATAACTTTTACAATGTTGGTCATGTCTCTATTCTGTTACGTCAACTGTAGCAGACATTTGTAAGCCTTTTTTTACTAAACAAAATTTAGGGTTAAGATTATTTTCTGAGTTTATCAACCAGATATCATTATGTACTTCTGTTTCCATGAACCATGTGTAGTTCAGACTCTGGCCACCTGGTGGTGTCAATGCAGTTGGCACATTTATGAATCTGAGTTATTTATCACTAAATAAAAAGTTATTTGTGCCAATCCAAAAGCACTGGTCAAATATTGGTTCTGCTAATGCTAATTCACTAGAGCAATACGTTATTTAGCAGAAGTTATTGCTAAACTGCTATAGCAACAAGGTACTCAGCAGAAGCCGATGCTAAAAATGGTATAGCAACACTAGATTCACTAGAGGCTAATGTTAAACTGCTGTAGTAACACTATAGCAACATGATATTAGCAGAAGCTAATACTAACACAAGCTAGTGCTAAAATATTGTACTATAGCAACACAATGTTTAGCAGAAGCTAAAACCAAACTCTATAGCAACGTAGTCGTTTAGCAAAAGCTAATGGCAAAATTAAACCATGTGGATGGCCACCATGTTTCAATGATACAATGTGTTACAATAGTTTATTCACAACGAAAGAGGTATGTGGCTAATTAGCATCAATTGTCCATAAAGGCTCAAGTGATTTAGTAAGGTTCCTCAAGTCAAAGCTTTGCCAGCCATGTACAGGAAACGGGTCATGATTTTTAAAACATGGAGGTTTACAGAGACCAACAACCAATTAAAACATAGCAAACTGGACCAATTTGGACCAAGTCTACTGTTTGCTTTGAATTTATAGCACCAGTATAAGTGTAACCGTGAAACAGCTATGGTGGGAAAGTCCTAAATTACAGCTAATTTACAACATGGTTGGTAAAGAGACAAGGTGTGTACTATGGGATGTTTTTGGTTTTCCGCAGGAAGGACTACAGGTTGGTTAACATGGGAAACAACAACATTACTTCACACTTATAGGGATCTGATAGGAAAGGGAACAAATAGAGGACTAAACAAAACGGGTCACATAACAGACTACACTTACCTTGGCTTTTAGCCACTTAGCATGGAAGGAGAAAATATAAGCAAAAACAGAGAGACAGAAAGAGGGCATGTCAACATATTCATGTAATTCCTTGTTTTTTAAAACTGAGTCAACATTTTGCAACACTAGGGAGGGTCAGCAGTTACATGCTATGCAACCAGAGGAAAACACAGTGGGTCCAATAACCCAGAACCATTCCAAGTCCTTAAAGTCAAACTCCAAATAAATCAAGATCAAATCCAATCAAGAGGTTTTACAAGCAGAACCAGAAGGTTTTCAGCTAACCTGACTTTACCTGTGAGCAGACAATCAGATATGAATATGATTAAATGCTTTATTGGTCTGTAAACAAAAATCTAATTGGTTCTAATAAGTGCAAGATTTTGGTGAGGACGTTTTACAGAGTGGAAAGATTCAAAGTTAGCCACTTTTAACACCAATACATAGTTTTGATGTGACGTCAGCCTTACAGGAACTTTGCAGCTGACAGATTGTTCATGCTAAATATTATATTCATCGGCAATCAGACTTCTGTGTGAACAGTTTCCACATAAGCACAAAAAATTCTGACATTACACAACAGCTCAGTGTTTGGAAGTAATAATTAATGCCACTGTCGATGGATCAATTTTACAGTTGAACAATTTGTCACAAGATCCCAACATAAAATAAAATAAAACTAATGGCCTAAAAATATCTACATCTACAGCTAAAAAATGAAACATGAGAATCAGTGTGTTTCTATATTCTCTATTTCCAAGTTTAGACCAAAAATAATGTTTAATTGTCACAGTTTTGGCAGCTTTAGTTTACATCCTGGTATCGAGGCGAGCCAACGCTGCAGTTAAGCTACAGAGTCAAGTGGCTCATCTATAATGCAGTTTCCCTGGTGGCCTCTGCAGGAAGCTGTGCGATAAAGAGACCCAACTCACAGCAAAACTGTGGCATCATCAGCCTCTTTTCAGAAATATAAAGCCATTTAATTAACTCAGATTTCACATTCAGATTAATATATCCCATCAACTCGCAAACAGATTCAATTTACTATCTAGGTCATGATGGAAATGCCGAAACTGTGGCGCCTCATCTGAATGGGAAACGCTGCATCTGTTCTGCTGAATCAGTGTGGAAACGTTTCGGTGATCATTATCAGGTTTGTGAGTACTTGGGCATGTTGAGTTTGGATAAAAGCTGCAATCAAGCAGAGCTACGGGAGAGTTGGTGTGTCTCTAAATAATGCAGTTTGGACTTTATTATTGTTAAAGGAAACCAAACGCTTAAATGCTGCTGAAAGAAAGAGAAACAATCCAGCTCATTTCTACGGTATCTGCCAACAGGGCATCTAGATATCTGAGCATCTGAGACCCAAGACTTCCTGCTGTGAGGGTCACTTTCAGAGAAACAAGAAAAATGTTTAAAAAATCCAACTGTTTACACATTCAGCTGTATGTTTTAGGGCTGCAACGAACAATTAATTTCATGATCAATTATTCTGACAATCGGAGAAAAGAAACAGGAGCATTCTGCAGATGCTCTACTTTAACCACTAAGCTTTTTATACAAAATACATTAAAGAATGCAAATAAAATAATTTAATTCCTCTTTTTGAATAAGGTACTTTAAATTTGAAGTGGGGTGCATAATACTGTCGTAAATATGCAATAATGCTCTTATGAACATGAAGGAGTCTTCAGAAATTTTTACCACTATTCTCATGAAGTGCCATTTGGTAAATAATGACACTTTTAATGCAAAATTACACTAAAAGTTGCAATTATAAGTGTTATAATTAACCAAATAACACTTCATGACACTAAAAAATGTTTTATGTTTCAGCTTTCCTTTTGTGAACATTTGATCATTTGCAGCAAAGGATGAATCTACATTAAAAAAAAAAAACTTATAACAACAATAATCTGTTTATTTATAGCAAAAGGTCCTAAATATGAGATTCGTTTTTTGCAACATTTGAACCAGGTGAAGGTAAAACTGCTACTTTTTTACACCTATAACTCCACTTAATTATTCGATTTACTAAATTCATCACGATTAATTTGATTAATTATTTCAGCCCTAGTTTGAGGTATCAGATCAGGAGTAGTGCTCATCTGGAAGGTGCTCTGTTGGTGACATAATGACATTTATGCCTCCTGTCAGATTATGTTCAATCTCGTCAGCGAGACATTCAGGAATCCAGCTGGGATGACGTCAGCGTTTTAAAATTAGATGTCAGATGTCCCTGGATTTACACAACGGCCCGACTGAAGTGTTTCAGCTGCTGTAAAATGAATGGATTAAAGTGAATATTGGGGATGTTATGGTCGCATGGTTCGGCTCCCTTGAGTGTATTTACTCTAAAACGGGCGATTTAGTGAAAGAACAACAAAGTCAAAGATATATCTAAGTTAAAACTATATAAAAAATACATGTATTTTACATTTAAAACAAAAAAAAGCACACTAATCAAAGGCTGTTGGATTTTAGGCAATACAATGTTCATTTTCTTATGCAAATACATTCATTTTTAAACATTTAATGCATTTTTAATATTTTATAACAAAGGCTTAAATGAAAAATCTGCAGAATGTGCACATTTTTATGTGATTAATCATCAGAATAATTGATTCATTCTGTTTTAGTCAATGTTCATTTTCTTATTTAAAAAGGAATTGATGCATTTTAAACATTTTATAACCAAGGCTGGAATGGCTAAACGAAAAATTTGGAGAATGTGAAACATTTTTATGCGATTAATCATCAGAATAATTGATTAATCCCGTTTTATTTCTGAAAGTGATTGAAGGATTTTGTGTTGAACAAATCAACTTTTAGGCCAAAATCCACCCTTGGGCGGATATTTTGATTTTACCCATAAACATTAATTAAAGCCCCCCCACCACGTCATTGATTCTGGTCAGTAAGTAAAGCATGTCACCACTGAAAAGCCCACATAAACTAATACATAGTATTGATATCAGGTATTGATTGGCTCTTTGGAGGGTGACGTAAACAGATTAGAGAAAGTTTAGCCATGAAGACCACAGCAGCAACATGGATTGGTTTTTATGTCTCCCCACACAGACGGATAAAATCCAGCATTTCTGCAACCTGAGAACATGAGAAAATCCAGTTCATGCTACAAGAATCTTCCCATTATGAGAGCAAAATAAAAAGATCAGAAGTTTTCTGGATTAATTAACTTCAAAACTGTCTGATAATCAAATCCATTTGATGACTGCCATCGATTGTCTGACTGGTGGGACAAAAGACACTCCAGAGACGGGACAGACGCGGGGAAACGTCGGGAATTATGTCACTATGCTGGGACAAATTTCTGGCCTCGGCAGTGAACGAGGTTTACTGCATCTAAAAGCTTCTTGATGACCTTTTGGATAAAGCTGACTGATATCTAAATAATTCTACAACAAGATTACGAGGATCTAAGTGCTCTGAAAAATCTTGCAAATTCGACTCTATTGCCTCTTTCACAAAGCTCTGAGAACAGATCGGTTTACTGAAAGCTGCATGATGTAATCTCTTTACGGTTCATCTCCACCCCCGTTTGGTTCCCACCAACCACATCCAAACCTTTTCCTCAGGGGCCAGGCGGTTTGGGGGGGCTTTGTGAAGATGAAAGAGGAAGTGCAAGAAAGAGAGAGGAGTGTGAATTAGGTAAAAATTGGAAATAGTGGTAAAAGATTTTTTTCCTCCTTGTTTCTTCTCTTTTTTGTTTCGCATTAAGATTTATTTTTTTTTATTAAATTGGATGTATTATGCAAAAATAACATGTTTGCATGTTTTTTGTATTTCCATTTGGATCTCAACTGCTTCTAAAAATTTTTATTTGGAGCAGGAGAATGAGCCGTTTTGAACATTTCGTTACCTAGCAACCTAAGCTGAGTCTAGCCTGTCACCTAGCAACCCAAGCGGAATTCCAGCACCTTTTTGTTTTTTAAAACTTTTACAGTCAGTATCTGTACTTTCTTGTTCTCTACATTTCTGCAAAGCGCCACGTTACGTCCAAGTGTGTCTATCTTGTGTTGAAAAAGAGGCACAATTCCTCACTTTGTCACATTAGGCCAGGTTGACTTCAGTCTTTGTCTGATACTGGAATTTTTTGGATGATCCGAGACATTTATATTTTACAAGAAAGCAAAAGCTGAAAAAAAAAAAACCCTCAGAAAGGCAGTGGAAGAGCTGAACCAACAGATATGTTACATTTAAAGAGTCCCAGATGTTTGTAGAGTTAAGGAAAACCTCGAAAGCGCTCACCTTCACCCCATGGCCAACATCGTCCAGGACATTGTAGTCAATCGGCTTCCTGATGTACCTGACGGGCCGCTCCAAGTTGGCCGGAGCGATGATCTTATGAGTCCTCGCTGTGTTTTTGTTGGTGGTGAGGATCCCGATCTCCCGCCTGGCGACCTTCTCCTTGTGTATGTCCACAGTCTGGAAACAGCAGAGGAAGTAGAGCGGTGATGTGATGAAGAGGGTTTATTTAAATCAATTCAGTGAGCCTCTGTTTTCCGAGCGGTCCAAGCAGTTGACTTGTATCCATTTAATGTAGCGTAGCATTATTTTGGGACTGTAAAAACTGCTTTTTGAAAAAGTACAAGGGTCATGTCCCCTCCCAAAATAATAACAGCAGAGCCCGACAACAATATTATTATTTTACCAGCCTTCAACTCTGTTCACCATGATATGTTATTGTAGCGACTGGAAAGCGCAGTCAAATTTTCTGGTCCAGTACTGGATCAGTTGGAGTTTTACCAATAGAAAAGGGACTTTTTTTGTATCAATATGTTGTTCCCACAAGTCTGAAAGTAAACCACGCCATCTTAGTGGGCAAGCGCAGCGCAATGCATAGATGACCAATGGATTCAAGACCAACAAAGAGAAAATATATTGGCACTCTTGACCAATGTGCAAGAGGAAGATACATGACTCGTACGAGACGGAGAAGGAAAATGTGTCAGACGATGTGGAAAAGCTGCCTGGGGAGCTAGTTCTAAGCTTGTGGCTTCTTTACTGTTGTCATAGCAACTCCATAGCAACTGACTGCCAAGATGGCTGTCGGCTATAAAGTTCACGGAAGAACTACGCATAGGTAACTTTTCATCAGCGCAGACATGAGTCACATTAAGTTTATAACAAGTTGTGGAGCCAAAGTGGGAATTTCAAATAATTGATCAAAACTAATGTAGGGAAAATTTGCCCTTTAGTTTCAAAGACCAACCAGAAAAACAACTCCAGCTACAACAGAGGATTCCTTTCATACAAAGATCTGGATATCGACTGAACACCAACTCTTTTCCTCCAGACTCTGCCCTGAAGTTTGACACGCAGACGTGACTCATTAGGGTCGCTCTGGTTGGCTGAAACTAGGCCCACAACAATGTGATTTATGTCGGATTTCAAGTCTTGCACGAGAATAACCAGATTAAAGAATAACTATGTATGAAGGAAGATGCAAAGCAGAAATCCGCAGGAAAAACCAACCTGAACAATTAATATTTCATAACAGGCACAAGAGGTCCTGTGTAATTGCTCCCACAGAGAGTTTTAATAAAATAAGAGAAATATTCCTCCTTTTCCATCCGTTCGGACCAAGGAAAACGACGGAGAATGAATGACGGTCATTTTCACCAAATTCAGATGGGAAACATTTTAATATTGATGAGGACATTTTATCTGAAGGTGGGAAACAACTGAGCCAAAAATAAACAGGAACAAAAATACATAACATATATAAAACATTTACTGCTTCAGGGAAGATTGTATTTATCTAAATCCCCCTATTAAATCAATTTCTACATCCCGCAGGTTGCTTCTTTTCTATTAAATGTTACATTTACCCAAACAGTGTGAGAATTTCAATGACCATGGCTTCTAGATAGTAAAATCTGACATTCAGGGTCTCAGAAATGTTTAATGTTACATAAAATTAATAGAAAATGATATTTCAAAGAGGATCTATTGTGCAAAATTCACATTTCAAATGTTATTGTACCTCCGTTTGGGTCTCAACTGCTTTTAAAAAAGCAACCAAAACACCAAAAGACATAAATAACCAAATAAAACAGAAGATTTTTGGCCTTTTTTTACATTATAAAATTTTATGCAGTCACAAACTATGAAACAAGAAATTAACTTTACATTTTGTCAAATGTCAATCAAAATCATCAAGCATATATACATAAAATATGGGGATTAATGTTCCAGTTATTAATAATCAAAAGCAACTTTAAATAGGCTATTAGCCTTATTTCAAAGGAACTCAGTGTTTCGACACTTTTGCAGAAAGAAGGGAACGCTTTCTAAAAACACAACAAACAGAAAGTCTATATCTAAAGCTGGAAGACATCTGGTTTGATCAGCAGGACAAACATGAGTCCAGCTGGCAGAATGAGGGAAGTGAAAAGGCGGCTCACCTCCTTCCTGCATGCACAGAAAACAGCTGCAGCGCCGAAAAGAACCACCGTTCTCTTAGATGGGAAAGAAGCAGAACCTTTAAAGCCAGATTATTCACATGTGATGTCAATGAATGACACACACATGTTCGAGAATGGTTGCCAGTTTTCCAGAACATTCTGGCTGTGGTGGGTATTTTTTTCTTTTCTTTTTTTACTCATCAGATGCAGACTTTCCAGTTTTAAAGTTCAAACTTCTGAATCTGCTCCCTTGCCCAGCAGAAGTTTACCACACCTTTAAATGGTACAATTCATCTTTAGTCATGAGAAAAGATTAAGAAGATCTCTGGTCTTCATCAGTTTGGGATATGAGTGAGTCAGCGCCGAGGCTGATTGTTGTGTTGTTAGTGGTTACAAGAACCAGACTGTTTCCATCATGTTTAAGGAAATCTGGCTGCTTCAAATCCAACAAACTGGTGGCTATTTTTAAAACTGAAGCGTCAACATCAAAGGATCCAACAAGGTGACGTACTGCAATATGTCTGGAGAGGATTCAAAAGGTAATTTTGGAAAATTACGACTTTCCCAAACTTTTCATGATTAGGAATCCCGTTCACTGCAAAAACACAAAATCTTACTATGTATTTTGGAATTGATTCAAGTGCAAATATCTTTGAAATACGACAAAATTAACCTGCAAAAATGTTTTTTGCAAGACATAAGAGCTTGTTTTAAGTCCATAATTCCTAAATATTGGCGTGAACTGGCAGATTATTTCACTTGTAATAAGTATTGTGAATGCCACCCACACTTTTACTCCCTTTTGGGGAATCAAATATTAGAAAGCAGCAGAATTAAAATAAAACCAGTTATTTTATAGAAATATGAACCCATAATTAAATAAAATGGATAAATTAATAAGAATTAAAAAAAATAATGGACACGTGAAACAAAATAAAATATCCAGAATACATTAACACATAAATAATGTCCATAAGTAAAATAAATAAAAATCAATAAATACTGCAAATTAAAATAAGAATGAATGAATAAATAATTCTAGAATTAAAATAAATTTAAAATAAATTCCCAAAATTTACATACATTTTTAGAAATTAAATAAATTAAAATAACTAGATAATCTTTTTTTGAGATAATTTCACACATGACTTCAGTTTTAGAGCACTGTAAAAATGTTCAAACACGTGTAAGGAGGTTTGTTCAGCAACATTAAATGTTTTGAAGTGGAAAATTCATTTGAAGTGACTGAAATGCCTTCTTAATTCAAATTAAATTGAAAAATATGTTAATGATCCCAAAGGGAAATTAAATGTAAAACAGAAATGAAACTACCCACTGTAACGCTAACCCTAAAACTAAATCTATGCAAAGAAAATCTGACATAAAGCAGGATTTAAAGGTGAAACTCCTCGAGATTGAAGCCATTCTGACTCTGAATGATGATGTATGAATGGACAGAAGCACAAACTATATTTAGGTTTCCTGCTTCCTGTCAGAAACTGTTACATGGGTGTTCACTCTTCTGAGAAACAAAACCCGAACTGAAAGCGTATCACATCGTTTTGTTCTGGACGGCTCACACGGACGGGCTTAGATACATCAGCAAAGATGCTTAAATGGCCTCAAGGCCGGAGAGATGGCCAATAATAATACTGAAAACAAAACCACTGGGAGGGGTCAGAGGTCAGAGGAGAAAATATCTTCCACAAAAAGCTTCTGGTAAATATAGCTAATGATAAAACTATTAATATTACTCCTACTTTCCCTCATTTAGTCATATTACAAACCACAAACTTCAATGCATTTTATGTGCTGCACCAACACAAAGCAGCGCAAAATTGTTTAGTGGAACAAAAAGGAAAAAAAAGGGTTTTCAAAGCTCAAACTCAGCTGGAATAGATTGAGAGCGTCTCAAACGTCTTTGCGTTCACTTTGGACAAACCAAAGTGAACGTTTGGTTTGCCCATTTTCATGCAAACCAAACTTTTGCAACATTTGTTATATTTTCAGCAGTGAAAATGTATATTTATACTTAAATGTAAGAAAGACAAACCAAACTAATTGAAAAGCCAGTTCCCCTGCTTGCCTGTGGTGGCGCTGCACCAAGAACCACTGAAGAAGAAAACCAAGAAGTCATGGAGCGCAACTTCCTTCTTCAAGAAACGTACGCAAAAATGGAGCGGCTGTAGGATTTCTCTTTTGTCTTTAGAAAAAGACGATGTTTGTTTTGGTTGAATTTACCCAGAATCTTGCTTTGGAGCTGTTTCTGGTCCACTTGGTGTTCCCATTGCATTCAAACCGCACCAGAGTTCACTTCAACCAAACCCAGTAAACTGCTGCTGGCCACACACCCCCAACTCAACGTTTACACTCACACATGAAAATCCCTGCAAACAGATGCGTAACTATACAGCCGTACATCTTTGAAAAGCAGAAGTGGAACATCCTGCACAACCAACAAAAATCCCAGCAAAAAGAAAAAATCTTACTAAGTATTTTGGGTCTAGTTTCTCGAGCAAAAATCTTATAAAACTTGAAATAAGACAAAACCTATTTCAAAGTCATTTTTCTGTAAAATATAGAGGCTTGTTTTCAGTAAATATTTCCTTATTACTGATGGAAATGTACTTGTTCCATTGGCAGGAGTTATTTACTTCAAACAAGTAAGTTTGTAAGATATTTGCACAAGAAACTAGACCAAAATTACTTGACAAGGTTTTGTGTTTTTGAAGTGCTGACCAAATGTGCTGGAGCTACGCTGGGGTTGCTAGGTAACAGCAGAATGTAACTTCACAATTGGGAGGTTTTGAAACTGCCCGTTTTCCAGACACCAAAAAAACCCTAAACTTTTTGCCCAAAAAAAAAAGAGCTTGGACTTTTTTTTTTAAAGCATTTCAGACCCAAATTGAAGTATAAAAATGTGTGAAATATTTAATAGTGACTGTATTGTAAGTTTTGTCACACCACGCTCTTCGACTACCTTGCAGGTTCCAGCAGATTTAAAATACTTTACGGAAACCTTGAGGACAAACCAGCCAGTAAATCATCTCAGATTTGAACAATAAACTTTAAATCACACCTGTGCTCAGCTTCTCACGATCTCCAGACTTTAGACTTTCCTCTCTTTACTCGGCCTAGATGGTCGCTAAGAGAGTCTGGTTGACTGCAGCCAAGGCGTCATCTGAAGCTCTCATCTGTTACGTCACACAGTTTTTTGTGCTGTAGAGGGATGAAACTGTGGAGAGATGATCTCTGCTCCAAACACGGCAGACAGACACGAACTGTGAGAGCGAGTAAACCTGCCAAGGTCAGGGTTTTGTTTGCTTACGCAGCACAAATGGAGACACCTTGGCAGACTTTTCCCAATCTCACTTTGGGCTTCGGCCAACGAAGCCTCCTGTCCTAAAAATCTGCGTACAAACTCTGATGTAACATTCAATCAATCTCAGGCCGAGAGCCAAACAAAAACAAAGATAAAAACTCAAATCTGAGCAGCAAAACATCCAAGTTTGAATAACCCAATCAGAGTTTCACCAAGAAACAGATTGGTGTTATTTAAGAAACTCACTACTTAGTGTTAGGTTTGCTAAGTAGTGAGGAATGTGCTGGTAATGATGATGATGAGGAGGAGGAAATAATGACTGAGTAGACTCAGACCAACTGGGTGATGAGTCAGTCGTTTGTAACCTTTAGTCATATTGGACAGATGGAGAGTGTGAGTGTGCCTAACAGCAGCAGAAACACACACACACACACACACACACACACACACACACACACACACACACACACACACACGACATGACTGAGAAACTCACCTACTAAAGACATCAATCTCTCAGGCTCAGAGTCATTTGCTGGTTTCGGGCTTTTGAAATGTTTTTCAGGTCAAGACTCCAGTGACGTTCAGAGTTCTCCTCTATTTCTACATGTGAACACTGATGTCAGTGGATATTTAATTATATTGTTTACAATATAATTGGTAAGTATATCAAGTTACAGCCAACAATCCTGTCATTTTGGTTTAGAAGAAGAGATTTTTCTGCAGTTTCCAGTTTTCCCAGCTTCCCAGTTCATCTTGCTAAATCCAGATGAACCAACACAAGCCGAAAATACCGGATCACAGCGACGCGTTACTTTCATAAGCCGATGCAAGAAAGATGAACTACAGGAAGAGAGAGAGTCCAAAACAGCCGACAATTCGGGGAATCAGCAGGAAACACAGGGAGCAACACACACACACACACTCTAAAAACGCTGCAACGCTCCACATCCTGTTCGGACAGCCGCCATTTTTTCCTCAAGAGGAGGTCAGGAAGTCATCGCTGCAGCAAACAGGCACAGCTTTAATGAGCTGCTCTGCTGCATGTGTGTGTTTCTGTCACAATGCTGCAGAAACAAACAGCAGACTGGAAACCTCATGGCGGTGGGAACAAACCAGCAGAGGTTGTGTGTGTGTGTGTGTGTGTGTGTGTGTGTGTGTGTGTGTGTGTGTGTGTGTGTGTGTGTGTGTGTGTGTGTGTGTGTGTCAGCTGTTTTCTGCATTCATCTTGTTGTTCCATCGCTCCGGTCAGAGAGTTCAATACGAACGCCGGCCAGATCCAAATGCAACCGGCAGAGATTTACAGCGTCCCAAATGGATCAGCGCTGATGAAAACCTCGTGTTGTACTGGATGAAGCAGCCAGAAATCATTGGTTCGCTTTTTACTTTCAACATTTCAAACAATTAAACCTGATTAATAAACTTTTATGTTTCACTTGTAAACATTCAGGGTGAAAAATTTATTTTCAAAGATGTTTCTTTCTGGGATGCAGATTCTGCGTGAAAACAAAACAAAACTATAAAAACTCCCACATTTTAAAATCTAAACTGATTGAGGAAGGCAGGAAGGAAAGAAGGAAGAAAAGAAGTAACAAAAAATAAACAAGAATGTGAGACAAAGGAAGCAAGAACATGAGGAAAGAAGAAAAGAAAGAACAAATGAACAAATAAAGGAAAGACAAGAAAAAAGGAGAGAAGGATGGAAGAAAGGAAAGAAAGGGAAAAATAAAATGCAGAAGAAAGGAAAAACGGAAGAAAAGGAGTAAAAATGAGAAAAGAAGAAGGACAGAAAGGAACAAAGACACAAGGAAGCCGAATCTGTTTTTCTGCACCATTTCTATTTTTCATACATTATAAAACATCTGTTGCTGTTTTAATGCAAAATATCTACATTTAAGAAATTTTAAAAGTCTTCCTACTCAGTTACAAATCACTGGAGCCTGGAGTTTTGGTTTTGGTGGTTCTTGTCTGTTCCTGCACCATGAAATCTAATTTCCAGTAAGTGAGAGTTTGGGTCAAAAAGCTTCTTTTTGACACTTTGCTACCAAGGAGTAAAATAAACAAAAGATTAAACCCGACCAAAGCTTAAATAGTTTTGTTTTTGACTAGCTGAATCTCAGCAGCTCATTATTTGATCACCAACAGACGAAAGCTGGTCATGGATGGCAGCAGGTCTGTGGGTTTGACTTTTTCTGAACACAAATGAGGTGAGAGAGGCAGCAGGAAATGGGGAAACTGCTGTTCAAACACCAAACATCCCGTCTTCCCTCTCCATCCAGTGCGCGACAAAGAGCTCCCTGTTCGCAGCCTCTTAGCAGCCACTTCACACGCAGCGCAAGGTGGAAGCCCCACTGGCCGTGCCACGCAGCTCGCATCACTTCCTGCCTCAGAGCTGCAGAGACTCTGAGGGGTAACAACAGGAGGGAAGGTGGCAACAAAACTAACACCTCAAACTGTGCAGGCGGGCAGGCGACTGATGGTGATGCGTCTGCAGGCTTATGCAAGCATGCAACTGTGGGTGTAAACGTGTGTATTAGCTTTCCAAATATGATATCAGATAAATCAAAATCTGTTCATCACACTGAGTCAAGCATAATTACCATGACAAACAGATGGCCTATAGATGAACAACAAATAGGAGGATATATAAATGGAATAAATGGACTGATAATTAGACTGACAGAAAAATGGATGAATAATTGACACCTTTGCTTGTGGTGCAAATGAAATGAAAGGTACTCCTGGATTGGCTGCTTTGAAAATACTAGCTAATAGCAATGAGCTAACGTATTTTAGCTTTCAAAGTTGCATTTTCTTTAGAACACCTTAGATAAAAACTACAGCAAAAATAAATAAATCTGCAATGGTTTTCTGCAAAACATTTGTTATGTTTGACAGAAAAATGCAATTTTAAATTCTAGTTCTGGTCATTTATTTTTAATTCAGCGGATTACACAAAAACTAAGAGCTTCAGGAACTGCAACTCTGGCTTTGAGGCTTTCCGCTAATTTAATTTCCATGAGCAGTAAAAAGGAAACTAAATCATGATCCACTTCAGAGTCGTAGCAGCCCCACATCCTGTAAATCTCACAGCCTGGCCGCCACATTTGAAACAAACGGAGAACTCAGACCGGGCTCATCCAGAAGCAAACAAATTGAAACAAGGTGGAGAAAGAACAAGTTTTCACTCAAGCTACTGAGAGATACTAGCGGCTAAAAGTGAGAAAACCTTCAGCTGATCCGGTGAGATACTATGTGTTTATATTTAACACTTTACGAGAACCATAAAGGACACAAGACTGGGTTTAAATATAGCGAAGGAATTTCCCATTCATGTCAGCCAGTGGAGACAAAAGTCCAAGAATGTAAACTAAGCTGGGAGTTCTCCTGCTAAAACCGTCTCTACCCCAGTGTGGATCAAGCAGCTGTCATGGAGACGAAAGCAGAAAATGACCTTACGGTGACCTTGATCCAAAATTGGCAACATTTATTACATTTTGACCTGCTGCAGTTCGCTTCCACACCACACTGTGTCAAACCAATCAAACCTTTTAAAGAATCTGTTCTCCTCCTCACCTGTGGTGGCGCTGTACCGAGAACTACTGAACGAAACAACAGAAGAAGACACTGAGCGCAACGTTCGTCTTCACAAAATGTAAAGAGAAATCCAATAACCGTTAAAATCTGATGCTGCTCCATTTTTCTCTTTAGCCTTGAAGAAACAAAAACAACAACAAAAAAAACAAGATATTTCTCCTGCTAGCGTTTGTTTTGGTTCCATTTACCCAGAATGCTCTGTGCTGACGAGCCCTTCTTGCTGTTGGGGGGTTTTCAGATAGCTTAGCATTCACACCACCCCAAATGCACCAGATTTTCAAGACAAACGAACTACAGTTGAATTAAAATGGATCAGAAATTTCTGATCACCAATTCACTTTCTCCTTTTGCGATACCAAAACAGATTTCGGAGGTTTAGTCTCAGCCAATACAAAAAACAAAAACAGGGCTGAACTGACTTAAAAAGTTACCTTTTTAAAAAAGCAAACATAAATGTAGTGAATTACTAACTTATTTGATAACTTTGCACCATTACAGCTCATTTAAATATGCCAATAGTTTCACAAGTTTGGTCAAAATCAAAAAACAACTTTAATAGATCCACCCTTACAGATTAATAACAAATCTAGATTTTTTTTTTCAATATTCAATTCAATGGATATTAATATTATCTCTAATTGGGTCATCATAAATTGCCTGATAATCTGATTGAATGAACCGAGAAAGATATTCTAAAAAACCTAAATCTTCAAATTCAGGTAATTTTAGTGAATGGACTACAGTTCAGTCATTACATATAACTCTACAGCTACACACTGAACGCCTGATTACCGTAAATAAATATATTTCAGAGCTGCAGAATGTTAAAATCCGTGCCAGAAAAAGAAACAAACCACCATTTCCTTTAAGATAATTACAACACCAGACAGACCTCGATTAGAAACGACAGCAGTAAGAGGAACCGTGTCTCGTTCAGACAGCCATTTTAAAAACAGCATCATCTGTGTGAGAAGTGGTAAAACCCAAACGCCCAGCTGTTTGGCCTGCAGCGTTTTCTGACCTGAGAGATGTGGTTGATGGACGACTCCATGCGGCGCAGCTGCGAGGCCTGGATGTCCAGCAGCTGCAGGACGTTGTTGGCTAAGGCATTGATCTGGTAGGCCACGCTGGCCAGGGACTGGGTGGTGTAGGCTTTGGTCTCCTCCAGGGCTTTCCTCTTGTCCTGAGCCTGACACAAAAACATGACAAAGCACTGGTTAAAGAGAGAGAAAATAAACCAATTCACTCCTAATGTTATTACAACAACATCTCATCTTGGAGCTTGTGTGTGGTTTTGCAGCCGCATGAGGTCAGCAGTTCAGAAAAGGCATGCAGCTGTCTCTCAGGCTCTCATTCCACACATGCCACTCTTCTTTTGAAGGCATTTACATGAAACATTCTGCAAATGTTCAACCGAACCTTACATCCAATCCAGTAACATTTTCCAGAATAGAGAACAAGCTTAATATTTGCTTTTTTCTTTAAAATGCGCTGCAAAAAGTAGCAAGTTATAGTTATAAAAAGCCAAAAGGATTAAAACAAAGCAATAAAAGTTTAGCATGGGGAGGAGTCAGATTCTCCATCTATCATGTTTCCAATAAAACAAACAAACAAACAAAAAACACATCTGTTTCAAATTGACATCTGGAAAATTTTCAAATTCAAAGATGTTAATTATAGGATGATCTTCTTTTGAAGTGCAAACTATTTAACATGAAGCCAAACAGAGTAAATGTAAACTAGCAGCATCTTAAAACAGCTCACAGAATAGAGAGCAAAACAATATACCGAACAAAACAGAAACAAATATATTTAATTTCCCTTTCGGAACAATAAAGTATTTTTCAATTTGAATTGTATTATAAAAAGAGAGAAAGAAAAAAGACATTTCACGCTAAAATGTTAATTCTTAAGTAAAAGGCCAGGTAAGCGTACAAGAAAGGTACGCTAGCAGCATCAAAACTAAAAATTATTTACCAGATTTTTCACAGTAAATTGTAAACATTTTGTGCTTCACATTTAAAATATTTCAACAACGACCTGAATTAAGAACTTCAAAAGAAAAAAAAAAGAGATACTTCTACTAGTATGGGAAATAGTGCCCCCTTCAGTTCCAGAGTGCAATTGCACCAAATATGGTGGGTCTGACATCTGATCCAACGCCACCCTGTCAATTGCAGCCCCATATTTTTAAATCAACCAAATTTGATCTCGAGAGTTTCATTGATAACGGTACAAAAGTAACTCTAAACAGGTGGGGTTTCAGTATATATTTAAAGGAAGTCAGTGTTTCGGCTATTTTACAGTTTTCCGAATATTTGTCCTAGATGTGTGGCTCATAGAAGCTGAATGCCGTTTCAAAAAAAAAAAAATAAAAATATATATATATATATAAAATATTATTCTGAAAGTTTCATTATTTTGTAAAACAACAATTTAGCACAAGATAAAAGTATGCTAGCAGCATTCTAATTAAACATGCTAGCTGTCAACAAACTATTTGCTAGGACAAAAAAAATATTCGACAACAGCTTAAAGTGGTTCACTTCTACCTAAATGTCATCCAAGTGGCTCATTATTTAGTAAAAGACCAAAATGTCACACTGGAAATTATGCTAGTTTCTTATGCTAGCAGCTAAATTAATTAGCTTGCTGGACATGCTGACAATTTAGCTGCTACATGTTTAAAAAGCCACAAAAGATTTTTAAGAAATTCAAGAAAAGTTTGTGAAACATTTATATGAGCAAGAATCCAATATAGCATTGAGTAACAGATAAGCTAACGGATGGTGAGCTAGCTTACAAAATAAACTTCAGAGGTGAAATAAGGCAAAAAATACAACAGAAACAAAGTGGTGAAGGTGTCATTTCAAGCTGCTTCCACCATCTAAAATTAAAGCGACAACAGTGAAGTGGTGGTGAGAATTTTGAGCCATCTTTCTTTGAACTGGACGAAAGCTAAAAGCCAGGCTCCAACTGAGCGGTGACGTTTGATCGCTTTGTAGCTGGTCCTCTGCTGCTCACTCAGTCCAAAAAGCCATGCCTGGAGGGGGAACACTGGGCTTTGATAACAGGCTGCTGAAGCAGGGGGTGGGCGGTTCCAGCAGTGGCTGAGGAGCAGATAACTAGAGCTAGTAGTGGTGGTGGTTAGGGGGCAGAACGGGAAGAAAAGAAACATTTGGTCACGAGAAAAAGAGAGGAGGAAAAGAAAAAAAACAACTGGAGTCGTTAATGATTCAGACACCAACCCAGAATCAATTCGTAGATTGGAGAGATGAACACGTCCTTTTGGTGGACGTGTTGAGCAATAACTTTAGAAAGGAGAGGAGATTCCTCATCATGTCAAAATCACATAATCCACTGGATGCTATAACAGCTGGATACGAACAGATTAAGACAAAACAAAGCTACATCCTGGTGGGAATATCTAGGCCGGTGGCAGGAGCAGATTTCCTCAACGGTTCACTGAGACCATGTTTATTTGCTTCAATCCAGATTACAGATCTTTTTATATTGCAGAAACAATCGGAAACGGGATTAAACATATAAAGTCTTGAAGCAGAAATAATAAAAATCTGTCATGTTTATTTGATTTTCTAAGTGTTACAGCTTTATATGACATTCGGTGACTGTGAATGCGTATTAGATTTGCTTAGAGAAATTGCAAAAAACCCAAGACTTCCAAATCTATTTGAAATGGCTTTTGGGGTTTAACTGTGCCTTCTTTTATCGTGATTGTGGTTTGACCTGGCGCTGATTTATTGTGCCATGCATTTCTTTTAGAAATCAATTTCACACCTTCGTTTGGGGAGGTGTTGATGTGTAATCAAACTGAAAACAAAAACAAACCGGTCCACCTGAAAACCTCAGTCTCCGTTTGGCTGATGTGAACTCGGGAGCGGTTTGAACGCTAAGCGGACCAGAGACCGCTACAAAAGCAGGAAGTGGACAATAGCGCAGAGCATTCTGGGTAAATACAACCAAAACAAACATTCAAATCTAGTGCCAGCAGCAGAAATTGGTCGTGGTCTTTTTCTAATTCCTCCAACTGGTAAAATCTGATGCGTCTCCATTTTTTGTGAAGAAGAAAGTTGCGCTTCGTATCGCCTCCAGAGGTTTTTGTGTCACTTCCTTTTGTAGTTGTTGGTGTAGCGCCATCGCAGGCGAGAAGGGGAACAGGTTTTTCAAAGGGTTTAGTTCACAGGTGAACTCCAGTCCTGAAATGCTGGTGTCCTGCAGTTTTTAGATGTGCCACAGGTACAAAACACTGGAATGAAATGGTTTTAATTACCTGCTTCTTGTGTGGATAAGTTCTCCAGAGCCTTAATGACCTAATTATTCTGTTCAGGTGCAGCAGAGTCGCATCTAAAAGTTGCAACACACCGGTCCTTGAGGACTGGAGTTTGACACCCCTGGTTTAGTTCATTTGACACATTGCAGTGTGAAAGCAAACCACAGCAGCTGAAAATGTAACAAATGCTGCAATTTTTGTCCCAAATCAAACCCAGTCTACTGGATTATCAGGTGAGAAAACACTCCAAATCCAGTTAGCATGTGAAAAGTGAAAGTTTGCCCCATTCTGGGTGAAACCCTGGAAGACAATATGTAAGGTTCTGTAGTAAATATGAAGCTGCAACCCAAATAAAACAGAAGCAGACATGCATTTTTGTATTCCTGCTCTAATCTGGTTTTGGAAATGTGAAGCAAGACTTGATTGCTTCCTAGTTGCCTATTCGCCACTCTGTGCACAAATCCCCTGACTAACCAGCTTTGCATCTCGACAGGACGATGTCAGGAGTGAAGCAAATGAGTCAGAGCGCAGAATGAGACATCTGCAAAGGAAAACAAAACAAAGTGTGTGTTGATCAGAGCCAAAAGCAACACAAGAGAGACGGAGAACGAGGTGAGCTCATTCTCAGTGCTCCTGCGGCACTTTGTCTCATATTTCAGAGCTGGGTAATGACAGAGCAAGAGAGGCTACATGGTATCCAGGAAGCAGTGGAAGAGTGTAGAGGAATGCAATTCACAGGAAGCATGTAGCTGGGAGCTAAAGCGAGACAACCAAACAGCTGCACGAAAACAGCTAGCAGTAAAATCCAGCGTGGGAAAATAAAAGGTTTCTCAAAAATCCATTGGCCAATGAAGTTCAGCGAAATGAAAGGGAGCGGCAGCCACCGCCGGCTGTCATCAATCCAGTTTGGCGAGATAACAGCCACAGATGTGCAGCCACGTTTTTAAAGACAATGCTTTCCAGTCAGGACTGACCTGTTGGACAGAGACTGAAGACGATTACCCTGAGGACGAGTTCAAGGGCCAAGAATTATGAAAACACTCAAACAAAAACCTACAGATACGTTAGTATTCTCCACATTTTATTGTGCTACAATAAAACTCAATGTATATCTGAGCTTTATTCTTTATTTTTTGCAAATTAAAAACCTTAAAAGCGTGCAAGACTCATGAGGACTGGAGCTGTCCCAGTCAAAGTCATGAAAATATCTGCCAATGTTTGAAAATTGAGGTTTAGAGTAAGACTGCAACAATTAACCCGATTAATCGATTATGGAAATAATTGTCAACTAATTAGTAATAAATTAGTTGTCAACAGGAGGATATATATGCAAAAAAAAGACCATTTGATTCAACTAAACACTCATAGCATTAATTAAGCCAAAAGTGAACAAATAATGGGAAAAAAAAACAATTATTTTCTACAATTCCTTAAGTTGTACAAATTTGTCTTCACCTGGTTCAAATTCAGTAAAAAAAAAAAAAAAAATCTTGTATTCACCTTTTACTATACAATTACCGTATGAATCTGTTCATCTAAAAAAACCAATAAGATCAGCAGAAAGGGCTGAGAGTTTCACATTTAATATCATTACTACTTTTGCGACAAATTATAAAATTGATATTTATTTTCTTATTTAAAAAGAACACGAATTATTTGTTTGCTTGCATCTTTTAATGTGTGTGTATACTGTATAAATAAGCTTAAATGGTTCAATGAAAAATCTATCAATTAATGATCAGAGTAAATTATTAATCATTAGCGGCAGCTCTAGTTTAAAGAGGCTCTCCATTCAATCTGACTTATTTAATTTCTTTAATTATATTCATATTTAATTTCACTTTTGGATCAATAACGTATTTTTGAATTTAACTGAGCTTAAGCTTTTCAGCAAAACAAAATAAATAAGAACACAGACAAAAATAAATAAAAATCAGACTCTGGAGGGTTGAATAAGCAAACACTTTTTTAAAAATTTATAAACAATTGAAAAATCCTATTTTTCCTTCCAGTTCACAATGATAAACTACTTTATGTCCATCACATAAAATCTCAACAAAATACAGCGAGCTTTGTTGATTTAATGTGAGAAAATATGTGAAAAATAATCCATGAGTCTGCCCAGAACGGTCAAACATGTCAGAACATTTCGCAATAAAAAAACTTGACGTTTCTGCTGTTGATCTGGGCCTGGATTTGCACAGATGTTGAACACGTTCACGCGCTCCTATTTCTCCAAAGGGAACTGCGCTCAGGAACACCAAAAAAAATCCAGGAATGTCTGGAATTCTGCAACATGTTGCTCAAATAAAAACTTCCCAGCGCTGTTGAGGAATCCTTCTGCAGGGATCTGCTGAGATTACGGACAGAAGAAGAGCTGTAAGGCTGAAAGGTCGCGGAGCGCCACATGAGCCATTGATCCCGACTGCAAGGACGGGTGGTGGGGGGATAAGTGAGCAGAGAGCCGCTTTATCGACATGGATGTCAAATATTCCCCCGTCCGCCAGACTGTGAGGTGAAACCATGTAATGAGATTACAAGACGGACGTGTTTAGGAGCTGGCTAAGTGTTGGACAAGCCAGTTAGAGATCATCTACTGAAGGGTGAACCACCAGAGAATGTCTGGACAATAAATCAATAATGCACAATACAATAAACATGTGATCAATATATCTGATAGAATATTCAATTCATCAAATATTCACTGAACTCTGATCCAGAATCGTACAGCATTTGGGGGGATGTAGGCAGAGAAAAGACTCATCACTGATTCTTTGGTTACCGAGCAACTCTGTCATTGTATGGTTACCTAGCAACAACCTGTTGAGTAAGTGGCGCAGCAGCAGTTTAAGGTTCCGCCATTGTGCCTCATAACTGCTTCAAAATAAACAATAATGCCATGGTAATGTTTTAAGTATTTCAGACACTTAAACCAAATCAACCATTATCGTTATCAACTGATATGAAACACTTATAACAGGATAAGCAGTTATGAGGAACAGTGGAGAAACCTGAAACTGCTGATGCGCAAGTTACCCAAGAGGCTGTTGCTAGGTAACCAAAGAGTGAAAGAGTTAGTTGATGCCATTCACCTTGCTTAGTCATACTTTTTAAGTAAAAATAATACATACAATTTTTATAGCAATTTTTCAGTCACTAAAAAATGTTTACATTTTTTTATAAATTCATAAATATAATTTAGTTTCAGAAATTTGGATAATGTGCATTATTCAAAACTTTGTTGCAAAATGGAAAACATGTTAATTACAGCTTTAAAAATTTATTTTCAAGGAGGGCATGACAGCTAAGATTTAAGTGTATCCAATTTTATTTGACATCTACTGTATCCATTTTATTTTAACATAATTTCTATGTTACTTTGCATGTTTTCCCTGAACATTTAAGCGGACCAGTGCTGTCCCTGGACCAACGCTCCCTGAAGCACAGACAAATAAAAGCCACACATCATCCCTACTTCACACTGTGGGAATGTGGACACCCACACAATCTGCCTGAGGGGGTGAGGTAGAGAAAAGTTACTCTGAAGTTAAAACGACTTCAGTTCAACCTTGTCCTGAATGTGACACGCTAACTCACGAGTCTGTTCTCGGACTCGTCTTAGCAAGGCAGATGGTGGCTCAGAGAAAGGCCATAAGGTCCAGCTCAACTTGACGCCATTTAAAATGTGTCAACAAGGACACAAAGGGGATGTTTGCATATGGAGCAAGCTCATTAACCCCAACCAAATGACTCAGTAATTGGTTCAACAAGAAAGAAATAAAGAAAGAAAGAAAGGAAGGAAGAGAGAAAGAAAGCAGCCATTAAACATAGAACTGTGCATTTTATTAAGGATTTTCTCTCTGCTGATTAACACTGAACCATTTAGGTCACAACTTAATTCCACAATTCAGCTTGGACCAAACTAACTCTGGTCGGCTGAAAGGACGGATGGGTCTGAATAGTCGGCTGTGAGCCGCAGGGCGCAATAAAAACAGTCCACGTTGCAAAAAGAGATGGAGGAAGGACAAAAAAAAGCTAATGGTAAACAAGATGAGCAGAAAAACTAAAGAAATGTACATTAATCACGCTCAAACAACCAAAAAACCAGCATTAATTACACTGGGAAACCAGAACCAAACAGCCGATAAATCAGACCAGCATTTCTGAAACTATTTTGCTGTCTCTGAAATTTCCAACCAAGGACTGGGTTTGTAAATTAGCCTGTAGCTAGGAAACCAAACAATGGTTGCTTTGGTTTTATCACTTACGTTTCCTTTGGGATCAAGAAAGTTTGTTTGATTTTGAATCCAATATCCGGGCTGGGCAATAAATCAACTTATATCACAACAGACACATATCAATATCAATAGATAATTTATTTGATTCAATCATTTTAACTTAACTCCAATCTAAAACCCGCACAGCATTCTGGGAGTAGTAGGCAGAGGACAGACTAGCTGTTCAACCTCTCAGAGCTAGCTAAGCAAAATTGGTGATGTCAACCAACTTCCCTCACTCATTGGTTACCAAGCAACTCTTATCCTTTGGTTACCTAGCAACAACAGCAGAATAACTTGCGCAGCAGCAGTTTCAGGTTTCGCCACGCCATAAATACGTGACTGTTCTACGAATAACTGCGAGAAACGTTCCACAGAAACTTAACAGGTGGGGTTCCACTGTGAGCTTAGAAAAGTCAAAATGAGGATTTCAGACATACAGTAAAAACTTTAACACATGGTGACAGTAGGATTTTAGAGCTGTTATCCCAAATGAGCACCAAAACCAGTTCGTTTTGGTAAAACAGGCAAACATCCAGCGTCGTACTGAAAATGTCTGGACTAAAAGTGATGTTAATAAAGGAAACTAAGCACTTAAGTGAACTTTACCAAACCAGCCACAACGATAGTCGAGCCTCTATAACGAGAGATGGACAATAACCAGAAATTGGCAGTAATTTGAGCACTTGTGTAAAGCAGAGAAACGAGAGACTGAATTTAAACTTGTTTTAACCATCCCAAACAAGAACATCTGCAAGTAAATATTATTAAAAAATAAATAAATAAATAAGATTTCACCAATGATATAATGTGTAAAAACAGAAACCGCATGAGCATTCTGCTGCTTCAGCAAAGTCAGACTTATGACCTTCTGGTTTCCACATCACACTTCCATTTCCCCATTCCTACCTTACCATCTTCCGTTTGCAAAACACTGAAACCACATCAGACAAACTGCTGATGTGGTTCGTCAAAAACAACTAAGGTGTAAAATAAGAAAGTATTGAAGGAAAGAAAGAAAAGGATTGAAGCACAAGGATGGAAAGAAGGGGGTAAGGGATGTAGGACTCAAGGAAGGACAAAAGGTGGGAAAGATGGCCAGAGGTAGAAACATGGCGTCAAGAAGCTGGTTAAAATGGTTTCAGTGTAATTCATTGAAAATGTTTTGAATATGAGCACAAGTCCTCGGTTTGTCCTACCAACACAGCCAGGTGGCCACTTTGCATGCAGTCTGTTCGTCTTTGTCACAGAGGTTAAACCACACACTCTCCAAAAACATGACACACACACACACGTCTGACTAAACAGGAAACTATTTTTGATAAAACTCTGATCAGAAAATTCATGTGCAAGTGTCTTAAAGTCGGGTGTCTGTCTCTATTAATACCCCACTTCCTGACAAATACAGAAGGCATTTCCAGAGAACCAAACAGGAAACATCACTCTGCCCAGTCTGTGTGTCATACATCTATCACATGCAGTCTGAAACCTATATTCAGTAAGAAAGTTGGTGTTCACACCAATTAGTTTGCTTTAATCAATTCCAGTCCGTTTATCTAGAAAGTTTGGTTTGTTTGGGGAGATGGGAATGCGTAATCAATCCAAAAATCCAAACTCTGGTCTAAAAAGTGAACTATGCAAATATGGATGCCAATCGGACCGGAGATCGCTCCAAAATCAGGAAGCGAACTAAAATACAGGGCATTCTGGGTAAATATAACCAAAAATAACCCAAGAGTCTAGCGCTAGTGGGAGAAATGGCTGGGGGTCTTTTACCAAAGACAAAAGAGAAATTCCACAACTGATTTTTAACACTTTTTAAGACCAAAGTGAATGGAATTGAAGACATGCATCTCTATAGAAACATACTTCATCCAGCCAGCAGGCGATGAATCTGAACTTACTCATTAGAGATGCAAAAAAGCGAGCTGGAATAATAGCAAGGGTATGTTAGAAGTGAGCCACAGAAAGCAATGAAGACGTCTGCTTGTGAATCAACCTTTTGCCTGACAGTATGATGAGCTATAGGGGCCACATTAAGAAAAAAACAAACACAAATAAACAAATAAAATTACAAGAAAAGTCACAAAAATATGAGAATAAACTCATAATGTTACAAGACGTACGAGAATATGAGAAGTTGTAATAATATTTGAAATAAAGTGAATATTTTGAGACTAAATTCATATTACGATAGTAAAGCCATAGTATTAGAAGAATTTGTATGAGAAAAATGTAAAAATAATACAAGAAATTGTAATAATTTGAGAATAAAGTCGTAACAGTAGGAGAATAAAGTCAACATAATGAGAATACAGTCATAATAATTGGATAATGAAGTCAATATTTTTAGAACAAAGTCTTAACAATAGGAGAATAAAGTTGTAATACCTCCGAGACAGAAAAACAAAAAAGAATATATGATCAAATAGCCTCGCCAAGATTAAATTTAAGACCTGTGATTAACCATTTAAAGCTCATGTTAATTTTATTTTTAATGTATTTAAGACATTTTAGGGCTTTAATTTTTGATGCATGAATTTCAGACTTGAGGATCCAGACATCCTGGGCGAGGGATTGAACAGGTTTCTCAATGGTTCAGATCGTTTTTGGTTTCTGATCAAACCAAATCTACCGGACTGTCAGGTGTAAAAGCCTCCTGAATGCTGCAGCTCAAGCACAGCGTCCGTGACAGGAACGCAGAGCGAGAGAGGAAGGGATGGGAACGCAGGAGGGAGGAGCGCTTGACGAGACGAGACATGTAGATCTGCAGAGTGTAGAGTCAGAAGAGAGAGGGCTCATTCTGACGCACAAAACGCTTCAAATCCTGCTTCTTTTTGAGAGCCAGCGCTCAGATTGAGCTTTTTTTTTTGCATGAAAAGTTGTAGCTAATTTTACATCAGCGACAACTCGATCCCCCACTTGCTGTTCTGCACTTAGCTACAATGATTTTCTGGCACATTTTTCAGCTCTGACTGTGGCTGGCAGGGGAGATCAGGGTTTCTATTAATGGACCAAAACCATAGCCGCATCAAAGTAGTGACTTTTACAGAAACAAAAATAAAACAAAAAATAAATAACAGCCTCTGACTCCCTGTGCCAACTCTAAAATAAACTATCACAAAACAAGTCGATTATTTACCGAGATGTACAGGTTTATGATGACAGCTTCATAGGATTTTATAATTTCTTACTTCCCCCTGTTGCTGTCAAAGCAATCAAACCTCACCACACTGGCCTTTAAACATTGGCAGCGTTTTGTTTCCTGTTTAAACAAAAATCACTCACACCACAGGTTTTCTAAAGGAAAGGAGGAGAATTTATGTCCACTGAACCTTTTAACCATAACTTTTGGATCACTATTCGAAAGGTTTCTATTACAAATTATCAGACTTTTTTTTAAATGTCCATTTATGTCAAAGAGTTCATGAAGCCATGAAAGAAAAAAAAATCTCACAGCATCACAGATCCATCATCACAACTTCCAAAAATCTGAAATTCAATCTGATCTGAAATCAAAGTGACATTTAGCATAAACCAGAAAAAGTTTTGATTAAAAAATGTAAAAAAAAAAAAAAATATATATATATAGATATAAAATTGACATTATTTTATAAAAACAAAACAACATAAAAGCGCAGGTGCACAGGGTAAAACCTTTCATGCGGACTATGGGAGGGTTAAAACAATTATTTGATATTTTCCCCCCATGTTCTGATCAAATTTGCACAATTTAGAGATTTTCTCTTTTATTTCAACAATTTTGATGCATAAGATGATAAGATGTAATATTGCATTTTGTGTATTTTACATAAACAAACATGCAAAACTTGGAAACAAAGGCTTTTTCTCTTTCTCTGCAACAATGCTCCATACCTAAAACTGTGGAGTTTAATTGAACTAAAAGCTTTTAAACATGTTCCAAGATCAATAGAGAAAGCATAATTACATGACTATTCCCTCTCTAAATGTCTTATTGGTATTTTCATGCATTTTATTCCATTTTGTCAAGATGATTAGATTGATTTTTATGACTTACGTTGTTTTACACTTTGTAATTTCGTATGTTTACTTAAAGCAGATCACCTTGAACATGAGACTTCACTTTTTTTAAAACAATTAAACATGCAAAGAAGAACTACAAAAGCCTTTTAAGAGTTTTGCAGATCTGATAAGTAATTTAAAACATTAAACTTTAAGTAACACAGTCTGGAAAAAAAAACTGTTAACACAACATGTGGGAAATCAACAGATTATTTGAGCAGCACAAAGTACAAGATAACACTTCCTGTTAAACATTAAGCATGACAGTTACTAACACTCCCAACAAAGAGTCAAAACAGACTCAGTTCTCCCAGAGTTGTGTCATAATTGTGGGAAATTCAGATTGCAACGTCTTGGTTTCATGTTTCAGTCACATACGGTGATTCCACAACAAGGAAATCTCCCACATTGGGCTCATGAGAAAACAAAACTGTTTCGGTTGTTGACTGGTAAGAAACAGATGGGGCACCATATGCAAAAAAATAAAGAAAAGAAAAAAAAGAGAAAACGACAGAAAGAAAAACACACGATCCCAGGACAAGGACGGAAACTAAATTACAGGGAGTCCTTGGGGAGTACCACTGGAAAGGACACACCCTCTGTAGCTGATATGTTGGGTTCCTGTTTGGAAAGAAAATACCAATACAGCACCAAGACACAACTGGGTGAATGTTTGCATAGATTATAAAGAAATGTGCATTGAAAACACAACATTATGGAGTGAACAGCAACAGGTGGGGGAAGAGCCCTCACTTAGTACGGTAAACGCCTATACAGAGTACAAGTAAAATATCTTAAGTGTCAATTTTATAAAAATTTAATTATAAACATTGAGCAAAACAGTAATAATCTACAAAACAAATATTTTGAAATAAAGTCTTTAGTTGCCTTCTGTGATGTCACCACCATCATTTTCTAGTGGAATCTTGTTTATTGGGATGTTTTTGATTAAAGAACCATTTCCAATAAAACAATGAGAAAAACCAGCTTTGATATATTGTTGCATATGTAACAGAGCAGGTATGACTGATTTTACAGAAAGGTCTGACCAGTAGCTTTAAGTACGCATTAAAATAATGCAGCAACAGTAAAAAGCCACGTTCAAACATGGTGCTTACAGGTCCAATATTGTAGACATTATCATACCACTACTGTAATGGGCTCCCTATGGAGACTTTTTAACTGTTTTTGTGGTATTAAATGGTGTGTTTAACGACCCTACAAAGAGCTGACTGGCAGGCTCATAATTTTTGCTGACAACTAAAATAAATATAACCACAAATACCAGACAAAAAAAAACTATAATATCCCATCAACATGTCCGCTGGAAGTATATATTTGAAAACAAGAGAAGCGTTTGCTGTAAAATCAAATGGGCCTCGTTATTATCAGTGGTGAGAGTGGGAGCAGTTTTAAACCAACCCAGTTCAATTACTTAAAAAAAAAAAGTAGACACACCCCATGTTTAAACGGAGAACATTTGATCAAAATCACAAAAACTAAAACGTCCGACGATCACAAATGCACCACATTTAGAATGTGTGTTAAAACTTGGAGCATTTAGAGCTGAATTTGCTCCCGAGAGTAGTTTCTGTATCCGCATTTCCTGTCCCAACAACCTCACAAACCGCGGAGAGAACGGGATAAAAGTGTCGGCCTGCTAACATGAACGAGAATAAAAATAAACTTTCTCACCTGGACATAATTGTTTTCGCAGTAGTCGGCTACTCTCGTCAGGTTTTGGTAACTCTCCACTAGCGCTCTCTTCCCGGCCGGAATCTCTTCGTCCAACAACATTTGTAGCTCTGCCATCTTACATCTCTCCCTGCAGAGCCTCCCTTCCCTCTCTCTGCCTTCCCTCTGATTGAAACAGCCACCAGCCCACAGCTCTGACTCGGGGAAAAAAAGAAAAGAAGCCCTCCTTCTCCTCCTCCTCCTCCTGGTATTGTGGGATTCCTGGCCCCGATTTGGCGTAAACTCAATTCGAAGATCGTCTGTGTTAACAAAGAGGGGTCACTCAGATGTGGCTATTGGCTATTATTGGCCAATAAAAGGAAAAAAAAAACCTGCGTAGGGTGAAGTGTTTTTATGGTCTCCAATTGCAGGACTAATATAATGAAATACAGCCTTCTCATCCAAATTTCAGAACTTGGTTTATACGTTTTTATTCTACATTTAGTGTGTAGTGAAAGAAACTGAGACGAAGAAAGAGCACCCCCTGGAGCCACAATACAGTACGGCTGTGCAAATTAGGTGCCTATTCAGAAACGTAAATAAGAATGACAACATAAACAAAAGAATTTCCCTTTCTTAATGAAAGGGAAATTGCCTCTCTCTCTCTCTCTCATATATATATATATATATATATATATATATATATATATATATATATATATATATATATATATATATATATATATATATATATATATATATATATAGAGGCCTCTATATATATAATTATAGAGGCAACGAATTACAAATTTAGCAAACAAATAGAATTACACACACTTTCAAACAAGCATTACAATCTTAGTCATAATGTTTTTCTTAATCTTCAATACACATGCACATTATGTACATTGTTTGAAAAAGTAATAAGACTCAGTTGGAAAATCAGTGGGTTGAGCCTGGTATTATTATTATTATTATTATTATTATTATTATTATTATTATTATTATTATTATTATAATAACATAATAGTAATAACAATAATAAACATGTTATTGATAATAATCATATAATAAAATTAAAAACTAGTTCTGTGTTGTTAAGAATGAAACAAAACATCAATAAAATAACTTACAAAGACATCTGAAGATAAGTCAATATATTTCAAAGATATACATTGTTACATATGTCTATAAACATCTACATATAAAGTTTCATTACTTTTTTACATCAGTGTCAGTATTTTGCTCGTCAAACTATTACATTTTACCACCTTTTAGAAAGTTTCTAAAACAGACAGAGTGAGAATTCTGACTTTTCTTTCGAGGTCACCTATCACGGTTCGATATGGGAAAATGGGATGCGTTACAGAGCATGCTGGGATGTGTAGTTCCAAACTAATTGTGTTAGCAATAGTGACGTTTACACGGGGAAAAAATACTTTTAAAAAAATTCTGAACCATTTTTTAAAAATTACATCAAACAATTAACTTTTATATTCGTAAAGTCCGTTCCCTGAAACCTTTAAACTACCTATTTAGGAGCTCGTTTTCGGGAGAAACCTGAGCGTTATGGCGTTTGTAGGACTTACAGTTGGAAGAAAACTGCAGCTCCCATGATGCACTCCGCCTTAGCTTTATCTGCTGTTCATGGCGTCTATCTCAGGGCTAAGGACAAGTTGCGTTCTGACGGCTGGATAAACATTAAGTTGAAAGGTGCGTGTTGTCTTTTTAGAGTTTTTAATTTTGACGATTTCACGCCATTTCAGAATTTAGCGTCAAGAAGTGGCGCGACTGACGCTGCGCCGCAGAAGAGTTGCTGTGTCCTACATACTCAGCTGGTCGAATCCTCTTACTATCGGTCAAAACAGAGGCAGCTAACTCACAGATCTGTGTTTGTTTCGTGTTTGTTGCTTTTTGCAAAGCAGGTTTCCCTTCTAGCTGTCACCGACTGACACCAACATGGAGGTGGAGAGTGTCAGCGCGGAGGAGCAGACACGTCTGACCCAGAAAAGGTTCGAAGCCGCGGTGAAAGTTATCAAGAGTTTACCCCCGAACGGTGAGTGAAGACTACCAGCGACTTCCGCTGCCAGTTTGACCAATTCAGAAGGACTTTAAGTCACAACTGGTCAGGCTGAGCGACTCTTAAGCTGACTGTCGAGTTGGCGAAATAAAGGGCTATTTCTCAAATTTCTTGCTGTTTACTTATTTATCAAATAAAAACCTATGCAGTTAAGTTTGTTTATTTAGTAATTTACAACACTGCGAGGAGCTTTATAAAAATGTGAGTTCAGATTACATATATTCAAACTCTGCCATCAGAAAAATAACTTTTTTTATTCACATTTAGGAATTAGTGATGTAAAACACTCACATTTCTTGCTGAATAGCTTTGCGTAAATTAGTTTTGTCTTATTTGTACTAGATTTTATTTAGGGGTAATGGAGTAAAGGGATTTGAATAAAAATGCATGCCACACTTTGCAGTTTTCTATTTGCAAACCACAAGTCAGATTTTTTTTCAAAGTTAATTAAGAGCATCAAATAAAAAACTTTTGAGATGTTTTAATCTGAGGAAAGATTCTTTAAAATCATTGTTTGTGAATTCATAAATGGTTGTAAAAATAATAAATGCAGTTTTGTTTCTATTTTATCGAGTATAATTTTAGGTTTCAGTCAATTTTTGGTCTTTTTTTATGGGTTGGACACTCTAGGTTAGTTTAGGAAAATAATCCAGCAACTGTGCAGGACCCTGTTTATATTTAGCACCACAATGATTTTCTATAAAAAATTTTTTTATATATTTATTAAAATGTTGTCTATTTTTATTTTAAAAGCAACAAAGACAACAAATGTCTTTGGAAATAAATCTCTTCAGTTTTAATTGAAAAAAAAAAAATTAGGGATGTACAATATGAAAATTTGATTTGATATAAATGTTGTTTCGGACGATAACCGATATTTATTGATATTAAATGTATTTTTCTGATGTTTTGGCACCTTTGGGGGGAAAAACAACCAGAAACAGGCAGCAACAAGATGGAAATAAATATTGATTGTTAATATTGGCCCAGTTTTATTTATCAGACCGATACAATATGCTAAAAAATGACTAATGTCGGCTGATACTGATTTTAGTGTCGATATATCGTGCGTCCATAATATAAATAAATGAAACGTGTTGCTCTCGAGTTCCCTAACTTAAAAATGTCAGAGTTTGGACGCCACTGACCTGCAGGATTCTCTGATTAGCAAATTTATCGTAGTAAAACACAGCCTGGTAAGAAAGAAATAAAAAAAAAATATATCAGTGGGAACAGCTTAGAAAACAGAAGATTTTGCTCTTTCTGAATCTACTTATTGTGTCATATCCCATTTTGTCTCGATTACGACCTTAAAAGCAGTCTCCTGAATCAGATTCTAACTCCAGCCTGGTGTCAGGTGAGCCGCCGCAGCAGCTTGAGTGATTTAACTAATCCACTTTGCCACCAGAGCTGCAGCACAGATCAGCCTCTCCTTTACTGCCTCCATTCCAGCTCTGTTCACATTACCATCTATTAGAAACACAGTTTACATAAACTTGTTGTTTTGTTTTTCAGGTCCCTTTCAGCCGTCAAACGACATGATGCTAAAGTTCTACAGTTACTATAAACAGGCCACTATCGGGCCGTGTAATATTCCCCGACCCAGCTTCTGGGACGTGGTTGGCAAAGCGAAATGGTTTGTAGACTTTTCTTTGTTTTTATTTTACCGGTACTAAAATAAAAACTCTTTTATTTGAGTTTCTCCTGTAAAACACAACTCGAGTTGGAGATCTTTCTCAAGCTGTGCTCTCTGGACTCCGTGTGGAATGCAACCTTTGACCCACAAAGCAGGACACTGCAAAAACACAAAATCTTACCAACTTATTTTCATCTAGTTTCTGATGCAAATATCTTATTACAGTTGAAATAAGATAAAACAACTTAAAAGTAACTTAGAAGCTTGTTTCAAATGAAAAATTTCTTAATTTTGGCAAATTATTTTACTTTAACAAGAAATGTTCCCATGTTATTAGTGAAGTAATACTTTTACTTCAATATTAAGGATTTATCGACTTAGAAAAGCTCCTATTATATTGTAAAGTTACAGGTACATGTAATTTAGTTTTGTCTTATTTTAAACGTACTTGCGTTTTTAAAAGTGGAGCCATCCAGCAGCCCTGCAGGACCCTGCTGACAAAAATAACATAAGAACTGTGGGAATAAAACAAAATTTAATGTTATTTAATATAAAAAGTACGTATTTTCTTGTCAAAATAGGGGATTGTGGTGAAAACATGTATCATTTGGTAATAGTCATAATATTTTAATACAAATTTCCTGCGCAAAACTCATATAAATCATCTAAAAATCAGGAAGCATGAAGCAGAATTTATGCTAAATGAATGTAATAATTACTGAATAGTGAACACGAACATAATGAATGTTGATGTTTCCTCCAGAGGTTAATGCTTTTTGTGGCAGCCATTGTATGGAAAAGTTTGGGAAATCCTGTGCCAAGATATTTGCACTAGAAACTAGACCAATAAAAACGGAGTAAGATTTTGCGTTTTTGCAGTTGATGTTTTCTCTATTTGCTTAAAAATGTTGTAAATCATAGTTACTCAACCTTTGACCCACAGATTACAGGGAACACACTGACCTTACGTAAACTTGGTCTGTTTAAAAAGCAGAGAACAAGCGCAACTTTGGCAAAGAATATTTATTTTTAATTAATATTTCTGTCGAAATTTTGAAAAATCCACCTTTAATATGTAGAGGAATTTTTAAGAGCAGTGTGGGTATAAAGGCAACTTTCTGTTTCTTAATCTTTGATCAAATTTTTCATGGAAACAATCGTGGAAAAATTCTGACTTTAACTCTGAATACAATAACAATTATTTGCAAAACTGATGATGTTTGAAAGCTATTTAATCCAACATTGGATTATTTGTTTAGTTTTTTTACCCGTTCATGTTTGTGAAACAGGGATGCGTGGAATTCTCTTGGAGAAATGTCTCAAGAAGAAGCAATGACGGCCTATGTCGACCAAATGAAGCTGGTTGGTTTCCTTAACTTTCAAATTGACACTACTGTAAAACTTAGTTGACATACATCGTGTTTTAAAAACTCTTCATGGCAGTTATTTTTTACATCTACCTATCTAGTTAGCAGCTAGCTTTGGTTTGAGTTAGGAAAGTTAAGATTGAAATAGTGATCTGTCAAGTAAGGAGCTTAAAATAGCGTTTGAGGTGACTTTTAGAGACCTAGCAAAACAGTACCCTGTGGAAGGATTTAAAAGCACTCTGTTGTGTGCCTAATAAAAAAGTTGATAGTTGTGATGATCCTGAAGATTCGACTTTTTCTACATTTTAAGAGAAACTCCAAATGCTTTCTGGGCTCCAAAATAAATCTTTAAATCAATACATGTAGTTTATTTTATTCTGGTTTTGTAACAAACGATAATTTGGCTTCAACCCACAGATCCTGGAGGGAATGCCGATGACCGACGAGGTGGAGGAGCTGCTTCGCATCCTCGGACCGTTCTATGAGCTGATTGACGAGAAGAAAAAAATCACGCAGATATCGGACCTGAGCACAGGTGCATTCTTTTTTTTTTTTTTTTCTTCTCTTACTTGAGTCAGAAATGGGTAAAAGAAACTTGACTGTTTATAATTTGCCTCTGATCTGCTCAGCCCGCTTAACCAAGTTTGCTAGGCAACTGGAAGGCAAGTATGCGACTACGTACATGATGTGGAGTAGAATCTGTGTGCTGCTTTAGCTCGTATGCTTTTAGTGTTTGATAGCATCGCTGTTTTATATTAAAGCATACTGTAGATTAGCACAGAGGTTCTCAAACCTTTCCCTACTTTGGAGCCCTAAATAGAATTAGCTTCTGGCTAATGATTTTCTTTGCATATTTTACAAAATATGTAAAGAAATCAAATTTTTTTATTCATTATTTAACATTCATTTAGCATAAATTTAGCTTCTGATTTTAGTTGGACATGAGTTCTTAAGGTTTTTTTCAAGGAACGCTGGATGGTTTCTTTGGTAAAATTTTAAAAATGTTTATATTTTTGTCATAAACTTGTCAATTCTGTGCTTGATATGCTAGCTTAATGAGTAAAACATTAACTTACATTTAACTGGCAGCCAATCAGGAAGATGAGCGTGGGAAATAGCATTTAAATAAATTATATTTTGAAATGATGATTAAAAAATAGAGATTATATGATAAAAACACTGGCTAAAAATTAAAATTTGTATTTTTTGCGTTTTGCATCTTTGCGCCCCCTAAAGGACAGGAGGCCCCCACTTTGAGAAACAGTTGTATTGTCACCTTCCTAAAATAATGGCCTAAGTTATTTTTTTCCAAAAGTATTTTTTGTTTTTGTTGTTTTTGCCTAAAACATCTTTTGGAAAAAGGGTTTTTTTTGTTTTTTTCAAAATCGTTCAGCAGCAAATACATTTTTTTATGATCTCGGCTGTAATTCAATTTAAAACTGATGTGTTTTATAATAATGGTAAAAAATAGATTCAATGTGATTAAAAACATTTATTAAAGTTGTATTAATTAAAAAAAAACATATTTTTGAATTGTTTTTCTCATTTTTCCTCCTGCCTCCTGAGGCCCTACTCACTGATTTTGCTATCAGATATTCAGATTTTCAGATTTCTGTGTTGAGTTTGATAAAATCCATTTTTCTGTTCAGGATTTGGAACAATGCTGAACTCGATGGAATCAAAAAGTGTTGCGAAAAGCATAATCAGAAACATGGAGCTGAACGGCTCTCTGGAGACCCGGCCTGCCAGGCTCAGACAAAATGAAGAAGTGGAGCAGGAAGAGGAAGTGGAAGAGGAGGAGGACGAGGAAGATGAAGACACAAGGGAGATCAGAAAGGGTAACACAGATTTCTTTTCTTTTTTTTAGATGAAGAGTATTTCCTGTTGGCCCACTGTGTTTTTTTTTTGTTTTGTTTTTTTCCTGTAGCAACTCAACCCAAGAAGAAGAGTTCCACCAGGAGACACAAAGCGTCGCTCCAGAACGGGAAGCTGTCCAATGGCGGCTCCCACCTGGCCAATGGCAGCCATCAGAGAGCCGACGACGAGCACGACGCCTCCGCCAGGGAGCCTCTGATCAACGGACACCACGCAGGTAGGAGGAGCCAAAATGTCCGCCATGTTGGACATGCCATCTGTCAATTCATCCAACCATCCATTAATCCGTCTGTCTGTCCATCCATTAATAAATCAATAGATTTGATCAGTTTGAGTCCATCAATACAGGCCTGATCAACCTGGCCTGGTTCTGTTTAACCCGAATCTCCAGCTGAATTAAAATGTCCTCCATGTTCCAGACACCAGAACCAGCCAGGTGACCAGCGACTCTGACAGCGAAGTCTACTGTGACTCTGTGGACCAGTTCGGCCAGGAAGAGGCGAGTCCACACTCCAGAACCGGACTCTGGGTCAGACTTCCTGGTGTACTGACTGAAGGTTTCCGTTTGCTGCAGAACTCTGAGCAGAACCGCTCTCTGGACGACCTGGAGGAAGAGGACAGTCACTTCCTGGAGGAAGATCAGAATCGGTCGGCGAGGCGCAGAGGGGAGGAGAAGGAGACGGGAGGGGCAGCGACTCTGAGGCTGGACAGATGGGGACGGGGAGAGGACGGACCAGCAGGACATTCAGGTACAGTTAGAACTCCAGTTAGACGGAGCTTAGAGGGCCCAGTAGAACCGGGACAAAACTCTGGGAGGGGTTTAAATACATCCAACTGTTCATCCATCTCTCCATCCATCCATTCAAAACATTTTGGGAAAATGCTAAGACAGATAGAAATGTAACAAAATGAAATATCAAGATGGAACTTCATTTACTTTTCAAACTTTTTCAAAACGAAAGTTTGCCGTTTGGTTCCTGTAACCTTTTGTCGTTAATAAAGGGTGAAAACCTTCATAAGTCTGTCGCTAACGGCGACGGTTTTCTGTTTCCAAGGCTACGGGTCCCTCGGTCCGGGATCCCAGCTGCACTGCAGTGGGGACGGACCGGAACCGGCCGGGCCGGTACCGCCCAGAGCCAGCCTGGATGAGCAGATCGTGGTGGCGCTGGCCCGGGTTCAGGAAGACATCCAGACCGTTCTGGAGAGGATGAGAACCGTGGAGGCTCTAACCGCCAACCTGGTCAGATCAGGACGGAGGGACAGACAGACGGACGGATGGACGAATGTGAAATTAAAAGTTGTTTGTCTCCGTTTTTGTTGTGTTTTCAGGCGAGATCAGTGACTCTGCCTGCCTACGGATCGCCTCCAGCCAACAAGAGGAATCGGGTAACAAGTCTCTTCCACATATTGCTGTTTTTGTTTCTTTCTTTATTTTTAATTTTTATAAAAAAGCTTGTCTTTCACCTAGAATCCATCATGGTGGCCTTTCGACATTTCACCAACCAGTCTGGCCTTCGCCGTCATCTGGCCGTTTGTGGTTCAGTGGCTCATCCGTCTGTACTTCCAGAAAAGAAGAAGGTAATATATCTTCATTTTAAAAAAAAAAAGTAAATGTTATTTTTTTCTCCTGGAAATATCTAGTTTGATATATTTACTGTTTTGTTTTATGTAAACAGACGAATCAACTGATGCAGTTTACGGCAAGACCACAACGAATCCCTACACTGTTGGACTGCAGCTTCTTTCGTCCTAATTAAAGTAATTTGCTTTTGCACTTCAAAGAAGGAGCCTTGGAGCAAAGAAAGAGAAGAGTCTGGAGTTTGGGCGAAACATGAATGCTTCTGATTTATGAGAACGGTTGTGAACTGTTGTAGCTTCTCGATTATTTCCCTAACTTTGGCTCTGTTGCACAAATTTTCCACAATTTTCTTAGCTGCCCAGGATATGCTGCTATATTAAGATGTGATTAAAACTGTAGAAAACATATAATGAATGTAAAACTGTGTTGAGATGTGAGTCTTTCCTGGTAATATTTATTGCTTTTAATGAGTTTCAGACATAAAAATTGAATAATTTTGTTGTAGATTGCTTCATATCAGGATGTGCTTTATGTCTGGTTGGTCCAAATTTTCACTTTAATTCTCGAGGAAAAAGTGCTCCGTCATCAAAATGTCAAGGGCATTATGTTCAGTTCTTCCACATTTGGACCAAATTACAGTTTAACATTAGAATATTTCACTCAAACTGCTGATTATTTAACAAAAAAAAATCCAACAAAAGACATTATTTCTGTTTTATTCCATGCATAATTTTGATCTGTTTGCAAAGCAGTGACTTCTGTACAAATTATATACAGTAGCTGTACAGTTCAGACCTAAATGCAATATTTTAATTGCAGATTAATATGTAATATTTACAAAGATTGGCGTGCTAATTAAAGCTGATCTTTTCAGAGAAAACCGGTTTTAATAATAATAAAATGGTTTGCCTTTCTATTAAAATGTACTACAGGCTTTTTCACCCTTTCTGCCTGTGCAGAGTGGTGTGCATGTGATAAACGCAGCTTGAATTAAAGTTTTGACCAAATATTTTGAGTCTCTGCAGATTATTTTAATAGAATAACAATTAGTCATTTTTTAAATGTTTTTATACTTGAATTGACCTGATAAATTCACCCAAAATGTCTTGAATGATAGGAAAAACTATTATACTATGATTCTCCCATCATTTGGATGTGATAAAAAAAATAAGAAACATTGATTCAGTGAATTTGAATCTTTTAAAGCTCATTTTGATTCACTTTTAGCTTTCAGGCTTCAGTCTACGGCAAGCTTTTGCGTCCCCTCGCAAAATGCAAAAGTTTTGCGAGGGGACGCAAAAGAAAAAAAAATTCCCCATTTTTATATTAGCAGCTCTAAATTAGCTTCGTTTCTGGTTTCCGTTGAAAGAAAAGAGAACAGTTTCTGAAACAAGTGCAGCATATAAAGTATTTAGAGTTTATTGAAGAGGTTAGAAAAATGTACAAGGCGGATCATGTAGCAAACACATTTTATTTGCATTGTCCCTTTAAAAAAGATAAACGTGAACAAGCAGTACAGGGAACGGAGAAGAAACAGATCAAAACACATAAAATGAAGGAAATTTCTGTTTTAATTCAAAACGTCACATATATCTTAAAACAATCAGACAAAAAAATTTGACACATTAGAAATTATTTATGAATATATTAATAGGTTTTTCTTCAGTATTGTTGCACTCCTAAGCGGTTTTAGGGTCCGCGGGTCATGACCTTTATACAGAAAAACATAGAGGTAAAGGAGAAAACAGAAACTAAACACCAAAACTTGCAGATGATAAAGTTACCAAGCAAAGAAGATTATTTAAGACTTCTTAGTAAATAAAGTTTTAAAACATTCCTCTCAACAGTGTACAGCAGCAGGGATTGCACATGGGTAAAAGTTTTTTTCAAAAGGACCAGTGAACAGAGAACCAATCAGAACCATTTAATACTCGCACTTTCAAATCAGTGCGATTTAACAGAAATAAAACCTAACAAAGCCTCGCGGCTACAGACTGAAGCCAGACACGGCGATGTGCTGAGCGTTGTTTCTCGCCTCGAAGTACGAAGTGTCGGTTTCGTCTTCCGGCTGCGGAATGAACGGCATCGGCTGATTCTGCAGGTTGTCCCAGTCCAGGCCGTCGAACAGGCGGTGGCGCTTCAGTTCTGCGAACAAGACGACAAAAGAATCAGACCGCTTTAGCATATTAGCCTGGTCTTAATATCTATAGTTTCCACCATTAAAAGAAAGTCCAAAAAAAACAAAACTTGATGGTTATGTTTCCTAATTTGCGTAATACAACATAAAACATAATCATATGAACTAAAAGAGTTTCATTTAAAATTTTAAATAGCTGAATTCTGATTCCAAATACAAAAAGTCAGAAAATTTGGACTTTAACAGACACTTCACATCTTTAGAGTAAATTTTCCACATAATTAATTAAATATTTTAAATTCAAGGCTGGATAAAAGAAAAAAAATAAATCAAAGCAATGGCCTACTGAAGGCAAACTTTCTGAATTTCTGCAATTTCCCTGCAGAATGTAATTTTTACCCTTCAAGCCGGCGCGTTTCGTCACGTCCATGGTGAGCAGGATCTCAATGGCGTTCCTGGAGTTTACAGGAAGTTCCTCCTCTCTTTCAGGCCAAGGGATGTCTAAAAATGTACAAGTTAAACTGGAAGTAAGCAAGCTGCTAAACTAGAACAGTATAAATATCGGTCTAGCATTTCTTTTTAAACTTTTCAAGATTTATGAGTATTTTGCTTGCAAGTTTTTGATTTTTCAAATTCAGAAATTTCAATGTTTTGAGATTAATCTCAAGTTGATTTTAGTTCAAATTTTCTAGTGTATTTCTTAAACCTAAAAATTTGAGTTTTTTCCTGGTATTTTTTACTTTTAAAATTTAATCTCAAGTTTTTTTCCAAGCCATTTTTTTAGTTTAATCTAAAAAAATTCTGACTTTCTTTTTTAGTCTCTTCAAAAATTAATCTCAAAATTTCTTTTTTTTTCTAGAATATTTGACTTTTCAAATATTCTAGAAAAAAAATATCCTCCTAATTTTTTCTTCCTATTTACAACAGCTCTAACACGCCGTCAAACTTGAACTGACCTCTGTTGAGAATATTCTGGAAAACCAGCTGGGGAGTTTCGTCGTTGAAGGGCGGCACTCCGGTGAGGAACTCGAACAGACACACGCCGAGCGCCCACCAGTCCACCATGCAGTCTGGCCAGAAACAAACAGGAAGTAATGAGGATTCAGCGAGATGCTAACGTGCTAACATCTTCCCCTGTGATTCCTGTTAGTGTGACCTGATTGGGCAGCAGTGGCTGAAGCAGGAAGGACTATGTTAGAGGTTCACCTTGATACTACTGCACATTAATTATTCACTTTAACATGCAAATGTTGCTGAAATCTGATATTTACACACGCAGAAGACACACACATTTTTTTCTCTGCCTAAAAAAAAAAAAAAATCAGACTAAACTTTCTTGTTTTAGTTTAGTTAGAATTAACAAAATTAATTATATTTGGTAAAAGCCAGGGAATGTAGTAATAACCTTTTTCTTCAACTTTCCTGGAATTAAAATATGTTCTCATGTTTAGCAAATAATTGTAATTGTACCTAAGCTAAAACAAAAAAAAAATGTTTAGTTCGATTTAACTTCAAACTTAAAGAAAAAAAATGTGTTTTTGTCTTTTTACTCAGCAAATATCTGGTTTCAACTGTAAATGTCCATTGGGTTAAAAAAAAAAACAACAACAAAAAAAACCATTAGCATAAAGTGGAAATTAAAAATAAAATCACATCAATTCTGAATTATTCCTGTGAAATCGGACTAAAAAATAATCTCGACTCTGAAACTGAGTTTACCGTTTTGCAACTTTTGCATGAGTTTCAACATTTGATCCAAGCAGCTTTTCAGCAGCAGAAACCAGTTTGTCCAGTTAAAAGCCTCCAGATTCCCCTGCTGTTAACATGTTAACTGACCAGACAACCCACTTTCATCCTTCCAATCCAAAACTTCAGTCCCAATCAATAATCAATCCCAGTTTGTTCCCAGATCCAGCAACAGAGGGAATGGGAAAATTGGGGGTAAAATCAGTTAATATCCTAAAACAGTATTGTCAGCCTGGCAGGGGCAACATGCAAGCTGCAAGAAACAACGTTACAACGTTGCTATAAACTCACCAAACAGAGCACCTCCTGAAACTAAAACAGAACGCCTGTCACAAGAGCTACAGTGACAATCAGCAGGCGATTACAATACATCACATTGGACAGGCACATTTGTTTGGTTTTAGAGATTTAGCTTCTTTTACCGTGAGGTTTTCCAAGAAGAAGCTCCGGAGCCAAATAATCCGGAGTTCCCAAAATTGGAGCGCCCTCCAGAGGCAGCGCGCCCCTTCGGACGCTCTTTGGAGTCCGGAAAGGGGTGTGTGAGGTGGACATGGGCTGAGGAGTCTAATGTGAGGGGAAGAGAAAAAAAGAAGAGAGAAGTTAAAAATGGTTCATAAACTCAGTAAAGTCAAACTAACCTCTCAAAACACACTGAAAAAAAAACAAAACAAAAAAAAGATTTATATTACATATATGCATATACTCATTTTGTTTTGAATTGGTGGTTTTGATTTTTTTAAATTTTAAAAATTTAATTCTTAAAAAAAATCTAACTGAAATAAAAATTTTGAATAGCATAAAAACCACCAAAAGTTAAAATGAATTGACAGTTAAAAAAAATAAATCTAATCAAGACAAAATACATAAAAATACAACATAATTCAAAAAACCAACACAAGTATTAAATCAAAAATTAAACCAAGATGAGAATGAAATCAAAACAAAAGCAGGAATATAAAAATAGAAGAAAAAAATTAATCCTGATATCAACAATATTAACGCAAAAAGGATTTAAAAAGTAAAATAATTTTTTTTTAATTCAAAGTTAAAATAAAAAATCAAAAAAAAAAAAAAAAGAAAAAAAAAAATGCAATTAATAAAATAACTTGTTTTTAAATTACACTTCATATTAAAAAATAATAATAATTGAGACAATTTTTTTTAACATTGTCCAACTTCCACTCCTGATCACTGACCTGGTTAACGGAACCGTTGGCGCTTCGCCTCCGCTGCACAGGCGTTGCCGTGCCGCGGGCAGAGTGACAGGAAGCGGCGGCGGACACTTCCATGGCCTCCACGGAGCCCACGCTGAACCTGGAAACCCCGGACGTGTTGGAGCGGTTGATGGAGCTGCAGTAGCTGCGGAAAACCACGACGTTCCGCGGCTTTAAGAAGGCCGGAGACTGCGAGAAGCTGCAGGACATGTCATGGATTCGGCTGTGGAGGGATTCGCCTCTCAGGTCAGACACACTTAGTTTGGGTGTTTCTATGGTAACGGGGAAAGTCCGTTGAGGGGACGCCGAGCTCCGCTCGTGCTCCTCTGGCGAATCGACGGAGTTCCTGCTTTCTGCTGGTTTGATTGGCAGGAAAGAAGCGTTACAATCGACGGTGAGGGACGTCTCATGGATGGAGCCGTCAGAGTCCAGGCTCAGGCTTCGACAGACGTCCACGTTCCCCGGCAGCGGGGACGTGAAGCTGCACTGGGACGCCTCCTTGGTCCTGTCTTCAAACACATGCTCTATCGGCTCTTCCAGCTCGCTGAAAAGACTTTTGGCGACAGGGATTGGGCTGGAGCGCATCGGATTGCGGTGGTCCGCCGCCATGTTTTCTGTAGTGCAGGTTAAGAAGTCGCCAATCTGGATGGTGGAGAACGTCCCAGTCAGACCAGTGTGAGTCACAGTGGTCTCAGGAATCTCAAAGAATCGCTTGTAGTCTGCGTTTGTCTTCTTGGGTTTGGTCTCCAGCAGCTCTGGACTTCGGTTCATATCTGAAAATGTCCTCTTCACAGAGAAGGGAACTGTTGGCTGGCAGTTGTCTCGCTCTGATTCAAGATGGCGCCGAACAGCGGACGACACTTTAGGTTTCCTGCTGGGAGAAATTGACTTTTTGGGCAGATCATGGGAATCTTTAGGAGAAACTCCACATCCTCTTGACCACGGCTCGTTTTCTTTCTACAGAAAGAAGAAAATGTATCCATTTAATTTGGCACCAAACAAAATCGAAGCTGCTGCCTATGACAGCGTATTAGGTCCATTGTAGATAGAAAAAAAGAGTAAATTCCCACCAAAAATCTAAAATTCTGGTCATTCTATTTATTTATTTTGCCTGATTTTTTTTATTATTGAAAAAGCAAAAAATGTTGCACTTTTGAAACTCAGAAGTTTACAAATTTTTAACAAAATTCCTGACATTAGTCCCAAAATTTGAGTTTTCTGATAGATTTCTGACTTTTCAAACCAAAAATGTCACTTTTTTCTGAAAAGCTTCTGTATTTTTATAGAACATTAGACTTAATTATTCAGAAATATCTATGTTTGTATCTCAAAATTTCTGAGTTTATTCTAGCAAATTTTCAACTTTTAATTTCTCAAATTTTCACGTTTTTTCTCCAGATTTCTCAGATTGACATCAAAATATGAATTTTTTCTATTAAATGTACTCTTTTTTTTCTATTTCGTCCTAATACACCATATTTCGTTTCTTTTCTAAATAAAGAAGAAACTGTAACTATTTAATTTTTAGCAACAACCGAAATCGGAGCTCTTGCCGTTGCGCCATCACTGACCTCGCACTCCCACATGGGACTGACGCCGGCCTCGGTGTCGGTGGTGCTTCCGGCGCTCATCGTCTCAAACCACTTTCTGCTCCTCAGCAAATTGGGAGTCAAGTTTTTTGCCAGTTTATGAGGACTGAAAACTCTGGTTTTAGGCCCTGCAGGAGTTAACATACGCCATGGGAAGAAAAGTCATATTAACTGCACTTATTTTAATGTTTTATGGCTGCAACTAACGATTATTTTAGTAATCAATTATTCTGGCCACTAATCGGATAAAAAAAAACATTTTGCATATTTCTCATCTCTTAAGCTTATTATATACACAATATTAGAAATAAACAATAGACAACAAATAAAACAGGGTTGTGACCCCAACCCTTTTAGAAATATGTGGACTGTGCTTAAGATCTGGCACCCTTTCTCTAAACTGAAACAATTTAAATGAAGTTAGAGTTAATTACATACTCATTTTACAAAGATAGTCAGCTGGAGAAAACAGCTGTTCTGAATTGTTCATCACAGGAGAACCAAGCGAGTTGTTCTTCTGCTTCACTTTGCTGCAGGACATTGGGCTGGACACAACCGAGGCGCTGCAGTGCCGCTTCCCTTCTGTTCCCAACGTGTTCTGCAGATCCCAAAAACAAACAGAGAGGATTTAGAGTCCACATTCATCCCGGTCGCCTTTTCTGATTAATCCTTTAGACAATGCTTACGAATCCCAGGGAGCTGATCAAAGAGAGAACTTGACCCGGAGTGCGGAAGAAGTCGTTTTTCGGTTTTGCCAAAGACGGAGTCATGAGGATGTCCATAAGACTCAGCTCTGTTTTACACAAAGTGAATAAAAATTCAACAGTTGATGATTACAGGTTTCGGGTTTTGGATGTGGACCAAAATTGCACATTTGTTACATTTCCAGCTGGTGGGGTTCACCAAACCCTTTGAAAAACCTCTTCACCTGTGGTGACGCTGCATCAAGAACCACAGAAGAAAATGACACAAAAATCTCTGAAGGCGACATGAACGCAATTTCCTTCTTCATGAAACATAAACAAAAAATGGAGTAGTGTCAGATTTTAGAAGTTTTACAATTTCTCTTTTGTCTTGGGTAAAGACCACAATCCAGTTCTCCTGCTGGTGTTAGACTGCTGCGTTTATTTTGGTTGTATTTACCCAGAATGCCCTTTGCTATAGTCTGCTACCTGCTGTTAGAACGAGGTTTTTAGCTGGACCAGAGTTCAATGATGCATTCACACCCCCACAAATAAACTGGATTTTCAAGGCAAACACACTACAGTTCAATTAAAGCAAACTAAACAGGTCTGATGGGAATTCACCCTTGTTTACCTCTGTCAAGCTTGACCTTCGAGAGCCCAAAGTCTGTCAGCTTGATGTGGCCTTCGTTGGATATGAGCATATTGTCTGGTTTCAGGTCCCTGAACGCATCAAATCACATAATGAGCACTGATCACTTGTTGTGATAAAACAACAACATCTTGTTGCGCAGCCAGTTACCTGTGGATTATGCCGTGGCGGTGAAGATAGTCCAAAGCCAACGCAACCTCAGAGATGTACTTCACAGCCATGTCCTCCTCAAAATATCCATAAATATGGAGTAGAGACTTCACGTCTCCACCGATGAGGTATTCCATCACCTTTGATTAATAAAACATACACTTTGTTAGGCTATGACTAATAACTGACAGTGGAATGTTTAGTAGGAAGGAAATTATTGCATGAATGTGCAATAGAGCGACACCTTATTTCATGAATGTTTGCACAAATGGGCTGCACACCAAGGTATATTATACATCTTTATCCATGGAAGTGATTAGACAATGATAATTTAGTAATTTAAAATGAAATGTCGGAATATATTTGGCAATATATTGTATTCTTTATGGCTTTGGCTTAGTAAATAAAATGTTCTGGTTTCACAGAACAGTGTGTGAGACCATTATATATGCCTGATTATCCAATAGACAAGACAATCGATGGAAGATGTAAATTTAGCACTAAAATAACTAAATAATGAAATCAATTTGTCGAGGTTAATAAAAATTAACTGAGCTCACTAGAAATTTTTAAATAAAAATAATTTTGAACTCTTTCACTCAGCATTACCAGATAGATCTTGGCTGCAGTCTGAAGGGAGTAAAACAAGTGAACAATGAAGGGACTTTTGCTCAGAGCGAGGGCGTCTCTCTCTGCCTTCATCTGATTCGCCATGTTTTTGTCCACCATGTCTGCCTTCTTCATCACCTGCAGTGGCAAAAGATAATATTATCCCCAATTTTCATACAAAAAACTAGCAAATAAATGTAATTAAATTTAACTAAAGGTGTATCGACTCACCTTAATCGCGTATAAGCGAGCATTGCTCTTCTTCCGAGCAAGATAGACCTTTCCAAAGGCGCCACGGCTGATGGGCTTCAGAACGGTGAAATCATCGATCGAAGGAGGCCTCGGTATTTCCACTGATTTTACAGTTGAACCAACTTTGTGCTTTTCTTCTACCTCCATTTTAAATAATTTCACTTAAAATCCGGCAGCGATTCCAGCGTAAACACTACCATGACAGAACAGCAAACAGTGCGGAGTTTGTTTTGAATTTTTGAATTCCCTGCCTGTCACGGGGTCCTGTGACGTGTATAGGTACTCAAAAAACTGCCTGTATAAAATGTTTTGCAAAACAAAAAAAAAAAAAAAAAAAATATATATATATATATATATATATATATATATATATATATATATATATATGTGTGTGTGTGTGTGTGTGTGTGTGTGTGTGTGTGTGTGTGTGTGTGTGTGTGTGTGTGTGTGTGTGTGTGTGAGGGGGCTCTGCTTTAAAGATTTTTTATTGATATTTAAGAACGAAAGCATTGCGAGTCATTTTTAAACGGGCGAGGCAAGGAGGCCACTCATTCCTGGTAGTTTTAATTAACCGATCTGCGTCATTTTGTAGTCCATCACATGCCGGGGGGAGAATCCATTTCCCGACGTTAGCTAAAAGAAAAGTTGTGTAACTATCGAGAGTTGTGTAACGAGGGAAGCTAAAAGGACACCTCTGAGAGCAGGACTTGATTGTTAACGTGTTATTGAGGTTCTGCTCTCACATTGTAAGTCATCGAAGACAGATTCTAGCAAATACTTACGGGAGAAAAATGTTTTCTCTGTCGACGTCATTTCAGCCACAGCAGGTATGTAAGCGGAGAGACTGAGAAGCAGGTTGATTATTTGATTAACTTGTCTGCATGTGTCCGACAAAAGTTTCAGTTTGTCACTTCAACTTTAGTTTTAAAATCATTACAGTCATTCATAAGCAGTAAATGCCTATGTTGACGCTTGTTTTAGTTGTGACTTTTGTTCAAGCCAATGACAACTCAATACGGCTAATGCTAATGCTAAGGGTTTAGCTTGTAAACGCTACATTTCGTCCACATGAGCCGATGCTTTTGTGCCATTTGGACTGTTAACAGCTGTTAATTCTTATCTATATTATAGCTATTACCTCAATTAGTTTAAACGTGTCAGTACAGACAGTCTCTGTACTTAAGCATGTGACTGAAACTGACATAATCCTGACCTACTGCCGTGATAGCTGGACCTACTTCCAGTTTATTATTACATATTAACTGTTATGATCGATTTGTGGCTGTAAATAGCGTCAAGGTTAAGCGGGTCACCGTGGGTCATTATCCACGGTGACCCGCGTGGATAATAAGCGTGTTATTTACCCTCCTGTCTTTATGCTCTCACAGATGGTGGTTCCTCTCAGCCAGGTCTTCAACGCTCTCCACTCGCTGAAGAGCTCAGCTTCAGCTTCAGTCCACTCTTTGCACAAAGACTTCAGACAGGAGCACAAAACAAACCTTAAAGAGGTGAGACGAGTACTAGACATTCACAATGTATCAAAAGGTACTTTTAATCAAATAAGTAAAGATTTAATAAAGAAAGTAGGATTAAAAGTAGATGTAGGTTGATATGCAGGTGCATCTTGATGCTGAATTTCAAAAAGTACTCCATACAAGTTATTAATGTTTCTGTTACAGGAACATTTTCTGTAATATGTAGCCAGTTGGACAGTTTCTCAGCAGCAGATGCTCGCACTAGACAAAGATGACATCCCCCAAAAGATCAAAGAGTGATAAAGCGAGGAGAGATAAAAATAGACATGTGTTGCAACTGCTCGCAATATTTGCTCAGTTTCTTAATTTTGTGCAAATGAAAGCAATCAGAAGCACATTCATGGACAGAATCGCCCTGCAACAGAAGGCAAAACAAAGGAGAATAAAAAAAAAAATCAAAACAATCTCTTCAAATATCATGCTAAATAGCTGAATAAATTATTCCTCATTACTTTGTAAATTTAGTTGAATGCTGGCCCAACCAAATTTCCATCTAATGATCCTTGATTTTGTTCAGCTGCCATTATCATTGTTGTGAGCGATGATAATTTAAATGAACAGAAATAAATGCGTTAAGTTGTTGAATCTGTGCTCAGTAATTCACAATATGAGTAACACTTTTTGAATAATTTGCCAAAATTATGATTTTTTAATTCATTTCGAAGCGTATTAAAGAGATTTAGTGATCAGAGTTTATTTGAATTGTCCATTTCAACCCTAATCTATAGAAACCAGGCCCATAAAACTCATGGAAGTTGCATGGCTTGTTGTTTTTGTCTCTTCGTCTCACCGCTGTTGTTGTTTGCTGCCAGCCGAGTGTCAGCCTGAGGGATCTGGGCCTCTCCGACGTCCAGGGCAGTCAGCTGAATGAACTGGTCAGCAGGTTATTGCCCCCACTGAGTCCTGAAGAACCTCCCACTGTTACCTCAGTATGGAAGATTAGTCATGTTTCTGCAGACAGCTTCTTTCAGAACAAATATGGTGAGAAGATCAACCTGTTCTGCTTCTTTTTTTATTTTATTTTACAAGAAACAACCTCTGAAACATTTAGTTTTTACACAGGGTTTTCTCAAAAAAGACTATTGGGTCATGGCTCTCCCTTATTCTACTGTCGGTACAACAGCCCTCTTCGGGATGCTTGCGCTGACCTCCAGCTGCTGCCTAGTAAGACATTTACATTTAACCTCTACTCAGAGGCCCATGAATGGATTCAAATTTTAGCATTTCTGTTTTCTCCTCATAGTGTGGCTTCAAAGCCGAGGGTTCAAAACTCTCAGAGCAAAGACCAGGCGAGTGGAGTCGGGTTATGACGGTCCAGTAGAATCCGATGCCTACACACCAGCTTTCATGAAGGCGAGTTTGTTACAGCAGTGGGGTCCAAACTTTTTCCAACTTTTTTGCAGTCCTAATTTGTTGTAGTTTATGATTAGAGAACTGCCAGATTGATTAAATCTGCTGCCTTTGGCTCCTTTTTTAGGGTTTGCTCCAGAGGGAGAAAGGAGCAGAGGCCCACTCTCTGGACCAAGTAGTGAAACTTAAAAACCTTCCTGAAAACCAGCAGGAAGCTTTCAAGACTGGCTTCACCGAGGGGTTCATGAGGTCCCAAGCTCTAACTCAGAGAACTCAAGGTGTGTGGAGTATTTAGTCAAACTTAAAGCTTGTTGTTGAATTGAGAGAAGTCAGTAAGAGCTGCTGCTGTTTTGTTTTTACAGACTCATTGAGGAGAACCAGGCTGGTCCTGCTGGTCCTCCTCCTCATTGGCATTTACGGCCTCTCTAGAACCCCTTTTCTCTCCGGTAAAGGCTCCTTTTCTGACGCCGGTTTGTTTCGGTTTTCATTCTTTCTTACGTATACAAATAAAATCCCAGCTCTACATGCACATAGTTTATTTATAAATTCATTAAAATAACACTGGGTGGTGTTTATTGTCAGCTAAATCACTTTATCACACGTTACAACCACTAATTTCAATGTTTTTTAGGGTTCTACGTAGACCAACACAAAGTATCAGTGGTGGTTCTAGGGAAGGTGTGGGGGGCCTATAGCTCTCAGAAGTAAATGAAAATAAAATCCTTTTTGTTTGCTATGTCATAAAATATTTTTATGACGCTTTCTGCTCATGTTGCATCACTTTGTACTCGGAGAGAAGAGCAAATAAGAGAACAGACGTACCATTAACAACAAACTAGAAGGACTTATATATCACGCAGCATCACAAAAACAAATTTTTAGACTTATTTAAGTTGATATTTGTGTAAAATAAGCTACAGTGTGCAAGTAGAGTTTGGTCATTTTGGTGCATGCTTCTTTTTCTCAATATGTGCATTTCTAGAGCAGCTGTCTGTAGTTTCATAACAGAAAAGGAGCTAAATGAAAAACTGACAGGATAAGTTTGGATCATCATATTTACCTTTGTACCACAGTAAGCAGAAAGCTACATTTTTGCTTCGTAAAACCAGTTAGTGTTTTTTGAGAGGTTTTCTTGTTTTCTGGTTTTTTCCACAGTGAGGTTTCGCACCACTTCAGGCCTCGACTCGGCGGTCGACCCAATCCAGATGAAGAACGTGACGTTTGAGCATGTCAAAGGTGTGGAGGAGGCGAAGAACGAGCTGCAAGATGTTGTCGAGTTCCTCAAAAACCCACAGAAGTTCACTGTGTTGGGTGGAAAGCTGCCTAAAGGTACCAGTAGTTTTTTATTTTGATTATATCTGCTGGTGTGGGAAAAAAAATAGCCTGATTGTTGACTCTCTGTGCAGGGATTCTCCTTATCGGGCCGCCCGGCACAGGGAAGACCCTGCTAGCGCGAGCCGTAGCTGGGGAAGCAGACGTCCCTTTCTACTACGCCTCCGGGTCGGAGTTTGATGAGATGTTTGTGGGCGTCGGCGCCAGTCGCATCAGGAACCTCTTCAGTACGTTTCCAGAACCGGTGAAAACCACAGCGGAGAGGAAGCTGAGTTTAATAACAAGTTTTCCTTTTGTGGTTTGCAGAAGAGGCAAAAGCAAACGCTCCGTGCGTCATCTTCATCGACGAGTTGGACAGCGTGGGAGGGAAGAGGATCGAGTCTCCGATGCATCCCTACTCCAGACAAACCATCAACCAGCTGCTGGCTGAAATGGACGGGTGAGTTTCATCGCCAGCGTCTGGCCTAGTCCACACACAGCTGGATATTTGGAAAAACAAATACATTTTCATGCGTTTTGGCTCTTAAACACAAACATTGTCTTGGTTCATTGACTTTATTTTGGGGCTGGACGGTACAGCTGAAAAACATATCGTGATAAGCGTTTCATATCCCTCGTTTCCATGGAAACCAACACTATTTTGATGTTTTTCAGGTTCAAACCCAATGAAGGTGTCATCGTCATCGGTGCTACAAACTTCGCTGAAGCTCTGGATAAGTATGTTCCCACTTTGAGTTAATTGTTGTCTAGAATTAGCTTTTCTTTTTAGAGTGGAATGGTTTCAACACATAAAATAAATGCAGCAAAAACTAATCACTCAGAATATCCAGCAAGGAAAATAAACAAGGCTGTAGGATATTTAAAATTCATGGTGGAGACTCAAACCACCAGCAGAACAAAGTTAAGTTAATTTAACATTTTTCTTTTTATTTAGAAATAGTTATGGCGGTTTGAAGCAGGGATAGCTTAGAAAATGAGATTGAAAGTTTTTACATCATTTGAAAAATTGAAAGAGTGACTGAACTTCAAATCTACTCAAAACCATTTGCCTCTATAGACTCTCCCAAATAACTTAATAACTTTAAAAGTATATATATATATATATATATATATATATATATTGAAATAAAAAATTTAAAAAGTTAATTTTTGCTGGTTTTCTATGTTTTTATTGGATATTTGTGTAAAACTTTTGTTTGTTTCAACAGTTTTTAGTTTGTTTTAGGTAATTGATAATTGTTTCTGCTTTCAGTGCTCTGGTGAGACCCGGCAGGTTTCGACATGCAGGTGACCGTTCCCCGCCCAGATGTCAAAGGTCGCAAAGAGATCCTCAACTGGTACCTCTCCAAGATCAAAGTGGACCCTGGTAGGTCATTTCAGGGATATCTGCTGATAGTCATCAGCGCTCCAAGCCAGTGAGCCACGCAGGATCCCGCAGTCAGAGAGTCTGATATCTTGAAAAGTCATTTTGTTTTTGGTCAGCCATCGATGCCGAGATCATCGCCCGAGGCACAGTGGGCTTCTCTGGGGCAGAACTGGAGAACCTGGTGAACCAGTCCGCCCTGAAGGCCGCCGTGGACGGGAAGGAGATGGTCACCATGAAGGACCTGGAGTTCGCCAAGGACAAGATCCTCATGGGTGAGCGAGCTCAGATCAGCTCTTTATCACAGAAACATGTGCAGGTATGGAAAATAAACACAATAATTAATAAAAACGTGGAAAAAAGACTCAAAAATTATACTCAAGCAAGAGTAGCACTACTTCAACGAATTTTTACTCAAGTAAAAGTAAAAAGTAGCCGCCAAGAAATTATTCAAGTAAAGTAAAAAGTACACATAGTAAAAATACTCCTAAAAGTTTTTTTTTTTAAAAATTCCAATAAATTAGTTGAATAGATCTAACTAGTCACTGCCCATCTGCTCCTTAAAAATTAGCATCTCCTTATTTTTTATAACCAAAATGATTGAATCTTTCTGATCTAATCCCAAGAATACGAGAAAATAACACAAAAAACACAAAGCAATATTAATTTACATTGACTGTTATGCCAATGTTGCCTATATGCCTCACTTATCTGTTCTGAACTTTTGTAGAGGCAGTTATTTCTACACACATGTACAATATTGTTTGCATTACTGCTCATATTTTTATATTTATGTATTGACATTAACATCATATGATTCCTCTCTCAATATATTTGCATTTTTCAATTCATACCTGTCTTTGTGGGCTTGATTTTCCTCCTTATATGCCTGCACTGCACTTTGACTTATTTGCTATTGACTTGGTCTTTAAGTCATACTTTTCTTCCTCGTCTCTTTCCTTTCAGGTCCTGAGAGGCGTAGCGTTGAAATAGACAAAAAGAACAAGACCATCACAGCGTACCACGAGTCCGGACACGCCATCGTCGCCTATTACACCAAAGACGCGATGCCCATCAACAAGGCCACCATCATGCCCAGAGGACCGACTCTTGGCCATGTTTGTTTGTTTTTAAGTCTTAAACTCCAGGATTGCTTGTTGTGGCTGCACAGAAGCTAACCTGAATTGTGTTTTTGTTCGTCCTCCAGGTGTCCATGCTCCCCGAGAACGACCGCTGGAGCGAGACGCGAGCCCAGCTGCTGGCCCAAATGGACGTCAGCATGGGCGGCCGCGTCGCAGAGGAGCTCATCTTCGGAGACGAAAACGTCACCACAGGTACCAGCTGCTTGGTAAAATGTGTGACAAGATGTTCATTTAAAACATTTATTTAATAATCGGTCTGTTTTTAGGAGCCTCCAGTGACTTTGATGGAGCAACACAAATCGCAAAACTGATGGTGACCCGGTTCGGCATGAGTGACAAGGTAAGTCAAGCTCCTCATTTGTCATTGAAACGCTGGTAAAAACAGCATAATGAGCGAACAGCAGCAGCAGCTTATTTGGATTTAAAGTGACAAAATGTGATTTTAAAGCTGTAATTTGTGTTTCTGTGCAGCTCGGGGTCATGACCTACAAAGACATCACCAAGCAGAGCCCCGAGACGCAGGCCGCCATCGAGCATGAAGTCAGAGTTCTACTAAAGGTGAGGCGCTCTATGTTCCAGAAGTTGACCTTTTCACCCTGTTCTGCGTCAGTTTCTATCGTTCCTTCATCTTTTTCTCTGCAGGAATCCTACGACCGGGCAAAGAACATCCTGAAGACCTACAGCAAGGAGCACAAGAAGCTGGCGGACGCTCTGCTGACGTACGAAACGCTGGACGCCAGAGAGATCCAGACGGTGCTTGAAGGAAAATCTCTGGACCATTGAGATATTCAAAGACTCTGTAAATAAAATGCTGTGCAGGCAGGACTGGCCTTTTGAAAGCCTTTCAGTCGTTTTTATTCCTTCTTTTGACAATGTGTGAAAGCTGGATGAAATGTTTGAGCTCTAGCAGACATTTTCAAATCATCACAGTATGATGAATCTGTGCATTTTAGTTAAATTGTCAAACTCACAGCTGAAGGGTTTCTGTATTTTATGTTTTCTCCTACATATTATGTTGTTTCTAAGTTATTTAAGTGCCCAAAGGTCTGTATTGTCATTATTATTATTATTATTATTGTTTTCATTTTCTTTTCTGTCAGAGAAAATCATGATGGATCCTCTTATTCTCACCTGAGGAAAAACTGTAAGTGTTGGCCAGTTTATGTAAATATTCTGTAAAGAGTCTGAAAAGACGGATTGGGTGCTTCTCTGTTACTTTAGACGATGGCCTTCTTAAAGCTTCAATAAAGATTTCTCTCAGGAAACAAATGTTGGGAGTGATTTCTGTGATTCAGGAGTCAAAATAGTATGTAATTTTAGTGCAACAGTTACATAAAACAAAGAAAAAGTGATTATTTCTTCATTTTGAGCAGTGAGTCAAGTTAAAATACCAAACATAGTAGGGAAAAATACATTATGTAATAAAATAGAATACAAATACACTTTATTGTCCCCCAGTGGGGAAATTTTGGCTTACATTTCATAATGGACAAAGCATGAAACGTACAGAGAATGTAAATACAAACAGAGACAAAAATAAAATGGACTAGTTGATCATAAACTTATAAAATGCATTCATAAAAAAAAAACCACACACACACACAAAGGACGCCTACTGAAACGGATTAACTGAAATGCACAGAATGCTCCTTTATCAGGGATAATTAATGGTTACCAATGGATCATTTTAACCTGCAATTAAGAGATTTGGTTCCGAGAAAAAACAAAGCCACCAGAACAAACCCCTGTTGTCTCAGCATTTATAAGCAGGCAGCAGGTTAAAGCAAAGCTGCAGAAGTCTCCTTTAGTTTTCACCATTGCCGAGCTTAAAGACGTTCAATCAACTTCCTAAATAAAGATGGCGGACGCCGATGAGGACGTCGCTGTTATCGGGATGGGATGTAATTTCCCCGGAGGTGAGACATTTTCATTGGCTGCTGTCGGTCGCATTAGTTGTTAAAGGTAATTTATTGTCTTCTACTCTACGTTAGGTGAGGGTCTGGATAATTTCTGGAAAGTTCTGCAGGAGGGAAGGAATTGCGTGTCGGACATTGCCGCTGAAAGGTTCGACAGCAACTGCTGGCACGACGCTGACGTCACCAAACCCGGAAAGAGCCAAGCAGCAAAGGCTGCATTTATAAAAGGGTGAGGAGAGTCATCAGGTCTGATATGTGGAGAAAAAATATTTCTGTTTATTTATGGGTATCTAAAGTGTATCTTATATTTAGTGTTTTGCTCTTTTTACACTGCTACCAATAAATAAATGTATGACCGTGTATTACGGTAAGTGTAGAATAAAAAAATAAGGCGTAAAATTCCGAGAATTCTCAGTTTTTCCAGAAAATAGAGGAAATTTCTGAGTTTGAAATGTTAAAAATTAGCGAGAAAAAAATGCAGAAATTTTGAGATCATTAGAAAAACTAAACAATTTGTTTTAAAAGGAGAATTTAAAAAATTTTTTAAATTTTTTGAGATTAATATCGGAAATATTATTGAAAAACAGAAATTTCTGAATTTCAAAAGTCAAAAATTAGCAACAAAAACTCAGAAATTTTTCAATTAATCTCAGAAAATTTTCCAACAACAATAAGATAGGAGGTTACTCCACCATTTTCTGATTCTGTTTTTTCCTTGCAAATTTTAAACTTTTTATTTTTCTAGAGAATTTCGGAGATTTTCTCAAGACTTTGAGTTATTTTTTTATTTTTTGGGGTGTTCAAATTTAGAGATTTCCTTTTTTCTAAAAAAATTCTGAGATTAATCTAAACATTTCTGAGTTTTTTCTTGCAAATTTTTAAGTTTTTTAAATTTTCAAATGTAATATTTCACATATTTAAACAAAAATAATGGAGTCTTGTCCAGCCCTAAGTATAAAAAAAATTTAAAAAGTAAAATTTTCCTGAAAAGTTACTCCAGTAAATGCTACTGGTTACTACCTAACTCTGTGATTCTGAGTCATGACATATCTGTTTTGATTTCACTGTAGGTTTAATGAGTTTGATCCCTCGTTTTTTGGGATTCCTGAAGTAGAAGTGGACTTCATGGATCCTCAGCAGAAGCTGCTGCTGCAGTGCAGCTACAGAGCCTTGGAGGATGCAGGAATACCTATGGAGAGCCTCAGCGGAACCAGAACCGGTGTTTACATCGGTAACTCATCTCATTTTAAACCCACCGAGTCGTGAGGAAGCATTTTTCTAACCTGTTCTGCTTTAATGCTGCAGGTTTAATGAACAGAGACTATGAGATGATCAGGAATAACAAACCGGAGACAATAACACATTACAACTGCACCGGGACGGCCGTGAGCGTCGCAGCCAACAGGATTTCCTTCACCTTTAACCTCACTGGTCCTTCTCTCGTTATCGACAGCGCCTGTTCTTCTTCTCTGGTGGCTCTGCATCTCGCCTGTCAGGCCATAAAGCAAGGTAGGCATTTCTAATTTACCTCATTAGTCTGCAGAAGCATCCAAAAACAAATTTTCCCTGACATGTTATGTTCTTTAATATGATTTTCTCAGGCTGAGAAGTTACAGTCTTTTTTATATGGATTTAAAAGGACAAAATGAGGGCAAAAATAAGTAAATTAATATAAAACAGTATGCATATAAACAGTTTGGTAGTGACTAGGTACATTTACTAGTTCACCAAACTATTTTTTAAAACGTTCTTTTAGGAGTGCTGAACTGTTTACTTTTACTTGAGTAATTTTATCATTAAGTATTTCTCCTCTTACTTGAGTAAAATTTCTGGATTTTGTATCCACTGAATGAAAAACAAAAATGTTTTAACCAAATATTTACCACACAAAGACACACATTTTCAGTTTTTATTAAAGTTTCCTAATATTTTTTGTTGAAAGAAACTGATTTGGAACCATTTTTCTTTGGCCTGAGTTTGTTATTTTTTGTTACTTGTATGAATTATTGTCATTTTAATCACTAACTACCAAAATTTACACATAACATTATATTTTGGTCTGTCTGATTATGTAATTTTTACACATTAAATGATTGACAATCATTTAATGTGTAATCAGTTATTCAGTACTTCAGTAGACTTCGTGTCAAATACTTTTTTACTCTTACTGGAGTAATTTCTTGGAGGATTACTTTTTACTTTTACTTGAGTAAAATTATGTTGAAATAGAGCTACTTTATTTACTTGAGTATAATTCCCAGTTCGTCTTTATAAGACGAACTGGGAATGAAATCTTTAGGAGCAGCCACGTTCTCCAGTCACCGCTAGGTGGCACTGTGGTTCCTGGCATAATGAATTTCACTGGTAACAATCAACAGTCTTTCCATGTACAGTTGCCCAGAGCAAAACAAATCCATCACAGTTCCTTATGATATCATATTATATTTAATTAACCAAACTATCGATAACATTTTAGGGCCACTGTAGGTAAAAAAAAAAAAAAAAAGAGTTCATTTTTGTCAAAAACTAAAAAAAAATTAAGATTAGTCTCAAATTTGCTAGAAAAAACTTGACAATTTCTGAGTTTGAAAAGGAAAAATTTGCTAGGAATGAAAATTTGACATTTTTGACTTTCAAGAGTAAAATATTTTCAACTTTTGGAAATTTCCTGAGTTTGAAAAGTTGACGTTTTTTTCTTGCATTTTTTTTAACTTTCAAACTCAGAAATATCTCCTTTTTTTCTAAAACCTGACATTAATCTGAATTTTTTTGTTTTGTTTTTGGTGGAAATTTATTTCCTTTTATTACTGTCGTATTAGGCATGACAACACTAATACGCCTCACTGTGCTTTACAGACATTTATTGCTTATATTAAGTCTCAAATCTCAAAATATTTAGTCAAATGTAAACCAAAATAACCTATGAAATTTACGCCGCTGTTCTTGTGTGATGAGTGGCAAATCTAGACATATTGAGGAATGCCTCTTGTCAGCTAAATATGACTATATTTGTAAAAAGAAAAAAAAATTGCGCCAAAAAGTTTCCGTTTTAGATTAAGTGTTAATATTTTCTGCAGCCTTTCTATACAAATTATTCATAACCAAGTGGTAACTGGCTTCACTAGCACAAAATTGTTACATATTGAACAAAAATATTAGAAAAGAAGCCAAAGTTTAATGTAAAACAGTTCAGAGATATTTAATATGTTAATATGTCCAGTGATCAAGACCACTTCAAAGAAGGTCTGGGACAAAAGAGAGACAAAGTACTTTATATTTTATTAAAAATTGTATCCTAATGTATGCAACTTTGCTCTAGGTGACTGTGAGATGGCGCTGTGTGGAGGAGTTAACTGCATCATCGAGCCAAGAGTGTTTGTTGCTCTCAGCAAAGCCAGGATGATTTCACCTGAAGGAACCAGCAAGCCTTTCTCCACCAGCGCAGACGGATATGGAAGAGGAGAAGGCTGTGGCGTTTTGCTCCTGAAGCCTCTAAAAAAGGTTTGAGAAACATTTTTCTTTTTGTTGTTAGAAATAGACTAAAAGATTTTCTAGACCAAATAATCTGGGTAAAAAATTATCCAAAAAGCTAGGAAACACTTTGCCTTTCTCGGGGAGCCAAAACAATATGGCTCCCCGAGTAATTTGAGGGATTCTGGCCCATGTTGCAAAATTTTTGGACACCTCTGATGTAGAAAGATTTATGTTGTTTGTTATTTTGTAAACTTGAAGACCATCTAATTGTTTCTTTTCTTGAAGAACTAAAAGAACAGATTTAAATTCATGGTAGTTAACATAGATTATCTAGCTATATTTATCAGTATTATTTTCTGTTTCTTTTCTACTTAAAGGCCTTGAAGGAGAGCAATAAAATATGGGGTGTGATTTGCAAGACTGCCGTCAACCAAGACGGACATTCGGTGACTCCTCTCACCAAACCTTCAGTGATGCAACAAGAGGAGCTACTCAGGACAATCTACTCCAACGCTTATTTCAAAAATGTCCAGTACATCGAAGCTCATGGGACTGGGACTCCAGTTGGAGACCCAACAGAAGCAGCTAGCATCTCAAACGTCATTGTGAAAGCCAGACCTCCAGACTCAGAGACACTCTGGGTTGGCTCGGTGAAGGGCAACATCGGACACACCGAATCTGCAGCTGGAGTGGCTGGACTGATCAAGGTACTCCTAATGATGAAGCACCAAACTATTGTTCCCTCAGTTTTCTATTCCAGAGACAACTCAAGTGTAGATACACAAACCCTGAATTTAAAAATACCAGACAAATTAGAAAGATGGGAGGCAAATCAACCACTTGGAAGGGTAGCTGGGGTCAACAGTTTTGGGTTTGGGGGAACAAACGCGCATGTGATTTTAAGAGAACACATTCATCAAGTAGTTCCCACAAAAGCTTGGCAAAAACTCTTTGTGTTGTCAGCTGCTTCTGAGAAATCACTCATAATGACCCTTGCAGACACCCACCAAAGACTGTGCAGCAGTCACACACTTGACTTTCAGACACTTTCATACACCTCTGCTTGTGGGAGGAGTCATTTCAAACACAAATATCGGAAAGCCTTTTTGACATCTTCCCTCTCAGATCTACAACAACAGCTCAAATCAGCACAAAAGACGGAGTTTCAGTCGGTTCAGTCTGACATCCAGGTTGTCTTTGTGTTTTGTGGAAAGTGGGGTTTGCTACAGGGGTATGTGCAGACAGCTCATGAGGCAGGTTCTTGCTTTCAAAGAGACAATCCAAAGAGTTGAAATTGCCTTTCAGACGTACACTCCCATCAACATTAGTAAACTCCTTGAGAGTGAAGGTGATGACGTCGATATTAGCCGGCCAAATGTTATCCAGCCTCTTCTTTTTGCAGTACAAGTTGGGATTGCCACCCTGCTGAAGCAGTGGGGTGTTAAGCCCTCTGCCATGCTTGGCCACTCTATTGGAGAGGTCGCTGCGGCTCATTGCTCAGGTCTTTTGTCTCTTTGTGAAGCGGTGAAAGTGTTGCACCACCGCAGTACTCTTCAGAGTAGAGTCACAGGAGGAAAGATGCTTGTCATCGGCAATGTGGCTGTAGAAAAGATTCTTGAAGTTCTCACAGTTTTTGGTGGAAAGGTCTGTGTTGCTGCTTTCAACAGCCCTCAGTCCTGCACTTTGTCAGGTGATGCAGGTTCAGTGGATGCTCTCCATGATATGCTGAGGATTAAATTTGCAGATGCAAATATCTTCCTCTGTATCTTAGATGTCCCTGCTGCTTACCATAGCCACATGATGGATCCAATTCTAGATGACATTGAGAGCAGCATAGGCTTTTTGAATACTAAAAGCATAGAGTGTCACCTGTTTTCCACAGTTACTGGAGAGAGACTTTCAGATGGGGATTTCACTTCTGGCACATACTGGGCAAAGAACGTCCGAGAGCCTGTTTTATTCAAGAAAGCTCTTTGTGCTGTTCTTAAAGAGAAACCGGCAAAAGGAAATGTGGTCTTTGTAGAGATTGGACCTCGAATGGCTCTCCAAAGGTACATCTGTGAAACTCTTGGCAATGAAGCCAAAGTTCTCCCATCAGTCCACCCAAACAAAGACTGTGACACCATTTCCTCAACTCTGGCCAGACTGTTTGAATTTGGCATTAATGTAGACTGGAAGGAGCTCTTCAGGGGTTGTGAGATATCACCCTGTACTCCTCCAGTTTACCAGTTTGACAACACAAAGAATGAAGTGAATTTTGAAGCCTTAAGGGGAGATAATGAACCATCTGGCATTTTTTGCGATGGACTTGAGTCCCAAATAAACAGGGACAAGAAAGAATACACATTTGAACTGTCTTTGAAGACAGTACCCTATCTCTGGGATCATAAAAACAACGGCATTGCCATTGTGCCAGGGGCATTTTATGTTGACTTAGCTTATGCCTTGGTGATGGCCAACCTGAAGCCAAAGAAGCCTGCCTCTCTAGTCTTCCTCAGTATAGAATTTGAGAGTGTGCTTACTCTCAATTCAAACTCTAAGAAGCTGAAGATGATACTGGAACAATCAGAAGAGAAAGCCTTGTTTAAAATACAGTCACCTGCTGCAGTTCATGCCTCAGGCACATGCAGGTATAAAGGTCAGCAACCACTGCTAGAGGAAGCAACCATTTGTCTTGATATGATCTACCAAAGGTGCAAAATTATTCTGACACAGCAAGAAATGTATTCACTTCTCTCTCAGGCTGGATTTGAGTATGGCCCACTTTTTAGGCATCTAAACAATGTGCATCTAGGCAACAAATTCAAGGAAGCCGTGACTGCTTTTCAAGTTCCAGAGGACATTCTGAAAAGTCTCCATAACCATTTCATTCACCCTGTGCTCCTGGATTATTTCATTCAAATGGCTGCAGTGGTAGCAATGGGACAACAAGGATTCAAGCAGGGATTCCCATCACAGATCGCTAGTATTGCTATTTCAGAACCCCTGCAGGAGACAATGGTCATGTATCTTCGGACAAGTCAAGAGACTCAAGACTTTCTTGAGGTGTGTGGTTGCTTTTCTACCAAAGATGGGAAGGTATTGGTGGAATTTAAGGGTGTAAGGATTTCTTTTTTGCTCCAAAAATCAGATGTTACCAAGTCATTGTTTTTTCATAGTGAAACAGTTGCATTAGCAGAAGAGAGAGATGTGGATGGCTCTAAAATAAAAGCCATCGTCTTTGAAGATCACATGGGCATTGCTAAAGGTTTAAGACCTTACATATGCACTGATTCGGTCATTGTAGGGATCAGAAAGAAGTTAAGTGCTGATGAAATAAAAAACCTAGTGATTAATTCGTTGACCAGCAATGAGAATCTGAAGAAAGTTCTCTTCATTTGGGGTGTGGAGAACCTGACTCACTTGTCCTCTGCAATGATTCTGGAGAGCTTAGTGACTTGTTGTGAGATATTTCGTCACATTGTTTTGGCTGTCAAACAGACCAAATGTTTGTGTGCAATCAAAGTCATAACTTACAGATCAACAGAACTAATGGTGGACCATGTGAGTCCTGGTTTTGTGCTTTCTGGCATGATGAGGTCCTGCTCAGCTGAGATTGCAGACATTCATTTCCAGCATATTGATCTGGCTTCTGTGACAAGTGAAGACATTCAAACATTGGCTTGTGTAATTAAAACCAACCAACAACAAGATATAAGGATCAGCAAAGGTCAGGCATCGACAACGAGGATAGCACAAACTCCAATTAAAGACAGTGATTTATGTGAAGAGGTAAAAACAATTGGCCAGTCAAGAGACTTTGTCCTACAGACTACCAATCCCTATGGAATAGCCAATTTGTGTCAAGTCTCTAAAAATTACTCTGATACGAGTCCAGTTCCAGAAAGCTTTGTTGAAATTCAGCTGACTAATGTTTGCATACATTCATCTGACTACTTTCCAGTCAGCACTTCCCATTTCAATTTTGGCAGGACATTTTACTGGAACAAGCATGTGACAGAGAATCATGACCTCCTGGGTTTAGATTTTAGTGGTATTGTCTCAAGTGTCGGCAAAGACGTCAAAACTCTAAAACTGGGGGACCAAATTGCTTCGTGTTATCCAATTCCTGCAGCTTCGAAGATCTTGATTTCTGAAGCTGTGTGCTATGACACAAAAGCATTTCCCTTTTTTCGAGAGACACCATGTGTGTCCTTCTTCATCCTAGCATGGGAGATCTTGCAGAGGTTGCTGTGTGAAGTTAGAGGAAGGCGCAAAAAATTGGCAATCATCTCCCGAGACTCAGCTGCTGTTCTCATACAAGTTCTTGCCCTCACAGCAAACAAATCAGGCTGGAACGTTTCCTGTCAAGCTAGTGTTACCAAGAAATCGACAAATTTTGATGCTTTCCTTTTTCTACCGCCATTTAATCAATCATTTGAGGGATTGTTTGGCAATAGTGACACTGTGAAGCATGTCATCTTTGTCTTCAGTAGTCACATGTCACTCTCAGTGGCCATAAGTAGCACTACATTGAATGATAAAAACATTCATGTGCACCACCTTGATGTGGCTTATGTTCTCCAGAAAGCAAATCTAGAGGCACAAAAAAGAAATATTTCTAACTGGCTTCTGTCACTAAGGCTTGATCCAGCTTGTCTGCCGCATAGGGAGGAGATCCTTCATGTGAAAGAGCCTAAAATCGAGTCCTCTTTCACAACAGCAGCAGTGCAGCAGGTTGTTCTTGATAAAGGATTGGATTGGCTTAAATGTACTCACAGCTTTGCCTACAAAAGCCGCACCACTCTTTGAACAGAGATGTGTTTACATTGTAACTGGAGGTTTGTCTGGCTTGGGGCTGGAGACTGTTAAATTTATTGCACACAACGGTGGAGGTTGCATTGCAATCCTGTCAAGAAGTGTCGAATCTGATGAAATCCGCTTTCAGTTGGATCTTCTTCAGAAGAGAAAGGGGGTTTCTGTCCTACACATCCAGTGTGATGTTTCAGAGTCAAAGCAGGTGGTGGATACCATCACCAAGATTGGGGTAACGTTTCCATCTTGTCCAATCAAAGGAGTGTTTCATAGTGCTGCTGTGCTGCATGATTCCCTCATTGAATCCCTTGATGAGTCGCTGTTCAGAAAGGTGCTAAAACCCAAAGTCAGTGGTACTCTGAATCTCCATTTTGCAACTCTTCACAACAAATTAGACTACTTTGTATGCTACTCCTCGATCTCATCATTCATTGGAAATGCCTCACAGTGTAACTATGCAGCAGCCAATGCTTTTCTTGACACGTTCTGTCATTACCGGAGAAATCTTGGGCTTGCTGGACAGTCCATCAACTGGGGTCCCTTGAATCTTGGTCTATTGCTCAACAAAGGCCACTTTCAAAAGTTTTTGGAGTCCAAAGGGATGATGACAATGGGTGTACATGAAGTTCACAAGACACTTCAAAGGTGTCTGTTTATGAACAGATCGCAGCAAGTAATTTGCAAATTCAACTTCAAGAACCTCAGCTTGCATGTCCTTTCCCAAAATCCATCTCTCAGGGAGCGAATGGCGACTTTAGTGGAAACAGCAATCCAAGATGAAATACACAAACCCCCCAAAGTTCAGAGTTTCTTTTCAGCCTATGAGACAATGAGGACAATAGTCAGTGAAATGCTCAATATAGATGCGGGAAAAATTGATGATGACTCCTGTTTGTCAGCACTGGGCATTGACTCAATGCTGGCCATGACTCTGCAGAACAAAATCTACCAGGAGACAGAAATAAATGTGCCTTTGGTTACAATTCTGGATCCTAACACCACACTTACCACTCTGGTCAGTTTTGTGCAGAACAGCATGTAGTTAAGTGTAAAACTTGTGCATTAATGAAAAACAGAGAAGAAACTCAATTATTTTGCAACTATCACTGTGGAACCTTGCTAAAACACAAACAGTTTCACCACAACTCTTGTTCATGTGTCCAGCAATGATGGCAGAGACATTTCTAAGATTGACTTGATTATGAACAATCCTATAAGCTTCATGGGAATAGATTGTTGATGCTTTAAACTCTTCTCCGTGTCCTCGAAAATGCTAGCTTGCACAACTGTGCTAATGCTAGGTTAGTATTTTTAGGGATTTTGAGGTTTATTTTAATCCACAAACAGTTGGTGATTTTTTTTTATTGCCAGATGAGTTGAACATTGTGCAAATCTGTTATCATGTATGTAGTAATGTAAAATAATAAAATATCTTGCCACTGAGAACTTTTTATTTAAATGTTTGTATCCCACAAATATTCTTGTCGTCAGTCTAACTGTCCTGAAAATAACAAAATGAACAATGTTTGTCAGAAAATCAAATCACATCAAATCAAATTTTATTTGTATAGCACATTTCAGCAGCAAGGCATTGCAAAGTGCTTTACATCACAACAAACACAAAAACATAAAGTCATCAAGTGAGGGATTCTTGCCATTGCATCTACAAAAGGCTTACTGGTTACACTCCTACTGTGTTATATGGAACAAGTATTTTTATTCCCACTCATGCTCACAATCATGCAGTTTACAACAGTGTTAACAGCCTTCTGGCACGAGGCTCCATTCACCTCTTTCGGGGAATTTCGAGCAGGGACACGACATTCCGTGAAAGCCCAATAGTGGCATTTTAAATATCTACTTGAATAAATATTTATTTCTTTTGTTCATCATTTTTGATGTATTTTCCTTTTCTTGCAAAATTATTGTAACAAGATAATGAAATATTGATCTTTACATAATTTTATTTAGTGGTGTTAATCAAGGCCAATGTTCGTTTCCCCACATGTAATAAATCAGTTGAAAAAAATACTTTTTATGTGACGTGGCAGATTATTTTATCATCTTTTCCCACCATCACCATAAAGCCAGTCGTCAGTCTGTGATAAGAAAGGACTCTGACCTGTGGACCTGGGTTAATACAAGACAAGTAAAAAAAAATGGATGTCTATCGACAGATTTCTGGGCTTTGCATTTGTTGAAATTTAATAAAATAGCACAAAAAGGTACTAATATACAGAGAATTTGTAATATTTTAAAATATTTTTAGTGACAATTATATTTTTTAGGTTTGATTTGGACTTTTTCTACATTTTCAGTAAAAATTGACATAAATTTAAAAAGATTTTTAAAAAATTGTCTCAATTTGAAAAAGCAGTTTACCCCTTGATAAATCATGAATGAACTTTGATTAAACACATTTTTGGAAAGCTGAGTACAATTTCAGGTTACTACTAGACTAGATGTAAAAAAAAAAAAAAAAAACTTAAAATAATCTTTTTGAAGAATAAAAGATTAGAAAAACATGCATCATACCTAGATCAAAATAAACCCAATGAGAGAGATGAGGAACTGAATCACTGAGTTACAAAATCTAATTTCTAAACAACCGTGAAGAACAAAAGTTAGCATTCACAAATGGAGAAAAAAAACAAACACTAGTAAAAACTTGTAAAAGTAGCCATCCAAAATGTGGGATATTAATATTTGCCTACACTACACTTCATCTAAAATGCACTAAAAACATGGAGATTTTTCATAAGAATTTGTCCAAAAAAGCTCATCACAGAATAATTATGAGCCATCCACACATGAAGCTGATTATTTTGTTTCATTTTTTATAATCTTGTTAAATCATCGTCGTCTTGATCTATGGGAGACTTTTTGTTGACATTTGCTTCACTCAGTATGGTTACCACTGTCGATATTGTGGCGTTGGGATCCAACAGCTTCACTAGAGGCACATTAACTCCTCTCTCCTGAAACATCACATTCTGCAGAGTCATTGCCTGCATGGAGTCCATGCCTAAGGAAGTCAGAGGGGAGTCATCACTCAGCTCACTCTTATCAATGGCTATTGTCTCGCTGAGCAGAGAGAAAACATATTCCTTTGGTGAGACAGAGTCACTTTGTTTGGTTTTAGTCTCTTCCTCTTGGGATTTTTGGAAAGTCTCATTGACAATTGCAAAAAGACGTGAGATCAAGGCTTTATTTTGAGAGAGGATTGTGCGTCTGATGTTCCGGAAGTGAAACCTGCAGACAGCCTGCTGGGGTCGATTCAGGATGAGGCATTGCTCCAGGCTTTGATGGACTTCTGCAACATCCAACACCATCATCCCCTTTGCTTCCAGAAAGCGATGGAAATGTTCCTTGTTTAGGAGCAGACCGAGGTTCAGAGGCCCCCAGTTGATGGACTGCCCAGACAGCCCGAGTTTGCGCCTGAAGTGGCAGAACAAGTCTAGAAAAGAGTTGGCTGCTGCGTAGTTTGTTTGGGATGCATTTCCGAGGAACGCTGAGATGGAGGAGAAACACACAAAGTAGTCCAGATGGCAGTGCTTTGTAGCATGGTGTAAATTTAACACCCCATTGACTTTTGGTTTAAAAACCTTTTCATAAAGGGCTCTGTTAAGGGTCTCAATGAGACCATCATGCAGGACTACCGCACTGTGAAACACCCCTTTGATTGGGAAACCCCTAAACTTCTGCTGGATTTCACAGATGACCTTGTGCACATGCTCAGAGACAGAAATGTCACACACCATGCTGGTGATGGTGTTTTGACATTGCTGCTGAATATTGAGAATTTCTTGCTGCACCTCTGCTGTGGGCTTGCTCCTGGAGAGAATCCCGATGTACCCCCCTCCTCTTTGTGAGATGAACTTCACTGTTTCAAAACCCAGGCCAGAGAGACCGCCTGTCACAAGGTACACCGCTCTCTTTCTGAACAACTGCTTTTTCACTGGCAGCAGCTGCATCTCAGTCAGGGCAGTCTTGTCATCTTTTTCCAAAGCAATCACAGCCAGTTTCTTTGAACTGAAGTATGATGATAATATCTCTGGTTTTACACCATTATCTTGAGATTTCACATTCTGAAAAGTGATTTTGATAACAACTCCTGCGAAGTTCGCGACTTCAGCCAGTGATAAATGTGAGGTGTGTGTGTTCTCAGATAACCCTTTTCTGCAAAACAGTTTTCATCTGAAGTGTTTGCACATGAACACTTTCCTTTATGTTTTGGCACAAGTCCTGAACAAGCAGGCTTTGCATTTGAGATTCACAGAGCACTACGACATGCCGAGCCCCTGGGAGATTGCAAGTTTTCACAATGAGAGACTCATCGAATGGTGGCAGGATGACAAATGTATCCAATTGTTTGAGATCTACAAAAGATCCATTACACTGTGTGCTTACAATCACATTCCAACCAGATTTATGAAAAGTAAGTACAAGGACTTTCACAAGAGCTGAGTCAGGGTTGGGGCAAATGATCCCCAAATTCTGTTTGGGTTTAGGCAAGACTCGATGAAGCATCTCCCACGCCAACACAAAGTAGGAAACGCAAGGCGTTTCTTGAAAATGTGGGAACCTCTTGATGCTGTAGCAGACGTCCTCTGGTACATGAACCTTACTAGCTGCCACAACTGGATAACAAGAGGCAACCTGGTCCCCAACTTTGAGTTTTCTGACATGTTTTCCGACTGCAGTGACAGTACCACTAAAGTCAAGTGCGATTAGCTCATGCTTCTGAGATGAGTGCTTGTTCCAGTAGAGTGTCTGACCAAAGTTTAGATGTGAGGCACTGACTGGAAAGTAATCAGATGAATGAACACATATTTTACTTGGTCGAATTTCAACTGATGTGCCATTGATTGGATCCGTTTCGTCGCTATGCGAGGAATGGCATTCAGTTGAGTCACCAAATGTGCGTCAGCCGTCTGAAAGTTGCAAAGTTTAGAAGTTGTGGAGGTGTACCTACTTTCTGTATGGTCAGTGACTTCCAGTGGGGTTCGGACGATTACCGGTTTCAAGATCAGCCCATCTGTTATGACCAATTCTGGGTACTTTTCACAAGAATGTGAGCTCAGGAGTTGAGAGAGAGCTTTAATGTCCTCAGTAAAAATGGAGCCTATGTCAATCAGTTGAAACGAAAGTTCAGGGATCTCTGCTGCAAAAGACCTGACCATTCCAGCCAGAGCAAAACCTGGACTTATGTGATCCACGGTGATGTCAGATGAGCGATAGGTCACTGCTCTGATGGCTTTGGGGAACTGAATCCTCTTCAGCTCCTGGACAATTTGTCGGAAAATCTCACAGCAACTTGCAAGATTATCCAAGACAGCATCAGGTGATTGTGATGTAAGATCTTCTTTGCCCCACAAAAATAACACTTCATCAAAGTTTTTCTTAATATTCGTAATGCTGAGGTTTGAAAGAAGAGATGAGAATCCGTTGCTTAAAATGTCCTTTGCCTGTGTGAAGGAAACAAATCTAGATTCTTGATCTAAATGCAGTTGTAGAGCTTTTGAGATGCCTAAATGATCAGAGAACACCAAAGCCTTGGGAGGCTTTGAGGAAGTGGAGCTTTCAGGGACAGTACTGAAGTCATTATGGTAGAAGTACTCTTCAACCACACGACGACTGCCAAGGTACTGGATTATCACGTGCTTCACCTCAACCAACACTCTGCCTTCCTTATCTGCAAAGCAGCCACAAACCTCAACGCGATTGACACTCACATCGGTTGCTCTGAGGTAGATAATCATCTCACTCTGCAAGGGTTCAAATACAGCAAGGCTCCCTATTTTGGCAGGAAACCCCATTCTACCTGCAAATATATGCTCAACAGTGACAGGGAGAAGTTGCATGAAGTAATCCAACACAACAGGATGAATGCAGTAGTCATGCAAATGTGGTCGGAGCTCTTCTGGAACTGAAACAGCTGCAAAGGCCTCCTTTAGATCAACACCATAGTGCACATTTGCTTTATTCTGGAAGACATCACCATACTGGAAGCCGCTTTGAGAGAGATATCCATAAAAATCCTGAAAACTCACAACAGAGGTGCATCTTTTGGAGATCGAGCTTAGCGAAATGGTTTGCTCCTCAATCTGCCTCTCTGCCTTTGTAACCACTGTGCCTGAAGCGTACACTGTAGAAGAAGAAAACACTTTGAAGCCAGTTTCTTCTCCTTTTTGCTCTATTTGGACCTTAATTTCAGCAGAGTTCTGTGTCAAAATAAATGGGCTGTGGAATTTGACGCTGAGGTGCAACGAGCTCAGGGGCACTTTTGGTTTAGTGGTGGCCATTACCGATGCTAGACCCAACTCAGCGTAGAAGGCGCCGGGGATGATGGGTACATTATTGTGCCTGTGCTCCTTCAAGTAGAAGGTTGAGTCAGATGTTAAATTACAGCTGAGAATGTTGCTTTCACTTCCAGTCTGACAGAGAACAGAATGAAAACTTGCTTTATTGTTCTGGGCAGCTCCAATGACCACGTCTCTATCAGAGCAGTCAAATTGGTACTTTGGGAAAACCAGTGGTGTTGTCTCATAGCCTTTGTAGAAGACGGTCCAATCTACCTGAATGCCCAGTTCGAACAACTTGGAAACAACTGAGATGACTGATTCGTAATCTTTCTTTGGTTCCACTGAGGCAACAACTGCTACTTTGTCTCCAAGAGTTTCCATAATGTTTCTTTGCAGTGCTCTTCTTGGCCCTATCTCTACAAGCACTACACCTTTCTTCCCTTTAGCTGCTGACCTTAAAGCTTGCTCAAAAGCAACGGGCTCGCGGATGTTCCTCGCCCAGTATTCACCCGTGCTGAAATCGCTGATCTCGGCTTCCCTTCCTGTAACTGTTGAGAAGAGCTCAGTGTCCAGCTCATTCTCATGCAAGGTGCCAATGGTGTCCCTAATTTCCTGGAGAATTGGATCCATCATGTGGCAGTGGTAAGCAACAGGGACATCGAGCACACGAAGGAAGAGATTCTGATTGTCTGATGAGTTGCTTAACTCTTTTAGGAAGCTCTCGATTGCATCTGTTTCTCCTGAGACAGTGCAGGACTGTGGGCTGTTGAAGGCTGCAATGGCAAGTCTTCCTGAATATTTAGGGAGGATCAAAGCCACATCTGATACAGCCATGTTGCTGACCACAAGCATTTTACCACCAGCAATTTTTGTTTGAAGGGTGCTGCGGAAGAATATGACTTTCACAGCGTCTTCGAGAGACAAGAGGCCAGAACAGTGAGCAGCAGCGACTTCACCAACCGAATGTCCGAGCACAGCATCCGGTTTGACACCCCAGTGCTTGAGAAGGGTGGCAATCCCAACCTGAATGGCAAAGAGGAGAGGCTGGACCACATCTGGGCTGTTGAAGTCACTCCTTTCAACCTCACTCTCAAGTGTGTTCAGGATGTTTAGTGAGCTCATCTTTTGGAAAATGTGTGTGATTTCTTTGATTTTTTCTCTGAATACAGGCTGGTTTTTCAACAGCTGCTTGCACATGCCGTGGTAAGTGACACCATTTCCACAGAAGACAAACACTAATCGTGGGTCTGAGAGAGCCAAGCTGACGTTTTTGCCAGCACTGGCTGTGAGTTTCTCCTTAAGATCGCCTACAGATGAAACTGCAATGGCCTTTCTGTATTTATGCTTTTGGTGACTCCTCCTGCAGGCTGATGTGTAGAAAACAGAACCAAGATCTACTGTGATATCATCCTCCAACTGTTTGATGGTGTCTTCCATCATCATATTCAGAGATTTCTGTGAATTTGCTGACAGGACAAAGTATTTCACCTGCTTCTCACTGCTATGTTTTTTTAAGTTTGTCTGCATGTGCTGTTTGACAATGGCATGTGCATTCGTTCCCCCAAAACCAAAGTTGTTCACCCCTGCAACTCTCACTGTGGTAGATTCCCATTTCTCAATATTCATAGGAATTTTAATATTCAGGGCTTTGGTATCAACACTGGACGTTTCATCAGAGTAGAAAATAGATGGGACGATAGTTTCATGCTTCATCATCAGCAGAACTTTAATTAGTCCGGCCACTCCTGCTGCTGACTCCGTGTGTCCAATGTTGCTCTTCACCGAGCCAATCAACAGAGTCCCTGACCCGGAAGGTTTGGCTTTGGCGATGACGTTGGCGATGCTTCCTGCCTCTGTCGGGTCTCCCACTGGGGTTCCAGTCCCATGGGCCTCGATGTACTGGACATTTGCAATGTCAGTGTCTGAGTAGATTCTGCGCAGCAGATCCTCTTGTTGAGTCATGGAGGGTTTAGTAATCGGACTGACTGAGTGTCCATCTTGGTTGACTGCAGTTTTACTGATGATTCCCCAGATGTGGTCATGGTCTTGAAGAGCCTGCAAATTGAAAACAGGACCAGGATGAAACGATAAATGAGGAAAAGAACATTGTGTAAATGTTTTATAAGGTCAAATATTTATGGGATTAGGAAAATTGCTAGCTGTAATTTTTAAATCCAACAAAATTTGTATTACATGTTAGCTCGTCCAGTGGACTAAAGTTAATGTAGTTAGGTAGGTTGCAGATTTAGGAACATTGGGTGCATTTATAAAAGTACCCAAAATCTTAAACATATAAATCAGAACTTAACATTATTGGACATTGGTAAAATAGAAACAGTTTCTTTAATCACTCTGCAAATCTTCACCTTTTTCAGTGGCTTCAGGAGAACCACACCACAGCCCTCCCCTCTCCCGTAACCATCTGCTCTGCTGGAGAATGGCTTGCTCGTCCCTTCGGGTGAAATCATCTTGGCCTTGCTGAGCGCCACAAACAGTCTTGGCTCAATGATGCAGTTAACACCTCCACAAACAGCCATTTCACAATCGCCTAGATAAGATAAATCTCATAAATAGCATCGATAATAAAGCTGCCTGTGGATTTGGCAGGCGCACCAATGTTGCAGGACAGACCTTGTTTAATGGCCTGGCAGGCGAGATGAAGAGCCACAAGCGAGGAAGAGCAGGCGCAGTCTATGGAGAGTGACGGGCCGGTGAAGTTAAAGATGTAGGAGAGTCTGTTGGCTGCGATGCTCATGGCGAGTCCGGTTCCGGTCCAATGGTTGATCAAAGTTGGGTGCATGTGTGCAGCATTAGTCTCGTAGTCTCTGTTCATCATTCCTACCATAGAAGAAGAAAAAGAATGATCTCGGCATCTGGTTGTCTGAATAGTTTATAATGGGAGACAATTATTCAAAACCAGTACTATGCACATTTCTGTGATTCTAACAACACCCCAAATACTTGAAAAAAGAAAAAAAACACTCAGGTGCTTTGTTTTCGCAAAAATTAATGTGTTTTTTGGTACTTTTCCCTCCCAAAACCTTCTGGTTAAATCACAATGCTCTGTCACCTAGCAACCCAAGAGGAGCTCCACCACATTTGGTCAACTGGTTTCACCGCTGTGCAATGTCTACTGTTGTTGACTTTTTATCCAGAAATCACTTTCTGGATCCTTGTTGGTTGTGCGGGAGGCTCTACTTCTGCTTTTCAAAGATGTTACATCATTTCCTATCTTTTTGCAGCCATTCTCATGTGCGAGTGTAAAACATTGAGTTTGGGGGCGTGGCCAGCAGCAGCTTATTTGGATTTAAAGTGACAAAACACATAATTCTGCAAGTGGCTCAAAATATTCAGAACTGACCAAATTAGAATCTCATCATCTCAGGTGATTTACTGCAAAAAAAAAATAATGCAAATGTTTTTTATTGCACATAAACCTATCCTAAACTGTTGAGAGAAGCATAATAGGTTATATTTGTTATGGATCTAAGGGTCATATGTTTTTCTGTGTTACCAATAAACACTCCTGTCCTGGTCCCACTGGCTCTCTCCATGGGAATTCCAGCATTTTCCAGAGCTCTGTAGACACAATGAAGGAGCTGTTTCTGCTGAGGATCCATTTGCTCCACCTCACTGTCACTGATGCCAAAAAACCTGTGGTCAAATTCATTGAACCTGGAGAAAAAAAACCAAACATCTAAAATGTAGAACTGCATAAACATTAAATTATAATTCTGTAACATTTAATTTTGACCTAAACAGTACAAGTTAAAATTTAAAGATTATTATGATTCCTATTATAATCAGGAATAATTTGATTTGTTTAGCCAATCATAGAGAAAAGAAAAATATGGGTGTGAATTTTTCAAAGTCGTGTCATTCTTAAATTTATAAATATCAGAATTCAAAAATAAATGTTTATATTTACAACCTAAATATTCAAACTGCCATGTCAGTAAATACAAGTTTACAACCTAAATATTTAATTTACAAACTTAATATTTAGCTTGTGAAAACTTAGTTTGCAAACTAAATATTTAAGTTTCAAATTAAATGTTTATTAGCTCCAAATCTAGTATTTTTTATTTTTCTGACTAAATATGTCGTTTCATACAAAATATTATACATTTAATTTTCAAGTTAAATATTTAGTTTGCAAATGAAATATTTAGATTTCTAGCTAAATATTTACTTTGTAAGCTAAATATTTAGCTCAAAATTACTTAAATAGTTTTAACTAATTAGGAATAAGATGGTGAAACTATTACTTTTTTTGACACTGAATAAAGAACAAACAGAAGTAGAGAACTTTTTCGATGAGGTTCGTACCCGTCAATGAGAGCGGCCTTGGCTGTGCGGGCTTTCCCCGGTTTGGTGTCGTCTGGGTCAAACCAGCTCCCAATGTCAAACCTCTCTCTGGGGATTGAAACAGAACAGTTCCTCCCCTCCACCAGAACCTTCCAGAAATTATCAAGACCTTCTCCTTTTTGGTAAAAAACACAATATGTGGAGAGAAAATATTGTTGGATTTGTTTCTTCAAATCAGGGCAAAACATATTTGTAAAATCAAATGATTACTTTCAAGCTGACTTTGCTAGTTTATAGTCGCTTAATATGTTAGCTGACTATAAAAAAGACTTAATGGTTAATTTTCTAACTTGAAAAAACTCTAAACAAACAGCCAGAACTACAATGGAATTGTTTCAATCAAAACATTTTAATGGCCCAGTCAAAGTACGGACCTAAAACGCCATGAAAATCTGTGAAAGGATTCAAAAAATGTATTATTTCAGAAAGAAGTGAAATAACTTCAATCTCAAGATACACACAAAATATTTTTTTCTTAAAAAAACAACAAAAACTTGCATAATTTTTCTTTTTGTTTCTATGTTGCTCAGTAATATCCTATCTTGGTTGTTGCTTGTAAACACAAATATTTAATCTATGTTGAAATTAATAATAGAGAACAAAAAGAATAACAAAAATAAATAATTTTAAATATTAATTGTTGATATAGACCAACTGTCTAGTGATGCTGTTTCATACAAAATATTTATTTTCTCATTAGACATTTAATTTTCAAGTTAAATATTTATTTTGCAAACAAAATATTTAGATTTCTAGCTAAATATTTATTTTGTAAATTAAATATTTAGCTCAAAATTACTTAGTTTTAACTTATAAATATAGGAATAACATGGTTATATTAATATGTTATTCCATTAACACGAAATAACATTATTTCATGTTCATTGTTAACTGTTTTGATATGTTTAATAAACCAAAAAAATATTACTAAAAGAGAAAACCAAATTTAAAGAAGCTCTAAAATGATCTTTACCTCCTGGAAAGTTGCAGCCGATTCCCACCACAGCAACTTCATCCTCTGCTGCTTCCATCCTAAAAAGCTCCAAAAAGTAAAAAAAATTTAAATCCTAAATCATGTTTTTATCACTCCTAAATATTCTGGCTGGGTTTAAACAGCAGCCTGTTTTAACTCTGTTTAAGCGTTGAGCGGTTTAGTGACGCCTCAATGGGCCGCAGCATCCATCCCTGCGGAGATGTTATCACGGCTCGCTCTTATAGCAGCTACTTTTGGTTATGAAACATTAATGATTGATTGTATATGTGGCCATGGAGATGAGGGAACTCCAGTGAATACATTTATGAGATCCTGCAAATGATTAGATCAAGTTTAATCCACATGTTATACAATAGAGAGGCTGTTTTACTAAAACCTGCTCAATACCTTGTTTGCCAAAAATGACTGCTTTAATATTTATTTTTATAGAAAAAGTTCAGCAGTAAAAACTAATTATTTTTGAACCAATCACTTGAAATATGTGGACGTATGTATACTTCCACATGACAAAGGAACATTCTGTGCATTTCAGTTAATCCGTTTCAGTAGGCGTCCTTTGTATATGTGTTTTTTTTAATGAATGCATTTTATAAGTTTATAATCAACTAGTCCATTTTATTTTTGTCTCTGTTTGTATTTACATTCTCTGTACGTTTCATGCTTTGTCCATTATGAAATGTAGCCAAAAATTTCCCACTGGGGACAATAAAGTATGTATTTGTATTCTATTTTCATTACATAATGTATTTTTCCTTACTATGTTTGGTATTTTAACTTTACTCACTGCTCAAAATGAAGAAATAATCACTTTTTCTTTGTTTTATGTAACTGTTGCACTAAAATTACATACTATTTTGACTCCTGAATCACAGAAATCACTCCCAACATTTGTTTCCTGAGAGAAATCTTTATTGAAGCTTTAAGAAGGCCACATCGTCTAAAGTAACAGAGAAGCACCCAATCCGTCTTTTCAGACTCTTTACAGAATATTTACATAAACTGGCCAACACTTACAGTTTTTCCTCAGGTGAGAATAAGAGGATCCATCATGATTTTCTCTGACAGAAAAGAAAATGTAAACAATAATAATAATATTTTTTGAGTCTATATTCCACTTATCAATTAATCGATTACTAAACTAGTCGAGTTATACTAACAAATTTATAATTTCAACACTATAATTAGGTTGTTGTTGTTTTTTAAGCTACTTTGCTGTTTGTCTAAATTGATACTCTTTTTAATTCTACATATTTTGGATCATTGGCTTTTCTGGAGAACCTGGAAGATAAAAAGTTCACTACCTGATTAGAATATGAATTAAAGCTGCTGTTTAGTTGAACTATTGCACTTCCATAGGGAATGCTAAACTATTTTAGCTTGTGCCTCTGCAGGAAAAGGGATTGAAAAGCAGCACTGAGAACCTTGAAGTGTGGTTTTCCAGATTTGCCCCAATTCTAACTGCTTCTGCATTTGAATGCAATCAGCAGCTTTGATCTGACTGACATTTAGAATCATAAATGTTCAAGTTGTTTCAGAAGAAATGAAGTGGTGGTTGACATTTGTCAGTTAAATAACCAAATCTCAAGTCAGCCATGTGTTTTAATCATGTGCTTTCTGTGGCTCAGATCATCAGCTGTTGAACAGCAGATGCTCATTTGGACACCAGTTTTAGCGTCTGTGCTTTATGAGTAGACTGAAAGAAATAATCATTAGGTTTTTGCCAGGCTGCCTTCAAAATTCAGAATGAATATTCTTTTGCACCTTAAACAGAAATTGAAAATGTACTTTTTATGTTCTAAATTAGTTGTATGTTTTGATTTCTGCATTTGAGGCTTAATCTAAAACCTTAAGATGCAACTCCAAATGTGAATATAAATCTCTTATCTCATCTGAGATTTCCACCAAAAATATTCTGGCTTGTCAGTGTGTAGGAGGTTTGCCAACAGCTTTGAACCAACATATTTTACATAGTCCTAAATGTGCACCTAATTCTTACACCCTTCTTGCATTCCCACATTCTCCACATGTGGGAATCATGTGGATATAAAGTAGTTCATCTCAACCTCTGGTTGTTTGCAGTGGTTGCGCTGCTGCCAACTGCTCCGCTGCAGGAAAAGACGACGAGTTGGCACAGAAGCTGTGGGAGCTGAGCTGCAAGATGCTGTCCTTGTCGTGGGACTAAAGCCTTTCATCCCTTTTTTACAAACTCATTCCTTAAAACCTTCATAGAAACTACTTGTTGCATACAGCACTTGCCATGCTGTTTTTACATGTTTGTGTTGATGCAAGGTTTTAACTTTTTTGTAACAAATCCAGCTATAAAGTAATGTTGCATGGTCTTATAGACTAAAATGGAGAATCTTCTCCCATCTGTTTACATGTTGCACAGTAAACCTGGATCCAGGTTTGTAAACTTTATCATAGGAGTGCCTGGTGATAACTGGATTAGTTTGGTTCTGGTGGGTTTATCCAGAACCTATTATGTAGAATTTTCTACCATTTTTGTGCACTTTTATAAATTAAAGATTTGAAGTTAAAAACATAAAACTTTGCGTTTGAGTCAAACTTTAATATTTAGCTTTATTTTTACCTGCTAGAGGGATACATATGCATCAACATCATTGGTTAAGATTTAAAGTTTTCACTGGAAGAATTTGGCAAGACATTTTCCACTCACTGAAATAATCCAGTGGGATTAGTACTTATTAGTCAAGGATTATTGACTAAAACAAGCTAATTTATCTGAAGTTTGGAATAGAAACTAGACCAATGTTTTGTTTTTTGCACCCTAAATAAATGAAACTTGTTTTAGGAAGAAATGTCTTGTATGCAAAATAAAAAAAAAACTTAAGGATTTCAGAATAGAAACAGATTTTATTGTCCCACAAAGGGAAAATTCAGGTGTAACAGCATCACGCATAAATGTTTGTTGAGCTTGTATTATATATATTTTATTAAAAGGAAATGCAGGTAAAGCCCAGGACAGCTGAGTCCAAAACTGAATTATTTGGATATCAGGATAGCGGACACATTCAGCAACCACAAAACAGAATTACAGGAGGAGATGCTAATGCTAGCTGAAGTACAGTGGGGGTAGTTTCATGGTTTACCTTTTCAAACCAAAAAAAGTCAACCATTTTAAAAGCTATATATTTTGAGGTTTTTCTTGACCGCTTGGCTCAATGTTTATCAATATAATCTATTTCTGGTCTGTCAAGAAAATCTGAGATCATCCCCCTTCCCCATGCTGGAGATTTTAGTTACCAGTAACAATAAAGTTACCTTTAAAATAAGTCACACAAATCACATCTAGATCCAACAGTAGATCCAGACTGCAATAAAATAAACCTGGTTGTGTGTGTTGTTTTTGTCTCCTGCAAACTCAGCTTTAATTATACTTATTTCAATCTGGATAGACTCACACAGAGAAGAAAATAGCAGTTAGAAGATTTAATGATACAAATTCTTTGGCGCTCGGGCCCGGCAGAAGACTGTGAGTCGCGGATCACCGCGGGCAGGACATCAGCTCGGCCGAGCTCGGACAGTCTTCCCCCGGGACCGAAAACGTGGTGGAGCTGGATGTGGAAGGATCCTAGAGGACTACCATCGGGACGAAGGTGGAGATGAGGGGGAGGGAGGCGGGTCGAGCACCCCGACGAGCAGGACGACCCTCCGGTAGCTTGACTTTTGAAGGCGTTCCTGGGTGACGATTGGCTTGCAACGATGCGTTTCTCCAGACCTGATTGGCTGCGGTAGGATGTGGTGATTGAGAGATGAGTGTCAGCTGGGTCGAGTCTCCCAGCTTGAATTTTCGCCTAGGCTCCATTTCTCCTATCTAATAAGAAATCATAGTCAGAGAGAGAGATGAGACCGGAAGAGGAAATAAGTTTCCAGCTTGCAGATGTATAAAAATAGCTGAGACCAGTCCTTATTTAAAAGCATAAAGGTTTTAAAGGAAGAAATCTAAACATTTTGAGTTATTAGATAAGATTTAAAGTAAAGTATTTATATTAATATTGGGTTACTTATAACAATACTTACATTTACACTCTCACTTGTTGGAAAACTTACAAGTAAAACAAGTAACTGTAATTTTGGTATCAAATAATAATAAAAGAGTAATAAGTTGTGGTTATTATAAAATTATAAATGAATGCTAAATCAGAGAAACTAAAAGGGTTATGAATGTGATTCTAACATTGAACTTGAAATGGTGTAAAACATGTAACTGCTATTAAAGATCACTGATGATGTGTTGGAGGTGGATAGTAGGTGAAAGGTTCGGGGTAAAATGGGGACTAACGGGAGAGCAGAGATGACCAACACCTTATTAGGACAGATTGTTGAACAACTTAAACGTGTCAGAGAAAGGACATGGGAGGAACTTTGAGCAACCCTGAAACATTAGCCAAGACATCAGGACAAAATGTCTTACAGACCTTTTGACCTGACAGATGACCAGATGAGATGAGTTCATCTGTCCAAACAGTTACCCAATAAAGCAAGCACAGCAACAGTGTTAGCCAATGCAAATGCACCGAAAGCGGGTATAAAACCCTATATAAAGGGGAGAGCAAAAAGAGGAATCTTTGGTTGATCCTCCAGGCAGCTTCTGGGAGTCAAGACCGAGATGGACAAAGAACTCTGGAGCTGAAGAAGAGCCGGGACCACAGAGCCGAAGACTGTCTGCGCATGGGGGACCATCCATCAGCCCCCGCAACATGTGGCTTCAAATCGCACTTCTCTCATCGGCTGGGTTCAGACCCCCAAAGACAAAGATGAAGACCCCAAAGGAAAAGATGAAGATCAAGGCAAAGATAAAGACCCAAGTCCTGTGTGACTTCACCATCCCGGCAGAGATGACAGCTCATCAGACCAACAGAGATCCCTGCCTTCATCGATCAACCTCCTCCTCCTCCTGCTGCAACACCTTCTTCATCATCAGACCAGTTATGGGGTTCGAAACACCAAACTTTGTCCGTCTCTCTCAAAGGTTCCCTTTTTAGTTCTTACTATCAGCGTTAGGGAAAGATAGGATAGATGACTGATTTTACTTATTTGATTATTTCTGCTACTGAATTAAGCTGTGCTGACCCTTGCAAAATTGCTTTACTAATAAAATATTTAGCATAAATATTTTATTTAAAAGATGTTGTGGACATTCAATTAATGAGTCACCTCAATGTTCTTTGATGGAAGTAAAATAGCTGTGATGTTTGATTCTGGGGAAGAAAAGTAGGTAATGTTTTATAGATTGCTTTAGCCCAAAACTAAAACAACATCCTTGGGACTCGCCCGAGTCACTAAAACCAACCTGATTCAGTAACAAGTGCAGGTTGTAATAAAGAGAAGGAGCGACCGTTAACAGATGTGCTCTGTGGAACTAGTTGGCTGTAAAAGACATCTGGATGTAGGTCGTAGAAATCAGGCGAATTCCTTTCTCGAAATCAACTTAAACAGAGTTTACTTCAGTTCTTGATAGGGTAAATCCCAGCAGATTTAGGAAACTCAACTGATCCGTTATATAGAGAGCTGGTAGCACATCTCCCCTCTCAGAAGAGGAAGTAGTGACAGAGCAGAGAGTGAAGGAAGGGGGAGGGGTTTTGGCAAACAAGGTATTGAGCAGGTTTTAGTAAAACAGACTCTCTATTGTATAACATGGATTAAACTTGATCTAATCATTTACAGAATCTCATAAATGTATTCACTGGAGTTCCTGGAGTTCCTCATCTCCATGGTCACATATACAATCAATCATTAATGTTTCATAACCAAAAGTAGCTGCTATAAGAGCGAGTCGTGATAACATCTCCGCAGGGATGGATGCTGCGGCCCATTGAGGCGTCACTAAACCGCTCAACGCTTAAACAAAGTTAAAACAGGCTGCTGTTTAAACCCAGCCAGAATATTTAGGAGTGATAAAAACATGATTTAGGATTAATTTTTTTTACTTTTTGGAGCTTTTTAGGATGGAAGCAGCAGAGGATGAAGTTGCTGTGGTGGGAATCGGCTGCAACTTTCCAGGAGGTAAAGATCATTTTAGAGCTTCTTTAAATTTGGTTTTCTCTTTTAGTAATATTTTTTTGGTTTATTAAACATGTCAAAACAGTTAACCATGAAAATGAAATAATGTTATGTCATGTTAATGGAATAACATATTAATATAACCATGTTATTCCTATATTTATAAGTTAAAACTAAGTAATTTTGAGCTAAATATTTAACTTACAAAGTAAATATTTAGCTAGAAATGTAAATATTTTGCTTGCAAACTAAATATTTAACTTGAAAATTAAATGTCTAATGAGAAAATAAATATTTTGTATGAAACGACATATTTAGTCAGAACATGAAATAACATTTCATGTTAGTGAATGATAAACGATAATATAATCGCTTTTCTTACGGTTATATTTACATTAATCACAAAATCACTAGACATTTGCTCTATATTAACAATTAATATTTAAAATTATTTATTTTTGTTATTCTTTTTGTCCTCTTTTATTAATTTCAACATAGATTAAATATTTGTGTTTACAAGCAACAACCAAGATAGGATATTACTGAGCAACATAGAAACAAAAAGAAAAATTATGCAAGTTTTTGTTGTTTTTTTAAGAAAAAACATATTTTTTGTGTATCTTGAGATTAAAGTTATTTCACTTCTTTCTGAAATAATACATTTTTTGAATCCTTTCACAGATTTTCATGGCGTTTTAGGTCCGTACTTTGACTGGGCCATTAAAATGTTTTGATTGAAACAATTCCATTGTAGTTCTGGCTGTTTGTTTAGAGTTTTTTCAAGTTAGAAAATTAACCATTAAGTCTTTTTATAGTCGCTTAACATATTAAGCGACTATAAACTGGCAAATTCAGCTTGAAAGTAATCATTTGATTTTACAAATATGTTTCCCCTGATTTGAAGAAACAAATCCAACAATATTTTCTCTCCACATATTGTGTTTTTTACCAAAAGGAGAAGGTCTTGATAATTTCTGGAAGGTTCTGGTGGAGGGGAGGAACTGTTCTGTTTCAATCCCCAGAGAGAGGTTTGACATTGGGAGCTGGTTTGACCCAGACGACACCAAACCGGGGAAAGCCCGCACAGCCAAGGCCGCTCTCATTGACGGGTACGAACCTCATCGAAAAAGTTCTCTACTTCTGTTTGTTCTTTATTCAGTGTCAAAAAAAGTAATAGTTTCACCATCTTATTCCTAATTAGTTAAAACTATTTAAGTAATTTTGAGCTAAATATTTAGCTTACAAAGTAAATATTTAGCTAGAAATCTAAATATTTCATTTGCAAACTAAATATTTAACTTGAAAATTAAATGTATAATTAGAAAATAAATATTTTGTATGAAACAACATATTTAGTCAGAAAAATAAAAAATACTAGATTTGGAGCTAATAAACATTTAATTTGAAACTTAAATATTTAGTTTGCAAACTAAGTTTTCACAAGCTAAATATTATGTTTGTAAATTAAATATTTAGGTTGTAAACTTGTATTTACTGACATGGCGGTTTGAATATTTAGGTTGTAAATATAAACATTCAGTTTTGAATTCTGATATTTATAAATTTAAGAATGACACGACTTTGAAAAATTAATACCCATATTTTTCTTTTCTCTATGATTGGCTAAACAAATCAAATTATTCCTGATTATAATAGGAATCATAACAATCTTTAAATTTTAACTTGTACTGTTTAGGTCAAAATTAAATGTTACAGAATTATAATTTAATGTTTATGCAGTTCTACATTTTAGATGTTTGGTTTTTTTTCTCCAGGTTCAATGAATTTGACCACAGGTTTTTTGGCATCAGTGACAGTGAGGTGGAGCAAATGGATCCTCAGCAGAAACAGCTCCTTCATTGTGTCTACAGAGCTCTGGAAAACGCTGGAATTCCCATGGAGAGAGCCAGTGGGACCAGGACAGGAGTGTTTATTGGTAACACAGAAAAACATATGACCCTTAGATCCATAACAAATAGAAACTACTGTGCTTCTCTCAACAGTTTAGGATAGGTTTATGTGCTATACAAAACATTTGCATTAAATTTTTTTTTGCAGTAAATCACCTGAGATGATGAGATTCTAATTTGGTCAGTTCTGAATATTTTGAGCCACTTGCAGAATTATGTGTCTTGTCACTTTAAATCCAAATAAGCTGCTGCTGGCCACGCCCCCAAACTCAATGTTTTACACTCGCACATGAGAATGGCTGCAAAAAGATAGGAAATGATGTAACATCTTTGAAAAGCAGAAGTAGAGCCTCCCGCACAACCAACAAGGATCCAGAAAGTGATTTCTGGATAAAAAGTCAACAACAGTAGACATTGCACAGCGGTGAAACCAGTTGACCAAATGTGGTGGAGCTCCTCTTGGGTTGCTAGGTGACAGAGCATTGTGATTTAACCGGAAGGTTTTGGGAGGGAAAAGTACCAAAAAACACATAAATTTTTGCGAAAACAAAGCACCTGAGTGTTTTTTTTTCTTTTTTCAAGTATTTGGGATGTTGTTAGAATCACAGAAATGTGCATAGAACTGGTTTTGAATAATTGTCCCCCATTATAAACTATTCAGACAACCAGATGCTGAGATCATTCTTTTTCTTCTGCTATGGTAGGAATGATGAACAGAGACTACGAGACTAATGCTTCACACATGCACCCAACTTTGATCAACCATTGGACCGGAACCGGACTCGCCATGAGCATCGCAGCCAACAGACTCTCCTACATCTTTAACTTCACCGGCCCGTCACTCTCCATAGACTGCGCCTGCTCTTCCTCGCTTGTGGCTCTTCATCTCGCCTGCCAGGCCATTAAACAAGGTCTGTCCTGCAACATTGGTGCGCCTGCCAAATCGACAGGCAGCTTTATTATCGATGCTATTTATGAGATTTATCTTATCTAGGCGATTGTGAAATGGCCATTTGTGGAGGTGTTAACTGCATCATTGAGCCAAAACTGTTTGTGGCGCTCAGCAAGGCCAAGATGATTTCACCTGAAGGGACGAGCAAGCCATTCTCCAGCAGAGCAGATGGTTACGGGAGAGGGGAGGGCTGTGGTGTGGTTCTCCTGAAGCCACTGAAAAAGGTGAAGATTTGCAGAGTGATTAAAAAACTGTTTCTATTTTACCAATGTCCAATAATATTAAGTTCTGATTTATATGTTTAAGATTTTGGGTACTTTTATAAATGTTCCTAAATCTGCAACCTACCTAACTACATGTTACTTTAGTCCACTGGACAAGGTAACATGTAATACAAATTTTGTTGGATTTAAAAATTACAGCTAGCAATTTTCCTAATCCCACAAATATTTGACCTTACAAAACATTTACACAATGTTCTTTTCCTCATTTATCGTTTCATCCTGGTCCTGTTTTCAATTTGCAGGCTCTTCAAGACCATGACCACATCTGGGGAATCATCAGTAAAACTGCAGTCAACCAAGATGGACACTCAGTCAGTCCGATTACTAAACCCTCCATGACTCAACAAGAGGATCTGCTGCGCAGAATCTACTCAGACACTGACATTGCAAATGTCCAGTACATCGAGGCCCATGGGACTGGAACCCCAGTGGGAGACCCGACAGAGGCAGGAAGCATCGCCAACGTCATCGCCAAAGCCAAACCTTCCGGGTCAGGGACTCTGTTGATTGGCTCGGTGAAGAGCAACATTGGACACACGGAGTCAGCAGCAGGAGTGGCCGGACTAATTAAAGTTCTGCTGATGATGAAGCATGAAACTATCGTCCCATCTATTTTCTACTCTGATGAAACGTCCAGTGTTGATACCAAAGCCCTGAATATTAAAATTCCTATGAATATTGAGAAATGGGAATCTACCACAGTGAGAGTTGCAGGGGTGAACAACTTTGGTTTTGGGGGAACGAATGCACATGCCATTGTCAAACAGCACATGCAGACAAACTTAAAAAAACATAGCAGTGAGAAGCAGGTGAAATACTTTGTCCTGTCAGCAAATTCACAGAAATCTCTGAATATGATGATGGAAGACACCATCAAACAGTTGGAGGATGATATCACAGTAGATCTTGGTTCTGTTTTCTACACATCAGCCTGCAGGAGGAGTCACCAAAAGCATAAATACAGAAAGGCCATTGCAGTTTCATCTGTAGGCGATCTTAAGGAGAAACTCACAGCCAGTGCTGGCAAAAACGTCAGCTTGGCTCTCTCAGATCCCACGATTAGTGTTTGTCTTCTGTGGAAATGGTGTCACTTACCACGGCATGTGCAAGCAGCTGTTGAAAAACCAGCCTGTATTCAGAGAAAAAATCAAAGAAATCACACACATTTTCCAAAAGATGAGCTCACTAAACATCCTGAACACACTTGAGAGTGAGGTTGAAAGGAGTGACTTCAACAGCCCAGATGTGGTCCAGCCTCTCCTCTTTGCCATTCAGGTTGGGATTGCCACCCTTCTCAAGCACTGGGGTGTCAAACCGGATGCTGTGCTCGGACATTCGGTTGGTGAAGTCGCTGCTGCTCACTGTTCTGGCCTCTTGTCTCTCGAAGACGCTGTGAAAGTCATATTCTTCCGCAGCACCCTTCAAACAAAAAAATTGCTGGTGGTAAAATGCTTGTGGTCAGCAACATGGCTGTATCAGATGTGGCTTTGATCCTCCCTAAATATTCAGGAAGACTTGCCATTGCAGCCTTCAACAGCCCACAGTCCTGCACTGTCTCAGGAGAAACAGATGCAATCGAGAGCTTCCTAAAAGAGTTAAGCAACTCATCAGACAATCAGAATCTCTTCCTTCGTGTGCTCGATGTCCCTGTTGCTTACCACTGCCACATGATGGATCCAATTCTCCAGGAAATTAGGGACACCATTGGCACCTTGCATGAGAATGAGCTGGACACTGAGCTCTTCTCAACAGTTACAGGAAGGGAAGCCGAGATCAGCGATTTCAGCACGGGTGAATACTGGGCGAGGAACATCCGCGAGCCCGTTGCTTTTTGAGCAAGCTTTAAGGTCAGCAGCTAAAGGGAAGAAAGGTGTAGTGCTTGTAGAGATAGGGCCAAGAAGAGCACTGCAAAGAAACATTATGGAAACTCTTGGAGACAAAGTAGCAGTTGTTGCCTCAGTGGAACCAAAGAAAGATTACGAATCAGTCATCTCAGTTGTTTCCAAGTTGTTCGAACTGGGCATTCAGGTAGATTTGGACCGTCTTCTACAAAGGCTATGAGACAACACCACTGGTTTTCCCAAAGTACCAATTTGACTGCTCTGATAGAGACGTGGTCATTGGAGCTGCCCAGAACAATAAAGCAAGTTTTCATTCTGTTCTCTGTCAGACTGGAAGTGAAAGCAACATTCTCAGCTGTAATTTAACATCTGACTCAACCTTCTACTTGAAGGAGCACAGGCACAATAATGTACCCATCATCCCCGGCGCCTTCTACGCTGAGTTGGGTCTAGCATCGGTAATGGCCACCACTAAACCAAAAGTGCCCCTGAGCTCGTTGCACCTCAGCGTCAAATTCCACAGCCCATTTATTTTGACACAGAACTCTGCTGAAATTAAGGTCCAAATAGAGCAAAAAGGAGAAGAAACTGGCTTCAAAGTGTTTTCTTCTTCTACAGTGTACGCTTCAGGCACAGTGGTTACAAAGGCAGAGAGGCAGATTGAGGAGCAAACCATTTCGCTAAGCTCGATCTCCAAAAGATGCACCTCTGTTGTGAGTTTTCAGGATTTTTATGGATATCTCTCTCAAAGCGGCTTCCAGTATGGTGATGTCTTCCAGAATAAAGCAAATGTGCACTATGGTGTTGATCTAAAGGAGGCCTTTGCAGCTGTTTCAGTTCCAGAAGAGCTCCGACCACATTTGCATGACTACTGCATTCATCCTGTTGTGTTGGATTACTTCATGCAACTTCTCCCTGTCACTGTTGAGCATATATTTGCAGGTAGAATGGGGTTTCCTGCCAAAATAGGGAGCCTTGCTGTATTTGAACCCTTGCAGAGTGAGATGATTATCTACCTCAGAGCAACCGATGTGAGTGTCAATCGCGTTGAGGTTTGTGGCTGCTTTGCAGATAAGGAAGGCAGAGTGTTGGTTGAGGTGAAGCACGTGATAATCCAGTACCTTGGCAGTCGTCGTGTGGTTGAAGAGTACTTCTACCATAATGACTTCAGTACTGTCCCTGAAAGCTCCACTTCCTCAAAGCCTCCCAAGGCTTTGGTGTTCTCTGATCATTTAGGCATCTCAAAAGCTCTACAACCGCATTTAGATCAAGAATCTAGATTTGTTTCCTTCACACATGCAAAGGACATTTTAAGCAATGGATTCCCGTCTCTTCTTTCAAACCTCAGTATTGCGAATATTAAGAAAAACTTTGATGAAGTGTTATTTTTGTGGGGCAAAGAAGATCTTACATCACAATCACCTGATGCTGTCTTGGATAATCTTGCAAGTTGCTGTGAGATTTTCCGACAAATTGTCCAGGAGCTGAAGAGGATTCAGTTCCCCAAAGCCATCAGAGCAGTGACCTATCGCTCATCTGACATCACCGTGGATCACATAAGTCCAGGTTTTGCTCTGGCTGGAATGGTCAGGTCTTTTGCAGCAGAGATCCCTGAACTTTCGTTTCAACTGATTGACATAGGCTCCATTTTTACTGAGGACATTAAAGCTCTCTCTCAACTCCTGAGCTCACATTCTTGTGAAAAGTACCCAGAATTGGTCATAAAAGATGGGTTGATCTTAAAACCGTCAATCATCCGAACCCCACTGGAAGTCACTGACCATACAGAAAGTAGGTACACCTCCACAACTTCTAAACTTTGCAACTTTCAGACGGCTGACGCACATTCGGTGACTCAACTGAATGCCATTCCTCGCAACGACGAAACGGATCCAATCAATGGCACATCAGTTGAAATTCGACCAAGTAAAATATGTGTTCATTCATCTGATTACTTTCCAGTCAGTGCCTCACATCTAAACTTTGGTCAGACACTCTACTGGAACAAGCACTCATCTCAGAAGCATGAGCTAATCGCACTTGACTTTAGTGGTACTGTCACTGCAGTCGGAAAACATGTCAGAAAACTCAAAGTTGGGGACCAGGTTGCCTCTTGTTATCCAGTTGTGGCAGCTAGTAAGGTTCATGTACCAGAGGACGTCTGCTACAGCATCAAGAGGTTCCCACATTTTCAAGAAACGCCTTGCGTTTCCTACTTTGTGTTGGCGTGGGAGATGCTTCATCGAGTCTTGCCTAAACCCAAACAGAATTTGGGGATCATTTGCCCCAACCCTGACTCAGCTCTTGTGAAAGTCCTTGTACTTACTTTTCATAAATCTGGTTGGAATGTGATTGTAAGCACACAGTGTAATGGATCTTTTGTAGATCTCAAACAATTGGATACATTTGTCATCCTGCCACCATTCGATGAGTCTCTCATTGTGAAAACTTGCAATCTCCCAGGGGCTCGGCATGTCGTAGTGCTCTGTGAATCTCAAATGCAAACCCTGCTTGTTCAGGACTTGTGCCAAAACATAAAGGAAAGTGTTCATGTGCAAACACTTCAGACGAAAACTGTTTTGCAGAAGGGTTATCTGAGAACACACACACCTCACATTTATCACTGGCTGAAGTCGCTGAACTTCAGCAGGAAGTTTGTTATCAAAAACTTCACTTTTCAGAATGTGAAATCTCAAGATAATGGTGTAAAACCAGAGATATTATCATCATACTTCAGTTCAAAGAAACTGGCTGTGATTGCTTTGGAAAAAGATGACAAGACTGCCCTGACTGAGATGCAGCTGCTGCCAGTGAAAAAGCAGTTGTTCAGAAAGAGAGCGGTGTACCTTGTGACAGGCGGGCTCTCTGGCCTGGGTTTTGAAACAGTGAAAGTTCATCTCACAAAGAGGAGGGGGGTACATCGGGATTCTCTCCAGGAGCAAGCCCACAGCAGAGGTGCAGCAAGAAATTCTCAATATTCAGCAGCAATGTCAAAACACCATCACCAGCATGGTGTGTGACATTTCTGTCTCTGAGCATGTGCACAAGGTCATTGGTGAAATCCAGCAGAAGTTTAGGGGTTTCCCAATCAAAGGGGTGTTTCACAGTGCGGTTGTCCTGCATGACGGTCTCATTGAGACCCTTAACAGAGCCCTTTATGAAAAGGTTTTTAAACCAAAAGTCAATGGGGTGTTAAATTTACACCATGCTACAAAGCACTGCCATCTGGACTACTTTGTGTGTTTCTCCTCCATCTCAGCGTTCCTCGGAAATGCATCCCAAACAAACTACGCAGCAGCCAACTCTTTTCTAGACTTGTTCTGCCACTTCAGGCGCAAACTCGGGCTGTCTGGGCAGTCCATCAACTGGGGGCCTCTGAACCTCGGTCTGCTCCTAAACAAGGAACATTTCCATCGCTTTCTGGAAGCAAAGGGGATGATGGTGTTGGATGTTGCAGAAGTCCATCAAAGCCTGGAGCAATGCCTCATCCTGAATCGACCACAGCAGGTTGTCTGCAGGTTTCACTTCAGGAACATCATACGCACAATCCTCTCTCAAAATAAAGCCTTGACCTCACGTCTTTTTGCAATTGTCAATGAGACTTTCCAAAAATCCCAAGAGGAAGAGACTAAAACCAAACAAAGTGACTCTGTCTCACCAAAGGAATACGTTTTCTCTCTGCTCAGCGAGACAATAGCCATTGATAAGAGTGAGCTGAGTGATGACTCCTCTCTGACTTCCTTAGGCATGGACTCCATGCAGGCAATGACTCTGCAGAATGTGATGTTTCAGGAGAGAGGAGTTAATGTGCCTCTAGTGAAGCTGTTGGATCCCAACGCCACAATATCGACAGTGGTAACCATACTGAGTGAAGCAAATGTCAACAAAAAGTCTCCCATAGATCAAGACAACGATGATTTAACAAGATTATAAAAAATGAAACAAAATAATCAGCTTCATGTGTGGATGGCTCATAATTATTCTGTGATGAGCTTTTTTTGGACAAATTCTTATGAAAAATCTCCATGTTTTTAGTGCATTTTAGATTAAGTGTACTGTAGGCAAATATTAATATCCCACTTTTTGGATGGCTACTTTTACAAGTTTTTACTACTTTTTTCTCCATTTGTGAATGCTAACTTTTGTTCTTCACGGTTGTTTAGAAATTAGATTTTGTAACTCAGTGATTCAGTTCCTCATCTCTCTCATTGGGTTTATTTTGATCTAGGTATGATGCATGTTTTTCTAATCTTTTATTCTTCAAAAAGATTATTTTAAGTTGTACATCTAGTCTAGTAGTAACCTGAAATTGTACTCAGCTTTCCAAAAATGTGTTTAATCAACGTTCATTCATGATTTATCAAGGGGTAAACTGCTTTTTCAAATTGAGACAATTTTTAAAAAATCTTTTTAATGAAAATGTGGAAAAAGTCCAAATCAAACCTAAAAAATATGATTGCCACAAAAAATATTTTAAAATATTACAAAATCTCTGTATATTAGTACATTTTTGTGCTATTTTATTAAATCTCAACAAATGCAAAGCCCAGAAATCTGTCGATAGACATCCATTTTTTTTCTACTTGTCTTGTATTAACCCAGGTCCACAGGTCAGAGTCCTTTCTTATCACAGACTGACGACTGGCTTTATGGTGATGGTCGGAAAAGATGATAAAATAATCTGCCACGTCACATGAAAAGCCTTTTTCCTACTAATTTATTACATGCGGGAAACGAATGACGCATGATGCATGTTTTTCTAATCTTTTATTCTTCTTCATGACATCAAAAAAATTATTTTAAGTTATTCTTTTTTTTTTTTTACATCTAGTCTAGTAGTAACCTGAAATTGTACTCAGCTTTGCAAAAATCTGTTTTTTTGGAAAAACAGATTCATGATTTATCAAGGGGTAAACTGCTTTTTCAAATTGAGACAATTTTTTAAAAATCTTTTTAAATTTATGTCAATTTTTACTGAAAATGTAGAAAAAGTCCAAATCAAACCTAAAAAATATAATTGTCACTAAAAATATTTTAAAATATTACAAATTCTCTGTATATTAGTACCTTTTTGTGCTATTTTATTAAATTTCAACAAATGCAAAGCACAGAAATCTGTCGATAGACATCCATTTTTTTTTTTACTTGTCTTGTATTAACCCAGGTCCACAGGTCAGAGTCCTTTCTTATCACAGACTGACGACTGGCTTTATGGTGATGGTGGGAAAAGATGATAAAATAATCTGCCACGTCACATAAAAAGTATTTTTTTCAACTGATTTATTACATGTGGGAAACGAACATTGGCCTTGATTAACACCACTAAATAAAATTATGTAAAGATCAATATTTCATTATCTTGTTACAATAATTTTGCAAGAAAAGGAAAATACATCAAAAATGATGAACAAAAGAAATAAATATTTATTCAAGTAGATATTTAAAATGCCAGTATTGGGCTTTCACGAAATGTCGTGTCCCTGCTCGAAATTCCCCGAAAGAGGTGTATGGAGCCTCGTGCCAGAAGGCTGTTAACACCGTTGTAAACTGCATGATTGTGAGCATGAGTGGGAATTAAAATACTTGTTCCATATAACACAGTAGGAGTGTAACCAGTAAGCCTTTTGTAGATGCAATGGCAAGAATCCCTCACTTGATGACTTTATGTTTTTGTGTTTGTTGTGATGTAAAGCACTTTGCAATGCCTTGCTGCTGAAATGTGCTATACAAATAAAATTTGATTTGATGTGATTTGATTTTCTGACAAACATTGTTCATTTTGTTATTTTCAGGACAGTTAGACTGACGACAAGAATATTTGTGGGATACAAACATTTAAATAAAACGTTCTCAGTGGCAAGATATTTTATTATTTTACATTACTACATACATGATAACAGATTTGCACAATGTTCAACTCATCTGGCAATAAAAAAAAAAATCACCAACTGTTTGTGGATTAAAATAAACCTCAAAATCCCTAAAAATACTAACCTAGCATTAGCACAGTTGTTCAAGCTAGCATTTTTGAGGACACGGAGAAGAGTTTAAAGCATCAACAATCTATTCCCATGAAGCTTATAGGATTTTTCATAATCAAGTAAATCTTAGAAATGTCTCTGCCATCATTGCTGGACACTTGAACAAGAGTTGTGGTGAAACTGTTTGTGTTTTAGCAAGGTTCCACAGTGATAGTTGCAAAATAATTGAGTTTCTTCTCTGTTTTTCATTAAAGCACAAGTTTTACACTTAACTACATGCTGTTCTGCACAAAACTGACCAGAGTGGTAAGTGTGGTGTTAGGATCCAGAATTGTAACCAAAGGCACATTTATTTCTGTCTCCTGGTAGATTTTGTTCTGCAGAGTCATGGCCAGCATTGAGTCAATGCCCAGTGCCGACAAACAGGAGTCATCATCTATTTTTCCCGCATCTATATTGAGCATTTCACTGACTATTGTCCTCATTGTCTCATAGGCTGAAAAGAAACTCTGAAAACCCTGAACTTTGGGGGGTTTGTGTATTTCATCTTGGATTGCTGTTTCCACTAAAGTCGCCATTCGCTCCCTGAGAGATGGATTTTGGGAAAGGACATGCAAGCTGAGGTTCTTGAAGTTGAATTTGCAAATTACTTGCTGCGATCTGTTCTTAAACAGACACCTTTGAAGTGTCTTGTGAACTTCATGTACACCCATTGTCATCATCCCTTTGGACTCCAAAAACTTTTGAAAGTGACCTTAGTTGAGCAATAGACCAAGATTCAAGGGACCCCAGTTGATGGACTGTCCAGCAAGCCCAAGATTTCTCCGGTAATGACAGAACGTGTCAAGAAAAGCATTGGCTGCTGCATAGTTACACTGTGAGGCATTTCCAATGAATGATGAGATCATTAGTCAGTTGAATTTCAACAAAGCTTTCTGGAACTGGACTCGTATCAGAGTAATTTTTAGAGACTTGACACAAATTGGCTATTCCATAGGGATTGGTAGTCTGTAGGACAAAGTCTCTTGACTGGCCAATTGTTTTTATCTCTTCACATAAATCACTGTCTTTAATTGGAGTTTGTGCTATCCTCGTTGTCGATGCCTGACCTTTGCTGATCCTTATATCTTGTTGTTGGTTTTAATTACACAAGCCAATGTTTGAATGTCTTCACTTGTCACAGAAGCCAGATCAATATGCTGGAAATGAATGTCTGCAATCTCAGCTGAGCAGGACCTCATCATTCCAGAAAGCACAAAACCAGGACTCACATGGTCCACTATTAGTTCTGTTGATCTGTAAGTTATGACTTTGATTGCACACAAACATTTGGTCTGTTTGACAGCCAAAACAATGTGACGAAATATCTCACAACAAGTCACTAAGCTCTCCAGAATCATTTCAGAGGACAAGTGAGTCAGGTTCTCCACACCCCAAATGAAGAGAACTTTCTTCAGATTCTCATTGCTGGTCAACAAATGAATCACTAGGTTTTTTATTTCATCAGCACTTAACTTCTTTCTGATCCCTACAATCTCAGAAATTTTTTAGAAAAAAATCTAAATAAAACAAAAATTGAGAGCAATCTCAGAAATTCTCTAGAAAAATAAAAAGATTAAAATTTGCAAGGAAAAAACAGAATCAGAAAGTGGTGGAGTAACCTCCTATCTTATTGTTGTTGGAAAATTTCTGAGATTAATTGAAAAATTTCTGAGTTTTTGTTGCTAATTTTTGACTTTTGAAATTCAGAAATTCCTGTTTTTCAATAATATCTCAGATATTAATCTCAAAATTTTAGACTTTTTTCTTGCAATTTTTGGACTTTTGAAACAGACATTTCCACTTTTTTCTAGAAATTTTCTGAAATTGATCTCAAATCTAAATTTCTGTTTCTAATTTTTTAAATTTTCCTTTAAAACTAAATATTTTTAGAAAATTTCTAAAATTGATCTCAAAATTTCTGCATTTTTTCTCGCTAATTTTTAACATTTCAAACTCAGAAATTTCCTCTATTTTCTGGAAAAATTCTGAGAATTCTCAGAATTTTACACCTTATTTTTTTATTCTACAATTACCGTAATACACGGTCATACATTTATTTATTGGTAGCAGTGTAAAACGAGCAAAACACTAAATATAAGTTACACTTTAGATACCCATAAATAAACAGAAATATTTTTTCTCCACATATCAGACCTGATGACTCTCCTCACCCTTTTATAAATGCAGCCTTTGCTGCTTGGCTCTTTCCGGGTTTGGTGACGTCAGCGTCGTGCCAGCAGTTGCTGTCGAACCTTTCAGCGGGAATGTCCGACATGCAATTCCTTCCCTCCTGCAGAACTTTCCAGAAATTATCCAGACCCTCACCTAACGTAGAGTAGAAGACAATAAATTACCTTTAACAACTAATGCGACCGACAGTAGCCAATAAAAATGTCTTGTTGGAGCTATTTATTCTTTATTTCTTTATCTATTTGAATTTTGTTAGTTTATTCTTAAACTTCTATTTTTTGCATTATTTACAGAGTTTATTTATAGGTTAATAATTTTTGTTTATTTTTTTTTGTTTTGTTTTGTTTTCTTATTTTTTCCTATTTTTTATTATTTGTGAGCTAGACAGGAAGTGGGTGGGTCAGTCCACATTCTATAAATGTAGGGGCGTGGTAAAGGACCAGCAAGGCATTTGGGTTTGGGGCCTATGGTTTTTACCAGTACGAGAGAGAGCAGAGCAAGAGAGGTCAGGAGAACAAAGAAAGGTTGTATGATTGTAATTGCTTGCATAAAAGACAAAATAAAAGCAACCAAGACAATTAACAAGTTTGGACCTTAAACTTCTTTCGCCTGTGTCAAGAATCTGGACCCCAGTGCCTCATAGTGGCTTTATGGAACTTTTATTGGATGTTTGTGATTGACAAACAATCGCCACTACATTAAGTAAAAACCACCCCCCGTGGATTAAGTAAAAACCACCCCGTGGATTAAGTAAAAACCACCCCGTGGATCAAGCAAAGACCTTCTCATGGATCAAGTAAGGAACCAGCCTGTGGATTAAAAGGAATAATTCCTCATCAATGGACATGTTGGATTTTTTGAATCTCAAGGATTACCATCAAACAAAAGGTTTTGGACTGTCTTTGATGAAATCAAGCGACTTGCTGCGTGAGGCCTGGATTGACACGTCACTCATTCATCAAACTGGTACGTGGCAATATTGTTCAAGCCGTAAAGGATAAACGGTGAAACTATTGGAGTTTAAAGACATTATTCCACTGCAAAGACTGATGAGATGAGTTTGATGTGACAAATTGACGCGTAATTGGATTCAGACGTGCGCCGACGCCCATCCTTTTTCTTGATGTTGCAATCACTTGGTATTGCTACATCTACCACAACGGCTTTCCTCTGTTGTTTGTCCACTACGACAATGTCTGGTTGGTTCGCCATTACCATTCTGTCTGTCTGGATCTGGAAGTCCCACAGGATCTTAGCTCTGGTATTCTCCACCACCTTTGGGGGTGTTTCCCACTTTGATCTCGGGGTTTCCAGTCCATATTCTGCACAGATGTTTCTGTACACTATGCCTGCCACTTGGTTATGTCGTTCCATGTACGCTTTCCTGCCAGTATCTTGCACCCTGCTGTTATGTGCTGGACTGTCTCAGGGGCCTCCTTGCACAACCTACACCTTGGGTCTTGTCTGGTGTGGTAGATCTGGGCCTCTATTGCTCTGGTGTTTAGGGCCTGTTCCTGGGCGGCCAGGATGAGGGCCTCTGTGCTGTCCTTGAGTCCAGCTTTTTCCAGCCATTGGTAGGATTTACTGATATCAGCCACTTGGGTTATTTGCTGGTGGTACATCCCATGTAGGGGCTTGTCCTCCCATGATGGTATCTCTGGCACCTCAACCTCCGTTCCCTGTTGTCTGAGACATTCACTGAGCACATTGTCTGTTGAGGCTTTGTCCCTGATGTATTTATGGATCTTAGTTGTTTCGTCCTGGACAGTAGTGCTCACACTCACTAGTCCTCTGCCTCCTTCCTTGCGGCTCGTGTACAGTCTCAGGGTGCTGGATTTGGGATGGAACCCTCCATGCATTGTTAGTAGCTTTCTAGTCTAAATATCTGTGGCTTTTATCTCCTCCTTTGGCCAGCTAATTATTCCAGCAGGGTATCTACAGTTTTTTATGGGGAGCCACATTAATAAATTAGTGAAATAATTCATGAAATGACCACTGTACTCTGTAAAAAGATAAATATTTTAAATAAAACATCCAGGAACGCCAACAAACATTTTTAATGTAGGAAAAATAAATATTTTCTCTTCATAATATGTATTTATTTACTCTGTTAATATGATTTTTTTCTTTAAGTGGCCCACCGTATTATATAGGCTAATACTCTTATGTTTAACAAAAAATTCCTGAAGAAATTTAACCGGGGCACTGCCAAAGTGTGCCCGTCGGTTTGGACCCAGCGTTCTGATGCTAAACATTAGCATCAATGCTAAAGAAAGCTGCAATTTAATCAATAGCATGTGGAGAGTCATAAGCCTGGCTTACTCCATTCAGTAAACTAAACATGGGTAATAAGTAAGGGAAATAGCTAATACCTCATTTAAGGTAAAAGGCTAATGTCAAGGCAGAGCCCTAACCTGAGCAAAAATGATCATGCTGGATAATCTTACTGCACTGCCTACGACAGTGCACTAGTGGGGGCAGTGAAATGCTAATGTTTGTGCTAATGTCAATGCACTATCTTGCTGTGCAAGACAGTGCCCTAACTTGAGACAAAATGATAATGCAAGCTAATATCATTGCAGCGCCTGCGGCGCTGCATTAGCCACAGACGAATCTTAAGGCTTTTATTTTGAAATTTTCAGAAAGCTTGATTTTAAATGGCCAGTATAATCCCATGTGTAACAGTGATTGGGTTAAATCAGTTATTGAATGCTTGAAAAAGCAATAACCTGATGTAAACATTTTCAGGGCTTTTATTTTGAAATTTTCAATAAGCTTCATTTTAAATGTCCAAAATAATCCAAAATGTAACAGTGGTTTTGTTAAAAAAGTCACATAATGCCAAAGAGAGCAATTACGTGATACCAAAGAATGTCAGGGCTCTTATTTTGAAATTTTCATGAAGCTTAATTTAAAATTGTCACACTAATCCTGCGTGTAACAATGCTTGGTTAAAATCAGTTATAAAAATGCCCAAACACAGTGTAATTCTAAAGGGCAGCTTATTCCTCCTCAGTAGTAACTGACAGTTCCGCCATGTTGTAGTTCTGAGAATCGCTCTGACCTCTTTTGTAGGCACTGAGTGTTCCGCCATTTGTAGTTCTAACATGCAGTAATTGTAGTTCTAAAGAGGAGGTTAACTGTCATGGCAGTGTGACACACAAGGAGACTTAATTCTAAATGCTTGAAGCAGTTAGTTTTTCTGAAAAGCCTGAGAGAAATATTCAAGCTTTTATTTTGAAATTTTCATCAAGCTTAATTTAAAATTGACATACTAATCCTGTGTGTAACGATGGTTGGTTAAAATCAGTTATAAAATGCCCAAAACTCAATGTAATTCTAAAGGCCAGCTCATTCTTCCTCAGTAGTAACTGACAGTTCTGCCATGTTGTAGTCCTAACCTTCAGGAATTGTAGTTCTAAAGAGGAGGTCAATCCTTCCTCAGAGTTCTACCATAGTAAAAACTACAGTGATGCGTTTTTTGTGGTCCTAATCAGCTGGCCATGGTGTGTTCCGTTGCTATGGTAATGGATCCTCTGCCAGCTGTGACTCAGACAGGGGGAGACAGAATTTTATCAGTTTGAGTGTAACTGACTCTGTTTTGTGTCAGTTAGTCTTTTGTTTTGACTTGAATTTGGCTCGTTTTTTGTTAATTATGACGCCACATTTACTTGAAATGCCAACAAAAGTAACAGCTCCAATGCCGGGACTGAGCCGCACGTTTTGATATATATATTATGAGGGGGCACGCAGCGGTATCGGCCGCATTAACGGTAGTAGGAAGCGGCAGTTATTTTGAGGTGAAGAACAATAGGTGCCTGCCATACATTTCTATGGCAGGCCCCAAAAAGGTATGACCTGTCGTTGCCTTCCCCCCCCCTCCCTTCTCCCAACCCTCTTCCCTCCCCAACAATCTGTCCTAATAAGGCGTTGGTAATCTTTGCTCTTCTGTTGTCCCCTTTTCCCCGAACCATTCCCTCTACCCCCCACACATCAGTGATCTTTAATAGCAGTTACATGTTTTACACCACTTCAAGTTCAATGTTAGAATCACATTCATAAACCTTTTAGTTTCTCTGATTTAGCATTCATTTATAATTTTATAATAACCACAACTTATTACTCTTTTATTATTTGATACCAAAGTTAGTTACTTGTTTTACTTGTAAGTTTTCCCACAAGTGAGAGTGTAAATGTAAGTATTGTTATAAGTAACCCAATATTAATATAATAACTCAAAATGTTTAGATTTCTTCCTTTAAAACCTTTATGCTTTTAAATAAGGACTGGTCTCAGCTATTTTTATACATCTGCAAGCTGGAAACTTATTTCCTCTTCCGGTCTCATCTCTCTCTCTGACTATGATTTCTTATGATTTAGATAGAAATAAGTATAATTAAAGCTGAGTTTGCAGGAGAAAAAAACAACACACACAACCAGGTTTAGTTAACAGTAACAATAAATAAACAAAGTTTTATGTTTTTAACTTCAAATCTTTAATTTATAAAAGTGCACAAAAATGGTAGAAAATTCAACATAATGGGTTCTGGATAAACCCACCAGAACCAAACTAATCCAGTTATCACCAGGCGCTCCTATGATAAAGTTTACAAACCTGGATCCAGGTTTACTGTGCAACATGTAAACAGATGGGAGAAGATTCTCCATTTTAGTCAATAAGACCATGCAACATTACTTTATAGCTGGATTTGTTACAAAAAAAGTTAAAACCTTGCATCAACACAAACATGTAAAAACAGCAGGGCAAGTGCTGTATGCAACAAGTAGTTTCTATGAAGGTTTTAAGGAATGAGTTTGTAAAAAAGGGATGAAAGGCTTTAGTCCCAAGACAAGGACAGCATCTTGCAGCTCAGCTCCCACAGCTTCTGTGCCAACTCGTCGTCTTTTCCTGCAGCGGAGCAGTTAGCAGCAGCGCAACCACTGCAAACAACCAGAGGTTGAGATGAACTACTTTATATCCACATGATTCCCACAAGTCATTAGCTGTTATTTTTGAACTGGACGTACCTGTAATATCCACCGCTCTCCTTTTCTAAAGACGGCTCCACAGCGCAGTAGATCGTTGTCTGAGCTCCTGCCACCGAGTCTTTGGTGAACGGTTTGGCAATCTTCATGAAGAACCTCTCGGGGGCGCTCAGGTGGCGCCAAAGGTCCGTCTGAACGACGCCAGGGTGGAGGGAGTAGGCGGTCACCCCGGTGCCTAAACGAGAACAAACCGCATCCAACACATCAGGAGCTGAAATGTCTTCAGAGTCTAATGATCAACGAGGTTTAAAAGCTTTTAAATTTTTATGTGAATTTGAGTTCCACTGTGGTTGCTAGTTAATGGCAACGTGAGACTTCTCAGGCAGGAACTTTTTGAAAACTGCTCGTTTTCCAGACACCATGAAACAGTAATTTATTGGGAAATACATTTTTATTAAGCGTTTGGGATATTTTGTTTTTTTTAGAAGCAGTCGAGTTCCAAATGGAAGTACAAAAAAAACAAAAAACATTCAGAGTGTGAATTTAGCATAATCAGCATCTCTAAATTTGCTGGAGCCTGTTTTTATTCTCACCAACTACTAATTCTTTCACAAGCCATTATATTCCTGGGAAATAAAATAAAACTCCAAACATGAAAATTTCCAACAACAACACCTTTAAATGAAGCGTATAATAACTGAAATGATGAGGGTGTGACAGACCTTCCAGTCTTTTGGCCAGTGAGCGGGTGAAGAGCACGTTAGCGAGTTTGCTCTGAGCGTAAGCTTTGCTCTTGTTGTAGCTTTTCTCGCTGTTTATGTCCTCCAGGTTGATGGAGCCCCAGGAATGAGCCATGGAGGACACGTTTACGATTCTGGCCGGGGCCGACCTTTTAATCAGGTCCAACAACAAGTAAGTCAGCAGGAAGTGACCTAAAGAAAGAAAAGGGCAAACATTTCAACTTAAATTCAAATGTTTTACAGAAATAATGTAGATCACTAACAAACTTCTATTTTAAGAAACAAAAGTAGTGTGATAATATTTGAATTATCCAATGTAACATTTATCACAAATGTGCGTCATGTTTCTACACACCAAGTTTGTTTGCGATTGGTTATATTTACCAAAGTGATTGACTCCAATCTGCATCTCGAAGCCATCGGCTGTTTTCCCAAATGGACAAACCATCACACCCGCATTGTTGATGAGGAGGTTGAGCTTCAGCTCATCTGCAGAGTAAAGAAAATAAAAAGGTTTTCAACCCTTGAAGCATTTAGGTAAATTTATATCTTTTCCTCATGAAAGTCAGTTTACTTTGCTGGACATTTGTTGCAAACTCTCTGATCGATTTGGTGTCTGATAAATCCAGTTTCATGCAGACGACATTGTCGTTGCCGGAGCTTTGGATGACTTCCGTCAACGCCGTCTGGGCTTTCTCCATGTCCCGACACGCCAAGATCACTCTGGCTCCTAAATAGATTTTTAAAAAAAAGGATTGAAAACTGCAGTTTTGCATACTTTAAGGGAGAGAAAAAAAGAAAAATGCAAAAAACAGCAAGGCATTAAAACGTCCGATCTCTTCACACACTCAAAAAATAAAGCCACATAACACATGTATTAATGCAAAACTGCACAAAGAAACTCTTAAGAAATGAACAGAGCGCCCTCTTGTGACCAAAAGTGTGAAGGTTTCTCCTCAGGAAAAGGGTGTAAGAATTGGGTGCACATTTAGGACTATATAAAATATGTTGGTTCAAAGCTGTTGGCAAACCTCCTACACACTGACAAGCCAGAACATTTTTGGTGGAAATCTCAGATGAGATAAGAGATTTATATTCACATTTGGAGTTGCATCTTAAGGTTTTAGATTAAGCCTCAAATGCAGAAATCAAAACATACAACTAATTTAGAACATAAAATGTACATTTTCAATTTCTGTTTAAGGTGCAAAAGAATATTCATTCTGAATCTTGAAAGGCAGCCTGGCAAAAACCTAATGATTATTTCTTTCAGTCTACTCATAAAGCACAGACGCCAAAACTGGTGTCCAAATGAGCATCTGCTGTTCAACAGCTGATGATCTGAGCCACAGAAAGCACATGATTAAAACACATGGCTGACTTGAGATTTGGTTATTTAACCGACAAATGTCAACCACAACTTCATTTCTTGTGAAACAACTTGAACATTTATGATTCTAAATGTCAGTCAGATCAAAGCTGCTGATTGCATTCAACTGCAGAAGCAGTTAGAATTGGGGTAAATCTGGAAAACCACACTTCAAGGTTCTCAGTGCTGCTTTTCAATCCCTTTTCCTGCAGAGGCACAAGCTAAAATAGTTTAGCATTCCCTATGGAAGTCCAATAGTTCAACTAAACAGCAGCTTTAATTCATATTCTAATCAGGTAGTGAACTTTTTATCTTCCAGGTTCTCCAGAAAAGCCAATGATCCAAAATATGCAGAATTAAAAAGAGTATCAATTTAGACAAATAGCAAAGTAGCTTAAAAAAACCAAAACCTAATTATAGTGTTGAAATTATAAATTTGTTAGTATAACTGACCAGTTTAGTAATCGATTAATTGATAAGTGGAATATAGACTCAAAAAGGGGCAATTTCTTAAAAACGCAGCACAATAATTAACCCAAAATTATACATGCATTTTGCATTCAGGTTAAACATTGTTGACTGTAAATAAGTTTTCCCAAAACTTCTTAAGTGGCATCGTTTTAATGTCACCTAGTTCAAATTCACTAAAGGAACGCAATGTCACTGCTTTTTTTAAACAAATTAAAGTGTTTATTTACATTTATAAACTGTATTAAAAGTGGTGAATTGAAAAATCTGTAGAATGTGCCCGTTTTTTAATTTCGATTAATCCGGTAGAATGATCGATTACTAAAATAATCGCTAATTCCAGCCATAATTTATAAAGTTCCAAGAATGGCAGGTTTTTAGAGTCTTTAGATGACTGCACTACTAAACCTTCATATCTTGATGAAATTATTTCCGATTGTTGTGACGTCAGGACGATTTAAAGTACCCAATGTCAACCCAATAAATTACCTCTTTTAGCCAGATCGATGGCTGTCTCTTTGCCTATCCCGGTGTTAGCGCCTGTGATCACCGCAGTTTGCCCATCCAGCCTGACGTCAGAGGACCAGGCAGTCCCGAAGAGGTTTCTGGGGAAGTTATGAAATCTTAGCCGGTGTCTCAATCAACGTAATGGGTGTGAACATTACTAAACTACCGCTAAACACAACCCTGACAGCTCGCTGTCAAGCTTAAATGTTACAAATGAGACGCTAATAGCACTTAGCTTACCAACTGAAGTTGTTTGTTTGGCTAGAAGTTTACATACAGCTTTAGATAGGCAACATTTTAAACAACGTAAAGAGTAAGCGATTACAAACAGAACAGCAGCCTCACCTAAGAGCTTGCATGTTGCTTCCACTCAGTAGGCAGAGAAAAATGTTACAAAAACCCGAAAAACCTGGTCAGTTCTTCGACAGCGCCCACAGCGTTTCTCAATTAAAATGTAAGGCACAACTGTGACTAGACGCTTATGCCCAACGGACAGGCGTTCTGACCAATCAGATGCGAGCTGGTCAGAGTTAGACAAAGCTGATTGGTCAAACTCTAAAATTAGTGTCGCCCTTTCTGATTGGTCTGGTTGATTACGCTTACCGGCACAACTTGCTTGCAGATAAAACAACAAAAACATTTAAACCTTTTAGGGAAAAATAATATTAAAAAAATAAAAAGAGAGCGTAAAACAAGGCGATATAACCAAAAAAATCTTAACTTTAAAAATGTAATTTAATTATGTAAACGTTAAGAATCTCTTTTTTGTTTGATTTTTATAGAAATGGATTTTAATATTAGCGAAATAAATCACTGTCCAGAAATTATTATGGTATATAAAGGAGGGCTAACTGTCATCAATTTCATTTTTCAGTCTTTTGAAGTGGTTGGGTAAATATTTATGGTTCATAAAATGTTTATCATCAAAACATGTTTGCATTTTTAGTCTTGATTTAAAGGAGCCAAAAGTTTCTTCACATTTTAGGGTCGCAGGCAGTTGGTTCCAGAGTTAAATAGTATGAGAAACTAAATGCGAACACAAAGAAAGCAGGTCTGGGTTAACCTGATGGTCTAAAGGGTGTCAAAACTCCGGTCCATAGGGCCACTGTCCTGCAGTTTTTAGATGTGCCACAGGTTCAAAACGCTGGAATGAAATGGTTTAATTACCTCCTTCTTGTGTAGATCAGTTCTCCAGAGCCTTGTAATGACCTAATTATTCAATTCAGGTTTGTTATTATTATGCTTATATACACACAGTGCCTTTTTTGTGTTTAAAGATGTATCACCATAGATAGTTAATTGATGTCTTTGTTGCTTCGAGTGAACGTTTTGGGGGTGGACTATATAATATTTATTTTGAAACGACTCCTTTTCATTCAAATTTTTGTTTATGTCAGCATGTGGCATGCACATTTTAAAATATAAATGAATGAAATGAACAAATAAATAAATAAAATAAACAATTTCTTGGAAGGCAGTTGCACAGGAAATGTTTATTAAAAGGTCACAAACTACCATAGCGTCAAAAAGAAAAGAGTAAATTGTCTTCTCAACATGTTTGGGTGTATAGAAACACTTGCTCAGACTTGTGTTGGTCTTCACATAAAATCCAAATAAAATACATTGAAATGATTTCACATTTTAACTAAATTTGTCATCAAATTTATGTCTTCAATATATTCCACATAAAATCTTTTGAAATGCATTCAGCTATAAATTAATTGGTAAAAGTAAAAGATGATTAATGTCATATTAAAGTGATTAGAAATTTTTTTAAATTTAAGGTATAAAAGCAAACTCTAGCTATGTTGCACCATTTGTCCAGCAGGTGGTAGCAGACGACCACAAACTGCTTCAAACCACCAGCGGAAGTATTTTTCTCTTTCACGCCGTTGGCCCTGAGACGCGACTCTTCAGGCAGATTAACAGGTTGGTATTTGGGTAAATCACGTCCTTGGCACAGATTCTGCGCTCTCCTCCCGGCGAGCAATTTGCATGAAGCCTTTATTATTCATCAGGCCTCTTCAAAAAGATCTCCAAAAAAACACCATGAATGGCTCATTCATGAGCTGCAGACAGAGGGCTTACACTGCAGAGAGAAGGTCATTAGAGTAGGAAACACTGACTGCGGTGTTCATCAGCTGATTGTGCGCAAGAAAACATTTTCTTCCCTTTTCTGTCTGTAAGATCAGTCAGCAAAATTGTGTGTGTGTGTTTTTTTTTTTTTAGTGTTTCAAGTGCATGTGTGGAAGAAGAAAAAGAAGAAATCTGATAGGGAATATTACATGTTGTACTAATTGGTTGTAATTGAGTGGCTGCCCCAGGAAATGCATGTAAATCAGCTTTCTTGGATTTTGTCAACAACTAAAACCAACAATCCTACAATTATGTAACCTTTGGCCTCCAATAGTTTTCTTAAAAAAATGAGATCTTCTACAACAATCAGTTTTTCCAGTATTTATTAATGTCTCATTCCATATCCGACTTGTTTATTAATTCCTTGCCAACTTCCCATTTTTGTTTGCTGTTTTTGTGTCATTGGACGAATGAAACAGTTGACCTAACCCCTTATCGGCGCCACAGTAGCAGCTTCCCGAAACCCAAACACAATAGTGAGGCAGGAGGATGCACTGCATGAACAATGTGAACAATTTGTCAGCCATTTTGGGAGTATTAATATTGCTATGACAGATGGAGACCCAGAGGATGCAGTTATTATTTGTATGCGAATGGGGAATAAATAAACAAATGACAATTAGAGGAGAATAGCTTGTGCTGATGGCGATGAATTGACAATGGCTGTAATGATCTGATGGGCTAAAAATAAACCTGCTGTTAAAAAGAATACACAAAAAAATAAAAAAGGGAAGGATACACCTGTAAAGGCAGCTTCTTGTTTTCATCAGGGCCGGGCAAAACCTTTTCGGGGCCCTAAGCCGATTTTCATTTTGGGCCTTCCATATCAACGTGCTAACACTAGATACTTTATCAATGTGTATAACATAGCTACTGTCATTAGCATGATTAGCATTATTTCAGTGTTTTTATGGCTGTTGTCTTTAACCTTACAGGAGAAGCAAACTTTAAAAAAAAAAAAAAAAAATAGAAATGCAGTTATTTAAATGCTGTGTAATAAAATAAGTAAGTATCATTAAAGTAGGTATTATTTAGTTTAGAAAAATTTTGTGCTTTTTGTCAACACAAAATATACAGTAAACAAGTTAAGAAGTTTTTAAAAGTAAAAAGTAGCCATTCATATATTTCCTCTGCAGAAGTAGCAGCCAACAGAAAGAAGACATTAACCATTATTTGTGTATCAACTATAAAAACAATATAGAAATTGTTTTAATATAACTTATTGTGAATTATTCAGAGTTATTTTAAATATATAAATATATTTTATTGTGCTAGCTTGGTGCTCTTGGGGGCCCCCTGGTGGTGTGGACGTTTATGTCCTCTCTACAATAGTGAAAAAGCAAATAATAGTGGAATCAGCAAAGCTACTAATGCTCTATTTTTAAAGTATAAAATGTATTTTGAGGTGAGAATCCAGAATAAACCAACAATCCTAAAACATTAGATAACAAACACTAGAAAAAAAGACAAAGGTAACCAAAAGTTCAAATTTTTTCAAGACTTAAAAAAATCCCTTTGACAAGAAAGGAAGAGATATTCTTTGATCTTATGCAAACAGAAATATTTTTAGCGCAGCTTGAAAAAAAAATAAAGAAAGTAAGATAAGTTTGTATCAGTGTTTCTTAAACAGATCAGAAGCAAAGCTGGAGCAGGAACCGCCCAAATGTTTACGTTACAACAGTATCTGTCCAAGGTCACTTTCTTTCTACCAACCCAGACACACTCACACAGGCGGCCAGCAGTCTGGACTCTCATCTACAAAACCTGAAATTATCTGAAGCCCTGGGGGATGATAAGCATCTCCAAGTGTCCACATCTGTTGTCACCACCTCCGCAGGAGACAGACAGACAGACATCTTTTCTAATGTTTTTGTTTCTCTTTAACCTTTCCCCCCTCCACCGCCTCCCTCACTTCTTTGACTGGTTACATAACACATGAACGCTGCTATTCATTTGCTTAAACTGTCCGCCTTTGCTGACACAATCTCTCCATACATCCTTAATTACAGTCCCTTTTTTAAAAAAGCGGCCTTGTTGTACAGCAGATGACAGAGTTCTCCATTTCTCCATGGCGCTGCCGACCGAAACATGATGCATCGTTTAGCCGCTCCACTTCCCTTTCATCGCTCAACATGCATTTTTTTCTCATCATTTTTCATTTTCTCAGGGGAAATCAAACTTGGAGGTCACTTGAAAGTTTCTAAGTCTTTTGAGAATTGAAAAAAATATCCATACAACTTGTCAAAGGAGAATATAAACATAATTTGCCTTAACTGTTTTATGTTGACATTAAGTTTGTATCTTCTTCTGCTGTGCTGTACACTTATTTTAAATCACTTTGAATTCTGTTTTTATTTACTTTTCAATATTTGATGCTTTTTTTTTACTTCACAAAATAACAGAACATTGTTCAATATTTGATAGAAAAAGCTAGAAATTATACAATAAATAAAGTTGAACTATCAGGGTTAAGAAAGCAGTTTTCTTCAAATGAACAGAATCTAAATCACACGTGTCAAACATGAGGTCCAGGGGCCGAATGTGTCCACTCTGTGATTTTATGAGGCCCTCTAGACTCCAGATGCCAAATAATATTCAGCAGTTTCTAAAATTTTTTGAGTTTCATGCAAAATCAACAAATCCCTCAAATTTTTTTATGCTAATATATAATTTTATGCAAAAATGGTCCAAAATCTTGACTTTTTGTGACGCTAACTCCCACTTTTTTTTTCCCTTCACTTGATGTCAAGTTATAGTTTTTGATTGATATGGCAAGTAGTAAAAAGTCACATTTAATAATATCATACATAAGGGAAAATATTGCAAAATTCCTTACAAATATTTCAGAATTAGCACCAAAAAATCTGTGATTTTAATTGCAAAAAATTACAAATAAATCGCAAAATCCTGGCAGGACTGATAACTAATAACAAGACATGAGTGGAACTAATGTTTTTTTTATTTTTTTTTATCAATGTTAAGGAATTAAAATACTTAAAATAAAGCACTGTTGTATTTCAGGTGTGTTAAGATATTAGTAGAAACTAAACAAAAATAGTTGGTCAGGTTTTGTGTTTTTGCAGTGCAGCATCCTGACGGCGTCATCAACACGCTGGCCGATGCTTATCTTTAGCAGAAACAGAGCAGCTGGTAGCAGCTGATGTGAAGATGGATGAAACTAAATACAGGGCAATCCTGGAATAAAACCCGTTGAAGGCCACAAAACACTTAAAACTGAAGTGGAGTTTTACCTTCCACCAGAACAACGACCCTAAACTTACAGCCAGAGCTGCAACACAGAAATCAAAGCAATCAAAACAATCAAAAATAAACATTCACAGACAGTTAGACAGCAAATATTTCATCAAAATAAAAATCAGAGCCAGGAGGCGGGTCTTAGTGCTGTCAATCACTCACGTGTTCACCCTTGTCCTCTTTCTCTTTGCTGTGCTACCACTGTTACACCACAGAATGCTAACACTAGTTAGCATACCCATCAATTACAGGTTTCCTGGAACAGTGAGTTGTTTCTCCTCCATTAGCACATCAGCAAGGCATACACAAGCTTGATTGACAGTGCTAACACCTGCCTTGTTTGTTTTCAACTGGAAGTGTTACATTTCTTCTGACTGATTTTTTTCACAGATTATTTGTCTGACATGGGAAAAAAAACCCATATTTTTGTAAAAGTTACATTTGCAGCTTTAAATCAGGGATAGCCAGGTCCAATCCTAAACAGCTGCTATCTTTCAGATGCATTCCTTCTCCAACACGTGAATCAATAAAAGAGCCGCTCCCAGACGTCTGCAGAGCTGAATGACACACTGATTAGGAAATTCAGCCGCTTGACTCGAGCGTATTGGAGAAGAAATGCAAATAAAAGCTGCAGGATAGCAGCCGCTTTAATTCTTCAATTAAAACTCAATTTATATAATTATACGTTAAACTAATAAGAGCATCCAGGTTTAAATGTAGTGCAGTAAAGCTAGCTAGTTATCATGTGCATTGTGGTTCCAGGGAAACAGGAGCTGATCAATACTCACTGCAGAGTCATTAGATGGAGAGCGGAAAGCTGATTTCACCTGATGTTGTTGGCTATTAACAGCTTTTTATCCCACAGTCAGCTAAAGTCTAGAGTGGTTCTGATCATAATTTAAATCATTTCATTTCAGACTAGTGCAGTTAAAGTTTGGGTTTGAAGAAAACTGCAAAATTTTACTCTTAAATGTTAAATTTTTCTTCTTTTTTGGAGACAATGATGTTTAATTAGATGGTTAATTATTTCTAAATTGGCCTCATCAAATGATTTTGATTGCAAAAAATCACAAAAACTATTACAAAATCCTGGAGGGACTGATCAATGTGAAAAGCTGAACAATAATATTATTGAACCGAGAAAGAGATGCTTATTAATATTTTAACAGTTTACTGTGTTTTATCCAGAGTTGAATAAAACACTCAAAAATTGCATTCATTGTGGCATTTGAAACACCATAATGATGGTAATTCATTTAAGTAACAAAAAATAACAAAATCAAGCAAAAGAAAATTTTTCATTCAATAGAAAACTTTTGACACTTTAAGAAAAAACTGCAGGTGTTTATCTTTGCTTAAATTTTTCTTAAAACGTGTAGAAAATCCAGAAATGTTACTCAAGTAAGAGTGGAATAGTGAAAGTAAAAAGTACAGTGTAGTGAAAATGCTCCCTAAATTTACTGAAGTAAATGTAACTTGTTGCAACCAAACTCTGGTTTCACTAAGTTGCCCTTTGAGGAACTTTATGATCTCCATTTGGCCCAAAATGAAAACGAATTTGATGCCTCTGCTCTAAACTAAAAGCTGCAGGATCTCCAGGATTTTCACCCTCCACGGATTGATCCTCATCATTTCATCGAGATGAAAGGGTGAAAGGACATCAGCTCAGTGTCGCCTAGTTACTCCAAACTGGACCAAACAAATGGGATCCACTGTGTCCTTTTAACATCAATGTGATAAGTGGATTCAAAGCGGCCCTTCAGGATGAAAGTGGGACAAACGGTGAATCTAGGTTGGGTTTCCCTTTGAAGGTGAGCAGACGCTCGCTGCGGCTCTGCAGTGTCCTGCAGGAAACAGGCGAGCCGATCTATTTATAGAGACTTTTCAAGCAGTCAGAGGAGCTGTTAGAGAGTGGAGCAAAACAGACGCCTCCGATTTCTGCATGAAATTTGTTGGCATATAACATGCATCACGTATAGAAGACTCATACTTGTCTTGATGTATTTTTAATCATTGTGTTGCAAGCATGATTTTGATGTTTTTCTTTACGGATATTAGAGATAAATGGTTTATAAATCCTTTTAATTTTACAGTGCTGAAACTCTAAGTGGTTTCTAGGGAGGATGGAAAGTAATAAAGAACGACCTGATCTGATTCCAGTCGGCCAGAAACTCTACAGGACCCTTCAGAAATAAGATAAAAAATGTCTTCCTGGAATAATTGTTTTATTTTATTACCATTCCCTTCCATCTGCCATCCATCATTCTGATTTTTCATCCTGATTTCTATGGAACATAAGAATTATGTCTTTAAATAAAATGTATTATCGAATTGATAATTTTCCTATCAATTCGAAAGGCTAATGAATGGATGCAAGAAAACGAAAGCTGTTATGTGTATAATTTAATTAGTTTTATAAACGCACAAGTTAGTTTCAGTTAGCTATAGTTAAATTAAAATTAAAATGTTGTTTCAATTTCAATTTTCGTTAGCGTTAGTTAACTGTAATGACTATAATGACCTTGTTTCCCACGGTGGGACAGACTTTTGTCTTCCAGACGTTCCCAGGTCTATCTCAGGCTGTAAACGGGTTTATAAGGTTTGCTGAACATAACATAATCGACTTGAATGATTTGTGATCTTCCTCCCACAGTTTAGCAAATGGGAAGCAACTCACAGGATTTGACATTTACAGCTGTATATTTAGTTTTAATGCAGAACACTGTGCAGCATGATTTCTGATAAAATGCCTCACTGAATGGTTTTATTCACGGATATTCAAAATGTATTTAAATGCTAAGTACTGAGTTTGCTTAATCAAATTGTAATTATCTGGTTTGGTAAACTTAGGACGGCCTGAGAACGCAAAGACTTGTTGTTTGAGCTCTCCACTAAAGTTATTTTTTGGTCCACCTAAATGGACATAAACGTTTTTATTTTAATTTAAAATAGTTGTTGATTTAGCAGATAAACAGCTTGGGATGAATACAGTAGTTTGTTGCAGTTGAGACCAATTTAAATGAGTCACATCTTAAATTGCACCTCAGTTTTAGAGGCAAAATGGGAGATTTTTTTTCTTGATTTGAACAAATTAAGCCATCAGGCATGCTGTTATTTTGAAGGAAGTGCTTAATTTCTCATGAGACATAATTGGTTCATCAGGTGCTCCACGTCATGCTAATGAACCGGCGCTTGTACAAATATAATCAACCAGAGCAGAACAACCAAACACTTTCACTGGCATTTTGTTTTACGTTTCCATGTAAAATTATAGGTGACAAAATGTGACGCCTTGCATAAGAAGGCTCCAAAAGTATTTATAGAGATTGGTGGTTAATGATGTTTATGCTCTGGTGATGCATGTGTCTCTGTTTGCTAACTCAGCTGCAGCATTTTTAAAAGCTACCAGCTAATTGCTGCTCAAACACATCACGCTTTTAGTTCTCCTGAGGGCATGTTGTGTGGAGCACAGAGGCAAGACCGAGTGCATTTTGAGATAGAGACGATTGTACAATAGGGGGAAAAAAAAAAATCATACAGCTTGTTCTTAGAAAAACAAATCACTCTGACCTCATCTGCCCTCTTCCATGACTCAATATGCCTCTCGGGCTGGCAGTGTCCAAAAATACCCGAGTCCTGATGATACTCTTGGATTGGGGACGCTGCTTCTTTATGTAATCCAACTTGTTTGGAATTGGAAGAAAAAATACTAATCTGTGGTGTCTAATTGGTTTTTAGATTTAGGACATTATCGCTAAAACCTAAAATATATCAGTATATTAACACTAATCTTTCTAGAGTAAGATGTCCGAGTATCACCTCTAATAAAGAGGAATTTGATTCAGACTCTCTTTGTCGGCTAAAAGGCATTTCAACAAATTCTCCAGGGCCTAGATTTGATTTTCTATGTTTTTCTTTCAGGGATTACATTATATAAGATATCACATAATCCCAATTTGTATGTAAACTAGATATCTCGAGTGATCAGACAGATTAAAAGCGCTTTTAAGGCTGAACAGCATTTCAGTGTTTTGACCATAAATTCACTTCTCCATTCCTAAGTTCACTTTTTTAATCTTTAAATCTTTCCAGAAAATATCCTTGAGCTTAAAATACTATAATTACAACACTGATCACATAAAGTCTCTTTAATCTTTAATGTAAAAAAAAATATAAAAATCCACCATATTTAAGCTTTGAGTAACAAAAAAAAGGAAAATAATAATATAAAAAGCAAATTGCGACTGTGCAAATAAAATTTACCAACACATCGTTTTAATTTGGAGGTGATGAGCATATGAGGCCAAATTAAAATTTGTTAAAATCTGACAAGTTTTCACATATAGTTAGGAAAACAGAGTAGAAGTGAAAAGTATAGATTTGTCAGAGTTGAAAATAAGGGCTGAGAAAACCTTAGAGAGTTGTTCTAGGGATTCCTAACTAGACTCCCGAGTGTTCTTATGGTCTCCTTGCAATTTCCTCACCTGAACACCTGAACAAATATTTCTCTCATGGATGAGTGACCCTGAGAAAGTTGATCAAAACTAAGCAGTATATTAGCTATATTCAAACTGTTCAAACAACAGAGGACAGACTGCAATTTACAAGTGGAAGAAGTAATGGGTTCAGTTAAACATTCAGACGTTACATATTTTTGTAAAAGGGCTGAGAAAGGAAAACATTTCAAAATGTGCAACCTGACGAGAGCAACTGCCTTTTTGCTGCTCAACTCTCACTCTCATGGCTCCACCCACTCACTGCAGAACTTTGTTTTGATTGGCAGCCTTGTAGCCAATCACATGTGAATATATAGGATCATACCATTATGTGAAAATTGAGAGGGGGGCATGACAGCCAGAATCTGAGGAACTGTTCATCTCTTCAGTATAAATGAAGCAGCGTCTGGTTGAAGTTTAAAAATATCATATAATTATAGAAATTCTGTCACAGTGTTAATTTGTTTTTGTGTTAAATAAAAACTAATAATTTGATATAAATAATATGGTAAAGTAAGAAAGCCTGCTGTCGTAATCAAATCACATAAAATTAGGCAAATATAAAGTTTCTTGTAAAAACATGGAATTCAAAAGGATTCGTTCACATGCAAAACATTCAGATTTGCCACATTGAGCTCTAATATGAGGCTACAGTGAAATTAGATTAAAACACTCAGGAGCCGAAACACTCGGCTCTCTGATAAGAGCAAAACTTCCCATTCTCGTGGTGATGAGAAAGACGCTGTTGAACAAAACTATCACCAAGGCTCGACTAGACTTTGGTGAGAGTCCATGGTGAAGTGATCTGATAAGACCAAAATGAAACCTTTTTGCTATCAGACAAGATGATATGTTTAGCAGACATGGCCCAGTCAAAGCCCAGAGCTTAATCTGATTGAAACCCGACAGAGCTCGGAAGAATGGAGGAAAACGACATCATCCAGATGAAACTGACTGAGGTTTTTCCACACAGATTTCATGCTGTGATTGCAGCTAAAGGAGGAAAATACTAAAAACTGTCTTGAAGGGGGGAATATTTGTGTAAAACTTATTTCATGTTGTATATTTTTATTTAATTAGCTTTGTTTCCATTTAAAACATGCTCAAAACTTTGTTGATATTCCTCTAATGTCATAAAAATTTAATTTAAATAAGAAATGTAATTGAAACACCATATTTAATTGAATTGAATTTAACTGGTCTTCAAAGGAAACTTATTATTAATTTCATTTGGGATCAATATTTGAATTTGAAACACAGTTAAAATCAAATTGTTTCTCCTCACAATATGTCATTAAAAACATGCCGTCTTCTTTGTCATTTCTGCCAGAAGAAACATCCGATTGATCACAAAATGTATTTCCATTGCAGTTGTGCAAAATATACAAATTTTGATAGTTCTGAAAAATCACCTCATTCAGAGCCTGATTGGTTTCTGCATTCATGGAGCCCTGAAGGCTCTGGGTGTAAAATCTTTTGGCCCTGTAGGGTCGCTGCTGACTGGCACATTGTTAAAACGGAGAGTAAAGTTCCTTTTGCTATTCAGTGAACATAAATGAGCCGCAAGGGCCAGAATGAAAGGAAACCATCCAACCCTGTCCAGCTCTGAGCGAGAGAGCTGCAGGGTTCATGTGCATCTAAATGAAGGCCTGACTTGATTCAAGCTGGGATTAATGCCAAATATTCTTTTTTTTTTTTAGTTTCCAGATGCAGCAGAGTATAAGATCCAAACATGGACAGTTACTATTGTGGTCCTTTTACCAGTTTGGATCCATTTAGGAGGCAATGTTTGGTTCAATGTCTCCATAATTAAAGTTTTATGACATTTTCTCCATCCAAACGCAGGGAATATTTTTAGTCTCAGCTTGACAAAGAAAGGAAAAACTTTCAGTTTTATGCACACGAGTGAAAAAATGCTTGGATCTTGTATGAAAGGGGGAAACTCTTGAATACAATTTTCATATCCTGCTACCAGATATCAGATATCGTAAACAGATGGAAGTGTTGCTGCAGGCGTTCCCGGGCTTTTTATAGACAGATTACAGACAACACACATTTGTGCCTCACTTTTTGAGCTTGTGTTTTCCTATATTGTCTTTTAAGGAGAATTGGCACCTGATGTGTGGACACTGAACCCAACCAGCAGCTGCTGGATTCAGCTTTTTCCATTCCCCCTCCAGGTTACTGGACTGATTTCAGATTCCTGGGAAGATTTCTTTGAGAGATTTTTGGCGACTCAAGACAGAAGAAAATAGCGAAACCTTTACTTTTACACTTTCCTGTGATTTATGTACAATCTTGTGCTTTGTCAGAAATTAAATAATTCAAAATATAGTTTTGAAAAGTAAACTTTAATAAAAATTTTGTAAACTTGTTGCCTCAAAAAAAAAATCTGTTAATTTAAATACTAACTTGTGTGATTTTTGTAAGCACAATTTAAGAGAACTTGATAAATCAAATTTTTTTTTTTGTATATAGTGCACCTGGAAAGTATTCACACAACTTTTTACATATTTTGTTACTTTACAACCTTATTCCAAATTGCATTAAAGTAATATCTGAAAACCAGGTCATCAAATTTATTTAACTAGAGGTTATTCAGAGAAATAAAAAAAAAAAAAGTCAAACTCCATCCCTTTTATTAGACTTTATGTAACAGTATCAAAAATCTGAGTTGATTTCCTCCTTTGCAGTGCTTTCTTTCCACAAAGTGTGGCTTCCTGTTTTAGATCAAATACTAAACTTTTACTGCTGCGGTGACCTCATCAGTTACATAAATGTCTATCTTATCTTCACGGAGTTTAATACTTTACCACGTCTGCAAGTTACTCATTCTGGCGCAGCATTGACTGCTTGCTGTGAGCGTGAGAATAAGAAAGCTGTCTGACATGAATGCACGAAGTATAACCGGATCTTTCAGGTTACGTGTGAGAAACCTTTTTATGCGGCAGGTTTTAAGATGAGCAATGAAATCTGAATCCATGAAAAAGAAGAACAAGGGTAGAGCTATTTTAATGTTTTGCTTTCATTGAACACATAAAGAACAATTATAGAGGTGCTGTTAATTTTTAATCTAGAAGTTTCTGTATAATAAACTGATCTGAACTTATTTATCATTGGATGAGTCAAACTGCATTTCTAGCAAGACGTTCAAACAATTAACCATTGTTATTTAAAATCAGACATATGCATCTGAAAGGATTTATTCTGAAACTGATGGGTTGTCGGTTCAAACACCGACTCCAACCATCTCAGCTCGGAGTCAAAACACCAATTCAAGTATTTCTGTGCACATTTACATTGGAAATGCAGTTATTGTTACCAGAATGTCACCAAAGTACATGTATTCGTTGCAGTATATGCTTCAACCACTAACCACTGTTTAAATCCCATTTTAAACAAATTAAAGAATAAAATTAAGAAACCAATTTTAAAAAAAAACTTGCAATAACCTGATGTCATGCACAGTTTAATTAAAGAAAATATCACCCAGGAATGACGCAAATCTGTGTAAGGGGTCTCACACAAAACACAAAAGAAATACAAATAAAAATCCCCCAGATATTTACATTTCTCAACAGTTCACATGCACCAATTACAGACTGATCTCCCACCTGGCATATCCACTTTCAGTACAGTTAAAACTCAGTATTGCATGAGCTACAAACTGCATTCACACATTTAACACAAACATGACGTAGTAGGGATTGTTAACTGATTAAAACGTGCAAATCTGTTTGGGTTCAAGTCCAGTTAAATCATTATTTAGAGGAAAAAATTAAGATCTCAGCGACTGTCTGCTGCGGATATTTTTACCAATCAGTTAAGTTGCAATCTGATAGCTTGTCAGTGTGTTTACTCTGACCCTTTGGATTACAGCCGTGGCGAGAGATATTAAGATAATGAGATCTGTCTTTCAGGGACAGATATCCAGGAGGCAGCGGCTCTGACCGACTACAGCGGCTTTAAAATGCCCAGAGCTGAAGGAGGTTTTGTTTTGGACCTAACCTTTACCAAATCCTTTAATCAGCATTGAATTAACACAATTAGATCCTATTAAATCTTTGATTAATACGGACCTTTGTTCATTCATTCATTCATTCCTTTAAATCTTGCTGGCCTTAGCAGAATAAAAAAATCCAGCATGACCTCAACAAATCTGCAAAGCTTTGTTGTGACCCAAAATATTAGCTTGCCAAACACAAATTAAACTTGTCGGCTGTATGTTGACAAGTTGACCCTTATTTATTAAAAGTTCATGCATAATTACTAACAAGGAGAAAAATGACATATTTTAGATTTTAGTAGATTTATTTTTATTTTCCTGGAACATTGTTATTGAAGAGCAAATTTTGCTGTATACTTAGGTTAAAAATTAAAAAGAAAATTGCAAGATTAAACTTCTTTAAAAGTCTGTACCGTTGAAGGTAAATTATAAAGAAATTAGCCTATATTTTACAACCAAACAGTTTAAAGTTGAGGTATTATACTTCCTTGAGCAGGTCTGTGGGCTATAAGAAACATTTAAATTATCTTTTATGTTCAAAATCATTCCTAGATGATGAGATTTTATTCTGCTCAGCTCTGCCTATTTCGAACTCCTTCCAGCTTGTCTCTTTAAATCCAGATAGTCTGCTGCTGGCCACGCCCCCAAATTCAACATTTTAACTCTCATGGGAATATGGCTGCAAACAGACGCGCAATTATACAAACGTTCGTCTTTGAAAAGTGGTTTTATTGGTTGTGGTTAGTCCACAACTAACACTTCCAGCAGTCACTGTGCAGCGCATACAGCGGTAAAACCAGCTGACTAAACGTCCTGGAGCTCAGCTGGGGTTGCTAGGTAACGGACGGAGCTCTCAGGGGGTTGCTAGGTAACGGACGGAGCTCTGAAGGGGTTGCTAGGTAAAGGGGTGGAATTTTCCAAACACCAAAAAAACATAAATTTATTCCAAAAATCAGCTAGGTACTTTTTTTTTTTTTTTTTAAGCGGTTGGGTTATTTGTAGAAGCTTTAGAAACCCAAATTTAAGTACAAAAATGTGTAAAATGTGAATTGTGATATGGTTGCATGAGTAAACCTGTCCTGCTTGTTACTTCTGCCATGTATCAGCAGGATGACGGTGAATGCCTGGCCTCTTACTCTTTCTGTTTTAACTTCAAACGAGTGAAGTACTTTCTGTTGGGTTTACCAACACACACCTAACCTACATCTGTCTTTGAAGCAAGTGATGATGTTTGTTGTCAAATCAGTGGTGCGGCTCAGAGAAAAGTTATTAGTCAATTAGTCTCCAGTAAAATGTATCTGTAAAGTTTGGCTTATCTTTAAAATGTCCTTGAGGAACCCAGAATGGTGTCTAAAATTAAATAGAGAGAAAATAATGAATCCAGGTCAGTAAAGCAGACAGATGGCAGGTTCTCACATGTGGAGCCATAATGGGAAACAACATGCAGCCCAAACAGCTTCCTGATAATTAACTATAATCAGTATTATCAGCTAACAGATCAGAAGAGACCATCAAAGCGCATAGATTGACTCTTGCATAACTCAGTTTCCTGGCATTTTTTCACTCCCAGTCTCCATCCTCTGGCCATAGTTTGGTATTTGTTTCTTTCCTACAAACTCAATTATGTTCAACATTCCCTGGCAGATGGGAAAGCCGTGTTTTCAAGGTGAATTCATGGAGACAAAAGGTCTCTAAAACTGTTGTGCGCATCAAGTTTCTAAATCTTTGAGCTATACGTCCGACTGAATGGGATCTGTGGGAAGTGTGGAAAAAAATCTATATTCCAAGCACCAACAGAACAAACTATTGGCCTTATTTTAATCTGACAAAAACAATGAAACCACAAACTTCAGCATTCATAAAAAATCTACTTATTTGCAGATATGCAATATAAATTGGGCTTGAAGAGCGCTATTGTTGTTTGTGTTCATGTAAACCTAAAACCATCTCAGTGCTGCCCTCTATGGGTTGAAAGGTGAGTACTGCATTTTCATCAATAAATTATAAAATATCTTCTATATTTCTTAAAAAGTGTAAATATAGCGACAGAGTGCTAAGTTAGCTGACCACACCCCTTATGAATCCCAGCCACTCATCTTGACCACGCCCCCTAATCCATCTTGGCTCCGCCCACTTTGGTGAACTTTTTCAGCTCTGACCAGCTTCCATGACCTGCTGAAGAAATAAAATAAGGTGATCTGCATTGTTAGTTGTCCACCACACATTTCTATTCTCCAGCATGTATTTTACCTGTAGCAAACTACTGAAAGGACAAAATGTTTCCTTAAAATATCTGCTTCTTGTCGCCACTTTTCCACAAATACCAGATCTAAATCTACATCGACTGTGTTTTTGAGTTCAGGAGGATTAATATCAGTTCATTTATAATTCCACTGAATTTTAAGATCTATCTGTAAGATAATTAAAGCTCTGTTTCTTTTTCATTGTGCTTCTGACGCGTGCTTCAAATGTGTGAACAGAGGAAAGTAACAGAAGCTGTAATCACTCCGACAGTGTTTACATAACTGAGTGTCACTTGATGATACAGGGTGAATTATGTTCCACTGCCCAGTTTAACCTGCCTGGTTATGAGCTCAGAATGCTGCTGACTTTTCCACAGGTTCAGCTTCTACATAGTAAATAAATACACAAAAACAGGAAGAAAACAATAAAGACAAAGGAATATATGAATGGTAATTCTGGATGCGTTGTATCTGTCTGAGCTTATTGCTTTGAAATTTACAGCGCCTCATTTGTAAACGTTTTTATTCCTATAATCTGTCAAATTTGGCCTGTAAAAAAAGTTCTGTTTTTACTTATTAACTTTTTGTTAGGCTTTGGTGAGAACAGGCAGGTGAAACATTAACACTCACTACTACACAGAGAAAATGAGAGATTGCTTGCTTGTCCCAGAATGTTCTGCAGTGACTCAGTAAATCCATCATCAAATCAAATCTGGACAGCTGTTCTTCTAAAAATGGCAGCGTTACTGGACAGCAATGCCTTCTGGAAGAGAAAGAAATGGGTTCAATCTACAGAATTTCAAAAACTTTCATTTTCATTCTGAGTTTGCATGTGAAGATTTTAGCATTTTTTTGTGTAACAAGCGAAAATAAAATCGCACATTTCCCCTTTAGCCATTATTACAGCCTGTGGGAATCAGTTCAAATGTCATTTAACAAGACCTTCGTCTCAGACTTGGTGTCAAACCCACTTTACCCACATGTCTGAAAACAACCACCCAACTTCCCCAAAAGACTCATCTTGCAACTTCGAATGACGCAATGAAATCTCAAAAATGTTTGGCACATTTGAGCTTAAAGTTTAATACTTCATATTAGAATTACTGAAGTAAAAAAAACTGGCGTAGTAAAAATAATCCAAATAATCCTGTCATTCATCCTGACTTGAGTTTCATCCTCCTGTGAACAAACGGTTTGTGCTCCATGAGTTCACAGCCACTGTTTCGACAAACCGAGCGAATGTTGCTGCTGTTTTTCTTGTCTTCTTGAGGCTGTTTAAAAGGCCGAGTTTCTCTGCTGCTGCACTTTATCTGCTCATCACCCTTTGCACCGTCGCTCATTTCCTTGCTGAGGTTATTTAAAGTTACAGTTATCAAACACCTGATCTGCCTGTCGGAGGGTACTTCCTCTAAATGGCGCCAAATGTAAAGGGCTCGTCAATTTCTCTTTTTTAAATAAAATATATCTAAATCTTATTTCTGATCTTCATTAGATGATTAATTCAAGAAGCAAGAAATGGAAAATTGTGGAAGAACTGGGAATAAAATAAAAAAATGATGGGATTAAAATAAAATATTTCATGTTTTTTTGTAATCAGAAGAAGCGATTGTGATGAAAAAATGTTATCTGGTAAAAAATGTCATCAAAATCTGAAAATGAAAAATATAGTTTGCAACACAAGGTATTTTAATTTAATTTAATGTCACCATTAATTTAATTTATTAGTAGCCAGGGCCAGAAACAGGTAGTGTTTTTTATTAAAATGGAGGCTTGCATTTAATAAACCTAAAAAAAAAAAAAAAAACCGAGGATGAGCCACTGACTGCAAAAAAATGCAAAAAATCTAGAAAAAGATGAAAAATTTTGCACATTGTTTACCATTTTTATTTTTCAATCTACAGAGAGCAACAGACATCCGACTGCGTTGTGTATTTCATTAAAATATTATATGCTCAATTAGCAAGTAAAAATTAAAAAAAAATAAAATAGTTTTTGTGATTATAATTAGAAAAAATTACAAAAATAATTAGAACTTGAAATCTGTGACCCCACTGTGTGAGATGGATGTAATGATTATTGAATATTGACTAAAAATGATTCTAAAAGTTGATGTTTCTTTATATATTTTGCAGCATTGAGTTTTCCCAGTGGTTCTCCAGCCAGAGGCTGATGTTTTTTGTGAACAGAACTGAAAAAACCATTAAGTTGTTCTGACAGCGTTCTGTTTGGACCGTCGGTAAAAGCTCTGGCTAACAGGTTGTAACGCGAGAGGCGTGACCTGCTGTCGCCCCAACAGGAAACCCAATTCCTCTGGGTAACGCTAACCAGCATACCACTGAGAGCAGACAGGACTGCGAACAGAAACGCGGCCCATTCTTTTATTAATTTGATTACATGAAGGAGCAGAAAGGAAGAAGGAAAGAAAGAAAGAAAGTGGAGGAGGAAAGTAATTAGAAAATAGAAAAACAGGAAGAAATAAAGAAAAACACATCAAGTTTGGATCTGTGAGAAAACTATGTAAGCTAATTGAAAAAGGATCAATCAAATAGAGAAATGAGAACATGAATTAATACTCAAGCAGCTTTATTGGATTGGATGTTGCAGGTTTTATGAAGATGGCTGTCGGAGTTGGAGGAGGAGGGGTGAGGCTCGGTGTAGGTGACCCAGATAATGTTACAACCAGGCCGAGCGACGCTCACCCAGCCCGTATTTATCAGTGTTCATCTGTGAAAACTCAAACACGTTAGGTCACAAGATATAAACAAGAATCAAAATGATTTGTTGGCAAACTGAATAACAAGTTTAGAGCTTAAAATGAAGAGCAGGAAGAAAGAAAAGAGCTTTACGGTGATTTTTACTCCTAATGTTTGTCTCTGTTAGGAGTGGAAGTTTAAAGGACTCATAAACCTTTAAACTTGTTCAAAGTCCCTTATTATGTCATAAATTCTCAAAAAAATACAAACACACAGCCAACAAATTCCAAGCACTATCATTACACATCCAAACGTCGATTAATGTTTCATTTATAATGCTTTAAAATCAACTCTAAAAAGAAATTTGTTCAAGAAAAGAGTTGATCCCAACTGTTTAGTAGTCATCTCAGTGTGTCAGTTTAAATGTAATATTTTTAAAAGTAAGGGGTTAAATCCTGTTCTTTGCACTTCCTGCAGGGCTGTGGCTTTAATTTGAACTCTGTGAATGAATAATGTGACCTCTAATCTGCTCAGTTGACCTTGAGCAGCAGAAGAAATTCCTTTCCTGGATCAGTCCTCCAGAGAATCGTTCCTGAGTCACTACATGTATTGTTTATTGTTTCTTTATTTAACCTGTGGGAGGAATACACTGTAATATTTGCATTATGGGTTGTAAAAAGAAGACAAAACGGGTTGTAAAGATTTATTGGGCTTGTGGTTGAGTTGATATAATTGATGGATACTTTGAGAAGTTTTGCAAAAGTATTTATACTTTGATTATCTTACTGAACTCTGTTCAAACTATCATCCAAAAAAGGAGCATCAAACCTACCAAAGTATTACTGAAAAAAAAAAAAAAATTAATAGTTATTTCACCCAAAAAAAAGTATCTCAGAATTTTAATACGGTAAAATTCTGGCAACCACTTTGGCCGTATTGAAATTGGTTTATTTTGCAAATAAACCAATTTCAGTGTATAGATTATTACTGAGACTCACCCGCAGCGTAGAGTCGCAGTCTGCAGTCTGACAGGGAGATGATGAGTAGATAAACAGCGGCTCAGCTTGCAGATTCACAGCGCTGTAGGTTGCTGCAGAGCTGCGGTCCCGACTCTGACCCTGCAGGGATTTCCCATGATCCTGTTAAACTTGGAGCTGCGCTGCGCTCACCTGTCACTATCAGTTTGGGGTTTCTGCATCTCTCACTGCAACCATTTACAGCAACCAAAATGAATAAAAAGGAGAAACAGAAAAGGAAATGATGCAGTGTCACTTCAGCTGCATTTTCTACAAGACATGTTTGGCTGCAAAAGAGAACGAGGACAAAAGTCACCAGGTTGAGTCACTTTTATACTCAAAGTTGAGTATTTTCTGGAAGACATTTGCAAGCTCTCCACATGCCTGAATGTGTTTTCTCCAGGTGCTCCGGTTTTCTTCCACAGTCTAAAAACACCAGTGTTGGTTTAAATAGTTACTTTTAGAATAAAAAAATACAATACTAAATATAAAAGTCACAGAAGTTTTTATAGTTGAACTCCACACATTTGGCCTTTATTTGCAACCTTCAGATCTAAACTGAATTGAGAAACTTTGACTTGAGTTTCTCAATATTTCATTTGTGAAATACTTCAAAAAACCCTGCGTTGTTTTACTCTGCTTTTCGGTAGCCGCTCCTAAATTACTGCCGCCCTGGGTGACCTCCCTGCTGTCCCCGAACCAATCAGAAAGCAGAAAATCACAGAAACTCTGATCACAGTCATGCAGAAAGCAAGTAAAACTTGTCTGAGGCACAAATGAAAAATTTGATCTTTTATCCCATTTCTACACTCTTATGTCACAAATGGGAGCTTCCTGTTCGGTCCATGTATTTAAAATGGTTTTAAATACGTATTAGTTTAGTTTTGGGGTTGATCTTCACCTCTGTTGGTACTTTTTCTTGGAGGGATTAAAAGAGTCCAAGGGATAATAATGGATGATGTGGACACTTTAAAATTAGATTTTTGGATGCAGAGAAATAAAAATGAAACATTCTATCTTTGTCTTCTTAATTTTAAAACACAGTAAAATACTACACTACTCCTTCATGCTCTTCTGTAGAAAAATGTCTGCTTGTGTATCTCTTAAAAAGTGAAGTTTCTGTTTAAATCAGATTTTCCTTCATGCATTATATTGCCAGAGGAAAAGATGAAGAATCCTAAAGCTTTTAGTTCCTTATTCAGACCCGTTGTAGAAGAAAAATCCCACTGCTGTCAGAGTTGAAGCAAGATATTTTAAAGCTTGTTGAAGTGGCACATCAAGTTCACAGTAAGCTGTGATAAAGATTGAAAGAAGGAAATGACACAGGAAATTTGCCACTGAAATATTTACACCGGTACCATTCTTTTTTCGATTTGACTAACGCTTTGTGACGCGTGGAAAGTTTCCTGGACTCTCTTTGAACTTGTGGCGACCGAATGCTTGGAAATGTTTTGTGCTGAAGCAGAAATGAAATGAACGTGTCTCTCACTTCATATCAGATGCATCAGTGAGATTGTTTAAAAAACTGCAGCAGAGAAAACTGTTAAAAACTGAAAGGAAAAGGAATCACTTACCCTTTTGCAGCACCATTTTGATTTATTACTGTGTATAAATAAAATAAATGTTTATTGTGGTACCATTATCTCTCACAGACAGTTTTTAAACAAAATCAAACCTATAAGCATAGTATATGCCTGTTCCAGTGACACCATATAAAATACAGATAAGTTTAACTAACAAACTAAAAAAAATAGCTGATCTGCGGGCGTCTGGCGTTCACATGTACATTTGAACCGCACTAGAGTTCACTTCAGTCAAACTAAGACCAGCTGTATTTGCAAAAAAGATATCTGTACAATGTATTGACTTTGGTTTTTCAGAATTGTAATTGAATTACGCACCAGTTCCTGTTGGTCTAACACACAAAATACCAATTAAATACAATTAAGGGACCACTTGAAATGATCAGTTTCTCCGATTCTATTTTTTATAGGTATATGTTTGAGTAAAATGAGCATTGTTCTTCTATTCTATGAACTACTGACAACATGTCTCAGAAATTACAAGCAAAAACTTTAGTATTTGCAGAAAATGAGAAATGGTCAAAATAAGAAAAAAGATTTCAGACCTCAAAGTAATGCTAAGAAAACAAGAAAACATTCATTTGGAAACAACAACACTAATGATTTAACTCAGGAAGAGTTCAGAAGTCAATATTTGGTGGAATAATCCTGAGGTTTTCAATGGTTTTTCCAGAGCTGTACGTTTAGTTTTTGTAGCGTGACAAAATGTGAGCAAATGTCACCTCTACCCTCATCATTGTTATAAAGTCTAGCATTAAAAACAAAACAAAGCATAGTTCCAGGAAAAAACCAAACAAACACATTTGTAGCAGGACATCTGATTCCCCTGACCGGTTTAAATGCTTCTCACTAAAAGTCAGTGAGGTATGGGTCACTGAATGTCTCATCTCATTGTTAGCGTTTATTGAACTTTGTGCATTGCACCACCACTAATGGCATCTGGCCCCAAGCAAACTTTCCTCTCTCCTTTTTAGTTTTTATAGAGCTCTGTATCGACTCGACTGTGTTAATGAGATTGAGGCTTCACCACTCGATACTAGTTATTTATATTGATCTTTCAGGATGACACACGTTTTATTTGTGTCACTGTGCAGCTCTGCTTTGAACTCGGTCAAGTAAGGCCAACTTTTTCTGTAAAAAGACAAAAAAAGTGCCATAAAAAGAAAGAAGAGTGAAGTTGTCTGCTCACATTTCCACAGAATGTGAAGTGTAACTGCTAATTAATATCTGCAGGAAACTGTCATGGAGATGTTACCAAATACCAGCAGCTCATGCTGCATTTTAACTATCAATGTCTGATCAGTGCTAACGCTACCCGACCAGTTTAATAGACAAAATATTCACTTTTTAGACCAAATATTGCTGGGTAATAAACTCAAGAGCAGTAATTCATTTAATGAGATACAAAAATCATTCACAGGAGAAACATCCTGGTTTTAATGACTAGAGTGATTCTGGCTGTGTTTGCAAGGCAAATTGTGTATTTAAGTGATCCTGGTTTTCTTAAATACTGCAATAAATAGACAATAATATTGATTAGTGTGACTAGCTGGATTTCAAGCAAGAATTTAGTCATTTAGATGACTTTAAATGTGACCAATTATGCTTCCTTGAACAGGTTTGGATAAATACAAAACATGCTCATTTCATTTTGTTTGCATAAAATCCCTCTTAGATTTTTAGATGAGATTTGAATCTGATCAGTTCTCCTTTCAGAATGAAACGTTTTAGGACCGCTCATCATTTTAAATCCAAAAAAATTGCTTGCTGGCCACACTTTCATATGAAAAGGAGGGCAAACAGATGTGCACTTTCACAACTTTGAAAAGCATAAGTGGAGCCTCCTCCACAACTGACAAGAATGTAGAAAGAGGTTTCTGAATGGTAAGTAAAGATAGATTCCTGCTTACCCTCAAAAAAATAAAAAACAAGATGTTTTTTTTAAAGCAGTAGAAATTCAAAGGGAAGCATAAAAATGTGCAAAATCTGAATTTTGATTAATACATTTTACCAAAATATTACTGTAAACTATTTAAAAATAAAGCTCAAAACAAGCATAGACACAAAAAAAGAGAGTGGACACAAATTAATCATAAAATGTATTTATTCAACTATTAAATGTCTACACCCAAAAAATAATATTACACACCTGGAACAGCCGCATTACTGACTCACATTTCTATTACACGTTTCATTCAAATCTTACTGGAGTAACAAATGCTACACCCAGACATGCTGAAGGGCATTTTGTTAATCATTGTCCTGCAAAGAACTGACAGGATGTTCTTCTGTTTTGGCAGATTCAGCTCATGTTTTCCTCCCAGGACGGTTTCTTCATTGGCATTTAATGCTAGCTGCTATGCTGTATGGCCACAGGGCTACAGTGCATCTACACTCAACAACTGTGTCAATTTGCACCTTATTGCTATGATTATCAGGATTTAAGCAAAAAAAAAAAAGGTGATTTTTGTCACAATGCATTATTTAAGAATTATTAAAAGAGCTGTCAGGATTTAAAAGTCAATTCATCATAAAAATAAAGAAAATAGACTGTAAAAATAAAAGTTACAAGCTATTGTCATGGAGCTGTCAGCCCTTATGTACAATTTGAATCAATAAGGAGGCCAATGCCGTCAGGCTGCATGTCTGCATGGGACTGCACGTGTGTGCGTGTGTGTGTTGGAGTGTGAGCCAGAGGGGGATTTTCTCAGTCAATCACTTGCAGTGGAGGCAGCTGCAGCGGTTCAGTAAGCTGCTGCGTTGCAGAGGCTGGCGGGCAGTCAGAGATTACAGCTAGATTGGCAGCGGGAGTGTCCTCATGTCTGTGTGTCCAATTTTGGCACCTTGTAACTCACACATGGCGATATGGTGTTATACTCCCCCATTAACTGGAGCTATGCGGCCTGTGCAGAGTTTCTGCAGAGCACCACTCTGGTGAAAATGTTTAAGCCAACATGACAAGTTTGACTTTAAAGAGGCAGCGTTGTGTAAAAATTTTGAGCTTTACATCATGTTATAATGCTAATCCCTCATCAAAAACATAACGGATTGATTATTTCATGCATATTTGAGAAATATTTTTATCTCCCCAGGCAGCCATTTTGGGTGCAGAAATGCTTGGGGGAACTGAGCAGAGACTAACGTCAGCAGAAATGAGCAGCTGCATGTTTTGCTGAGCTCATAATTCAAACTATTTCTCAGTAAAATGCTGGTAAAAATGTTGCAATTTAGGCTTAATGGAAAAACTTTGTGGCGACGACTTCCTGAAGGCGGAGCTTCTTAAAGAAACAGAGGCCCAATTCCAAGGTGCTAAATTCCAAAGTCAAATTTCTTTTCATGACAGCATTTTATGGCACCATGTGTCCTGAAAATACACAAAGCTGCCCTTTTCAAAATAAACTTTAACAGGCCATGCTTCTTGGATCCAGAAATAAATGCAGGACTTTGAGTTTTAGAGCTGGACGGAGAGAGATATGTCTTCTTCCTATGGTTCGCAGCAAAGAAAGGTATTTCTGAAAGGGGGAAGGAAGGCAAGGGGGCAGCAGAGGGGGATGGGAACTACTCGAAGGAAGCACGGACGGTGCGACCTTTGAGTGGCTGCGGAGGGCGGTAGTTGTCCACCATGCAGCATTCAGCCTCGCCCTCGCCAGAGAAGAGGAGGCCGCGAAACTTGGCCATCTGTGAAACAGGAGAAGAAGAAAAGTAGTCAGAGCATCCCACCTGTGATTCACTCACAACACTGATTTAATCCCAGAGACAATGCACACAGTTCACTGCAGCAGATTACTGTCATTTAAATCAGCTGCAAATCTACTTTCCCAAATTAGAGCACTGATAGCTCATCAAATCTGCAGCAAAAAACCCCAACAACCTAAAAAGGTCATTTCCTGCAGCTAAATAATGTTTTTTGAGCAAAAGGAAAAGCTTAAAATAATCAACTAAGTTTTCTGTGATTTTTTTTATGTCATGTTCAGTTTAGCTGATCTTAAATCTTGAGCATGTAAATGTCAAACCTTTTAAATTATTCATAAAATGGAACAAAAAATAAAAATAAACAAAAATAACATTGATTTATCAGACAACATATGCTTCATAAGCCACTGATTAGCATATAAATGCTACATTTTCCATTGATGTTTGTAATAAAAAATACTTTAAAACAATAGCTAAAAGCTAACTTGCTAAATTCAGGATAGCTACTAGCTCCCTAGCTTCCTACACCCCTAATTAGTATATAAATGTTACATTTTATATTGATTTTGTAATAAAAAATACATTAGAACCATAAGTTAACTTTCCAAAGTAATCAAAAGAGATGCTTTTTTTTAATTTAATCTGACCCAGCAGTGATAATCTAACAAAGCAGTTGCAACATGATTGTGTCAGATGACCTATTTGCAGGATTTTCCATTAACGCTGGATAATGAGTTAATAATTCACACACTCCTTCACAAAGCTTCCGCTACATGATGGAGGGCACATAGCAAGTTAATTGTTTTCTTGTTTTGTTTTTTAACAGCTTTGAGCGAATAATTTAGGTGATAGTTTCAATCCCTTGTAATCAGGTGATTTATGATTAATGGTTTAATCACTTACTTGCTTGTAAATGTTGGGCCAAGTCTGAAAGGGCACTGAGTCGAAAGGTTACGCTGCACCTTTTGCGTCTTTACTCCAGGAAATGCAACTTGTGCATGGGGTGTTAGTTTTCACTTGGCTAAGAGACTTGAGCTACAAACTCATCTGAGTCAAAAGTCTGCTGTGTTTGGTGTTCTTGGATAGACAAAAAGCTGCAGAATCATGCCCTAAAATACATCAAAGTCCCTTCAGTTTCAAACTTTCATGTGTGGGTTGACTATTTCCTTCTGACTCTACACAGTCACTCGCACATTGTGGTAAGCCAGTAACGCCGGTGTGAACTCTCATTTGAACTCTTGGCAGTGCCACATTTTTCTCATTTGAGACTAAAATGGGACGCGCTGTATTGCATTTCTTCCCGCTACAAGAGTTTTGTTCTTCTGGGTTCAGGAATGCCAGCAACTCCAACAATTAGGCCCTTGATTCGGACCGCAGCAAAAAGGAGAAGGTTTGCCCACAGAGCCGTGGAAGAATGGGCTCTTTAATTAGAAATACCTGTTCAGAGCTGACGCTGATTGGTTCTTTGCAGACGATCCAAGTGACGCTTTCCAGCAGAGGAGGCGTGGTCAGAGAGCCCTCGTACGTCCAGTAGTCTAGGCAACCAGGCAGCAACGTCTCAGGGTTGAAGTCAGCAAAGGAACATTGGCAGCCCTGAATGCACATGACAAAAAAGTTAATAAATTCATTGATTCAGAAGATGAACAAGAGCAGTTCTATAGATACGTACTTTGGTCTTGATTGAGTCGAATGCATCAATAAGTTTCTGGAGATTAGGATTTTCTTCCCCAATCTGAAAGACAGAAAATAATAGCACACCAGTGTATATTTTTCTGAGGTGTCGAAGTTACACTGAATGACTCCAACCAATAATGTTTACCTGTAGGAAGACTCCAACTACAGCAAGCCCATCAGGTTGACTGGCGGCTTCCCCAAAGTTTGCATATTTAGTGTTCCAGTGCACCAGATGGAGCTGGAAGTCAATTAGTACAACAATGTTTTTATTTAAGAAAACTAAATAACGACTGTTAAGCTGTTTCTGTGCCCCAGAGTTTATGGAAATGACAGTTAATCTCATTAGTTGTCTTGGAAACTAGAGTATTTCTGTCCAAATACTACGAATAGTCCTTTCCTAACCACACTGGATCACTTTCTAACTGGATTTTATTGGATTGTTTTGTAATTAAGGAATCAATTTGGTTTGTTTGCATTTTTGTAAAATAACTCTAATATGGTTTCTAAAGAGTGAATAGTGCAGATTGGAATCTCATAGTGGTAAAAATACTGAAAACAAAACATTTTTGTTCATAAATGATTTTAATATAATATCTGAAGCTTTAAAATGTGAAGTATTTGCCTTCAGGAAAGTATTTCTACAGAAACTGATGATAATTCACACAGGAAATTGGTCTGCTCTGTGAGGTGGAAGTTTGGTAGCTTGGAAATTGCAGTTCGGAGGAGGAGCTGCCCCTTGAGGGCGGAGCTACGTCCACCCAAGCGTTTTGCACAGCTGCCACAGGAGCTTAAATGTGCAGTTTGCAACTTTTATATGTGAAAAATGTATATTTTTTCCATATTTGTAGAAACTGTCAACATGTCATGACATTATGGTATCAGTCAGTTTGAAAAATTTGAACTCATCTGCTTTCCCCTGGCCAACCAATCAGAGCCAGGAGGCGGGTCTTAGCGCTCTCAATCATGGTCTTGTGTAGCACTGCTCTTTACTTTAGCTTATTGTGAATGCTAACACACTTTCCTGAACAGTCAGCTGTTTCTCTGCCATTAGCACATGTAGAAGCGAGTACATGAGGTAGATTGACGGCGATAAGACCCGCCTCCTGCCTCTGATTGGTTGGGAACAGAAGAGGAGGGCCTCCATCTTTTCACAGATTATCTGTCACACATCATATTGTCAGAAAAAGGTGACATTTATTTTAAAATAAAAGTTATGTGCTTTTTGACAGAATCCTGAACTGCACCCTTTATATTCTGACTTTAATCTGACATAATGTGATGTTTTTATATTAGAGCATTCTTACTTCAGCTGGGTATTTGGTCCCGGCCACAGTATGTTCAGACCCGTGGTCGTCCGAAGCCCCCCAGTGAAAATGAAACTGCTTCAATCTGTGGTTAAATATGACGGGTCCGTCTTTCAGAGCTGCAGAGAGGACAAAAAAGGAAATACTCCTCCATCAACTCAGCCTACACTCAGTATGACTCAGCCACAGTGAGGGTTTGAATGTTGCACACTGCAAAGGAAATACATCCTTAAACACAGATTATAAAGAACAACCTAAATAAGAAGAGATACAAACTTCCTTCTTGATGAAAAAGACTCAGTTCCTGTTGTGTAAGACTCGACTCAAGTTGCATAATCTGTTTACTGACCACAAAGCAGTGGAAATAATCGAGATGGTCAAAACATTTAGCAGTGACTCTTTGCTAAAGAAACAAATAGAGGTAGTCGACATTTTTCATGTTTTCCACAGGGTGCATATGATGCATAATCACATCCTGCAGACAAATGAAGGCTTCATGTAGAAGAAGTAGGAAGAAGATGAGCAATCCGAGTTAACGACACAGAAATTAAACTCTAATCTCAATTAAATGTGTAGATTAATTCAGAAAAATTGCAAACCAAAAAAACAAAGCAACCATAGATTGTGTTCCTCTTGCAGAAAAACCACCAACCCCCAACTTTTTCATAATTGACCTCATCGCTGCCAGCTTAAAAGTTGCCATGGGAAACGGTTACCAGGGGCTTTCTTTTTAAAGATCTGCATGCTTTTGTACTTTTCTTTTCATTTACAATTCAATGGAAGCAAAATGTTTAACTTAAAATCTATTGTAAAATCTGTTCAAAATTGGTGGAAATCCTGAAAATCATTTGTTCTTAATCTTAACCATGTAACTCCAAATGTATAATTTCTGATTCACATATTTGTAAGAGAAATAGAAAGTAAAATATAAATACCAACTATATACAGATAGAGAAAGAAAAGTTATGAGTAAGTGATACCTGAAGTTGTTTTAGCTTTTCTTAATTTCTGGCATGTTATTTTAATTTACAGAATTGATTTTAGTTTGGTTTGAAATTACGATTTTAATATTAGTTATACAAAAATAAAGAAATCCAGGTAGTAGTAAAGTAGTTTGATTAAAGTCAAATTGTTTTAAACTTTTGTCACTTCAGACCAAAGTCTAAAATCAACGTACAAATAATTATTAATCCGTTTGCTTAGACTTACAGCACACCATAATCTGCAGCCAATAATCTATATGGCCATTTTGCATCGGATTAATTTGATATATTTCTATATAACTGGATGCAAATTGCACCTGTTTGTCTTGTAAAGCCCCTTAAGATGATCTTGTTGAGTTAAATTAACATGAATTAGAATTCACGCAGTATTCAGACACTAACTTGAGCTGTCGATGTCGTCCAGGAAGGTCACTTGGAAGGAATGGCCGTTGTTGAGGATCTCCAGGCAGGTGGACGGGTCGTACTTCAGGACGAGCGGCTTCAGCGCCGGGTCGTACGATGCTTCACCCGGAACGATGTCGATGGGAGACTGGCGAGGTCCGTTCGCGATTGGGAAGCTGTCAGCCCATTTGTCGGGTCCTGGATGTCATGCGCATAGTAAACAAAATTAATTGGGTTAATTTCAGGAGGCTTTGTGTGTATAAAATGCATTTTGAGGAAGGAATCTGTGCGTAAAATTCCCCAAGACGCATTAGTCATATTCTGTTGACACAAAAATCTCTGCAGAGATCAGAGGATGCGCATTATGCTTTAATTTATTCTGCACCCTTCCCGTTCCTATGACTGGTTCTAATATTAATTTAATCACTGCATCATCCAAACAGCGCCTCACCGGTATCCGCTCCGTATCCCCAAGCGTGAGACATTGCTAATGTGTTTTCTGCAGAGTCTGTGTAATCTCCCAGCGCAGAACAGAGCAATGCAGTGCAGAGCTGCCAGTGTCCTCCACCTGACAGCTGCGGAGCTTATATAGCCTGTGCGCGGCGCGTCTGCCAGGCTGGTGGTGGCCACATGATGCCCGAGTATAGTGACCGCGGGAGGAGTTTAGACGCGTTGAATTGACTCTCCGTATCAATCCAAGGCTCCAAATTCCTCATTCATGCTGGAGAAACATGCAGATTGATGCGCTTTCAGTTTTCATCTAACGGATTTTGCTGCGTCTTACGCAATGATGTGACGCAGTACAGGGTGGCGGCACAAGGTGAAATCGGACGTCAATTATACCAGTAATTGTCAAATTACAAAAGCTAAAAGAAAAATTATGCCGTGAAGGAAGAAGATTGTTTATGGCTTATTTTTTGTGGCAATCTATAATCAATCTCAGACTGTTAATACCTTCATTTAATAATAAAGTCACAATTTGTTACAGGAGCTCATCAAAACATGCATCTTTCCCTCCATATATTTAGAACACGAAATACATAATAAATGTGACAACTCAATGAAATAATTTCAGATAATTATTCATTCTGTCTCATTGAGAATTTCCACAGACCTTGTAGATTATTATTTGCAGCCCTGTGGCAACTACTGCTCAGTGCAGCATGACATAATGAGGTTTCATCGCCGTGCTGCGTGAAGATCGTGCAAGCTGGAGGGAAGGGGTAATTATTTGTATAATGGCACCATCTGGTGGTGTGAATCAGAACTGCAAGAGTTTTCGTAGACCAGAACAGCAAAATTGTATGTATTTCATAGGGTTTTTAATGTAGTAAACCAACACAAAGTATTGCTTTAATAGTTTTTACAATTAGCAATCTTAAAACGGCGGAGTGGATTTTATTCATTTTTTTTTTCCTTTTTGGATGTATTTGTACTTACAGACACTAGATTATTTGACCATACTTAGCTACAAGAAAACAAAGCTCTGAGATATTAAAATTTGCATTACTGTTTTACAACCTAAACGTGTTTTACACTTTTCTGATATAATATAATGTCATGTAATATAATATATATTGTTTACTATAATATCTATCCATCCATTATTTGTTCACCCTTGTCCCTAGTGGGGTCGGGAGTTGCTGTTGCCAGCTGCGTTCCAGGCGAGAGGCGGGGTTCACCTGTCCAGGGTGTTGCAGGGCAACACAGAAATAAACAGGACAAACAACCATGCACACACTAGGGAGAATTTGAAAAGCGCAGTTAACCTAACAGTCAAGTTTTTGGACTGTGGGAGGAAGCTGGAGTGCCCGGAGAGAACCCACGCATGCACAGGAAGAACATGCAAACTCCGTGCTGGGAATCGAACCCAGGACCTTCTTGCTGCATAATATAATATAATATAATATAATATAATATAATATAATATAATATAATATAATATAATATAATATAATATAATATAATATAATATAATATAATATAAAATGAGTTAGATTAAAGCTTCCCTTTAACCCACCTGACCAAGATGGCGCCCGCATTGACGGGTTTCACAATACCAGTCATTTTATCGCGTCGTCGCGCGCAAGTGACGTAACCGGCAGGGCACGTTTGTAGCACATGAATTCCCAAACATTGCTCCTCATATGAAAAAGGTATGTAAACTTTTATTTCGTATTTCTATTTTCTGATTTTGATTTTTTTGGCTCCTTTAGCTTCTCCACGGCTGTTAGCCTGTTTAGCTAAAATGTACGTTGTGACGACGCATTTGTTTACTTGTTTACAACGTAGAAAGTGAACAGCTGACAACAACGAGTTTGATTTTAGCTAAAGAGCTCATTGCGTGAAAGGTTAATTGTTTTAGAATCGCATTTATAAACTATTAAAACACCATGAAAGAACATAACCACCTATTTTAGTAGTTTAAAGCAACAAGGTAATGATAGGTTAATTAACAATACAAGAAATCAGTCATAATATGATATCTAGATACCTAAATGGACTATTTTTATATTTTAAACAGGTATATACAACATAAATTGTGAGAAGAGATTTTTAGGATGTGTTATCCACACTGTGACTAGTTTTGTTCTGAAACAGTCTGTTTGGTCTTAAATATTTCTCTGTTGCTCTTTTTCCATTTCCTTCAGGTAACATGGCGAAGAATAAGCAGAAAGGAAAAAAACAGAAGAGTGTCTTCCAAGTAGCAAACAGGCATCTGAAGATGAAGAACAAAGCAAAACCTGTCACAACATCGCTAAAAAATGTGAGGTTTTTACCCTTCCCCCCTTAAATTATGCACATGCATTATCCGTCCCCTCCATATATCTTATATATATATCCAATTCATTGTGGCGTTTACACCTGCTGCTTCGGTGTGTGTTGTGTTTGGACAGATCAATGCAATGAAAAATGAGAAGGTGGAAAACCTAAACCAGATATTTACGGAGGTGCAAAGGGATGTGAAGAGCATTTCCAAAGGTGTTGCACCACCAACAAAGAAACAAACACAGGTAGAGGAAGAAAAGTTCAATGCTTTAGATACGTCTGTGACTCTGATAATAACACATATGTTTTGGGTTTTTTAGGGTCCGAAAGAGCCACCAAAGGAACCGGTAAATGTTGACAACGCTGCTGAGCTTTTCTCTCAGCTTTAATGATGACTGATTCAGTTTTTTTCTGATGGACCTTGTCATTAAATGTCAAAAAGAGGAATGCAGATTTTTCCCCCAGCAACAGCATGTTGTTTAATCATTTGGTGAAACTGCAGAAGTTTGTATATTAGCAGCAAAAACGGGACTGTCAACAATGAATCTTCTGCTTTTGTTCTTGACTAATTTTTCTATGTTTGCACAGATTAATTAATAAAACAAACAAAAAAAGAAATTTAAAAGAAACGAGTGAAGTCTTTCAATCAAACTCCACTTCATATATTTGGGTATTTTTCCTTGTGAAACTGCAGTAACTGTTTTTGAACACAAACCAAACAACTGAAGTTGTAAGCATTAATTAGAATTAAAATTCAGAATCAATTTAAATTTATACAGCCAGTTCTTGTTTTTATAAGATCACTGAAGTTGTTTTCCACCAAGAAAATCTCCTGCTGGTTTGTCTCAAACCACCACAGCCAAACTGCTTTAATTATCCCACTAATGCCTTTAGATGCAATTTCATGTTGCCGTCGCTCTGTCGCCGCCTAGCGGCCAGAGTTACACATAATTTTTTTTCCAATTTAGCCACTTTGCATGTTAAATACCTACATTTACATCTGGTTTGTGTGGTATAACATGCCTCAACGCTGAGTGATATCATGCTTTACCTTTATGTAAAGTAAAAAAACCCAAAAACATACTGTTCAATTTTCATTTATTCATTTTTGCCATTTTCCAGTGCTGGTGGCTTGCAAACTGGTTAAACTTTTATTACGTAGATAAAAAGATACTATACATAAAAGGCAAAAACTGAAATATTTGACTATAACCTTGTAACAATAATAAAAGAATAAAAGTTAAAATTATAAAAGCCACAAAAGCAAAGAGTTACTTTATACTGGGAGAAGCTGCAACTTCCCTCTTTTATTATTTAACATGTTTTGTTGTGACTTTTTGTGAATCTCAGTTGACTCCTGCCCAACGTTCATGACCTCCTGCCAAACAAACCCTGTTCATCAGGGAGTTCACAGTTTTAGTTTCCTCCACTATAAAACTCTAAACTTGAAAAGTGATGTTTTCAGCCAGAATGGTCACAAATGTTCATCTATACTCTGCAGAAACAAAATCTCACAAAGTAATTTTGTCTTGAGAAAGTATCTTAGTACATTAGAAATAAGACAAAACTAATTTATAAGAAATCTTTCGGAAAGATAGAGGAGCATGGTTTAAGTTAATAATTTCCTAATATTGATGAAAAATTACTGGTTCCATTATAATATATGAAAAAAAAAAGATTGTCATTAGTGGAACTAGTACTTCATCAATACTAACTTATTGACTTTAATTAGCTAATATATCTTTCTGAGAAGTTACTTGTAATCTTATTTTCTCTTATTTCAAGATATTTGCATTAGAAAATAAACAAAATGATTTATTATTTTGTGTTTTTGCAGTGTGGATTGGCTTCTACAGAGCATTACACTTGAGAGGCGAAGTATAATTTTAATTTTGTTCTATGTCAAACTTTTTTAGATTTGTTTAGAAAACAAATAAATTACAAACAACCTAAATGAAAGCCTTCAATCCTACTTTAGGTTGGAAATAAACAAACTGAAGTTATTTGACATATACCAGAAAAAAAAAGAAAAATCAATACCATTTTAAAATGTTTACGCCTTTTACATTTTTATTTCTGAATTGCATTGTTCTGCTAAGCAGTTCCTTGCTCTCCTGTGCAGGTAACAAACATTTATGTAGAAAAAAAACAACTTATTCCTGGTCTTCAAGCTGTCATTTCCATCTTGAGGACACCTGAAGGTGGAGTGCAGATTTTTTTGCTCCATCATGGAGCTGCAGAGCCGTTATCAGTATTCTGCGGCTGCATACTTCTGGAGTAAGCTGACATCTGAGGTCACCGGTGCTCCATCGCCCTCCTGATTGCTCGTCTCCATGGCGACCTCTGACAGAGTCCAGCTGGTCAATACATTTGGAGTAAGCATGAGAAGAGGTCTGGAAAACCTGTGTAGGACTGTGATGAAATGAAAAGCATTACAGATTCAAAAATAAATTTGGACTGATGGTAATCCATCTTAGTTTATATTAGTTGGAAATTTATTGTATTTCTTGCAAATCTGCAACTTTTTATTCTGATTTTTAATGTCTTTTCTGAAAATAATAATACATTAGCTAACAATATATTGGGTATTATTAATTGCCTATTCACACTTGATTATTGACAAATATTTGTAAAAAAGGGATTTCTACACTGCAAAAACAGAAATCTTACCAAGCGTTGTTTTAACCTAATTTCTTGCGCAAATAACTTCGTATACTATAAGACAAAACTAACTTACAAGCTATTCTTCAGCAAGATGTACGAGAACGGTTTAAGTCAATAATTCATTAAACTGATAACAATGTTGCTCTATTAAGCATTTCCTTGCCTTCATGTGCAAATATCAGACATTTATGTCAAAAATCATCCAGAAACTTTTTGTTATAAGTGAAATAATCTGCCAGTGAAACGAATGATTTGACTTAGAGACTAATATGCTTTTTTTTTTTTGCTTGTTCAGAACATAAACATTCAGTAAATAATGCTAAATTACTTAAGTAAGATGACAGTTCTGTAGTTTTAGGGTTATTTATTGTATTTAATGTTTTTATTTTAATGTTTAGGGACAGAAACTGACGTTAATCAAGAACATGATTTTCTCTCTTGAGAGAATAAATTCAGTGAACCTGAGTGCGTTATGAAGTGAACCTACAGAACCTGAGATGACCAGAGAAGGGTTGCAGATGTGTCTGAATATGAAAGAAAAGTGGATTTTGCGGTGTTGCAAAAAACAAATTTACGAATCTTAATTAACAGGACATGGTTTGGCTGAAATCCTTCGCCTTGATCCCTTCTGGATAAAAGGTGCAAACGGCTGATGAGAAGAGTCGACTGGAGCTGTTTTTTAAAGCGGCGCTTCCCACTGTGATCCAGATGGCAGCATCAGAACACAGGCGGAGGGTTTGCACCACTTTCACACCCCAGGGAAGCGGGTTTCATGCCAGAGCACGCACACATCGGATTGGATTGGGTTTTTAATCTACATGAGCTGGATGGGTGTGTGTGTGTGTGTGTGTGTGTGTGTGTGTGTGTGTGTGTGTGTGTGCGTGTGTGTGTGTGTGTGGATCTGTGGGAAGGACGATGAGGGTGTGTTGCTCCAAAAACACTGAAATCTTCAGCTGTCTCCTCATTCATATGATGTTTTAGGAGGAGATATAAGATGCAGAGTGACCAAAATGACCAAAATAAAAGCAATTTAGACAGAGAGAGAGTTTGAAATACCCACAAGATGGCGCTGTGGATAATGGCATCAATATGCAGAGAGAGGCGCAGAGAAGCGGGTCCTTGCGTTTGTTTTGGGCTCACATATAGAGAAAGAAACAAGCGTTTGGCTCCCTGAATCCCAATGAGAATCCAAAGGCCCATTTGCAGCCTGACGTTCCCTCCACTCCGCTCTGTTTTTCACTCTGACGGGACCAACAGCAAAAGGTTACAGCATCTGCTCTCCTCCATGTGAGAGAATTGGGAATCGACGGGTGTGTTTGTGCAGGATTGTGGCGCACGGAGCACGATTATTGGCTGTTGTTCAGATTTGCTTTTTCAGTCATTTCAGATGCAGAGTTTGTCACAACTCATGCAAGCTTTATTGTCAAACATCCACATCGTAATTTCTTCTGATTCCACTTTATGAAACTAAATTAAATTACAGATCTATTTTTTGAATTAAGCCACAATAAAGCACCTTATATAAAAGTAATGGTCCTTTAAAAGGTCAGAACTTAAGTCAGACGTGTTTCCATCATGACTTATAGAGAATGCTATTCGGTAACTCTAATAAAGCTGGAAAACCTCTTCGTAACGTCTTAAAACGTGAATTCATTAATATTTATGTGCTTCTTCAAATGCACTTGTCCACTTAGTGGCTTTTAATCTCTCCTCTAATGTCTTTAAAGACCATTTGCCAACTTGTTATTTAGCCAAGATTTAAATTGTGATTAAAAGTTTGACTCCTAAACGATGCCTCACTCTGTCCTCAAATTAAAGCTTTATTTTATAAAAACTTGCCTTAAAGATACTTTGTTGCAAAATAGACTGTTTTCTTCTCTTTGTTGTTGTAAATATTAAATATATTTTCTTCTATCATCAGCAGAGTGAGATGATAACTCCAGTTTTGAAGGAGTGCTTCATTCATTTTAATTTAGAAATTCATCTTTTAAAACATTTTTTATACGTGTGATTTGTCTGAACATGGTGGGAAAGAAAGAAAGAACCTTCATGAAGATTTTGATTTTGTTTAATTGACGCAATCACTTCTGCTCTTTGTAACACCTCTGGTTTGTTTGAAAAGTCTTGATTAGCAGGACGCCTTGCTGAGTTCAGGAAAGTGTGACAGAGGTGACTGTGATGGAAATGTGCTTTCTGTCTTTTTTAAATCTTGGAAACATAGAAAAGGTGGTTTTCTGTTCATGCAGAGATGCAAACAACAAATTCTCCACTTCAGCTGCAAACACACATAGGAGTAAATTATTTTAATATTTTAACATTAAATTATTGCAATAAAGGTAGGCCTGCTTGAGGAGCTTATTTACGGATAGTTTCCAATATATTAAGATGCATTTGTGATTGACGAAGTCATGAAAAAGCTTATTGTGTTAATTTTTTAGAAACCTTAGCAGAGGACAGCTGTCAGTCCAGTTGTGCAGCAGAGAGTATTAGACAATACTAATAAAAAACTATAAAAATAAAATTATGAAAAAATGTCATAATATTTTAAGAATTGCGATAAGTTGTAACATTATTACTTTATTCTTGTATTATTTTGACTTTACTTTTGGACAAAATTATTCCCATAATTTCATGACTTTATTCCAGTAATTTTAGGACTTCTTGTAAAATTCTCGTAATTTTATTTATTTTTATTTCTTAGCCTGGTCCTAATGCTCCATCGTAATATTTCAGGTAAGCTGACGGCATGATGAGATGAGTTTTGCGTTACTTGGATGACTGGTTTTCAATGTGTTTTGGCCGCGGTAGTTGACAGAGGATCCCTCTTCGTCCTGTGATTTGTTGTTTTATTCTGCAGCTCGTGTGTAATGTCCATTACTCAGTTTGAAGCAGTGCAGAGATTTGACTGTTTTTTTCTTTTTTGCTCCAGCATTGTGTGGAAGTACCTCGAATCATTTGTTAAATGCTATAAAACATTTATTGTTATCCCCCTCTGTGCTTCCTTTAATGCAGCTGAAACGTCGCCCGGTTGTCTAAATGAGGATGACGCAGCCTGTAAACACGAAACAGAAGGTTGGAAATTTAAATCTCACTGATCAATGCATTGAGTTGCACAGATTTACCGCTCTGTGTACAAGTGTCTGCCTCCATCTGGCAAACGCTCTTTAAGAAAGATAATTCCTGCTTTTTAAAAATGCACTGCTTTGATGGATCAGTGTTAAAGTTAAAGCAGCCATGTAATCCTTGTCCTGCTTTTGCCTGATGGTCACAGGTTGTGTGCAACGTGGTGCAATTCTTTTTGTATTGAAGAAAGATGACTTTGTGTAGGTGGCAAAAGCGCCTGGTGCTCTTCGTCTTTTCTATTCCACAAGAGGGGGTAAAAAAAAAAGAAAAGCATGAAAAGAAAGACTCCCCCTCGTTGTGCAGCTGAATTTCTTTCTCCATGGGAAAAATCAACCCATCAGCCAGTATGACAGCTTTCATGTGTCACCTGTGGCAGCCAGCGACTGTCCAGAGATTAGTCAGTATAAACTGGAATAACAGAATTTTAAATTGTAATACCAACAATACAAATGTATTGAAAAAGTATATATTTAGCTGTCGTCAAAACTTTAATTCAATGCAGAGTTTTCATGCACTTCAGTTTAGCTTAACTAATGTAGCTTTTATTTGCTAGCTAAATCGGGTGTAAGATACTGATGTACTTAATCTGCCAGTCAGCAGAACCTTGTTATTCACACATGAGTCTTTTCCAAGTCCATTTAAATATTGATTGTCTGAGTCCATTGGTCTCAGGCTGTGAAGCTCAGTGTTTCAGAGGCAGATTGTTCATGTCGCCTGACTTGTTTTCTCATACGGATTGATTCCGAAAGCAGCCATTTTGTTCATGTATCTTTGAATGTGTCAGTCTCACATATCGGTCAAGAGAGCCTGTATACTTTCATTTCAACTCTGCATCTCATGCACTTGCTTACCAAGATGCTGCCAACCACTTCCAGTTCAGACTTGTGGAAATTATGTACTGAACAAAAAACAAACAAAACAAAAAACAAACAAAACAAAAACAAACAAACCTCAAATTATTGAGAAAATTCATCATATAATGAGGGATATATTTCAGGTGGTTGTTTCTGGTAATTTTAAAGGTTCAATATTTAGCTTTTATAAGCAAAAAGTTTCTTATATGTTTGTTGAAACCATCATGACAATGAAACATGAGACAATTATCTGCCTCCTCCCTGTGGTTCAACTGTCAAAAGCAGAAATGCACCGGTCCCAGTCAGACACAACCAGTCAGAGCCAGGAGGAGGGTGTTAGCGCTGTCAATCAAGCTTGTGTGTGCACCGCTCCACCCTCCCTCTTGCTCTCTGCTACCGTACAGCTCCTTCCCTACACTGCAGCCTGCTCTGAATGCTAAGGCTAGTTAGCATAGCCACTGGATTTAATGGATGCTGAGCTCCATTAAAAGTCAATTAAAGGTGTCATTTACCAAAAGACACTTCGTGACAACAGTTATAATTATTGATGAAGACTCCCTCATGTTTATGACAGTGTCATGTTACTTAAGAATGTCTTTTGTTTTGACACCAAAAATGTGAATCTGACTGTGGATTGCTGTGTCTAAGTTTTGAATCACTTTGTTTGAGCTTTAGAAAAACAAAGCAACGGCCCGACAGCAGAAATCCGTCTTTTAGAAAGCCATGTTCTTCGTCGGTGACACCTTACAAAGGATGAGGGGACGAACAGATGTACTTTGTTCATCCGTCTGACAGGTGTAGCAAGGCGCACTCGCCTCTCTCTGTCTTCACTGACAAGCAAAACACGCTCTCCTGTCCTCTCCACACATCTCTCCTGAGCCGCCTCTTCCTGCACCGGACCCTTTTACCTGCAGGTTGGGACCTCACCTGAGACTCCAGCATTGTGTCCAGGTTCCTATTGTTGAACACACACGCTCAAACACGCGCACGCAGCCCCGTTTGCTGTGTTTCTTCAAGTGTGAAGCCTATTTCATACCCAACCAAACAGCTTGCAGTGGTGTGACGCTCTGCTGGTTCGGTGCAGATGGAAAATAGAGCTGCAGAAGCTTGGGATTGTTTGTTTGGGCATTTGATTGTTATCGAGATCCAGTTTGCTACGTGTAAATGACTTGGCGGAGACCCAGCAGATTTTGATCTGCAAATGGTCACAAGTCTCTGTAATTTGGAAATGTCTGACATCCTCATCAAATTGTAAATGAGGAATTTAGATCTAGTGACTTATTATGCGTCCCTGAGCAGGTTAGGATACGGACTATACTGAACATGTTTATTAATTTTTTTTTTTGCACAAAACTATTAGAAAATTAGATTTTAGTCTGGTCATTTCAGCCTGTTTTGATCTGTTTTAGGGTCTCTTGTCACTTTAAATCAGTGGGTCAAACTTTGGACCCCTGCTAAAAATCCAAATTATGTGAAAAAAGAGACATGTGAAAATTATTGCAAAGTTTCTGAGGTTAATCTCAAATATCTGAGATTTTTCTCAGTTTCTGAAACTCAAAAATGTCTGTTTTCTCGAAAAAGGTCAGAAATTTCCTTGCTTTTTTTCTTGAACATTTTTAAGATTAATCTGAAATTATCTGAGTTTTTTGAAGCAATTTTTTGATTCTTAAATTAAAAAAAGTCTGTTTTCTAGGGATTCATCTCAGAATTAATTTTTTTAACAAATTTTCAGCTTTCAAAAATTCTCAAATTATTGTTTTTCAAGCAAATTTCTAAAGTTTAAAGCTCAGAAATTTCCAGAAAACATTGGAGATGAATCTCCAAAGTTTTTTAGTTTGAAATGTACGCCTAATCTGCTGCCTTTATGTTTTCAACATGCTCTTAAAAATCCCCATTAAAGAGGTTTTATGCAAATAATCTCGCTCTCCAACTAAATACCGAACCACAAATATATGAAGGTTCCAGGTATTATTTATTTAAACGTTTGAACCTTTTAAGTGTGGCCAAAAAAAGAGGGGAAAATACAATTTCCACCTCACTGTCTTTATCGATTAATTTTCTTTTTAAAACTGGACACCCAGTCGATTCCACAGCTTCGGCCCAGCTTGGGTTTACTGGTGAACACCCAGGGAAAGCGTCTCTGCTGAGCCTCCCAGCGTCTGCAGGAGCAACTTCTGCCGCGGCTCAGCTTCACTCACTCAGAGCAGGATGCATCGATGTGTGCACACATAAACAAACTGTGTTTTCAGCCTAAGTAATGAACTGTGCAAAAACCCATCTGTGTTCCATTTCCAGTTTATAACATCTGCATCAACATTAATGAGCCCACAGACATATTGGTGTGCAGCACAGTCTGCGTTGTAGCATATATTTCCTTCACACTTTTCTTTCTGGATATCAAAAATAACAAAAAAACTGGATTTGGGAAAACGCAGTAGGTTTATGAACAAGACAACATTTAGAAACCATTTGAAAAGCCAATGAACTCATTAGTCCTGAAGCCATAAATGTGTTTTAAATAGCCACTATCATTAACAGGGAGTAGTGCCCAAAGGGTTCATGTTTTAAGAAACAGATAAAATCTCATTTTTATTATTTGAAGCTGCATTAGGACATTTAAAGTCAGTAATAAATGCTTCTAGTTAAACTTTAATTATGATGGTGGAAACAACACTAAGAATTTTCAACCTTATTAACCTCAACTTTGGCAGAAACTGTTTTGACAAAGCTTTAATTCATGTTATTTCATTTTCTCTTTTTCTTGTGATCTTTTAAGCTGGTTATGATCCATAGACAGGCTTTCTGAAGGTCTCGAAGATTTTCTTTACGCTTTAGCTCTAACCTTACATGATCTTGAACTCAAAGACTGAATATGAATTAAATAAACTGAAATTTACTATTTCAATGTGAATAATAATGCAAAAAAAAAAATCAAATTAACTCACTAAATAAAAAATTAAAAGATAGATTATCAACTAATAAGGACACGGCTTTTTCCTTGCACTAAATATGTGCAAACCAGAGTTTGTCAAAATCTCAAACTGGATTCAAAGGCAGATTTTTCCATCCAATGAAGCTAATAAGTAAACATTTATTTTTATTAATGTAGACGGTATGAATGCTGGTCGAGTATTTATGGAGAAATGAACAAAAAACAAGGAAGAAAAGTTTCATTTGGCTGACAGGAAAGTTTTTTTACTTGTTAAAACAAAAGTGAAAACAAGGCCTAATTTAAATCTAATGCATAAAATGTTATTCAGCCCAAAGGGAAATTAAATGTCATTTATATACAAATTGTTAATGAAAGGAGCTCCTGTAGCAGTCAGTGTTACAGCAAATCTAGAGAAGCCTCTGATCGGAGACAAGAGCATGCTCAGGATTCTCAGCAATATTCTTAATTTTACGACAAATTCCTATTTGCACAATTATCTGATCATTTTCCAGTGCCATAAACAAAATCACTGATCAGTCTCCAATAAAAATGATGAAGGAGCAATTTCAGAAACTAGATACCAACAGTCAGCAGCAAAGAAACTTCCTCCAGATAAAAACTGACAGCCAGCATGTGGGAGTCTGATCACAATAAGCTATTAAAGTTGTTAACTGAGTTAATATCTGTCTCTCGGTTTGCCTGCTGCAGCTTTTACAGCAGCATTGTGTTGTTTTGTGAAGCGCTAACTCTCCCAGAGTTATTTTGCTTTGGCACCTCAGGGCCTCCATGCCTCACAGGCGGATGTTTTGGAGGTAATGGGGAAAAAGGCTTCACAGAGTTTCAGAATGAGTGTGAAGGCGTAGAAATTAATCAAGGCGATGCAGCAGGAGCCGCAGCGCCGAGGACATGAGAAGACTCTAAAGAAAAATGCTTGTCTGGCTTGTAATAACCAGGAATTTATGGTATTTAATAAAAATAATATATGAGGGCGATCATAACTCCTAATAGAGACGTGGAAAAATTAAGTGAAACCTGTGATTTAATAATGTGCAGCAACGTTTAGCTGCAATAACCTGAAGAAATGATTTTCTCTATCACTTTATCACTGTGGAGAAATTGGCCTTCAGTTTATTGAGGTTTGCAGACATTTTTGTTTTCTCTGCAGCTCTCTTTCGGCCCCACAACATTTAATTGCAAACTGTTAATTCTTCTGTTTTTCGGCCTCATTGTTGTGAATTTGCAGCTTTGTTTGGTATCAGTTGAGCCGTTTGGGCCAGGATCGGTCTGCCGGACAGATGGCCTCACATCGGACTCTGGAATACTTCGGCATTCAGAGGAGAGAGATTATGTTAACTCAGTGACTCCAAGGAACTCAGGTCTATGGTTGTAAAGTTATACAGTAGAAAATTAACAGCAAATATTTGGTTTATTGTTTTCAAAGTCATAATTTTGCACAATACGGCTAATTTAAAGTAGTACATGTCCTTCTCATACTGAGATCATCACATTAGAGATGTATTTGTGTCAGAGTTGGAGGATGAAAATAAACATCTATTTAATGCTGGAAGAAGTTTGAGCTGCATATTAGAATTGGAAAGCTAATTAGAGAATTTAACCAGGTGTATTTGCATCTGCACTGGTTTAATTGTGTCTATTTTACAAATTAAGTTGTTCTAGAAGAAGCAGATCGACTCAGACAGCTTCACACGGATAGCTAAATTACATCCAGAGTATTTTCCCAGGATTCCTCTGGCGCTGGAGGCCATCTTCAGGATTCCTCCTTCTCCATCGATCCCCCGTCACAAACCCCCACATCGCCCTGAGCATCTGTTTGGAGAATCAAATTATGCATGGAGATATAATTCAAAAACTCAGCATAACTCATGATTTATTGATGCTTTAGAGCCGACATTAATATTCACCCTGTGAATAAAACTAATCTAACACGGTTTATGATTGGTAGCCATTCTGATGTCTTCATTATGTGCCCAGCGGTTTGCAGGGAGGTTAATCTGACTCTCAGACATGTGGTGTTTGTACAGTATGGGCTCCTCTTGTTATGCCTAACCTTTTAAAAGGTTGCAGCGTTTCATCTGACATTTTAGAAACGGCTCATTTGCTTTTGCCGGCGCGGCATAAGAGAAAGAAGACGTTTGGGTTTTAGCTTAAAACCTGCAGGGAAATGTTTTTCCTGGTTGAAATTACATTTTATTGCCTGATGTAGCAGTTATTATAGTAACTACTTTAGATTTGGAGTAATTTTGATTTCTTCTTGTTATTCTTGATGTTTTTAGTTGAAGCGTTGCACGTCTAGGTTTTGATGCTGTGCAGCTACAAGAGTTTTTACTTTTTGGATGGTTGCGATGATGCGTAACCATGGAAACAAGGTGTTGCTTTTACAAGGAGAGGAGCTGATTCGCAGAGAAGGAGGAGTCGCAACATTTCATTTTCCTTTTGGATAAATAGGTGTTTTCAATTGAATTTAAACTGATGTTAATATATTTGTAGCTTTGCTACCTGAACTTTACTTCAAACCCAATCTTCAGTTTATATCATCAGGATTTCATCTGATAGACCAGCAAAACCAAAAGATAATTAATATTTCTATCTTTATATTTGTAAGACATGTAGTGACATGCCTGTGCAGTTGCAGTTGCAGCAAAATAAGTCAGTAAAATCATTCAAAACCATTTATTTTTCTTCCATTCCACAAAGATTTGCAATTTTGCATCAGTCTGCTAGATAAAATCTCAGTAAAGCACATTGATGTTTGTGGTTTTAATGTGCAGAAATATGAAAAGATTCATTTGCAAAAATATAAAATCTTACCATGTAATTATGTTTAGTTTCAAGTGCAAATATCTCAGTAAACCTGAAATAAGGCAAAACTAACTCATAAGTGACTTGTTATCAATTAATTGAAGGTTGTTGTTAGTCAATAAATCCTTAATAATGATAAAAAAAAGTACTGGTTATTTAACTTAAACCAGATATTTTTCCCATGTTGTAATTTAAAGTAATCTACAAGTAGAACTAGTACTTTTTTAAGATTAATATTCAAGTATTATTTACTTAAAAACATGTCCTATATCTTGATGAAAAATTACCTGTAACCTTCTAGAAATTGAAACTGGACAAAAATATGCAACGAGATTTTGTGCTTTTGCAGTGCGATGCAAATACTGTAAAACAAAAGTGAAAAAAGGATCAGGATTCCTAAACCAACTTCTTTCTATGATAAGACTTTGTGAGTCATATTGCAGTTAAAATGGAGAAAACACATAAAATAATGATAGGAGTGACATTGCTGACGAGTATCATGAGAGAAAATGCATTTTAATTATAGATCAGAGATGTGAAGTGGGAGTAAAAGCAGCTTCGGCTGCAGTTTCACATTAATTATCGACAAACTTAGAAAGCTTCAAACACTTTAGAAAACTTCCATCAGTGAGTTCAAGCAATTCTCATTCTTTTGCAAAACAAACATGTGAAAAATTAGATTTATTAAGTTAAATTTGAGCTGAAAGGCGAAAGTGCTCTGAAATTCAGAGGCACATTTTAGGAAATCAATTCCTTTTATTCAAACCAGTAAAAGCCACAGATGAGAAGTCCTTTGGAGAGAAAAAGCAATCAGAGAAACCGTTCATGCTGGGTTGCATAAGAGACGTTTTCCTTTTCTTTCTCCTGTTACCTGAAGTTTTCTCCTTCTCTGCTCTGCCGGAGCGCGCCAGCACCTTCAATACGAGGGAAACGGTGTCGGTCTGATTCTCATTACTTTTCCAACTTGTGGCTAAAAAATTCAGACCGGCGTTACACTGCAGAATTTTACGTTTTTTTGGTCAAGTTTCTAATAGAAAAACTTGAAATAAGACAAAACTAACTAACAGGTAACCTTTTAGCAAGATGGAGGAGCTTTATTTCAGTCAATAATTCCTTAAATTTGATGAAAAATGACTGGTTTGACAGTTTATTTCACTTTAACATGGGAAAAATGTGATATAAGTAAAATAATCTGCCAGTGGAGCTGAAACTCTTCCAGCTGGAATCTGTTAAATTAAAAACAGGAATGTCTTAAAGGGCCGGTTGTTCCAGAATGTATTGATAAACCCATTAAACTGTTAAAATATCAATAAATCGCTGTTTGTTTCGGAATTCAATGAGTCAAAAGTCACTGATTTTGATGCTAATTTGATTTAGAAATATTTGTCAGAAATTTTTATAATGTGTTCTAATGAAAGCTGTTACATTAGCACAGCGTACATTAGTAAAAAATGACGTTTTTTTTAATTGCTTATTGCTCATGGACTATAACTTGACATCGGCTGAGGGCAGTGGTCACTTCAACTCAATGGTTTTGGCCAATTTTCAGACAAAACAGCAGTAAAAAATAGAGAAATGTGGGAATCTGTAGATTTTGTGTGAACTTTGTGTGAATTTTGCAGATTTGTTGAAAAACTGGAAGGTCTTATTCATGCAATTTGGAGTCTGCAGGGCCACATAAAGAGCTAAGGCGGGCCACATTTGGCCCCCAGGCCTTGAGTTTGACACACGTGTCCTATGTCTTGCTGAAAAGTTGGTAAGATTTTGTGTTTTTGCAGTGTACTGATAATGTGCACACGCACACACACACACCCACACACACACACACACACACACACACACACACACACACACACACACACACTTCCCATAACCTTGGTCTGCCACAGCGTGCTTGGAATCAATCAACGTTGAGATATGGCCGCCGTCATGGCTGTGGCCAATTTTGGCATGCAAGGTTCCCCTTAATAGACAAAGAGATGAAGATCAATAGTCAATTTGGCCTTGGAATGAGCCTCCAAGGGATCAGGCAAAATTCATCTCTCGAAACTCTATTTTCTCTGTTTTTTTTGTTTTTTTTTCCTGGAGAAGTCGTAAAAAAACAATGATGAATATTCAGAAACTGTACAGTAAAAAGGAAAACTGTTGTACAACTAACATTTGGAAACATTAAAGAAAATCTTTTTTTCTTGACCTTCTGCCTTTTTTTTGAGGTAATGTACTTTGAAATGCCTTGTAAATTATTGTTAAAATTTTTTTTTTTTTTCAAAATTGTGTTTTTATTAAGAGAATTAACTTATGTAATTTCAATTTTCTTAACTATATAGTTAATGGAAACAATGCAAAATGCATTAGTCCTGTCACGATATAAAATGTTTACATGCAGCGACTCCATTTCACTCCTGTCCTGCCAGATCAATAGCCTTCAACTTAAAAGCTGCATCATATGAGTTACAAGAAATTTCACCGTTGTGCTTGTTCTAAATGAAAATCTGCATTTTCTTCTTTCATTTCCAATTTAGACTTCCAATGAGTCACTTCCTGCTGAAGAGCCCCCTGGTGGTTGAAGAAGAATCCACAGAAATACCGAACCGGGCTACAAGCTTCATGGGTCAAAAAGAAGAGTCGAAAAATATGATAGATTTAAATGAGCTTGATCATCTTTAAACCGGTTTCCTCTTTCAAGAGAGAATAAAACCAGTCACAAAACTCATTAGTGATATTATTTCCCACCTGATTCAGAATCGTCTACATTCGGCGTTTTGAGTAGGTGAAGCTGCATATGCTGGGTTATTATAGGTTATTATTGGAGGTATTCTTGACATGGCTGTAAATCTGTCCCTGATCCCCGTCGACCTCTCCACAGAACAAAGGAAGTGATTCAATAATGACGTGACACCTCGAGGCATGCAGGCACACCATGCAGCTTCAGAAGAGATCAGTCATTATGCTTCCTCTCCTTTATCTCCTGTCTGCCTTCCTCTCTGTCGCTCTTCAGACAGGTATTCCTCCAGACTGCAGCAGAAAACACAGATAAATGATTCTCGTCTACCTGAAGGTCCTCGAGCTTTCAGTGTGACGGAGAACGTTTCTTTTGAATTAAACACTTTCATTGATCCAGAGCAATTAGCGCAACACTGAGGCCCTCATAGCTGTATATTAAAGATCACTCCCTTATTAGCTGCAGAGAAATGTGTTTCACTAAGATGGCTGACATTTTATTAGTGTTTCTAGTGATATACATTCTCTTAGCTAGTTTCTCTGTTAAGCATTTTAGGTTTAAAACATGCTACTCAAATCAATCAGGTTTATTTTATAGAGCATTTCAGCAACAAGGCAGTTCAAAGTGCTCAAAAACAGCATTTTGTCATTAAAATCATTGATGCACATGAAATATGCTGGTCAATATTCCAGTTATTCTGCATTAAATGCATGGATGTTTCTACAGATTAATCTTTTATTCCTGGAAATGTTGATCAGGTGATGGAAGACTGACTTTGTAACTGTCACTAAGTGCCTCTGAAAGTAAATAGTCACTTAAAGCTGCAAAAATGATAGATTGCAGTGAAACAACGATTAACTGTGTTTAGATTTTTTCTTTTCCATTTGACATAATTTGTAGTATTTTATTTATTACATCAAAAACCTGTTGGATACGGTGATAACTTTGCCTGGTGGTCAGTTTCTGTTTTTAAGATCAACAAGCTTTACCTTTTTGAGTCCTGCTGTCTGAAAAAACCTCCAAATCCCAACGTCATCCATCAAACGGCGGTCTTCTCATGACTTGTGTTTAGCAGAATTAACCAGTACAATTCTCCCTGCTCTCCACTTTACCTTTGACATTCATCACTGTGTCGCATTTTCAATTTTGAATCACATCATGATTGATTCCATCTGTAAAACCCGGATGACTTTTCCATCCCAGGCCAGGGGAACTGATTGATCGCCTTTGCGACTGAATCAATGCGATATCATCTTGCAATAAAACAATTTGGAGAGATGTAGTGTGGCATTTAGATGCTTTCATGTCTGATCATATTCAGGGGAAGAAAAATTGAAACTATTATTAAGCTTTTGAGCCATTAAAAAATATCTGAAATGACAAAATGGGTTTCTGGGAGCGAGCTCATGGTGGGTTAGGTTAGTGTGTTGCTCCTCCAGTTGAACCTGGTGACTTTGCAACTTATGATCCGTCACTGTTATCAATTTCATTAAAGCTTCTGCACAGATAAAAAAAGAATCTCATCTGAAAATGCGAGTAAATTAATTTGTTTATTAAATGAAACCTTGAAAGTATGCGCATCATGCAACCCACCGCCCCCTAAGCTAATATAATATAAATGTTAATTACGTTTTATGCGGTGAGCTGGAGAAACAAATGTTTACAATAGAGAAAATGCTCTCCAGCTTTGAATGCCAGCATGGAAAAGGTCGCAGGTTGTTTCCCGACATACACTTGCTTAGCTTGTACAGAAAAAAAACATATTTACAGACGATGATCTACCGCATAAATCTTTATTAAACATCTTGGTGAGCGTTGCTGTAAATTATGTTTACTTTCCATCACTGTATTCCCTGCAATTTGAAAATGCAAATGCTTTTGCAGTCTCACAGCTTGAGAGTGAACCGATCGCATAACGTGGTTCCCAAATGGAAATTAGATTTAGTGAAGTGAGTTAATAAACTCCCATAAACATGTAGTCATTTTCTGTCTGCATGTCCAAGATGATGTAATTGGGGCGGCAAAAATTACTTCTGTAATGATATAATCCAGCCATAATTCATGTTTATAAGTCATGCTATGATGATTTTCCATTTATGCTCTGTCCCAGTTGTACTGGGAACTGGGAAATTCAGACGTCCCAGTCAAAAAAAAATCAACTGCAACACTCTCTGAAGTCAGATTTTCTCCTGGGACCAAAGTCTCCAGTTAGGACTTTGTGGAAATGTTAATTTTTCAAGTCAAACGTGTAAAAGCGACTTAAATCAACGCTACATGTTCACTGCAAAAACACAAACTCTACTTTTGGTCTCGTTTCTACTCCAAATACACTTGGAATAATACAAAAGTAATGTACAATTAATTTCAGCAAGATAAAGGAGTTTGTTTTAAGGAAAAGTGTAATTAATATAGATAAAAGCAGAACCAGTTCCGTTGAGATTATTTCACTCGTATTTTTTTAAAGATTTAAGCATTAAGAATCGTCGTCCTCCATCTTTTTCGGAAGTAGTCGCATCTGGTTGTTCATCACGATTTGTGTGATGCGAAAAAAAAATTGCAGTTTTGCCAAATTCATTAATTTTGATTAGGAATGCACTGATTTATAGATGCAGATTTTCTTAATTATAAGACACTGGTGGATTTTTACATGTGAAGCCGATTTTATCCACAGATCTTATCAACTTCGATAAAGATCTAAAAATCCTCTTCTGCTCCACCGTGAGAGACTTTTGACCAACAGAGCGGCCCACACATGTACAGTTAACAGTAGCCGCCAGTTTCTTGCTATATTTAGCAATATTTTTTTTAAAAAATGGGCCAAAATTAGATTCAACAGCTCAGGCTTTTGAATCGGTGATCGATCTGCAGAAAACTGCAGAGAAACCACCTCATCGTCCAGCAACAATATTTTAAATCCAAACATTTGACTTGATACAATTGACGTGTTTGCAGTAAGCAAATTCATTCATGTAATTTGAGTTTGTACAATTATATAAGAAACACACTACTACTAAAAATCCTTAAATAGGGGAAAAAAGACTCAACTTCACTGTAAATACAAGTGAATATTTAGCTTCAGCTCTAATTCTTAACCATAAAATTTACTGTTGTGACAAAAAAAAAGCAAAACTGACAAGTTTGAATAACAAAAGAACATTTTTGTTCAGTATTAAAGAGGTCGATTGATTTCCTTGGTCTGCTGCTCCACATTAATCAAAAACGGCTCAACAAACCTATAAATGGTGCAAATCCTCTGGTTCATTTTCACTGAATAGTCGCTAACAGCGTCTTCCTTCCTTTACCTCAGAGTTTCCAGTCTTAACTATACAGATGAATAAACTGCAGCACTTTAATAAGAAGTGAAAAGTTTCGTGTGGAGGTTAAACAGCTGTGTCCAGTCATCCGGAGCGCCGGCGCTGTGGATTTTATTCAGCTCGCTAATTACTTGTTGCATTGAAGTTGGCCCTTGTTAACCTTTAACCATTACCTTTTACTCAGGGTAATTGGAGTGCTTTGAATCAGCCATCGTTGTTGCTGACAGTTCACCTTTGCAGAGTGTAAATGACAAGTATTCAGAACGCAGAAAAAACTATAAAGTCCTTTACCATCTATCTGAAAACACATTTATGCAAGTCTGTTCATCTCACTTTTTTTCTTATTTCAAGTTGGAAAACTAAACTCTAACAGGGAGGGTTAAGCATAAAAATACTTAATTATTTACGTCGCAATTTCAGTAAAAGTTCCCTTTAAATTGGTGACTTGGTTTGGTTATGGCAACACAGTAAACAAACAACATGCTGCAGAAGTCTTAAAATCTTCAAAAATCAATATTTATGAGCAGCCATTAAAATTACATTAGGAAGCAAATGGATTTGGTTTTTCATGTAGCATATTTTAAAGATGAAACTTTATCATTGTCAGCCTGAAGCCATAAACTTAAACTCATTTTATTAATTCTTTTGACGGCGTGGCAGTTTTCTTTTTTTGGTTGCATAATTTCAAGGTTTTATTATTATAATTTCAAAACTAATTGTTTAAAATGAAAAAGAGAATCAATGAAAACAGATAGATTTAAATACAGGACACAATAGTTTTATTCACCAATAAGAACACAAAGTTATCTACAAGGACGATGACTCCAGCAGCCTCACAACAGTTAGAGTAATAATGAAAACTGAAAATACAAAGTTACAGTAAACATGCCGTTTGATAAAAATATCTTTACAAAAAAATGTACATTTCTATACAACAGTTGTCACTTACACGTCTCTACAAGTCCCACAATACTGGAGCGAGCCAGTTTTCAACAAACTGTCAGCACAGCGTCACTTTGCTACAAGTCGTCATCGGCTGAAATAAACATGGAAGGGATTAATTACAGCGAATGTGAACGCGATGAGCCAGAAACACTCCGGAGTGACCCAGATAAACGATGACAGATGAAAGAAAGGAGTGTTTCCTTTTTTTTTTTTAAAGTTGTTCTTTTTCTTTGAGTGTGTTTATTTTTATTTGCAAAAGATGTGATGCGTCACCGTACTGCTTAATAATAAAACAAAATAAAGAAAACATGAACCAGATCTCTCTCAATAAATGTGTCCTGATACAAAAATAGTGCTAAATATTACACTTTATCATTATTAAACAGACACTGAATGAGCTGAAGGCAGTTGATTATTTTTTAAGCAGTTTTTTGGCAGCACTGCGAAGACTGATGGGTTTGTTTATGAAAGTGAGAGAAGTGAGCTTTTCTTCACATCCTGCTTTAAAGTTTAAACATCTGCTTCTCTTAATTTATTTTAAGAAACTAATGGCTACAAAGTGGTAAAAAAAATCTATTTTAATCTCATTTTAAGAAGAGAAATTTGTATTTTACTTAAGAATGCAACATAATTTAAAATGATGGGAATAAACTTGAGAATAAAGTTGTAAAAAATGAAGTTGAAAAAATGTGACTAAAGTTGTAATGAGAAAAAAGTCACAATATTATGGGAATAAAGTCTAACTGATAAGTGAATAAAGTAATAAAATTATGGGAATAAAGTCTTTTTATGAAAATAAACTTGCATGACAATGAAGTCACAATATTACAAGAAATAAAGTTGTAATATTAGAATAAAGTCATAAAAAATGAAGTCAAAATAAAGTGAACATAAGAGAATAAAGTTGAGATAATATTATGAGGTTAAGGTGATAAAATTCTGAGACTAAAACTGCAGGAGAATAAAGTCGCAGTATTGCAAAAAATAAAGTTGAAATAATATGTGAATAAAGTTGCAATGAGAATAAAGTCGTAATATTACTATTCTTGTAACACTTCGACTTTAATCTTGTTTATTTCCATAATATTATGACTTTTATTCATATATTTTTTGATTTTCTTGGTTTGGCCCTTACACATGAAGAAACAAAACAAACAAACAAACCCTCGATCATTTTGAAAGCTCCTGCTTCGCTCACTCGCCTGAATGAGACGCTGTGAATCAGTGCAGAATGACGGAGATGGAGCGGGAGAACAGCAGCAGTGCATGTTGGGATGCGCGGGGCCGAGCGGCGCCCTGCTTCCCCATCAGGAGGTCCCTGCCAGCGTTGGCTCGCTCTGCCACAGGAAGCCCTCGCTGCTTCTGAAACTTGGCAGGAGCGGAGATGCACGGTGGAACAGCCCCACAGGGACGCTTGTGTGATAAATGGATAAAGCTGGATGGCGTTTTGCTCACAGCTATTGGCTTATGCATGAGTCCAAATCCAAAAGCAGACGGCGGCGGCGTCTCATTTATTTTCTGAACACCACTCTGCGACCGGAGATTGTCCTTACCTTCACTTATTCATTTGATGTTTGAGAAATAAAAACGCCTAAAGAAAGGAGTAGTAAGATTACAGCGCAAGCACATTTCATAAAAGCATCAACAAATATTTATAAATCTTCCTGTTTCCTTTCGTGCCGCGTGACACAAGCTGCTTTTTGAAGTAAACTCCAGGAGAAAAACGTTAAAACAGGTCTTGGGTAAATTTACTTGAACAGTTTGTGCTGCAAACATGACTTGGCATCTCCAAAACACAACTTACAGTCCCAGAATCCCCGTCTTTCACAAATTCCTTTCATTCTGCCTCTCCAAGGTGATGATGAAATCTAAAACCTACAACCAGGAAAGCTTGCATCTTTGCCCTGCAGAGGAAAAGAAGAAACACGGTGACCATTTCTCCTGCAGACCTACATGCTCACTGTGTGTTTACGCGGCGTAAATCCGAGGCGGATTAGGCAGAAATGTTAAAGCGTCCCAGTTATAAATAGATTTAAAAATGCAGAAACAGTTTCCCAGGCCTGCAAGTGAAACCATCCATGCATTTTGCCCAAACTCAAGAGGGATTTTTCAGTTTTTAAATACATGTCATGCAAAGAGGCTTTCTGAAGTGAACTCTGACAAAAAAAAATTGGAAAGGACATGGAAAGTACAAGTGTTATGTGATTTCTTTAGAGCTGGATAAAAGTGGGTCAAGCAGCTGCCAGAAGCAGCTCTGGGGTGAATATAATTATACCAAAGACAGAAGAAAAAAAATCTACCTTTTGCTTTAAAACATTTTACCTTAAATTTAGAGAAAGTTTAACAGGAATAAAGGAGTTTAGAACAACTATCTATTAAGCATTTAGAAACATAAAAGTTTACGTACAGAATGATTGCTGTCTTTTTAAACAATGAGTCCACTCATTTTCATTATTTATGTACTGAAAAAACCCATTAAAATGTTAAAATATTAACAACTAGCTTTGATAAATACACTGCTGCAGGATTTCACAATTATTTTTGTGATTTTTACAAAAATCTCAAATCACTGATTTTGTGCAGCCACTACAAATATTTGCGAGAAAGTTTGAAAAATTGTTTCTTACGGCAGACAGTAAATGTGACTTTTTGTTACTCGGCATATCGATGACAACTTGACATGAAGTAAGACTGAGGATGAGTGTAAGATTAAATAAATAGTGCCGCCTGAAGGTGGGATGAAACCAAATGTTCCTCACCATTTTTGGGAAAAATTTTGAATAAACTCTCAGTTACTTATTAGTGTGAAAAATTGAAGTAATGCAATTTTTTTGCAGACCTAATTGCACTAAAATTGAATCTGAAATTTTCACGGTTGCAAAATTGATTGACGAATTTGGTGTCTTGAGTTTGACGCACTTGCTTTAGACGTAAAACGTTTTCTTTTTTTGGAGGGATGTTCAAAAGTTTTCTATTTCAAACAAATATTTTGAGTTTTGTGAATGCTACTTGGAATTAGCTGGAACAATGAATATATTGATAAATATGCCAAAAAGTACCTCTTTCTCATTGTTATGCACAGTTATGGTGCTGTGACTGTAAATCACTTTAATAGGAACCTTTTCTGCCCAACTCTGAGTAGTTTTTAATTAAATACAAATAAATAATAACAAAATGATTTACCAGACTTAAAATTAAGTATAAAAATGCTGCCCAATTGGTAAAAAAAGCAAAATTTACTAATTTTATAGATTTAATTTAAAGATACTCTCACCGCACTAAAAGATTTAATCATTTTAAGGGTTTTTACACATCTGTACATTTGTATGAGGGATTGCCAAACTACTATGCAAACAATATGTCAGTCTTCTGTTTGAAAAGGAGAATTGGAGAAAATAACCAGCCAACGCATGGGGGAAAACTCTCCTGCATTATGCAAGCGAACATGAGAAGAGTGTCTGCCTTTCAACATGACAGCGACCCAAAGCACAGAGCCACGCTGACGGCAGCCCTGGAGAATGAAAGAGGATGAACATCCTCCTGCTTCAGTCCTAAATCCATCTGAGGATGTGAATCAGATGCAAACTGAACCTGTTTTTGCCTCATGAGGAGCAAATATTGTTGAAGAAACTGAAGGCAGCAATTAAAGCTAAATAATTAGTTATAAACTATTAATAGAAACGGAAAAATTCCTTTTTCTTTAAGGACAATGAAGCTACAGTTTGATATCTGTGTATCTTACCAGGTACTTTTGGTCTAGTTTAGTGCAAATATCTTAGTATTCTTCCAATAAGACAAAACTTGCCTACAATTAGCTCATTAGCAAAAAATAGAGGCTTGTTTTCAGTAAATAATTCATTAATATTGACGAAAAATCTATTCTTCTATTGACAGATTATTTAACTTATAAATAAGATTTTTTTTCCCCGAGTTATAAACCAATTTAACTGCAAGTTATTTTTCATCAACATTAAGGAATTACTGACTTAAAACAAGCCTCTATATTTTACTGAAAAGTTACTTTTAAGTTTGTTTGTCTTATTTCAAGTGTAGTAAGATACCTGCACTAGAAACTAGACCAAAAAAATTGTGTTGGTCTATTGCAGGGGTGTCAAACTCATTTTCGTTTTGGGCCAAATCCACATCATGGATGTTCTTAAAGGGCCAGTTGTGTCAGAATATATTGATAAAACCCATTCACCAACTGTTAAAATATAAATAAATTCTTAAAAATAAAAAATACTGAACATTTTTTCAGTCTTTCCATAATTATATGATTGTTTTGTGACTTCTTGCTATAAATATCAAAGTGTTTGCAGAACTAATTTGGAAATATTTGCATTTATTTATGTTGGTAAATGCAACTTTTTATTAGTCGCTGTGCAGATTAGTGGCTATAACATGACATTAATTAATGTTTGGTTCAAGTGGGAAAGTTTTTGACAATTTTTGAGAAAAATCTGCAATAAACTCCCAATTATGCTTTAATGTGAAAAAGTGGGGGGATTTCTTGATTTTGTGTGAATTTCCACAATAATTTGCAAGAAACTGGAGAGACTGATTGATATAATTTGGCAACAGATAAAAACTCAATTGATTTGATTGATAAAGTAATATTTAAGCATACTTATTGATTAGTCTGAAAAATAGTCTCTGTATATTCTAGAACGCAGAGGGCCACATAAAAAGCTGTGACGGGCTGTGTTTGGCCCACAGGCCTCGAGTTTGATACATGTGGTCTGTTGCATATATAAATTGCATTGAATAAAATCCACTGAAATGTGAGAAAATGAAACAGTCTTCACATCATGGCCGTGATGTCGGTGCTGGATCATTATCCACACCACGCAGGCCATGAAACTCTTTACTTTAGGCCAACCATTCACACTCCCATACCTCACAATTCAATTATATGAATGTTGTTTATCGGCTGTTCTGCCCCATTGAAATGCCATTAATGCTCCCTCTGCTGAACTCCATATTAACTGCCCTTCAGCAAAGCCAGTTCTTTAAATGTCATGGAGCTTATGACTTCTGAGATGATTAACGGATGTTTAGAAATCCTCCACACACAGTTCGGTGGCTACGTTTTAATCAGGTCTGGATGTGAGTCTTTTTAACGAGGAGTTTTGTTGAACAACCGCACGCTGCAACGGTCATAACGCAGACTTTAAAGTCCAGAGCTCTTACCTTATCTCAGTTGTCGATGTCCGATACGTGGTTCTCTATCTGAAAGGCAGAAGATGCAGAGAAAGGGACTGAGCTCACTCGTCGTACTTTCAGTTTTTCTAAAGGTCACGGCTGATATAAGCTCAACTGGAGCAGCCGCTTGCAAAGCCGTCTTTGTGATACATTATCATAAATTGTAATCAAGAAACCTTCAGGGTGCAAAATTGCTTTCATATGTTGCTGAAAAATCTCAAACAGGAAGGTAGGGCAAGCTTTTCTGAAGAAATGCACAGGTATGTTTACTGGTTTATACTCAGTAAATGTAAAAAAATCAATTTTTGTACTCTGATTACACAGATATAAACTGAAGATTTACCTTCGAACAGCAAAAAAAAAAAAGTAGAAACATGGCTGAGAAAAACGCTAAAGCTACGTTCACACAGCAGATGCTAACGCTCAATTTTTATTATTTTTTGCGGAAAAGCATGCATTAGAAGAGAAGTAATAATGGCCACAGGATTATAGCAAGATGAAACTCATAGTAATGGCAATTTGAGGAGACTGTGTTGTTGGAAATTTGATGTGATGCATTTTATAATAAGTTCATAATCAGAATTTTAAGTTATTTAAATCCAGATGAATGCGTCTGGCTTCTTTTGGTACCGAAATGACACATCAGTGACATAAACAACAGATGAGGAGACGGATTACTTGGTCCAGTAACCGAATGTTCAAGATCACACTGTGGGTGGGATTATGTGACTTTGGTAGATTTTAAAAAACTTTGAGAAACTTGAATTGTTCAGAATGAGAATATATGGGGATTTGATGTGCTGTTATCCTTTCTGCAGCAAACATTTGGGCTCAGGACACAGAAGAACTGTCTCAACCGTCTTTTGTTAAAAGGTTTTTCCATTTCAGCTCTACAAGAAAAAGCCACAAGTAGGCAAAGAACCGCCGTAAATCATTTACAGGAATAATGTTAAACACTAAAGGCTTTTTAAAAGCTCTGGCTTCAGAGCTCTCTTAATAATTTCAAAAACAATTTCAAGCCACAAGGGCATCAATTTGTGCAAAAAATACCAGAATTAAATTTTGCCTGTAAAGCAACAGTGACCTCCACCTTTTTAAATCTGCAGAAAACATGTAATACTTAAAAAAAAAAAAAGAAAATACAAACCAATCCAGTGAACCTGCAGGTTTATCTTTGGTTAGAAAAACCACATGCAGATAAAAAATGGCTTCTAGTTGCAGTTTGCCTTTGGAATCAATGTTGTGACAAATGAGCGTTGGGAGCGCGAGCTCGCTGGGATCAAATGGTTCAGTGAATTCAATCGATACCAGCTTTGAGAGAACAATCACATTAGATGGAAGACTGATGAGACCCGCTTCTTCACTGAAGTCATCGATTGGTTTAATTTCTGTTTTCTGCAATGTGGGATTCAAACCGCTTTTCTTGATTTGTAATGGAAAGCAGTAAAATACAATGTAATAACACCATTCTGTTTAAATGTTACTGACTTAAAGTTGCAGTATGTAACTTTTTTATTTTTACATATTTGTTAAAACTGTAACCGTGACAAAATAGTTTGTTATGAGACAGATAATCTGTGAGAAGCTAAATCTCCCACATCTCCTCCCTGAGATACTATTGCCATCTGAAGAAATGCATGAAAACGACCAATCAGAGCCAGGAGGCAGGTCTTATTGCTGTCAATCAACCGCATGCACTTACTGCCCAGGAAAACATTTATCTGTCATCATTGGTGGCTATGCTAACTAGCCTAGCAGTCATAAAGGATCTGAAAACTGTAGCAGAGCGCACAGGCGGGGATGCGGAAGGAGACTGTGATTGGCAGCACTAAGACCCGCCTCCAGGCTGTGATTGGTTGATTTTAGACAGCACTGGAGGATACAGAGGAACTCAATCTTTTTTTTTTTTCACAGATTATCTGACTTATACCATATTGTCACTACCTGGTGATAGTTTTGAGAAATATGCAAAACAACTTTTTTTGTTTTTGTTTTAAAAGCTACAAAGAATCTAATCTATTCAAGTCTGAACAGAAATCTCTGTCTGGTTTTCCTTCAGTGACCGTGTTGGAGAAAGAAGATTCTGCTGTTCTACATCCAGCACTTCACTGTAAATGTAGGCAATGTATTTGTAAAGGCTCCTGCTCTTACTGCATCGTATGAGTGTGCAGCGCGGGCCTCTGAAGAGCCTTTCTTCCCTGGTTTCAGCCAGGGCAGACTGGAATAGAGTGTCATTTGCTCATGCGAAGCCCTGATCTGTCAGAAATGTGCTCATGAATAATTCTGGAAGATTAGCTTTCAGTCGGTGAAGGCTGCGCCAAGTTGAGATCTCCCAAAGTGCGTCAGCCCTGTCAACCTTTTTCCACTTACCAGATGGTGGCTGCCCTCCTCGTCGTAGTCGTCCTCCCCTCCATCGGTCATCTCGCCCGCCTCCACTTCCAGCGCCCCCTCGCCTGCCTCCTCCCCAGAGTTTTCTGCTGTCTCTGACACAGACTCCTCATGCAGGGAGTCGCAGTTGTCTTCGTATTTTCTTTGAGCCTCTGAAACGGAGCAGGGCACGGAAAATGAGAACAGACTGCACCTTTCTTTCATTCAGAAGGCAGCAAGCACTTAAACAGGTAACCGGGTTAAATGTGAACTCATAAGTCACTTCAAATAGTGTTTATATTGATGAAACCGTTCATATTACTGAAAAGTTGAATTAGTTCAGAGCACTGTTGATGAGATATCCAAATTATTGTGAAAGTTTTAGGGGAAAAATGCCATAATAAGATTCAACAATAAGCAAAAAGCTTCAGAAATTTTGCATTGCACTCTTAGGGTGTTTTCACCCATGATAGTCCAGTGGACTCGCTTTGATTAGAGACCAAAACATGCACTATTTGTTACATTTTATTATTCACAGGTCTGGAATGATTCAAACCTGCAAAATGTGTTTTGTAGGAACCCAACCACAGCCAATGCATAATCAACACTCTGAGGGAAGTTGTTATTGCTTTAATCTGTATCTCGAGTCAGAAGCGGCGTAAAATGTATTTACGTTACCGGCTAAAAACTTTAAAGAAAGCATCAACAATAGAAATATTTCCTCTCTGTATTTGTGGAGACATTGGGAGGCGACATCTGTGCTTTCCATTAAGTTCAGGGGATTTTAGCATCGCAATTTAATGCAAATTAGTAATGTGTAAATGATGTTCTTACAACAAAAACCCTGAACTCTGGCTTTGTAATTTAAAGTTAATTGAAAGCATAAATTGCAGAGTATTTTCAGATTCCAGATATAGTCGTTGCCACTATTCCACTGTGTAGCAACTGAGTAATCTGGAATTAAACATTCACTGTTTCTGAAAGTCTAAATGAATCTGTGTTTGCTTCAGCTCATTTATAAAGACCCAGTGTTGGTTTTATCTACCTGCTCAGTATTTGTGTGTCTGTGTGGTCGTGTCTCGCTCCTTGTTAGTCTTTTTGTTTACCCGTGTTCGACCGACCCAACAAATCGATGTGGCTGCTCCTCTTTCCCCTGAGCCGATGCTCCTGCAATCACATGGACTGGAAGTGTTTGAGCTCCTTGCAAATTGTTTTCTCGTCTGCATTTCCAAATCCTGCATATGGATCCTCCATCTACTTCACCAAGCAGCTTAATTGTCTTTTTTCCTGCGACATATTCACTGAACTCCGATCCAGAACCGCTCGGCATTCTGGGATACGGAGGCAGAGGAAAGACTTCAGCTGCTCAGCCTCTCACAACTAGGCATCAACTATCTCACTCGCTCTTAGGTCGCCTAGCAACTCAATCATTCTATGGTTACCTAGCAACAACTTGCTGAGTAACACAAGTCTAAGGTTCCAACATTGTTCCTCATAGTTTCTCAAAAATAAAAAAAACAACAGCGTGAAGTGAAAACTGGATAAAACAGGAAATGTCACACCACCCACTTGGTGCTATTTCAAATATTTAAAACAAAAAAACTAATCAATAGTTATTGATATTGACTGATATAAAATTTAATGCTTATATTATGTTATGTTTTTCAGCCATTTTGTCTGAGTATGTCAACACTAAACTCAAGCTACCGATTTATCGATTACGAGTTGGTAAAATCTGAAGCTCCATGAGAATATATGAGGAATTAGCATGAAATAAGCAACACTGTTGGTGGAAAATCACGTGACGTGGCCTTTTCATTGCTTTTCCTGAATAACCTTCACAGTGATCTGCTGTGAGGTTGTCCCACAGAGTAGGACATCTATAAAGACCTCATTTAAACAGAGTCAGCGTGGGGCTGACATCTGTCTGCTGATATGACAGAGAGCTCTGCTGCTCTTATCTCCCAACATGTCAAAAAGACTTATGGCCAACGTGAGCGTTTTAATTTCCGTTTCCGTAACCGCTCGCCGTGCTTCGGTCTCCTCCCTCCCGTCGCCCCGTGTCTGCCGCTCACCGGATTCTGTCCTCTGCTGCTTCTCAATCTTCTCCAGGCGTCCCAGTAAAGAGTCGATCTTCATTTTGATCTGGGTGAGCTCTCGTTTAATGGTCTGGAGCTGGTCCGTCTTCACTGTAAGCACAAGAAGGAACACAAAGGATTACCTCAGGTAACCCTAACTGGCTGGTTCTGGTTCTGCAGTAATTTAATTTTACTGTTTGATGTTTCTCATTAATCCCCTCATCCACGGGGAAAGAGCGTCTCAATCAGAACTTTACTGACAGGTTATCCAGCTAAGACTGAGGACGTGCTGTTTTTCAATTTAAAGATTAGTGCACAGCTTACAGCCACCATGCCGTGCAGCAGCACGTTTTCCCACAAGCAGTGCCAGCATCTGACAAAAAAAAAACAAAAAACAATAAAATGTGTTTTACAGTATGACATTGCAGACCCTAAAGCATGCATAATGATGCTAAGGTGGAGCTTTGACTTCTCAGTCTTAGAAGCAAGAACCTACAGACAATTTGCAATTTTAGCAAGAAATAGGAGCTTGTTTTAAGTAAAAATTCCTTAATATTGACAGAATAGTACTGGTTCCATTGGCAGATTATTTCACTTATAACAAAACATTTAATAAGTGAAATAATCTACCAGTGAAACAAATACTTTTTCACAAATTTTAAGGAATTATTTACTTAAAACAAGCTCCTATATCTTGCTGAAAGTTGCTTGTAAGTTATTTTGTCTTATTTCAAATGTACTAAGATATTTGCACTAGAAATTAGACTAAAAATACTTGGTAAGATTTTGTGTTTTTGCAGTGCATACCTTGGCTTATTACTTTTAGAAATTTTGGAGTACTAATTACTTCAGACCAAAATTTAGATTTTTAAGGAGAATCCCACCTTAAAAATATAAACTATCCTTCTTCATGTTCATTATTATTGGATTATGTCCATTAATCCAAATCTGACAACTGCAAAATCAAAATTAGGTGATTACATCTTAGGGAATAAATCATTTTATTAGTCAAAATGCCTTTAAATGCATAACATACCATATATTTAGATATGCATCTTTATATTTTAACATAAGTCAGTGTTGAAAGCGGCAGGATAATTTTACCCCCCACTCCCTCCTCCTGCAGCGTCTGTTTACAGACTTTTAAGTAATTTGCGCATTAGGTCTCAAGCTGTCTCTCAACAACGCACAGAGGGTTTAAGTTGAGGGGCTGAAGCAGAACTGGATTATGTCAAAGTTTGAGACTTAACCTTGATATGTCATAAGGAAATAGGAAATAGCAGCTGAAAATAAAAGCACTTATCAGAGGAGCTGCCGCAATAAATTCCGACAGCTGAAACGAGGACGTGCTCAAGCTGAGCAGATTAAGGAACTCAGACCATGAGGTAATAACATAATCTTATTTCTCAACCCTCGGTGGATGAAGTGTGTCATATCTGAAGAGGCGGGCGGAAATACAGATGCTAAAAGTTGAGAAGAAAACAGAAAATTCGGCTTGACACCTATCAGATTCAATCTATAAACAAGCCCACAAGTTCCTGCAAAGCGTGAGCTGGAAACCAGACGAAGGAAACGCGCAGGAAATAAAACAGAGACACACTAGTTTGCCATCAAGAAAGCATGATTCTGTGATGCATGTGCATATGTACACCCCACTCATCACAACACAGATCGCCGCCAAAGTCTGTGAACGAGAAAAAAAAAAATCATGAATGAAACATAACCGTCTAAAAAAAACCCAAAACAAAAAAAAAACCCCAAAACGAATTCCCTCAGAGTGAAGCACATTTTAATCTTTCACCAGTTGTCATAGTGATCCAGTTCCCTCTGCTACATATCAGTCAATGCAGGATGTTTTTTAGATGAAGCTGGGAGATTAATATGTCCATGTAAAACAGAAAGAAAGCCCAGAAAATATAACTGCACTGATTAGAATCTAAAGGTAATATGTAATAGGAAACCGCAGGAGCTGTTCTCATATTGTTTTCTAAAGCTGCTACTTATTCTTGATAAAACAAAAAAGGGCGAAGACACCAGACATATAATCACATCTATACGAGGGGAGTCTGGGGGGATAGTAAAGTGTTTCTATCTCCTGCATCACCTACAAAACGCTATCTGTGAATCCACTCGCTTTCTAAGTCCAGTGATATTCCAGCAACATTTCCGCCGGCTCTGGGAAGCTCACTGGGAGTCCTTTGATGATAAAACAGAGTGGAACAGTTTTTAATTTATCTGGACCTCCAGGCCTCTTTCTTTTTGTGTTATCAACTACTAAGCTGCTGAGAGGAAACGTATGCACTCGTATCTAGCAGATGATTCATCAACTGCATCTTCGATAGCTGCGCTTTCAGTGGAAGGATACGGAAAAATCTGTTGTTATTTAGGAAGCTTCAGGGAAGCTCCAGGGGATGAGCAATTGGTCTAATTTTAGGCATTTTATGACCTCATTGTGACAGACAAATATTCTGTTTGAGGAATATTCAGTAAATCCTGCAAAACCGCACAAGAATCAAATACTGAGGGACTTTTAAAACTACAAAATGGTAATCAGCGTTACATAAATTAATTGCACATCAGTAAAATTTGACCACATGATTGTAAATCCAATCTAACAAGAACTTCAGCACTAAATTATTCATGTCAGCTTTCCAGCAAAAATCCTGACGTGACTTTTTCATTATTTCAAATCCTCCAGACTTTGTTCTAAAATCTCCATTATTGCTTCACTTCCTTACAACAAAGCTACCAGGACACAGAGCCTGAAAAGCTGAGAATGCTCTGCTTTGATTGAGAAGATCAAGAAAACAGACCTGAATATCACTTTTTGCAGTGAAAACCAAGAATGATCGTTTCCGAAATAAACCACATGAGGCGAGCAAGGTCAAACACCGGCAGACTTGTGTTACAGAACACGATGCGTCATAATGCAGATAAAATCCTGGTCTTTTATCTTACTCAAGTGCATGAGTGCTCATGCTTTCTTCAAGTCCAAAAATATGCATTTAACTTTAAAATAGAAGTGAGTGTGTGTGTGTGGGTGTGTGCATGGTGGTCTTGTCACGGACCAGCAACCAGTGAGATGGAGAACAGGCACAAGGGGAAGGCCGTGCATAAATACATTCATCACTAGGCACAATTTACAAAGACAAATTAACCTAATAAATTTGATATTCACTAGAAAGACATAAAATTAGTTGCTCAAGAGCAGCCTAAAAAAAAGTAATAAATACTTCTCATTGTCGTTTTTAATCACAATTGTACTACAAAATATTGTGACAAGCTTTTACTTCAGCGTTGTTCATAGATTATTCCTTTATTTGTGCGATTTGGGCCAACGTCCTGCAGTGGAAATGAATCTAAATCACAAATATAGTTGAACAGATATTATTTTGTTTAGTTTTTTGCTTTATTTTCCTAAAGCGAATAGTTAATTGTGCATCTATTTCAGGTTAACCTGCCAGCAGACAGATTAGGTATTTTAAATGTATTCTATTTCAGTCAAAGTCAATGCAAACCAGGACTTTTCATGGTCTTGGCATGGGAAAATTGGTCTCCCCAAAATACAGAAGTTCAGCTTAGACACAGCAGAGAATTTATTGACTTTTTTCCCAAAAAGAGAGGACAGGAGATTGGCTTTTTTTCCCCCTATCGTGGCTGTAATAGTATGTAGGCTCTGCAGCAGAGTCCTCCTGACAGAACTCACCAAGCTGCTAACGCTGATAACACCGGCCGAGACTGCCAACTGTGAAACAAACAATTACACTAGATAGATAGAGACTAATGTTTGGGAAAGCACAGCTGACCCACAGAGATGTTCTCAATCTCGCTTTAATTACACCTAGCATGTTTTAATGCCTATCGAGTTAATTAGGGAAGCAAATTAGATCCAGATGTGTGCAGTCTGGCTGGAAAGACGACGCGAGCCGGCTCTGCGATTTGGCTCAGCTTGTCCTGAACTGCAGGAGCACAGCTTGCAAAAATCGTACGTGTAATTGGTGCAAAAAAAGGAGTAGAAAAATCTTGCTGTACGTACATTTGACACCTGAGGAGGAGGATGATGTTGGAGGTCTGGAGGATGAAGAGGAAGAAGAGGAGGATGTTTTGACAGGGAAGGAAGTCTTCCCACGGCGAGAGGAAGGAGCGAGGACCCTGGAGCGTTTCAGGGGGATCACAGCTCTGGGTGGGGGGGCCACTCTGCCGTGGTAGTCGAAAAGCCTTGAGAGAAAGAAAAACTTATATTATTACACTTACACTTTTGCAGTAAATCACAAGAGGCTCTATCACGCTGAGAGTTTGCCCATTTATTAGAGCTAAAAAGAGTTTCTATCTCACATCAGCTCTTTTTAAAGTCGACTCTTTCGCCCAGTATTGTATTTCAAGATAGATTTACTCTCTGTTCTGTTTTTCAGACGGCAAAAGGAAACAAAGGGCAGAAATTACCGATTAAATCTACCAATATCTTCCGGGTTTTTTCGCCATCGAGTTTCCAAGACCATTGAAAGGATGAGAGTTTCCCACTCCACAGATCCTCTGGATGTGACGAGGATGAAAAGAAGAGGGTGCTAAATGTGAAATGAGGGCGTCATCTTTGATTGTTCTCAGTTACAAATGGTGTCGCAGCTCAACCTCAACACGGCTGACATTTAGAAAATGGAAAGTGCCTCCATAGATAAGCGCTCTGATTGCTGCCGCTGCATAAATGAGTGAAAACAAAACATTCCTTCATCAACGTGTTTAAGTCAGGCGCTCACATGTCCAACCGTTTTGAGAAGTTGACAGTTTCTGTTTTCAAATGACTGTGTTTGACTAGACGGAGAATTTTAATCAGCCGGCTGCAAAAGAGATGATTTTCCATTTGCTGGTCCCCACACAAAGCAAAAAGGGTTCAGTGAAGGCCTCAAAGATTTGCCAAAATTACAACATTTGTTACATTTGGTTCGCTTTCATGCTGCACTGTGTCAAACTATCCATTTCCCCTCCTCGCCTATGGGGGTGCTGCATCAAGAACCACTGAGGGAAATGACATAAAAACCACAGAAGAAGAAATGGAGGGCAGTGTACTTCTTCATGAAATGTAAATAAAAATGGAGTAGCTCCAAATGTGAGTATTTACTGGATTTCTCTTTTGTGTTTGGCAAAAGTCTTTGCGCATTAGACTCACACGTTTGTTTTGGTTGCATTTACCCAGAATGCCCTGCGCTACAGTCCGCAGTTTTCCTGGCATTCAAACCGTACCAGAGTTCAGTTCCAGCAAACAGAGAACTCCGATTTTAGGCGGACTGAAAGCTAATCAGAGTTCGATTGCGCGTTCACACCTCCCCAAACAAACTGGAGTTTGATCAAACTGGGCACACAGACAAACACGCACATTTTCGTGACATCATGCTGTGGGAATGCTAGCCTTTAGCGTTGACCACGAAACCTGAGGCAATGGGAAAATAGATGAAGCTAAATACATGGGAATTGTCCAGTCAAAGTCCAGATCGACCTGGAAATATGTGGACTTGACTTGAAAACTGATACTCTGAGCTCAAGCTATTTCACATGTTGAAATAAAACCAGTCAGCCACTGGATGTACGAAGCTGGTAGATTTATACCATAAGACTTAATTGTAGGCGCAGTAAAAACTCCCTGCACTTGTAAGATTTGACAACTTGTCTTGGTCTATCACATAAAATCTCAATAAAACACACCAAAGTTTGTGGTGGTAATGCAATAAAATATGACAAATGTTAAGGATTAAAAACACTTCCTTTCACCGTATTTCAGTTTTACCTTCCTGCAACATTAACTGAGACGGGATTGGCTTGGGAAACAGGTAATAACAATCTTAAGATATAAAAACGGATGATGCATACCTGCTGTAGAAATCATCCCTGTAGTATTCGTAATCAAACTCGTAACCGCTACAAGAGAAACAGAAGAGACAAAGAGAAAAACTCTCTTACTCTCTGTAAGGTCAGCTGCTCTGTTTTCATTTGCTGTAAGCCACAATTATCGCACTGAGAGAAAAAAACACTGCGTAACACACATTCTCTCCGATAAAATGCATCTTCACAGCCTTAAATATTCAGCTGTATACTGAGAAATGTTCACATGTCAAGGTGATTTACATCACAGGTAGAAATGGTTTCCTTGTTGCTTACTGGAGATGAAAGCTAGCTTCAGGCCATGCACTTTGTGAGACTTTTATAAAGAATGTTTTTTGCATATTTGTTAAAATTATCACCACATCCTGGCAGTAGAATATGAGACAGATTATTGGTTAAAAAGAAATAAAAAAAAAACAAAACTTCTCCGCCTTCTCCCAAGTGTTAAGTAGAGAAATACACAGCTCAGTCAGAAACAACCAATCAGAGCCAAGAGGAGGGTCTTAGTGCTGTCAATCAACCTTGTGTACATGCTGCTCATGACCTCCCCCTTACTCTCCGCTATACTACTGCTGAATGCTCAAGGGTAATTAGCATTTTCACCGATGACGGCGTATAAACTAGCACATTGACCAGCACATACAGGACACATGCATGATTGACAGCGATAAGACCTTCCTCCAGGTACTGTAGATGACAAAAGAAGCACAGGGAGGAGGAGGTAGTAAACTTGATTTACTTCCTTTCTTTCCTTCCTTCCTTTGGCAAAAGACTTTAGCATTAGACTCACACTTTGCTTTCTCCCTTTCTACCTTCCTCCCCATTTTTTTTTTTTTTTTACAGATTATCTGTCTTTTAACATGGTGACAGTTTGAACAAACATGTAAAAAATAAATTGTTTATAAAAGTTACAAACTGCAGCTTTAACATCAACATAAAGTAGGTTCAGTGAAGCTATTCTGAACCTGATCTTTTTGAATAGCCGGATCTTGGCATGCACGCTTTTATTTTCCATACAATGGAAATGTTTATATTCTCTGGGAAAATCTTTCAATCCTTTACTTCTTATGTCAGAAGGAAACTAAACTACATGAGAAATAATGTTTGACTCACATTCACCAGAGTAATTGTTGCCAATTACTCCAGAAATTGCTTTTTTTTCTTTTAATTAAATTTTAGTTAAAGGTTTAATCGATTTCTTTGTTTGTTTTTGCTGTTTGTGTATTTTCTGACATTTTTGAAATGTCAGAAAAACATTTTGACAATTGGTTTTTTCCTCTTTTTGGATTGAGATAGCTTTTTAATGTCATTTTGTTTTATTATACCTGTTGTACCATGGAACAGTGTTTTTCTGTTAAAAAAAAACTCCAGAAGGAGAGAAAATAAATGACTTTAGGACATAAAAAAATGTGGATGATGCCTGAAATGAAAAAAAGAATGAAAATAAAACAGTCCAGTTTGTCCTGCGGGAATTTAACTTATAATTTATGGTGTTTCATTTAGGAGAAATCTCTCTCACTTGTGGGCTATAATTACCATTTCTCATCCTTCTCGCAGCAACAAAATGCAAATGAGGATCCATGGTAACACTACACAAGCTGATAAATTACTTAAATCAGACATGTAATGAAACAAACTAACAACAAAAGGCAGGAGTTAATTTGTTGGATTGTTAACTTTAGGAAAAGTATCAGAAAACGTGAGCGTTCCTTTGAATACGAAACAAATCTGGACCGTTGTCACGTTAGACTCCAGTAAACATGCTGTCAGGGTTCTTGCACGAAATGAAATGCGCACTGGGCAGAAAATCGGGGTCATGTTTAATGAAGCTCACACAACATTAATTCCTCTGAGCTTTCACTGCTTCTGCTGTATAAACGGAAGTCAGGCCTCAGAAATGCAAAAATCATGCCGTTAATTGGAAATGCAAGGTTCAAACGAGGGGAAGGAGGGAAGCATAATAAGGAATTCTCATATTTTAAAGATTACAGCAGATTTACATCAGCAGCAGCAGCTGGATGCAAAAGCAGGTTAATATTCATGACGGTGGTGAATGAACTCGCTGAATGTTCAAAGGAGGACGAGTCGTACCTGTAAACAGCTGAGAGCGGCCGCTTGGAGCCGCCTTTGGGCCTGTAAGGCTTGGGCTCGCCCGCCATGTTTATGTCTGTAAGAACAAAAAGAGAAAAAACTCGTTAGTCAAGGTACATCAAAGGAAAATTCACAGATAATACTCCACACAGCAAAAATAAGATGTTACCCTTCAATCTGGGTTGTCTAATTATCTGCAAAATGTCTCCGCAATATGGAAGGGTCTAAAATTTTCCCACATTTCTGCAAAACCTGCTTCCAGAAACAGTATTTTTATCAGGCAGCTCCATTCATTTTCTGATAAATACTTCCTGATTGTAAGGCCACTTATTTCTAACATGAATCTGAATCATCCGAGCTTCAAAATACACCTGATTCAGTTTATTGACCTCACATTTCTAAGAAAAAAAAAAGAGAAATAGTGAAAAGTCCTTGGTGGCGTCAACCTGAGCTTTGGACCATTTGAAGCATGTCTTATCCTTCTTTCTCCAGCCTATTTCCTGTCAACTTACTGTTCAAAATGCAATAAAATCTCAAAGAAAAAAAAAGTACCAGAATCAGTATCAAGTCTCAAAATATCAGTTTCACACAAAGAAACATTATTTTTGCACCAGATATGGCAATTTTCAAGCTAATCTTTCTTAAAAAGTAAGAAAAAATAATGAACAATGATCACGCTCCAATGTAATTTAGATTTACTTCACTTATTTTGGAGGACGCCAAATTTAATTTCCATACAGCCAATAATATCTGAAGCAATTAAATATCTGCAGCAACAAAAATTATGAGCGTATGATAAAGATGATAAAGGATTAAAATGAGAGGAGATAAAAGGAACAAAAAAATGCAATAATCTCAGAGTTTAATTCCTTTTTAATAAAATTGTAGAGATGCTGTTCCTTCCCCCACCTGTATTGTATTAGGATTTAGTTTACAAAAAGTGATTGAAAATATATGATTCTGTTTTCTCTTTCTAGATGTAAAATGTTTCAGATTAAATACATTTATTTTAAGTCAACCTCATAGCAACACATGCAGTCTTAGCATCGGTATTTAAAGTTGTATTAAGTGAGCGAAAGTTTTATGCACAGGATGTAATATAGGCAGTGCAAATATTCTCTTTTAAATGTTAAAATGATGCAATAAAAGCTGTGAAAAATGAAAGACTTGAAGGAAAAAGTGAGAAAACTCTTTCCTTGTAAATTGACTAAAGGCAGTGCAAGAATCCCATCATATTCTTCGTTTTATGTTCTCTCTGGGACCACACTTACAGAAGCACTCGAGAGGCTGCTTCATAACTGATTTAAGGTAATGACTTAACAGAAATATTGTCATGAACATTGCAAAGAAACTTAAACCTTGTTGTAAAGTTATTTTAAATAAGAGCTCAGAATAAATCCCTTATAGACCTTCGAGACGGTCTCTGACACTTTTACCCTTCCAGCTGTACATATTTGCTTAAATATTTCACGCCTCTGCTTTTCCGATGCCAAATAAAAGGAGGCGCCCAAATCCCTCAGAGTGGGATGGCACTGGGGTAGAAATAAGCTGCTGGCGAACTCCTTCTACCAGAAGAAAGAAGATTAAATCCCTGTGTTTTTGTACGCTCACTACTTAAGAGTGGAACGACCGGATGAGCGTGGTTTTGTGTCAGCATGCTTGATAGAGTTTGACCTCAGTGCCGACTTACAAGATAATTACAGTTTTGCTCATTAACCTGGAGGTTTACCGACATCGGAGGCGAACCTTCAATTAGCGCCAGGCAGCCAGCATGGCAATTATATCATCCGAACCCCAAAAGCAATTAAAAACAATCCCAGACACAACAAGTTTGATGTAAACAACATGTGGCTCATATCCCTCCTGTTCTGTGTTGGGACTTTGGGTAATACGGCTTCAACATTCGCTGAGTGAAGCTGTCAGGAAAACACCGAGTTCAGAGCAGAAAGGCAGAGATTTCCTGGGTCATCTAGTTTCTAACACTCGAATATAGTCACAAGATAAGAATCAAAACCACAACTACAGGCAGATTCTTTCCTGAGCATCTGGGATCAACATTAGACATAAGATGAAGAGTAAAATCTCTGCTTCCCCTCTTAAAAATGAGGCTGCATTCACACAAACCCTGTTTGATTCTCTTTAATTGAACGTTAGTTGGTTTAACTAGAACGACTGGTTCATTTGGGAAGCATGAATGTGTGATCAAACTTTGAATCTGGGGTTCGGTTTGGTTGAAGTAAACACTGGGTCAGTTCGAATGGATGTGAGCACCAAGCGACCTAGAAACCCCTTCAAAAGCAGGAAGTGGACTGTAATGCAGAGCATGCTGGGTAAATGCAACCAAAACTAATGGTTGTCTTTAACTCGATAGTCTTTTTACCAAAGACAAACTCCATTTTTGTTTACATTTCATGAAGAAAAGGAAGTTGCACTTGGTGACTTCTTCAGAGGTTTTGGTGCAGCGCCCCCACAGGTGAGGCGGTGCAACAAGTTTTTCAAAGTTTCAAGTTTTTCAATCGTTTGACCCAGTGGAAAGTGAACTTTGGTCTCCAATCGATTAGGTGTGAAAACAGAAGAAGTTGAAGCCATTTATGCATCGACTCAGGATTCCTTTCTGCAAGGAGTCGCAGTGACTGACCAAAAAGTAAGTAGAAGAAGCTATTGCTTCTTTTTCAGAACCATGTAAAGGTCCATCAAGACCAAGGCAGAACAGACACTAATTTGATGGATTAATGAATTGATGGATCAAAAAATCAAATAGATGGGATTATTAATAGATTGGAAGCTGGGTCAATGAATTGATGAGCTACAGAACAGATGGATTGGACGTGTTGTGAAGAGCAATTGCAGTTTATTCTGTTGAGGTCTTTCTCAGTTTATTCTCTCTGAACACGTTGCTCCCCTGCAGCCACAAACTCTCCTCGGTGTATGTATGAGCAGTTCCCTGGGTAAGTGACCACACTGGTTGTTTTTTTCTTTACTTAGTTTCCTCCCTTTGTTCTGTTGTTCTGACTTGTTTGGCAGCTCGATGTGCAGCTGGGGGAGCCAGAGAAGGAGATGGAGCTGTCTGTGGTGCTGCATAAGTTAAAGAGGCTTCTGAAGGTTTCTGTCTGTGGTCTAAAAACAAAAAGACAGCTCCAGCTCGCAGCTATGTAAATGTGCACATGATGCAACGTGAATTTTGATGCCCCAACAACTTGCTTAGGCAGGTTTGAGCTTGATTCTCCTTTACTGTTATTCTCAAAAGGAAGGTCCCTGTCCGTCAGCAGAGACTGCAATGAGCAGAGCGTTGTTTCTTTAAGTGAGCATTGTTATGGGTAAAAAAAAGAAAAAGAAGAGTAAAACTGCAGCGGAAAAGACTGAGCCACGAAGTGCAAGTAATCACCCAGACAGGCTTGTGTTCCTCTGTCAGGAAAACAAGGATCCGTGACTCCCCGGAGGAATCTGCCCATGTGTTTTATTGGTCTCATTTGTTGCCTTACATCTCCGTCTCCCTCACCCTCCTCTTCCTTGTGCATCCTTCTGTAACCTGAGCATCACCCAATCCTTCAACGTCTCCTCCGTCTCCTTCACACTCACAAAAGACAATATCTAACCCCGATCACCCTCCCCATCGTCCCATCAGACGCTGCGTTTCTTCTCTCCATCTCTTCACACTGAGGCGGCTCATTATGAGACGTTTCAGAGCTGCGGGGCCTTTTCTGTGCGACACCTGCACAGCTGAAGAAAGCTCCTACTTCCCATCTCCTTTCATTAACAAGGGTGGAAGAACAGCATCGCAATAAAAAGAATGCGTTTCCCAATAAATCGAGGCCATAAGCCGAGATGTAAGACAATTTACTGGAAACGAAAACAGAAAAGTGAACGGAGGGAATGCAAATCTCATTCCTGGAGGGAGTGTGAGCTGTCGGACCAGAGGAAGCCACAACAAATCCCACTCTGTCTGCGCAGCTTTATCTTCCTCTCTGAAAATCTCTCTCCCTCCTTCAGACGGAACAAGGGGAACACCAGCTAATAGCCCGAGGCTCAGAGAGGAGCTAACAGGCGATGGCTCGCAGGAGTCAACAGAAGGTCAGAAGAGATGGGTGGAGGTTGTTTCAGCAACAACACTGACACTTTTTGTTGTTTAAGATGTTTTCTGAACGATTTTAAAACTTCTGAGGCTCATTTTGCAAATCCAGAAATAACACTTGGTTTATTTGTGATTCAGTTAAATATGTAATTATTTTAGTGACTGATTTTTCTGCAGACTATTCATACAACAAATCGGATAAAGAAATCGCCACATGCTGCAGGTGTTTCATTTAACCACGTTAGCCATTTCTACACAAACATAGCCAAAAAATTAAAAAGTAATTATATCAGAGAAACTAATCATTTTAAGTGGTCTCTTAATTGTTTCATAGCTGTATATATATTTTATTTAGTTTTGGCCAAATTACTGCTCCAACTCTGTTCTTTCAGAAAATAACCTTTTCTGAGTTTCCATGCTCAAGTTAACGATTGATCGATTATCATTAAACCCCCCCCCCCCAAAAAAAATTAATAGTTATAAATAGTTAAATGTGTGATTTTGATTTAGATACAAAGCACAGATGTTTCATCTTTGCCTCATTCACCTCCCAGTGAATTGTGTTAGAGATTTTAGCTCCAGGTTTCAGTCCTTAGTTACTGAATATTTAAAAAATTCAGGCCTGTAGCAACATTCAACATCTGAAACAGAAATTGTTTGTATCTCCAAGTAACCAACACAATTCTAATGAATGATTTTTCTACTCTAAATATATTCTGTTTGGTTTTTGTTTCTATTAAGAAAAGGATTAGAATCGAAATGAAAAGCTGTATTACATAATGATTAAACAAAAAAGAGAAAGCGAATAACCTTGTTAGGAATTACACCCACTGTAAGCCAGAAAGAGGTAATTTTCCTGTCAAGCTGCAGCATATTTCTGTAAGAAAAATAAAAGAAATATCCAGCCTGCTAAAAAACACCTTGGCAGCTGACTTTGTTGGTTTCCATTGCTGCAAATGACCTGTTTGTACACCAGCAGCGAAGAAACATATAGGCTATAATTGAGACAATAGCTATTCATGTGTGTGGGTGTGTGGGTGTGTGTGTGTGTGTGTGTGTGTGTGTGTGGGCCCTCATCCACAGACTGGAAATAAACAGGTGGAGAATCAGTTTTTAAAAAGAAAAAAATAATCTCTTTACCAGCTGTTTCACATGCTTTATCTTATTTAGTTTAAAAAATGTTTCTATATTATAATAGGCTTATTCTGGAGCTATTTAGGTTAATCTTCAGATAAAATGACCCAGTAAGACAAAGAGAATGTTTGCAACAAAATGGCATTTATTGTAGTGGTAATTGACCATTCGTATTTTTGCACACGAACGGCAGAAATCGTATTAAAAGATTAAGGATTTATTTCTGGACTTATTTACAAAGTGAGGCAAAGATTTAAATCAGATGAGGCATTGTGTGTTTAATGTTGCTATGCAGTAAAACTGGGCTCATTATTAGCAATTATATGCTTGGTTATAATCCTGTTTCAAGTTGCCATGTTCAAATTGCTAATTTAGTAAAAAGACAAAGAAACCACCCAGTTCTGTGCTATTTATTATATATATCTATATATATATTATATATATGCACAGACTTGAAAAGCGACAAAAAAAGGGAAATAAAAAATAATTCATGACATTTAAAGTGCTTCTTATCAAGCTGCTGCTCTCAAGTACAAGAAAATATGAGCAAAAAATCAATTTGCCATAGCCTTGGTTGTTCTATTCTTATAAAGATATTGTTCCATATTAAATATATATTAGAATGTTTTTCTTTCTGTAGTGCTAAAGATCGCTTGTTGTCTAGACCTGATTAGAAAAATGTGACTTCCATTAAATCTCTATAATAGTTTAATGTGAAGACCGGCAACCTGATGAGGGAGAGGCGACATACAACCTGTTCAGGTCACCAGCAGGTCAAAGGGTCGATCTGAATTTGCAGAACAACGTAAGACACATATTTCTAGTTTTCTAGGAGGTACTAGCAAGAACCAAGGTTGCAATCCATTACAGCTTCATAGTCAGGTGAAATAGTGGGTACATTTGAGTAGGGAAAGGCATTTATTTATTTTTTAATTAAAAGTCTTAAGTAATTATCTGCACAGTTTTAAGTTTTAAGATGCATGAAGGAGTGTCATTCATTTGTGAAAGCGATATACGAAAAGAAAAAAAACTAAGTAGTATAAATCCTAGTAGAGCAGGTAAGTAGTGGTTACTTATTAGTTTCTAGTGCAGGTTGCTACATTCTATTGGCTGAGAGGTTGCTAGGCGACGGTACTTTTTTACCAAGTGCAAGCAGAAAATGATTTGCAAACGAGCAGAGATCTGATCTGAGCAGAGACAATGGATATTAGAAAGAGCACAGAAGTTTTGAGTATAAGAATTACACGTTTTCAGAAGAAATAAATTAAGTCCTGCTTTCAAACTGGAAAGGTAAGCGCAGGTTTTTAACGTTTTGAGAACAAAAGACACAAAATCCTACGTATAAATACTTTTTTAATACCCACAATGCATAGGAATGATTTTCAATTTTGAAAACCAAAAATGTGCAAAATTGGCTCTCTCCAGCAGAGCATCCTACTATTAATGAGGTACAGAAAGTCTGTCTCCACCTGATTAAAGTGCCTCAGTACAGCCTGTGCTGCACATCAAATTTTAGACGTGCAGCACAAGTGATTGACTACAATAAGCCACCTTTGAGACGTATCAGCTAGAGCCTTCAAGGAATGAGTAATGGCTCCTTTCTTTTCCAAAAACAGAAGAAAAAATAGTCTCAAATGAACCCTGCAAGGTGACTCCATATCACGATGTTCCCTTCTTTTATGCTTCTTTTATTCCTTTATAATGTTCCCCATTTCCAAGCAAGGCCAGGAGTCATTTTGATGAGATAAACATTAAATGTAGAGGTGGAAATTAAAAAAAAAAGCAGGACGCAGAAAGGGCTGCCAATCATCTGCTAAAGAAGCACATTATTTTACACTAATTAATTGTAAAAAGTAATATTACGAAGTTGTTCCCTAGCAAAGGCATAAAGGAGCTGACAGAGATCAATGTTCAGAGGGTGATAGGTGGAGATGTAGGGAATATATCTTTGCTCCAGATTTAGCTCAGATGTCTTTGACACGAGTCTCTCGCTGAATTGTGAAGCTGGACAGGTGTGTGACGAAGGCAGGAGGCAGAGATAAAGAAATTGCTGCATCTAATAAGAACTGAGGACCGGCAGCTGGTCTGGATCTCATAAAAGCTTTCATCTTTGCTCCACTAAAGGATTTCCAAGGGCAGATTTTCACTGAATCTCACAGGGGCAATAAAACGTGTTATCAATATTCTGGAGATGTAGACAAAGGTCTTTCTGCTTCACTCAGACCTCATGATTCCTTCACTCCTAGAAACCAACCCTTACTCTTAATTTTCTCTGCTTGCAGAGCCGCAAGTTAAGAGGAAAACATGCATCAGTCCCTTCAGACAGGAGAGTAAATATAACTCGACATTTTCCTGAATCAGAATTTGAAAAATCTTACACATCGGCAGAAAATTGCTTTGTTTACCGACACCTCCCAGCAACAACAGAGGCTGGATTTACTGCTGGTCTAATTACATGGAAAAAGACAGCAGCGGAGCAGGAAGCTATCTGCATATCAAAGGTGCTGCACGTCAATACTTTGAAGATCAAACATCACCAAACAGTTGAGGAGAACGAGTTCAGGCAGAAGTCTTCAATTGTGTTCATGCTGTATTATTTTACAATACTACTGTGAAATTAGATTGAAGTCAAGAAAGGACAAAGAAAGATTCTTTTCATCATTTAAAAAGATTTTTGTTCATTTGTTAATTTGGTGTATTCATTCTGAATACACCAAATGAAGCCCAAAAACTTAAATTTCTCACAAAAAATTTAATGTTACATAAGAACAATAAATTGTTTTTAACAGATATTAACACTTGTTAGCATCAACGCAACATCGCTAACATGTAGTTAGGCTTTAGTGGTGCAGAGGTGCTAAGAACACATAGAGTACCCACAATTTTCTAACATACTTTTTCCTTCCACTCAACTTTCCAATAAAATGCTTGGATTCATCTTTCTGAACTGTTGGTTTCTTTAGCTTGTCTCAGAAGCTTTTCATGGCATAAATTCCTGGATTTTACATGATTGCAAAGGAGAAATTTCCTAAGAAGCAAAACGTTGGATTTTATTAACTGTAAGCTGTAATTATTAGAATTATAGAATAAGTAAACAATCAAAATCTATCACTTTATGAAAGGAATAAAATAAGTTATTTTTTTTATTTTATTGTAAAAAAAAAAAAACTTCAACAAGAATCAAATGTATTGAGATGCTTGAAAACAACACAAACTAATTCAAACATCATTTGCTGAACAATAAATGATGCAGCAGTATAAGTTTCAAAATATTTCCATATTTGTTGTAATAGTTCAGGGAACTATATAAGAATAATTTATGCACGATTAATTTAAGAAAATTAGCAGTTTCAAAACGTCATCTTGGGGTGTAAGGTTTAATGAGTTTCATAATTTATTTTATTACATTTTATGGACAGAGAAATTAAACAATTACTCAAAAGCAGAGATAAGACGAGCTGCACACCTCATCTGAACCTGGGAGGGAACAAAATCCATTACTGCGTTGCTAATTAATGCATTTCCGTGATTGACACTTTAGTTTCTGTGAAAAAACACGGTAAGTATAAAATTTAATTTCCAGTCCATTTATTGCAGCCAGTTCATAAAACTAGCATCGTCTCCAGCTTTCAATGTAAACTGACTACAGCTATCTTTAAGCTCCAGAGACCCAATTTACTTTTATAGACCATTTGAGAGGTTTTGATTTGATTATGCTTTTAGTAAGTGAGAAATTAATGAATTTATCACTGAACAAAAGAACGAGTTTCTTCCCTGCAAGACAAATAATGAGAAAATGTCCGTCGTATTAAGTGCTGCTAAAGCAGCATTTTCCTTTCTCTATGCAAACAAAGAAACATTAGCAGAATTTTGTCTTTATGGAGAAAGAAAGAATTGGTAAATGTTAAAACTATTAATCAGGTCTCTCTTTTCCAGACCAAATATGATGAACCAATCAGATCTTGTTGCCAATTTGACATTTTTTGCTTTTTATGTTGCGATGACCTGCAAATACTGACTTCAGTTGAACAGAAGATACAAGAATAATAAAGACAAAAATCCTTTTTTTTTTTTGTCTTCCTGCAATTTGGGTTATTGTTTACATCATGAAAAAAACAAAAAAACATTTCCCCTCTTGCAGATTTCTTATTTTTGCTTTTTTCCCCCAGATCATTTCTAAACAGAGCTACCCACAGTGAATACGAATTAACTTGGGCCTGTGTGAAAAAGTAATTTTATGAGGCAAGTGGCCTTGCTGGGCTGGACAGCGGCGCAGTTGGTGGCGCAGTTTTATTTGTATTTTATTCTCTTTCCTGTCTAATCACTAGCCTGCATGAAATATTCCTTAAAGCAGAGCTAAACTACGTCCGTTAGCTGGCATGCTAATGTAAGAGCTAAACGCTAGCTAACTATTATTGATTATTGAATCCTCAAATCATTCTATTTTTATAGTTCAGGTTTTATTCTTATCTATTCTGGTGCAGGTGTGTGAGTTAATCACAACAGCTTTTTGGACCCAATTAATCTAAGTGGTTGAAAGCTAATTTGTCCTTTTTACCAGATTCTGCTTAAATAAACCTCATTTATTAACATTTATACCGAATTGTAAATTGCAGCATTTATATTGGTTTGATTCTTTTTTTTTTTTTTAAATTGCACTGTTTAACTTTGTGGTAGTTTAATTGTTTCATAATTGCTGGATGTTATTAAGTGAGTTTGTTCATGTAAGAAGCAGTTTGTGCTTGATTTGGTTATTATATGCTAATGCTAAACTTAAATCCTTTGTCTGTTGTTCTTAATATATTAAATACATCTTTTTATTTTATTAGTAACTGCATTCATCAATAGTTATCCATAGCTCAATTAAACACTGGATTGCATTTCATCATTTATACTTTGAACCCTAAAACCTGAACTGCATTGAGTTACAGAGTTCAGCATTTTTTTTTTAAAACTTATTCTATTTGAGAAAACAAAAACCGCTTTCAGTACCCTCAGTGCCTTTCTGCAGTTGAATATGCCATATTTTGGGAGAATCGGCTCATAATCCGCAGCACCTGCAGGCACTGCCTCAACAGATAAAGGCACAGCATTAGTCTGAGATCACATCCCTCTGTGTGACCCATAAACACCAGGAGCTGTCCTATCCGACTGAACAATGAAGCACTCTGGGTTCTTAACATTTCAAGTCCATTTCATACTTGTTCCACAGCTTTTATACCTTTTTGCAAATTAAATGGTAGAATATATAAAGGCTCAAAAAGAGCTTCTTCTATGAAGATCAAGCTTTACAAACCCTGGAAAAATGGCTGGGTGGAGAAAAGAATATAAAGAAGGAGATGTGTAAAGGCAAGGATATACTAATCGAGAGATGGAAATTATATTTCAATTTCACTTTCATTTACGTTTGATAAAAAAATTTAAGGGAACCTGCTATGAAAAATTATGGACAGTACATTTTTGTACTTCCATTTGGGTCGTAACTATTTGTAAAAACATGCCAAAAACATCCAGCTGCTGTTTGGCAATCAGTTCATGTCTTTTTGGTGTCTGAAAAACGACCAGTTTCAAAAACCTCTGGAATGTAAAGTCACAAACTGCAGGCCAAGCACCGTAACCTAGCAACCCAAGCGGAGCTCTGCCCATCACCTAGCAACCCAAGTAGAGTTCTGCCCATCACCTAGCAACCCAAGCGGAGTTTTGCCCATCACCTAGCAACCCAAGCGGAGTTCTGCCCATCACCTAGCAACCCAAGCAGAGCTCTAGCACACTTGGTGATTTGGTTTTAGCACAACAGGTCACCTTTAAGACAGAAGTGGAAATTTTTTAAAGACTGGCCTGATTTAAATACAATCCGTTTTTCATGCACCATTGACTTTTTTCTTTACTAATCCAGACCTGGAAAATACTACATTTAAATATCTCAGATGTAGCAACTAAAGCATAAAACTCAAGACAGATGAATGCAGTATGGAGAGGAAGGCTAGTGGTGGGAAACAAGACATAAAAATGACATTTAGCCAAAACAAACCGAGTATGGTAGTTTTCATTGTGAGGAAGCCAACTCTTTCATCTGGACAGACAGATAGACAGACAGATATCTATTTCTCATTAATTCTCCGTCTTTCTGTGTCACTACTTGATGTCCTGGCAGCCGGTGGTCCAAAGAGCCTTGATGATGCTGTTGGTGGGAAAGACGGGGTCTCTTCGGGAGCAACATCTTGTGACAGCTCTGTCACATTATTTCATCATCGACAAGGGAGGCACATTAGGTCTTCTGTGACAGATAGATGAAATCATATTTCCAGCACAGACAGAAGTGCGCTGCCTTTGGCTTGTGCAGAACTGAAAAGAGGGAGTCAGATTTTTGGCACAGCTGGAGTTTTTTTTTTTTTTTTTCCTAGTAGCTGCAACTTGCATCTTACGTGAGAACTAAAATGTTCTGAACGGATTAAATCCTGGAATTGCTGGTGGCTTATTAAAGGGAAGTAGAGCTGCCCCCTCGAATCGCTACAGCATGGACTGTGTTGCGCCTGATTAGCATGCCTTCCCACGGACATGCACGCTGAATTTCTGGGCAAAGAAGTGTAGTCTGTAGAGACAAACAGCACAGTCTCACATGCAAACTCTGAAAACACACACACACAAAAAACTGTCCCAGAGGAAATCTTTCTGGAAATCTAGCAGCTTGCCCAGACATTTTAGACCAGCTAGTCTGTATATTTGCGTAAAATCATTTGGCCTGTGCTGCCAACCACATGCATCTGAAGTTATTAAGTAAATATTTTTTGATTAAAAAGGGGTTTTGAAAACATTTTTCCAAAATATCAGCCTGTGGTTGTGCTTGTGACAGAGCTCCAAAGTTTTCAAGCAAAGTCTAGCATCCATTCAACTTAGTTCAATCAGCCTTCTCTACATCTCTGCACAACTAGAGACTTACATTTTTGTTCATTGTTCTTTGCTAAATAGCTCAAGCTCAGTTACAGTGGATGGAAAACGTCTTGAAAGCAGGAGGTGTCAGAAAAGTCACCACAGGGTTAACTGGCTTGTGGCCAGTATGAACGTCCAAGCGTTCATAGCGACGTTGATTTTTGATCCTTTTTGACGTCGTCTCTTTCTATCACTGTGAAGCAGAATTCGCCAAGCGTTGGATTGTTCACCCACTAATGGGGAACATGATTTGGGTTTAGACTGTTGTGAGGCAGGTTAGTTTTACCCTAATAATGTGTTGTTGCAGAAGTAATCCTGCTCAGGTTTCCAGTTAGATTCAAGTCCATTCTAACATATGAATATAATTTGATCAAAACATGCCATTGCAGCTCTGGCTTTACTCCTAAACTAATAGAATCAATAAATTACTTAAATAGAACCTGTCTGACAACATGAAGTGGACTAAAAGATCTCAAAAATTGACATTGCATGCCTCGATTAAGAACAGATACAGAACAACTGCCTCCTGTCCAGCGACAACAGGGTATGCGATTATTTTTTCTGCTTAAACACCACAAAGGAATATCTCAGATTTGCCAAAGTAATCCTCATGATCCCTAAGACTTTTGGGAAAATATACTGTGGGGTGATGAGAAAAATGTGGAATGTTTTGGAAGGAAATTAAATCAGTGTTTTTTTTAAAAATAAGTACAGAAAAAAAGTGTTGGGTAAGCACTTTTATTTTCTGGAAAAGTTTTCCTCATCCAGCAAAATGGCCTCTCTCTTGTAAATATTTAAATTAAGAAGAACGTTTATGGCAATCACAGATAGTTGTACCAGAGTCAACAGCCAGACCACGAGAACAACGTCTGGGTTTGTTTATAATCATAATGTCTCTAAGAAAATGTGTTGCTTTGTGTCTCACCAGAAAACGCCTGCTGTCATTTATGGATTGCTTCAATAATTTAAGACTCACTCACTCCAAGCATTCCTTCTGCATGTTTCCACTCAGTTATTTGCTCCAGGTGAAACTTGTTTATTTCTCAGCGTCTTTATCTATTGAACAACAGTTTATAAATCAGCATTCTCCCTGCGCTCCAAGCAGATCTGCACAATAAATATATAAGTGTGAATTGCTGAAAATTGCAACAATGTTAATTATATCACATATAGATCAGTGAGGCTTTCAGCTAGTTCCATATAGCATGACTTGCTAATATAAAAATGCTGGTCAGAACAGGAGCAGAAATCACAAAATCTGTCGTGATTGCTGCCTGAACTTCAGTGTTCACCACAAAGTGATTTTAAATCCCTGGTTGGAGGTTTTTTTTTTTTGTTTCCTGCTGTTTATATAACATTTCTCCTGACATCCTCCTCCTCACTAGGGAAGTCATCATATAAATCTTCTACCTATTAATTTCACTCACCCAGGAGACTTTCATATCAATACTGCGGCCAATCTGTTCCATTTTTAATTCTTGAGAATTTTCAGCTAATTTTTCATTCCTTAAAAAAAAAAAAAAAACATATTTAACAACTTTAGAAATAGAAATGAATATAAACAACAGTCCAGATCACAACTCAAAATAAAAAGTAGTGAAAATGGTTACATATGCCCTTTAAAGTTTCATGCTGATGCATTCTCAAAGTCGCTGACTGCTTTAGGGGAATGTTCAGTTCAGGCAGATAAACAAGCCAAAAAGAAAGAAAACACTCCTCTCTCCAAGAACAGATTTTCATTCACCAGTTACAGCAACGCCGCGGCACTTTTTGATCATCTCACCCAGCTTGACATTGCTCACCCTTCAACATGCACTCCCTGCAATTATATATACATATATTCTTATATATTCTGAGTACTGGATGGGCTGAGTGTTGAACAAGCTGCATATGACGCTGAGAGTCAGTTAAGCTGTGAATTTACTAGACTATATGCAATTTGCAAAGATAAACATGAAAATAAAAGCAAACTTGTCATTTTAAATCCTAAAAAGCAGCTGGAAGCAGCTTTTTTTTTTTATCAATCTGACTCTGCACAGGTTTCCTGTGTCTCTCCCTCTTCTGCTTGAAAACACCTGAATGTTTTTGCCGTTTTTCTCTCTTAACACTTACTCCTCTGTGTATTGTTCAAATGTGTGCAGAACCAGAAAGAGGTAAAGCAGGGTCCATTTCTGCATTTTCAATTTCCTTTTGTCAAGCCAAAGCAGCGTACAGATCCCTCTTCCATGAACCACAGTTATCTTATAAACGTGGAAATTTGAAGGCATTAAAACTAAAATATCCCACATGAAAAGCTGCAAAATATAACTGGATTCATTTGGATTAAAAATAATGCACATAAGCAGACATTTATGCTCACTAACCGCCTGAATACTTTCCATCCCTCCAAAAATCATGCAGTGTATGCAGTTTTTGAATGCAACTGCAAAACAGAAGTAATTGTTAATCCCTCCATAGACTTAATCAGCACATGAAACCAACAAAAGCAAGAAGCAGGTGCAATACAGGCTGCAGCAAAAATACTTCAGTGCAGATCAATTTATTACAGCCACAGCAGCAACTCAGATTTGTCTCCTGAAGCAGTTTGCAGCTTCTAAGCAAAGCAAAGCAGCGCAGAGAAAATGTCCCCAGTGTTACGATCACCTGTCCGCTCAGGACGCGGTGCAAACTTACAGCGATGGTTGCGACGCTTCCCCTTGTACATGGTCATTATGTACCGGTCCAGCTTTGCGCTTTTCACAGACAGGCAGCAACGAGACGCGGGGAGGAGACGAGAACGCGGCGTGCAGCGAGACTTTCCGGGTCAGAAATGTGCCGTGAATCAGCCTCTCAGACAGCCAGACTGAGGAACTGAGTGAGGGCGCTTCTTCTGCGCGGATCGTACCATGATGTGACCGGGGAGAGGGGGCGGATCCGGGCTACGGGCAGAGCGTCTCCTCCGCGGACAAACCCGCAGAAACAGTAATCTGTACTGCATGTTAGGTTACAATGTCCCTGCTGTCAACTACAGGACATCGATATCTGGTACGTTCATAAAGTTCAGACAAAAGCCGAGGGTTATATCAACTGGGTAATAGAAAATACATTTTATAATGACCAAGATTTATTTTTCTCTCTCATCAAGGTTGGAATAGATAATGGGTCCACAAACTAAAAAACATAAACACTATTTCAGATCAGGTAGAATTAACAAAATAAATTTATTATTTTCTTTTATGTGGCTCATATTTATAAGTTTACATATTTGTCTATATTTGGAAGGACTGTGTTAGATTAAGATCTTGTTTACAATATTTTTGCTGGAATTTTTTGCCCATTCCCCTGTATGATATTTTTATTACTTCTTATTTTTGTGTTTGTATGATGTAAAGCACATTGAACTGCCTTTTGCTGAAATGTGCTACACAAATAAATTTGATGTCACTGGAGTCAGGTTTTTAGATTGTGTTGCAGATTGGATTGAGACAGTGGAGTTTTATGATTGCACATTTTTTACAAAATTGTAACCAATTTTCCATCTTTTTTATGTTTTTTTTTGTCTGTTTGGAAGATTCGGTTGTAATGAGAGTTAAACTCCTGGCTGTTTCAAGGTTTCAGCATGATCTTCTTTCTGTTTTAGGAAGTGCACCAGTCCCTCCTGCAGCAAAACAACAATTTTAATGCCCCTACTTCACAGTTTGAAAGGGGTTGTCCATTTTCCTCTGCTTTTCCCCTCTAAATTGAGCAATTATCATTATTTCCTAAAACATTCATTTTAGTTTCAGACCAGAGGACATGTCTGTTGCATTTGCAAACTGCAAACTGGTTTTATATGTTAGTTTTGGAGTAATTGCTTCTTCCTTACTAAGTGGCTTTTCTTCAGGACTTTTTTTCCTCTGAGAATAATTACACTCTTTCCAATTCAGACAGGATTTTCTGATGGTATTTTTTTTTCTGCTGTATATTCACACATTTTACACCTACTCTTTGTTCATATCTGGGACACAAAGCCTCTTGCTGAACAGTTATTTAAACCAATTAATATCACATTTTCATGGGTCTGGACACAGGACCCAAGAATAAATAGGATTTAGGGAGTTTCGCAACTCTATGAGTTATAGTTTGGTTGAAAATCCAGAAGAATTATCCCAGATACTGACCAAATGTATGTACATTTCTGACATGTGTTCTCTACATATTATGGCATTTAGCTAAAAGAAATAATTTTGGTTATTCTGCCTAACCTAAAATGAGACGTTTTAAGTCTGATTTAACTTCAGAAAGAAATGTGTAAATGTGTATGTGTAAAACCAAAGTGACCTGAGAATAGAGCTGTGTGGAACCCCACATCAGTTTTGTTCTCTCTGGTTTATTATTAAATAGCACATGAACCAATATATTTTTTTACAGTATCCAACAACTCCATAAACCTTTCCGGTCCTTCCATCAATGTGTTGCAATCAGGTTTGTCAAAAGTTGATTACAATTAATTTAATAAATTAGATAGCCAGTTAATAGTGCCTGTATACTATAAAAACACCAGAATTGGACATAAAACAGTTTATCTTCACAGCAACTAATGATAATGTTAGTATCTATAATAAAAGCCTATTATTTTTCAGAGTAGCTCATAATACCATTTATATTGTTCAGGATGCTGCCGACATTTGAACATGGACCAGAATTTTACAACGATGCTGCTTCGATTAAACCACAATCCTTGAAATATGACTCAGCGCGAGGTTTCAACCACTGCCAGCTGGAACACCAGTCTTATTATCTCACCAATGTGCAAACAATGTCACTGGGATAAAAGTGATTTAATAATAACCTCCAGCACATCACTAAAAAAGCTCATTTTGCTTGCAGAGGAAGACTGTGTTGCCAAGGAGATGAACGTACAAAAGCAGACTGAATTTGGTTAATTTATTCCACTATATCACATTATTGCGTTGTGGACTGAATACCAACAATTGTTTTTGGTTGGAACAAGATTAGATGTGTGGTGGAGTTAGAGCAAAGCATTTGGTCGTAGTTGGGATTCGATCAATAACTCTAAAGCTGCTTTGGCTCTCACATCACCCCCGAATGAGAAAGTCTCCTTCTAACTTTTCTGGCTTTAAAGAAGAGAAAGAATGAAATCACACAGAACGGAGAGAGTGTGATTACAGCTCCATGCATTGGGCTACAAGTCAAAGGGATTTTTGGTAAACATTGTCTCCTTTATGCTGTGCATCTCAGCTAAAAACATTATTTTTAACAATAACTGGCATCTTTTGAACATGCTACATTCACAATCAATCAATAGTGGAATAAAAGTGCTTTTATGAGTAAAGTGGGGACATCTGCTGTCCATTATAGATTAATGCATCCTGTAAATTTACATAATTTTCATGGGGATCAATAAAGGGTTTATTTATACAGCTCTGGAAAAAATTGAGAGATGATTTAAAATCTCTGATTTTACTTTTTATGGTTATATGTTTAAGCAAAATGAACATTGTTCTTTTATTCTGTGAACTACTGACAACATGTTTCCGAAATTTCAGGCAAAAATCTAGTATTGATTACAACAAAGAAGACTCCAACAGCCTCTATAATCAGCTTTAAAACTATGTATAAATAAGTAAAAACTAAATCTTCAGCTTGTTTTTGATGAGGGACTATGCTACTGCATGAAGCAGATTTTTTATAAGATTTATTTTTTCTAAATACATTTATACCAGGTGTGGAATGTGCTTAATATGAAGAGTTAGAATTTTCCCACATAAATGCATTAACTACTCCCCATAAAGCTAATTTCATAACAGCTGAGAACGATATTGAGTTATGACTGATGTAGATAAGCACACACGGGGCTTTAATATAATTTCTGAAACAATAAGCCATCTTTGAACTCCTGCAGCACATCATTAACCGACTCCACCACAAATATCTACACAAAATACACACAAACTTCAGGCTGCTCTGAATCTCAATTGCTTTGCATTCTCAAGCAGCACAACCAGCATTAAAGTGCCTTTTTAGAGAAAAAAAGAGCCTCATTTATGCAGGAGATAAAGGGAAACAGACGATGCCCAGGGGGAAGATTTCCTCCATGATAGATACAAGTTGCTCAAGCCATCGGATCACGTCAGCCTGCGACTTGCAGATCTTTTTAGCTCATTTGACAGCCGCTGCTTTTGGCTCTAAGTAATTACAAACATATCAACTGCTGAAGCCGATAGCAAACTGTCAGTGTTTGTTCACATCACGCTTACAGAGGCCAGGCGACTCATCAGCCAAGCTTCAAGTCCATCTGTGTCATAAATGTCCTGGTGCTCCCTGCAAACAGGGAAATTTGGCTCCATTTTGATGGACTTGGATGGGCCTCTGGTTCAGTTGCACGAGATATTTTATGCTGGAGTTGATGCAGCAAAAATCTGCAGAGCTACAAGGACAAAGAAAGGCTTATGCAACACAAGAGCTACTAATAGGATTCCTGTCTGAGCTGAAGCTACAAGAAATATCGCCCCAAGGTTTTAATGGGAGGATTACTCCGGCTCAGATGTTAACTGCAACCAAAACCTGTACAATAGCACACCCTAGTGGTCAAAACAAAGCATGACAGTGAAAGTATCTTTAAAAAAACCCAGTTCCTGCAGATCTTGATGACATAATTGTGTAAAAATCTATCTTGTCTTTTGTTTTTAATTTTTGTTATGGTTTAGTACATAGCATGTTACATATTTCCATGTTTTAAAATAATAATAAAAAATAATACAAATAATAAAAAAATGCATAAACATCCAGTAATGTATAAAATCTGACCAACTGTGCTTTTCCATTAAGTCTTTCTGACTGTAAAAAATATTTTTCTCTGATTTCTGGATCAAACATGGATTTTCTGACACTGGAATAAAATCGCAGACCTTCACTAACATCTATGCACAGTTTACTTTCTTTAACTTTAACACAGTTTCATAAAACATAGGCCATTGGTTCTGGGTTTAGAACCGATTCCAACCCGACACATGTCGTCACTCTTCAGAGTGACGTCAAAATTTTAGCTAACATCATACTGACTTCATTTCATGAAAACCTACTAAATTTAGTCAATGTTAGACAACATGCTATTAACAGCATTTAATCTAAAATTAGCTTTCAGCTAACATTTTATACATTGCTATTTAAACAATTTAATGTCATGAAACACAGTAGTGACCCATAACCATTAGCAAAATCTATATTCTTTAGCTAATTTCAGGTTGTGACCTGGTCTGCACTAGGTGACCATAAATAATTTTTCTTACTGTTTATATTCTTCAGTATATCAGAAAGTTTAGCTTCAATGTTTCTGCTTATTACATTTCTGTGTGGATTATATTACTATAGGTCACTATGCTAGTGCTAGCCTAGCTGCTATCATCATTATTTTATCTTGCTTTAGCTTTTTATGTAATTTTAGTTTTAACATGGATGTTTTAATACTGCATGGAGTATGTAGATCAAGATGCTAGTCTTGACCCACAACTAGCGTTAGCTTATTAGCACACGTTAGCTCATAAACTGTTATGACTTTACAGATTTGTAGTTTATCTCCAAATTTCTTGCATTTCTGCATGTTTTTTGCTGTTGACTTCAAATGCTTCTGTAATTTTCACTAAAAACATTCAGCTTACAACATTCACACTGTCTCTTCCCAGGAAATGCAAATTTTTCTAGCTGCAATTGGTTTTCACACAAGCATTAACGCCTGCCAAATCTAATTCAGCTCTGGCGCTATCGGTTTCGTGGTCGTTGATCCACTCAGCAGAGATAATAGAAGCTGCACAGGGTGGCCGGGGTTAGATCAATCCAATACGCATACAGTAATGTTTCCAGGACGTAATGGAGCTAGAAAACACAGAAGTGTTGCCTGCTGAATGATTTTAACCAAACGGCCGTGAAAAGAAAGAGCGAGGCTGATGGATCTCACTTCATTTCTCACTCTGACTTCCTGCATCTGAGATTAACGAGGCTGTGAATTCTTTGGCAGAGCTTGAAGAGTCATTTAAACAGTGAACAATGTGAACTTATTAAAGGGCATTTTAGTCACTAATGAACACAATAATGTTAATTCTTTGGGACTACAGCAGGAAGCACGAGTACCCAGGGAAAACACCAACTTAACAGTGGTCTGTCTGTGACATAACAGTGCAAAGTCCAAAAGATTTGAGTTCTGTGAGAAAAACAAATAAATCATATGCATACTGTAGAGTATTTTGGTCAATTTCTATATATATATTTGCACCATGGAGCAAAATCAACAAGTTAGGCCACAAATTTTTCCAGTTAAAAATAAAAACTATTTTATTGTGAATTTTTTTCTTTCTACCTCCTCAGCAACAAAACATATATTTTAATTAAAAATGCCTGAAAAGGGTCTCAAAGTTGTACATGTTGGTGAAGATTTTAGTTCATTCCCTGCAGCAAAAATGAGCAATGTTTGAAAACTCTAAACTGCATTTAACTCGTTTTAGTTAAATTTTTGGCTTGACTTATGACACTAAAATGAAACAAAACAAAACAAACAAACAAAGCAAACAAAAAGATGCAGCTAACAAAAGAAAATATATAATATATATATAGATATAAGTCATCTATATCGATATATAAAGTGATGGATAGCTGGGAGGTGCGGTGCAGGACATGCAGAAGGTCAGCAGGAAGACAGCAGTGAGGTGTGCGGTGGGAGGGTCACATGGTTTCATGGATTCATGGAGTCATGGAGTCATGGGTGTGAATACATCTGCAGCAGCCATGGGCCCCATTTTGTTTGCAGTGGTGATGCACGGGTTGACAGATGAAGTGATGCAGGATTCCTCATGGACAATGAAGTTCACAAATGATCCTGAGATCTGCAGTGAGAGTCAAAGAGAGAGAAGCTCATCAATTTCATCTGGATTTTGTTAGAATATGGGATGTAAAATAATTTTTCTATAAAAGAACAAGTTAGAAGTAGAAATTTATTTTCCCAGCTGTACAGTATATTATCAGCAGTTCTAGTTTATACATAAAGTTAACATAAAAGAGTAGTATTATACTAGCAGGAAGAGAGTCGGAAGGTAGTATTAGCAGTAGCATCATCTGTGTTTGTTCATTATTAAAGTATTAAAATGAGAAAACCTAAATAGAAGATTTAAATTTTATTTTTATGTGTTTGATTTTCTTACAGTAGCAAAATACTATTAAAAGTTTATCCTTTTAAATAACTTATCTCTGATTTAACTAGGGTTATTATTGTTTCTTTTTCCAAAACAGCACTTTATTTATTTTTTCAATGTAGGAGAATAAAGTAGCAAAAAATAAACATATTTTTATGAAATATGCCAATTTTAGTTAATTCAACATAACTGAAGCAGTTATATCTAACCTTTATCTTTATTTATTTTCCATTCTACATTATTTTGGTACTTTATAGTCATGCAAATGCACTATTTTTGGAAATATTCATACAATATATTACATATAATAATGATTACAGTATTACCTCAAAACTTTGAGTTCCTATTTTACATTCAAAAGTGATATTAACCAAGCAAAGTAGTAAAGGAGGAAAAGATGAAGGAAAAAAGGACTTGAGAAATGTAGGAAGGTAGGAAGAAAAAACAAATGCAAAGAAAGACAAAGGAAGTATAAGTAGAAAAAGAACAGGAAAAAGAAAAGTGGGACATATGTAAGGAAGGAAGAAAATCCACAAAAAGTATGAAAAATGTAAAGAAAAAAAAAGGACACAAGGAAGATTTGAGTGGAAACCAGAAAATAGTAAAATCAAATTCCAGGCTTTTGCAAACTGCCTTTTGCTTTCAGGCATTTTTAATTAAAATAAACTGCTTTTGCAAACTCAGAATAACAGAAAAAAAACCAAATATAGGATTTTCAATGAATAAAACAACAATCTCTGCAGGGCTGTAATAACTAACTACCACCACGGGGTGGCAGTATGTGACCACACAGTCAAGGCCAGCCTTCCCAAACAAAACGCTGCTGCCTCAATGAGACTCATGTAGCTCACATCCAACTGCGGCTGTCTTGACCCATCATTTCAACACAAATTAATACCTGATGAATTTGCCTTTTTTTATGATAACAGGCGCTCGTCTTGGCCGGGCCTCAAATTTCACTTGACAGGACAGGCAGCACAAAGACAGCCCATCCTCCTCAGTTAGATGAGGCCCATAAATCCAGACAGAGCTCATTAATAGTTCTGTCACACAGGTGGGCTACTAAGCAAACGGTGACACACTTTAGGGCCTGGAACCCATGCGGTGCTTAGGTTTCGCAATAATCCACTTTAAATCACTTTGTTTTGGATTGTCAATCAATTTAAAGATTTATGATGCACAAAATACCCACTTCATAATTAGCTTTGAAACCTACTTCTTTGTTGCAGCGTAGTAAAAAAGTGTGAACGAGCTACAAGGATTGGCCAAGGTCAGGACTGCTCCTCTAACCAGCTGCTATCTGCATCCGTAAAGCTGCTGCTTGTCCGTTTCCCCTCTGAGACACAACAGCCAACATCTGTGCGCTACTCTCCCCGTCTCCCAGCGCTTATTACTAATAAGGACGTCTTTGGTTCCAGCAACTCGACTCTTATCTGAGGCAAGTCTCAGCGAGTCAGCAGACAGTTCAGTCTCTTAATCAAATCTGCAGAGATTATGCAAAATATTCTGGACACTTTTTTACAAAGAGGTCAGCACAGGTGGAAGTCATTATCCCCCCCTTCTGAGTGATGTCCCTAATTAAATCTGTACAGTCGCAGAGAGGAGGTTGATAAACCACAAGAGGCTGAGTTGAGCGTAATACTTTTAAGCTTCCAGATAAGATTTTAATAGAAATAGGAGGAGGCTGCAAAACTCCTCGGTATTTAACTAATGAAGTTCTGGTTGTTATTTATCAGGAAATAAGGGAGGAAAATTATCTCCATTACTTACAGCTCGTCTCAGTAGGTCAGATAATCATTTGTAAAGGTTTTCTCTTACCTTTGACTGACTCTAATGCACCAGGACTATTAATCATGATGTATTTGGCAACACTTGATTTGACGGGTTATGAACAAGACTGTCATGACACCGTCATAAACATGACATAACACCTGTTATTACTCATATTCATGAGTAATTCATGAATATTTAGGACTGTTATCATAAAGTGCCATTCGGTAAATCATGACACTTTTAATCAAAGTTGATATTATTCAAAATGTTTTTGACAACTTGACATTAACCAAGAAATCATATGACATAAATTTGTTGTAAAAGTATTACTGATTAAACTTTAGCTTTAATAACATAAAACTACTTTCATTTTTATTTCACTTACACATCGCTCTCTGCTGAATGAATCCAACCTTTTGAAAAACCTGTTCCCTCCCTGACCTTTGGTGGCGCTGTACCAAAAACTACTGAAGGAAACAACACGAAGAAATTGTTTATGACAACAAAATGTAATGGGGTCATATTTCAGTGGATGTAGGATTTCTTTTTTCACTTTAGGTTCATATCAGTTAGATTCACAGCTAACCAGACGAACTAGAGTTTGCCTAATGCAGGCTAAACATGGCTGATGTGAATTAAGCTCTACTTTCTGTTGGTCTATCACATGAAATCCCAATAAAATTTTAAATAAATTAAGGTTTTTGGTCATAACAGAACAAAATGTTGAGAGATTTTGCTGGATTCTGTTAAAAAGTGATAGAAACAGTTTTCCTGGTGCAGAAAAACTTGAGACATCAAACCTGGTGTGACATATGTGAAAACACTGAAACACCCTTAATCTGGATTTCCTGCAGCAGGAAGTGGATGCCCAAAGTCACCAGTCCTCATCTCTGCAGTGTAATTAGTATGAGGGAATAAGAAAAGGCTGGAAGTCAACAACCGAGAGAGCGAGAGAGCAAAGACATGGAGGGAGAGTCAGTGAAAAGTCAAACAAGCAAATTTGGGAAGTAAACACATGAAGGAGCATGATACTGCTCTGGGCGAGGTTATCGGCCGTTTTTAATTTTATTCTGTTAGCCCTGATTTGATTCTCACTGATTCTTAAGTCATGCTCTTTAAGATAAAGGCGAAGAGTCAGAGGGTCTAGGCTGTGGGCCCTGGCGTCCCCGGGAATGCTCCAGGGGCCCAGTAATTACCCCTGCATGTGTAATCACAAGTCACAAATCATCACTTACGCGCTGTACGCTCCTTGTTTCTAACGCTCGGGTTCCTCCTTCACATCCTGTGCGTCAATGTCTGAATCAAGAGAAAGACACGACGAACCCCCTTCGACTTGTATGAAGTGTTAAAGGGCAGATTTTCCATGTCTCGGGTCCGCCATGAGGCTGCTCATTTAGTCGAGGCTTTGAGTAAAGGTTGCACCACAGAGGTCTTCATCATATCACCTGCCACAAACACACAACCGACTTACTGAAGTATTATCTCCCAGCATGCCCTGAGTGAAAGACACTAATCCAACGTAAAAAACTCATTACTTCCAACGCTCAGACTTGTAGATAAAGTCCCGGCGAATGCATGACTCTTTTGTTAATGTGCTCATTTCAATTACGTTATCCAGTCTTCCCCCAAATTCATGTTCGATATTGCTTTGATTGCATAGAAGTCCGGCTCAATCAGCCTGTGACTCCTTCATCCGGCTGCATCAGTAAGCCCCGGTTGTGAACCTGAACTCTCAACAGCACACCAGCATCTTTGATTATGCAGAGATGAGAATTATACAGCTCTGAGATCCCTCTGCTGCTCAACGCCTCTCCGAGCTCGTCGTCTTCCTCTCCTTTGCTTCTACAGATAGATGTAATATTAATGAACGCTTGCAGGATGCTTGTTAGTCTCAATGTTAATCCTGTTTCAGGCCATCTACACCACCCAGCTCAGAGTGGGCCCCCACAGGCCTATTTAGCAACTGCTATCAACTAGAAAAATACCTCAGTCGGTTAAAGGAAAGATGAATTTCCCTGGAATCTGAGGTGGCGAGCTGGTCAGCTGGAAGATATTAGGACACGAATGAAAAGTGATGCATCATGAAAGGACCTAGCTGTGAACTTCATACAACCACTTTATCACCCTCACTTGTGCTTCAACAAATTTTTAATTTCAAAGACAGCCAGAGTAAAAGAAATGCTACCCAAACCAACCTGTTCCTTTTGAGAAAAAGTAATCACTCCTCTCGTTAAATCCTGATGTGACTGAGTTTAGTTTCATGCTTTACTATCAGAGCTGTAAAATCACTCCATTGAATCTTGCCTAAAATATCTCAAAAAGCAAAATATCATGTCTGGAGATGAAGAAATTCAGGAACAGATGAGAAAGTCATTGACACGAGGCACTTAATCAAATCATAACCCCTGCATGTTATTGTTTAAATAAGGACATTTCGTGCATGCGGACGACATTGAAGGGCAAAAAGACTTTACTTTCACATGCCATCAATATCCAAATCTTGCTGTGAGCGAACAACCAGACGGAGGTGGTGTCTGTCCACTTCTAAACAAATTCTGGTTTGAATGCAGACCAGCCTTGATTCAAACCAGCTACAGGAAATATGCGTCTTTTCATGAGCCACTGTTACTGGACATTATGGTAAAAATGAGCTCTTCAGTGTTGCTAACATTATTGCTGCATGTATGGATTAATCTCAAATTGTACCTGATTCTGTTTCATTTAGTTTTGCTTGTTGGTCAGGACACAGAGATCTCATCTCTTCTTCCTCAGCATGCAGCATTCGTTGCTGATGCCATTCCAAAGTTAAAACATCACAACAACTTTCCTTGATCGAGCTGCTCTTGACTTTCAGTTATTGTTTTTAAGAACTTTGTTATAGCAACATTTAATTCCCCTTCAGGATCAATAAAGTGTTGTTGTTTTGATTTTGAATAAAAGCACAAATGTGCACAACAAAAATTCAGCAAGCAATGGGAGCGATAATCAACTGCTTAGCTTTATGTCTGCTTGCAAAAAGGCAAAATGTGAAAGAAACCAAACAAAAAACAGTCTTTTGGTTAAGCAGATTGAAGGCTTTCCAAATGTGAATACACCCTTAATTCTGATAAAACAGATTCATACATAGTTGTTAGTTAAGTTATACTTGAAATATTCTAAGTTTATCTCCCTTACATGTTTTAGTTGAATCTGCACACAGAAAATGCAGCTGAAACAAACTCCAGACCACCAGAGCCTGTAGAGCCCAGAGAGTCGACTCTGATTCACAGCTCAGTGTTTCTCTACTGTTGAAACCTCGGTTTCTAATCAGAGAATTAGCCGCAGTGTCTGATGCCAAAATCCACACGGTAATCCATCTCACTTCCAGTCCACAAAGTGGCTCTGGCCCCAGCTAAGCATTTTGCCAGTATGAAAAAGACAAAAAAGCATCTTGCAGGCGAGGTAAATAGCAAGCTTGATCGTCATAGCAGAAAAAGAAGCTTTGGTTTGGCATGACCATGAGCCTGTGTGCAACTCAATACCTGGTGTTATATCTGGAGGCTTTTGTTAAGGACCGGGTCAGGCTAACTGTGCATTCAACGTCCGGGCCTCTCCTTCAGAGCGTGATTAATGAGGAAGCAGACAGACAACCGGGGTGCATTCTAATCACCCACAAGGACACAGAAAGATAGCAAGAGGGACTAAGAGCGGAAGGAGAAGAAATAGATTACATATTGATATAGCAATTTGTGGGGAATAGTTCTTTTCTTTAATCGAATGAGGCACAAAGCTGAATTCTCGCATGGCTTCCTGCACACACATGCTCAGATGCATTAAATATTCCTACGGCCTTGGAGGCAAAGGAAGGGACATGAAAGATACCGAGACTTCCTCGTGGGGTTAGCTTTGGCACGGCTCAGTCCAGCAGATCAGGAGGAATTGGCCCATCTCGCTGCAACGCCCACAGGGACTCTCACTCACGGCTGTTCATGCTTCAAAAAACTGGCACTCAAAGTTAAGTTAGTGAAGTGTGCAGCCATTGTAGACACCCTTTGAATTATCCGCACAAATATCAAAGCAGGGAGCGAGCCTGTGAATGCTGTTGGTGAAAATGGAAAGACTTACAACAGCCAGGTGGAGAAGACGAAGGAGGATTGGGCTGGATCGACATTAAAGAAGAAATCCCCCCGGGCTGTGGCGCTCACGCAATGTTAAGCCTGTGATATTTATTCACTGAGTCACACGAGTTTTATACAGAGGTACTGCATTTTTCTTTGCTGCCTCAACTGCCTAATATTTGTCTAGGTAAGTAGCCGTTTCTTTTAAACTGTCTTTTCATCTTGCAGTCATTTTACAAGTGAATTTGGTGTCATACTGAAGGAGATGGGGCCAAATCAATATCTTTTTCACAAGGCAAATCAGACACATGCAAGCCTGTTGAATGTTAACGGTGGAGTTCAGCACAAAACCAGCTTTGTTCTGAGTCCTATGGCTGAAGGTCTGAAAACAAAGCAACATCCAGGCTGATTTTCACACTGTTGGTTTCACAGAGCATTAAACAAAGACGACAAACTGAAAAACAAAAACTGCATGAAGTCACACGTAGCTGCAAAAACTTCTATTTTGTGAGTCTCTTGCTATGTTGTGGACCAAGTTTTCTTTAAACCTCAATGTCTGCAAGGATGCAAACCCAACTCGACATTTTATTTTATAACTTTTAATGAGGAAAGATACGGCGGTGATGGAAAGCAGCCGTTAATCATAACGACTGGCAGCCCTCGGTGTAACCGTTAACATTTTGAACGAGAAGATTAACATTCATATACTTTTTAAGTAAGTGTGATTGGAAAAATACCAAATATCGCAATATGGAGAAGGTGCGTCTAACCATTGGTAACCATGGAGACGATGCCACGCCAACACGTAGGCCTAGCATGTACGGAAAAAAACTGGTTAGCATCTCGTCTTTTGTACGTTTTTAAGGCTGCTCCGGTTTAAGGAGAAACAGTGTTAATGATATAATCATATGAATCAAGTGTTGTGAATTCAGGTAAAGTCAATAATTTAATCAACACGTCAGGAGGAGGAGGTACGGGTCGGTTTCTAAGCTAGCTGTTTCCAACTTTTGTAAACACCGCCGTCTCTGAACCAGGTGTGTTACCTTCACAGACAAATTAGCTCGACTGGAACAAGTAAAAGCCACGAATAAACTGTAGAAAACAACTTTGGAAAACAATTTCAGTTGCTCTGTTCAATACTCCCGTCCCTCACTGCCGACTTCCATCATGGAGCCTCCAATGATTAAGTGACGTAGTTGCAAAGGGGCAATAGAAAGTGTCACCTATTTACAGAAAGCTACTTCCTGGAGCTCCCACCTCCCCCCCTCAACTCCTCCAAACTAGCAGGAGCAATTACTAAACACCTGAAACTGAGCATCTGCTCTGCTTATCATGCAAACTAATTCTCAGTCTAACTTCTATTATGCACCGATGTGGGAGTATCAGAAAGGGGTTTCTGAGAGAGATAAGGCCAATTTCAAGATTTAGCTGCCTTTCTTTTATTTATGCAGCATTTTTATATCAATTGACAGTAACATAACCTGGCTGATTGTGGTATAAAATTACATGATGTGAATAGAAAATAAATGACAAGCACATTTAAAGAAAATAAAAGTCAAATGATATATTTATATATTTACTTTAGCAGCTTAAAATCAATCCTTTGAGAAAAAACCTTGATCTAACGTTTTACAACTCTTTTATTTAATACTCAAATTAATTAACAAAGCAAGATTTTTCAAAAAAAACTTTGAAAAGTCATTATGTTTGTTATGCCGGGTTTTGTAATTCTTTGTGCAAGGGTTTGCTTTAAAAGCTTGTTCTTGGAAAATAATGAGTTGGTAAGTGTGACTATATACGCCATTCAGTTGCACACTCCTTGAATTTTTTGCCACTTCCTCTCTGCTCATTCCTCTGCTGCTTACTCGTATAGTTTACTCTCAGAATCCTGCTTGCTATGCATCCTGTTGGCCCAAAATGACGATTGATTGCAGTGCCACTGCGTTTGTAATCCGCTTAGGATGGATTTTGCATCTAAATCACTTTATTATTTATGTGCCCAACTCTTGCCAATGCCATTTGGAGGCAGGATGATTGGTGATCCATCACACATTATCCTTCACTGTGGTCATTAATATTGTAATAGGATGGACCTTCACCATGAAACTTCCAGGTGAAGGGAATGCAGATCTCTTTAGGGAGGGTCAAACTACTCAAAATAAGTCCACATCAGACAGCTTATCATGCGTTGCTACTATAAAAGACAGGCTCTCTGGAGATGTTGTTAGAGTCCGAATCTTTCCGGTTTGCACAGTTCCTTTCACCTTTACACAAGGCCTCTCTCAGAAAAAATGTAGGATGCTATTCTTTCATTGTCCTTTTCCATCAGGACTTCAATCACATCCTGCCAATCACTCATCGGCCGGCTCAGGGCTGATACACAAAAAGCCACAACAAGACACGGCTGAAATAACCACCTTCAGAAATGGGAAAAACAAGACTGAAGCCATAAATACCATAAATAAGACCAGAAGCTCCAGCAATATTTGCTGAGAGCGCATGAAGCGGTGTGTCTTAACATCAATTAATGCAGAAAAGGTCTAAAAATGTTGAAAAACGGATTTTAATTCAGGTTGACTGATAATTTGACATTAAATAAGGTTTCTATTTTGTTCAGATCAGCAGTTTTGCAAAAGCAAACAATAAAGGCAGAGGGTTTTTATATTGGCATTTTTTCTTTATATTTAGCTATCATTGAGCAAGACATTCTTGTAATGGTAATACTTTCTGGAGGTTGTATTATTTTGGGGGACCTTGGACCTACAGTGCTCTTTTAGGGCTTTCTCCCATTCACTTGGATTTCTCCTGAAGAATTTCTTCTGGGCCAATCAGAAAACAGGAGGAAATGTTGTGAATAATGATGTCAATTTTCTGAAATTTTTTGTAATTTTACTAAAAACAGCAGAGGAAGAGAACAAAGACATTCAGTCCATGTTAGTGACGCTTTCAAATATTGAACGTTAACAGCCATCTTGTTCGGATCGCTTCATCCATCCATCCATTTTCCGTCACCCTTCTCCCTAACGGGGTCGGGAGTTGCTGGTGCCTATCCCCAGCTGCGTTCCGGGCGAGAGGCGGGGTACACCCTGGACAGGTTGCCAGTCTGTCGCAGGGCAACACAGAGAGACAAACAGGACAAACAACCACGCACACACACACTCACACCTAGGGAGAATTCGGAAAGCCCAATTAACCTGACAGTCATGTTTTTGGACTGTGGGAGGAAGCCGGAGAACCCGGAGAGAACCCACGCATGCACAGGGAGAACATGCAAACTCCGTGCAGAAAGACCCCGGGCCGGGAATCGAACCCAGGACCTTCTTGCTGCAAGGCAACAGCGCTACCCACTGCGCCACTGTGCAGCCCCGGATCGCTTCATATTGGAGGCAAATTCTGGTAAACCTCAAAGCATCCAACTAACACATCACATATATCTTTGGACAAAAAGTATCAAATGGATAAATGTTTAAATCTAAAATTAGTCCAGTAATTAGTAATTGCCTCTAGATGAAGCAAAGAGTAGAATAAAGTTCCATTTTTACCCAGTATATTCCTAATGCACTCCAAAAGGAATTTATTTTAAGTTTATTTGCACATCTTTAGTAGTTTGTAAATGTGTAAGATGAATCTAGGACTATGTGTAACAAACTAAATTAAAAACAGACTTAAAAGACTCCACGTGTCTATCAAAATACTAAACCATTTTCTTATTACTAAAAAATATGTTTATCTACATCACATAGGCTTCTGTATTTTTTTGACTTTGTCATTTTGTTACATTTAGAAATTTCTTTAACTGTATATTTTAGAGAGAAAATGCATTTAAAAATATCTTACATGTCGCCTCATGCAAAGTACTTACAATCTTCACCACTGAGGAGCAAAATGCAATTCAGAACAACATTACACGTAGCATTATTTAGTAATGAAAGCTGTTTTCTGAATGCAAGCTATGACGTCATTAACTCCTTTTCATATTTGACGGAGTAATGGGCCATTGAGTTTTTCATTCAGCGCCAGCGGAAGGCGGCGCTTCCAGCTGTGTTATTGTAGAATTTTTCATCCTGTTCTTCATCCTGATGCAGACAAACACATTCAGTTTCCACGCAGTCTCATTTCCAGTGGTGGGAGCCTGTGATGACTCTACAGTCTTATGTGCCACTGAGAGACGAGGCACTTTTTAGTGGATCCAGGTTTCTGACCTCATGGAAACAATTTCTGAAGTCAAAAGCAGTGGCTTCCCTTTTCAAAAAAGTGCTTTTTTTCACCTTTTTCTAACTTCAGTGTCACTGAACTCAGTAAACATGCTCAATAATGTCTTGAAATCGAAAAATATGAGCGCTGTCCCTTCAGAAACAACAATATACGCGCTTACCTTTGAAACCGGCATGCAATCAACTTGCAAGTAATAACACTTTAATGAAATGTTTTTGTGCTGGAAGCCGCATCCTTTGCAGAGGTCCTTCCTCGACCCAAATCATTATATAGCCGATTCATTTCTCCACTGTGTTATTATTAGAAGGATCAGCTTGAGAGGATGAGGCCGAGTGTGGCTTTAATTGTCAATTAAGGATGTATCTCCCATCCCTGCCCCCGCCATCTAACTTGTAGATTGACTAATACGGCGAGGGCGCAATACCCTGGTTGGTGTGAACCAAACTCACTGGGGATAAAAGTACTTTCAATTCTATTTGCTCTCTCAAATAATAAATAATAATAAAAAAGCAGATAATAACGCACGAGGAATGCAGAACGACTTTTGCAAAGAAATCAGAAGCTTTCCTGCTGCATGTATTTTCTGTCTTTTTACTGGAAAATATTACTTTTTTACCAGCTGGTTGAGTTCTGGTGTCATTTCTAACATCAGCAAGTGAAAAGGATAGTTTTGTTTTTTTAAGTGAGTTTCTTATGACCATGACCATTATTTGTGCAAGTTTCTGTAAGGTGGATATATGGGTGGAGCTCAATAAATGACATATTTCATTAATTATTTAAAAAAAGTGAAACTTACAAATACAGTGTCATATATCTGAAGAGTTTATTCATCATGTATAATGAAAACCCGAAATTCAGTTTGTGAGCAAATTATATTCTTACGTAAAACCAGCAAAGAATCATAAATGCCTTGGCCAACACAATCAAGCAGACAATCATTGCACCCTTCCGAATGACAGGAAGTAACAAAAGGTTCCTACTAAAGAAGGTAGCTTTTCAGAGTGCAAGGAAAGTTAAGTGGATGGAAAAACTGGAAGAAAAACACCAGCAACCTGAGCTGCCATAAGTCATACTAAAATAACTGAACAGTGGACTACCAACATTCACAGCCGCCCATGAATAATGTAATATAATGTAAGATACCACCTGAACAGACAAAACGTCTTCAAAATATAAACAGGAGCAACAGCTCTTTAAAAGCTACAGTATGTAACTTTTACAAAGTATATATTTCTACATATTTGTTAAACTATTACCATGCTCTAATGATATATAATATGAGACAGATTATCTGTGAAAAGATCAAACTCTTCTGTGAACTTCCAGAAATATACTGCTCCCGGTCAGAAACAGCCAATCAGAGCCAAGAGGCGGGTCTTAGCGCTGCTAGTCAACTTCAGTACACGCTGCTAACTGTGATAGTGGCAGAGAAACAATGCAATGTTGCAGGAAACTGTTTATCTGCTGTCATTGTGGCCATGCTAACTAGTCCTGGCACACTCAGGAAGAAGCTGTATCGTACAAGAGGATGATTGGTAACGCTAAGACCCTCCTTCTGGCTCTGATTGGTTGTTTCTAGTTGTTAGTGGGGAAGGCAGACAAGCTTGATTTTTTTACATTTTATCTGTCTTATAAAAATTACGTACTCCAGCTTTAATTTTGGAGAGGGAAATCTGAACAACCAGGATGTTTTAATGCCTTCCACATGTTTCTAATTTCTTGGGATGTAATAAAAGAGAGGATAAATTACAGCCTCAAAATCCTCTGAAACAATCCACTGCAAAGTCTGTGTGCAGGAGAAAAGGAAACTCTCAATCACCACACTGCAGCGATATCCCAGGCCACTTAACATATCATGTTCTGCTCTAAATTGTTTGGTACGAGAGCTTTGACGTGCGTTGCTGTTTGGTAAATGGTAAAATCAAGTCCCCCAAGTGGGTGATTTACACTTTCAGAGGGGATTTTCTCCAAAACAGATTGACAACAAACAGACAGTTCAGTGGGTTCAGTACTTCAGAGACAATAGAGGTTCTGAACTGAAAGTCTGAGGAAAGCCTGAGGAAAGCCTGAGGCATTCGGTGTTCCCAGGGGAGGCAGTCCTGTTCCCGGCTTGGCTGAAATGTTTTCTGTTTTAAGGGGAAAGTGCAGCAATGGCTGCAGTTTTCCACTCGCTCATTAGTTTCGAATGAAAACTGAAATGCAAGAAACGACTCACCTAGAGGCTGTCCAGCAATGATCCGGGCGTTTTCTCCTGCCACGGCGGCTCGGGCGTTCCTTTCGTTTATGTACTGTACAAACGCGTAACCTTTATGCACAGAGCAACCCACTATCTTGCCGTACTTGGCGAAGATGACCTCTATGTCGGTCTTCTTAACGATGGCTGTGTTGAGGTTCCCGATGAAGACTCTGGAGTTGAGGGAACGAGGATCATTCTTATTGGTCACGTTGCTGGTCTGGGTTTTACCAGTCATTCTCCTCCAGTTGCCCTCCTGGGACACAGAGGAAGGAAGGAACGGAAGGGAAGAACTTTAGTGGCTGGACAGGCCAGCTCCAGCTTATTCTGCACCTGAGAAAAATACACCAAACATGTTTGATACTGAACAGCACAATCTTAAAATAAAATGTAAAATGGACCAAATGCTTTTAGCAGGTGTCTAGATTTGTTTTCTTAGGTGGGTTTAAAAGGGGCACAAACTGTAGTACTAAATTAGTAATTCATCAAATGCACTGATGTTTAGATTAATTGAATAGTGGGTTAAAAGCTGAATAACACAACTATTTATGCACCCAAACAAAATTAAATTAAAAATAACATTTTCACACGTGGAGATCACTGCATTTCTATTTCTGAAAATGATTTTCTGAAAGCCATTTTCTTGAGTTTCTTGTAGTTTTATGCTATAAACACACACCGACCACTGAAGTGGACACTAGTGCATCATACAATACACTATCAACTACTGGCCATCCACTTAACATGCAAGAAAATTGGTTATTGGTTAAATCCAATATGGCGGACAGATGAAAGTATCCAGTCCAGGTAGAAAAAAAAAATATATTGTTATTCTGTAGTAACTCTTACAGAGTAATACTACTGATGTAACTTATTTTTTGCAGTTGTCATTTTCTCTTTTGAAGAGTTAACTGTGCAGTAATCTGAAGCTGCTTTTTTTCTTATTATTAAACATAATAAAACCTCCAATGGAAATCAGCCATTTGGCCACAATCTTAATTTATTTTGTTAGTTGGATCTTGAATCAGGTGGGCTTTTGTGCTAAAAATGGCTTCCACAGGCTCCAGATACACTTTGCACTGGTAGTTTGTACTTCTGATGGTTTCTATCTCATTAAGCAAGTCGAACACATTGTACTGTACAAAATCTGGTAATGAGCAGGATCTTAGTGAGAAATCCACCAACGCCTCCTTCAGAAAAATTAAATGAAAATGAGATTAACAGAGGAAAAAAGTAGCATGGAAATATAAACTTTCTTCAATATACTATTTTTATTTTTTTTTAAAAATCCATTTACATCCAAACTTGGATGTAAATTTTTTTGGATGAAAAAAAACCACTTTAAATTTCATTCAGACTTCTCCAGACTCTGCTAAAGAAGAGCAGCATCATTTATTTCCAATCTCTTGTACACATCTGTCAATTGATGAGCTAAATTATACTGTAGCACTGTCTCCAAACTAACGCTACTCTAGCAATTACATATTTCATTTTTATCTGTGTGATATGGAAAAGCCTGAGACTTCATGACACATGCTGAGTGTTTTGCCGGAAACAAAATGAAGTTAGACGCACTCTTGCTGAAAGAGGGTCTTGTTAAAGATCCACTTTAGTTCCTGTAAATAATGTAAAGTGACACACGAGGTCATTGGCCAGTCAACTGTTTAACCATGCCGCAGTGTTTTTTGCATGGCTGAAATGTTATTACTGGGTGACTGAGGGCAACACAAGAAGGAGCAACAATATGTGAATGTCATGGTGGTTATCTCTGCTTTGTGAGAAGACAAGCATAGAGGCCGCCAGTTTGAAAGATTTCCTGTTTCAATGCGCATATTGTTGTGTCCTTTTATCGAGTGCAAAGTGAGGAGGCTGTAATTTGTGGTGCTATTTTATTCAGACTTTCTGTTTGTATCAACTCTGCAGCAAACACCATCCTCTGCTTTTGTTATAGCCCTCTGCGATTATTTTTACTTCACTGGCTGTTTTTTTTATTCCTTTTTAACGGCCCGAATGTTGTGTTTTTATGATAGACGAGGAGCTGCAGGATCAGAAAAACTATTCCAGTCCGTGGAAAGGATGCAACCTTACAGCTGTATCTGTTGTAGCTATTATTAAACCGATAGGTGAATGGATACAAGACACTCTTCAGTGCTTGTTTCACTTTAGCTGTAAAAATCTAGGTGTTTATGACAGCTTATGCTCCCCGAATTGTTTCCCTTTAGTGAATTAATCACTCAGAAGTGGTGTGGAGAAAACACTAAATATTCAATATTTACCTGCTCTGAGTCTCTGTCCCTGACACAGGGTGATAACAACTACTCAGCTTTGAGACTGAGAACCTAAATAATGGATCCAATCCTCAGTAAATAGGATTAGTAACCAAGGAAACACTGATGTTGGAATATCATGCTCAGACACAGACACACATTTCTCATACTTGTGTCTTTCTTCCTTTATTGCACACACTCTTAGTTTATACAACTCAGAAAGCCTAGCTAAACACTCTTCTCCTATCAGGCACATAAATTTCATTTTGATTTGCATTTTTTCCAACAGATTATTAGTTTCCTTTAACCCAGCGTGGAGAAATGTGGATTTTAAGTGTATTTTGTAGCAGGAGAGGATATAAAAGACATAATCCACACCTTTCATCCTATCAATGTTAACTAATTTTAACAAAAATAAAACAGTTGTGATTATTTGATTAGTTTCTTTGTTTCAACACTGCTTTTTGGTCATAAATCTTACACCATTGGAAACCCACTTATTCCTAATTGGTGCCACATTTGTAGAAAAAAGGACTTCCTCGGTTGCGCCCATGAAAACCTTGATAAATCCTCACTGCCAATTGATTTAATTTAATAAAGCGGAAATTATATATAAATGTGAGAAAATAATTGCCTCCTTTGTTAAAGCATGAAATAACTGATTAACCATGTTTCTTTTAGTGAGCTGAGTTTGATTTTTGCAGGCGGTGTGGTTCTGTGATGGACAGATTTCACAGGGTAAAGTGTCCGTTCTGGGTTGGAGATGATGTGCAGAAATTCCCAGATTAAGTGGAAGATAATGGAGGGATGGAGTTACATTTTTTTCAAAATCAAAATCATAAATGTATTTTATGAACTTTAACACAAAGTTAATTAAATGATTTAAAAAGGAGAACATGCTTTGCCCCAATTTCAAGACATACTGTAATACTGTAAATACTCTAGTTAGTAATAAAAAACGAAGTTAAACAACCTGGTATTATGCTGTTGAGTGGATGTTTTGATTTGTCATGATTAATGTCCACTGATCACATTGTTTTCACACATGATGGTCCAGTACATTCAGTTTGCTTTGGGACTAAAATTGCAACATTTGTTACATTTTCAGATGCTGTGGTTTGCTTTCACACCACACTGTCAAACAATCCAAATCTTTTGGAAAAAACATGTTCCCCTCCTCGCCTGTGGTGGCACTGCAGCAAAAACAATCCATCCATCTGGGCAATTATCAGATTTCGGTAGCAACTGGTTTCATTTACTCAATAAAAAACTTAAAAAAAAAGAGAGAGTATTTTTAGCTCTCTGTTTTACTTTACCTTGAGTAATTTTATCATTAAGTTTTGCTACTTTTACTTGAGTTAAATTTCTGGATTTTCTTCCCACTGAATGAAAAACACAAATGTTTTTTTTCCAAAATTTTCACCAGACACAGTCCTGCAGTTTCTGTTCAAGTTTCATAAGATTTTGTTATTGAGAGAAACTAATCTGGAAAGCAATTATTTTGTAATTTTTTTTTGTTATATCAATTATTGTCATTTGGTTTTTAAAATAACCACATTTTCACCTAACTTTATATTTTGGTCCGTCTTCTTCTGTAGTTTTAAAATAATTTTATTAGTCACTTAGTGCTTGAGAAGGCTTTTTACCTAATATTTTTTTTTTACTCTTACTTGAGTAATTTCTTGGCTACTTTTTACTTTTACTTGAGTACCAAAATGCTGAACTAGTTCTACTTCTACTTGAGTACAATATCTGGGTACTCTACCCTCTTCTGGAAAGTTATAGGATCATAAACAATTGTTTAGATTAAATCAAAATATCAGTTGAACTTTGAATTTATTCATGGTATCTAATACAGAAATCTGTTTGATCTGAAATAGAGAAGAACACACTTTTTCACAGCAATGTGACTAAAACCAAAAAAAGAGATAACAAATATAAAGCTCTAAGTCAAACACACGGTGACAATGATCTGCGGTTTTATGATCATGTGTGAAGGTTCAACACCTGACCCCTCTGACCTCTGAATGCTGCGTTTGCTGCCTCATAAATCCAACGATCGCCTTCCTCTGTGAGAGCCCAGCAAATGCCTTCAGACTAAATCCCTTTTAATGAATTTTTTTCCCGTTCTTAAATATGAAAACAGAAGCGACTCATCAGCAGATAAGAGGTTGCGACGGTTGTTTTTCTGTACAACAATATGCCTGAGTGATGATTCATGTCTATAATGTTGCTCCAGTTTGTCGTTCCTCTGTGTGGGTTGGTGTATGTGGGGGGAACCAGAGCTGCTCGCAGTCTGTCAAGTGGCCTTGATGTTTATCTGCAGCCGACGTCGAAAATTAATGTGCTTGCAGGTACACAGACGTACATGCTCCCCCTCCATCCTATGGCGGTTGCAACCAGCAGTCTGACACCAACTTCAAATTGATGTTTGCAGACAGGTCACAGCGAACATGACAAATCAGAGCAGAAGCGTTAGATTGCTTCTGTTGTCAGATAAATCAGGAGGGGGCTGGCTGGTCATGGGGCTATTTTACAGCTCCGTGCTGGTGTACTTCATGTCTGGCTCTCTGTTGTTTTCTTAGGGGAAGGACGCACATTTATTTCATCGGTGGTTCTCCATCTGACCTTGCTTTTATAAAATTATAACCTCCATCAAGCGTCTCATTCTCTGACGTAATCACATCATGATGAGAGTTGCAGGTGCATCCAAGAACCGTCTCAGAAAACTTAACATTAAAGTTAAGCTTCTACTGCCCCTTTACTACTTCATGGGGCAGTAGCATGTTTTCAAAGCACATGTGGCTATTTTATAGCACAGTCAAGTAAATGTGTTTCTTTCAGTTGTTATAAAATTGCTGTATATATTAAATAGAACTTTAAAGTAATTTGACACCTTGAAATTGAGCCTCCGTCTCTAAAAGCTCCTGCTCTTTCTGAAACTCTACTTGCAGGAAGTTACCACAACAGCGCTCGTCTTTTACCCTTTCAGCAACGTTTTTGCCAGCGTTGCACTGAGAAGTAGCTCGTATGCCGAGCTCAGCAGGTGCACAAGTTCCACCAGGTGTTTGCTAATTGCCGCTGCCTAGTCTGAAGGAGCATAGTGGTTGAAAGAAGGGATAGGGCTGCTCTGTGCAGCAGCTTCAAAGAAGAGGTCCATCATACAAATGGTGAATGGTTGTTATGAAGATTATAGGATTTCTCAGACGTGCATGAAAGACTACATGATTTAAAGCTAAAAAACTGAATTTTACATAATACTGCCCCTTTAAAGAGCAGAATAAAACAACAGCATCCCAGAAATCTTGATCTTCATTGATTTCTTTTGAAGCGACTCTCATCTTTGAAATCGGCTGCAGCTTTTGCAGCATCATAACTTGTCGATGAAGAGCACAAAACAGGCAGGTCTTTAGTTTTCCTTTCATGCCAGGATGTTCATGTACGCAAGGTTGTTTCAGTTTTTCAAAATGACAAACACAAACGTCTGACACACGTCGACTTTTAGGTAATAAGCAGTTAAAGTCAAACTTTTATACACGCTGCACAAAAAGACAAAAAGCCTTTTATTCCGTCTGACATTACATTGGAACAAATGTTTCATGTTGTCAGCTAGGTTCACCAAAATTATTTCTAAAGACATGATGATAAATACAGATTTTTTTATTTCCTCAAATTTAGAAGTGTACTCACATTCCCTGAGTATTTTTATATTGTATGACTTGGACCAAATGTTTTGTAGAAAAGCTTTTTTTCTGAAATGGAGGTGAAGGAGCTCGATCTTTTGACACATCATTTGTCACGACATGGTGACAGTTTTAGCAAATATGTACAAAAAAAGTCACATATTGCACCCTGGCCAGAAATACCTGAGAACTGAGGCGAAAGCTTCGAGGAAAGTGAGAGAAAATTCCTTCACAGCAACTTAAAAACTGATACGATTAGACAGAAAACAACTACTAAAGTTGACTCACTTTTTCTTTTATTATGGCTTGATCTTTTTAAATTATTTTTATAATTTCCTCTAGCTGCACACATAAGTGCATGTCACCGTTCTTTATTTATTCAGCATGGAGGGAGCTGACTGAATTGATTCCTGTTGCAATCTCCAGCGCTGTACATTTCTCCTCAGCCACTCTGCTCTGATTGTTGCCAAGGCAGCTTGACTGGCAAGAGGAAGCTGGAGATGCTGCTTACTGACTCAGAACACTGAAAGGTAACCTGATACACCTTTCCCATCGGTCTCGCTGCCATGTACTGCAGAGCTGAAATAATTGCCTTGTGGGTTCTGTCCATTAATATCTTGTCTGTGTGCATGTCTCTGCAGCAAAAGCAATGCGAACAGCTGTGAAAATGCTTCCCATCTATTTGTAAATCAATGTCTCTATTTGTATGATGGCCTCCAAAGCATCTCAGCTGCACAGCACGTCGTTCATTTGTGCATGTCTGTGGACCTTGACTGAAAATGACTCGTCCCTACGAAGATAACCTGCAGTCGGCACATTCTGCCTTATTTGGAGTTAGAAATTAAATCCACAATGAGAAAAAAGGAGGTACTAAATAAATTTAATGTCAAATTAGACATTTCACATATCAACCCCTATCCTGAAAAATGGCTCCCATCCATAAGACAGAGAGACATAAAACTAATTTTCTCCACATTTTCAATCACCCACTGCCTTTGGCTTTATGAGTAGAGGTGCACACTGCTGGGCTGGAATTCAATTCAAAATTTTAAAATGGCTAAGCAACATGGGTCTATAAAAAGAAGAAGGAATGCCTTGAATTTTCTCTTTAAAAGCTGTTTGAAGTTTAGTAAATGTGAGATGAATTACCCTCGATGGGACTATAATCCTACCTCAGAAATTTTGGTTATCATAAATCATCACTGAGGTTTCAGTTATGTGTTTGATAGAGAAAAGGTAAAATGTACTTCCCCTGAAACTGAACATAACATTATTTTTCCTCTTTGACTCTTGAGCTGATATCAAAATCAGATTTATTTGATTTATTTTTCAAAATATATTACATCAAATAATTTAGTCTATTATATACAGAGCCCTCCAGGGGATCTTTTTTCTTTTGCGTTCCCTCGCAATACTGGACTAATCAGTGAACGCAAAAGGAAAAAAACATTCCCATGTCCCTTGGCGAGCTCTGTAATTATATACAGAGAAGAGATGTGTGTTTTTTTTTTTAATCAACAAAAACCTGAGTCACATGGAAAGTGGTGAACCTTCCTAAAAGTTATCAGACAAACAAGATTAAAATGTATTTAATAAACGAAACATTTAAATGGACGGTACTGTGTATTTTGTTATAGCACAGTCAAGTAACTATGTTACTTTCAGTCTTTATGAAAACAATCTGCTTATCAAATATAACGTAAAAGAAATTTGACTTTGCCATTTGACGCCTCCATATTGGACTCTGTCTCTTTAAGAAGCTTCTACTCTTTCCAAGATTCTGCCTTCAGCAGATCATAATACACTGACCTAAACAAAACAATGCTTCCCATGCAGTCTATTAATTTCTGCAGATGTGTTTTTCCAACAGGCTTTTGTGTTGCAAAATCTTTTATATCCATGCACTTCTACCGCTTGTTTATTTTAATATTTTCACTGACAATTGCTAGAAATGCTAGCATAAATATGTAAAACTGTTATATAGAACAATTTCTTCTCTGCTGCAGTCAGACTGCTGTACTCCAGCTGCACATAATTCAGCTACTTCTTCCGTTTTTAAAATTAATTTATTTATTTACACACACATATATAGTATATAGTACGCCATTATTTATTTATTAGACTTCTTGATCTGGGACCTGAGTTCAAATTTGGTACCACAAGCAAGCAATTGCGAAATGCCATGACAATAAAATCATCGAATCCTTAAAAAATTCATAAAAATGCCAACAACAAACCTTTAGTCACGCAGTTGTACATCACATTGTGAGGATTTTATTACAACTTATTTCCACTGATGTGGTTCTGATCCCTCTGTGAAATGAGGGAGATTATGACTCAGTCAATCCAGATTAACTTCAAGTAACTTTTTCCTGTCAGACATCAATTGAAACTGAATTTTACTTAAAAGGAAAATGAATTGCACTCCTGCATTGGCTCCAATACCAATGCAAGGCTTTAAATACCATTTAACCAACATGTTTCAGCTTCCTAATCTGCATTTTGTCCCCTTAATATTTTAGATATAGTACAAAAAAAAATGAATAGAGATGTTTTTGGTTATAATTGGGAGTAATGTTTAGCAGAAAAATGAACAAGATCTGAATCACAAATCTGAACCAAAGATAAACCAAAACATGAAACTATTTTCTGTAAAACATTAACAGGAAATAGAATATTTTTAGTGGAGCTGGCAGTCTAAATGCAAAGTAATCAAGTGTAAGAATCATAACAGTATTTTAGTTCCCGTATTACCTTTTCTCCTTTTTCTTTTATGATTAGAACAAATGCTAGTCAAATTTATTTCCGTATGAAAAGTATATGTATATTTAGATTTATTCCCTCCAAGTGGCTTTGGATAAACATGTACAAACAGCGCAATCAAATAAACAGAGAAACAGGAAACTTGTTTGTCTTGTGTCATGGCAGCTTTCCACCAGCTGTGAGGATAAACAGCTTTCCTCCTTTCATGTGGAGCAGGTTTTGTTGGCAATGTTGGAATTAGGTGCTATATAAATGGCAATGCAGAGTCCCACAGCTTAAAAACACCACAGGAAAGAGTTTATCCATCTTTCATGTCCAAAGGGAAAAAATGTGGATCAAAGGTCTTACAATATAAAATGATAAAAAATAAATAAATCATTATGAAAATATGGCAGGGTGAAGGATCTTACCAAGTACTTTTGGTCTAATGTACAGTGTAAATATCTGTACATTTGTACACTTGAAATAAGGAAAAAAAGGACGAATAATTTTTTTTTACTTGTTTTAAGTAAATAATTCCTTAATATTGATAAAAAAAAAGTTCTATTTTGTCAATGGCAGAATATTTCACCTATGACAAGACATTTTCCCCACGTTATAAGTTAATTTTTTATCAATACTAAGGAGTTATTTATTTAAAATAAACCTCCATTTCTTGCAAAAATATTGTAAATTAGTTGTATCTTATCTTGTGTTTTTCAGTGAAAGAAACGAGTAAAGAGCGAAGAACAAAACTGGAAGAAAGAACCTGAGGAAAGAAGAAAGAAAAGGGAAAGAAAAGAAGAGAGATGGAAAACTAAGAAAGGGAGGAAACAAGGGAAAAAGAAAGAAATAGGGAGGGAAAAGAATACAAGTGAGGGAAGAAAGGAGGAAATGACAAGAAAGAAAGGTTGAAAGAAAGAAAAGAAGAAAATAGGAGCGTCAGGAAGGAAGGAGGATATAAGGAAGTGAAGAACAACTGCAAAAAGTTAATGAGGATGAAAGAGAAAGAGAAGAAGGACAAATGTTAGGAAATGAGTGAAAAGGGGAGGAGGACACAGGAAAAGGAAAAAGAAGAAGGAAAAAAAGAAGGGAGGTGATGAGGGAGGAGGGAAAGAAAAACAGACAGAAGGATGGACGGATATGAAGATATAAGTGGAACAGGAAGGCAGGAAAGGTGAAGGATGAAGCAATAAAACAAAAGAAGAGACAGGACATGAAGAAGGACAGAGAGAAAAAGAAGAAATGAAACCAAAGAGAGAAACCTGAGGAAAAATACCAGGAAGGAAGGACAGAACGAAAGTCAGATTTAGACAACACCATAAAGTGTGAAAATATTTTCCAATAGTCATATTTTATTTTCTATACTTTCCCAGAGTAAATAGTAACTATAAAATACTCAAACTGTTTCCTTCAACCTATTAAAGCATCTATAGAGACGACTCTCTTCATAATGATAACTGAGTGATGTAATGTGTGCTGCATCGACTGCGACGTGGTAAAAGTAGGAAAACATTCGTCTTGTTTTCTCTGACCTTCGGTGTTAATTCACTTAGGTTCACATTTTTAGCTACATTTATTTTGACGTGAAATGAAACCGTAACAATGGCGCTGGAAGACAACGTCAAATGCAAAAGTTTGACCACATAAATGCTCAGTGTTTTATATGGGCTTAATAATTCGTTTTTTCTTCTTCTTCACTTGGGTGGTTATGGACTTGGGAGAAAGATTATACCATGTTTGCCTCATATATCTTTCCCAACTTCAATACCACAGCCCTTCACAGCAGGACCTCTTTTTCCTTTCACCTGCGGCAAATCCTATTTCACAACAAATAGTCGCTACATGCTTTGAAGCTCCAGCCATTTTTATTCCCTCTGAACTCTGTTCCTCAGAAAATGCATTGACTATTAGGAAGCCTAGAGCAATGACACAATTAGCTAACATGCAAATGGAGTAATTTCTCTGCTGGCTCTCATTTACCTGCACCTGGGAGTTGGGAGAAACTCATTTATGCTGCAGAGTATTAGACGTCAGGTGATAAGTGTGATTTTGATATTTCCTTTGGTTCAAAGACAGTTTGGTGCTTGTTGGAGATGAGGAGCATTTCAAAATTAATGACCGGATGGAAGTATGAAAATAATCTGGTCAGATTTTGAATAAGAATAAATAATTTCTGTTTTTAAGTCAATCTGATTAACCAGAAAAATGTAAAAAATTGTCTATTTTCTCCCTGGAATTGTATAAATGTGTTTTAGTGCATTGTCTAAAAAGACATGAATCATTTTAGAATAGAAAAGTTCAAAAATCTGTTTTCTATCTAGTATCTCTACTTTATTTTTGATTGTTTTGTTTCCGCCTGAATCCTTTTAGTTTGTCATTTTCATATGGAGACAAATGGTCTCTTTCAAAGAAAATACAAGAAAACAAAAAACATGTGGAAGCATCAACTTCTGCATATTAAATGTAACAATAATAAGATTAACATCAGTAAAATATGCATAAACTATTTAGAAGTTGACATGTCCAAAGAAGCACAATTAGTGTAAAGGAAGAAAGCATTTTTGAAATTTAGCTAACTGCTAACCATTTACTGAAAAAAAAAAAGCACGCAACATCCCAAAACAAACAATTTCACTGCTGTATTGCTTTGACTGCATCTAACCCTTACCACTAATCATATTTTAGAACTTAATATTTATTGATGCCCCAGTGGAATAAGCTTAGCTTTACAATCTTCATTTAAAGTGAGCAAAACGACTGAGACAAATAAACCACAGAAGCATCTGGATCCACTTTTCTGATTAAATGAACAGCAACATTTTTGTCAGAAAAATATCTCAGATTTGTAAAAGATGTTAACAACAAGCTGCATAAGTTTACCGATGAGATTTAACAGGTTGCTGCTAGCCGGCTATCTCAGCTAACCCTAACCCTAACCCTTTTTCATTTTACAGTGAAAAGAAAGAAAAACTAAAATTACTGCGATTAGGAAGTTTGCTTTAGAGCTATAAGTAAAGGTGAGTTTTACCCTGGGTTTTTATTACGGCATTCCACCTCTACCTACACTTATTAATAAAAAGTACAAACTATTATAATCAATAAGTTTTTGGCTCCAGGGTGTGTTGCTGGCATTTACTTCCACTTTCAATTTAGTGCTTGAGATGAAATAAAGCTTTAAGCCGTGGTCTTTGGACACCAATTTAAAATCGGTTTCATGGTACATGAAATAATTTGCTTTTATACTTTTAGTCTACCTCATGGTAGATATGTCTAGAGCTATCAAGCTTTATGCAGTTTGCATGCTTGCACGCTTTTTAATTTTAATTAAATCAAAATGTACTTTTTGATGATCTTTGGTTTTATTAACATGGAGAAAAGTCAAACCAGTAACACCAACTAAAATATTAAAATATTCTCGTAAGATTATAGCTGTTGCAACTAGTAAACCTGGCAAACATACCATCATTTTTATTCTAGATTGCAGCTTCTGAGACAGCATTCTGATAAATGAAGTTAAAAAACCATTTGTCATCTTCAGGAAAGATAAAAATGCTCAATTGTTTCACTAAAAGCATCCATCTGAAATATACCACATTAAATGAACAAGCTGCAGCCTTGGCTTCATCATCTCAGTCAGTCAGTGAATGTCGCCACTGAACGGGGCATTTCATTTAATTTTGTTGTCAGCTCACGACAATTAACAGTTTGCAGAACAATTTATTGCTGCCTCTGAGAGCCGTGCACTCAGGAGCCTGTATTGTAAGACGATGACAGACATATTCTGGCTTCAAACGCTTGGCAGCAGCTAAAAGGATTTTAAATAACCTTAAAATTAGTTTGTTTGCAGAATCACGATGAAGAAACCTAAAATATTATTAGCAGAAGCGAAAAAACAAACAAAATCCCTTTTTTTAATGCAGCTAGTCGTTTATTTGCAGTCAGCAGTTTCTTCTGCTTATGAGTCAAATTTCAATAGGATACAAAGAAGATAAATTTGGCATGGTTTCTCCTCTGGTGGTGCAGCGCAGCGCTGCTGGTCGGCCATCTGCACTGCTGCTGTGACCCAAAGGGTCAGCAGAGGCCGTGTCCAGCAGCTGCTACCCTTGCCTGCAGCACAGCTGGGTGCTGAAGCCATTTGATCGGTTCACCGAGAGGCGAGGTTCTGCTGTGACATGCAGCCGGTCCAGACATACGTTTGCACCGCAAGCGGCACGATTTATCAAGTCGCCGGGATTTCATCAGTTTCATTTTGGAAGTCCGAGGCCGGGGAAGTGCAGCGGAGCTGTGGACTTTTGGCCGGGAACGTTGGCGCCGGCTTTCCTTTTTCGTGGCCGTTACTTTTGTGTGGACAGATTTTTCTCAGTTTGCTGTTTCCAATGTCAATTTTGTTTTTAGTCATAATCATTTAGCCAAGTGTACAATATATGCAAAGTTTATGCCAGTTTCAAGGGAAGAATAAATATTAAGAAGGTATTAGCATTTAGATGGTGGCCCTGAGGTGAAAAACACACCAGTGGACAAATAACAGCGTCTTAGAAAACACTATTGTGTTTATGGTGTGTTTCTGTTTTCTAAGAGGAGAAAACAGAAGAATGAAATCTTGAGATGTGGTTTTAATTATGGTTTCTGTGTCACATTTACTTTTTCACTGACTTTTTTCTCAAATAAGTTAAAGTCCTGCAACCCTGATTGAATTAACACTTAGACTGATCACTGAATCAGGGACTCTAAGTCAGCCAATTACTTATATCCTATGTATCTCCTTATGATTCATAAAATAAAGTAATTTTTCCATATTTAAAAAGGTATTTGGCACTTTTACCCATTACATTATTACGCAGAAATGATCAAACTGTCATTTTGATAACATATTAAAAAATATCTTTTGATACATGAATAATGCGTTGTTTGTTGAGGGGCTAAGTTTTTTTTTAACTCCTTTTCAAACATGTTATAATTTCTGTGGCCATGAAAAAGGATCTGTCTCTTGCCTTCCTTGTTTATATTTGTTATTTTATACTGTTATGGTGCTAGAAATAAAGAGTTTCTATTTTTCCGTCTTTTAATGAATCTGGCTAAATATCACACACTCTTGGGAAAACCAGCACAGGCCTGAGTGAAAGGACTGGAGACATCGAGCATATTTCCCTCAAGTCCAATTCACTACTCGTGTCTGGGAAGCATACATAACATTTGAATCTGAACATGAGTAAATACAAGGTTGTCATGTACCTGTGGATCTCATAGCCAAGCAAAGTTTTGCTATTAAAAAATGACACTGACAGGTCAGTGTGAAGGGACCAGTAGCATCTGTACTCTGGAGTCTGAAACAGCTCTAAGATGGACTTTGATGATCCAAATCTTTATCATGTCTTGTTCATGCCTCTGACTGCTCCCTCCACTTATTCCTTAAATGTTGAAAGCTGGCAGAAACCTTGTGTAACACTTTGACAAGGTGGAAAGAAAAAAATAAAATAAAACCCCCGACCAACCTTGCATCACAAACTTCAAAGAATCGGCAACACTTCAAAAGCTCCTTCACGCGTCACTGACTAATCTTCAAAGTCACGCCAAGGATGGAACTGATAGCGGTGTGGTGTCAGGCAGCAGGTACAAACATGCTCGTCGTTGCCACTGAGGTGTGAGGCGTTGGGAGAGGAGATAAAAACGAGAGCTAATTGAGACAAAGTCGGTCCCTGGCTGGAGAGAAAACACAAAGCCTCGCTGAAGACGTTCGGTAATTACAGCCAGCAGAGAACCAATAAGTCAAATGAAATTCCCATTAGAGCTTGAAGTTAAACATTGAGGTGAACTGGGCTATTACTGGTGATCTGGGGGTTCATCTTGCTCACTCAAGAGCTTTCTGTATAAACTCTTCACTGCCTTGTGTGTGAAACTCTAAAGTCTTGGTCTAACTATTCAGGCTCACATTAGTCGTTGTTTTGTGTTTTCTATACTGATTGAGTTAAAATGCATCTTTCAACTAGCCTCATTATTTGAGTCTGGTGTGTTGACTTTTTTTTTGACATTCAAGGTTTTTAAAGAGAAATTAGTATCAGCTGGTCAGAGATTTGGTGCAAAGTCGACTGTACAATCTCTCATCTGTGAATCAAACATTGTAATTTTTTGCAGAGAATGACAACGTCCTTCAGTGAAACGTGAAATCGTCTTTGAATGAATGTTTTGCATAAATAAATGTATAACAAACTGTATTCCTTTTCCAACTAAACTTCTCAATTATTGCTGATCCAATGTTGCCAACATACTTCTTTAGACGAAATGTTGCTCCATCTGAGGTTTATTTATGTTATTGCAAAGCAGGTCAAAGCCAAACCTAATCCTCACTCCTACTTCATCCCATTTTAAGCCTTTATAAGCTTTTAGAAAAGGTGTGCAAATCAAATATTTCTTTGCAAGCTTCAATAAAAAACCAGACAAAAGCTGAGCTCACTAGGAGTTCAATTCAATTGATTTCTCTCCTTTCAGAATGTGCATATCAGAGTAGCCTCTTGTGGTGAAGGGCACAGCCTTTGCTGTCCCAAAGATTAAGAGTTGAATCTTAATACCACGAGGACCCAGTTGCTGTCGTTGCGGAGAAAATGGGCTTTTTGTACTCTCACCAATATGCTAAATGCTGGGCGCCTTGCAGGAGCAATTAAATGTGAAACAAAAAGAGATGACATGTGCAGCAGCAGTTAAATCTATATTTAATATGAAGCATAAGGCTCCCTCCCTCTCCATCTGTAAACACTTCCATCACGCCTCTTACAACTCCATTCTTTTAAACCCCACAGATTTGGGGAAAAACACACTTAAGAGTGTTAACCCATCTCCTTAAAGACACAGTCTTTGATCTGTTTACTTGATGTATAAACCTTTTTCCAAAGGTGTTGGCAGGAAGGATTAATAATAACAAGGGGTACATCATAGTTTAATTCAAACAAATCAAATTGAAATATTTCATGCAAGTTCCAGTTCAACTTTCGCTTTTTACAACCTGAAAATATATTTAACTCGAAGAGCTGAAGAGAGAAAAATGTAATAAGTCTCAAACTCATTCCTTCATTTAAAAATATAAAATATAAAGTTCAAAGAGGGGATTTCATTACAGCACCTGCAGAAAACAAGAAGGGAAGAAAAAAAGCGATAAAAAGAAGAGGAAAAGATCAAGAGGGGGAAAAAAGGGAAAAAAAAAAAAGGATGCAAGGACTTGAACTAGGACACGAGAGGAAGGCAGGACAGGAATGAATGAATAGGTAGAAAAGCAAAACCTTTAAGTGTATATTTATTTTTTAATCTTTTAAATAAAATCACCATCAGGATTCTCATCCACGTGCTTCATTTCTGACTGTAAATATTAAATTTCCATCTGTGCTCAAACGCAGGAACTGCAGCAGCTATAAGAATTGCCCAAGTGAACTGCGCTGGGTAATATCTCCATTTATCAGGCCTGTTTGTGGAGTATAATGTCAGTAAAGTGGATCAGAGGGTGAGGCTTGTTCACAAGAGGGAAACTCATAAACATTCAAGTCGAGTATATTCAAATGCACACACATTGAGGAAGAAAATACACAAACATGAGCAGGAGTCCTGTAGTCACTCATACAGAACAGCGTACACAAACACCGCGGATATAAAAGAGACGGAGAACCCTTACACGGCAGGCCGATCACAAGCCTTGAAGTTTGAGTTTTGACAGTTTGACAGCACACGCTTGCTTTTTGTGTTGCGGCGGAGGCTTACAGAGTTTGCTGCCCTCGACACTTATTCTGCAACTACGAGTAACAAAAGAAAAAAAATATAATCTGCGCCGCATCTGGCTTTGTGCACAACAAGCTCGGAAAACTTCAATTGGCAAGCGAAGAAATAAACACAATAAGTATAAATAGACACTGAAGAAAACTACCACTCAGTGTCAGAGAGGCCATCATCATATGTATTTGAAACTGCTCTACTAGAAGTCAGACATCACTCTTTGTTAATGTTGTCATAAAAGAATGATTTGATGTTTGTGGAAAAAATGGTTTGCAAATCTGTGAATTTATTTTTATCGCAGCAAGACATATTTCCTGCTTCGAAAGTAAAAAAAATAAAAAAATAAAACAGGATCAAAAGTGTTTGAAAGACGTACAATCCTTTAAGAACAACCCTGGAAGATATTCATAAACATTTTACAAAATAATAATGTAGTTTTATAAAGAAGAAGCAATTAATGTGCAATAAAATTAGTCAAATGAAAGTCAAACCATTTTTAAAATTTGGCGATATTACAAAGTAAACATGGATGCCAATAAAAGGGGGGAAAATCTCAAAACTATTAACCTGAATTAGTTATCTGGGCCTGTCAGTTCAACCTCTGGCTCAGTTTCCAGTATCACAGTATTTGTTTATTTTCTGGCTCCCTGTTATAACTGAACCTGCGCTGATCGCAGATCTAAAAGACTAAAATCTCAATCAATCAATCCTCTGAAGAAATAAAACATGATCTGCAGCATGATCTCCCTTTTCTTAGAGACAGACAAACACAATTATTATTGTATACACAATATGCAATAATAATACAATTGTGATTTGAATACACAATTTAAGTTTGATTAGGGGGTCTAGATCTCTTAGCTGCATTATGGCTGTCAAAATAATTGATGTGTTGTTTCAGGCTGCGACGTTAACATGTTAATTTCGATTGCATAGATAAAAATGTTAACTCGAACTGGAACGTTTCTGGTACACTTGGAAATCTAACGCACAAGCAACATCAGCAAACAGCGATGGACGACAAAGCCGCCTTTCTTAGTTCCACTCGGGAAATAAGAAAGGTTTGTTTCAAAACATAATCTGATGGGACGCAGGAAATAAAACTACTGTTATTTTAGCACTATCATGCTAACAGGAGTTAGCCTAACAACAAAGATATTCAGGGCTAAAGAATCCACTCAATGCTAGACATGCATACAGTCTTATAAATGCATGGTGCTCATTATGAAAACCAAAAACAAGGTGCATAAATTAGGACTGTATGAAATCCCACAGATTTCTGTCACAGCTTGAGAAGTCCAGACTGTCAAAATCTAAACAATATTTAACAATATTTAACTGAAACTCATGGAGAACAGTCAGAACTATGACTGGAGCAAAGACTCCATGAAGAGACTTGTCTGTGAACTTCGTTGGTGGAAAACGATGACACAGGAAACATTATTCATGAGGATTAGCAGCTGCATATCTGTCAAATACTAAAACAACCTGAGGTTCTATGAACCCTAAACCTTTGATCTTCCTCTCCCTGTCGCTCATCTTCGTCACTGCCTCTCGTCTTTTGCTTTGGGTGACACCTTGTGCTAAACTGTCAGGCTGTATAATCAGTGTAATGTGGGATTATTGTTATGTAAATAAACCAACGAGGCAGAAGGGTCACTAAGAGGTCAAAGAAGGGAAAATAGAGTTTTTTTGTAATTTTTTTTGTCAAGAAAAAAAAATCTAAAATAAATAAGCTGAAAACTTTCTCATCTTTCTGTCTTACAGAGGCCACAGAAAACTGCAGTCATCATTTTTCTCTGCCTGTATGAAATGCAGAGCAATGCTTCATCATTGCCCCCTCCCCCACAGGTTGCTGCCTCCTATCTAGTCAACTGGCAGAAAGAAGGTCATTACTCTTCTCTCTTACTTAGTCATGCTGGAAGAAGGAGTTCCTCAAGGCTCAGTCTTAGGACAATCTTCACTCACTGTTACCCAGAATTGGACAATTATGACACACAATGTGTGAGCAGCAGGCAGAAATACTGACAAATCTGTTTATTCTTCTTTTCTCTGAACTAAGAACTTCTACTTGTCAGTAAATTCATCAACCAACAGCATAATAATACCGTTAAACGCTTTTGATTGTGAGTCGTCATTTCAACTCTACATGTAAACAAAGTATTTGTTAGATATTTTGTGCAGATAAGATATAAGGAAATATTACAATGCTCCCGTTCTGAGACGTTCCTCCTTCCTCTTTACGATTCTTAAGGTGTTTACAATCCTGTAATGATTGCAAATGAAATACCTTAAGTATCAAGTTCCTGCTTATCACGTGCTATTATTTGCCACTCGCAAAGTTACGGATTTACTTGAATAAAATCTATAAACACCGTAGTGCGATAATGAATGTGCGCAGATTCCCTGCTTTGCCTTGCAGAGTTGAAGAGGATTAGGCTTGGGTTTCCTCAGCTAACCTAATAATATGTATGACACAGCTGCAGGCGGCTTATAGTGTTTACTGCCTCACATCTCTCAGAGGAGCTGAAAGCACGGCTTCGGCAAGCCCGATGTGTCTCCGTCTATCACCTCTGCTCCTCCTTAGCTCACTGATACCTGCTGCACTGCACCTCTCCTTTATTATATCAATGCAAACAGCTCCATCGGACTGCAGGGTTTCTGCTCTGGCTTATGGACTGTAGCAGTCCTCTTCGGATAGATCCGATGGGACAGGAAACTGAAGCTCCGTCTTGGACGAATGTAAATGAAGCTGCACTGATACGCTTTGACTGAAAAACATCAAAATCACTTGTATGATATGGAAAAGAAATCCTATTTTGATAAAAATTTTTTTTGATATTTGATATTGATACATCACAATACAAGAGCAAATCTCTTTTGTCAATCTTAGGACTGATCTATGGGCCACACAAAAATGTCGTTAAGTGTTTTCGCACCAAATCAGTTCCTTATTTTTAATTTGACGTCCTTTCACATTGAGCTGGTTTAGGGCCTCTATTTCTTGGTGGCCACGACCCCAACACAATGTTTATACCCACACATAAAAAAGTCTTCAAAGAGATGCTCATGTTTCCAGTATCACATGTTTGAAAAGCAGAAATGGAGCCTCCTGCACAAACAAGAATGCAGAAACAAAACACTTATTTTTTCCAGCTGAGCAAACATGCTGGAACTCTTATAGCTGGAACTATCAATTGTGACTCAACAATGTGAAATCTTTTGAAATGGCTCAATTTAGAGACACCACGAAACATCAACTTATTGCCAAAATTCACATGGTTGTTTATAGAAGTAGTTGAGACCCAAATCGAAGTATGAAAACATGAAAGGAGTTGCATCATAAGTCCTCTTCTTGTACTATTAAGTGAAATTTAAAGGTTTCAAAAACAAATTTTGGATTTTAAAGGTTTATATTTTAAAATTTAACATCTCGTCAAACATTATGTTGTATTTCTCTTTCAATTTAAAACAAGCGGATCATATTATGCGTTATTTTTTTGTTTCAAAGTTTTGTGAGCCACTATTGAATCGTGCCATTTTTTAAAATTAAAGCTTATCCTACTGTGAGAACCTCAGTGGCTTCTGCCAGCAGAAGCACACGGCAAACATTTGCTGAGGTGTTTTGGGGATGCTGTCTGGATAAGACGGTGAAAAAGGCCCAGTGCTGTGCTTGGCAATGACCTGAAGTCATTACAAACGGTGTTGCAAAGGACCACAACGGACAAACTGAGAGAAATAATGGACAACAGCAGATATCATTTTCACAGGAGGCATCTCAACTGGCTGGGACACAGAATGGAGAAGATTTTTTTTGTCCCCGGGGCATTTAGACTTTAAAAAGTCTCTGATATTACATGTAGTGTGGTCTTTGTCCAGCATTTTTAGGAAACAATTTATGTGTTAAATTTTAAACAGTAACATTGAAAATGTTTCTAATCTGTTCTTTAACAGCATAGATGTGAGTGGTTGTTGCAGAATATTAAAATAATTTGGAACAGAAAACTCTTAATATTAAAAACACAAAATACTTACACTAGAAACTAAGCAAAAAAATACTTGGTAAAATTTTGTGTTTTTGCAGTGTGACGATTGGGATCAATATCGATACAGAAAAACATAAAAAAGTTTCTTTATTTAAAACACAGATATAAATCTACTGTATTACAAATGTATTTGATAACTCTGCTCCAGTATAGCAGCTAGAAGCTTTATAAGTTTGGTCAAACATGTAAAAACAACTTTATTTTGTTCAGTCAGTGTATTTAGGAGCATAACAACCAATTTAAAATAAATAATCGCACAGTAGGTTGACTGCCTCCATCAGACATAAATGCAGAGATTAATATTGAATTGTTCAATCTCTATTAGTTATGCACTACCATACTTAAAGGCACAAATCATAGAAGAAGGCAAATTATTCTGCAGGCTTATTGTTATTTTTTTTAAAACGTAACATAAAGCAGAAATCTAACATTTTATCTGAGATTGAGCAAGAAGCCGAGGAAAATAAATCACATGCAACTGATTCTTCCTTTGTCACAAAGCACTTAATTACTAGAAGAGTCACTTGTTATGGATCCACTCAACATGGTGCCACATTAATATTCATCCGCAGTCATGTTTGAAGCCACAGCTATGAATGTAAATTCAATATTTACTCTCCTTTTAGCCTTGCTTTAGTTGACACCTAAACCCCCAGGAAGATGTCTGTCTGCTCTTTACTGTGGCTGCTAAATCCTCTGCTATGGTCACTGGCTGCACGCTGGCTCTGTCTGTTGTTTTCTCCTGGGCAGATGGCATGCTGGGACTTTAACTCTTTTTTTTTTTAATGCAAAAACAGCATCTGGCATTGGATTAAAATTAGATGGGAGTCGAATTTAAAATGCACCATAACCGAGAAGCTGTTTCAAATTGAAGGAAAAATGTAAATTTACTGACTTTCTTAGATTTTTTTTGTTTTGGTAGTTTGTAAAATATAAAGGCCTGATCTGATTTAGCTGAATGAAAATGGAAAGAACAGCAGCGGTTCTAGAATGTGACGCTGCAGAGCCTGAGTGCCTTTTTGACACTACTGTCAGTTCAGATTAAATCCCAGATGATATGAAGGGTCACATAAAACAACATTCAAATGTGAGCAGCTTTTTGGCTTGAGGTATCCAATGTTCACTGACAAAACAAAGCCACCCAAAACACTTTTGCTAAATCTAAAGCTCAGGATTTAGTCAGAACAATTTTAGAGACATTTTTGGCTTTAAAGATGACTTGACTTGCCTGGTAGAATATGGATGAAATGTTTCTTGATGGAGAAATCAGGTAATTAAACAAACAGAGAAAGGTAAAAAAAACTTTCAGTATCTGCTTTGAATTCTCATTAAAAGCTCTGTATCAGTAACATAAGAACCTAAACTCAACTAACAGCTTATCAGCATCCATTTGAAAGAATAAAATGTTTTCATTACAACATTGTGCAACACCAGCCTAGACATTCTGTACATTAATGTTAAAGTGTTTTAAAATGGGTGTTTTTGTCATTTCTTGACAAAAGCAAAGATGTTTCAATATCTTTGGGTTTTTATTATAATTTTTTTCTACAGATCAGTGTGAACTGGTCAGACCAAGACTCCAAAGCCAGCTATTTAATGATTTCACAGTGACAAAAGAACATTTTCCATTTTCTATTATAATACCAGCAAGTTGTGACTTCTTCTTTCTCCAGGTTTTCTTGCTTTTTCTCAAAATATAAACTCACAACTATCCTCGCTCTCAGGAACTAAACATGCAGCTTGAATGTTTCCACACTAATGTGAAGAATTCACATCTCAATTTACAAGTAGCTTTGCAACAGCAAAAATGCAACTTAAGTGAATATTAACCGTTACCAGGAACATCAATAGACCTGATGCAAAGACAATCCCTGTAGTGACACGATTTCCTGCTTCTTTGCATGAATAACAGGCATTGAGAGGTTATCATTAAGGTCAATGTACCACACTTATCATTTAAATTGGATGTTGCATATCAATGCCAAGTCTGAATGTTGCATATGTTCTGGATTTAATACATAACAGCCTCTTCTAAAAGTAGACGGGTTTCAATGGAGCAGAGAACAGCATTGACGGAACCGTATGGCGATGTAGTTTACAATTTTAGATGTGATCTACTTTAGGAACCACAAATAAAAGTAGAAATGTATAAATTGATTTAGACAACAACAGTCTTATAAGTTGCTCACTGGGATAAAAACAGTTTGTACATTTCTAAAGAATAAATTATGTTTAAATGGATCTTGTTTATTTTATGCTGAACATTGCTGCAACACAATACTGTTTATTTTTTGTATACAAACAGCAAATTTTAAGGTAATGAAAATAACAATATTGGTGTTTATAGTGGGACAATTTATTGTACAAATTTGTTTTCTATTTTGAAAGAGCGCACAAGATGTTTACAGTAATATATCTTTTAATAACATCAGACCGCATATTTAATTTAAAGCTATATGTCACAGCAAAATGGCACTATTTTGTGTCCAGTACCCAAAATAGAACCTAAACCATTCAGACCAGAATAGAAAATAAAATAAATAATAAGTCCTTTATTCTCCCACAGTGGGAAGCAGGAGGTGCTAAGTCAGCAGCAAAATGACAAGCAATCGAGGCGTCTAGGTTCACACAAAGACAAAAGTATAAAACACATGATGAACAGATCTGAGAAAAACATACTGCACAGTACGAGCAAAATTACTACATAAATTGTTGTGGGCCCAAACTAATGGGCTTTCAAGCAGCAACTGAAATAATTGGGAATAAAACTCCTACAGCTGAGGCTGATGGGAGAGCAGCTTCCTGGATTTAGGTCCTTTGCAAATGCATAATGCAAAATTGTTGACATGCAGGGGGAGTCGGAAGAAAAATCTGAATATTAGATGAAACTAATGACTGAACTAGCTAATGTGGTGATAAAATGGTTTGTTATTCTTATAGACACATAAAGCCAAGTGAAGTCAAGTCACCGTAACATGCTGTAAAATAACGCTACAAAAAAATCAACTGGATTACTTAGAAGCACTTTGTTCCTTGTCTGTCACATTTTCCTTACAGCCAATTTCCAGTTTACATCCACATTTCTTGAAGCAGACAGTCAGGTGTTTTGGAAAAGCACCAAGTTATTGATTTTATGAGTTGTTAGTAACAGACGGCTTTTGACAAACAGTGAGTGCCCTCTTAAGCATTTCACCTCTGTTCTTCTAGTATAAATTTCTAAATACAGTGTGTGTAAAATGTACTCACACCCTTGGATGTTTTAGTCTTTTTCTGTTTACATATCAATTATGTTCAACAAATTCAGACCCAAAAAAAAAATAAAAACCCTTTATGATGTCAAAGTAAAAACTGATTTCTATGAAATATTGACAAATGAAAACATGTTTTGTTGTATAAATAGCCTCTCCCAGTATGTAGTCTGAGTCTGTGTGTACAGGTCTTCACAATGAAACTTCACTGCAACATGACAAAAACACAAAATCTTACCAAGAGATTCTAGAACAGATATCATATTACACTCGAAATAAGAAAAAATAACTAAAAGTAACTTTTCAGAAAGATATAGAAATATATTTCATGCAAAAGTATTAGTTACATTGGTAGATTTTACTAAAAAGACATTTTTCCCATGTTATAAGTTGATTTATCTGTCAATGGAACTGCTACTTTTTCTTTAATATTAAGGAATTATTTACACAAAACAAACCTCTATGCATTGCTTAAAAGTTACTTTTTAGTTAATACACTTATTTCAAGTGTATTAAGATATTTGCACTAGAGACTAGACAAAAATTACTTGATGAGATTTTGTTGGTTTTTTTTTTGCAGTGAAGCCAAACAGAATAACAAAGTTGTTAAAAATCCAAATTATTGGATACTATAATTGTTAGAAGAATTACTTAGACAATTTGTATCTTTTCTTCACTTTGCTATTTTCTTTTCTTCACTTTGCTATTTTCTCCTACTGCTCTCCATATGAATCATTTGCAATAAATTTGAATTTTCGCTTTATTTTCGCTTGTTGTAGAAAGTACACTTACCTTAATGCTTCTCTTCTTTACAAACAAAACTAATTCGCTTGTAGTTTAACATTCATGAAACATGGAAGTGTCCAGAAAGTGTTTATGTCTCAGTACTTCTGTGCTAAACTGTTTTTTTTTTTGCAATCGGTGTTTGTACTTTGGCCGTAAACACATGGAGCAACAGCTGTTTAGGAAGTAACAGAATACCAGGTCTTATATAGGAAACAGACCACCAACCCTGTGAATAATAACACTGTTAATATACAGCTAAAGCTGCGTTTCAATTGTTTTAATTTAAAGTGGATTATTCTGAAATTCCCTCCTACCTAAGTGTTTTATTGATACTCTCTTGCAGTAAGTATTCACTTAACATTCATCTGAATGTGTTCACTTTGTCTAACTGTATGTTCATCAGCAATCCATAGTGCCTCCAGGTGTCATTTTTTTAAAAAGTGCATTTGTGACCCACGGTGCTTTGGCCAGCCAGGATTTATGTGTGTTTACTATGCAGTGCGAAAAGCCCTATAAATCTCCAGTTACTGGGACAATAAATAACAGAAAAATAGCCAGGGAGTCCTGCAGTTTTCTTTGTAAAATGAAGCAGCAAGCTTATTTGTTTTCTTTTTAAGTAGAATACATTTTAAAGGCAGAAATTCACATTTTATTCTATGAAATTGCATTTTCTTTTTTGACATCGACTTCCTGACTCCTCATCTGAATCATTTCTATCTTTTTACGGTCAAAAAGAAAATAAGCTTCTTAAAGAGTCAGAGGCCAATTTCAGGTAACACTTGTGCTAAATTGGGACTATGTGCCTGGAAAATACATACTGGCCCTTTAATTGTGTGGCTTAATCAATGAAATAAAAAATTAAGGAAGCATAAATAATGTGTGGCTAGTTTTTACACACCATAATGTGCACTGCAAGGTAAGACTAAACTAAACCATTTCATGAGAGCAACAGGTACAACTGATTCCACAGAAAAAAAAGAAATGAGTGTCCTGTAATCCTCTGCAGAGGGTTCTGGAAATCCACTGATCACCAAACTCCCTTCATAGCAATCTTTTCTTTTTACAACGATTTAATTAAGGATGCTAATAAAACTCAACTTAGTATCCCCACAGAAAGATGGCACAATAATTTCCCAGCCCCCCATTCAAAGACAGTGTTTACAAATAACTCAGGAAATGCAAATTTATATTTACATTTTGTAATTTTGGATCTGAAAAAGTCAATAATGCAAGTGCCAAATCGCTATATCATCTCATGAATACATGCTGACTCCCAGGGTTATTAAAATTTAAATTTAAAAAGTGTCTACAAGACAGATTGCAACTTTAAAATGAGAGTGTTATTACAGATTCTTTTGAGCTCACGAACATAATCTGGAAGAAATACACAATATCTGTGTATTGGGTTAGGCAGCAGGCACTGATTAGCTAATTAGTTTAAGGACTGGAAGCATAGGGATACAGCCAGCCTCTAAAAACTCGCTAATTAACTCATTTGTCTAATCTGTACTGGTAGCAAACTGTAAAACTGACATGTTGCGGTTTGCAGGAAGAAAGGTGCTGTAACAATTATCCTTTTAGATCCTGCAGCCTGGCCAGAAGCTCTGGGTTGGCATCCCAGCAGCTGTTGATCAAGATGTATCATGTAGCGTTTTCATGCTGCAGCATGTCAGTTTCTTGTTTTTCTGAAAGAACATAGCAATGTAGCTGAAAGGGGGTTCTTCCTGTTTTAATTACTACATGCAAGATAGAGCTAACAGACGCCTATGAGTGGTAAAATTGTCATATAAAGTGACAGTTTGGTCTGTTTTGCATTGTCTAAATAAATCCATACATTGCCTGTCGATTTTGGATGTTACATATTTAAAGATGGCCTGTTATTTCCTGTAGATCTATAGGCTACAAAATATCATCATTGGGTTTGTTTGCACAAACTTATTCCTAGATAATGAGATTTTAATCTGCTCAGTTCTGTCTATTTTGAGCTCTTTTTGGAATGAACAGTTTTAGGGCCGACTGTCACTTTAAAGTTTACACTCAAATGAAAATGGCTGCAAACAAATGCAAAATCAGACAGCCGTACATCTATGAAAAGCAGAAGTAGAGCATCCTGGACAATCAAAAGGAATTTTGAAGTGGTTTCTAGATGGAAAATCAACAACAAAACACTTGTCTTTTCCAAACCATTGTACAGCTCATGGTTTGGGTTGCTAAGTAACAGTGGTCACTTGTGACTTAAGATTTTGAAGCGGCTCATTTTCCAGGGACCAAAAAACATCAGGGTGTTTTATTTTTTTTATGGGATGTTTTTAGAAGCATTTGAGATTCAAATTGAACCATAAAAATATGCAAAATGGTAATTTTGCATAATAGGTCCCTTTTACAGCTGTGCAGAAGAGCTGGTTAAAAATGTTTGTTTTTATACTAGGAGGATAGAGAAATCTGTGAATTTTATGGAAGGCAGTATAACCGGAAAAACTGAGGGTGGGAGTATTTTGATTTAGAGCTATGGATGACTTCTGCTCCATCTGAATCTACCACAGGGGCTTATGATCTATTTAGGGATCCAAGCAAACAACAGGATATGTAATTATCATCAAACACAAGTGTACACAATGGCTGCAATCAAGCCACCGCCGTCTGTCTGCCAGTCAAACCAAGGAAAGGTTAAGTTTCTCTCCTACTTCACAATTCACTGCTGACCTTTCTGGATTGACGTCTCTAACCCAGTAAGGTTTCCAGGACACCATTAAATCAGCCAAACCACAATCAGCAGAAAGGCCATTTAAAAATAAACCAAGTTCTGTCTATATTGTGTCTGCTGCATCACAACAGCTCTCTTAGAAAGCAAGGTAAAAAAAAAAAAAAAAGCAGCTCTCGACTCATTCCTCTCCAAAGTGTTGCAGGGATAAGACGATGACACATTCTGTTACACATCCCTGTGACACTGGCAAAGATCCAAGCCAGGAGCCGGGACTTGAAGGCATGAGCAGGATACAGAAAGCCATCCTGAGAGTTTACATGAGGTATTTTTGCTGCTTCTGATGTGCTGATTTCCCATATGAGAGCACATGATTCAGCACTGCTTGAAAATGTTAAGCGTGTTTTGCTCTCTGAGGAGGCAGTTTGTTGGGGATGTGAAGTATTGGGCTGTTTACAAATGTAGGCGAGTGATACAGAACGAGCCTCTGCAATAAGACGCAATGCCCAGCCCAGTGCAAAGCAGGAGTTTGACGCTGGACCCGAACCAAGACATTCCCACATCCCTGAAGTCAGCAGACTGCCACAGCTGGGCGCTGTGGTAAGGGCGAAAGGACAGCGGTCTGAATGCATGATTCTATGCAGCCCCGATTAAGAGCCCACTGCACTGAACCCCATTGAAAACCTCCTGGTTATTCAACCAAATCCTGATTTCTGAGTTAAAACATTAGTACTGTTGTTTCTTTGCTTTATTTTAGGTCTGAAAGCAATGCATCTTTTTTGTTATATTGACCATTTCTCATTTTTGCAAATAAAATTTGGTTGGAATTTCAGAGACATGTTATCATGTTCAAACAAATACCTATAAAAAGTAAAATCAGACAATTGATCATTTTGAGTTGGTCTCTTCATTTTTTCCTGAGCTGTATTAGTGATGAATCAATTATTGAAACAATCATTAACTAATTCATTAATCGTCTAGACTGCATGTCATTTGTTGTAAGAACAACACACTCTGAGAAGCAATTAAGCCACAACTGGCTTGAATATATAAATATTAACAAGACAAAATCCTTCTTTTCCTGTAGATTTCTACCCAGAACACCTGGTTTAAATTCTGAAAGAAAGAAATCTATCAAAGCACCTTTTGGTATCCAGTTGTTAATTGGTTAATCCACAAAATAATCAAGAAATCAGCCTTGAATTTTATAGATATGTTGATGCTATTTTTTTAGCTGCAGATGCATCTTATGTTACAAATGAACAAGCGTTCACTTGCATGTTAGATAACGTGATGTTCATTTTCCTATTTATAAAGAGAATTTTATTACTTGTTTATTAATGTATTTCTAATATCGTACAAAATATTATAGAAAAATGTTTCCCAAAAGGCAGAGAAGACGCCAGAGTAGCTTGAAACTGTTATGTTTATTTAAACTATTCATCATACGAGCTGTTTCTCATCTGTTTCAGTGGTTCATTCAGTTTCTTTCAGCTCCAAAACAAGTATTTAACCAGACATTCGTCTGAAAGCCTTCCATGCAAGCGCAACAAGCTTTTCATATTAATATCAGATACAAATGTTTTGCATTTAATGGTTCTTTCTTTTTTAACTAAATATCAATCTTTTAGACCTGCGTTCCTTTCAACCCGAGAGGAAGACTCGGGTTGAAAAACAAATTTATCTTCACAAGGAGAAAGAATGGGATGTTGACCAAGTACTGTGCGCCAGAGCAGCTTTCCGTCAGCTGAGAGCCAAACAATACGGCATAAAGCCTCAGAAACAAACTGAAATGGATTAAAACAACCTTGTTACCATTATTAGGTCTGAATTGTTTTTGTCCCAAAAGGCTTTTCTCTGGAAGGTAACCTTCTCCATTCCCACTTATTTAACCAGAGAGGCAAGACATGCGCACACTTTACCCCCACCGTGTGCTTAGAGTTCTGATTTTTTTTCTTGAAATTTGCACAAAAATAGGAAAAACTGAATTCAGAAAAGTCCTGTTGACAATGGTTGCTGTGGACACGTAATGAGAAATACAACAGCAGAGGAACCGTGCTGGGTTCAATCCTGAGAGCCAGAAAGAAAAGATAATATTGTGACGCTGCAGAAAGTCACAAAAGCAGGACAAAAAAGTGAAAAAAAGAGAATAATTTCACTGAACCAACATGCCTTAGCTAAACAGTAAAAAAATTTTATACAATAGGATTATTTTCTTTGCACACTTTGGGTCTTGAATCACCAACGTGAGCCGAGTTTAGATGAGATGGTTTGAGCGTTTCAGTCATTTTCTAGGATACTTGCAGTTTCTTTGTCAACCCATTGTTTTCAACAAATGCAATCGAATAAAACTTGTGCAGGATAAAGTGAGAATTTACTCAGTAAAGGTTTAAGACATTGGTATCTAAAGCCTGACCTTAACAGCAGGTGTCCATCATTATGTAAATGAGCCGCGTCACTAGCCAATCACAAACAGCCATTTTAATCCAGTCAGAGTATTCCTTGCAAACACTGAATGAAAAACAAATAAAACAACCAATCACAACCAGAAAATCAAAATACTGTATCTAACGGCAGACATTATTAACACAGAAAGTCCTATCTCAGTATGTTTTGTAAGAAATTAAAATATTTATTGTTTTAAAGATGGAAATACTCATTATTGTCCATTTTCTGTATATATTTATTTTCTTTTCAAAATAAATCAAATAAATTGATTTATTTGTGTATTATTTACAGGGGACTTTTTATGGACAGTTCCAATAAATTCAAATGAACACTGGAACTGGAAAAAAAATTGTAATCATTTCTAAAAATAATTTCAATAATTTATTAATGCATAGAGAAAACAACAGAAACAACAAATAAAGTTAAAGATGAAGTTTCTGTAAACCAAATTGTCCTTCAAAAAAGTACTTTGATACCAAAGTACCAGACTGAAGACTTTCGTCATCCAGTTTTTTGTAGAAAAGGAGAAAAAAGAAAATTGATAAACGATGCAATTAGAGATTATTGATTTAATTCATCATGCAATCATTTGATTTAGTCCTTATTGTGACAGCCTGATGTTTAACAGCATTGTTAACACTGAGAAGGAGCTTGTATAATGAACTCAGCAGATGTGCAGGTCAACCAGGTGTTTGCTAATTGCTTCTGGCTAGTCTGAAGGAGCTGAGTGGGGTACAGCTGCAGCAGAAGGTGCTGCTTGGTCCCCCAAACATTTAGGTACCTGCAAGTGGTTGCCACAGGAGATTAAAGGATGAAAGAATCAAAGCATCACTCCAGGTACGTTTTTGTTGAGAAAATAACAATATAACATGATGTAAAACTCAAAAAAGCTATTTTTCTATAAAACTGCCCTTTTAAGTAATTTTTTTTCACTTTGAAGAGACAGCAATGACAAAATAATAGTTGTTACTTTGAAGTCTTGGATCAAAATGATTTGAAATCAACTAAAATGCCTTAAATTACATGCAGTGCTTTCTACTGTAGATAGAAGGAAATACAATTGCATCCTGCGATAATCTGAAGAAGGCTCAACATGATCAGAAAACAAGCACCGCCTCACTATAAAACACGGAGAAGTGGAGGATGATGAATTTACTCAGAATCCTGTAGAATCCATGAACTAAATGCAGTTTTGCAGCAGAGTGAAGCTCTGGCAAAGACAGCACTTAGTGTGTGAAAATGCACGCAGCGTTCCCATTTCCAGTTTTCCTTTAATATCACACCACACGGCAAGCAGACAGGTAAGTGTGCCATTCCACTGAGGTATTGCAGGTATTTAATAAGTATTGCATGAGAAACTGAATATTTGACACCAAAGGTTTCTTTAGTAAAATATGCATAAAAGGGTAGAAATGTCTTCTAAAACCCAACACATACCCACTCATCACTCTGTGTGCTCTTTAAAAGTTGCTGTAGGTAATTTCAGAATAAGACCAGCACTGCCTTCAATGTTTCTCCTCTGGCTTTAACTTTTCACCTTGCTTTAATGAGCATCTAGACCCATTTTCTTCACTCCTCCACCTACTGAATAATATGCACATATAAAGTCCGAGCTTCTTTTCAGAGAAACTTTAAAGGTTTTGATATTTGATCAGTAAAGCGTGCAGGGTTGTCTTATCTTTGGAGGATGCTCCACAAATAATCAGGCTTTGTTTCACTTCGATCAAATGTCCCTAAACTTCCTTCTCATTTTTGCTAAATTAATAAATTGCATGTTAACTGATGTCTTCACAGGTTGTAAATGTTTGGAGAAAGTTTTCATTTCTTTAATAAATGGAATGAAGCAAAACAAGTTTATTTAGCATCATCAACTCAAAGCGCTTTGAGTTAATGATGCTTTTCAGTAATGATCAGCTGATTAACATAGTGAAGTATTACAGCCACAGTAAGAAAAAAATACAAATTAATAAAATTAAATCATGAGAATAAAGTCAATGTTACAAGAATAAAGTTGTTGTAATATGAAAAAAAGACACAAAATGCTTTATAAGAATTTTACAAGAATAAAGTTTAAATTATTTGAGAATAAAGTCATAATATTTTGAGAAAAGTCAGTATTATAAAATCGTGACTTTTTAATTTTTATTATAACAATCACAGATTACAGATCAAAGTTTATCACTAGAATCACAATCTGACTTCTCGCCATCTGATTGGCACAGCTCGAGTTTAAAACACATCATATCACTAAATGTTTAAAAATTAAAACAGAAAGGAGTTCTTATTTGACAAGCTGGCGTTGCAGAGTTCTGCATCTGAAGTTGACAACGTTTGTGTGTTGGAATCAAAAAGGCAGGGACCCGACATCCTCCTGTGGGGTCGCAGAGGAAATCAACTTAGACGGTGTTGGAGCCAGAGGGGGAGTGAGGCAGGCAGCGGGAGGGGCGGCTTCATGTGTGCTTGCATAGAAATGGATAGATGTTGAATTGGATGCCGCTTTGCCCATCTGCCATAACAGCTGGTGATGCTCTGACTTAAAGAGAGTACGAAAGAGGAAGCCAAGAAATAAAGCCGGCAGGCGGTTGATCCTGGCTTTCTGCAAGCCAACTTTATGCCTTTTCCTTTTCTTCATTTTGCAGAATGCGTCGTCAGCTGAAATAAATGACAGGATTTTTTATTTCTCTTTTTCTCTCAGCCATTATTTTCATCACCAACATTCGCTTTAATGCGGTAAACACAAATCGGGCAGGTCATTCAAGTTCTTCCCCTTGATTTTAATGTCTGAACCGTGACATTAGTCTTTTCCTTCTCTATCGAATCAGAACTAACCTGCACAAAGTGGCTTGGCAGCAGATAAAGGCAGCGCGGCAGGCAGCTAAATAATCAGCCTGCAAAAGATCTGGCAGAGGAATGTAATTACAGAACGAACGGACAAAGCAGCTGTCTTTCTGGGTGAGATCTCTAAGACAGGGGATGTGAAGAAGTGCCGCACAACGGATGGAAGGAAGGAAGGAAGGAGGTGAGAATCAGGATAACTTGAACAGAAAGGTGAGAAAATAAAAGACAAAACAAGTGTAGGAGGATCTCCAAGGACACATCGCATTGTTTCAGCAGCTGCTTCATTGTAGTTTGGAAAAGTATTGTCATTTCTGTCCAATGGAAAGAAACAGTTTATTTGTTATTGTTTGATTTGGAAAAATCCAGCACTGGCCAGGAAGCCTATTCGTATGCTATGTCGACAAAAAAATAAATAAATAAAGACTGACATATTTCAAGTGTTTATCCACAGACCCACAGGCTAACGCTGAACTCAGACCCATGTTTCCATGGTAACACCCAGAGGAAACTGCTGGCAAAAAAGGGGGCAAACTTGTGAAGGGTTAGGGTAACGAAGACTACCCAAACTTTACTACTGCTAGTGAAGACCTACAAGCTCTTAAGCACTAAGACTGTACTGCACCCGATTGCATATGTTGATATTCTGCTGCAGAGCAGCAGTGTTTAATTCACAAAGCAAATAGCATGAGTTATATGCCATTTCCAGCAGACCTATTATCCTCCATTGGTTATCTTTTCAAAATGTGACTTCACGCCACAAACACAGCAGAAGTAGAGGAATCATGGCTGCTACACAGCATGGAAGAAACAAGGAATCTAGATTTCTTCCAGATCTACAGTATAAAAGTTTGCGAAAATGTTTTTTATTTCCAGAGTGTATTCCAAATCTCTTTGTCTAGCCACGCATCCATTTATTTATTGACTGATCTGTTGTCCAACATTAATTGATTCACATATCTGCAGCTCTGGAAGAAATTAAGAGAAAATGACCAGTTTACCTAATTCTCTGTTTTTAGGTACATGTTTGAGTAAAATGAACATTGTTCTTTTATTCTGTGAACTACAGACAACAAGCAAAAATGTACTATTTACTTGCAGAAACTGAGAAATGGTCAAAATAAGGAAAAAGATGCAGCGCTTTCAGACCTCAAATAATGCAAAGAAAACAAATTTATAATCATTTAGAAACAACAATACCAAACGTTTTAACTCAGAAGAGTTCAGAAATCAATATTTGGTGGAATAACCAGTGGAGTTCAGTGCAGTGGGCTCTTCTTTTTTCCAGAGCCGTGTTTTATCACTAATCTGTTAGTCATCCGTTTATTCATGCAACCATCATTTACTGAACCGAATCCTGAAACCTTATTTTATTTTCACAGTTGTGCGAAAACTGGAGCTCACTTTTCTGAAGTCAGTAGTGCTGCACATCTTGAAGTTAAGTCATAGAAAATTATAGACTGCTTACCAACTTTCTCAAGATTTCTCTTTGGAAAGATAAATCTTTCCATGGCGGCACCATAATTCGTTTACCTCTAAACTTGCAAACGATGCTTCTGACTGTAACTTTAGGTGCATTTAAGATCTTTGAAAACCATTTTAAACTCACCTGAAGCAACTAATGAAGCCCTTCGTAGTTTGCAACCATTCTCTCTGACCAAACAAACAAAGAGAAACATTGTTCACAGCCTTGACCCCTAATATGCACAACAGCAACAACATACAATACATCAATCAGAGAAGTGACAAGGTCTAAGAAATATCTGCTCCATTTCCCAACATGCAGCGATATCCACGTCCATTTAAAAGTCCTTTTCCTTCATAAATAAACATATTATGGGATTTTAGCCGATATTTTAAATTGAGACAGCTAAATAAACATCAGTTGTTTTTGGAAAAAAGATGGTGCAATTTCTTCCACCTGGTTAGAAACTATTCATTTATTCTTCGCCCAAAATGGTGACTGTCACATCTGAGTCAGTAGCTCTTGACAAATAATAACACAGCTCTGCTTTATGATTTCCAGTAATTGTTGTCTATTTTTGTGTATGCGACTATGTTATTGTGTCCTTCCTGTCCCTTCACGCGTTTGGATCCCTTATTGCTCCTATTCTCTCAGTTTACAATTAATTGGAACTGAAATTGCTTTTCAGATTGTTTCAACTCGCACCGACTGACCTAATTAGTACAATGATTTTAACGCTGGCAGGAGATCCATGCCTAAACGATGTGGTTAATTTGAATGAGTATTCCAAACCCATGTCTGCAATTAATGTCATTTACATATGTGATGCATCTTCTTGATTACTTAATTACGTATGCTCGCCTGATGATGTCATTGACAGGTGTCTTGCAGAGAGAGAGGGGTGGATGTGGAAATCTGTGCAGATGTTGCTCTGCATCTTGCAGGAACTGTGACTCCACCTGTAATGTGGAGCTGTCGAGCTCCTGCAGCTCCAGACTTTTACATCTATTCCTGTCAAGTACATTCGCCGTCATCTGCTGACTTGTCACAGACTGGCTGATACTGATTTTCTTTTCAGTTAGCATCTACAGAAAATAACTCTTTAGTGATCTGGTTGAAACTATTCAAAAAAGCTGAAAAAGTCAAATGTTTTTTTTTGCGTTTGTTTATACATGTACAAGTCTTCTCCTCTGACTTAAAAAGACTCTTATTTTCTCTATTTTTAGCCTTGATTCGCACCCTGCATAATTTCAAACAATCCTAAAAAGAGCACAGAAAATGGAAAGAGAACAACAAATCTTTATTTTGAACTGTTCTAAAGCAGGATCCCTTAGGTCAGAGATCTGCCTGAAAAAGAGGAGCTCAAACATCTTGGAGTCGAATACACGTAGTGCTTCCTGTTGTAGTGAAAAAAGAGCTGAGCTAAGAAGCAAAGCTCATGATTTACTAGTCTATGTATGTCTCCGGTGAAGAGAAAGGAAACTTAACTGAGAGGACAAGATCCCAGAGGGAAAGTGGCTAAAAATGAGATTACTAGGTCAAGTGGACGAGCTCAGACTTTAAGAAAAGGTGAAGGTGAGATTATCTAAGTGGAGCTTGGAGAAAAACCGTTCCCTCTCTACATCACAGAGAGCCGGTTCAAGTGATTTGAGCGTCTGATCATGACGTTTCCAGGGTGGCTCCCTGTGGAGGGTCTCCAGGCACAACACACTCAGAAGAGACACGTCGGCAGGCCAGAAGTTTCCAAATGGAACTTTTGTATTCAGTCGTTTCTGGTAAGTCTGACAGAATTGTGCAGCTTCTCTCTTGTTCATTTTTGCTTCAAAGAATAATCTGACGGGACACTCAGAGTGACAGTTGTTCTAAAGTGAGTTTTGCCTAAAGTAGAACTTCGATGATAAACATGAAGCAGCAAAGCCGACATCCTGGAAGCTAACGTCAGCTTCAACAGTCCATTTTTTCAAAGAATAATCAGGGTGTGAGTCGAATGAGCACAATAGATGTTTGAACCAATGTGATGGTTGAAAAACATGACAGATTAAAAACAATAAATAATAAATATTTGCCTCATCCTTCCTGCCCTCGGCCTCCATCATCTGCAGCAACTCTTTGAACAAACATTTGATTTCCTTATGGGATTAATGAAGTACTTATGAATTGAAGAAAATAAATTCTCCAGAAAGATGACGTTTTATTAGTGCAGCTGAAATATTTACTACTAACTGGACAAGATTCTCAAGATTTGATGAGCTTCTCTTCTATCAGTGGTTTTCACACTTATTGCTAAGTACCGAAACAGAAGTGTCTGCCACCAACACAGGACACATGCTGCAACGAATGCCTGGATTTCCTCTGATGTGACAACCTGCAACACACCAGCTGCAGTGAAAGTGTCTCTGCAAAGTCTTGACAAGCTAATAATGTATCTGAAGTGGACTCCTTTTGAAGCAAATTGGGAGAAATCAAGCAACAGAAGTTCTGCTTTAACCTTAAACCACAGGGAGAGAGTTTCTCTTTAAAGTGCAGATTTCTCAGAGGAAACGGAGTCAGAGTTATCAGACAGCTCAGTAATCACAAAGTTGGAACGCCAAACTTTAATCTGTGAATCGAAGATATGCCAAGATCACTTTTGCTCTTAGTGCAAAACAGAACAAAAAAATCTAAGATAACGAAATAGATGTAGATAACTTTTCTAAGTTAGAAACTAAATCAGATTAAGCTGCATGTGAATCTCTCCTGCCACTAAGCCCCGTGTTTATCCATATGCTGCATTCTGGAAAAGATTTGCTGTCAGGAGAAATCCAACTTTGAACGTGCGGAGGAATACATTTCCTCCACCACCGACAGTCCCCTCGCTTCCCAGAGTGATCCGTTTGTTGGGGGAAACATAAAAAGGTTTGCTCGGTGAACATGTTTCTGCCCTGAGGGTTACACAAACTCAATAGCTAGCGTGCTAGCATAGCCGTCTCTCCTCGAGTGCACCTGTGCTTCTCTTACAGTGGCGGCGGCTGAAAATTGAGGTCATGCTCCTCGTGAGTATGCGAGTCAAGATGCCTCGATGTGGAAATGCTCGTCTTTATTCTCCGTTTCAGTGCGGATCTTCCTGAAATATCTATTTGGGAAATTTTCCCCACAGTTGCTCTGAGATATTTCAGTGTTTGAGGGCATCTTCTTAATTACCCGAGTCTCTTTAAGTTTTGGTGTTGGAAAAAATGTGTAAAATGTCAGTTTAAGTTTATATTCTCTTAGATCGGTCACATTTTATGGCCTGAAGTTATCAAAAGGGAACTGATCAAACAGATTTGTTCTTAAATTACAGGAATTTTTTTTTTAAAACTTGTAATTAACTTTTTTTTTTTTTTTTTTACAGTGTTTCTGTTTTTTCACATTTTCAGTTTAATTACCCATTTCCACTCTAAGGAAAATTTGAAATTGAAAAATGAAAGATCTGGCATCATCAACCACAACAAATACATAAAAAAGGGAGATTAATGGAGATGACTTCATTCTAAAGCCTCTAATTAATTAGATTTTCATTTCAATTAAACGATTATTAATAAATCCTAGTTTTAAAATTGATACAACTTGAATATTACAGTCTATAATTATGGTTGATTATCCTTTATGGGGTTTTCTCAGAGTCCAACAAAGACCCCACAACAGTTTTGAGAGCATAAAAATATTTTGTTAACCAAACTCAGAGTTCCTTTTCTGACTCGTAAAGTTCAGCTGGTTAGCTGAAGTGGGCAGAAAATCTCTGGAGATAAAAGGTCAAAATATGAAATGTGGATCTCACTACAGTACGATAAAAATATAACAGCAAAATTCTGTAGGAATTAGAAAGCTGTAGCCAACTAAAGGACAAACTGGAATTGCAGAGATCGCCTTTAAATTGATCAACAATCAAACGTGGCTTTCAACTGATGCTGTATAAATTACAACCTGAACAGTTTCACTTTAATTTCTCGTGCTGCACCAGGCTCTGGGGGAAGTGTTTAATGTAAATACACCTGAGTCACTGGAGCACATCCTTTTAAAAGCACTGCAACAAAATTACCATCACGCCCCGTTCAATTTGCAGTCTGTGTGGAAGGGTTAGCTCTGTGTCTGATGCACTCCCACAAACGCTGAAAGACTAATTGAAATTTAAGTCCAAAGCGGTTTCTTCACTGAAGCGACAAGCGAGCACGATGTCCAGACAAAGCAAAGCAGCTGAGCAGAACCTCCAAACTGCCCCCAGAAAGGTTTGTTGTGCATCTTTTAATTCTCTTCTTTTCCACAATGATCTTGTCTCTTTAAGAAGATTTATTTAATCTTTCTTTAAGGTTACTTTCAAGTGATTCTTTGTGTTTTACTTAAGTCTGTTTGCAGCTGTTTTGTGGGCCCTGTACAGCCCATTTGCATGTCTTTGTCATTTTGTGGCGCTCTGCAGTAATTTTCTGTCTCTTTGTGGTCATTTTGTGCTTCTCTGTGGTTGTTGTTTGGTCTCTTGTGTATTTTTGTTTTCCTTAATGCTGGTTAGTATTTTATTAAAGCCATTATGCTGTAATATTTGGTCTGATTTTGGTCTCTTTGCAGGCATTTAGCTTGTTAACAGATAGTTTGTGTCTCTGTGTGGCCATTTTGTGGCCCCAATAGCAGTTTAGTGTTGCTGTGCATGTTTTCTTCTCAGCTAGCATTTGGTAACGCTCAGATAAAGTCCAGTGAATTTTTTTTAATGTATAGTGAATCACAATTTTCACTTTAATCAAATTAATTTGTAGATTTTACTTTTTTAAATTCAGTTATAATAAGAACATGATTTGAATAAACTGAGGGTCTTTTGGTGTAAAAAAACATTTAAAAAATTAACGGGTGAATTGAGGTACAACCACCAGCAGCCACTAATTAAACCACTGTTTTATTTGTCAGGAAAATTAGTTTTGAGATGTTTAAAGCGACTCCAAAACTTCATTTGCATTCAGTCCATCAATAATGAGCCGACTTTGGAGCAATGCAGCTCTTATTGGCGATTTTTTTGCTATTTATATTTGCATGCATGAAGCTGCACCATGAGAAAGTTGTATGTTTCTTTTTATGAACAACCTGCTCTGCCTGAGGTGCAGCCTTGCATTTGCTTTTGTCTCTTTTACTGAAAAAAGTGAGCAAACTATTACTGCTTTATTTTCTGTCAAAGTTTGTATAGAGAATCAAGTAAAAAGCAGAAGTCAGGTTCTGCTTCAACTACTTAATTTTCTTTTTGTATATGTTTTTAAAAAGTGCCTTCAGAAATCTTCCCAGTTTATGCAAAAAAGAAAAACTTTGGTTGTTGTTTATGTCATTACAACATACCAGATTGAAGTTTATTAAGTTACATTCACTAAAATTGCACAAGTTAATGAAAAATAAAGAATTTTGAGGCAATGAGTTTGCATTAAGTAAGAAGAACTAATTAGGTTTTACAGTGCATCCACTCATCCATAAAGTGTAGAAATTTCTGCCAAAAATGAGTTGAAGGTTTTTGTACTTATGGTTTAAAGGATGGCTTAAGAAAGCTACGGGAACTCAGGAAAAGCATAAAAATGAGACATGAAGAATGTGTTGGATCCCAACTTAGAGTTTTGTCTCTTGCATCACTTTGCCAACACGTTGCATCTCGCTTTGGTTGATTTTCTGCAACGCTGCAACTTTCAGAGATGAAGCTGGCATCGAGAAAAAACTGCACAGTCCAAGCCATAAATAAACCTGGCCGTCACGGCTGTCAATAATTTGGAAGAGTGTCGGTGTGCAGACAGATCCGCAGCCAGTCAGGAGCAGGTGAGGGACAGCTGAGGCCAGCAGCAGGCTGGAGAGAACAGCTGATCCCTGCAGAACCGGCTGGACCGGACCCAGAGGAGGGGAGGACTCTCGCTGTAACCACCAACCCTGTGGTAATCCAGGCAGGACATTATCTGCTTCGGTGGCTCTCTGCAGCATCTGGAGGGGTTCATGCTACTACTCTGCCTCCCTTTTCCAGATAATAACATCACACAGCCATTTAGACACCATATGTGCCTGAAAAGCAGGTATGAAGCCGCTGACTTGTGCTGTGCTGCCACAATCAAACCAGTCCTCTAACTGTCTCAGCTGAAATAATTGCTGTTAGCGATGCCCAATTGCTTCTACACTTGCAGACAGAAACGATCCCACCAATTAGATGTTGGTCGTACACTTACTACGTTCATGCTCTGGTCAGCTTGAAATTACCAGTATATTATTCGCTTTTGCATGACAGCAATAAAATAATTATGGAAGATTTGCCTCTTGGTCTATTCGCTTAAACAGAAATTAGCCTCCAGTCCCAGACACATAATGATATTGAATTTTTGCAGGATCTTTTTTGTTTCTTGGTTTCTATTTTATGTTGCTCTTCCATACTTGATGCACCTTTAGGTTCCAGTGATTTAAAAAAATATATAAACTGCATGTGTTTTCTGTTTTCCAGTTAAAAATGTGTTCATCTTTAATTTGGGCCAGTTTTTTTTTTTTTTAAAGAAGTGGCTTTAAAAACTCCACTGTATTTCATAGGCATTATCTCACAGCTGAATTTACTTTAAATCCAATATTAAAACTATTTAGGAAAACTGTCATTATGTCTTCACAGTTCAATATGAGAATCTGTGACAAAAAGTCAAGCTCTTGTGGTCCTGCTGCTGTACACCGCGTCCTGCATGAAACTACCAATCAGAGCCAGAAGGAGTGTCTTAGCGCTGTCAATCATGCTCGTGTATGCTGCCCATTGCTATCTCCTGCACTACTGCACCCATAGAGGAGCCTCTACTGTGAATGCGCATTCTAGCCAACACGGCCACCAATGACTTCGGATGAAGTTTTTCTTCAAAATAATTTCTTTTTCTCCATCATTAACACAGCTGCAGCAAACAGGCAAGTTTTCTACCATTACATGTGTAATGCATTTGCTAAATGCAACCTGAACTGTGTATGTTATTCTGATGAGACTACAGTTAAGGTTTTCTAAATGAGACCCTAAAATAGGGGAATGTGAAACGGGATTAACCCACAGAAAAGCACCTCATACTGTGAAGCTACACGTCTTTTTAGTTTATTTAAGTGAATAATCATAAACTTCTTGAAATACCAGGGCATTTTAAATAAATATATGGACACCATCACTAGATTCTTCTCCAGGATAAAACATTTGTCCACCTCTTTACAAAAATGGTTAAAATGACAAAAATCACAAAGTTAGACATAATTTCTATCTATTGCATGTTATAAGTCCTGTTTGCAAAAAAATGTGCGGCACATATAATGTAAAAATCTATATGGTAACTTGACCTTAAATTCCCCTCAAAATGAAAAGATTAATTTTCTTCCTCATTGTGAGATTAGACTGCTGCATTAAAAGATACATTTATTTCAAAGTGCTTTGCACAGAATAATTTAATGATTTAAATGTTTTGCTTTTCTTTTTCATATTTTTATCTCAATATTACTACAAGTTTACAGTACAATTAGTTTTGATGCTCATTAAATTAGTTTCTAGTTGCTCATTAAAGATTTAATTAAATATAAATGAAAAAAAAGGGAATTAAAAAAAATGTTGTTTTGAAGGGCAGCAGAAGATGTAAAAATTTCCAGAGCGTCGTTGTTTTTCTTATTGTTTCTGCTGCTCTTGCTTGTCTAAATTACTATACAGCAGGTTTTCTGTCACGTTCACAGGTTTCACGGCGCAACGTTGACTTCTGTCACATCTCCAGACAATCCGCATGTACAGGAGCCAAGATTTCACATCATTTTCAGACAAGCACATGAAAAAACACAGGAGGGAATCATCTTTGGCAAGGTCACCCGCCTGCCTGCGGGTTAAACTTTAATGATCATATTTGGCAGACGGATGTGAGCAACACGCATTAATATGCCAAGAAGACTGATGGAGCAAGATTTACACACAGGCAGACCATCATTCTCCAGCACTGCAGTTTAATTACAAGGAGCTGTGGCGAGAGTTTGTTGTGGTACCGACCAAGTCATCAGGAAACAATATGTATCGGGGACAGCGGCGCCAAATCTATACGCAATCTAAAAACAAATTTTCATGTTTGAATCCCTGGTGACGCTGCTGCGGCCTTAATTTAATTAAAAAGTCTTCCTGGATGTTTTAACTCAACACAGACGTGGGAAACAGGCAGTGAAGTTGATCAATAACACTGGCATGACGACAGATTAAATTCAACTTTTTCATTGTGATTTGCACAGAATGAACCTTTTTATCTTTTCAGTTCTAAATTAATCAAAAACAAAACCAAAATTTTAAAGTCTCTTGTTCACTAGTTAGAGGTAATTTTATTTATGAAGCACATTTTCAGCAATAAGGCAAAACAAAGTGCTGTACAGGAATTTAAAATAAAGATTTGCCTTAATAACACAAGAGTCAGATTAATGTACTGCACTTCCGTCTCAGGATACAGAAACATGCCGCTAAGCATTCTGGGAAATAGTTCCCACTCTTGTCCTTTTCTTCTGTCAGCTTTTTTTTTAAATGCCAACTTAAAATCTTGTTTATTCAACTTTAGGAGGTTTGCATTTAATAAAAAGTTAATGCAAGTTACTACTGTAGGTTTATCTTTCACAAACACTTTTAGGATCAAAATCTGAAATTGTAAATTGAAAGAGTAGGACATAGAAAACTAAATGAGGCTCAAATGTTTTCACAGTGCAGAAAGTGCAACTGGGACAGAAACAAATCTGAGTATAAAATAATCCTGGCCCGGTGCTTCAATGTTTAACATAATATTTCATTGATATGGTTTCTTTCTTTTTTTTTTTAATCCGTTTGTTAATTCTCCAGACTCTGTGAGAATTGTGTTTATTTTCTCCTTCCTGTCCTCTAAACTGCCTCCTCATAATAAGTGAGGTTTGCTGAAAATTTCATCTGTTGCAACATGGTTCCTCCGCTCGAAGCATGACAGCGCAGTCAAGGTTTGATTCAACCTGCTACCTTCATTTTTTTTTTTTTACAGGCAATTGCCATATTATAGTCTATTTTATTTCACTTTTTATTATAACAGCAATAAATTTGACTTGACATAAATGGATTTGAGCATACCTGCCTGGACTGAGCTTGACTATATAATATCCGGGTGTGAATAGACTGTGCTCGCCTTGTAAAAGTGCTTTGTGAATTAGTTTTCCCTCTTACCTAATTAGGCCTTCCTAACCTCTAAACTAAGCATTTCACACAAATTCAAACCACATCTAAAGTATCTGTCTTGTTTTCTGTGAAAATCAAAAATGAAACATGATTATAATCTGTTTCTTTACAGACCTGTCTCTATTATATTGAGCATGAGGACACAGTCGATGTTAATTAGTAATGAAACAAACCAAAATTATATTTTCTGGTGTGATCCTGAAATTACAATCAGGCCTCAGCATGTCAGACTGCAGTACTCATTTCGGTGCTGCCCTCTATGTCGAAAGCAAGCAGTAAAAATGTGAGGAAGACACTCACTGTGGTCCAGTTCTTTCAGTACGGGTTTAATTGCCCAGAATATGAGCCGACATCCCCTCACTTATCAAATTAAGAGCTCGAAAAAGGGTAGAGAGGTGCTCAACACCCATCTGAACTGGATCAGGTTGTTCTGCATGTGTTTCACGTTGAAACTAAAACATACAAGTTAAATAATGTCACTAAAACATGATTAATATTGTTCTTTCTATCAAAGTTTAAGAAAACACAGATTGCAGATTTTGAATCCACTTAAGGGTTAAGATTGTAGTTTAATCTTTGCAAAATGGAAGTGTTTTGTACTTATTGTTAAATTAAGAGGTAAAAGAGTCGAAGCTACTTTAGAAAGGTTCAGCCATTAGTTTCTATGTGTTAGAAAGGCTCAGTCTAAGTCTGGATCTAAATCCAGTTGGGAATCTGAGGAAACACTAGAAAACCAACAGAGAATCTGCATCATAAGATAAACGGATATAAAATAAATTCTTTAGCTCCGTAAACCTGGTAGAAACCATAAGTTTTGCAGTTGGATTGAGGCAAAAAGTGTTTTTTTTGTTGACAATGTTGATGTTTTGTTCACCCCAATAAAACACATTAATGTTTTGAATTGTAACATGATCATATGTGACTCAGAACAAAAAACAGTAATTCTCTTAAAGCCAAATACAATATATATAAAAACAGCTTATTGCTGCTGAGGTTTGCTGCCAAACAGAATAAACAGACAGCTGAGCCATGACTGTCCCTTTTATGCCTAAACAAAAAGAAAAAAAAAAAACAGCAACAAACCACTGTTCCTTTTTTAACAGGGGTAAAAGTTCAGGAGGTTTCTGCTCATTCAGCGATCGCATGCAGCTGACTGACAGCTGGCAGCAGCAGGCGGGGTAAGACAAGTGTTACTCAAGGTTACATCTGGCCCGAGGAAAACCCCCCACCGCCTCTGCCTTCTCACTAAAAGGAGTTTAAACTACAGGAAATGGTTTAAAAGAAGATTTCACCTGCTTTTAGAAAAAACAGAAGTCAACTCAGGCCTTGAAGATCAATATACGTTTTTTTAAATCCTGGAAAATAATCTCCTGTGTAGAAAAGTCGAGGGCTGAAACTACAGTCTGTACAACTGAAACTGGTAATACGGCTTAATTACAGCTCATTAGCTTTATATAGTAGTGAAGCAGCTCAGAAACTATCTGCTGTAATAAATGCTTAGATGCTTCCATGAGTCTAATTTTTTATAAAAAGTGATGAAGCTTCATTGAGATGCTATTGGTTTTCAGCATTTACAATATTGTACTAAACAGACAGACAGTGCAACTTGGAAACATAGACTGAAGTTGGATTATAAAATGGAAAAGATTGCAGACTTTTGAAGCAATTCTACTGCGTTCAAATCAGAAAAAAAAAAAGAAGTTTTACTGAATTCTTGCTGGCTTGATCAGCATTGAAATTTTCATTTTTAAGGAAAACAAGCGAATGTTGCCAAAGCCAATTAAGATCACAGCTTTTTCTCATGGTGACAGGAATGGCAAAATAAGCTCTGGAACACATCATTAATATGTGATTCTTTCCAAGGTTTTGACAAAAATAGCAGCAAATGAGCAATTTGCCCTAAAGACTCAGAGGTAAAGACGCCAAATTGAGTTCTTTCACGTATCTAATAATGTTACCAAAATGATTTTGACTCAAAAAAATGTTAAATCTGTGCTCCAAAATGAGAAACTTCATTCATATCTGCTGTTCTCTTCACTCTCAACAGCATTATCCACAATAAACAAAAAACATTAACTGGAGTGACCCACCTAAAACCCGAATTTGAAAGCATTTTGGAGACAAACCCATATTCTTGCACACACACATACTTACACACTCTAGAGAAAGATGGGAGTTTTAAAGTGTGATGCTGTGGGCCTGGGAATGAAATTGATTAAATCTTTCAAATACCAGGGGAATTTGAATTAAAATCTATTGATATGAACTGAGACATTTCTCAGAAATGAGACAAAGTGAATTTTCTTCATGGTAAATTAGACGAAATCCTATAGAAAATATTTGAGCTGAGTTAAACATCTCTCTCATGATAATGAACAATAACAGGATATTTTTTTGCTATGGCAGCCAATAAAAGTTAAGTTCAAATACTTCCTTTAACAGGTTTGGATCGGTCCATGGATTATACATTTTACATCTGATGCACGAAATCATTCTTAGATAGAGACTTTGGTCTGATCATTTCTGCCTATTTTCAGCTCCTTTCAGCTGTTTTAGGGTCTCTGTCAATTTAATTCCAAATAAGCTTCTGCCTCCAAACTCAACTTGCACATGAAAACAAATGTGCAGTTATGCAATACTAAATCTTTGAAAAGCAGAAGTGGAGCTTCCTGCACAATCAACAAGAACACAGCAAGTGGTTTCTGGATGGCAAGTCAACAACAAAACACTTTTCCAGCAGTTGACCAAAGGTGGTTTTACCAGGTGGGCTGCTTGGTAACGGGTTGGGCTTTACTGGCGTTGCTTGGTGACGGGCCATGCATGCTGATTTACATTCAGAAGATTTTTGAAAGGGCTCATTTTCCAGACAATAAAAACACATGAACCTATTGCAAAAAATAGCTGGGTGGTTTTTCTAAAGCGTTTGGGCTGCTTTTAGAAACAGTAGAGACTCAAATAGAAATACAAAAACATACAAAATGTGAATTTTGTATAAGTTAAAATAGAACCTATCTGCCATTCTCATCTCATCCTGTCATGAACACACAGTAATTCGCTTCTGTTACAATTTTTTTTATGTGTTACCCCAAAACTCAATCTCTATTCACGCCAACAAGCAGCCATGTGGTCACACTCACACCTGAGAGAGCCAAGGACATGCTAGGTGCATACAGCAGATTCCTTCGTGATATTTTATTTATGCCAGCAGAGGTATAGGCACACATGAGCTTTCACACCCTCCTCCTCTCTCTCTCCCTCTATCTGAGTCTCCTGTGCAGTTCTGGCTTGGCCCAGATAACAGCAAACCTGCCTGGAGGCGAGAGACACCAACACTGCAGGACGTAATGGAAGCTATCATAATGCTTAGCAGGAGCTCGGCTCGTGGCGGCGAGACGGAAACGCCTCTCAGCTCGGAGTGCGAGGACACGTTGGTTTGTTTTGATGCAGTGGCTCAAGGTTTTAAAAGCTGACAAGATGAACTGATTTAGGTAAAGGGACGGGAAATGTGCAAAAAGGACTATCGGCTGTGCAAAAAGAATGAATTCAAATCTCTTCTTAAATGATTTCTGGAATTTGCTGAACCAATATCAGAGTGAATGTACTTCACTGCAAGTTTACATGAGATAAAGTTCAGATTGATGTAGTTAATTTTGAGCTCTTGGTCTCTTCAACAAAGTCAATCAATTTAAAAAACAAGAAGGAATTCATTAGGAAACAGTTACAATTAAAGGCTCAAATATCCAAATTTATCCCAATATTTGAATAAATATTCCCAAATGTGGTATTTTATCATGCATTCAACTCATTTAAGTCATTATTGTACTAATGCTGTTTTAACATGAGTCTTTGTTGCTTTATTTCCCAGTTAAACACTTTGGATAAACTTGAGTTTTAAATGGTGTTTTACATTACACTGGGATAGATGATGGATATTTAAAAAGCTTATCCTATTTTTCAACACCGTTGGACTCAGGTCAGGCATAATGTTAGCGAGTTTTCACATGCCTGGGTCCATTGTCGAATCAGAACATCCAACTGGACCAATCTAACCCAAACTGTGTAAACAAAAATGCTTCAAATGTTCAAGATAAAGCCTGGCATCAATTCCAACACAAACACAAGATGTTGAGACAAGAGACTTTAAGTAAGAAGATACAACTCCTTCAAGCTTGCTGAATGAAGTAATATAGTCAAAGTGAGATATTTCAATCCAGGAGCATCGTACCGATTGGTAAGCATGGAGGTGGAAGCATCATGCTGAGGTCATGCTGACACACTCCAAACAGTAAATGGAATATTGGGAGATTGTTTAACTTCACATCAGCAGCTTTAACGTCAATGAAATTGTACTTTTATGATCTGTGTTGGTTTGGATTACGCTTTAGAAAATAACTGCACGGTTTTTTGTGTAATTTTGTCCTTGCAGTCGCGCCTGGGTACCAAACTTATTTTTATTCAAGATTATGAACCATTATACAATCAGATACAAAGAGCAGATTGTGGCAGAATCCAAAGGTAAAAAAAAATAGACATATTAGCCTTCTCTGCAATCTTAAAATATGTAGCATCTTTTCACATTGATGTAAGTGGGCACTATTCAAATAAAAACCGACTGATAGAATAAAATAAATCTCTTCAGTTCTATTTATGTGGCTCTTTTTGGTCTCGATTTGACCTGCAGACCTTGAGTTTGACTCGTGCTGCAGAACATTTCATATTTTAATGTGTTTTAATTATGTTTCTGACTCTGTGTGAATCTACATGCTTGTTTTCTTGTCACTTTGTGACACCTGCGTTTGCCCTTTGCGGGACAAAGACCCATTGTAGTGCAATGTGCTTTGGAGTCCTTGGACTTGATAAAGAGCTATAAAAGTGAAGACCAATTACCGTTTTACTAAAAACTGAGTTCAACTGACATCTCGCCAAACATTAGTGGAGGTGCGTATGAATTTCACTGTGCGGATTGCAGAAAATACACAACACAAATCAAACTTGTGTCGCTCTGAAACAGCTAACGCGTCACAATGGTAACTTTTCCTTTTACATTTACTGATAGTTGTAATCTTTTTGTCAGTCCAAACACAAGTGAGCCCTGACTGATAAAATGCAATACTTCCCAAATTACCTCGCAAATTAAAAGGCATTAAAACCAACCCCATCTTTTTATCTACCCCTGCTTTATGACCCGCATAGATTTAACAGACAGCAGCAGAATCAATACACACTAACAGCCTTTCAGCTCTGGATACAATGTTTAATTTAACTGCTCTAATTAGCCGGCCTTATTAAAAATGTAAGTTTACCCACAGAGTTCTGCATTCTGTATTTATCAATATTCAATTCCATCGGGTAAAAAAAAAAGAGAAATGCTTGTTTCCGGTCTACTGCAGCGAGCTGTTTAATGACTCCCTGAGTTAACGGTCTATACACGGACTTAATGGTCCGCTCTCGTTTGTTTTATGGGTCCATATTATGGCGATGAAACCTTTGTTCTGTTCTGTCAAGCTGGATACATACGGAGAGTTAATTGGTGACGTTTAATAGCATTTAAAACGAGATTCAAGGCAAACAGGAATAAACTTGTCATGAACTGACATAGTCTCGTGTTGGCTCAGTTACACTCCCTGCAAATCCCTCCTTCACCGCAACCATACAATGTCTTTTTTTTGCATTTTCTGCAGCATACCGATAATCTGAAGTCAAACCTTCCTGTTGAGGGATTTATTTCCTCTAAGCCTCACTTTTAGTCCTGTCTGTGGTTCTATTAATTTCCTGCAAAAATCAGATTTGACAAATCCAGGAAGTATTTTGTGTATCTGCAGGGCTGGGAAAGCCGATTTGAGTTTGTCCAGCAATAAGGCAGGTACTTATGAGTGACGATATATTTGCTTCAGCTACTTAAGCTTCAAACTCAGAGGAAATTGATTATTTTTGCCCCTTCCTGATCGATTTATGGATACAGCTTGGATACCAGTTTATAATCCCATAGGTGCATCCTGTCCAAGGGTTTTGAAAACAGTTACTTAGAGGTATTTATAACCTTTAAACTCTTTTAACATTTTATCAAAGCTGTAAACACAAATTTGAACATAACACCTGTCATGAACATGAGTAAGTCTTTATGAATTAATCTTTAGCTTTAATAACATAAAGCAACATCATTTTTATAGTTTAATCATTATTACTTTTATAACAAATGTATGTCAGATCATGATTTCTTGGTTAATGCCAATTTGTCATAACAAAGACATTTTGAATAATGTCATCTTTGTATTAAAGTGTACCGAATAACACTTTATGGCAACAGTCATAAATATTCACAAAGACTTACTCGTGTCTATGACAGATGTTACGTCATGTTTATGACGGTGTAATGACTGTCTTACTCACAATTCGTCAACTAAAGTGTTAAATAAAGTAAAATCCCAAACTTTAATGGGATTTTAGGTAAGATTTTGTCTGAAGTAATGCATGAGATGGAGTCAACATTCAGACAAAGGTATTCTGATGCAATGAATTAAAACATCTTTATGACCTAACAGCTGCACATCACTTAAACCAGCTGCTCTTATGAAGCGAGATGGAGGAGGCAGCATCATCCTGTGGGGATGCAAACAGGTCAAAACTAATGCAAAGCACGATGGGAAAAAACTGTTAACCCTGGAAGAAATCCAGGTTCATACACAATTGCTATCCCTTGCAATAATTAGCAGCATCAAGCTGTCTAATTATTATTTTTGTTATTTATTTTTAGCAATTTGTTGTTCCAAATCCATTTCATCTAACAACTTGGTTCAAATCTCAGATGATCAAACTTTAGAGGTAAGAAAAACCTTGAAATGCTTGTCTTACTAGTTTGTATCCTTACACACCAGGCTTAAATCCCATCGACTGCAACCTTGACAAGTTTAGTGACCGTTATCTGTCCAATCTAACAGCCTGAGCTTCTGTTCAGAGAAATATGGGCAAAAAATCTGGGAGAAATATACCAGCTCTGACAAGTGACAGACTTTGAACTCGGTATACAAATTAGCCGACTTCTAAAAGCCATTAACTGGATTTTATTTAGGGGTGTCAGTTTTATTATTTAAGAAACCATGCATCCTTCTTTACAACTATGTCTTTGCAGTCACTACTGTCAGTCAGTCTGTCGAGTCAAATCCCAGTAAAACACATTAAAGTTGGAGACTGTAAGGTGACAAAATATGAACAAGTTCAAAGGGTGTCAATATGTTTGCAAACTACTGTTGGAATCTAAATGAATGAAACTTGATTGTGATCTCAGCAGGTGAAATCAATGAAAAACTGTTTGCTATAGGGAACAACTTTTATCAGCTTTACAAAATAACACATCAGCCACAGGTGCAGAATTCTAGTACCTCATTCTTTATTTTAAACATTTGTTAATGTACCTGCGAATGGGAAAATGTCTGTTCATCCTCGTTGAAATAGAAAACAAGAAAAACGCATTGAACTCTCCCAAGAATCTAGTAAGAAAAAATTACATCCAAAAATACTTGACACTGCCATCTGCAAGAGTACAACAGGAAATAGGGGGGAAAAAAGAGATAAAACAAAAAGCACAAACCTGTGAGCTCAGCTGCAAGAAAAGTGTCAGGTTAAAACGTCAGAGGGGATTTAAAAAGGATCGCCTTGTTTCTTTTTTTTTGGTGAAAGATAAAGAAAAGAGCAACAAAGTAAAAGCGAGAGGTTTCACCGGTGAGATTCATCAAAATCACAAACCACACTGCCAAAATGCAAACCAAAGCCACAGCAAAAGTCGACAGAAAACAACAACAAAAAAAAAAAAAAAAAAGAAAAAAGAAAAAAATCAAAATAATAAAAAAAAATGTCCCAAAACCCACCAGTAAATGCGCAGGAAAAAGAAAAATCTCTGTACTGATAAAATCTGCTCGGTTTCTGCAAAACTGCAAGCAAAGTGAGAGGCTTTCTCAGAGACCGATAACGCACTCGTTTTCTTTCTTTTCCTTTTTTTTCTTTCAATTTATACCCTCTCGATCTGAATCACCGCATGCTGAAAACTTGAAGCCTGGATGGACTGACTGTAGAGGTGGAGGGGGGTGAAAAAAACGCTTAAAACCAGCACCGCAAATGCTCAATTCAAACACCAGCAAAAGGAGGAAAAACAACCCAAAAAAAAAGGAAAAAAGAAAAAGAAGGGGGTGAATTTAGAAGACCAAAAAAAAATTGTTTTTGTTTAGAAAAACAGAAAAAAAAAATAGCCAGTGGAAGTGTACTCACCGAGCGGGAGTAAAATGTTGCAATAAAAATGTGAAATGGCTCAAAAGAGGCTACAGTATGGCGGTGCGAGGCGGAATGCTGAGCCTTTTCCTCTCTCTAGCTCCCTGCCTCCAGTTCTGTCATGTGACTCCTTCAGCTCCGACTTCCAGCAATGAGAGTCCAACCTCGAACAGCTGATGATGCCGAATGCTCTCCTATAAAGGCTTGGCTTCTTACAAAAGTACGGGGGAGCAAAAAAAAAAAAAAAAGGAAACAGAAAGAAAGATGCGCTCCTTATCATGCCACGGTTACAACTGAGCTGGTTTTATGTTTCTCTGCTGCATTTTGAACGTGCACAGCTCTCTCTTTGTGTCAGCGCCACGGGACGATCAAGCCATGCGGATTTTTCTTTTATTCATTCGCTGGCTTCGTGAGCTTGTACATAAGGCATGGATGGGAAAAGCAGAACCAGTCTGATGATGATCAGTGCATAAACAGTTAAGGGGGAAAAAACAACAACACTGGAGCATCATATTTTTAATAAAGCTTTGTCCTATATGGTGAAGCCTGGATGCAGGTTAGAAAACACTTTGAGTTATCAGCCAACATATGGATCCTAGAACAAAATACGGTGCAAAAGAAACAAAAATGAATAAATCAAACATACGTCTGGGAAGTATTCACGCTTTATGTTACAACCTGATTCCAAGTTGTATTAAAGTAATCTCCTGGCAATGTGGGGAAAAATAGTTTGACATTTTTGCAAATTTATTGAAAGTATAAAATCAAGAAATCACATTCACATAAGTGTGTAACACTTTGTTGGTTCATCTTTGGGATCAATGACAGTCGAGGCTTTTTGAATTCAGCTGAGCTCAGCTATCTTCAGGTGGTTTGAGCCGTTCTTCTCAGCTGTTCTTCTCCAGCTCCTTCAAGTTGGATGGGAAACATCTGTCAGACATTTTCAGGTCTCTCCAGAGATTTGAGTCATCGTTCTGCTGAAAAATGAGAAGTCGCCCCAGTTTGAGGTCGAGGTGTTCTGCAGCAGGTTTTTTTAATCCAGGATGTTTTCGAACGTTGCTGCATTCGTCTTTTCCTCTATCCTGAGCTGACTGTCTGTTCCTTTTGCTGCAAAACAGCCACATAGTATGATGCTGCTACCACCGTGCTTCGCTATAAGGAGCCGTCCCTGGTTCCCTCAAAACAATGACGCCTGACATTCACACCAAAGAGTTCAATCTGTGTCTCATCAGAGCAGAGAATCTCATTTCTCATGTTTTCTCCTCGCGGTTCCAAACTTTTTCCGTTTACCACTGAATTCATTGGGACTTTCAAAGGAGCAGAAATGTTTGTTTCTTCCCCAGATTTGTGCCACAAGACAGCGCTGTCTCAGAAATCTACAGGCAATTACTTTGATTTACTGCTTGGTGTTTGACCTCTGACCTGCACTGCCACCTCTGAGACTTTATATAGACAGGTGTGTCCCTTTCCTAATCAAGTCCAATCAACTGAATTTACCTCAGGTGAACTCCGTTTATGTCGTAGAAACATCGGAAGGATGCCTAAGCTTTTCTTAGAGCAATAATCAAATCAGAACCATCTTGAAAACTTGCTCCAGCAGACAGATTGCTACAAATAAAAGCATTTGGATTTAAATCTACATGAATAATTTGATTTATCATAATTTTTTTAGATAAATTAGATCTCCTTTTTTGTAAAGTACCTTAAGATGACATTTATTGTGAGTAAGTGCTGGATATATAAACAGAATTTAATTTAATTTAACTAAGTCTTTGGCTTACTTAAAAAAAAAAAAAATGGGGATTTTTATGTCTCTGGTTTTCCACCTTCCTGCAGCAGGTAGTTTGTTTCTGCTTCCTAAAAGCAACACAAGTACAATTTCAATCTACCAAATTGAATATTAAACAGGAACCTTTATACCACACAGTCCTTGGTTTTCAATTCCTAATGAGAAATTCAATTTTTAAGCATAACACATTAGAGCACAGCTAATCTTGTCTATGACATTCGAATGATGATAAAAATAAAAAACTAAAATGTTGTGCGCTTTCTAAGAATCTGAAACTAGGATGGATTATACAACAAAACAAAATTTCCCCGTAGGATACCTGGCCCCTAACACGTGAGAGTAAAGCACACAAATCTCACCAAAGTGGTAAATTTAAAAGAGAGAAAACATTTAATAGAATCTCTTCAGTGGTGCTGAAATTGTCCAGCACAGAAACAGTTAGTCTGCTGTCCATGGTGCTGAAACCCACAGAGCTCTGGGTCGTCGTATCCTGGACGAAGCTGAACAGAACCAGAACAATTAGACCAAGCAGTGTGTGGTTGATGCTCTGTCCCTGGTGCTGAAATAAACCTGGTGTAACACAATTTAGGCCTAAAGGTTGTGCTGGCTGTAATTCTGAACCCATGTACGAGCCGTGCATTAGAAGCCTGTCTGTGGAGCTAAACTGGGTAATTGCTGCACAGCTCGACATAATTGTTTTGCTGGAAGGTTGTTAAAATTGCTACGTTTAGACACACTGTGATTTTGCCTAATTATGTATTTGTTTGTATTTTTTTTAACATGAAAAGGGCCAAACAATACCTAATATTAAGTTGTATCATGCCATTTAAAGTTTCAAGCATCATCCCAACTTTTTTATAGACCCCACTCCACACACACACGCACACACACACACAGCTCTCCCGCTCTTATCCGTTAAATAAATACACCTGAGAAATGTAGGTTATCGCTGATGGCAACAGACAGAAAAGTAATAATGCGCTATTGATGCATTAGAGTCTGACTGCGGTTGTCAGACAGAATTCAGAACAAGTTTATGCAACACACAGCGTTGGAGACAACTGTCACCATTCATAAATCAGAGCGGAGGTCGGTGCAGTGCTCCCACCTTAAGCACTGTCTAATTTAATTCACGTTTCAAAACACATCCATGCCTGTGGGAGGCAGTGAGTAAAAAAAAAAATGCTCTGCCATCCCCAAAGAATACATTCAAGAACTGTGATCAAACTCTGGCAATATTACCGCCGCACACATTTGCTTCCTCTCTTCATTTAGCCCTTGAAGCTGCTTCGAGGTCTCTTTTGCAGCATTTAGTAATGCTCAGCCACTGTTTGTCTACTGCATGGCAGTCCAGGGCTTGAAAACTAAAGATAGTGGTCTGTGAGTCATTGTGCAGGACATCACTTTAATTGTTGATGCCTGAGGGTCCACATGGTCTGATTCAGGAACTGGACTGTTCATGGTTTATTGTGCCAACATGTAGGCAGGGAGGTAATGAAGAAAATTAAGGAATTAAAGCACAGCTACAATAATTCCCTCCAACCAAATATGACACTATAAAAAAAATGCGTGATGATTTGTTGACTCACTGTTATAAATAGTTATCTGGAGTTTATAAAGTTTTCGAACTCTGGCTTCTGCTAACAGACAGTGATGCTGTTTTAGCGTTAGCCTCTACAGAAAGAAACAACCTGTTTTCTCTCTTTTGCTTTTCTACAAAATATACCAACCAGAGGGTCAATCGATGCAACTGAGGTTTTTGCATTTTTTTCTGAAGCAGAAATGATACGTCAGAATACCAGAATAGCTGATAATGATTGGGATTTTTCTGAGCATCTACTTCCTAATTAGCTGCTAGCATCTGGCTTTGCTGCTGCATTAACGAGAACTTCTAAGTGACCTTGAATAACAAATGAAGATTCAATATCTGTTGTAATATTTTATGTTCCTTGAAGCAACAAAAGCTCAACAACCTAATGAGCCTTTGGCTTACTTTTCAAGCAGTGTTAGTTTGTTTGTTCTTTTTGCAATAGCCAGTAGTGCTACTCCATTGCTAGCTTGAGCATAAGGATGAATAAATAATGAATCATTTATTTTATCAATCACTCAGCTATCTGTGTTTTGCATAGGAAAAAACTAAAAAGTTTCTGTCCATTTTGCACAGTCTATTTCTTGTCAATAAAACTTGTTTGACCTTTTCTGGGCCGTTCTGGGTCTGATTCCTCCATTACCCATAATGCAATAGTCTGTATTGGACATCTTACATCCAGATAGATTTGATTTTGTGTTTGACAGCCTGGCTTGAGGATTTCTGTCCTTTAGATTGTTTAGTTTGGGTGTTTATTTCACTAAATGAACTATAAATATATTTCATTTTGACTAACATTTAAATTTTTAATTGCCAGCAATAGTGCATTTTTACTGCTGGCACTGGAATAAAAACCCATAATTTTTTTTATTGATGTTAATCTGGTTTAACTTTGCATATTAGCCCAATAGTTCAGTGGAACTTGAATGTGTTGCTTTACTAACGTCCTGTAGCCGTGCTGCTTGTGATAAAAAGACACATCGGTCTTATTCAGGTATTGGATGGAGCAAAGATAGATGCAGCTGCCAAGATGTAGGCAGAGAGGTAATGAAGAAAATTAAGCAATTAAAGCACAGCCAAAATAATTCCATCTAATCCTGTTCTGCACTCTATAATAAACTATGACTAATACTTGACATCTTTATTGACTCAACGTTATTAACAGTCATTTGGCTTGAAATCATCTTTTCTTCCATTCTAAATCTGCATAACTTTCACACTGTGTGAAATATGCAGAGGAGTGAGGATTGAACCCTTCGCTCGACATGATTTACACATCAGGCTGTAAAACGCTGGAGAACGCTGTCACTTTTACGGTGAAGCTCGCTCCGGGTTTCTGGTCCGCTCCCGTTATCAGGGTCCTGCTTGCGCGCCAGAAAGAGACTCACAAGGTTAACGACCTTCGTGAATCTCTCAAATAAGACGTATCAATCATATCAACCTTTTGACACGGAGTCGGCCCGATCGCCAGGCTCAGCAAGGCCAGTGACGCGCTCAGTCTCGCTGAACCTCTGCCTCGCCAAAATCACTTGCAATCCTTGTGTACATACTGCTGGATGTTTCTTGAGCTAAATAAGAAATGAAGCTAAAAAAAATTTAATAAATAATAATAATTCATTACCTGAAATGAAATTGTGATAAGCAGAAATACAGTGCAAAGACCATGCATTGCCTCTGGCCATAAAAAAAAATTTCAATTTGAGGCAAAGCTCAAAAACATTGGGGCTTTTGAGCTTTCTTGTTCCTCTTGAGGTTCCTGAATCGATACATAATATTGCATTATTTATAGAAATAGTGTGCACCATGTGGTGAAAAAAAAGAGAAAGTTGTGGTTTAATTTCAGTCAAGTTTTACTCTGACCTGTGATAGGATAGTAGTAAAGGAAAAAAGATCCTCAAAGCTCAAGATGAACATATAATAGCACAATATTCACTTCCAGCCTAACCTTTTAATGTAGAATGAGATGAATTATTCTTTGGAAAGAGACATGACATTACTATCACCCATGCTACATGGAGAACCACTTCATCGCGAGCCTGTTGTGCACAGAAAAAGGAAGGAATTAACGTCTTTATAAAGCCACGGAAGTATTTCCTATTCTTTAATTAGCAATTGTCGAGAAGTCTGCATAGATTCTGCAAGATGTTTTAATTAAAAGTGAAATGAGTGTACAGACACAACTGTAAGTGGATTTAACGCTCATTATAATAAATCGGTTGCTTTTACAAATCCGGAGCTTGACATGGCAGGATTATGAAAAAAAAAACACAAAATATAAATAGATTCTGAAACCGTTTCTCATTGTTTGTGTTTGCAAATACGAGCAGTGGTGCATGGGCTCGGTAAAGAAATCGTTACAGGAAAAGATTTTTTGTCACCATGATGCATATTTTAAAAGGTTGGAATGTGCTTGTGTAGGCTAGGTCAGTGGGTATAATGTCAGCCTGTGCATTACATCCATCAGACTCGGCAGGATGCTTCTCCAAAGTGTTTATGTAGCAGCCTCATTTTCTTTCATCCTTGTCGATGCCTCAAATCTGAGGGAGCTGACTGACCCCTCTCAGTCTGCCGAGACCAAAGGCATGTTTACTGATGGATGAATAATAGTCAGAGTCTGAGTTTCTAACATCTGCCTCTGGTGCAGCCTTACACCAACCATTAAGGTTTTATGACTTACTATAGACTGTTTTAGAAGGTTATTCAATTAAGAAACAGATGGGTTTTAATTTTCCATAAAGAGATTATCTACAAGTTTCCTCCTTCCGCCCAAATCTTCTTTTCTTTTGCTTTTCTTCAACACAAAAGCCGTTCGGATTGTCACGTTCAGTAATTTCCTCTCTATTTTGGTTTGTATTGTTTCTGCTGCTGTAGAAACAAAGGATTTAAATCCACAAACTAAGTCCATGGAAAGAAAACAATGCTCGCATGCAATCCACTGGTTAAATGATTTAATTATATTTAGTTTGATCTCAGTTGTGTCAAAAATAATATTAAATCAATACTCAATGATGACTGTATCACAACTCATTGTTAAAACTCATCTCAGTGTCTCTTATTACTTACAATAACCTGCAACACAACAATAATAATAATCATTTAAACAATATTACCTTCATATTCACAGTTATATTTTACTTTATTGTTTACTATATTTGTTTTAGTCCTATCGGATGCTATTATTGACATTATAACCAAACATTTCGTTGCATTGTTGACTTTGTGTTAACTTGACAAATGACAAATAAACCGCTCTGAATCTGAATACTGATGAATACCAAATACACTAAAGCAGTTTTGCAAAACATTATCGATCATTATCTATAGAGAAAAGATTTTAGAGAACATATCAATCAATCAATCAATCAGAATATGTTGATAGAGTTTCTTTCACGTTCAAGGTGACCGAAGTGCTGTACAAGTTCATGAAATAAAACGTAATCGATAAGATATGAGCACCCAAAATAAATCGGGAAAGAATTCACACTTTTCAAAAAACATAGTTGGTTTAAAGTTCCATTAAATTAAAAGTTGCTTCTTTGATTTTGTCAATTTGTCTAACAGCAGTTTAAATAAACTGAAGAAACATAACTTCATCAGAACTTCTTCTTCACGTCTCAAACAAACAAACAAACCTGATAATGGAGCAGAGGGTGAATCCGAAAGTGGGGAGGTCACGCTGAAAGAATGTTCACATTATGTACTTAGCTTGTTAACAGCTGTCGGTTTAATTGTCACATCGCACAGGGACGTTTCTATTTCAGCATGGCGGTGGCAGGCACCAACAGAGACCGAGGCAGGCTGACCTTTTCAGCACAAAGTAACAGGACTCTCCTGAATTCACCACGGCAACCAGCAGCGTATGACTGACACAGGTTGATTGTGCTTTGTGCTGCTCGGACCAGCATGATGATTAATTTATAGAAGAATATGACAGCTAATTTATTTTCACGCAGTGCTGCTGTTCTTGTGTGCTCATGTTTGGAACATATGGCGAGACGCAATATTTTAAAGAGGACGCTTTTGTTTTTTGTTTATTTTTTTTATGGAAGATTTTTTTATTTTGGAAGATGATAGCAGGATAACATTTTACTAGTCTGTTCACAGGACCATGAAATTGGTCCAGCTGTGACATCTGGGAATAAATTGTGTGGAAATGAAATGTGATAACTGGGTTTTAATGTGTTTTGAAAAGTTTTTACCTGCTGCACATGCTAATCTGAGCAATGTCAAGAAAACAAACAAAAACTTAAATCACAACTTTATGGGGGATTTTATTTTTTATTTTTATTTTTGCCAGCTGTGCACTGCAAAATATTTTCTGTCACATTTAGTTGTTTCCACCAAGTTCTACTCTTTACGTCAAAATAAAATTTAGCAAGTTTTATATTTTGAACTTCAATGTGTTGCACCATGAGAGCCTCTTGTGTGTTACCAAGGCAAATGTCTATTTTATTGATACAATCAGTTTGCAATGATATTTTGTTCATACAAGCTGAGTGAAAATTAAAAATTCTTCTAACTTAAAACAAGCAGATATTTTAACTTGAGGGCTGATTTCCTGCGTAATGTGAACTAATTATTTGGTTTAAACTGCAGATGATGTAATAACTCACTTCAGATATCAAGGGTTTGGAAAACAATACTCAACTTGTTTCCTGTTAAATCAACTTTAATTTGAGATAAAACAAAATCAGTTTTCTAGTTGACTTGTATTTTCAAGGTTGCCTGTGAAGCTTCGTTTTCAATTTGAACCACCATTAAATGTTTTACAGTGCAGTTTTCACTTTCATAATGAGCACAGCTGATTAAAAGATGTTATTTAGATTCTGGGATGTTTTGTGCTCTCTTTTTATATTGTTAACTTTATAAAACTGGGGTATGATGTGTTGTGTTTCCAGAACTTTCAGCCTTTGTCAAGTTGTCATACAATTTCTATTTAGGTGACTTCTTGATTCTGTATGTATGTCAGTAAATGGGTCTGGGTGCTGGTAGTGAAAATGTAATTAAAATTGGGTTAATTACAGTTTATTATTGGTTCTACTATGGATATGGAGAGGTTTACATGGCATTTATTTGCCCTTAAATATTTTTGTGCGACAAAAAAAGCATAAACACGATAAATCTAAGCAAGAGCAAACTAATTGTCTTGTTCTAAAGACAGTAACTGTAATTGACCAGCTACATTTCAAAGTGTCATGTTGTTTCTCTTTTATTGTGGCACATTTTGCTCCTGGTATCTCTGCTTGTTTTCCCAAGATAAAAAGTTTCGCTCAAACAGTAATCAAAGCAATCCTGACCACGACATGAACCTAACTGATTATGTCCGGCACTGAAGTGAAAAATGAAAAGAATATTTAATGTGGTTGAGTTGAAAGAAGTAGAAGTTGTGTAGATGTTTTTGTTTTTTCACAACTGTCTGGAATAAAGCAGGTCAGTTTTGGCTCAAACTGGGTTTTCCTTTATGTTAGAACGAAGTTTCTAGCTGAGGAAGTGCCAAAACTTTGCTCACTCACTTCACTCTTTGCTGACAAGAAGACAGACTGTTTTCTCTGCAAAACATCAAAGTGCTACTAAGCAGAATCTGGAAAAAAAGCAAGCAGTTGTCTCTGCCGCATTAAAGTTTAAAAATACACAGAGCATTCATTCAGCGAAAAAATAAACTATGAGAACAATTCAGAGTTAAAAAGTGAACTAATACAATAAATTAAGAGTTTCTTTATGCATCTGTGCTCTGGTTTCCAGGCTGTTTGCTCTGCTGCTTCAGCCAAACCAAAATGTCTTTGGCTCGCCAGTTCAGGTGCGATTGGAAGAAGAGCTCCCAGCGGCCATGGCGGGAGCCACGGAAATCCTTCTTAATCAGATTCTGCAGAAGCTGATAGTGGAGAGAGACGATAAAAACAAAGAAAAGAAAGAAAGGAAGAAACACACATGAAAGAGGCCAACAGTAGTTTGGCAGCCAGTTTGCAGAAAGAAGGGGGCAACAGTGTCTGAGGTTGTTTGCCCACGATTGTCCTTGTAGTAAGGCCCCTTATTGGTAGTGAATGCCTTCCTGGTGCATTTGGCTTGTGATGCTCAGCTAGTTGGGAAACGTCCAACCTGAGCTGTCTGCTACCTCAAACCTCTTGGCTGCAAGATGTGGAGAGTCTGTAGGGCAGAGACTGCTGCAGGACCTCATGGAGTTGCAGACTGAAGCTCTGTTGATGTTTAACATTTACATTGATGACTCGTTCTGTTATTGTTGTGTTTTATTGCAATTTACAATTATTTTTCAATGATTTTATTGGTTCATTTTGCTACAAAGCTACTGACTCTGCAGGGGGAATAAAGCGATGAAGTTGAGACTGTAGTTTATATTTTTAGTTTTATTGTAGCTCTCGTTTTCTGTCCTCCTCTGTTTCAACCTCCATCACATTTTTCACTCTTTTTACAGCTAAATATTTATGAAGTCACATTCAATAATATTCTAATTGTTAATTTGTTGACATAACCTCTAAGGAAAAAAAAAAAATCACCATTATTTAGACCACAACCAATGGTATCAAACAGCAACAATAAAAATTAAAGATATAAAAACAAGTCTCAGGTTTATTCAGGCGTGAGTTCATGCTGTAAAAACTGATTGGCTCCCACTCAGAAAGCACACCAGGAATGTACATTTTTCTGAACTTAAATGACCTGGCAATGTGAGAAATATGATTTCAGTGCTTCTCTGCTGTTACTGTGTTTCAATATTTTCATCAAAATAAAAATAAGAGAAGCAGGATTTGTATTTACTGTTTCTAAGAGGAAGGTAGAGTTTTTCTTTGTCTTGTTTGTTCGACTTTGACGGCAATCATCAACAATCATGCGAAATTGCCCTCTCTAAGACATTTTCTTACATTGTTTTCAAAAAATTCTACATTTGTGTAATTTGACATAATTGCAGATTATCTTTTTTTTTTCCCAAAAAATGCAGGATGAAGTGGGAAATGCGAACAGCAATTCTTTGTCTTTCTGTTCCTCCACAAAAACAGACACTTCTAACAAGAACGAAGCGTTAAGTCAACTGGGATTTGCACATGAATATTAACCGTGTCTGTATCTCCTTTTCTCTGTAAGCCTAACACCACCAAGAATATGTCAGATATGCATGAAAACAAATATTAAAATTAGAACAATTTCTTTTTGCACTCTTCCGACCATTTCTGTTTTAAAGTGTTTCTTTTAACAACCACATCCATGGAAGATGAACGGCAAGAGACTTTTCTTTAGGCGATGCATGAATCACCAGAGCACAAGAAAAACAAATAGACGAACAACAAACTCCTTGTTATTGTTCCAGAGCTTTTCATCATGCTGTAATTATGTACATATAACCCAGATTTCTTGATGTCTTCTCCTGGCTGTAATCTCAATTAGCTCATTGTTGACAAAAACCTGGTTGGAGCAATTTAAAATCTACACAAAATGCGATTCTGAGCCTGGAACAGTTTCCTGAACATGAAAAACAACAACGAAATTCGTTTAATGAAAGCTGGATATAAATAAGTAAGCACGTCAAACGAAAATGTATCAGAGGAGGCGACACAGAAGCTGGCTGCTTTGTGTCGGAGGAAGGCAGAAAAATATTTCAGCAATCTGTTGATATTTTATCTGCCGTTTCAGACTTACATTCAGTTTGGGCATGAGCGTCATTATTTTAAGGATTTTACTCAATTATTTGAGATATTTTTCAGAACGATTTATTTTTACAGTTGCAAACAGAATGTGTATTTTTCAAAGAATGATTTCTTTTTCAGCAGTATTAAATAACGATAACGACACCGAGTGGCCCAGACAGATTCTTCCACCTGAGCTGGAGATCTCTGTGATTCCTCCAAAGTCACCACGGACCTCTTTGCTGCTTCTCTACTGTCAGTTGAGCTTTGAGATGCAGCTCCTCCTCCGAGCTGCAGGTTCCAAGTTTCTGCCTCACAGACTCTCTCACTCTGCTCCCTCCCAGACTAGCTAGTAGCAATTAGCAAACATCTGGTGTAACTGGACATCTGCTGAGCTCATTAAGAAAACTACTTCTGATTGCATCGCTGATAAAATCGTTTCTTCATTGTTAAAGAAACCATGTTGTAACGATTCCTGAAGATGGAGTGTCAGTAGTTTTATTAAAGAGACAGAGGCCAAATGTCAAGGCGTGAAATTACAAATTAAAATTTATTTGAAGTCATATCTGATATATGTAGCCTTTTGTTTTAAATAAATGAACTTAACAGTTACTTCTCTATGCTACAAAATGGCACTATGTGCTGGAAAAACGCAAAAATACTTCCCCTTTAACAAAATGAGTTTCAGTAAAAGATCTCCGACTATTTTGCCAAGGCAGCTCAAAAAGAATGTAAAAAGCCCTGCTATTAATGCCCCTATAAATATAATGTAATATATATAATATATAATTATATTTTTTCATCATCATCCCATGTAGTCAGACAAACACAACATACAACAACCCTCAGGCAAAGTTGATGTACTTACAAAAACATTACAGAAAACTTTCATCACCAACATTGCTGTGAGACAGAAGAAAAATTAGGTTTCCAAAAAATAAAAAATAAAAAAAAGAGGATGGAGGCAACAGATGAGATATAATCACACTAAGATGCTAATTAATTAGTCCTGCATGTCACATGCTTGCTGTGCAGAGGGACCCAAACATTTCTCCATTTGCTAATTAGTTTTCTTTTGGGGCATTTTGTATAAATACATATGAATAAAAAATTATTTAATTCCTTGTGCTCTTTCTAGATTGTCTTTGCCATAACCCAGAGCCTGGAGAGTTTTCCACAACTGGTATGCAGCAATACCAGTAAAATATTTTGCAACTTCATGTCAGCTGCTCTGCATTTTAAAATGTGATGCAATTTTAAACCAGACACAGTTGGAAAGGAAACATAATGAATATTTAAAAAGAGAACCACTGAACCCATCTTCTTTAGGTTCTTGAAGAGCTTTCAGCCTTCATCCAGAAATCTTTTTCCATTCTACCTGTTAGAAATTTCGGTTTTGGAAAAATGTACGTCTCTATTTGCAGTTGACATAAAAAGATTGCCTTTTTATATAGCATCCTGTGGAAAATTTGTGAATTTTTTTTGTTGGGCATATCTGAGACATTGCAGCCTGGGAACATGAAATACCAGAGCACAACACTATTTGACACCCGGTAGTACCATTTATTTTCTTTGGTTCTCATTTTATGCACCTCCAAAAGCGAAAATGATGAAAACTGTCGATATTAGCTTTTGTAGTAGTGCCAACATTTGAAAGAAACAGACCTCAGATGAGTCACAGCAAGAAAGATTCTTGATAAAAATCCCTGCCAAGTTTGTGTTCTGCAAGGAGTCTGCATTGTCTCCTGAGGCTCACTTTGGTTCTCTTCTGTTACTCTAGCTTCCACCCACGATCAAAAAAACATTCATATAGAATAACTGAACATTTTAAGGCAGTCTGCTGACAGTGTGTTTGCAAAAAGTTTCTTGGTTGTGTGTTTCCTTCTCCTTCCTCCAACTACTGCAGTGAACGCTCCCTGCATGTTCACCACCAAGCAGAGGAAACCAGCTGCAAATCTGATCATTCATCGGCAGGATACTCTGAACCAAAAGCAAAATCTGCTGCGCCAGGACAGTATGAAGGATCACAGCTGCTTTAACACAGCAAGCATTAGATGGATGGTTTTGATAGAGAGAAAATGCTCTTCAGTTTTGGAATCACAAGGGGAAAAGAATCACTGGAAAATGCCCAGAAAATATATAAAAACCAATAAAGGTGAAGAGATGATGGAGCCCCAAGAGCTTTATTTCAATAAATAGCATTCATGCCTGCCGAGTCTATCACCGTATGGATTTTCGCTAACATACTCTCTCATTGCCTGTTTAACAATCTGTCATCCAAACAGCTGACCTTTCTCAGTCTAATTGAAGCAAATCTTTTCCCAGTTTCCTCTCAGAAGTCTCTGGTCCTGCCCTAGTTTGTATTCCATGCAGTGCTTCCTTCCAGCCTACATATTGCAGTAGTTTGCTTTACCACCTGCTGAGCCTCAGCTGTTTGTTGAGCCATGCAAGAGAGATAATATTCAAACAAGCACAGATATATCTCTCGCTTACTTTTGTGGGTCACCACATTTAATAAAAATGATCACAGATAAATTGAGATTAACGGAGCAAAATAAAAAAAATATGTTATGGAAGCTGTGTGGACTTTTCTATTGCTATAAAAAAAAAGTTTCAGTATTTAGGGCATCAAATCTATTTGGTAAGTAAAACTGTACATTTTTAGACTAAGTTAATGCTTGACAGAAACTGGTTTCAACTCCAAAAGTTTGGTGTTTGATAAACTCTACTCTACATTCAAATGTAGATAGAAAGGATGAAAAAGTGGAAGAGCTCTTCATATTCACTGTTGAGCATGGTGGAGGAGGTGTGATGTTATGAGGAGAGTATTTATAAACGAGTCTATTCAAATCAAAGATTGGATTTATCTAAAATAAGCAGTGTCATATCTGGCTGATGCAGTCAAAGAAAAGGTGTGTAAAAGCACTAATTTAAGCCTCTTTACACACTCTTACTAGATGTGTCAGTCGTTGCACAGATTGTCGTGTAGCTCTGGAAAGGTAAATGTTAAATATTCTGTAACACCTTTATAAACATATGCAGTCGCCACAAAATGCGTTACAATCTGTTTCACATTCACCCACACAGAAATGCAGAGAAGATTTGTTCCTCCGTGTTTACAAACTGAGTGTTTACAAACTGAGTGTTGCTCTGGAATTTACATTTACAGTCATGTTCAATAAATTACAATACCATTTGAAAATTATATTCAATTATTGTAAAAAAGAAAAAATAAGAACAATTTCACATTTCTTATTTCTATGAAATAATACATAGAGCTCATTCACTTTCTTTCTGCCAGCAGTAACTAATTGTTTCAGTACATTCTGGACACAAAATATACAGACGTTTCCATTTCCTGGGGATTGTTTCACCCACGGGACCATAAAGAGAAGGGAACTATTTACTCTAGAAATGCTGACAGAAGAAGAATAATGAGACAAAACAAAACCAAAATCTGTGAGGCAGGGATCGAAATTTCAGCAACATGAAGGAAAGGTCAGAGGCAGAAATGCAATCAGAGCAGTTAGGAAACAGACAAAGGCAACCATTGTCCATTGTAGGTTTTAAAACCCTTGCATTAGAAGTTGCAGAAAACTTGGAACTGGAGTGGATATCAAACTTGAAAATATCTGTTCTCCATCCAGTACAGCTGGGTTTGACTAGTTTCACAAAGACAATGTGATATGAAGTGTAACTCTGTGTTGGTCTATCACATAAAATACCTCAAAGGACAGAAATTATTTTGTGAAGAACTCTACTGACAGAGAAAGACATGAGAAAGAGGAAAAAGTTAAGTCACACGTTTAGTGATGTTCAAACCTAATGATTCACATTTTTACAAGGCCTGCCAACAGTTTTTCTGTAGATCTTATTTATTGGAGGTGTTAAAACTTGAAAGTGGAGAAACTTTTCTCAAGGACAAAATGGAAACACTTCACATGAAAGAACAGTGGCACCATGTACTTCAGTCAGTTTCACTAAGAAACAGAGTAGATGATTCATCTTTTCCAATCTCTGTTGCCCTACAGACTTTCTTTGGCTCTAGGAAGTTATATTATATCTCCATTATTGACAAGTTGTGATCAGTCACAAAGAGTTTCTAGTTTCTGAGTTGCTTGATTATGGGCTGCTCATCTTTCTATCTGGAACAAGGACTAATTGCGAGGGATCAGCTCTGGGAGTTTGTGACAAATGGAGGCTCACAGATGGAGTATCACGTCTAAATGCGATTAAGAGGAAAACAAGTGTGTTGGAGTGCAACGGTGAACTGTTTGTGTTTGTCTGGGTGGAGGCGACGCATGTTAAAATTCCAGTGATTATCATCAGTTTCAGGGTTGTAAGCTAAAGGAAGACGGACAGAGCGGGAGAGGCAGGAGAGATTTTTCTACAAAGCCATGGAAGGACTGAAGGAAAGCTCCGATAAGGCCTGCGCGCATCTAAGTCTTTGCCAGGACTTGTGCCGCAGCGAAAATTGAATCATAACAGACAAGAAGAGATAAGGAAAGAAAATAATCATGCTTTTATGCTCTGTGCAGCAGCATGACAGGACATCAGTTTCACCAGTGCAGCTATTAAAACTTGGAAAAGTACATAAAATTACACCTAAAGCTCATGTTCTTTCAGTAGCCACACTGTAAAATGGATTAAATAATCTGAATGTGAACTTTTGTAAAATGATTTCGACACTTAAAGCGTATACTAATATATATCAGATATGCTCATTGGGGCAATTGCTAAGAGGGGCATTCAGAACCTCAAGGACGTTTTATTTCTTACATTCCTGTCCTGTTGGCACCCCTTGGTGTAGAATAGGAAACCCCTGCTTATGTTTGAGAATTAGAAGTGTGTTAGCAAACGTTGCTAACACACAAGTTTGCTAACACTTGGGCTACATGGGTGAGGCACAAGTTATGCTGAGACTTCTCTCTTTTTAAGTTTTTCTGTGTGTTACCCTTCACTACAACCAAATGAAAAGTTAGAAAATTGTAGTTGTTGCAAAAATGTGATGAAAAATTCACATTATGTACGTTTTTGCAAAACATGCAAAAACGTTTCTGAGTCTCAAATGTTCTTAAAACCAACTCAATCAAAATATTGTTGTTTGGTGTCTGTAAAATGACCCATTTCAAAAAATTCTGGAACGTAAAGTCAGCTTCGGTTGCCTGTCACCTAGCAACCGAAGCTGATCTCCAGCACATTTGGTCAGCTGGTTTAAAATTGCTGCTGGAGAAGAGACATGTTTTGTTGTTGACTTGCCACTCAGAAACCACTTGCTGCATTATCAATAGATGTGCAGGAGGCTCCACTTTTACTTTTCAAAGATGTACGGTTGTGTAATTGTGCATCTATTTGCAGCCAATTTTACATGCGAGTGTAAACGTTGAGTTGGGGACCAGGAATGTCTGGCCAAAGCTTCAGCATTGGCCAGAAGCTTATTTGGATTTAAGGATTTAAATATGATAAATAGATTCTGTGGAGAGAACTGATTACGATGGTGAAGGTGAAGAAGGTTTCCAATCCAACTTCAAAAGCGTGAAGATATTTAAATCTGTCAAATGGAGTGAGTTCATTGAGTATTTTTGTTTAGAAATTGGGTCTGTTTGTTTTGTAAATTTCCTTGAGACGACATTTGCTGTGAATTAATGCTTCACAAGTAAATAATTAAAATAAAACAGTCTAAATAAACAACTTCCTAAACATTCAACCATGTTCAGTTGCTTGAATGTGCAATCTCATTTTTTTGGCCACTATCCAGAGTACCACATTACTGCATACTGCACAATTATGACTATCACTCTGCAGAAGAGCTGAAAATGGAAATACGTTATGATTTCTTAATAAACAAATTGTTTGCTCGTGTGTGTGCGTGTGCAGTTAGACATAAGTGGATTTATAGGGATAAAGTCTGATTCTCATACATCCAACCAGCCTCAAACATCTCTTGTCAGTTGTGGCTTTGCTGACTAAATGATTGCACCCTCTGCAGAGAGAAAGAAAAATGTCTGACTGATGCTAAATAGAATGAAAGTGGTGACAGGAACTGTGAAGTATCTGTGGTCCTTTCACCACTGAGCTGGTGACTCAGCATTGGCCAGCAGCAAATTTCAATAAATCAAACCACTAACTGGACTCATGGGGCAGCCATGGGCAGAGTGTTTCTCATTACAGCTTTGTAAGTCTGCAATGAGCTGATTGACAGTTTGGAAAACGGCCCAGGAATAATCTCCAAACATTTCAGTCGGTAAGCAACTTTTCTGCTCATTCTTTGTTGTTTTTCCACATTGGCCTCCGATTTTGGATGACTCATATTTTCCTGCTACACCAGTGTGCTATAAACATTACTCATGTGAAAATGTTAAAACACTGTAATAAATCTCGGTAGACCCCATATTTGAACTGAAAAACAGACGTTATCAGTTTCATTCTCTCTGGTGACTCTCATGGTTTGGCATGATTTTGGTGTAACAACCCTTTTTTTTGTAATTACATCATTAAATGTAATGTCAACACCAACAGACTTCATTTGAAATTAGTCAACATGTTTACAGAACATTGAGTTAAACAGATATACATTTATATTGAAGCTTTTTATGACAATCCCAGCATCACTTTATATTACGAATTCAATCCACATTAACTTGATTGGCAGCAACAAGACCCGCCTCCTGGCTCTGATTGATTGTTTCCAGTTAAGGAAAAAGGAAATCTCTCCAAACCAACTTTACTCTACAGTTCATGATGGTTCAGGTAGAATTTAAACATTAAAAGAGATGTAATCACTTTAACACCACTCCAAAAAGTCGCCGTCATTACAAACCCATTAAGGAAGGCCTACAGTGAGTAGTGAAAGTAGTTAAAGACCTGGCATCTTGCTTCCAGCTCTGATGAAACTCCATTTCTCTCCCTAATGAGAGCAAAAGACGCACAAACACCAGCAGAGGAAGCAAACAAAAATTACAAGCTCCGCTCAGACAAGTAAATATAATTAACAGGCACCAAATCTAACAGTGCACCTGTTGTAGTTCTGAGAAGCCATCCTGCCTGAGGCTTAAACGCTGCATACCTGCTCTTCACATAATGATGCTGCTATTTTAAAATTGGTAAATTGTTTCACTCTACAGCAATTTTCTGTACATGTTGCCATGTGGTGCATTGATGAGACCCGATCTCATGCTTTTAGCAGATTTTGTTATTATTTTTTTGGGCCTAGATGTTTATGGACCTGCATCCTGAGAGGCCACAGTTTTGGCTTTCCTGTGTGCATGCAACATTTGGGCATAATGAGCCTGGGAACTCTTGGGCGCTGCTCTAATAGCTGCACTCTAAGCCATCCCCCTCGGCTAACGGCTCGCGCTGCGGCGATGGGAGCTGATGCGAGCGCCTGCACCCGGCAGCCTGCGGCCCAGCAATCTATCAGCACAGCTTAGGACATCGCCACTGCTCAGCACCATGGCTGAGGCGCGGGGCCGACACACAGTGCCCCAACTGGAAATACACAGACAAATTGCATTTATAAAGCACATGTTGAGTTTCATCACCTAAGAGCAGCGTTGAAACGGAGTCAGAGAAGGAGAGATGCAGCCACAGACGGCTGGATCACATTCTGACATTTTTGTGAGCTCCCCAAAAACGCAGCGATTACTTAAATCCTCTCAGATTAATAGATTCTTTTACTGCTGCAACTCTATCCAAAAGATGAACTCTTAAAAATAAGTCCTTTCAGTTAAAGCACAGGTATCCAAAGTGCGGCCCAGGGGTCACAAATGGCCCCTGGAATGATTTTATACGGCCCCCATTTGGCCTGTAGATGCACATAGAGACTTTTAATTTGTAATCAGGGTAAAAATTGTTACCAACATAATTTTCTTCCACAGGAGAAAGTAAAGCAAAACAAAAAATGTTTGTAATTTTAAAAAGTTTTAACAAACAGTAAAACCAAGAGACTTTCACTGAAAAGTCAACTTTGCTTTACCCAAATCATCTTTCATTTTTTCTTAAACTTGGTTGAATATAGCACATGTTTTGTGACCTTCATTATGTACTTATTACTGAAAATCAATTAATCTAATTGAGCCCAAAAGAAAATGAGAACTAGATGTTTTTCTTTTCATGGATAATCTGCTATGGCGTAGGGCCACTGTAGGAGAAAAAAAAATTGACAAATTATTTTTTTCTTGAGAAAAAATATATTTTTTAATATATATATATATATAAATATATATATATATATATATATATATTATATAATATATATATATATATATAAAAAATAACATTTTTAGATTAACAGAAAAACATCTGTTAATCAGTAAATTTCTGCCAAAAACTCAGTAATTGTGATTAATTAAGTTTTTTGTAGAAAATTTACCTTCATTGGATTGTTTTGCTTGATTATAAGTTGAGCTTTTTAACCTGTGACTATTTTTGAGTCTGCAGTGTTGACCCATGTGACAAATTGTTTGGATACCCATTATTTAAAGGTAAAACAAACTATAATTCCAGTATATTTATAACCGTATGACGGAAGGCAGTTCCTGCGTCGGTACTGTCAGGGCGAGTGTTGTTCTGAGCTCATTACCATCAACTGGTCGAGCTTGATGAGAACCGAGCTGCAGTTTTTAAGAAGAGGCTGATATGTAAAGAGGAGATTAAGACCCTGTCAGCATGTTGGAGGAGAATCCAGACAAAGTCCCACGTAGCTGTCTGGGCCATCAGAGTTCATCATTATTAAAGCATTTAATTAGATCATTTAGCTAATTCTAATAAATCACACAGGATTTATGGAACAGATGCAAAGTTTTTACTTTTTTTTTCCTCCACTGAAACTTCAAATTAGAAACGGCGAGGTTGACACTCTAAAAGTCATTTCTGTAATTTATCTCAATGATGGCCACACGCTAATAGTTTCTCCAGCAGTCATCTTTGTCTCTAGAATCTCAGGATTGCACTGCGATGTTAAAAAGTTGTATCCTGTTAATGGGGCGCTGCATGGTTTCATCTGAAGGAACTTTAGTCCTCAATGCTGCTCTTCTGGGTTCAATTCCCGGTCAAGGCCATTTGATGCACGTCTTCCTCCTTTATTTCTACGCTATTTCCTGTCAATTTACAGTTCAATAAATTCCACATAGTCCCAAAAAATATCTATCATTGAAAAGAAAAAAAATACTGATGAGGAAAGTAATTAAAAAGCTGACATTTGAGGCACAAATTAAATATTTAGAAATACACCAATCATAGAACGTCTAGTCCATTTTCTGCTGATCCAGATTTCAACAAACAATTTCTTCATAAGTATAAATATGAAAAGTATTTCTTGAGTCCTTCTGATTTTAAGCGATAATATTTCTTAGGTTTAGATGAGCAGAAGCTGCGTCACAATTGTTTAGAGAGAGCAGTAATGGTGAAAACGGGCAAAACAATTGTTTTAAAAGAAATGAAAAAAATGTAAGAAGTCTTTACTTCTTTAATTAGCTTTTTTCCCCTCATTTTTCACGGTGCCCTCCCAGGAACTATGAGGTCCAATCAGGCCATTTACTGGTAACTTTTAGGAAATCAGCAGAACTGACAAGCACAAGCCACCTGTGTTTTGTTTACATCCGTCTTAAAACAAAAAGTGCAGGGAACTCACCAAATACTTTCCCCTTTAAAGTTTCATGGTAATTACCACAAAGGCAAATAAATAAATGTCACTTTCCTGCCACTTGCACATATATCAGTATTTTAATCTGCAGTCCTCCTTCTTAAATAATGGGACGCCTCCATAAAACATGACAAAAGCCTGAGGTAGTATAGACATAAACTGCTGCCTTCGGGTACTTTAGCAATAATCGGATAAATCTTCACATAAAATAATTTCTCTCCTTGCAGCATGCATGAATAATCCTTCACGGTGACAGCAGAAGGAAGGGAGCCATGGGCATTGATCGTAGCTGTGATTGTAAGGAGGCACTGGATTGAGTCGCACAATCACCAGCAATTACATTGATTGGATGAATCTTCAATGGAGCATCGTGGCTAAACAAAGAGGAAGCAGTTGGAGACTTGGGAGGACAGTGTGAGGTGATGAATGATTCACTGTGTATTCTGCACCTGTAATTTAGTTTGACAAGCTGATGAGACTGCACTGCGCGCCTCACTGAATGCTAATATGCTTCCTGCACACTCTGTTCCTCAGCCCAGATTAGAAACAGTCTCATAAGCTGTAAATCCGTGAAAAGTTCGGACGTTTTTTTTATCTTATTTTCTTTTTACACGATGGGGGTTTTAATGAAACATCAGAAGCCTCTGCATGCTGAAGAACCACATTGTGACATCTTTTGTTTGAGTTAAAAAGACGGATTGCTGTTAATCAACAAAACAATTTCATGTCCTAGACTTATCTTTCCTTCGCCTGTCCATCATTTTCTGAAATAATATTCACCTATCCACCCTTCCAGAACCAACGTGGCTGTTTTCCTCAAGTTCAATTTAGTTTCTTTCGAAAAAACATTAATCCTTACATCTATAAGAAATACTCTGGATTGTGTCAAGATACAAATGAATCTTCTCAATGTATTACTTTCATTTTTTAGCAGGTGTGAATTAAAATTCGGCAAGACACCATAAGAAATATTTTTTTTAATCACTAAATTTTTTGACAACATTTTTCAGACCTGGTAATAAAGTGGCACCAAAAAAAAAAAGTGTAAAAATTGGTTTCCATTCCAGCATCGGCGTTCTGATTTTGTTCTGAACCTTTTATCTCTGTTCTTTCAACTTTTAATTAGAAAAAGAGTGGCGGGGATCTTCAGGTAACTGTGTCGCATTAACAGTTTTATCAGACTCTGACCTAATGTTTAACTGGCTAAAATACCAAATCTTACCTGCAGCAGTTAGTAAAAGATAAAGTTAATTAATTTCATTTCTGTAGATAACTTAACTGAAATAGCTCTGGTTGAAATCACTCCACAATCATTTAACACCCCAAAATAGATAATGAATCTGATGAAAAAACACAAACTGTCATATTATAAAGTTGTATCAAAGCCCTAAAAACATAGAAAACACAAATTTGACATAAGATGACTAAACTTCTATTTTTAGAAACATTATAAAACATTTAAAACATTTAAATTGCAATGAATTATGTGCACAAAACATTTCAAATGATATGCCATTTTCCTTCAACTTTACAATAATGTACTACTTTTGGTCTACGACATAAATCCAAGAAACTGTGTGGGTGTAACAGCAGAACTGCTGCCAGGTGCAACAGGAGGGGAAATCTGTCAGAGAAGCTGTTGTGAGTTTTGCAACGCAATCACTAACCTTCAAAGGTTTTAAACAATAAAACCTCAAAACCAGAGTGGTTTTGTTGTTTGCTCTGCTTTTATCAGAAATAACAAGCTGCCATTTATTTCGAATCAGAAGTCAGCTTTTTGACTCATCAAGCTTGTGGAAGTATATAGGGTGTTTCATGATTTTCCAGTGATTTTGGAGGTCGGAGTGATCAGTAGATGATTCAAATGTAACAAGGCCAGAAGCAAAACCTCTGGACGTAATTTCTCACCCGCTAAAAAGCCCATTATCACTTGCTCTTTGCAGTGCCGTGTCTCCATTCTTTCATGTCTTTTTCTTTTATGAAAGGTTGGCTGGAAATGTTGCCTCATCTTTGAGTTAAGGTTCTTGTTTGCAACAACTTCCTAGACAAAAAGAAACTGCAGATAGTTTCCAAGAGACTCCAAACATTTGTCTTCTTCTTTACTTGTTGTTTTTGAAAGAAACAAAATAAACAAAAATACAACTGAACAAACAACCCACAAGCCGTTATGAATCTGTTTAGTCAACATATTACTAAGGCATTTCACATTTTCCCCCACTTTGTGAAACTATTAACAATTAGTTTATAGTTAGCTGGGTTAAAATTGATTACTATGTATTTTGTTCTGAAGATATTTATGCTTCTCCCTTCATTATGAATCCGAAAATCGTAAAATAAAATTGTTGTTCTGACAAAATTTGAGATTTGGTGACTTAAAGATGATGCTCTTTCCTGCTATTCTCCAAAATGAAAGCGTTTCATCTCCTTTGTGATTTTTATCACTTTATTATGGCAAAATAACCCAAAGTCCTTAAGTTCAATTGTTTTTGTCCCTCTACATCTTGAAATGCATCAAAGCAAAGTTCTCCATGTCAGAATGAAACCAAATCTCTTTTTTACACTTCTTTAACACAAATGCTAATATTAGCAGAGGCTGCTACACATCAATATTTGCACTTTAGTTATTTACATAAAACATACTGAAAGATGCAGAATTATGTACTGAAGATACACTTCTCCATCAGTTGCAAATGGAGTAAAAATTTTAATCATTTTCAGAGCTACAGCTCTAAAACCAAGTTTTAATTACGATTTGAATCAGCTTACCTGATTAAAAATTTGAATATGAATTAATTTTTGCTTTGTTGTCGAATCTGGCTTTTGTAAATACATAAATACAGAGTAAATTATGAAAAAAGATGATTTTGAACAGTTTAGAAATGATTGTGTTTTGAAGGAAGTGTGACATCAAGCAAACATTTAGGACTGCCGTGACTGAGATTTGACTTTTTCACCGTTCTGAACTAATAAACTCAACCCGCTTCTTTTACAAAAGATCATAATTATTTCTAGATTTTGGAAACCAAAAGTCACTTCCCATGTAAGGCAAATAAAAAAATATGGTGCAAACATCATAAAAAAATTCTGGTGTGTCATGAAAAAACACCCAGAATTTATGTCCGTCTATAAAACTTTACTTTCATGACAATTTTTTCATAAATGTAAAAGAAGAAGAAGAAGAAGTCCTGATTTTTTGATAGGTGAGGCTGCAGTAATATTCAGCTGCTGTGAGAACTGGAATAAAGTCTTCATTCAAGTGCAAATTTCTCAGGTAAGTTTGAAAATTGCTGGGAAATGTTCAACGAATCAGAAGAAAGTTTCAGGGCTTCATAATCGGAAGCTTTCAGAGATCCGAGGTATTGGAAGAAAATCAAAAACACTTAACATCTTCCTCAAAAAAATACATAGACAACAATTTATATTCTGAATATATTTAAATATGTCTAAGGTACAAAAACAGAAAATTAATGCAATAGCTGTTTAATACATCTGATATTTCTCATCTGTGCTTCTTGATCAGAGCTGTTCTTCCCATGTTAAGTTAAGCAACTTAAATTAATGCTAGCATAAAACAAATGTTAGTCTGATTGATTGTGCCGTCCTCTGGCAAGATGTTTAAACAGCATTTCTCTCTTTCAGTGGAAGAAGAATTACGTTTCAGGAAATGTGCGTCTTCCACCCATCTGTGTGAAATGTGGCGAATTAATCTGAGCGTCTTTCTTTACGCTCTAGAGAGAAAAACGAAATATATATGAAGCATTCTCCACAGTGTTCATTTAACAGTTTAACCAGTGGGAGAAATATTTCTTCACTGATTGTTTAAATTTGTCACAAAGGACAGTGGAGAGGAATGAAGACAAAAATGTGTTGATAATGACAAAACGACTCCTTGGCTTGACTGTAAGGTAATAAGACTAACTAACTAACCAGCTTAATTTCACTTTTTCGACAGTAAAAACATGACAGTGTTTGCTACAGCTGGAGGTGGAGAAAACTCTCAAGGAACTCTAGTAGAAACAAGCATGAAACAATCAGATCTCTAATGTGAGACGAAGCGTTAATATTCAGGGCTGTAATTAAGAAGATCATTTTAAATCTGTACCCTGATAAGCTGAAGGCGGTTTACATTTTTTTAGCCTTTCTGATTGAAGAAAAACTTGCGCTTACCACTTATGAGCTACTGTAGATCTTTACAGCCTCACTTTAGAACACAGTTATACGTTTTCTTAACATTATCATAATAATTAACTGGATCTGAAGCTGTCTGAAATTTTACAAAGTACTTTCGCAAAGTGAAAGTCAGCATGTCCAAGCCTTGAACCCTGTGGTACTCCATTATTAATGTTTTTCATAAGGAAAATTAATCTTTAACAAAATATGATCTAGTGAACCTGGTGCTGTTCCTATGAACTCTACTCTACCTCAATAAAATAATAATAATTTAAAAAAAAGCCTTTTTTAATGATTTGGTCGGGTTTGCATTTAATATGCAACTTTAAAGCTAATATTTATAACTCAACTTTTTGAACTTTCATTTCTTTTCATTTCAGAACATAAATTTTACCCTCCAAAATTTGCCATTTACTCCTGAAAGCCACGAAGGTTTGCACTGCTGTCTGCAAAAAAAACAGTCTGCGTCAACACCAGGGGATAAGAACAGATCCCTGAGGTCCACCTTAAACCCATCTACCACACACCTCACCACTGTCTCACTGCCAGCCCCTCTTTCTCATACAAGTCATGTAATTTCTCTTGGACAGTGCAACTTCTTGCCTTTTTTATACTTTCAGATAAAGCTGAATTATTTTGTCATGATTTAGTTCAAACAACTTAAAAATAACTATTATCAACATCGTAGCAATCAAATTGTCTTAAATCGATTTAGTTTTTTCACCTTCCTCCAAACAAATATTCTCCAAGAGCAGTTCATTCAGCCGCTTTTTTTAAGCTAGAAAATAACAGTGGCTTCATTATATAAACTTTCATTTAAAGCTTTGTTTCATTTTTATGAACTCTTTATTCAAACTGAGTTAAATGTTGAATATAGAAAGATTCAAAAAGAAATGTGCCTTTCTGATGATTTTTTAAAGCCCTAAATAAAATATGCAAAAGTCTAAATTATTCCAAATCCAACATCTAAATTATTCAAGTACTGGAAAAAAGAAGAAGAAGAAGAAGAAGAAAAAAATCCCCTCTATGTTAGAGGAAGGCGTTCTCATCCTGTATCTATATCCCATTGCTTCTGGTTACTTTCGCTGAGAAGACAATCATGATTAAGCTGCTTTAAATGGATAATTTGCGAGTAATGAGTGTAATTTTACAGGGTAATCTTCTCACAGAGTTCAGTCAGGAAAAAAAATCAAGACAGATAATCAGCAACTAAAGTCCTGTTATTAAAGTAATAGTAGGTGAATCCCTAGGTATGCCTACTGCAAGTGCCAGTGGCAAAGACCCTGTCTTAGTCTAATGACAGTTCAAACCATATTTATTTCAATAAAATCACAAAATACTTGTGTTGCACATCTAATAATGGGATCGTTTTTCAAGTACTGAAAATACACGTCAACAAAACCTATAAAATTATTTCAAACTGCTTGAGTTTCAAGGCATAATGGACAGAGGTGTCAGATGCAATACATGAAATTCATAGTATTTAGTGCAAAACACATGATTTCAGTTTAAAACTAAACAAATGAAGGCTCAATTTATGCAAAAACGAAGCAATAGAAACAATAAAAATAGGAACAAACAGCACTCCATTGAAAATGATTGATTTTTTGCTCATTACGCTTTACTGTCATTGATTTCGTAACAAAAACTGAACTTGCTCAAACCTCCAACATTTATTCAGACATCGTATATTTCAGATTGTCTCAAAAGAATTCTGCAAAATACCGAACGCTGTTTTTGGCCACAGCATTAAAGTTTTATCTCAAATCTTTGTAAAGTCTGTCCATGCGGGCATGTTGTCAAAAAGCAGTGGCATAACTGAGATGTAAAATTAATTGGAAGTCAACGTCTATGAAGCAACAGCAATGCTTCAGGACGGTCTGCATATTTCAGCAACCTCCAAACCTGTTGAGGGTTGACTGAGGTGAATTCTTGCAAAAAGTTGTTAAAACTGTTTGGAGTAAAATTGCTCTTATCAGTTCATTCTCAGCCTGAGCAGCCTTCACCTGTTCTCCTTTTTTTTTTTTTTTTTTGAATTCTTAAGATTTCTTCTACCTGCAGGTATTTGGAGAGGTTTCGGGGATAGCAGGCAGACGTGTCGTAGGCTGTGAAACATCGAGGCCAGTCTGTTAGGGCTGTCTCCCTCTGTCACAGTCTCAGCCGGTTCTCTGTTATCTGCACCGAACACATGTCCAACCGTGCTATTACACACTGACTGCTAATGGAGCATAAGACTGAGCTGGACCTCCCATTCACTGCTGGCTCCACGGCTGCCTCTCTGACTCCAATGCTTTTCTTCGTCGCGCTCAGAAAGAGACACAGAAAATGTGGCAAACAGCTTCTTCAAAATAAAAGGCGCCTACACAGTTTTCATGTAGAAAATTTGGACTTTTCCAGACTCAGGAGTTCTCAGTTCAGCGATTATAATCCTAATATAAAACATAAAAGAAACAAGGGAAGGAGAAAAACCCAAGGAAGTATTGCCTGTAGGACACATATAGGGTGCATGTGATAGAGAAATGACAGAGTGAAAGACAAAAGGAAGGAAAGAGTGACGAAGGGATGGAATAAGGATTGAAGGAATAAGATGAGGGAACAAATATGGAGGTACGAATAATTTTTCATTCTTTGATTATCTTTTTCCATCACCAATAAATACCTGGAAAATATAAGAACATTCATAAAAACATAACTCAATCTCATAACTTTCTAAACTTTTCCAAACTGTAGAGAAATCCTGAAACTCAAACAATGTGAATTAAAAAAAAAAAAAGAACAAAAACGTCTTTATATAAAACGTTCAAAGGACTTTTTTCTCTAAAAAGCCAGGTGGCTAAGAGTGTCGGAATAGAAATTGGTGAAGCTGCCTTTGTATGGGATTCTGTTTGGTCTGAATTTCTTTCTGCAGGTCGCGATTGGAGCCACAGCATATTCCAATTTCCTTCCTCTGTTTTTCTGATTGCCTCTAATAACACAGCGGGATGCTGCAGCGGAGACTGTTTACAGCCTGAAAAAGAGGCAAGTCGATGCATTTAATGTCACTCCATGATGTTTCGGTCTTGACTCTCATTCCCATGGCCACACACACACACGCGCACACACACCCGGACTGTCACTCTAATCCTTATTGTGCTTCTCTGTGATTGGAGTCTGTCCTCGGAGGTATTGGGAAGATGTCAGGGAAATATGCTGGTCTGGTTATTAGGACTCCGGAGAGCTGACATAGACAAAAATATGCGCATTAAGAGGGGAAACCTTTTTATTCTTGTTTTAACATTTTCCCCATGTAGCATCCCAAGGAAAGTTATTGGAATTAGTTTGTAGAAACACCTGAAGCAGTTTTTAGGGAAGTTTCTCCAAAGTCTTTGCACATCTAGACACTGAAACAAATATTCATTCTCTGTAAAAAAGAGAAATATGTTAAGGTTAGTCAGCTTGCTCCATCTATATTTCCATCAACTGCTTGGCCAGGTGGAAAAAAAAGTCAAATACAGTCAAAACGTAATCGCATTTAGCAGAAGTAGTTCAATTTTCTTCTTCCCAGATGTCCATAAATAACCAGATTTAGGATGTGGTCATCTAACCGATTCTCTCACCTGAGCTGTGGATCCCTGCAGCTCCTCCAGAGTTACCATGGAGGAGCTTTCCAGGCTTGCTGGTTTCACTGGACAGCCATTTCTTCATAAGTTATTTTACAGTGATCTCCCACCTGTCCACAGATTTTCACAGATTTTTCTGTGGAACGCAAATCCAAATTATTTGTGGAACGAATATATGTGGCACAAATCTAAAATATTCTGAAGAACATGCAGCTGGGGAAGCTGAAATACTGAGACGCAATGCTGAACGGTACTAGTTGGTGTTTCCAACCCAGACGTGCCAATCTTCTCCGTGGTGCTAATGAGCTGAACACCTAAGAGTCTTGAAAGTTTTCCACTGTGCATATTAATGCTTAATAAGATATATTTAGTATTTAAAAAAGAGGAAGCCTCTCGTATTTGTGGATTTTAGCTATTTGCAGGTTGCTGTGTATGTTTGGGTTAGTTTTCCAACTTCATCTCTGACCTCTGTGGTTTGTCCTCTGGCATTTATGACACACTTCATTCACAAACATTCTGTTTTATTACACTGATTATGTTACTCACACGAAGAGTCCAGTGTTTAATTGAGATCTTTTAATGCATTTCAATCCACTACATTTCATTTAGAGATGTCAGTGGCTAAATACATGAGCATATAAAATTTTTTATGATTGTTGTTTTGCATATTTTTCTCCGCTTTACAATGATACAGAATGTTGTATCATAAAATCCAACTGAAATACATTGAATCTGGCTTGAAAGCCTGGCAAAATGTTCACGGTATCTTTGCAAGGAGCTGCACATTTGTTATTTCCTTTATTTATTTGGACCTTTCTTCTCTTAGCACATATCACAAGCCCACAATTTATAATTTCCGTGTCTTCCGTCTTATTTTTATGCCTTCTACACCTTTTTTTGTGAGGTCTCTTTAACAAAACCATTAATAACAGCGGGTAGGAAAAACAAAGAAACATTACATGGAAGCATTCAGACTCACATTCATCATCGTTTCTGATTTATTCTGTGTGCCAAAAAACATCCCTGAGGCCTGTTGCTCTAAACAAAAGTCAGCAGGAAGAAAAAGGACTTGGTTCATGACAGTGACCAATGAGCAGAGCTGCAGCCTCTGGCTGAACCCTGGGCCCATTTAATCGCTGTTCCTCACTTCCTAATCAGTCCATGTGACAGGCTTAACATGCTTCCAGATCTGGCAAACTGCATCACAACATTAATGCTTCTTTAATTTTCCAAGAGTTACCAGATTTCTTATAAATGCAACTGTTAGTGGAATCTGACCTAATTAGTGCTGATTTGTGTCAAAATACATTTTTAAAACTCACTTTCTTGCACTTCTGAGCAGTAATTCAGCTTTGGAAAGTCATTTTAGCCGCAGCTACTAATAGCTTTATCCAATATTCATAGCATTACATGCAATATATTAATCATGGGTTTTACAGCGTTTTGAAAAAGGGATCTGAATTCTCCACTCTGTCTCTGTGTTGCATTACGTTTATTGGCTCCTGAGATTGATGTTTTAAAATATTTACTCTTCTGTTCTCTCCATTGTATTAGAGGATGGATTTGGAATAAGAAGTTTTGCTTCAATGCGATGCAGCAAGACAAATGAGCAACTTTTCCACATGAATATGCAGATCAAGCCAACCCTGGCAATCAAAGGTCAGGAGTCACCTGGACAGGTCATCACTGCATCGCAGGGCTCTTCAGAAAGTTCACTGATTAGGGCTGGGAAGAGAGAAAACAAGATTTAGATGATTAAGTTGCAAAATATAAATATTTGCTGTAAATCTGAGGGAGCTTGGCTTAGCCAGAAGTCATAATATTTGAGCTGAAGTATCAGATGTAGTGGATTATATCAGCATACAGAGCTGCAGATCATCACAGGGCTCTGATTTATGCTTGAATATTAACACAGACCACACAGATAGAATTAATTGTTAATCGAGAACATTAATATTCGATTTGGTTTGACAGCTTCAACATACATAAATTAAGTTTTTAAGTTCTTTAACTTTTTTTGTTTTATTTAAAGGGATAAATGACTAGTTGTTACAACAGACTTTATTTGAGAAATATTTATTTCAGATGTCGTAAAAATACTGCAGATTCTTTACCTTGTATAAGTAAATTATTGCCACCTGAATGTCGCAATGTTTACTCTGCAATGCATCCTGGGTAAATGGCATTTGGAAGTTGGTAAGGCGACAGCTCTATCCTGCCAGAACTGTAATGTTATGACAATAAAAGATGAACAAATACATAAAACACCGTCTATTTTTCTAAGTATTTTAAGTACTTAAAAGCAGAAACAATTAGGATTGTTTTAATAGCTCCTATATATATAAAAAAAAGTAGGTAAGAGACATTTTTCATTAAAGCACTTCCTATATTATCCAAGGGATTGGTGTTTTATGAGAAATTTAAAACAATGTTTCTTGCAGAGGACGCTTTTGGCTGATTAAAGTCCCGATCAGGTAGTGTAGAAATGCACTGGATTTTTTTCCCACCTCAGTCTTAAGTTCTTGTTTCTTTGCCAATTAAAATGATGCCAGTTGGATTGATGTGTTACTCACTTGGCTGCAGTTGTTCTAACGTGATATTTTTACACAAATAAACAGAGATGTGGGCCTTGAGTTTGTAGCCGGCCAATCATCTCCTCCCTCTTTCCAATTATTCCTCCAGATGACAGGAACAAAGCTGCGGTTTGACCTCCACATTGTATAAATAGGACTGAGTTCTGAAACAAACATTTTTTTTTTCCTCCCCTGAATACAGCTGCAAACAAGCCACTCTGTTCTTTGCCGCTATCCATTTATCGTCTGCATAAATTCAGCCTCATTGTAGCAATCTGAACATGTCGCAGTGACTCCGAGAAGCTCTCCAGAGACAGTGGAAGAATAATTACCACTTCTATTCTGGGGTGAACAGCAAAAAGGGTCGTTCAGGAATTCTCAAGTGGTTCAGGAGCGCTAAGAGCCGACATGTGTGAGCTTTTAAAGCAATAAGGCAGGAACTATTATTCATGATTCACTTCGTCCTGCATCGTGACGTATTTGTCAACTTTGGTTTTAAATTCTAAGTTTCTCTGAGATTTTGCAAAGAAGTTTTTTTTTTTACATACAACTCAGATTTGGGAAATTTAAGGACTCGCTGTGCCTTGCAAAACTTTATACAAACTAGTTAAAGTCGCTGCACAGCATCTGAGGTGCGACAACATAGTGGTACAGTTCATGCTGACCAGACGGGATTTTACAACAGGTGCTCTTTTATGGTGCATTCAAGTACATTTTTACCCTGCATAGTTAAAGATCAAAACAGTAAAGTGTTTTAATTCTTAAATCTTTGCATTGTCTAAAAAAAATATTGTTAATCAACAACATTGAGCATTTTAGAGTTGTATAATCAATCCTAGAATTTAAATCGGGCCTAAAACACCCAAGAAAATAGTCAGACACTTAGAGCCACTCCAGAATTAAATAATAGTTCTGGAATAAGATTAAAGACTTTGTTCTCCACTGGCTTATTAGTGTAACGTCTACTATTTTTTAGCTTTTTTAAAATACCTTCCAGGTCCATTTTTGTCACTTGTTGTAACTGCAGGGTGAGTCTAGTGCAAACCTCTGGGATGTGTGATTGATAGGAGCAGAACAAGGTGTCGCCCAATCAAAGTTTGGGCCGATATGCAACTGAAAATCTGTGGCGAACCTTGAAAAATTCATCTTCAGATGCCTTGCATCCAGTGTGTCTAACATTATTTTGCAAAGAATGAACACAAACGTCAACATCTGTGTTTGAGAAACTGATAGAGCTCCCAAAGACACCTGCAGCTTTGTTTCATATTCAGGAAGGTTAAACATAAATAAAAGACATTTGACACGATGTTAAAAGATGTTTCTGCTTTGAAAAACATTTCTGTGCTTAGATTTGTATATTTAGGACTTTAAAGATGTTTTTTTTTTAAATATTGGCCATAAAGTGGATCAGAAACTATTATTGAAATCCATATTGTTGGTGCTCCAGGATTTTATTTGCATATGAACTGATTAGATTGATTATATTTGCCGACACTGTCTACCAGGCACGTCCCCATGAAAAGAACATTTTTATCACATTGATTATCTGCTCAGAAACATCTAATTTCATGATTGTCCTATACAGTTTTCCTGTGTGAATAAATTAATCAAATCACAAACGTGTCTTCTGGCAAAAATCAGACGAGCTCAGAGCGTCTTCGGGGAGGGGAAGTATCCATTAGTCAAGACCGTGATTTGATCTCTACTGTCAATGACAGCAATATGTGGAGAGCTTATTGCTTCGCTGAGCAGCATAAGGGGCATTTGCTGCAATCACATCTTGCCTCTGCAGAGCTTTCCTGTTTGCTTTCTGGGCCGAAAGCCGCAGATCTTTGAGATCTTGTTACTGGTTGATGTTTAAGTCCAGCCTGTCCTTGAGACTCGGTGATATGTTGGATTGTTTCGAAAATGACTCAGCATTTCTAGAAAAGAGCTTCGCTGCACTTCAGCCAACAGTCTCCTCAGTCAATTTGAGTTGATGGGTTGAAATGAGAAACTTGTGATTTATGTGTCCAGTGTCTGGCTTGATGTTGTTCGTTATTGCAGTGCATCATTTTCAGGTCAGAAGCAACTTTTTTGTCGCTGAAGCAAATGAGGTCATGTTCAAAAAATGTTCAGATCACTTTGACTGTCAGCCTCTCGGAAATTTGATAAGCACACGTTCCCCTCAATATTCTAGGAATATTTCTTTGCTTCTTGAAAAATGTTTTCATTCTGCAAGTTAATGTTTGACATTTTTGCATCATGTTGGATTTCAGTTGAATCACGTTGCTATTCCCTTGGCAGTTTTTGGTGTTTTTATTTTATGTTTTTTTTCCCCCATCATTATTTTGCCTATGTTGATGTGAACATAGCCAAACATGTGACCCAGTTGTGAATTTTGGGGTAAATTTAAGTTTTTCTATCATTTCTCTGCTCTCTCTCCATCACAGCCTTTTATATTACATTTCTTTGGATAAGAAATGTAAATTAACCAGAATCAATGTTGCTTCCAGGCATAAAAAAACCAAAAACAAAAAGAAATTTGGAATAAAAATGCCAGTTTTTTAATCACAAAAACTGGCATTCAGTTCCTAAAGAATTATTTAGTGATAACTCTAATAAACGAGGAAATAGTTTCTTTTCCCCTGTCAGTTGAATTTGGTACATTTGCACAAAATGCTGTCAGTCATATTCCACTTTCCTGTTCAGAATGTGGAAGCTGACCTGCATGCTTCTGCAGAGAAACATAATGAAGGAAAAAAGGTTACTGTACTATTTAGAGAAGCGTTGCTCTGTAGACTCGGTGGGGAATATGCTTCTGATTTACAGTTCTCATAAATGTGCTTTTAGTGATATTGCAGAGCTTGGAGGAAATTTGGTGCGGCACACATTTCAAATGAATTGTCCATCATAGATATCTGCTCAGTCCGTGGTGGGCTGACCTGAGATAAAGGTCAAGGCGGGGTGTGGAGACGGTAAGAAGGGAAGGTGAAAGTATTCACAAGGTGTGGTTTCAGATTTTATCATCTTGCAATGGGTGAAAAACTGATTTATCATAGTTTTGGAAGAACATGAGCCTTAAATGTCGAGCGTCTGGGAGCTTTTAAGGAATACACGACTTTCTTTTTGCCTGCAATGTAAATAATGAAGTATTTTCTATACAATTCAAAATAGGAAAGAAAGCAAAAATACACCAGCCAACTAAAACAAATGTGCGCTGCCAGTCTTTGCAAGAAACATCAGTGTTTCTTGCATGATTGTAGTTTCCCAGTTGTTACTTCAACTAGTATTTCTATCACCAAAACCAAACATAAAAATGGGAGGAATATGTTAAAGTTCTCAAAATTCCTCCAACAAAATATGCGTGTTAGGTTAGTAGGTGTTTGAACAGTTACATCAAAAGTGAGATTATTCTAACATTGTAAGTGTGAGATTCTCCTGCTGCAATAAGAGATTGTCATTTTTAAGCCTTTTCACATCTTTACCAGTGGTGTGGGGCACTGTGGAAAGGAGATGCTATTTTTACTAGTATAAGCAATTAAAAAGAATACAAATAACACTGCAGCGTCTCTGTCATTACGTTTTATCATCGGACCGTCCTACTCCCTCCTGTTTGATAGCTGAAGAAGTTTATGAAGTGTGTCTCAGTACTAAACTAAGTCAACACTCCTCTCGGCTTCCATGTCTTCGTCCCTGCAGGTCGGTCAGAGTTTATCACCACGGTGTGAGATGCTTTACACCAAAAAAAAAAAATAAAACAGCAGAGAAAATGATGGCTGCCCAGGAGCGGGTGTTAATAAGACTTCCACCTATATCCTCTGCTTCTTGATTATGGCTCGTCGGGATGCGGGGTACCGGTTTGGGCTGGTGGAAGCCAGAGTTTTCACCTCCATGAGAACATGACTAAGAATAATAGCGCTCAGTGATGCGCTGCGGCTGCCCGCGCTGTTGTGCACAACAATACTGATTAGATTACGTCTCTGACTAATGGTGACTTCCCCTCCCTCCGAGGAGAAAGTGAATCTCTATCTGATAACCAGTCTTCCATTCAGCCCCGAATCTGTCCGCCTTTTTCTTTAGCTGGACTATATCCATCCTGTGTGCGACATCACACTTCATTTGATTTTCTTCTCTTCTTTTGTCACAAAACAACGAATATGCGCAAACAAGAGGTGCTTGCCATGTCTTCTCACTTGAAGAGGTACAACTCAATAACATCAACTATGCAGCAGAACACCGAGCCAACACGCAGTGCAGCTTGCTCTTTGCAAAGTGGTTTTAGCTGCTTGCATAAAATCCCTATTCCCCACAGAGTCTAAAGAGTTTCACTCTCCCTGCACTCTAACCTTTACTTGTTATTCCTGAGTTTGTTTGCCCCAACATTATTCCCATGAGGATCCCTCAACGCTTGGAGTTAAAACTTCAGCAGTATTTGCTTTTTTTTTTTTTTTTTTTACAGTGCATTGCAAAGGTATACGTTGGCAGCAAAGTTGAGTAAATGGGCGGCAGTGATAAAAAAAAAAATGTGCCAAATCTTGATTGATTGCTTCTTGCATGACAATTGCCTAAATTTTGCATCATGTTACTTGTTCCTCATCCTTAAACTCAATTTATTGGTGACATTTGGAGCAAAAATCTTTTCTTGTTCACTGAATTATTTTTCAATTGTTTCAAAATGTTGGACTTCACTTTACCAGAAGAAACTGATGTAATGTGAATCAGCATATAAGGTTTTACGAGGCGTCTTGGCAGGAGGAATTTTGATTCATTAATGAAAATGTGTTCAGATTTATTTTGGGATTTTAAAGCACTTTTTGGAAGAATCGTCTTGGGGTTTCCAATGAGTCGGATGTTTAAGAGAAAACATCTGTTCCAGCTCCCCCAGCGTTATCACCAACAGTCTGTCGGTAGAGTTGACAAAAATTGGTAATTTGGCCTGAAAACACCCCGTGCAGAGCATGCAGCTCTATCTGGCTGCCATCTGAAAGAGCTCCGCATTAGCTGGATGTGCAGGCACCTATGTGTACATTTTTGTGTAAATGTTTGGCATCTCCCATCTGATGTTTGCTCGGTTAATCAATAGCAGCAATGCTCCACTCAGGCGACTGCAATTCAGACATTCCTCTCAGCTAACCTCAATCAGATTAACACCGAGAATCAGTCATGTGTACACACTTGCCTCCTGGCTATGATTTGAAGCCCAGGGATCCTGGCTGCCTCACCACTGCTGGAGAGAACAGCCTCAAATCTGCACAGCTAGCTGGTAATTTCAACAGAATAACATCAGATTCAAATGAGAAGAACACAGTTACAAACTTATAAGCTCTAAGCTTAATTGTTTTCTGTAAACCAAACGTATACACTCGGTATTGAAGCTCTTCAGGAAGCAGGTGTGTAAGATCTCACAGTAACTCTCTCTTGACTCGAAAAATGCATAAATGAGCAGCAGATATTATGTTCAAACTGGCAAATGGCTGAATTCAAACATTAGCCGCAATCATAAAAGCCATTTCTTGGATGACTTCTATCAGCAAGAGACAATTGTGCGCAGCGTAGAGGCATCAGCGTGAACTGTCATTTCCAACAGGGTAAGAGAAAACACTTTTTCTCCTCCACATTTGGAATTGTTTCCTAATTCCATCCCTGCCTCCTCAGCCATGTAATGCCATTCTCTCATAATCAGTTGAGGATTTAATTTCACAGAAAGGATTCAAAACAAATGGCTCCAAAAGCCATTTGCCATTCACCACATTCATCCATCTCTTTCTCATTGAAAGACACTCGGCAAGGTTTCCCTGTTCTCCAGAAAGCCATTTAATTTACTGAACTCTTTCCTGCTGGTTTATTTTCCCTTTTTCGCTTTCCTCCCACGCTGCGTTTTGGACAGAGCTGGAATCTGAGTGCTCGTTTTAGGAACAAACGTAACAAAAAGAGAAGAAAAAAATAAATAAATCAAACTTCTGCTGGTTGATTTCCCACTGGGAATCAGTTCCAGTCGACAAGTCAACACAGGCAGGTACTGACTCTAATCAAAAGGAAAGGCTGTGCAATAACCGTTAACAATGACAGCCAACACTGAGCAGCTAAGAACACGCGTTCACAGCCCCACTTTACTTTAAGGCTCTCACATTATTATCTTTCAATCACGCCGAGATTCAATGCATTAGCAATCAATCATGGTGAAACTATTTCCTAAAATCTTTCTCATTAAAAAAAACAAAACAAAACAAAAACAACCTTAAAATCCTGAAGCCATAAACACTTATGAGGGTTGTAGAAAAATGTTTTGTTTTTTTCATTTTTCGTTCTGGCTTTGAGGTTCCATGACCTTCAACCAGAGGAGGAGGAAGAGGATGAGTAGTTCCTGTGTCGTGTGGGTGGAATTGATCATACCTGAAAAAGTTTTGCAAAGTGACACCAACAATACATGAGTTCGTATCACGCAGTAAAAATCGACATTATTTGCGTTTTACTGTGCAGAAAGATCAATTGATCGATTTAGAAGCGGAAAGCTGGTCACGTATGAGCAGCACGAGCAACTCTGGGTTCAGGACCCATTTCAGCAGTAAGCTGACCTTCAGCATGATGGCGATTGATGAGACTCTCCTGGATCCTAAAAGTCTGCAAACGGTTTGTCCAGGAACAAATTGCAGAGAATATGTTTTAATCCCAAAAGCAGCAGCAGCAGGAGCTCAGATTTTTTTTAATTTCCCTATCAGACAGTCAATGGCATTTAAGCAATGTAAATGAACATGGCAGTCCATTCATTTTACCACCTCATTATCAGTGCTATACAACCCTATTCAGCTGAACTCTACTGGGAATTGAACTTCTATTTATTCATACTGACTGTTACATTCACCTCTGCTGTCAGATGAAAAGAAAGCGTCACTGAATTGCACGACTGCAACACAATTTCTCAAAAAGTTCATTTTCCACAGATAAGTGCTTCCTTCTCGCTTCTAATCACATATCAAGAGTCGGCGATGACTTTCTCCCCGCGCTGCTGCATTAATTATGTATTCTCTGGTAATTTTCATTAATTACAGAAATGCCTGCAGTTAATCATCATTATTCTCTTTTCGTATTTGGGTTATTTTCTGCATTCAGAGGTCGGAGGAACTTGCAAATGTTGATAAGAAATCATCACAGGGATCTTTTCAGGGAAGTATGAAGGGAAAGCAGCTTCAGGAGCAGAAAGAGTGGAGCGACCTGCTGCGACTTAAACGACTCCTCTGCATCAGGCACACACACCTAAGGTATGAAAGTATGTGCTAAATTATAAAGTTGCTGGCTAGTATTTAATTATATCTCACATACAAGAAGAAAAGTTCTGCACAACATCTTGAAAAATAAATCCAGGAGAATTCAATATTGACAACCAAAGACTCAGTCAAGGCTTAAAAAATTATTTGTTGGCAACTTGTTGAAAACTAATGACAAAAGCTTGCTGTGGTAATCGGCGCACATTGATGCTTTTATTTAGAAATCTTTATTTTTTTCATCATAGGTAGTGAAGCTGTTGTGGCTCTATCTGATGTTGCTGGTTGTTATAGCGTGGATTTAAAAGTGGGGCAAACATGTTGATACCTTGCAGTGGGAATTTGGTGAGTTATCAGATAAAATATGTTGCATTTTGTGCAGAACTGTTACAGAGGCTTAAGTCTTCAACTAGTGTTGTGTACATGGAATATGAATGGCTACAACTTCATAACATGTGTTGTTCCTGTAAGCATCAGCTATGCTAACTGTCTCCTGTAAAAACAAACCTGTTGAGAAACCAGATATTTACTACCTGTTGCTCGATGTTATGTCGTCTCTCCAGGTCCGTTAATGTCGTGTGCAAGAGTGAAACCACGAAGACGACAGTCACTGTTCAACTTCACAATCATACAGAATTTTATTCAAACAATCAAATGAAAAAATTGATTGGAGAGATGATAGAAAAATCACATTTTGGACCAAATGCAAGAAATGAGGGAATAAATTTGTGCCATGAGGTCAGGTTCGCCTTGACATTAAAAATAGCAAACAATTAATAAATAAATGTGATACAAAATAAAATTTTGACCAAAATAATGTTTCTGACTGCATCTCAGTGAGAGTCTGGAAATCCAAACTTTCGAGTCACAGAAGTTGATAATTTTTTTCCCTCAATCTGATGGTCAGCAATCAAACTCCTCTGCCATAACTCGTGATTACAATAAAAGAACAATGCAGGTCCATGTCACTGTTTATCATCTCCAGTTTTCAGACGCAAACCTTTGTGAGAACAAAAGTGGCTTGTATCAACAAGCATCAACCCCACAACAGGAACGCTCTGGCAAATCCCAGCCTATTGTTTATGCCGCACTAATCCGAGGCGCCGTCTCTCGCTGCCGGATTTATTCCACTTTGCTTCTAATTAGCATATTTGATTATGCAAAGGAATTCTCTTGATTTGCCGGGCCTTTCTGAGAGCCTTCATTAATTTCCACCGATGAGGATTACTCTGATCACAATAACGCGGTAATCGGTGGAGTGGTGCATGTGGAAATCACAGGCCGCCTTGTTTGGATGCAAGTTGTATCTGTCCGGAATGAATAGTGGTGATTTAGCTTGAAAGGTCACATCCACGCCGGGTGGATGATCGGGCGCTCCACGGCGCATGTAGATTGCTGCTTTGCATAAATCATTCAGTCCTTCAAAGTGTGTTGAGACTGAACAAAATTCTTTGAATAACTTGTTCTGTAAAGAAAGTCTTTCATGCAATTTGTGGGTTTGGAACATGAAGAATGGCTCATTATCTGAAGGTTGACTGATGTCCTCAGACAAATTGAATTCTTTTGTGTGCAACGTGTATTTTTTACTGCTGGTAGGATAAAAAACGTAACATTTGAGACCAAATATCCGGAATTCAACTAAAAACATGAAGAAATATTACATGAGCAAACTGACTGGACAGTGAACACTCAAACTGACCAATCAGAAGAGAGATTATTCACTAGCTGTTATAGCTTGTCTGGCTTCATCTGCCTTAATATGCGATGCTCCTTGTCTATCCACAAACTTTACAGATTTAGCCATACAGGCTAATTTTCATCTCCACTTCCCAACTGGTTGATGATGGCAAGTTTGAAAATGGACTCTGAAACACAAATGGTCATAATGATATGGCTTATTCTATCACATATAATGTACAGAGTGTCATAAGACTAGCGTTATGATTTCAAAAACTGATCGGTTCGTTGTCATTAAAAATCAGTGTTGCTGTTTGAATGTGGGGAAAAAAAAACAAAAGACAAAAAAAGTGCAGTTACTTCGAGATCTCTTCAGATCTTGTCAAGCTGATCTTTCCAAGACTTACTATTGGATATTCTGTTTTATTTAATTTTCATTTATTCTCTCCTATCTTTGACATTTCTTTTTCTTTTTCTGCAACTGAGGTGTCATTTGTAACTTTTGAAAATAAGTAAAGATCACACACGCTGGTGATTGATAAAAAAAGGAAGTCATGACTTAAACAACAAAAGGCAGTTCGTCTGCAATGTTTTCAGCTAACCACAAAGAAACCTTTGAGCACCGAAAGCACGTCTCTGTTGGTTCCTGTCAGGCAGTTCAATAGAATGTAGAATGTAGAATGGAAGATCCAAATTTCTGCTGCATCCGGGGATTACTGTAACCTCTGGATGAACTGCACACTAACAGATGGGCTCTGCAAAAAAACAAACAACAAAAAAAAATTAAACCCAGAATCCGATTTCTCGGAAAACAAAATGCATGCCACCGCACTTTCTGCCAGACAGGAAATTTACTGACACTCAGAATTATTCAGACATTTCATAAATCTGGTCAGCAGTTTTAAGAAGAGTTAGGCTCTTCTGGTACATTTTTAAATGATTTTTTAAAATAAAAAATCACATTTTTAAATAGCTACTGTTCTGATTGATTCATAATTTTTCCCATTAGTATAACAACTAATAGATTAATAGAGAATTTCACTTGACTTCCTAATTCTGCACCACTTTCTGTTGAAGTATATGGTTGTAACCACAGAAATATTAAAAAGTTCAATTGGCTTTAACACTCTTGTGTTTAGAAATGTTGATTTCTTTCATGAAGATTTTTAAAAAAGGGAAATAAATAAACATTTAGAAGAAACATCCCAGTTTTTAACAGTAAAACCATTTAAAAAGAATGAAGAAATAACATTATAGATCCCAAACTTTGTAGGAAAAAATTGGACTGTTTTCTTTTCCTTCGATTTGTGTAATCAGGGAACATTTCATGAAGTCGGAGTGTGGATGCTCTCAAAATGTCAGTGTGTTTCTAACTCATACCACCGGTGCTGGGAACTGCACTGGGAAATCAAACTCCACAGGGAACTCTGTTTGAGAGCACAGCATAAATTAGTTAAATTAGTTTTTTTCCCCCCCAACTGCTCAAATGACAAAAAACTATTTTGCTTGTGTATGAATGATAGTTTCATGCCACAATTAGCTAGACGGAAATTTCCAACAACCTCATAAAGGTTAAGACTGCAGATATTTCCCCAGGTTAATTGAAACATTACATTACTTTGAGTGTTAGCTTGCACATGTGTTTGGTGTGTAGGTGGGCGCATAATATCATGTGAAGTAATTGGCTGGGACAGAAGTTAAGGCAGAAATGAAATTGCAGCCTGTTCCATAGCGATAAAAACAGACAAACTAGAGAGAAAAAATGAAAAATGGAAATGATGCTGAAGGTGACTGAGAGACAGCTCCCGCAGAGCATTTCGCAAACGATGAGAGTGCAATATGAGTGCAGAACAAAAGGTGGTTATGTAAAACATGCTCATTTAGGAATAAAAAGCGGCGAATCCAGCGCATGCATAATATCACCCCTCCGTTCACACTGTGCTCTCTGGATCTGGTCCAAGCCAAAGAGAGAGTTTGTGTTTAAATAGTGTGAATGCAGTTCCTGCAAAAGTTCTGGGAGGAGAATGACATTATTTTGGCTTATGCTTTGTACCATAAAATGCATCCAATTATTGTAAAAGTTCCTCAGTCTGCAGCATTTTTAAATGAATTGGATTTGGACTGCTTTAACCTAAAGTTTTATTGTAGATTAGAACCTTTTTGCCCTCCCAGACCATCATGCAGCAAAAATCTAATTTTGTAACAAAGTCTCCATGTCCTTTGCGGGAGTCTTTGTTAATTTAAAATCAAATTAAAAGTACAAACAATACCCAAAGCTGTTAAACTTCAATGGATTTATATTCAACCCTATCTACTGCGATAACCCCAAACAAAATCTTAATTTACTTTATTCTCTGTATAAATCCAGGTATAAAGTTTGTTAGAGCAAGCATCACGAAAGTTTAATCTAGGGTTAGGTTATAAAATTTTATATGAGAAGCCTAAACCAGAGAAGCAGCTAAGAGACTTATGAAAACTTAAGAGGGGACACACAGATCCACAACTCGGGTGAGAGAAATTTGTCAACAGAACAACTATTAGTTCCTTGCCCCACAAATCTGTGAAGAAAGAAGAAAGCAAGAAAATATCTGGACTGGGGAAGAAGTTCACCTTTCACCAAAGCTACAGTGGGACAGATTAGATAAAGTCAAATTTATGTGTCTAAATGGCTCAAATCCAAATGAGAATATATGGCAAGACTAGAATAGATGTTCACAGACACTTTCCATCCAATCTGACTGAGATGGACTTATTTTGAAAAGAAGAAATGGCAAAAATCTGAGCCACACTTCTATTTTTTCCCAAACAATATCCCAAACAAATCCTTTAAGGAATGTGAATAAAATGCAAAAAAACATTTGAAGTGTGCAAATTCTTTCCAGGGCCGTATACAAGCTGATGTTAAGCTTTTAATTTTCACATCATTCCATGTTTGCATCCTATTGTGCTTTCACACTGTCCAAATATTAGCATCATTACATCAGCCATTAGCGCTTCATGTTTGATTTTTTTCCTCATTTTAATTTGGTTTAACACCGCCAGTTGTCCAAGCCTGAGACTATTTGTCCAACTCCCATCCTGCAGGTTTCAAAATATCTGAACTGAACGAACATGTGCAGCAGTCTCACAAGAACTGTCCCTGTTGAGGAGACAATTAACCCATATGAATCTGGTGCGCTGCAGCAAGGACACTTGAAAGTTGCAGGCGACCTGCCGCAAGGGACTGCAGTTGGAGACTGCTGTCTATAAGAGGAAATTCACACCTTGCTGTCCACCCAATGTACTAAAATAAAAGAATCAGGTGGAGAGGAAAAGCAAAAGAGCACACAAGGACAGCAGCTTTCAAGAAATACCAGGTATTTAATGTTGTTCATTTTGCTCCCCATGCCTTCTTGAACTAGTTTCTTGATGTTTTTTTGTTTGTTTTGTTTTGCTACACCACCTAATGGATCTGGTTTATAATCATCTTCTTTCACTACCAAGCAGTTTTGGAGTTGTAAAATGTATTTCTCCGAATGCTTCTTTCCTTTTTTTAATGATTAAAGAATTCAACTTTTAGTAAGCCAATTCCAGTCTCCTTTTTTGTTTAACTGTCCTTGGATAATTGTTTAAAAGCCAGTGCAATGCAGCTTTTCTTTGCAGCCAATTCGGTTTTAATCAGCAGATGAATAGAAGTCAAAAGCCTCATCAATTTACAAGAGCTCAAGGAACATTGCGCAGGCTGACCTCAATCTGGGAGGTCAGAATGCAAACAGTTCAGCACTGGAGCCGCTTGTTCTTTTTTAACCAGACTCATGGAAATTTAAAGTAATATTAGTGTTGCAGAGTGATTACTCCCTCTATCCCTGAAACCAGTTTACAGGGATAACGAGATTGGAAGGAAAATCTCAGACATCTGAGATCAGCGACACTCTGCAGCTCATTCTGAGAACCCCTGAAAGTTCACATGCTGTTAGAAAATATAGCCCTTTTGCAACAGGCTATTCTCCCAGCTGGATGTGTCATGAAAATCTCCAAGGAGAAGGAGGGAGTGAGGAGATCAGGTGGCCAATGACCCAAAATGACTCAAAAAAGCAGCATCTTACAGACGTCACATTTGGAATACAATTTAAGTTCTGGCCTTTTCTTAGGTTTTGTTTCTTCTATTTGAATGAAATATGTTGTTATTATTGGCTGAACAAAATTTACATAATGTCTCCTGTTCACAGAGATTAAATCTTTATCTTAAAAAGCTTAGATGTGTAATCTGAAAGAAAAACATTTTACAGCGACAGGAAACTATTTTTCTGGGCAAACAAGCCAAACTCAATGTTATTTAGGGGAGCTTTTATCACAAAAAACCCCAAAAAAATACAAAACTGAACATCTTAATGCATCACTCAAATCAGAGATGGAAATGTAAGATATGGAGAAAAGTCAGGTAAATACCAGAAAAAGAAGATAAAAATAGGAGTACAAATCAGTAATTTTTAGCAGTTTATTAGTTCCATACCAGGATATTTAGCTGATATGCAGCCAGTAAACCAAACCAATACAAAACTATCAATAATAAAGTGTGATAAAGCATCTTTCTGAATGGTGCGTTTGCTGCTTCAGGACATCACAGAGACTCTACAGTACTGCTTTACCAACGTTGTTTCTTAGTACAGTCTGGAAAATGTGTAAAAAATGTAACTATTGCAAACAATATCTGAAGGAAATTGAATATAAAAAATAAAAAGTGAGTTAATTTTAGTGCAAGAAATAAAGGAACTTGATTCAATGTCTCTAATTAACAATAAAATCTAAATTATCACCTAATTCTACTTAACTAGTGACAGCACAAACAGCATTCTCATCTTCTTATAAAATGTTTGAAAAATCTAACCTTCATTTTTGGATGCACTTATTCAGTTAAGAAATTGTTTAGTTTTCCAAAATTTCTGCTTCAAGTCGTGTTTCCCCCTCTTGTTCATCCTGACTTTGCATCACTGACTTTTTCTTGTACCACAGTGTGTGTCCCTTAAATTATTTCTCAAAGTTGGAGAATCCAGAGAATATTCCTGAATATCTCTGAATCTCTCTGGATTATCCATAGTGCTGGATTGAATGCTCCTCAGCTCAGAAACACAGGATCTCAAAGACATTTGGGTCTGGAAGCAAGTCGATTTTATGCCTCTTAAATAATTTCTGCATGATCTGTTCATATATTCAGAATCAAAGCTCACATAGTTCCAGTATTTTTGCCGGAGAACTCTACATTTCTATTCAAAATGTGGCATTCCACTGAGCTCCTGATGCTGTGCAGCACATCTTGAACAGAAACAGAACCTAATAAACAACAGGAAATGTTTTTCAGTGTTTAGGATCTTTGGAGGATCTTAGAACAAAATGTTTTTGTCTTGGAGAAATAATTCGACTTTACAAAAAGGTGGTGGTCAAAGCCGCATTTCACCCACTCACCCGCCAATGCAGACATACATCTGGTTTACAGCAGATGTATGCAGCAATTTACAATATGTTTCTGCACTGCACCTAAACATAAATCACAATTACTTTAAAAATTGTAAGAATTTCATTAACAAAAAAAAAACAAAAAAAAAACTAACCTATTAAAGAAACTTGTTGTTTATGTAGTGTGCAGTTACTTTAATGGAAAGTTTACCGGAAGGAAAAAATGAAGTGCAAAATACCAAACAATACTGATGATTGCATAGTTAAGGCGATAGTAAAGCAAAGCCTTAATGTACATTTTTTTGAAAGAGAATAATGCCAGAACAATGAGAACTGTTTAAACATCACCCAATCAGTTTCTTCTCTCTGGTACATACAGAAAAAATGACTTCAAAATAAAGTTGCTCGACTTTTTTCTGTCTTTTATCATGGTGTGTACATATATGTACTGCGTACATCAAGTTGGATACTTCTTCAAAGGCTCTGGACATGTATTGCAAGTTTTATGGCTGACGTTGCAATGCTCAGAAATAACCTAAGGCAAAAGCAAAGAGGCAGAAGGGACACTCATCTTCAGAATAATGGGAAATGATGCTGTGGGAACAGAAAAAGAGGGTGCAAGGCAAAAATAAAAGGAGAGAAGGAAAGAAGGTTCCAGAACAGCAGGCGATCCTGACGAGTATTATTCCTGCCTGATCACAAGGGTAGCTCTCTGATCAGATGCTGAACTCAGCACAAGAAAAGCAGCAGACATCACCATGGGAATGAAAAAAAAAATCTCCAATCCAAGGCAACATGCAGGAAAGCAGAGGAGGAAGAAGGCAGAATCAAAGATGTGGGGAGATGGAGAGAGAGGACAGAAAAGTCTTCATCTCCTGCTAGCTTCTAAATCCACAGTAGGGAGAAAACTTGATGAATCCTGGGAATTTTTGAAGATGAGAAAGAATGAGGAAGAGAGCAGCAGGAAGGAGCGAGCGCCATTTGCATTTCGTAGTTTCATATTCATCCAGAGCTGCTGCGTCCTGCCATAGGAGAAATCAGCAACTCTCTGAAACTTTTCTGCATTATATTTGGTTTAAACTAAAATAAAATTTGGTCTGTATTTTTGATTAACTTTTCTTAAAAATAATAATATGAAAAGTGTGCCAATAAAGGCTATTTTCTTCAGTAAACATAAATATAAAAATAAAATCATTTAATTCATTCACATTTACACAAAACCTGTGCTGGTCTGTCATGTAAAATATGACGACGTTTCTAGTTGTAAAAAGACAAATTGTGGAAAAGTTCAAGGACAACAATTGGTACAGGAAGAATTTCTTTCTGCATAGAAGTGACATATAGAAAGATGAATTCATACTAAACTATTAAAAGATGTTTAATCGTTACAAAATAACTGACTCTGTAGCTTCACAGTGGTTCAAACAAATGAGTTTTTTTTGCCAGAGACCTAGAAATTCAATAACTGAGTGCAGAGGGACTTGATGTATGAACAGAGAATTAGCCTATCTACTCTATTTTTCTCGGTGTGGAAAGGGAGATACAGAGGCCCAGCAGAAGGCCTGTGAAGACTTCTTTGTAAATGGCACCAATTACGTTTTCTCATATTTGAGAAAAAATGAGTTTGAAGGAGTTGAAAACTCTGATCCCTCATCTATTTGCACCTGAATATTCTCTTGCTGTAAGTTTCCCCCCCTTTTCTTTGTCATTTTGTCTTGAAAACATCTTATGTGTCCTGTTTTGTATCTGGTAGGCATTGAAGAATTGGCAATAATTGCAATAAGATCGAATCAATATATATTAATTGACGTGGACCTCCTTGGACTTTTAGTCCCCAGCTGAGCTTCCACCCCCCAGAGCACACCGCGCCCCACTCTGCTCCTCCAGACTAGCAACAGCAGCAATTAGAAAACGTCTGGTGGAACAACGAATCATATGAACCACAGAGCTCTTAAGAATGGTTGTCAATGGCGTCAACGATAAGCATTGTTGTGAGGAAGTGTTGAAGGAGGCATGTTGGAAAAGGTAGGATGCTCTTAAAGAGACAGAGATCAATTTCAAGATGTTAAATACGACTTAGATGCTAAGTTAAATGCTACAGCATTTTCACAGCAACTGAAAATAACCTAATAATTGAGTGAGCTACAAAATGGCACCATGTGTCTGTAAATACCCCGCACAACTCTCCCCAGTTCCACCTTTTAAACATTCGCATCTCTTACCATGACCATTAAAAGATCAGAGACTCAGTTTTGATCTTCTTGAACCAGCTGATCTCTGAAGACGCTAAAAGAGTAAGATACTTACAGCTCATAAGCTCTCAACAGAGCCTCATTTCTTCAAAAACATCAGAATGAGTCCTTCAACATCAAGCCAGTGATCAGGTCATACAGCAGCATAAACACAAGCAAATACCACGCCACAACCAATACTGGAGAAAACAAAAGCATTTTTGTCTACCTGTGAGAGAGGGAGACACGTTCAGAGTTTCTCAGCAGCAGAATGTCAGCAATCCTAATCAAGATGTCTAAGTAGATATCGAGGGACCAGGAGTTTAAACAGCCTGCCATTTCAAGTCAAACTGTGGTGAGGATTGCTCTCCAAAACGAAATGTCAAGGGCACAGGCAAAGTCACAGGATGGTGCCTGTATACTGTAAGAATGTGAGCCATTTGTCACTGCTCTGCATCCTATTACAGAGACTCTAATTTGTAGCCTCCGCATAGCACCACACACACAAAAATCTCCTCTAACACCCAATATAGCTCTGATAATCTCTGCAAAGTTGTCGTGAATTTGTCCTCTGCTTCTCTTCTGCATGTCGGAGGCAGCGGTAAGACGCAGAGTGGAAAATGCTGCGAGGTTTTTTGATTTGAATCTGGTTTATTCGGGCGGAGAACATCTCTGCAGATTAACTTTGTTTTTCCTCTCTGCTCACCTGCAGGAACGTTTTATCCACTGAGAATCAGATCACTCCCTCAGCCCCCTCCAGTTTTTCTGGCATATTTTCAGAAATGGTCCCTGCTTCTTACAGCGTTACTTAAGCTCCAACAGGGTTCTCTGTATTTAGTGCTTCTTGATCAATGCTTCATGATGGAGCCTCTTTCTGGCTGCCGGCATTAGCACAACCATTAAAGTCCTTCTGATGCAGCACTTTCTTCGTAAGTGGACAATTTTGCTGACTTTTTCCAGTGCAGGTCGATAATAAATTGGATTCTAAGTAAACAGTGATGAAGCACCCAAAGCAGTCGGTATTGGCAGTCATAAGCCTCGCTCCATAACCCAGCGGTTCCTAGTCATCAGTGACAAATTTATTTAGGCGGACCTTTGGGGGCTCCCCTGACAGAAGCATTGTGTATACCTGAGAGGAAGCCGACCTCACTGCCCTCCTTACCCACTGCTGGCATTTATGGAGTTTATTTTCACGATAATCCACTCATCCGACAGTATCTCTGAACCCTTTCATAATAATCTTTCATGAGGACGACCTTTGATGCCACAGACGTCTTCACTGGGCTGTCTGATTTCTCTTCAGCATTCTGACAGCAGAGCAATCCTCCTCTCTTATCTCGGCTCGCTCTGATATAAGCTTTTTTTTTTTCTTCAAGATGTTGCTGTTCTGGCTAATCAGCCTGACATGTTTTTTCTCTTCCTTACACAACATTGGTTAAAATATTCTAAAGGAAAATGTTGCTCTTGTTGTATCAGTCAAAGTTAACATGAAGTGCCCTCAACTGACCAGAAAACGAAGCCAAGCCCTGATTGAAACATTGTGTGTGTTTACCATCTGCGGTGTGTTTCTCAAAACTTTGAGTGATCAGAAATGCTGGTTGATTTTACGAAGAGCGTCAGAAAGTCTGACATGTTGAGAAGTGACTTTATGCACCAAAGATTTAAATGAAGATAAAGAGAAAACTGTAACTAATGTGGACAAATTATCTCCTTGAAATGAGATGTCCTACATAAAGTTTGAACATTACGGTTAATCAAAATGAAAAACAATTTTTCTTGTGACGTTTTTAGTGTTTTCTGAACTTTTAACAAACCAAACAAGTTTTATAATCTTTGGATCTCTGGGTTTTGCATTTGTGTTGGTGTTTCAGTCGTTTTCCTGTTGTTTATTTATGTTTTTCAGGTCCAGCCATCAAGAATGATGTTTTCTGGGTTTGCTGTTGTTAGTAAGGTGTTGCTGTGTAAGTTTATTCCCCTGTGTTTAGTTTCAGAGTTGATTCTTTGGTTCTATTCATTGTGTATTGGGATTTAGTTGGCTTTGATCTCTGTTAGTCTTTTGAGTCTTAATTTAACTTCCTTTTGTGTTAATTAGTCTCATTTCCTCCCTTTCTCTGCTTTCTATATGCCACAGTTGCACAACATTAGTTCATTTTATCCTGGTTTTTCATTGTTCATGGCTGGATTCTTCCATTTTACTGCCTGTATTTAATAACATGATTCTCCCTGGAAGTTTTGTTTGTTCCTTAAAAAAGTTTTCTATCTGTTGTGGCCACAGTCTCTGCTCATCCTAAACCCTGTAATGACAACAAGCAGGTTGAACCACAAAACCAAAGGGACAAATGATGCTGAGTGTAGAAATAAAGCTGCTGTTGGAGCTGGACTGGGATTTTCCTTTTATTCTTGAGATTCTGTGTATGTTCAATCACTCATCAATGGGCTCTATCACATTCCTTATTTATTAAAGGCATGGCTGAAATGAATTCCAACAAGAAGAAAACAAAAGCAGATTTATTTTGTTTGTATTTCAGAGAATACCACTTGTTTTACTGTTCTTGTCTTTTGTATTTTCATGTTTTGCTCTTTGTTTGTTTTTTTTTTTTCATTTTTGAAATGTCATGCACAATCTTTTGTCTTCTCATTTATTATTTAGAAGCCGGTTCTTTTTTGTTGTATTTTTGCCAGTGTTGCTGCTGGATCTGTTTACAGCTTCGGCTTCTGTTGCTATAATTGCACAACGGTCAGCGCAGTTTCTGTTTCTGACCAGCACTTTGACCACTGGTGATCACTATTGTTTGCGCCATTGTATGCAGAACGACTGTGACTGCGTTCTCAAGTTTAATGAATATAAGCCTTTCATTTTTTTTATTCTCATGATGCAGAACGCGTCTCTGAGGAGTTGTGGACAATGGTAAATATAGAAACTGCTGTTTAGAAATTCTTCATTCCCATTTATTTTCCTTTCGGGAGGTCAGCTGTATGTGACATTTCTGTTTAATTAGAAGTGGCTCTTTGATTCTCTTCTAGAGTTTTGTCCACAGATTGACGATGATTGTGTTTTCAGAAATATGTCCAGACAACCTCACAGGGCAAAAAGAAAATACACCCTATTTCAGTTTCAAGGGGATATCAAACGTTATTGATCAGGTTTTTACTAGATGGTACCTGACATAAATATAACCCCAAGGGAAGATTTAAACTTGACTGAATCCATCCATTCTGCAGGAGGCTGGTGAAGTAATAGGCGAGATGCACAGTGGAGATGTCGCCAGTCTATCAAAGGCCAAAAGTCATAGACAAACAAATACACACTTACACAAAGCCAACGTAGGCCGCCCAGCTAACTTTGATTGATTATTTATTAAATAAAGAGAAAGCCCAAAACTCAAAACACAATTGATGCTTTCATAAGATTTAACAGTGAAAGTTGCAACCAGGTGTTGATAATCAGATTCACTTTATCTTCACCAGGTTTAGCCGCCTTTCGGTTTTTAGCAGTTTGTGAGTCTGGAACACGCAGGTGAGTCAACATAATGCCCAAGGGGAGAGACATCATTTATGGTCTTAGAGAAGCAATTATTTATGAGTTGTAAAGTAATTTCCTAACAATTTGAGGTCTGTCATTCTGCAGAGTGAATGTTTTTTTTTTTTTCTAAGCAGGAAATATTTTGGACAGATGCCAGTCTTAGCAGGAGTGAGCATCCTGGCACAATGTGTGAGATATCAGAGGAATTGCAAAAAAAATAAAAGCTCCGTCTCAGATTGGACAAGATTTAATTAACAGGTCAAGAGTTGCAGTTCTTAATAGGACAAATAGAGAGAGCGTAAACAAGGCTGTCTGGAGAAACTCAGTTTCTAAAAAGAGACATGTATGACTTTAATTAGAAATTATGGACACACCATATCTTGAACGATGTCCTCTGGAGAAAGTAGAGGTGAGAAAAGATGTCTGATCATAATATATTGCTCCGTGTTTTGGGGGAAAACAAATAGCATATCAGCTCACACACCTCTAACCAGCTATAAAGCACGGAGGTGGAGGAGTGATGCAAAAAAAACTATTTGACCTGAAGATAAAACTAGACCAATCAACAGGACATTGATTTTGAACTCAGCAGCAAATATATGTCAAAATGCCAAAAACAATAAATAATCAAGGTGTAGCAATGTCCTAGTCCAAGGGTTTGCAACCCTTACAATCTAAGGAGTCATTTTGTTTTCAGTCCAGCCAAAGAAAAGTCATTTAGTCACAAACCTTTTCAATAAAGAATTCATTTGACTTCTAAAGGAAATTTTTTCCCTTTAGAAGTTGTAGACAATTTTACTTCAATTTCACTGGATTTTAGGGGAAAAAACAATTTCAAAAAGAGGATGAATGTCGTTCACTTTATAGGATGTTATATAAAAAATGACATGAAAAGCACTTAATTTTCTACCTAATGACAAGAAAAATGGATTTTGAAAAACATTACTGAGACTTTTAGTATGATTCTGTTCCACAAATTCATTTATATTAATCTATGAAAAAACTACTAAACCCTTTTATTTTGAATATATTCCTATTTTAGGAAATCTTGTTGGTTTTCCTCATTTAGTCATTAGCCACTTGTGGATCTGCAGCAACAAGTTGATGCTACTTACAGAGACGTGAACAGAAACACTTTAGGAATCTCAAACTGAATTAATCTTTTATAGATTTTGAGTCAAGATTTATTCCGAATGAAAAACTGAAACTCTAAACATTTTCTGATATTTAAAACACACGAATCAGAAACTGTGTGTGCTTTTATTTCCATATCATTTTATTTCTAAACAAAGACATTGCAATCCTCCAGAAATGAAGACAGAACATTTCTCCTTAGCTTCTTCCTCAGCTTTGAAGAAAAAACAACACTTAACATGTACAAGAGTAATACTGAATCTTCCATCAGGGCACTACATGTCAGCCATGCCACAGTGCCGAGCCGCCAGCCGTCTAAGCTGAGCTGATAGATGGCTGAGCTGCAGGCGTCACACCAGCGCCAAGCATCACCGCTCAGCACATTTGAATCTAGTTGCAGCCTTGGGATACACTGAAAAGAAGAGAGCTGCTGGAGCATTATCGGTATTCTTAAGATTAGAATGTCATTAAAAGCTTGTAACTCAGAGATTTGTACTTGGAGAACACACACACACACACACACACACTTTTAGAAGTTGCACATTTAAATGAAATTATATTCACACTGAGCCTCTTGTTCAGGGAGAGACACGCAGGTAATTTATTAACATTCCCATCATGAATGTCACAGTCTGAGACTCACTGCTGAGCCAAGATTACGCCCCAGAGTCTAGCAAAAGACTTTTCAACATGCAGCCGTTGCTTGAACTTTCAATTTTATATCGCTGAAGTTAGGACACAGATTAACACTTATTCTCGGGGCAGAGAGATCCAGACAAGGTGAAGAGGAACCTTCTGGCAAGTCATTTGAAGGCCATCCGTGGTAATCAGCAAGCGCAGCTGTTTGCTCCGGAGAGATGGCACAAACAGCCAGCCAGCGCCATATGTGTGGGCTATTAGTGTTCACTGTTTTAATTACTGTACAAATCAGCGCTGCTTCTGTATGGGAATGGGTGGAAAAATGTGAAAATGCACCCTGCTGGTTTACCTGTAACAGATGGCGGAGTTGGATCCTAATAGAGCTGTTTTTTTTTTCTTCTTCTTCTTGTATTTGAGGGGAATAGAAGTTCCCATATCACATCCGAAATAATTCACGCGAAACAATCCCCCAAAATAATCGACGCTCAGCTCTCTGTCTGGTGGGTGAAATATTGCATGGTGTCTTCTCCTCCGCCACCTTCATACCAATTGATGTAACGCCAACCTGTAATTCTCTTCTCTTCTCCAGATCCCCACTCTGACATCAAGCGAAACAAGTCCATCCCTCTTGCCTCCGGAGGCAGGCCGCCAAATTGTTCCATTAGCATGCCTCCGGAGGAAGGTAGGCCAGGCAATAACGTTCCTCATTCCCGGCGTGTCAGGAGGGAAAGTGCAACGGAGACGCTGCAGAGAGTCCCGTTAGCAGGACGATTTTATTGCAATAAATGTAGACAAATAATCCACAACATACAGATGAAAGTTCCACTTTCAGTCCAAGCTGAACTTCTTTTTTGGATCTGACCTGAACTCAGAGATTGTTGTTCAGTTGTTCCGCTATATTTCATTCATTTTGGTAAATGTGAGCTACTCTTCTTCATTAGCATATGGCCATTTAGCGAATGCTATTGTGCCAAGAATGCACAAAACCTTGAGTAGGTGCTAAAACTTGGAGTTACCAATTATACATACAGCAGCAAGCAGCTTTACAGCAATGTCACAGATCTGTCATATTATCGTTTTTACTCGCCTCCACCTACTCTTCACATTTTCACGAATCACACCAGAATCCGTTCTCCAAAAACTGATCAGTCTGGCATTACTACGGGGCTTACATGTTCTCGGATCATCTACTTATTTCCAATCTTCGTTTTCTTTTGGTTTGTCAAGAAAAATGCGTGCACTGCCGGTCGACAGCTCTCTCCGAGCACTGAGCTGAAAGCGCTTAGTTTCAAATCACAGTAAAGCCACCCACATTGCATGTGGATTTTTTCACAAAGGAGTTTGTGAACATTAATGAGGAGCCTGGAGGACAGACTTCTGACAGGAACCTTTCAGAGCCTCTGCAGCTCTTAAACAAGCATCTAAGATTCAGCATACACTCTTGTGGTAACAGAAATTGTGGGTGGATGAAATAAGGTGATTTTTTTTTTTTTTTACCTGCGCTGTTATAACATCTAGAGTGCATCATGTATTTATTTCTAAAGATATGTGCTTTTTATTGACCTTTTTTTATTTCACCTACCGGTGAGTATTAAACTTTTTTCGCATCTTTACTGTGTTTTTAAAATGCACAAAAGTCCATGCAAAACTGATTAAAGTTATTGTTTTGACCCTATACATTTTTTGAAAACAACAATAAAACTGATTCGAAGCAATAATCTACATCTGGTATTCCTTTTCTCTTTACAGCAGTAATTAAAGAACTATAAAAGAGTACATATATAGGTAAATAGACTATAAAGGAGTGAAAGAGTATTTTTACATATAGAAATGTTAGAAATAATTGTTTAATGCAGCCACAATAGATGTTTTTTGAGGTGATGCTGCAGCCTCTCAACCAAATTTAGGACGGGCTTTGAGAAGGACGACTTATTCTTTTCTTTTTCTTACATGTGCTGCAACAGGTTAACCAGAAATCTTTGGTTTCATCAACATGGTATGTTTTAGGAAATAAAAGATGTGTTATTGTTGACCAGCAGTTATTAACCTTGGAGCTCCAGTCTCTTTCGTCTTGTTGAATCATAAAAATTTACCTTAACTGAGCCTAATGTTGGTTTAACTGAACCAAGATCATTTCTTTTTTTTCCCCCCACATAGGGCCATGTTAATAACCAATTATTAAATTATTGAAAGATTTGACAAAAAGTAGATGAACATAGATAGATTAAACAGATGGATCAATATCTCCTTTTTAGTCAACGTGAGCTCCGTCTACCCTGGAGCTATTTTTTTTTGCATACATTGAAATATGAAGGCAGGAGAAAAAGTGTCGCAGAGAGTGCAGGCAGTCACCAGGAGAGTCCTTTTGTGGCCTGCTGAGAGTCTCATCAAATACATCAGAAAAACACATTAGGCTGCACGCGTGGCTGCCACCGTCGTGTCGATGAGCGGCGCCACAAACGTACAGCAGGAGTACAAATCAAATGCTGCTTGTGTTTTATGTGCTGAAACCCATGTGTCTGCTGGAGGGCTGGAATAAAGACGGTGTTTGACATTCACTAGTTTGATTTCAAAGCTGGGCTTGCTGCACAAAAAAACTACGTTGTGCAAAGCACTTATAGGTTTAAAGAGAAACAATCTGGTCACAGGGCCTGTTCTGAAGTGGACATTCATAAAACTCTCTGTCTAACCGCAACTAAAGAAGCAGAGGGAAAAAGATGTCTAATAATACCTCAGGAAGTCAGTCAGCTCCCTGACGACAGTGGGACAGATGAACCTCTCCTCAGTCCTTGACACCTTATTTAAACGTAGAAAAGGAACATCACTGTACATTAGGTTTAAACAATTTCACCGCTACGCTCCAGTGATGCCTGAGTCTGTCACTTCATAGTGAGACAAGAGACTTCTTTCAACTCCCAGTGCTCTGCAAAATGACCTCACCTGCGTGAAAAATGAGGCAGGAAACATGTGAATTGACAAGTAGTGATCCAGAAATTATATCTTTGAATTTCACTAAATATTATAACCATGAGTGTCAAAAACGTCGGTGTAGATTCTCAGTCATCTGGGAAAAGGTAACCTTGAGAGTTATGTATGAGAGAATCTGGGCGTTACTTTTTATTGATCTTTTCAAACACGTGGAGCCACATAATTTAGGCCAAACCTCTGTGCTTCTTGCTGTCACAGAATCTCACAATTTTAAACCGCTGACAGCAAATCCTACTCTGAATAAAAACTCATAAATTCTTCCTTAAACTGTTCACTGCATCCCAACAATGTAATTAAGTCACAGGCCACTTCATAGAGAAATGGGCTTATCGCCCTCTGCAGAGAGAGAATAATTAATGTATTTTACAAGGTAAACATAAAGTGCCTGGAGAATCATCATTTCAGTTTTATCATTGCTTCAGTGGATACAAGAAGTGCACAGACTCTTTCTTTTTATGTGAAAAGTGAGACCATGAGAAATTGTTTTTCAAAACTTTCAGCTCCATTAATGTGAATATTGACATCCTACACTCAGTGTTAGTTTTACGCCAAACTTACAGTTGACACATTGTTCCATAAGGTTTTAAGAAAGCTTAGCTCACTAAAAGTATCAGGAAACACGCTTTGGCAAAGTGTCATTTTCTTTATGAGATACTTACATTTTTCTTACATCACAAAACCTGGAATCTCTGCACAGTGGTGTGTAGAGATTTTATGTCCTCTCAACAAGAGAGTTTTCATCCACTCAACCGTCCGTCGCTTCACTGCAGATGTGAGACTCTTTGACAAGTCAATGAATTACCTCTTGACTTGTGAATAATGTAGTCAGGATGTGGATAAGATGGGACAGAGAGGTGCTCCGCTGAGAACAGCAGGTGGCTTTCAGTGCAACGACACCAGAAACAAGTTCGACTCAGCGGGGTGTTTGTTCGCCACAACGACAAATAAAGCAGAAGAGCATGAAATGCATGCATGTGGAGAGTGCGTGCGTCTGCAGACGTGGATGTAACACAGAAATAGAGGGAGCTGAATTACACCCTTTGAGAAATCACCGCCAAAATATGTGATACTTTATAGAGAAGCAGTTTTGGAGAGCTCTGTGCATGCATAGAGATGTGGAAGGCAAAGCTTTTGGGCTTTTAAATACACCAAGACTTGGATATGAATATAGTCTACCATTTTCTAGATAATTTAAAAGGCATGCAAGATACGTTTTATGCCTACATCTGCATACTGCACTTTGCAAAAGCTTAGATAAAAAAAAAATAAATGAAAAAAAAATCACATATAGCTCAGGTTTTACGTTTAGAGTTCTTGAACTTATTTCATGCAAACCAAAAAGTTTAATTCTGGGTTTAATAAAGTTATGTGTTATTAGTTGAAGAGCATGCATATGAACTCCATTTATTTAGACTGAATCAAATGAAGCGGTCTTCTAATTTAGGTTAAATCTTTCAGGCTTGACATTTTATTTTTAATTCTAATTCTAAGCTTAAACACTTTTAGACCAGGCAGTTATGGGCAGTCTAAACATTTTTTATTGTTTTTCTTACATTTCAGGTTTGTACACTGCTTTATAAAAGCTCTTTAGCTGAATGTTTGTGGTTGATCATAACACAATGTGCAAAGTTCCTGCATCTATCCATATTCTCTGAGACGCTGAGCTGAAGCGAGAAGCTCCAGGACCCTGAAGTGAATTGCATGAAGTTTAGAAGCATTGGCATTCCCTTGGTGAAGATCCAGTTTAACTTTTAATCACCCTTGAAACTCCCTTTGATATGGGTAACTGAGAGGAGAAGGAGAGGAAGAGATGAGACAATGAAGGCTTTCAGCGGCCTGTACCGCGTGATGATGCCTGATGTAGATAGCTCCTCTGTCTAATTACCTAAACTTCAGCTGCGATTTCCTTTGAAGATGACAGCCTTGCAGGCATGATCAGACTGTGACCGCGGGCTAAATCTCTCTAACATTCACTTCATACACAGCCAGGACTGTTGGGGCGAATTGCTGCAGGAGATTTCAGAGATGATTTGTCATTTCTATGGTAATTTTAAATCTGAAGTTTGGGGGAATTGGGCTCTTTGATGCTGCATTACAGAAATGGGGTGAAGGGATGCGGCGGGGTCTGGTCATGTAATCAAGATGAGGTTTAGTTGTTCTGCTTTGGAGATGTTCTCCCTGAGCTCTCTGGGGTTCCTTCATTTTCTGCATTACATTTCTTCCTTTTTTTAGGTTCATAAATGCTATTATTAACTTCAGTCTTCACTACAGCTGTCATAGATGTGTTTTTTTTATATTTTTTACAGCTTAAGGCCGAAATAAAAACAAAAAAACAGACAGGTTGAGAGATTCTTCCCTCATGCCTTATTGTATATATAGAGAGATATTTTGGTGAGTTCATTGGGGAAATATACATCATTTCAAACACTGAAATGACTTTTAGAGTGAGATGCAAGTAGACTCAACAACTAGAAATAAAACATGAAAAGGACATAAAAAACTAAGATTTCAGAAGCATTAATCAGTAATGCTTCTATCAATACTCGGCCAGCAGGAAAATTAAACTGCAGTAGCCACCGTTTAATCTAAAGAGGGCAACACTGATGCAGTTCTATGCAAAATATTACAATATTAGACAATTTTTTAGGAAAATGACAATTTGTCACTTGGGGTTTTATCACTATTTAAAAAATCCAAAATGTTCACAATGCAAGTGCTCTTTTCCTGTACTAGTCAGTTGTTGCAGATGTTTATGCCAAAACTTGAACCTGAGTCAATTTCCAGCATGCATATCCTTACCACACTGTTCTATGTTTTATTTTAATGCAATGCTTTTCAAAGTCCTATGATTTCCCTATTTTTGTTTAACAACAATGTCCTGTTAGTACTTTTTGAAAATCTGCAATTTCTTCGTTTCCCAGCTTCCAGCAGCTTTTTCTCCATCCACCTTTCCATCAACTCTGACCAGTTGAAGAAAAAATATCTCACAACTTGACTTTCTTTCAATCATTTTTTATTTCTTTGTGATACTCTACCATAAAGACCCAATTAATTTAATTGACTGAGTTGTTTCATTTGAGTAGCGAATCACTGAATCTTCTCCAGAGTCACCATTGATCTCTTGAATTTTTTTGCTGCTCTTCACAAGTACACATCTCTTTGTTGTAGCGAGTGTGAATACTCGTCCTTTCATCTAGCCTTGATTTTTGATGTCATTCTCAGAGGCATTTAAAAGTTAAACAATGTAAACAATTTGCCGACACTGATGGAGTAAAACTCTGCCTCCAGCATCGTCACTACGAGCCATGTTCCCCCTTTTACCTCTTTTCAACTTCATTCTACATCTATATTAATCTCTAGCAAATCAAATCAACGCCTCTGCCCTCATAAAAGCTCCTCCATCTGTTACTATGGAGACGAAGGACAGTGGGTATTATACGGCAGAGAGAGAGAGAGTGGGGTGGGCTGCATGGCGCAAATGTAGAGAACACGGCTTCGACACACAGGAGGAGTCGCAGGTAGGGAAAGCCGGAGGTTGGGTCTGTTCATCTGTCACATGTGTCGTCCTTTAGAGACACTCACATTAAAGAGTAAGAGGCGGAAAAAAATCCAACCAGAGGTGTGAAATTTCACTGAGATTGTACAATACATCTACATTATCTGTCTGCACTGCAGCTGTCTGCGGTTCACTTTTCTTTATCCGACTCACTGGAACCCCTGCTGAGAGCGTAACAAGAAAAACGCAGACAAAACACATGAGAATCCAAATGGATTTTTTTCTTTTTTTTTTCTCAGATGGAGAAAGCTGAAACGTCTCTGTGAACAACCCTGAGTCATGATATTCCTCCATGTGTTTTCATTTGTAAAGAAATCAGCCAAGGATTGTGAAATGCAAACAGAAAAATCATTTAACACAATCAAAACAAATGTAGCTGTGTGAAATTTAATTCTCGATATGCATTTTACTTGTTTTGCAAATTTCAGAAAACCAGAAGCAACATCGGTGTCACTTAGTCTATAAATCTAAGGCAGAAAAAAAACTCCAACATTGTTGCCATAGCGCCGTTTTATCACCATTAAAATATGGTTAAAACTATTAGTTAAAATATATATGGTTTAAGTATTAACTCCATAAAATCATGGGCTTGTCATATAAATGTGTTTGATTTAGGATGCATTAAGACTCGTTATGCAACATAAAATCCTATTGGGTTTAATTGGGTGAAAATTGACAACAATAAAAAAGCATGTTTGGACAAGTCAGTATTAAGAACAGAGACAAGAATACAGAAGAGAAAAATCTATCATCAGAAATTTCAAATTCATAAAATGAGACAGAAAATTTACACATGGAGAAAATATCTATTATATTGGCAGCCTAAACTCTTCCTCTCTCTTTCCAAGAGGCTTCAGAGAGTCTTTTTGGATCAATTTGATAACTGTCAAAGAACATTATCACATAAAAAGCATAAATAAAACATAAATATCAAGTTTTGTTTTCAGTTTTCAAGAACCTGAGTGTAAAGACAAAGTGGCACAATGAACTTATTATTTTAAATGAAAATAAGAACTTACAGAAGTAAATGGAGAAGGAAGAAGATAATGAATGAAACATGTCGACAGGCAGGTTTATGGAAGGATCCGGAAAGAAACAATGACAACACAGAAGGTTGAATACACAGGCAGAGGAAAAAATGACAAAAAAAAAAAAACCCAGACAAGCTAATCAGAGGCATATTGGGAACAGCTGGTAAAAATGCTGACAGAAAGGTTATATGGCAAGACGTTTAGTATAATAATAACAACAGAGAACTGGATGAAATATGGCAAGAACTAAACAGATATAAATTAATATAAACAATTAAATGATCAAGACACCAAACACAATAAAGCCATAACCTATTTTTTGTGACATGACGATACGATGGTGACAGAATAATAGTGTAGCCAGAAGTCCAGGTGCATTTAGCTCCTGATTCTTGCGTTTCATCTCAAATCAGCAGCTCAGCGATCAGGGACACACATCCAAACCGGCTCTGAAATGTCAGGCTGAAACATCACTTCTAAAATTGTTTTACCAATTTTTTTTACTTCAACCTTGATAGAAAATTGTACATCTAAAGAAATATCAGGAAACCAACTAGCGTAAATGATCTGGAACAGTTTTACCTGTAGGAGTAGTTCAGGATTCTACCAGGCAAAAAAAAGAAAAGAAAAGAAAAAAAAAATCCAAAATTTCTTTTCTTCCGATGTAAGATTGTTTGTTACATAACTATTTCTTCCTGAAGATAAAAGCAGTTCAAAAAATACATTAAAAGGTCAAAATAAATATGGCATTCATGTCCATGCTGAGCATATATATACACTAAATTGCAGAAAATTGCAGCATATCTTCTTCCACACTGTGCAAGGATCCTTTTGTTGGAATACAATTTCAACTCGGAATACATTGGAACAAATTGTTTGGTTTAAAGCAAGTTTTTCCGCTAAGAGTTGTGCCTCAGGCAGCAGACAAAAGCTTAAAGGAGCAAAAAATAAAGGGGTAGAAATTGAAGTTCTGTTGATAGGGCTTTTTTCATGACAACAGAACAAAAATAGTCAATGTTACCTGTGCCTTGAAGCTGCCACAACCCTAATGGTTTATTTTACTGTGTTGATGCCAAAGGTGCAAAAAATTGAGAGGAAGTCTGCTGTGTTGGCCGAACAGACTCCAGGACCCACGCCCGCTTCGATGTAGGCCACTGATCTCCGATGGATCCGGTTACATAAAAGCCAAAATTTGTGGAGGAGTCACGCTCAGCACTAATCTGGAGTGTGAGCGGCAAAAACAGGGTGAAATTAAGCCTCATCTCACACATGGAGGGCATTTTTACTGTAGATGATGGAAGGGTGATGTAAATCTTTAAAAGCAGCCAGCTAATGATGAAAAAAATGAGTTCAGGTTACACAACTTCATCTCAGCTCAACCTGATGGGTGATTGTTGATTGTGGTTATTTTATCAAATGACAAAGAAATGCATTTCAAAACACAAATGTAAGAAACATCAACTTGAACTTGAGTATTGTTTGCTCAGTTATTTGAACAGTTTTTTATTTCTGCAGAGAAAAGTTTGTAAAATGGTTGAAGGACTAAACTGCTCTGTCTCTTGGAAATGCTTGGCAGAGTTTCTGAGAGGAGAGTTCACCTCATGGCAACGCCTCAGCTTCACAGAAAATGAGAAGCAGATTTTCTCCTCATCAGATAACGAGGGATTTAAAATATTAAACTTAAATATTAACGTCTTAAATATTGTCTGAAAATTAAAAGATTTTGCTTTTTGTCCAAGCTCAGATTTCACTTCAATCACAGACCTGAATTAAAATAATTATATTATAGACAATGAGTCTATAATAAAATATCATTCCTGTTGTATAATATATGATGAGAATGTTGGAGATGTTTCTACAGGGAAGTTGCCAAAACAATATTCAGTGTTTAGCATATTTGAGTGATGTTATCATTTGATTTAAATGATTTTTCTCATGAATCTAAGTTAATCAGCTGATGGTTGTCATCCCAAACTTTTGCAAGAATTGCGCACGAGTAAGCTGCAAAAACAAATATTTCAATTTTATCAAATGAGAGAGCGCAGACCTAACACAGTCACACTTTTTTCTAAAATTTTTAATTGCAGAATACTCAAGCAGATCTCTTGAATGACCTCATTTGAGAGCTTTTCATGCTTTCCAGAGTCATTAATCAAATAAAAAAAGGTCCATGAGATCGGGTGTAGTGCCGTATTCACAGCGTTTTTCATTTAGTCAGTTTTTAATGACAAGTTCCGTTGAGAAACAAGAGAGCAAAATGACATTCATCAATATGACAGTTTGAGGCATTCAAAAGAAAGAGAAAAAAAATCCTAAGGAGTTTTGATTCAAAATACTTCTCTTTTGCATTTTAAGGATTTCCTTCAGGCGGCATGAGGGCAGAACTAGGACACAAGATTTCCCAGCTGGCCTGAAAACACATCCCACACTCCAACATGAAAAATGACAGCAAGTACGCTTGATTTCCTCTGGTGAATTGTAATCCATAGGCAGGGTAAATCCGGGGTAAGTGGCTGCAAAATGAACGGATTAATGGAGGATTGAAATAAAGATTACAAAACCAAACACTGGAGATGTTAATTCACTTTTGTCAATACTACAATCCTAAATTACTCAACCTGTCGTACAGTGCCAGAGGCACTGTGAACGCTGCCGTCTCTTTCATGCTTTTCTTTTTTAGAATAATAATAATAAAAAAAAAAAACACAAAATGTTGATTTATTTTATATGCCATATGAGCAATTCAGATTTTTTTTTGATGGGGATGTTATTAGCCAAGCCTGGGAGTGATAAAAAAAAATATGAATGGTTAAATAATATATGCAAGCATAAACAGGCATCATACTTTTCATGTATCTATAAAACGGAGATTAAAAGAAAATGACCTTATGAAGATATTGATTTAAGCTGGTAAAAGAAGGTCAGCATACATAGAAAAACTAGTCCTGCAGTGACATTGGATGAGAGGCGACTCAGCAAGGAAAAAGTCATCACTCCAAAATTTATAAAAAAAAATAAATAAGAGATCAGAATATGCCAGCTGTTACGATCCGGTTCAACCAGATCGAAGAAAAAACAATGAAACCCGATTTTAAAGGTTTAACAGTTAACAGTTTTTTTTTCTTTAATTAATAAAAGTCAAATAGAATCAAAATCCACAAAACAAAATTTGCATCTTAAAATCAGAGCTGTAAGCCAGAGCGCTTAAAAACAAAACTTGGCCAAAAACCTCAGGCTAAATAAAACAAGAGGTTACAAAGCAGTGTCAGACTAATATTTAAAAAACAACAAACAACTAAACTAATCTATCAGCATATTCAAAGATTACAAAACACCACAGCAAGTCAAAGCCATCAAAAACCACACCAAGCAAAAAACTCTCAATAAAGAAACAAACACAGACAGGAAGTAACATAGGAGGAGGTCTGACCCAGTTTTCACAGTGACACCCGCAGGCAGGAAGCTGCAACTGCAACTGAACAGAACAAAAGAACAGAACTCGAGCCATTTACAAAATCTCATTTACAAAGACTTAAAACTTTAAAACATGAAAGTGATGTTAATGTGAAGGATCTCAATGGGGAGTTCAGGAGAGGGGGTCAGGTCAGGACTTCCTGTTTGCAGGTGATGTGGTTCTGTTGGTATCCTCAGGCCGTGACTTTCTTAAAGCAACAGTGCCACCATGGAGCCTGACAACTAAATTTCTAAACAGAAGTTGAAAACAGTAATGAATATCTACTCAATTCTCGGTTCTTTTTCATGAATTACTGCAGAAACACATGAAGAAGATCAGTCTGTGACTCGTGAGGTCTTAAAGAAGTTCAACTGGGTTTGATGGCAACCTTCAGCTGGCCTGTTTGTTTGCCCTGGTGTCTCTCACCTGGACAACACCCCTGAGGTTTATGTCTAGCCAGCATGTTAGCATAGAAAATAATTTTGTAAAGCATTTTTTAAACTATCTTTATTTGCTCCTGCAGTGATTCTGGGCTTCATAAAACGCAGTGAACCATCAGCAACCAAGGAAATGGTTTCCTCAAGTCCTCACTGAAAGTGGACCTTCTGTGTGCCTCCACTTTGAGACTGCTGAATCAATTAAAAATATATTTTTTTATTGATCTTATAGCTTAGTTAGTTTAATTAACTTTGACACCATCATAAAAATTAACAGAAATACTTGAAGATACATAAAGAATCAATTTGAAATAAGTTTCACCTTTTTAACTGGAATAAATTTACTTTTTGATTAAAGTTTTCTTTTTATTATTAAAGTCATTAAAATTATTATCTATTACTAACTGCGTCACTGCGACGCAAAAGGGAAAAGCCGAAAGGAAAAGGAGACGAAGAAGATTGTTCAAGTTTTATTAAAATACACCTGCATGACTTGTTTTGCAGCAGCATTGTAAAGTTCAATTGAAAAGTAGACAAATATCAGCAGTTCAAACTTTCATGGTGGATAAAATTAATGGAAAAATGCAACACAGGTGCATCACTGCAATAAATCATACTTTCTGATGAAGCTCTCTACAGCAGAGTCAAGCATAAAAGTCATGACATGTTCTGAATTCATCATGTTAAAACAGGTCAAAGAGAGTGTCACAGTGATGACTCTAATTGGTACAAAAGATGATATATCACCACTCCTCACTGAAAGTTACAACCTGGAAGGTGGCTTGAAAAAAAGGTCTCAGCGGAGCAAAAATCAAAGCTTTAAAAGCTCACAGAGCTCCCATTCGTTGTCACCTGTCAGACTTTCCACCTCCGCTCCTGCTCTGATTATTTTTGCACAACTTGTCCTGTTTTTTTTCCTCTCTTTTTTTTTTTTTTTTGTCTCACCCACACTTACTTTTTAAAACCAAGAAGTGGATGCAGGTAATGGCAAGAGATGTTTTAATTTCCTCTCCGGATGAAAAACCTTCCATTTTCCTGTCGGGAACCAGCATTTGCAGCAGCTCTTAAATCAAACAGAGCTTTGCACACTCAATTCACGAGGGTTTTTTAAAATCCCTGTTCTTGACAGGTGATGTGTGAGAGGATTAAATCGCTGCAGAAACGGAATCACTCTGGCCATAATCAAGAAATAAAAGGAAAACACTCCAATGTGTAAACGCGATAAGCCAGGAAAGAGCTGGTGGTGGGCAAAGAAGGGATTATCTGGAATTATTAGAAATTAGAAAAAATCCATTGCAGGCTCCTGGATGATGAAATATGGGATGATTAGGAAGTGACCTTATTAACACTATCAGCATTATTACTCAAATAAGCCGTTACATTAGTTAGTTATACTAATTATGTTAATAATTTGTTTGTTACCCACTTATAATGACAGGAGAACCTAACTGAATGTGTGGCCTGTTATCTCTCCTTCTAGCATTATGTTTTCACTTACGCACATTTTTTATGTATTTTTTGTTATTAGACATAAAATGTAAATTGATATTTGAAGTGTTAATAAGCACCATTCATACACAAGGTTTTACTGTTGAGGACAGCAAACAGGCAAACTGAAGGAAGATGAATCATATAACAGAAGAAAATAAATTAGAAGCAAATAAACTACAAATCACGAAAAAAAAAGATTATGTTCTAAGGTAAATAAATTCAAACATTTCAAGAAAAAGAACACAAGAATAAGACATTAAAAAAAGTAATGAACTTATATGGCAACATCTTCTAGCAATAATGGACACACAGCGAGAAACTGAGTATGGCAAGACCTATTGATCATAAATGAACAACAAGGAAATAATCAAAACACAAATAAAACCAAGATCTTTAAGGATTGTGGCAATCTCATGATAACCATGGGACGCGCACTCCTCCAAATTGCAGGCTGGCTTGGCTGTGTTTTTTGTGATAATATAAGGAAGTTGTGAGTTTTTATGAAGCTTATTTACATCCTGAAACTCTCTAAACAATGTCTAGAGAGTTTTATGGCCTTTCAGGGTCATTTACAGTATGTACTGCAGAAGTCCAGAGTGACGTGGTGGTGAAGACAGAATCTACTTATGTTAAAAGTAAGAAATCAAAATATATTTGGCAGCACTAAGGGTGCTTTTACATTAAAGAAGTTTCTTTCTAATTGTTTGTGAAAGTCATTCACTTCTGATATAACGGTTGGCTGAGGTAGTCCAGGTCCGTTCCATTAATCGTGTATTTGGTTGGTTTCTGAATGTCATCAGTCAACAACAGAAAACATATTTCACATTTAAAAATACTTCTACAAAGGGTTGTGGCAGTGAAAAGCATTTAAAAATAAAGATTTTTCAGTTTCAGTTTGAACAATATGACAAAAGGTTTTGATCAGTGCTTTTACATTTCAGTGTTGAGAAGTTTGCTTAGCTGTTATGGCTGCGATAGACTTTCATTAGCATTTCAAACACCTGTTTACTGTTGGTAAGATACTTTAAACAACTCAAAGTTTTCCCATTAGGTGCTTGAATTATTGAAATTATCACCACTCTTCTTGTGTGAACACATTCATCAGCTTCCACATGTTAAATTGTGCAATTTAATACAATTATTTAAGGTCTACAATCATTATAAAGTGACTGAGAAATTTGCACGTCTCAAACAAACAGCTAGTTCATGTGATTTATTTAATATTTTGATTATTTTAAATTAGAATAACAACTGTAGGAAGCTTATATTTAGTTTTGCTGTCTTTGCCCATCATGTTTAATAGACTGACTGTACCTGACAGCTGCTTAAAGGAAAGAGAAGGAAAGGAATCCAATTTCTGTGTAAGTGTCTCTAAAAATGTGAGAAGACTGTAACATAAAGAATCTGACTCCTGTCTCAGGAGCTTTTGATGGTTCAGTAACTGCTTCTTCTTAGCTTGACATTTTTTAAAAAGATATCTATGATCCAGGGAATGTGAAAGTTTCTGCTTTTATCAAGACTTTTCTTATCATGCATTTAAAACCTCTACGCTTTCTTACTTTAGCTTGTTTATTTGGGTCATTCGTCTAAATTAACAGCTGATTTTCGTAGCTCATCCTTCCTGGCTTTATCTTGCAGATTTGCACATCTGGTCATAATTTCTTGGATGAACTGATATTAAATAGAATTAAGTTGTAATGAAAATGGACAAATATTTTCAGTAAATTTATGTTTACATCTGTCCTCAGTTCTGATTAAAATATTGAGTTTTTTGTCTTTGAGCCATTTTATAACTATTTTGGCTGATTGTTTTATATCATCATCCCTTTGAAAAACCTGGGATTTCCCTTGTTGTTTAAGGAGAGAGCGATCATCCATCCATGATTTTGAATAAATCCATGACTTATGATTTCTCATTATTGTGACATTTAGGAATTTATTTTGAGTCTCACTATCCTAAAAAGAGAAGTTTGGTCTGATTTAACATCACTCAGAAGAAATGAATAGGAGCCCATGTGCATTATTAGAATGTCTTGATGTGTGTTTTGATGTTAGACACAAATGGAGAGAGGCAGAAATGTCGAGTAAATGAAAAATGTCTAATCAAAAAATGAGGGACAAACTTACAAAAACCACAGGGAGCCAGAGTAGAGCAACAATGGACAGCAGGAAACAGAGTAGAAACAAAGAAAATAACAGGGAAGTAACGGGATTGGATTGGAGAATCCAGCAAGGAGGAACTGACAATGAGTTTTATATATATATATATATATATATATATATATATATATATATATATATATATATATATATATATATATATATATATATATATGTTTATAGTGGGGAGGATGATTACTGAACAGGGATTAGAAACGGGTTGCAGGGAAGAGAGCAGAAGGCAGACTGAGGAGGGAAAAAAAGAAAGTGGCAAAGAGGCTGAGGGAAAGTACACAAGGGACTAAAAAATAAATCTTACGCTAAAGATATAACATAATAACCTAGAATTACTTAGGAAGATTTGAGCCAAAGTAAAACAGAAACAAGACTGATCTAATCAAAGGACGATCCTGAGGGACAGCAAACTAGAATTAAACAATCAAAGCAACACAAGATCCTAACATCTAATCCTTGTGACTAAAATGTAATGCAGTTGTTTCTTGAACAGAGTGGTTGAAATGCATCCTAAAAAGCATTTTTTTTTGGACATCTTTGTGCACCAAGAATGCATATAAACGTTCTAATGACTCAAAGACATTCATCAATGTGTTCTGCATACTGGTGCCACAGTTTTCATACCTTCAGTTTGACAAAATGGCGTTTTCTATTCAGGCAACAGAAAATAAATAGCAGGGGGGGAAAAAAGGCTTGAATTTCCATGTCAAGGTCCAAATTACTGCACTTTCCTTTAATACACAAGACATTTAGTGGCACTCACTGTGCGCACCGGGAGCAAAGGGGGTTATTTGGTATGAATGAAAACCAGGAGTGGAGTGACCAAGTAACTATTGGCCAAAGTTGGAATAAAAGACTCCAACTCTTTGCCCTTTTGAGGCTCCCCCACTGATACCCACAAGGCTTTCTGAGAAACACAGATTTTAGTCACCTCTGAAACATTTCACATTGATTTAAATGAGTTGCACAGACATTTATGATGTATTTCTTGGAGCCGCACACAATGGGGTTATGAAACTGCCACTGAATGGGGAACGGCATGGGAACATTACATACATGAGGAGCCTTTGTGATATAGCAGCTAAAAATCCTTGTACTTCAAGGTAAAGAGTGTTTCATAACTGCTTGGCATTGTGTGTTCAGGCATTCTCTCTGCTGTGACCACTGTATTGAGTGCAAGCAAGGCCAATCCTATTTTCAATGAGGGAAAAAATGGATGCTGTGAGAGAATTATCCTTCTACTGATGCACATTTTCAGAAACATTTTACCTTAAAATCAGAAGCATTAATACAATTCAGAGCATGAATAATGTATGCAATCATCGCAGGGGTGCCTGCATTGTAAATATTGATATTGATTGTAAACGCACAGTTACAGTGCTCACCACTAATGATGCTAATGTGCTAACTGTGAAGCTAATTCTTTGTTTATCGCTTTAGAATTTTCGCTAACTTTGCAAATGTTTAACACATCAAATTAAATAGATAAATAATTTCTAAAGAGCTGTTTTGTAAAGGTTCAGTCGAATAAATTCAACATCTGTGTCATCATCTATTAACAATGCTTCCAGTAGTTGTATTAGTGCTCATATTTTAAAGTAGTTGAAGACGGTTTATTCCATTTCCTCTCCTCATGTTTTCTACCCATAAAGTGGTGCAGCAGATGATGGTTATTCTGTACCCATAATGCATCACTGTACTTCTACAACCTCCCATTGAACAGGTGAAATCTGCTGATGTCTTGTGTGTTTGCTGACCCCACCGCAGTCAAACGACAAAATACATAGTTAGCAATGTTCAACAACTATAAAACTGAAACCAGTCTGTTCTAAAGAATCACCTCCTGAAGTGTAAGTAAATATAAAGAATCAAATTTTCCCTGATGGGGGGGGTGACATGTTATTAAATGGTTAAATTTAGTATTAGCATTTGTAAAATACAACATTGGTGCTCTACTTTAGTTTTAGCAGACTTAATATTTTTGATTAGTATAACAGCAGTTAGCAGTGCCCACCACACTGGTAATATTGAATAAAATAACTACAGACTGATTTATAAAGCAAATTAGTCTGTCAGTCTATCAATATAGCATGAAATCTTTTCCTCTCTTGCAAATGATTAGTGAGAGAATTTACAGAAAGTCAAGCATGGTGGAAAAAATAGAGAATCAAGACGTTGCAATGGCCCAGTGAATTTCCTAACCTGTGAAATTTCTACCATGACTACTTATGTCCTCTGTGATCAATTCTTCCATATAGAATCAATTTGCATATCATACTTAGCCAAATGTATCACAAAATGTTGTTCAGTTGTAGATAAAACTTCAAACTTAAATATATCTTGTTTCATTCAATAGGACATTCCCAGAAATGGTCAAATATTGATGAGACAATTAAAATATTTGCTGTTGATTTTCTTTCTAAACAATAACTGTTCAGAGTGAGCATGGAATCATAAATATTCAACTAGAAAATTCCTGAAGAAATTTAACCGGGGCCTGCCAAAGTGTGCCCGTCGGTTTGGACCCAGCGTTCTGATGCTAGACATTAGCATCAATGCTCAAGAAAGCTGCAGTGTAATCAATAGTAGGTGGAAAGTCACAAGCATGTTAACTAACATGGACTTGCACCATTCAGTATGTTAAAAGTAGTGTATAAGCTAAAATTTGCCAAAATGCTAATGTCAGCCTACATGCTATCAGTGGCATGTGGGGCATCTCTAGCATGGGGCATCTGCGCAAGACAGTGCCCTAACCTGACAGAAAAAGATCATTCAAGCTAATATCATTGTAGCGCAATGCAACTCGTTTAAAATTGAAAGCTATCGCAGATGTTTGCACTAATCCTTTTATGAAAACTCTGTATTCAAGAAATAATTTGATGTAAATTGTACGTTTTTTGATTCATGTTCTTAAATTGTTGTCCACCTGTTTTGGCACTGTCCCTTTAATGCTTTTTGGCAGAATGTGTGTGACTTTATTCACAACAACATAGAAGCAAATTTATGCTGTTACGGGAAGATGTCTTACTTGGCCTCACTAAAAGCAGGCTGAACAATTCAGATTCTCATAAATCCTTTATGGTCACGATGAATATCACATTCATTGTTTCAGGTTGGGAAAGCATTGCCTTGCTGCATTTTTACAATGAAGTTTTATATCCGGACTGTCAAAGATCCTGTCTGTGACATCACTGGTGACTGTGTTGCAGGGTATAATACTCATTTAATTTGATTAATATCAGATCTAAGATTTTGAGAGTTATTTACTGATTGTGTCTCGATTAGTTTTGTCTGTTTACCGATCGTGCCTGATCATGTCTCGATTGGTTTCGTCTGACTCGGGGTAGTGGAACGCGTTACTTCTGTTCCTCCATTACAACACTGGAAGTGAAAGGAGTAACGTTGTGTCCGTGTCTGTGTTCACCATTCCCTTATACAGGTAAAATTACAACTTATAAGGTTCAGATTACAACTTATAAGGTTCAGATCTGTATTTAAGTTTATTCTGTTTGCCGTATGAGCAGGGAGTCTTTGAGATCTTTACAGTAGCTTGAGTGTTATTAAGCGTTATACTCGCATTAGCTTTCCGGCTAGCAGCGGCCGATGCTACATTTGTTATTACTGTATGGAGATAGCCCTAATGTTTCTGTACATTGTTCAGCACTCAGTATGTGGTTATGTAATGTTTAAAAATGTTCTTGAAAATGCATTACAACACTGGAAGTGAAAGGAGTAACGTTGTGTCCGTGTCTGTGTTCACTATTCCCTTATAAAGGGACAACAACTGTCTCTATATTCTCAGATTCCTCAGAGAGATTCATTTGCAGCTTCAGGTCCAAAAGAATCAACGATGGCAGAGAAAGATTTATTTACCGCGGAAGTTCAACCGACCGCAATGCTCGAAAGAGATTTTTTACTGGCAAGAATTGAAAAGTTAAGGAGCAGCCGACAGATGATCAAGGAACAGAACCAGAACCTCCAAAGAGAAAATGAAGATTTGAGGGAAAGGCTTGAGCACTTCAAAAAAAATAGTAACAATAGTGCCAGGAGCTTTCAAATCAGAAACGAGCTCCTGGTAACAACAAATAAACATTACAAAAAACAGATATGGAGGCTAAATTACGATTTGGTGAGGGAAAAAAAAATTCAAAAATTAAACAGGGATTATGATGCTATGGCACTGTCCTATCAGGTCCTCAGTCGGACACATAGGACAACAAAGGAGAACGCAGAGGACGCTTACGCAGAGAAGTGTAGAGCAGTGGAGTCCCTCAAAGAAGAAAATCGTGAACTCCAACAAGAAATTATTTCTTTGAGGGATGAAATTCAAATGATTAGTGACAAGGCGAAGTCAGAAAATATCCCACCAAAAGAGGAGACTCCACTTGAAAACCAAGAAGATGCTGAAGAAGAAAATCTGGAAGAGAGGCCGACGGTCCTCAGAAGAATTAGAGATACGTTCGTGAAATTTATATAATTCAGGAACATTGCGATACTGGGTACTGGCGTGGATATTTTAAATTCTGAATGGGATATTTGGGGTATAACGGCAGCAGAGGGAGACATTTTGGGGGTTGCTGGCACCAGGTGCCTTGGGGTAAATCGGCAGCAGAGGGAGACATTTTGGGGGCCGCTGGCACCAGGAGCCTTGGGGTAAATTTCGAGAACATTTTACCGGAGCAAAAACCTCCGGTAAAACCTGCTCCGAAAGTTTTATACCGATAGGGCGATATTTGTGGGCGTGACGGTGATTTAAAAATTTATTTAGGGTCAAAAATCCACTTCATTTGTAGCTCTAATGGAGTGGCAGTTGGTGGCGTTTATACTCGCACTGCTTCCCACACTCTAACAAAACGTCAGTTACACTCTAGTTTCGTCAGTTTGTAACTGACAAAAATTTTTTGATCGTTTTTCGCTTTTTACTTTCTCATCGTAACTCCGAATCCCACCACAAGTAACAGTTCCAATGCCGGGAACGAGCTGCACGTTTTGATACCACTTTTGTGGGTGGGCTCGCAGCGGTACGAGCCGCATTCCGGTTGACGGAAGAAAAATAAATAAAGAGACATTCTATCAGCTGAAGAACAATAGGTTCTCTCCTTATGCATTGCTATGGGCAGGCCCCAACAATACCTGCTGTAGATAGAGAATTCTGTCAGCAAATGTGCTAATATATTCTATCTGATTATCATGTTTTCAGACCCTCCCTTGTGTAAAGTTGTTTTTTTTTTGTCTCTTTGACTCATTGCTCTTCCCTTTTCAGAACAAATGTTTTAACACAGCCAGAGGGAGGCAGGCAGATGGCTGAGACATTACTCGCTCTTGCTTTTAGTCACAGTTAAACAAATCCTCCATGGGATCCAAACTTGTATATAATTTGTAGATGAGCATATTGTCAAAGGAAAGCTTGTGCAACTTGTTGTCATTAATAAGTAAATTAAAAGGTTTTTAGACATTTACTATATAGAAATATATGCAATTGAACCAGATATTGAACTGGGTGCTTCCTAAGTACAACCCGGCTTCTTAGCCTCATCAACTCTGACCCTAAAGTCATAATGATACCATCTTGCGTGGCCACATTTGTTTTTTGTTCGTATCATTTTTCTTACACTATTTTTGTCACACATAATTCTACCAAAAGTAACTGAAGTTTGCAACTGTTGTGAAAAAGCTGGTGAAAACTTTTAGAAGTTTGAAAACTTGCGAGTAAATAATAAAGTAAAAAAGAAAAAAAAAGAAGAAAATTTCACTTACTGAGCCGAATCTACAGCATCAGTCTCGGAAAAACTTTGAGCCTATAAATAATGTAAAATTGAATACTTATGGAAATCTCGGGTAAAACAACTGGTGATCAAACACAAATTCTCCAAAAAAATGTGAATAATCACCAATATTTTTTTTAAAGTTCTTGTCTAGAAAGTTTATTACCATTAAAACTGTTACATCTGGATTGGCACTGTCAACATGTGTCAGCGGCTGCTTTGGTGCTTTAGGATCTGGATGAGTCACCATGATTAATGGAAAATAAATATTGGAGAGGATTGTCCAAACAAATTTGTAAAATTAAGATCAAGTGCACTTGGATGTTCAGCTCTGAACAATTGAAAAAGTAAATGAAGGTTTGGGATTGGCCTTTAATCAGATTCAAACCAGATTATGATGACCGGATTGTTCATGCTGGCAAACTCTCCATGTGACACTATTTAAAAAAAAGAGTAGGTCAAAATTTAGTAGCCAATTTGATTTGGATCACTTTTTTTATTCCTATAAGGGGAAAATACTTTTTTATATCAGTGTATTTTTGTGGCAGTTGGAAGCTAAATGTTTTAAAATAAGTAAAACAAAAACACTTTCAGAAACATGAGAAGATAACTGTGCTAAATGCATCCTGTCTTCCCAGTAAGGGTTTGACTCTCAGTTCCGGCGCTGTTGATTTGGCAAAGTGCTGAGGGACAACTAACGAACCAGATGTCATTGTCTCACCTGAAAAGGCATGGGAAAAAAAAGAGGGCACTCTGGTCTCACATCCTTGTTCGCACAGATAATAGTTTTTATTTTAAATCTCTGTTCTACTGCTTCACTAATCACATCAGTTTTGATCTTCATCTTACTCAAGTGTGGCTGCTGGTGAAGTCATAACCATGCAGAGCAGCACTGCTGCTGCAAATGTGTCCCAAATTAAAAGCGTAAAAACAATGAGGCCATGTCACATTATTGTCTCTGCTGCATACAAATTTAATGGCCACCTCTTCTGAAAAGATTAAAAAGCAGATTAACAGAAGCACAGGTGGAAACATTAACTTGTTGCCACCTGTGAGTACAACAAGCCAAACTTTAACTGTTTGGCTTGTTGTACTCACTTTGCAGTTTGCGCATATTTTGCATCATAATCAGTGTTGTGCATAAACAAGGAATGTGATTTTTTTTTAATCTTGAAGACAAATTAGTCATTTTAGTTTGAGACTATACCAAAATGTATGCATGTATGCTGTATGGCTACCAACCCAGGGTGTGATGTTATGGGGAAGCAGAGGGTCAAACACTTGGAGAGAGCTGAGGTCGTCTGCCACGTCTACTCTTTTGTTTAACTGCCTATTTTAATAGTTAATATGCATCAATATGCACAGTGAAAGCTGTTACAATGCAGCCAATTTCTCCATAAAACAAATTGTCAAATTTTCCACAAATAATTTGGAGTCAAATTCCACAGCAAATGGGTGAATGCAGATTACTGAACCGCGAATAAGCAGGTGTTCAATGCATTATCCCACCATATGGAATATACTATTATTGTAATAAAAGAAAATTTTGCGAAACATTTTTAATCATTCAATTAAAAACGCCTGAGTGAAGCTGTTGAACAATCGATCACATGTTAAATTTGGTGGTAAACTTTACAAAAACTATCAGAACTGCTTGAGAACATTGGAATATTTCAATTTTATATGTATTTATTTATTTTAAATTCTGCACTGTAAGTGATATGACCACATAACTTTGTTCCCTTTTCACATATCAAAGTTGTTTTTATTACCTCTTGCTGTTAGGAATTAGAGAAAGAGAAGTAAACACAGTTTGGTTCTGCTGCTGTCCGAACCCCCTGCCTCCTGTTTGGAGCGTCTAACTAAATAGGATTGGGCAAAAGGAAACACAATCCTTGTATCTATTAAAGCTGTGACATGGGGAGCTCTGCAACAACTTCAGAGGAAGAAGATAGATGATAGTGTAAACAACCCACTGTGAATGTTACAGATCCTGAATGACCACCGTCACAAACACAGTTATCTCTGCCCAAACACGTTTGTTTGGAGTTACTGTTGGTGCATGTGGAATCCAAGGGATAGACAAGCATCCAAATCCAGCAAAAATAGGTTTCTTCTCATCGTCAAGCAGTGCAAAGTGGTCTAACTGGAAACAAATAAGTGTTTCATCAGATTCGGCACATTTGATCTGTGATTACCTCCGGGGGTCTGAAAGGTCTCTCCAAGTATGAAAAATATTGAAATTACAGTGCAGAGTACGACCTGACCAACCATGCCCTCATTACCCTGAGTGCTCCTGTTTTCTATTTTTAGAAAAAAAAAACATTTTTGCCATCAAGTGGGAACCTAATACCCCCTCTGGTGCCCATTAGTGCCCCGATGGTTGATTTAAGAGCTCTGCTGGTTGAGTGTAGTGGCTTTGCAAGGTGACCTCATCAGAAATTAACAAAAGCATAAAACTCCTCATTTTATTTTTTACTTTTTCCACTACTCATATAGATATATATTCAAATGAAGAAAGAACTTTGAAGGCATAAAAGATTCTTTGACCGAACTGGTAACTTTTCAGTGCTGAGCCAGTAAATACAATTTTTGACTAAGAAAGCAAGACAGTGTCTAAAGTTTCATTTTTACTTTAAAATTGAAGATGACTTGCTGCATATGTGCTGTCTAATATCTGAATATGTCACTACAATTCTATTAATTCCCACAAACAAATATGATGAGCAGCAAAGAATTAGTTCAGTTTTTTGTTGAGCACCATCTCACAGATTTAAAATGGTTTTTTTTAATTGTTTTTCATTCATCCGATGGAATATTCTAATCTTGAGTTTAATTTTCCATACATTTATTTGATTCTCTTATTAAAATAGAAAAACTTTTCAACAATATTCAAATTTATTGAGCTGATTCTGTAATTTCTGATAAATCACGGCAATATTTATTTTAAAAATTAATGCTTTAGGCTCCTGGACAAATTTTCTCATTGTTTGTCTGGTTTCAGCTGATGGTGAAAAATGGGAAGCCTCCCATTTTTTCTGGGGGAAATTCCTTAGATTGTGGGAAAAATCTACTAAACCAGATGTGGAGCCTGTTGAGTGTTCAGATTAAAGTAAGATTTCCTTCCCAATTAAATAAGGTTTCCTGATAAGTCATAAGATTTGAACTGTGGACCGTTGAATGTCTTAATAAAGAGAACAGGAGGATTACGGTAACAAGCTGCAGTCAGTTTACCACAGCACCAGAAAATTCCCTGGAATTACATGCATTTACTATTATTTACACTCACCATATAATAACCGTTGCTTTCCCACATTACACACTTTCATTGAACTAATCAAAAAGCTCCAAAATCGTCATTTTGGTGCCAATATTCAAACTTCTAAAGCTTAAACCTGACACGCTTGTACATCTTTGCCTTTGTCAAGCCAGCTGGCATTCACTGCTCGCTGCTCACTCTCCTCCCTGAATGGCATTTTGATAAGAGTTTTCAGTTGACCCGCATTACCATATTTCTTGCAGGGTGTTCTGACGCCTGCATTACTCTTTAGGATGGTTTGTCGGCCCTCCAGGCGGCTTCACTGTTATCTGGATCCGGCCAGACTCATGCAGGAAAGCTATAAATGAGCACTGAGAAATATGATAGCATGCATGTGGCCATACACTACCTTTACAGTCATAAATAAAATATGAAGAAATGTCAGTCGGCTCGGCAAGAAGTGCATGTCGGTCATTTATTGTAGCTGTATGCTTTGTGCTCCTCCTATTTGTGTTTAATCCAGAAGAACTTTTTTATATAAAATGTGTGGAGTGTGTTCTTTTTTTTTATTGTTTTCCTTTATTTCCATGAGTTGTTTCTCCTTTTATTCCATACATCCCTCTAAGAGAAAAACAGCTTACCTTTGGCATGACCCATTCCACTTTAATAAGCGTTAAGTACTCCACTGCCCCACTTTTCAAATCCATTAATTTGATAAGTGAGAGGATCTCTCACTTAGCAATCATTCTGGACAATTAAACGCATATCTGAAGAATGGGGTCTATCTTGAGGGCTTTTTATTTCCAATTATGTGGAACCGTTTGACTCAGTATCTAATACTTTGTTGAAATGAGCCATTGTTGCCTGAGAGCATTGCCTATACTCTGACGTAGCATTAACCGAAGAATGGGGTCTGTCTTGAGGCCTTTTCTCTCACAATTATGTGGAACAGTCTGACTCAGTATCTAATACAGCAATAAAATTAGCCACAGCTGTCAGAGAGCCATCACTAAGCATTGGCACTGCATGCCGCCTTTGTTTCATTTCGATGAAAAGACTTTAATCACAATGCTGTTTTGTCCATATTTGAAAATAAATGTTTTTCCCTTTATTTATAATTAATGTTCAATGAGTTTACCCAACAAACATTAATTTGCTTTGAATTGGATAAAGTCTACATATCAAAAGGCTGGTATTTTTTTGTATTGTTCACATTCAGTCACACTGGAAAGAGGCCATTTGAGAACTTTTCAAGTCTTTCCAAAAATTCTCAGCTGGATTTTGATCTGGACTTTAACTGGGCCATTGAATCAAATGAATGTGATCTTTCCCGTTCCGGTACGTTTAGGACTGCTGTCCTCCTAGATGGTTAAACTTCCCCCAAGTGAAAATATTTTGAAGTCACAAATAGATCTTCTTCAACGATTGGTCATCTGTTAGCTTCGTTAGCTTTAACTTGTGTTCAGGTGAAAGAAGATCCCTTCAGACTCCATTTCTTCATAATTGTCAGCGTGAAATCTCCTCCGGTTAAAGGTGCTATATTTCTCTTTTTTTAGTATTATTTTTATTTCCTTTGTTTAATCAGGTAAACGTGTTTAGATCTCGATCTTATTTTCAAGAGGGACCTCTTCTCGCTCATATCCCCATTGTATCTGTCGTCCTTTTGTAACACAGCACAGCTTACTTCTTCCTATCTACTGCTAGTTCTTTACCTTGTTTGGGTCTTGCCAGCAAGCAGCACACCCGCATCTTTCACAGTATCAGAAAATCTAACCTTTAACCTGACAAGATGCCTGAGTTTTCCTCCCAGGCCCTGTTGGGTATGAGGTCAGACATATGGATACTGAGATAGAATAGTATCAAGTAGCATTCACCAGGTATTACAGCTTCCCAAGCTGCATTTTCTTTAGAATATTTCAGATATGCTCTACAAACCAATCCTCAATTAGGTGGGACTTTCACCTAATTTGGAGTTACGTTCTACAAAGAAATCGGTGAATCCGTGAATTATCATGCATAAGCAAATCCTTTGACATAACATGACAAAATATAGAAAAGTTTCAATGGTTTTGGAAGCCTTGGCAGGACTGTGTGTCCAGTTTGCAGGTACATCGAGTGTTGTAACCTGAAATAACTCAGCCTGACCCGGGTTCAGACCTGCTGCTGGTTCTTCTTACTCTTCCACCAGAATGAAAAGTTAAGAATCGTGATTCTGCAGGACAGCTGGATAAACACAAGCTGCACAGCCATCACTCAAATGTCATCACCTTCTGACAGCATGAGCAAGGCAGGTCTCATGTTATAGTGATGAATGTTTCTCCTGCATTGATCTGAACCATCAAGTCGATAAAATCAAAGAAAAAAAAAAAAAGCACCAATTCCCAATGATGAGACTTACTTACTTGATATTTTTAAGTGTGTTGCATTGAACAGAATGAGTTGCTTGTATGATTGCAGCTTTGCATGTGAGTAAAATCTAAGGGCATCTCTCTGACTGTTTGTGATTAGACATTTGCGATGTGAGCTTGAGTCACTCTATGATTCAGCTTGCTTGTCAAAAAAATGAAGAGCATGTTGTGATGACAACAAGATTCTAGACGAGGGAGTTTGTTTTCTCCTTCCACTTTAATGACTGAAACGTATTTGAAGGTTTCTGACTCAAATCACTCAACATGGAAGCGAAGCTGCAGCCATTGGCTTTTTATACAGGTTTTAGTAACAATCAAAGCAGCTTTGTGTTCAATCTTTAAACGTGGGTCAGAACATTTCCGCTTTGTATTTTATCTGTAGAACAATCCACCTGGTTTCGGTAGACAAGATTAGGCCATGATTCACTTCATGGAATCAATTTCACAGCGTATTACAGCAGCATCTCCTGCATGATCTCCCTGAATGTCATTCCGGGGAATGATTTGTCTCGCTCAGAGTTGTGCAAGCATCTCACCACCCCTCCGTCACAGCGTACCTGCACTTCTCAGTTTATCATATTTGCCCTCGGAAAGCCTTTATTAGCGTGAAAGGCTTGCTCTGTGTCTCCTGGGAGAGAGCAAGCTGGCACCAACCCGGTTGACAGCCAGCGGTTCCTTTCACACTCCTGTACCATTGACAGACGTGGAAATAGTGCGGATCTGTCAGGAAGCGCTGCGGAACTCCACTACTTGAACCGCATCAGATATAAATATTTCAGGTGACAACGTTCACGGCTGTTTATTATTCTCCGAGTTATCTAAGAAGTGTGACTGACTTGTTTTGAAGCAGTTGTTGTTGTGACAGATTTTAGAAAGACAGTGATCCTTCTCTGTCCTTATGCTGCGTGCATGCCAACGTTGTCTCTACCACCTGCTCTGTAAATGTACACAACAGCAACAACTAAGCAAAAGGATGCATTCTTTTAAACTGTACAACAAGAGACTTTGAAATCAGACATAAATAAACTTGCAAACCTGGTTAAGACGTGTAAACATGCCTTAGCAATGACTTTGACGTTTGCAATCTGGATCAAGAAACTGATCCAGTTTTCTGGACCTTTATTAATTACAATTTTATCAAAAACAGTATTTAGTTACATAAAAACCTTTGGAGTTTTTTGCTTGCCAAGCAAGCACTGCTGTTAAATTCACCATCCTGCAATCTTCTCCTCCTCTGCTCTCAACACTTTCTAATAAATCACTGAAACCAAGATGACACTGACAAATCATCTTAACAATCGCATGACAAAATAATCTAAAAAAAAAATAAAATCTATTTCTTCAAGTGTCACCTGAACCGTGGGATAAATCACGGGAAAACAAACAACAGAATTGATCCATAATACCTGAAAATACATCGGACACGGCTAAATGTAATGTTTAGCAAATCAGGGTGAAAACAAAAACAAACATGGTGAGAAAAAAGGTGGGGTGGGGAAGCGTGAGGCCGACCTGGGCAGGTGGCAGAGCCGGCCAGATGCTGCAGAGACGCGCTGAAGCGCATAATGTCCTGCTTAGATTACCTCCAGGGCCTGATTAAAGTGGAGCGTCCTCATCTGGGTCGGCTCCAAGTCGGTTCTGCAGGGATCAGCTGTTCCAACCGTCTCACATGACAGGTCTCATCTGTCCAGGCGCATGCAGGTCTGAAAACATCTCTGTGCACAATAAAATTAAATCTCATTCGGAAATGTCACATATCCATTTAGGACAACAATGACATGAAGTGGAGCTGATGCTGCATCGAATCTCTTAAACTGGAGTTTATTGTTTCTGTTTCTTCGCTGCACATTTAGTTCTACATCTACAGACTGAAGTAATGACAAAATAGATTGAGCTCATGTGTGAACCCAAATTTTCATGCATTGTCAAAAATTCTGAATTGCATTTAGTTCTGGGCTTTGATTAGGCCGTTCTATCGTGATCGAGTCATGATTCTGCTGGTAGATAAACCTACACTACTTCAGATTCTGAGAGCAGTGAATCTCTGCTTCTGTTCCAGATTTGCTATTGGCATTTTGTCCATTTTTCTGATAAACGTTCTCCTTCTTAAGCCTGGCAAACAATGACTGCAATGTGTCTGCGCTTGTGCCTCTATTTATTATTGGATGATGGATTGAACAGAGCACTGCGAGATGTTTAAAGAGAGGGACAGTGTTTTATGATCTCATCCAGCTTTCACCCTGACCTGTTTGTTTACTCACTGATGTTCTCCAACAAAACTCTGAGGCCAACAAAGAAAAGTTGATTTTACACTGACATTAAATCACAAACAGTTTTTACTAATTAAGTGACTCGCAGGGTTTTATTTTACATGTATTCAACTAAAGGCAGCTTAATCCAAGAGTATGCCACGCTTTAATAGTAATAATGCTCCCACAAATACCACATATTCACAATTATGGTAACATTTATCATAACTGTTACCAGCTAAATCACTAGTTTTATTAATAATTTCCAGAAGCAATTATTTACATATATTACTAATTTAATAAATTAGCAACTGCAATAAAACAGAACTGATGTTGCTGAACAGAAGAGATATTTCTTCCTGTTTTAATTTTGTCTTAAGTAATTATTTAAAATCTTATTCTAATACATGAATTGTTGGCAACTAAACATCAGACTTATTTTTCCATCAATCTTGCATCTGTGCCAGAAATATGTTGTGTGTATTGAAAGAAAATGAGACTTGACTCTCAGACACTTGGCGCCGCAGTCGTTAAGAGTGTGCAAACATAATTAACTAATCATGCTGGCTGACATGATACAAATACAGTTGTAACTGGCCTGCCAGTGTGAGTTTGAAATACTCAAACAGATGAGCTGCAACACTTAGACAGCGACGCTGCAGCGCACTCAATCCCAAAACTAATTGGGTCAGCCACTCCTCAAAGAGGCAATTTCTAAAGCAATTACAGTTTCCAGTTTGTTCATGAGGAACTGATAACCGAGCGAAACGTCTGAGGAATCTTTGCAAAATACAAGTTTGGTGTTTTCAAACGTGACTTTACCATCTTTAGGGATCACAGGTAAAGCCATGAATAGAGAGATATTACAGCTCCCGATGGAGCTGTAATATGGAACCAACCGCGTTCTGTGGGAATGTGTCCAGTCCCATCATGCAATCCTATTATCATGAAAGGAAACGCTCCCTGGCTGCCACTGATCAAACACTGGATTGGTGTCTGTGAAGTTCACTGACTGACTGACAACGCATCCGAAGCAGCTGAGAAACGGAGCGACTGGAATAAAAGGGTTAATGTAATGTTTACAGCCTCTGCTGCATATAAATTAAAAGACTGTTGGCAAAAAATTATTTTCAACACATTTTCATTTAGCTTTCCATTTGTCAACTTGCATAAAGTACCCAATGTCAGTCCTTCATGCTTATTTTATATATGGACATATAAAATTAAAGTTCAAGGAAGGAAGGGAAGGAGAGAAAGAGGCACACAAAGAAGGATGGAAGAAACAATTAAGGAAGGACACAAGATAGGAAAGAAGGACACAAAGAAAGTGGGTTGGGGTCACAAGGAAGGAAAGAAAAAAGATGAAAGGAAGGAAGGAAAAAAGAATAAAGGAAGGGAGGAAGGACATGAGTAAAGAAAGAAGGAAGGACAGATTGGAGGATTTAAGGAGCTGCAGGACGATTCTTCGCCTGATGGTTCAACTCATTTAAAGTATCGATGTTTTACTTACCTTTGCCCCAGCTTGTTAAATCTGGCCTTTGTAACTCTGGATTTCTTCCCATGTTCCACAGAACATTTCCACACCCCGGTTGTCTGACACAGCTTCAGTCATTCCCAAGCTTTCAGCTGTCTGCTCACTCTCCATCCCACCGATATTCTCGGTCTACTCACCAATCTGCCCATTATTAGCTATTATTCTTAAGACAACTCTTTCAACACCAGGATCAGCTCAACTCCATCTTTCTGCCTCAAAGCCAGTATCCCTGCAGAACATTATCCAGTACTGCAGAAAGATCCCAGTGTACACCCAAGTGTCCCACTGCACACATTTCGTCCTACGCAACTTTGAGTTGGCTCCAGCACTTACTACCCCATCATTTCCAGAGCCAGCATCGTGGGGTGGCTCTCAGTGTCTTGCGACTTTTGAACTATATTGGCAATGTTTGACTCCTTCTCCCTCCCTTCAGTACTCAGACTTTGAGGATTTCTTTTATCCAGTCACTGTGTCCTCATAAAAGCAACAAAGTGCTCTGGAGTAATTTTGATCCTCTCAACAATCTGTTAATCTCTGTTGTCAATATTTCATTACTGTGTATTTTTTAAGTGCGTCAAAAAACAAATGTAGGGTCAAGTTGGTGTTCTGATGGGAACTTACAATATACAGCCATGTCAATTAGCTGTTAGAATATCCAGTACCGTGGGAATAGCGCATTGCCTCAGCCATAAATCAAATGGAATTACAAACAAGACTTCACCCCAAACAAGAATGAGGAAATGCATCCCTTCTCTGAACACACATCTCCATATTCCATCCATTCATTCCATTTTCTCGTCCATCAGTGCATAGCGTGATAAAAATTAGTCACAACTGGGTGCCTTGAGTCGACTAATGCTCAGCTAAAATCATTAATTAGCTCCGATTAAAGAGGAGAAAACCTATTTCCGGCTCACACAGTCTCCGAAACAGCTGCGTTATAAGTTGTTGATTAAGTTTGTTCGTGAGCCTCTGTTCATTTGCATTTTTGAAGCTCCTTACGATTCTCCAAAATGCACCCAGAGTGAGCAGGCAGATGGCTGCTATTCAGTGTTCATCAAGCAACAGTAGCTTTTATGTCTTTAACTCTAGACTCCAGAGAATCATTATCATCGCTCATTAGAATGTATAGTAAAAGGCAGCTCAGAGGCTGAACACCTGGCAGCAAAGATTAATGACACCAGATTAATGTTATTTATTATACAGCTAATCCTATGGAAATTAGTTAAAAGTAGTCATTTAGAAGATTACACAGTAACGAGTGAGACTGATTTAGAAACTTTCGCTCTCTTGGCCGTCCGGTGAAGACCCCACATGAGTTTGTCTAATTTTTCCTTCTTCATATTATATTTATACCTCCATGACATAAGCTTATTTTCTTTTATAACCAGGCTTTTTCAGTGAAGGGTGACAGGGCCCGAGGCAAAACACACTGAAAACCATCAGAATAATTCAGATTGCCCAGAGATCTCATTAAAGAGCTGGAGCAGGACGCAAAGCATTAGACTTTCAGTGTTGCCAGCAGAGATTCTCTGAAGGCATTGGTTTCTGCTGATTGACAGACTGAACTTTTTTCTTTTTTTTTTTTTTTTGACAGACTGACTCCTCTTCATTTGGCCTCTGCTCCTCATTCTCTTTATACATGCTCTGTCTTTCTGCCAACAACTTGTGATATCTGCTTTGATAATCCTTCATTTTAAATATGTGGGTACAAATTCATCACCTAGTTTTTGATATTTTTAAAATCCATCTATAAGCCTGAGATTTGGGCGTGTGAATCTACAATTCCACTTGGAAGTTTATATGTATTTATCAGAGGCAAACATTCGAGAGCAAATGTTTGAATTTATGATTGATTTTTCCTATTCAGGGTCAACGTATACATGGAAACTTGAATATAATATAAATATAACTCTGCAGATAACTGCTGATATTTGGTGAAACAACCTTGAGGAAGTTCCTCGTCAACACACACATGATTCAAGATTGATATTTTGCAACTCTTTTCAGCACAATTGGTAGCGTTTGTATAAATTGTTTTATTTGTAGTTGGCGTTATTTGTGACCAATACACAGAGACACTTGGACTTCTCCTTTTGAGGCAAAGAGTTTTCCTCCACTTGGAGGTAAACAATGTTTTTCAATTGAGGAATTGAAAAACATTTCAATTCACACACATTTACACTCTCCATCTAGAGTCCCACACGACACTCAAAAAATGTATTAAAAACTGACACATTGATGTTAAGAGTTATCAAGAAGTAAAATGGAAAAATATTTCAGTAGTAAACTCTTCAGTTCATGTTTACTTGTACCATCTGCTTTTGACTTGAGTCATATTTCATTTGAGTATTTTCATTATTTGGTTCTTATTTACATTGTTTCCTGCTTAGCTTTTTTAAGACATCAAAGTTGCTTGTGGTCCCTTCAGTATTGGTTTGTTTTGAATTACATAACACTCTGGATGGATACGAATGCATATTCAAAAAGTAAACATGAACAATGTGGCGGGGCTCCACAGAGCAAATGCATTGATGGATTAAAAATAATGGTGGCTATATTTGTTTCTCTAAAGCTTTTTTGATCAATTAAATCAATATTCTGAAACATTCTGGGCTTTACCAACAAATTAAAAGAGTCATATTCTCATTTTATGTTATCGCCAATCAACAAGGATTATCTATAAAATATTCCCTCTTTCATTTTAATTTTGTTTGATCTTAATTAATACATGGTCATCTGAAAAAGTAAATAGGGTCATAATGACAACTTTTCTCTAACTGTTTAACAAGAAATGACAGTTCTCTATTTTAAGACCCTTTTTATTCTTAAAGGTCAGGAGACAAAGTCCTCAGAGTCTGCAGACCCACAGGGAGAATGTAGTTGGCGAGGTCAAGCGTCTTACAGTCACAGTCCCTTTGGGTAAAGACTCGGCCTAAAGCTGCACTAATGGGCAGCAGACTGTGGTCTGTGTTTGTACTGGGCAGCTCCCAAGTGTGAACATGTGTAACTTTGTGGCGGAGAAAACCTTGACATGCTGTGAAGCCTGTGTACTCAGCAAATCTTTCCCTGTATAATTAACGCTTGGAAAAGTGAACTTGGTGGGATGAGGTCAGCATGTTGTTGCCATCTGTGCATGACTAAACTGTGCACTGAAGAATGCACATGCATATGTCCTCAAGATGCTTCAGTAGCACAAAAGATCGCTAAGTTCACAGTTAGAAAATAGGTTTTCAAATATTTATATGGTGTTGTGAATGTTTGGCCACTGGGTACAGCATGAAATATAGAAAATCTGATGTTTTTGAAGAACTTGTTGTCTACACAAATCTACAAAAGTAAACATCTCATGTACGCTAGACTTTGAGGCGGTCAAATTACAGCGAATATTAAAGGTAAAAGCTTTGATCACAAGGGAAGTAAGTATTACTTGTGAATGCACTCTAAAATATTTGATTCTCAAACCAATACTTCAGTAAAACCATTGCCATGTCTGTCTGAAACCCAGTATTTACATGCACTGTAGAAAAAGGTAGACCCTTTTTCCTGCTTTTGATCAGTTGGAATTACCAAATTTATTTCTACTTTTTAAATGCCAGAATAATTCAATTTTGCATAGAGAAGTGCTGAGACTTTAACACAATCATTTTGATGCCTTCTATGTAAAGAAGACATACTATCCAAAAGTTCATAACCTACAACAGTTGGGTGCAGAGCAGCTGGAAATGAAAGCACCCACTCACTAAACAATCAGAAACACAACATGTCACTCAGGACTGACTGAGAGTTTAAAATATGAACACCAACAAGAGACACTAAATGGAAAAAATGATCGAAATGTTGATCTTTCAGCAGGTTGGCAGAGAGGTGAGGAAGATCTCAGGGCAAAAATGTTGGCTGACGTAAAAGGAAATGTACAGTACACGACTTAAAAAAAAATCCTACGGTTGGTTTTAAATGAGTGAATGAAAGCCGAGAGTCCAACACTACAATGGAAAGAGCGTGTTGTGTGAAAGTAAGTTAGAAACTATGTCAAATTCTCTGCTGTGCTGCAATGCACCAAACGGCTCTTTCTGAATGTGTCATTGTGTTTACGTCTTTCCACGTTCACATGGAGCGTAACTAAATGAAACCATTTTGTTCACTCAGCAGCGAGGCTTATCCACCGTCTGCTGCTCCGCTGGCTCCGCTGGCTTCGCTCCTCGCTTACTTCAATCTGTGCCAGGGGCTTTGCCTGTCCTGGAGATTCACTGCTGCGAACCAAGCCCATCGAGAGAGCCGTTTATTGTAAACAGAGGAAGCTTGGGTCCATAATGAGGTTTTTAGGCCAGGGGAAGTGGAGAGGGTCATAACACAACAAATCAGCAGAGCCTCTACAGGATAACAGGAGCTGGATCACAGCCAAGGTATTACAGGAGAGGAGGAAAGAAAAGGTGAGGTGGTTAAACTTTTATTTGGGAGACGGAACATAAAACAATACTGAATGTTAAGCATAGGTATCAAAAAGCTTCTGGTATCAATGTGTTTCAACCCAACTTCTTCTTCTCTTTGCATTTAAGTTGGAAACAATAAACCCAACAGCAACAGCAGTAAAGTGACCCAATAATTGGTTTATGAGTTATACTTTAAGTCATCAGGCTGTTACTATAGAGAGCTGCTGCATCAGTCGTCTCATTAGAAGTCATCAATTATTTTCTACTTTTAAGTAACCACTGGACTCTAACTTCCTATAAATTTATTCATGGCCTGTTAATTTAAATTCATTATTTATTATCAGTGTGAGAACAGGAGTCCAGTGTTGAGCCTTAGATTTACTACATTTGTCTAAAGTATGATAAAAATGGTATCTCAAAACTTACCTTGACCCTTTCTGTGAACGGGTGACTAATTTATTTATTTATTTTCAATTAAAATGGCAACAATCAAATTCTTCTGATCCAGATTTTTGCTGGTTTCCACTGTATTTTTGGCGTTGAGTTAAAAGTCTTTCAAGTTGGAGTGCCTCATTGCCATCACCCTAATCTTTAGTTTTCTTTGCAGATTCTCAACCAGATTGAACTTTGTCTGGGTTTCCTGGAAACGGTGACATCCTCAGCGAGAAGGAACTTGTTAGTCAAAATAAATTACATGCCATCCGTTTTAATGATTTTAGTTTTAACTTTTAGTGATTTAAAATAAGAAAATTGGAATGTTTTGGTAATTTTCTGAAAAAATGTCAAGAATCATTTTCATTTAAATTTTATTCAGACTTTATCGAGGTCAGATTAAACAGTGCTAGAACAGGAAATTTCAGAATAGGCTAAAATATGACAAAATGTTAAAGTGTTTACATTTTTCTGTACCTTTTTAGAAATTAAAAATTGGGAAATTATGGTTTTGGTCATTCTTACTAAAGGTTGTAAGTCACTTTCTATTTTTGGCTTGAAAACAACTTCGTACGTTACTGCCATCTGGTGGTGGAACTGTAGAACAGCATAAAAAGGATCCAAAAGCAAAAGCAATCATGATCATTGAATAAAACTATCTAATAGAAATTAAAATGTTGTTTTAGAACTTTTTTTTTGTCACAAATGTGATATTTATCAATGACTCAATATGTTTCTTTGGTCACAGAAGAAGAATTTTTTTAATTACCCTTTTCTTTTTCATGATTGTTCATTTCGTTTTGCAACATGGTTCATATCTGAACTTTATTGTTTTGAAAATACAATAAAGAAAATAAGAGAAGCAATACTATTTGATTCAGTGACATGAGATCTTGAAAAGCATAAAGCATGTTTTGAGAAAACTGTATCTCGGAATGATAGTTTGAGAAATGAAAGGACGATAAATTCAGACAACAAACCTCACACTGGTTGGTTCTGTTTCACGAGAGCCGTAAACCACTGGAACATCATCAACATTGTCTTCATTAAAGGTTAAAAACTTGCCCCAAGTTACACAGTTAGTTATGTTTAAACATTTATTCCTGAATATTCAGTTTTACTGCTTTAAAATATGCGCTAAGAGGAAGCACAGAAAAAGCAAATGAGTTTGGTGTTGGTTGTATCAGAGTGAAAACGTCTACAAAAATGTTCCTTAATTTTTAATTATCATTTTTACATTTTGCTGTTTTAAATTTAAGTGTAATTATTGAAATAATCTCTGCTCTCACAGTTGTGTACTGATATTTCCAATAATGTTTTAAAAGATAACATTTTTCTTGTTTTAGGGAGGCAATGCTATGAAGAAAGCAATCAGACTCTTTACAATGAGGGGACAATATAACAGTTCCTTTTGCATGAAGGTTTCTGCTTTGAAGTTATTTCCATTTTAGCTTATAGAAAATAAAAGTCCACTTGTGGATGTGAGTTTGGCCTCTTGGGCTAAATTGCTAAGAAAATGGAAATGAAGCCTTCGGGTTGATTGCCTTTGCAAATCCCATTAGATATTTGACCCATCAAAAACAGAATCTTTGGTAGCAGGCAAATAGAAATACATGATTTCTGATGCATATTAATCAGGGAAAAAAGATACATTGCTGTTCCCCTGAGATTAGCTGCCTGTGGCGTTTCCTTTAGGAGGCATTCTGTGCAAAAATTGATGCGAAAATTACATCTTAATTGAGTTTTGTGTCTGGGAAAGGACCCATATTAGAGCCAACACTGTCACAGTGTTTTCAAAGATGCTTTAAATGTTAAAGAAAATTATACAACTAGAGGCGGTTTATTATAATCTATAAGTGTTATGCTTATTTTCTTTTTCAGATTTGGACATTTTCTAATTTGATGATAAATGACTATACATACCCAGATTAATTCAATCTTGAATACAAAATCTGTTAAGGCAAAAACTGTTCAACAACAAATGCCAAAGACCTTCCCAAACATCTTAAATCTTGCTTCAAATCAAGTGTGTGTCTCTTCGGTCTCAGCAGAGAGCCAACATGTGTTTCCTCAGTCAGAAAATCCCTTCTGCAGGATTCTGCTAACACCTTCTATCACACAGCATCAGCAGGATGTTTATTTTCAACGCCCCGCTGCTGATTGTACTGTGGGTGATTTAATAAGCAGAGAGAAATTGACTTTGCAGGGTTTGATACTTCAACCCTGTGAGCTTAGCCAAAGTGGAAACCTTATTATTGGTGCGGGAGCGAGCTTGATGCATAGACCCCAAATGGTCGCCTGGAGTCTCAGCTGCAGCGAGTCTCCTCAAGGTGTTTGATTGCAGCAATCTCCCGCATCTGCCGGTAATCGCACATCAAGCTGTGTACAAGCCTCCCAATTTGTATATGATGGAGAGCACAGCGTGACGCACGGGACAACACCTGAGAGAATTGGAGGAATTAATTTGTCGTGTTTGAGCTTGATTTTTTGAGCAGAAAAACAACAAAAAAGTTCTTGAAAAAAAAAAACTTTCTCTTGAAAACACACGTTCATGCCTCTTATGTGCTGTACCATTGAAGGTATTTGTTCTAGCTATCCAACCGCTTCAACAACATGAAGGTCAAACTTATCACCAGGAGCAACAAATATACCTGCCGTGGCACCTTCCAGTGTTTAGAAAAAGTATTTACATCTCTTAAGTTTTCATCTATGTTTTCTTTGAAACTGTATCCTACAATTTGTTTATATTAAACACACATAATTTCAGTCCTTGAGTGCCACTTCCTGCAACTTTTGGATGAATCTGCTTTTCAGTTTATGTCTTTATGCATTTGTTCTCTCTTGTTTTCCAAACATAAAACTTCACAGGACTTCACAGAACAACTGGATTTAAGACGAGATTAAAAGTAGAGGAGAGTGAATTCTTATGAACGTCTGTCTCTTTTGATCTTCACTTGTAAAACATTTTGAAACCACACATTACTTTCTTCCAGTTCCCAATTATTAATTTCTTAGTGTTGGTCTATCAAATAAAATCAAAATGCATTAAGTTTTTGGTTGTTATATGACAAAATGTCGAACCGGCATCTTTCCTTTAAGACTAAATATGTCTTTGAATTAATAATAAAATGAATGCATACATTTTTAAAGCTCCATGTTTTGCTTATTCTCAGTTTAGTTATGAAAGCAATAAATCTTTTACATCATTATGGAAGGATTTTGACCCACTCTTCTTTGCATTAATGCGTCAATCAAGCCACACTAGAAATGTTTCCAATGGACTGTCTGCTTAAGATCGTTCCTTTTTGACTGGGATATTTCAGAACCTTCATTTTATTTCTTGCATTTCAGCAATGCCTTAAAACTTTCTTGCCCCTCAGTCTCTCCGTCTTATTGTTGAATCGTGAACGCTGGCCTTAACTCAGACATGTAAGGCCTGCAGTGCTTTACTGGATGTTCTTTGTGGATAACCATTTTTTTTTATTGTTTGTGGATAATGTTTCTCTCACCTTACGTTACTTGTGTCCCAAAGCCTTAGAAATTGCTTTTTTAATGAAGAATCGACTCTGCAGTCTTTCAAAGTCGAGCACTTTTACTGAACTTTTGACGAACATAATTTGCTGTGCAAGTTAAACTTAAAGACATCGTAATATCTGATAGTTTTGCTGCATGGAAACCATATTTAGAGCTGCAGAATGCAACACAAAGTAAGCATAAAAATGATAGTTACCACTATTCCAAGCCTCACTGGGGATGCAATTTATTGCTGAATTTACAGATGTGGTCTGTCATGCTAATTAAGACAATAAAGCTGAAGCAACATCCAAATCAGTGGGGATGCGGAAGAATCAGCAGTTGTTAAATACGACATTTTCCCAAATGATGTGATGTTACAAAACAACTTCCTTCTTTAGCTTTCAAGACTTTATAAAGGTGTCCTGTTGTGATTGGTCATTAATTTCTTCTGCTTCTACTCCTACTCAGTTAGTTTGCGTCAATCCATTCCCACATTTACTTTTATTGACATTTATGTGTACTGTCCACAGTAACGTGGGTCCAAAAGCTTATGAATAGTATAGAGGAGGAAGGTCAGTGCCATAAAACATGACCAGACCACTAACACTCTAATAACCAAGCTGTTTCGCTGAGTGTCATCACGATGCAGTGGGGTCAGCTTCTGCCTGTAAAGGTCAGAGGTCATCTCAGAACTGCATGTTATCATTCTGAGCTAACCGAGTCAGTAAATGCAATACCTTTATGACGAGAAGAGTGCAAGAACAGATCGATCTGATCGCAGCAAACAACAGTACTGCTGCTGACCTTCCGCCTGCTGGGAGAACTGCACTGGTCCTAGAGACAATCCTTCTTGTAATTAACTTTTTATAACAAGTAAGATCAACTGAAAAGTAGTAACCCATTTGTATTTTTTTTTTCTTTTAAGTTTTCTGAGGAAAACAGGTTTTAAATGGGAGAACCAAGTGTCCCCTGACTATGAAGGATCCGGAGCAATGCCTTTTGGGATTAGAGGAGCTGCGGGTCGCCCCTGCAGAAGAGCTGGGTTCTGTTTGCCAATAGGAAGGAGGTGACATCAAACAGAGAGGATGAGATATGAGCGCAAAGAACCAGACGCTGCAGAGAGCAAGCTCTCCTGCAAAGATTGAGTCAAACAGCAACAAAGTCACTAGAATATCTCAGTATGCTCTTAAGGACAAAGCAGAACCAACAAAGTTTGGTGACAGGGATTCTTCAGGCAAGATGTGAGTAAGGGACTGGACCTCCACTGCCACTTGTGAGCAATACACTCACCTTTATAAATTGTGAGCGTCACGGTCACTGAAAGGAATGACATTATATTTCAGGACACTGGTAATTCTCTAGGAAGTCACCAAGCAGGAAGAGGAGCAGAAAGGCACATTCGTTTTCATAGGCATCAGCGAACACAGAAGGATCATTACTTGAATGTTACCCCTCATTCAGAAAATATAAACCTAGCAGCAAGCTGTGTGGTCAGAACTCAAAATCGATACTCATTCCTGAGTTGTTTGCTTTCCAGTCTTGATTTATAATTTAGTTTGTGTTTAAAGCCAGAAAGTGTCCAGAAAAATCCTCTTAAGAAAGCGGTGTGTGTGAAATGACTGGACCCAAACTGCCTGTAGACCGACCACCAAGTGTTTCAAGGCTTCTCAGAATGGATTAAGAGCTTAATTACTATGCTATTCACTTAGAAAAAGTGGCAATATGGCTCAGTGCCCAGAACGTAGATCCATCTAAGGAAGCAGCGTGGGTGCTTAATAAATGCTCACCGAAACTTATTAACATAGTTTATAAAAGCACAAATTACTTTGCATCTTTTTAAATATTTAAAGATGACTGATTAACAGCCTTTCTTTGCAGACTCAGTAGCAAAATGCATCCAGTGACACCACAGCTCAGCGGTATTGATGAACCGGCCCAATTCACCAGCTTCCCACAATGCCTGAATCAGCAGATCATCTAGTGCGAGCAATGTCTGTGTGAGGATTTGTTGCCGCAATATCTAAAGCCATGTGGGTCAATAATTACATACCCAGAGGGATGCTAACGTGACCGTTTAATAGAGGCCGAGTAAATCCCAATTTCCAGTCCTGGGAGAACAATCCTCCTCATCGCATGGTTCTAAAGATGAATTAAAGTTTCATTTTTCCCCCGGGAGTCAAACAGCTGCAACTTTATGGCCTATTTGCAGGCAACACAGGTATTATTTGGATTTAAATTATACTTCAGGAGTGTGTACATTATGAGGCCCATGCCCAAGAGCAAAGACGAACACAAGACATAAAATGGATTCACTTAATACTTAATTGAATCTAATTAACTTGTTAAAATGGCGACAATTCAATATCATCTAGAAACTAAATCAGACAATTTAAAATTTTGTTAATACGTTTAGTTAAAGAACAAGGTACCAGTTTTGCTGAAGAGTTGTGAATTGTACTTTTTACCTTTTTTTTATTTTGCTTCTTTACCTCCTATGTTCACAAAGTATGTTTTTAAGGTTGCATCATGTTTTACTTCTGCATATTCCTTGTTTCACTGCTTTCAGTGTTCATTACTCAAAGGGCGGTCACTGAATTAAAGTGGCTTGTGCTCTGAGAAAAAAAAAGAAGAGAAAAACACTTTCTTGGTGGTGCAAGCTAAAACACAAGCTGACATTTGATGTTCAAAAACTGGCTCGCACCAAAAGAGAAACTTCAAGGAAAGCAATACACTTCATAAATTATTGAAATTAGCATTTAAAATTAAAATCAAACAGCTTTTATGTACACTAGAGGAAGTGTAAAGAGGCAATCTATTTATTTGGACTTCACAAAACTTTTAATTAATCTGGAATGACTATATAGTAGAACATCTTCAATCTCATGCTCCTTCATCTTCTGCCTAATACACACAAGTGCCCTTTCATAAATAAGCTGAAGCTCAGGTCATTAATAACAGGAGGAAGTCATTACATCTTGCACAGGCGGTGAATAATTAAGATGTTGGTCATATCTTTGCTGTAAATATACTCAGGAGCTGATGTTTTTCCTTTTTTATTTTTCTTGACTGGCTGCGTTTTGGCCAAGGACGCACGCACGATCCCCGCCGTGCGCGGCCTTCAGCTGCGTTTTGGTTCGATGCGTCCCAACCTGAACAGACACGCTTAATTGGATTATTCGTCCGGATGCCGTGTCGGTGTGATGTCCTAGCAGAGGCTGGAGTGGCACACCTTTGATCCCTGATGAGGTAAACACAACCTGTTAACACGGATGAGCTAATCAGAGGGAGCGGCCTCTGCCATTTTCCTCTCCTGCTCCTTCAGGTCATGTTATAGTGGAGGATGAAAAGGGCCTTTGAAGATTTCTAATTGCCGTTCATACAGGAGAAAATGCTGCATGTAAAAACAGAAATTAAAGCACTTCTGGGCCAAATTTCCAGAGCGCCGTGGTTTGTGTTTTGTTTACTAATTTAAAGGCCTTGAGATTAGGTACAGTAATGGAGAGTGCACACCATGACTCAACAGTATAGTCACATTTAATAGCAACCATCCTAGTAGTTTTCTGTTTCATAGTGTGGAAGAATTTTGTCCAACTCTACAAGCTAATCTACAATATTGCTTTGATCTCCAGGGTTCATAACACTCTATAATTTGAATCAAGTTGTCTCCAGAACTAAAAATATTTTAAAAAGTGCATATGTAATGCAGAATGTTGTGACATGCTAACAGCAGAGGCAATTTTGTATGAGGCCTCCTTATCATTATGCTGCTAACACTTAGCATTCGTCAACCACGCAGAGGTGGAAGTAAGAGCGTTGTGTAGCATGAATAATCACCCGGCCGGAACGCGGTGCACTAATCAATAAAATATAATTTAACAAAGCTTCGAGGCAGATAATTGTCCTGAAGGAATATTAATAATCAAGATACTTGAATCACTTGAGGAATTGTTAAAGCCGTCGCAAACGTCCTTCCAGCTGCACGACATCCAAAACTAGAGGAAATGTTGAAAGAATCAACGCCTCAACCAAAAACATGATAAACAGAAAGAACCAATCAGAAACTAACATAACAGAGTCACTTCAATATGGTGCCACCATCTTTTAGTCCCAGTCAGCCACTAAATGAGGGTGTAGTTAGTTTTAGACCTGACTGGACTGACAGTAGAGGTGCTCAAAAACACTGCAGGACAAAAATGAATTTTTCAAGATGCACCAATTATTATTCCATGAGAACAGAGCATAACCTTTAAAACATTTAATTTTGTCCCTTTCATTAGAGCCGTACAAGACAAATAGGACACTGAAAATAATGAAAATGGATATGCAGTAATGATTCAGTGAGAGGATAGAGTTTGTCATGAACTGCTCCCCACCACATCATTATGCAATGTGAGTAGCATAATGCAGAATAAATCAGCCTAACGCTGCTGCTTTAAATTAGACTCCAATCAATTTTGCATTATTGTTTTTTACATTTGAATAAAAGCATTGTGCATGTATGAGTCCATGCAGAAATTAAACGTTTTTCTTTCAGGATGAGTTGTCTTTGGGGAGAAAATTGCAATTTAACTCAATCATTTAAACATGAATATATTACTTTTTTATGCCTAACAAAGTTTGCTCCCTGGAGTTGCAAACAGAAGCAAACAACTTTTTCACTTAACTCTAAAATATTTAGCATTCATGCAGAAAAGTGTAGTTTTCTGAAACTCTGCAACCTGCAACCCATCAAACATTGTGATTTTGCTGAAATGTATGGCATCTCTGACATCCTTTGGCGTCGATGCCCTGATGTAAAATGTGTCACTTTGTCAAAAAAAAAAAAGAAAATATCAGAATTCTCAAGAGATGTCTGCACCAGATTTAACTTTAGATTGGAAGAAGGATTTTGGTTCCTCCAAACCAACTGCTGTGTCTCTACTACATCTCTTACAGGGGAAACACATGATGAGTGAAATGAAGGATCCAAATGAAGGGAAAGAAGCAAGAGGCAGGCCACTGATAAATAAACAGCTGTTTGCTAAAACTGAGGAAAATCAAAAACTCCAAGTAAAATTCAAAGCAATAGTTCACAGGAGTGACTTGATGTTCAATGAAACAGGCTGGTGAGAACAGCAGGAGGATCTGACATGAGAACATCAACTAGTATTTATGCTAGAAAGGGATATTAATCACTGCAACCCAAGGTATTGATGGATTGATTTTATTTAAATGGGAGAGTACAATGTTGTGGTAAATACACCGGGTTTAGCAAAATGCTAATTTCCACCCATAGTCCCATAACGGTAGGTGAGTTAATGAGAAAATGAAAGAGAACAGCTAGAGAGTGATGGGAAGGTAGTGGGTAAATCAAGAAACACAGAAAGAAAGCAAAAGCTTTATGCAAACTTTAAAACACAGAAACTCCAAATGCTTCTGTTCCTTCCTTGGTCAAAGAGGCACAGGGTGTGATGCAAATTATAAATTAAATGAGAAGCTATTAACTTAAAAAAACAACTCAAGTTGGATTTATAGTGACTCATTTTTCCACTGGTTCAGAGCTTTGCACACAGAAGGGAAGCAATAAAATTCAGGGCTTGCAAGGCCACTCTAAAACAACAACAACAAAAAAAATACAATCCTAGCTGGAAAACAAAATCAACTCTTATCTGACAAAACAAGTACAATTTCTGAGCTCCCTGTCTGGCCACAAAACAATGAGAGAAGTTAGTTAAATGAAAACGGCGGAGGACCCTTACCAGTATTTCCATCTAAACGAGATCTCTTGAATGGAAAAAGTCAAAGATCAGAAAGATCAAATCAGAGTTGCTGAAACTCTCGGTACACAGAGCTAATCACAGAAGCTTTTATGCAATCCAGTGATGAAGAGGAAGTGATTATGGTGTGACAGCAGGACTGCAAACAAAGGAGGAGAAAGGTTGCCCTGAACATTTCCAGGGGTTTAAGGATTAGGCTCTGGGCGTTCTCTAAGAAAAGCCCTAGAGATCAGCTGATGTAGCAACTACAAATCGTAACATGCTTACCAGAATACACAAGAAAACAAGAAACAACTTACAAAATATAACCTACACAGCCAGAAGTCTAAGAATGTAAAATCTAACGAATTAACTGAAGTTGGAAACTCAATGGTGACAAAAATAAGGAAAATAAAAGTTCCAAACATCATGACAGATCAGATCAGTAAAGTTTTCAATTGCATCTAAAACACCATCTGTTGCAGTGTTTATAGGCGATAAATTTTAATATGATGGAAGAGGGACAAATGAGGGTTTAATTGTCTTACCAGTCGGTGGTGGTAATGCACCGTCGTTTGCCAACCACTGATAAATATCACAAGAAGAAGAACTGGGTTTGATTCTGCAGAGAAAGCCTGGGAAACACGTTACCACATCCCAGGAAAAGGCACTGCTGCCTTGCAGCGAGAAGGTTCTGGGTTCAAATCCCGGTTGAAGGTCTTTCTGCATACGATGCGGTTGGGTAAAAAAGTCCTTTATATGAAACCACGATACGTTCTTCTTTGACCAAGACAAAATTATTTTATATTTCCCAGAAAACACTTCAAGTTTGGATTGAAGTTAATATTTATTTGTGATTTTTAGAAATCAACACAGCTGATAATAAGAGGCTTGGCACTCAGTGTGTTGTGTTACTATGACTCAGCAGTTACAGCTTGTTCACTCCGGAGAGGAAGACGCTGACAGGTTCAAAGTCTACGACAATTTAAAGTAATTTCCACCCAGTTTGTGGTGACAGTTTCTTCTGGAACTCAACAAACCTTCAATCACTTGCACATGTGGAAGCTGTTCCTACTTGAATGAATATGTGAATATGCAACCGTTTTAAAAAAAGAGATTTTTCTGGGCTTTGGTAAGTTTTAGCTTTTATTCAAATTTCCACAGAGTTTAACTGACTTTACAGGTTGACTAATTTGATGGAAGTCATGAAAATCACACAGAAGCTATTTAAATGGTTAATGATAATTCACATTCTGTTTACATTATTGTTCATCAAATTGAAATGTATATTAATTAAATGCAGAAAGCATTAGTCAATCCTAAATTCATGCATAAACACTTTATTCTTCAGGTTGAAATAAATGATTAAGTGACTCAGTTTGGTTGTGAAAACATGAAGTTGTGAGTGAAGGAAAGACGCAGGCGGATAAACAGAAACCAACAAACTGATCAACTCAAAGCTGTAATGAGACAAAAATCAGAATTTGGCTCAGACGTTTATATCCAATGGTTTAAGGTAATTTGCAATGAAAACGAAGTATCAAGAGTTTACAAATTGATTTGCTGCATATAGTTCATTCTGGTGGCCAATAAGTCAGACCAAATAAATAAGAAATATACTTTTGATCCAGAAATGTGGGCATACAGGAACATCCTACTGGGGAGATCAGCCTGTGATTCTGCTTATGCATTTTATAAAAACCCAGTTTGCTCCAGCTGCTGCCTTCAGTTCATTGAATCCTATGTCTCCGATCAACACTCATTGATTCTTTATGACGTTTAGGTTAATCTTCAGAACTAACAGGAATAAATGCTTAAAATCTAACTTTTGGATGCAGTCCTGATTTATCAGGAGTGTTTCTCTGAAATGAATGATTTTTAGGAAGCGTTTTATATTGAAGGAGACGCTGCTTTCAACTTGCACTCTGGACTTCTTGTTCAGAACATTAAACAAGCTGCCAAAATATATAAATGGTTTACATTAAGCACTGACATGGCGGCTGAATGAAACTTTCAGAAGTATATAAGATGAGTCGTTCCTGCAACATGCTGGAGAAGAAGAAACACCCAAAATGTTTTTTTACAGCACAGCCTCCATTCAGCCGACACATCCATATATTTATCTAATCAGGTATAAAAACAATCTCCCAATGACGCACACTTCACCTGTGAAAGTTTTAGCTTACAATTTAAGAAAGATTTAATTGATGGTGACACAAGATGTAGAGAAAGTCCTAATTTTATATTGTTTGAAGGTGTTGTGTGATTATTCTTTCCTGGAAATTGTGAAGTATGGTGATTCCTTTTCTAAAAATGCAATCAATGTGTCATTCAAATTATTCTGTCAAGATTTTGTTGCAGTCATTTCGTTATCTTGCCTAGTAAAGCGCTAAGGCTTCACAGAAATCTTTTGAAAACTGGCTCCCAATAAGTCAACAAGCTGTGAGATTCTGACGCAGGAGCCTGTGATTCATATCCCGTCAATAATGTTATATTTAACTGTAACCGCACGGTGACGTTACTCAAAACGCCTTTTCCTGCCATCCTTCAGCTTTTGTGGATTTGGGTTTGTTGCAGTTCGGCGATTAATGATCAGTTCTCTAAATTAGCTTTGAATAAACGGTTGTTTAGTTTACGAAATACTATAAGGAGTTATGTTTAAAGGAAAAGGCATTTAAGTCACCTGCCTGTATTTACATTTTTTGAGCATTTTGAACAAAACAGAAGGGAAGCTGAAACATTAGGAGCAGCTGAGTTATAATTTATGTCGAAGCTAAGTGCTTTTAAATGTAATTTGCTTAAAGCTGGGCACGTCACGTCTGAGCATCTGCTTTCCAATGAGAACAAGCAGATAAATCAAAAACATTGCAAATGCAATCTGGATGGGTAAAACCTGCTCCGTTTGAATGGGAAAAGATGCATTTTTGCTCTTTGTGTGCGTGTTCAGTTTGACGGAAACATCAAGGCAGCAGAAACAGTCGGATTTGTTTGTTTTTTGTTATTTTGTTCACTTTTCCGTTCCTTTCAGTTTATTTTTATTTTATGAAATGTAAAAAAAAAAAAGTCACTTTATGTAACTATTCATCTTGAACAAGCACAAGACAACGGTGGGAGTAATGATTTCCTTTAAGCGGGAAGAAACCTGCAGCAGAAACGGAGAGACGGAAAGAAGAGAAAAGATTGACAAAGCCAGTAAAATAATGCACTTTTTAAAACACATTTTCCTTCAAATAGTTCTTGGGCTTGTAGATCATGACAGTCACAATAACTTTCAAGAATAAAAGTGAGAAATTAGTAAGTAAAAAAATAAAGAATAGAAATATATAAATCATGGCAAGAAGTGTTTGGAATATTGATCAATTTAAGACCTTCACAGATCTTAAATTGATCCTGCATAGTGTTTTTTAAGAGTGCTCACGACATCAATATGCTAATAAAAATACATTTATTTTTTTCCACTCGTCAAAGCAGTCTATTGTTGTGGTTTAAACTAATGGACGGTCAGAGTCTGGGATCTCCAGATGGCCGGCTATAACTCCATCTATCCAGTTTCCTAAAAGCTAGCCTCTAAAATAATTAATTCTTTATTGTTTTCATTGGGTTTTTTCTTTATAAAAAGTGGAAAACTAGACTATGAGTTTTTTATGTTGTGATTTGCAGGCTTTTTAGCACCAGCATATGAACAGGAAACGACTAAAGGTGAGGTTGATCTGAGCCCCCGCTATAGAAGAAACAGTCAATAAAGTAAAGTTTAGTTCTTTTCCTGAAAATAGGTTGTAGACTACTTTAAAAAAAATAAATAAATAAAAAACTCCTGGGCAACATTTAACAGCACCCCTATCAAGCAGTGGCACATCAAGTCATTTTAAGCAATGGGTTTTTGTCCTTGTCCTCCTCTTTAGGAGACAAAATGTACAATGCTTTCTGTCCTTTTTCTAATTTAAAAAGCCTTAAAAATCTCCCACAGAGGAAGGGACATCTTGTTATGAAAAGGAAAGAATGGCTGTGCTATTTCTGTCTGTCAAATCCAGATACAGAAAAATGGTGAATGTTCATAATTTGCCTCTTTTTTCTGCTGCTGACCGTCACAATTATGGGTTCTTTTGAGTGAAAGAGAACAGCAGCAACAGGGGGAAAGCAAACATCACTCAACACAATTTTCAACCAACAGCAACAAGTTTTTCTTTCCTGTTTATGTGAATAGTTTAAGTGGTTATCCCCCCACTAAAGAAAACTCATGAATGAATGAATAATCAGTGATATGGTTTCACGTTTTTGCTGGGCAGCAAAGTTAATTAAACTGTCATGTCTGAGAGGAAATCTCAGTGCAATCTCCAAACTGCACAAAACTTTCAAATCTAAATCTCTGATCAAAGACAATTTAAAAATAAGACTTTATTCTTATGCAAACTACGGAGAGCAAAGACACATTATTGATGTTTAAGGCAAAACTGCTAAAGCTTTGATGGCAAGTTTGCAAGCTGACTGTTTTCTTCTGAATATATTTGTGCAACAAATATTTTATGACTGGTGCAATATTTGCATCAGTGCAGTCATTGGGAGTATTTGCTCACGTTGCATCATGCCAGTTTGTTATAAAACTTGAAAAGCTCATCAGAGCACACTGGTGAAGAGGGGTGGGAAGAGTTTTGTGAAAAATATAAATTCAAAATAAGCAAAAAAACACAAGTTCACTGTTTGAACCTGCAGGAATGAAGATATTGTTTTATTTTCTTTTGCTGAAGCAAGAACCTACAATAGATGAAGATATGCGACTATTCGGGATCTTGTGAAATCCTCTTAATCCCAGGGGGATAAACTTGAAAAGTGCAACAGGCAAAAACAATTAGCTTCGGGAGATATGGCATTTGAGAGTAAGAAACTCAATATGGAGCACGTAACAAACTTTTGTCTGTTTATTGTTGGCATTTGCTGGATGCAACATTTGGGATATGTCCCTCTCAACTGAAATAATTTCCCATCCATCTGCAAATAACAAATGTAGGTCTTTATACTTTGCTTAACTTGTTTGCACAAAAGAGAATAAAAATACATCTGATTTTCTGGGGTCGGGATTATGCTTTTACATCGGGTTCAGTTTCTCTTTAAACTCTGTTCAGCTGCTCCTAGTTTTTATGTGGCTGTATGCGATTTATTGAATAGCCTTAAGTCTTAGGAAAGCTGTTCTTGAGTTGCTGAGTCTTACCATCTACCTGATCTTCTGTAAGCTTCTGTGTTTCTCCTTAAGAAGAGCATCCTCACACCATAATACTGCCACTGCCGTGTTTCACACTCAGGATGCTGCATTCAGGGCGAAGTGTGGTGTAACATTTCCGACTGATTTGACATGAGAGTAAAACAGAACCAGTCATTTATACAAGATGTCTACTTGTATAAATGACCCATTATTTAGTAAAATGTTTATTTATGACATAAAATAAACAGATTTTAATGTCTCTATCTGGCTCTGTGTGTGTTTGCAATGCACCAAACACATGCTATAAATAACACCCAGGTCAGCTCTGGAACTTTTCTTAATAATAAGCCCAGAAATATTTTTACAAACAACCTCGGCTGCAGGTATAAACAATTTCATAGCACAAAACCGACATAAAGATGAAGCCATAACATCTATTTCCTGGTGTTATCAGGTTCTGAATTCACCTCTTTTATGCCTTCCTGTCACCATGGCACCAGCAATAGGAAGCAGTTTGATAACTCAGTCGCTTTATCAGAAAAAAGCCCAGCTGACATTTGGACTGAGATGGCTGATATGACATTCATTTCACCTCCTTTCAGCCCACATGTATGTCTCTGTGTTTTCACAGACCAATAATCAGACTGCAAACAGATGTGCCGTGATAAAGCCTGTGAAAAGATCCTCATTATTTCTGTTTTGTTGTAAAGATTCAAAGTGTTGTCAGCGTCATTTAATGCAAGATGCTCTTCCCATCTCACCCATATATGCACTCTTTATATATGGAAGAATGCATAAAAAGTTGCTATATAGAAACTTAACTTACTCTGGCAATTTAGTCACATTTTCAAGGAATCATTTTCTACAGTTTTTGATTGACATCTCTGGCAATTTATACAAAATTTATTTATGAACAATTTCATACTGCAAAACCGACATAAAGATGTTCATACCTGCAGCTGAGGTCGTTCTTAAATACATTTATTTTTACCAAATTAATTTTTTATATTTTTTAATGTGAACCTTCTAATTAATAACCATTGATGACTAAATATGTTGGGACACGGGCCAGTTCAGCTCCACCGTTCTTCAAAACGTGAAAGACAAGCGAACATGTCATTCCCTAACTGCCCTGTAGCCGTGAAACCGGCATAAGAACATTTTCACAAAATAAAGTCTTACAAGCAGCAATGGAGTGGTTTGGCTTTAATTGTGTTTTCACTTAATTAGTTCAATAATTTAAAACAGTTTAAATAATTAAAAGAGAAGTGTTGCAATATTCTCACTTCCATTTTTACCAGCTTGTGTTGAGCGCCGTCACGGTTGCCAGGCGACGGGATGTATGCCGAGGTAAGGGCAGGAATAAATCTGAATGCTGGACTGTTCAATTTCACAGCCGCTAACTTTTGGTCGTCATGGTTGACGAAGGACCCGGCCTCTTCCAGGAACGTTGCCCTTGAATTCAAACACACCTTAAATCTTGTTATGGGGGCATATTATATATTTTCCAGGTGCATAGTGCCATTTCATAGCACTATAATGTAAGTATGCTGCCTTCAGTTGTCACAAAAATATTGTATGTATCAAAACAACTTTAAGGAAATTTGAGTTTGCATCATAGCCTCTTTAAGGAGCTCCTACCCTTTCAGTATGTTAACAATGACATCCATTGATGTGTTTATAATGGACGGCATTCTCTTAAAAGCATTGTAGTTCCTTAAGGTGTTTGCTAGTTGCTGCTGCCGCTAGTCTGATGGGGCAGAGTGGGGAAGGTTTGGGGGAGAGGTGCTCTGTGGGGCTGAAGCAAAGTAGACTGAAGTTCCAAGGCAGAGGTTTGGGCAATTTACTGAGCAGTAAATAGGCACCCCAGAATGGTTGCCATGGGAGACCCAATAATGATTCCTCATGAAAGAGTCAAAGCAACAATCAAGATATATTTTTGATGAGGGAATAACATTATAACATGATATAAAGCTAAAAAAAAGTTTATTTATCCTATAAGTTGCAAATCAAGTGGTTGCCAGAAAAGTTTGACTTGAACCTGACTTTTATTTACAGTTATAAATTGTTAAAACTGTCTTTTTCCATTATCATGGATTCAAATCAACATTTGCAAATTATACCTAATTACCAAAGCCAATATTGGAAAACGATTTCTGATTTCCCTCTGATACTGATTATAAGTTGTTTATGTTCCTGTGCAGTTCTTTAAAGCTCAGCAGGGATTTTAGATGAGCAACAATGTGAAATAACATGGAAGAAATGTGACGCCTGAGGAGGACCGCACCAATTTAGCTTGAATTAAATTAGTCATGTTGAATGTGATAATTACTCTTGTTAAGCAAAATGATCATCCGACACGAGGCGCTGCCACAACGTGGCATGACTATAGCTTGTGGGCATTTTATTTTCTTACTCATAACAGGGGGGGATGGGCTGCCCCTAATTTAATAGCTTTAATGACTGGAAGCTTGGAAATTTTCCAACAGTCGCTGTGCAGTCAAGCATCGTGGGTACAAATGTAGGTTCTTAAAATTGATCTGGTCGTACCACGACGAATATACCGGCATTAAATCCAAACTGATATGATATAACAGCCTGTTCTTGTGCCAAACACATGACAAGCAGGCTGGCTTTATACAGGCCAGTAATGAAGCGCAGTGGGTGACCTGTAATATCTGAAACAGATGCTCTGGGTCTCAAGCTGCTGGCTATGTCAACACGTGATTAATTCAGTTCACTTTATTTATTTAAGAGGCATCTCAAGGCATCTTACATATTAAAAAGCAACAACACTGAAAATGCAGATCTGAGCTTCTGTAACAGCACTCGGTTGCAATAATTCTCAGTAGCTGTTTTCTATGCAACACTGTGATCTTCAGACTTAGTTGGGGAAGGATTTCTAAACTTGGTTTTCATTCACTAAAACTGCAGAATGTGAATATTTTTTTCATGGATTATCTATCTCATACCATACTGTGATAACATAAACAGTTTTAGTGAATATGTAGAGTTTGAGGAGCAGCTGGATTTTTGCAGTTTCTCTTTGCATTGCAGATGCTAAGAGAGATGCTTTAAAGTGGGGAACAATCAGGTGTGTTTGCTTAGCAACACCTGGCTGATACTTTACCCTATCAGTCAAATACAAGCAGCAATGTTGGTCACACATTGTGTCTGCAATATTGTTTCAAAAACAGTCATTGTGTGGAATCTGCTGTTTTGATTTAAATACCTCGAGAACCAGGTGAAGAGAAGTCCTGATGCACACGGCTTTGGGAATTTGATACCTGTCATGGCTACAAAAACGCTATTTCATCCCACAACTTTTGTTACTTGCAGTTCCTAATTTTTATTGGAGACTAATCTTAAACTTTAATCAAAATTGATCCCAGAAATGGTTCAAATACATTTTACCTGGAGCAACTCTGACAGGCTGTTGATTTATAATTCAAATGTTGAAAATAAACTGAACCGCTTTTGTACTTCTACTCATTTTATGCACTAAGAGAAAAATCCAATCACCAAACCGATCTGCAGATGCTCAAGCTCTTCATTGATTTTAGGGTCAATATAACACAAAGATGTTTACTAATGCATATCTTAGAAATGATTATCAAAGTCATCTTTTGCACAATAAGTTTACATTTTGGAAGTTTTATTTAAAATACATTTTAGGTCTTAACAGGATTTCTACACTCCTTATATAAAGTTGGAGGTTGTTTTGTTTTTTGATTAAAGTCTTTTTAATATGAACTAAAACAATCTTAAAGAATATGTTGCCTTCCTTACAAAAAAGGCCATAGAAACGATGATGTAAACTCCTGATACCATTAGATCATGAGGTATGTACACTTCAGCTCACACGATTCTGAAACATCTACAGGGTTTGAAAATCTGGAGACCTTCTGCTGCCACTCCTGCTTTACTCCTCCGTAAACCTTGCAAGGCTTCATCATGTAATAATCTGCATCATGAGCCTCCTTGCAGTCTATCGCCTCCTCAATCTGCTTGGAATTAAAAACAACAAAACAGCTCTTAACAAGGCCTTGTTTTATTTAAAGCCTGTTTCCTGGTTGAGTGAACAAAACAGCCTAATTTAAATTCACAGTCACCCAGATGTTTCTCTGAGTGGTAAGGAGACAACATCTGTGATGTTACTGTTCTACCTGAAACTACTGTCTTATCATTTTGAGATTCAAATGTCTTTTTTTTACACAATTCTTGACTCATTGTAGGCTTCTGATTATTGTTTAAACTTTTTTTATTATTATTTTTAAAGGCACACAATTTTTAAAGATATTTGATCAATTGTGTTTTAGAATATTTCATATCTGGGGAAGATGGTGAACTCAAACTTTCAACAATTTTTTTGTTATAGAAATCTCCTGAGAAAATAGTTTTAATCGTCAAATGCTATTTTATAAGTTCCTGTTAAATCTAATAAATAACTAAAAAAATACAACAATTAATATTTTTGCTTCTAGACTTCTTAATATATAATTTTTCCCCCTTTAATTCTGCTTTTTACAATGTAATATTGTATATTCATGAGCGATTTTACTGACTGATGAACCAAAACTAGATTTTTCATTAAAATACTAATGCAGCTTTCACGAGAACGCAGTAGAGCTCTCCTCCCTGTAATTCTTTAAATATACAGTTTTTTTTCTTCTTCCTCTTCTCAGATACAACCCGTGTTTTTTTATTCATCGTGTTTGTGTTGCTGCTGCAAGTGCATATAAAATATGGCCTGCATGCTGACATCTGCAGAGGCCCTATGAACCCCAGTTAGAGGATGCAGTTGACAGAAAGATATTACATCACACAGGCGTTGCAGGTAAACAAACAACAAAGCGAAATAGGAGATTTGGGGTAAAAGTAGAAGAATTCGACTTTAGATTAAGTCATGTTTTGCTACTGTCATCAGCTGAATGTAACAGACAGAAATCTTCTATTTATGATTATTCAGGGTGTTTCAGCCATTCACTACAATCAAAAAATACAAAACACCTTCGAGCTCAAAGGCCAGAGAAGGTAAGTTTTTCTCTACCAAAACATGAATACTGAAAACATTTGCCTGAAAGATTCTCCAGAAAACAAAAGTTTAAAGAATAAAAAGACCAGCAGTGCAAAAATGACTGTGCGTGACAAGGATACTTATTACCTCTGCCTGATTTAGCCGTGCAACCATTCAGCTTACTCTGAATAATTTAGAGCCCCTAGTAATGTGGACTTGCATAACGTCTGCAGCAACACTCAGTTTCAGACGCTGCAACATGATAATAAACATTACAACGCACGTAGCTGATGGTCAGCCTGAAGATTTGACTCCTGTGTCTTTCTTTGAACTGCACAATTTTAGATTAGAGGGGGCTTAACTTCTTTCTACCAGGCTTTAACACCAAGCAACAAGGTAAATTGAGGTACAACGAGGCAGCAGCAGGAATGTTGAAGTTATAAAAACAGCCTTTTCAAAGAGACAAATACGGCAAAAATTGTCTTGTATGTCAGCAACCTCCTTTTAAAGAGTCTGGTCCTTGTAAAGCTATAATTACCTGGAGTCAATGTCCTCAGCATAGACAGAGGGTGGACTTTCCTTCAATTAGCATCATCTGTTTCATCTTCCCGCACAGACATGAGAGGTGTGGAGATGAGTGTTTGTCCCATGCACCTGCGTCAAGAGAGGCCAGCCTCTCCTCGACACAACAGAGAAATCCTGCAGAATGAAGCAGGCGACTTTCAAACGCTCCCTTTGAAGTAAAAGCTTGCGTTTTGAAGTCTATACGTGGCACTGCAATTCCTCTCTGATGAAGAAGTGCAGCGGTGCAATCTGTGAGCGCAGCCTCTGGTAGAGAATTGTATGCAGGTGTTTTTTTTTTTTCATTGTTATTCATTTTAAATTGGTGAATCTGAAAATACTGGCTTGTATGTCTTTACTAGCTTTGCACACCTAGATGCCAAATTTGGTGGCTCGAAAAATAGTTCAAGCTCATTGAAAGAATCAGTGAACACCAATTTTAGTCTTGCTCAGAGAGATTTAAATCTGAACTTTGACTAGTCCATTTTAACATTTAAATAAGTAAAGCATCTCACTGAAGTCCTGCAGGAAGTTCAACATCTGGCCCAGGACTCAAGTCTTTCTGTAAAATATGTATTTAAAATAAATATCAACATGAAGAGTGGCTGTTAAATCCAGCATAATAAAAGCATTGCAACGAGAAGTAAACTTCTGTTTTGTAACTTTTAGCAGTGCATATGTATTTAATGAAAAAAAAGAGAAAAGTATGTCATGAGGTTGGGTATCAATTTAAATGTCACCTTATTCCTTTTTGAGCTTTAAAAGGTGAGAAATAATAAATAATAAATATGGTTGATGTGGTTTTTTTGGTGTTGCATCCCCTCAAGAGTAATGTTTTACCAACTATGCTTCACCATAGCGATGACGTGTTCAAAGTATTTAGAGTAAAAGAGGCTAGATGCAAAAACACCACACGATTCAGATGATTTGTATAAGAAAAGATTAAGAGCAATGCCTTTTTTTTCTCTACCATGTTACTGTAAATAAAATATATGTAGGTCTCTGGCAGGAACATGACAAGATTCAAACAAATTTGGCAACTGTGAATATTTTTGCAAAAACACAGCACATTTCACACATTAAAAGGTATTGACAGCTGACAAAATTTCCCCTTGGCATTATCATATATAAAATGAACCACCAGCAGCAGGTTGATGGTCCCTGTGCTTCTTTTGCACAATGTTCCAACACAACCTGTAAAAGCTCAGGAAAAGCGAAAAGGCAGAGCTGTCATCACGACAGCGAAACAGGGCGTCAAAGAGGCTGGCAGCACCACAGGCAAGGTCTGACACCGCTCTGTGGGCCCCAGGAAGAACAAGCCAAATCAACAAATGCCTCTCTAGCCCTTCACACACACAAAGCACCACAGAACAGAGCTGGAATGTGTAGCACGGCACCTGAATCAAGTGAGGTTTTCACGCTGAAATATGACACACAGGATGACTTGTCCTCTACTTTCATACCACAGGGAAATTTACCTGCTGCAGGAAAAGAAAGAAGAGGAACCCACCAGACTCGGGTGCAACAATTTCTACCTCTCTGAATTTAAATAGGCATTTTCAAGCTTAATAGGCATGTTGTCTGCAACCACAGAAATGTGATGTCACAGAGGCCTCCATGCTGCTTTTATGTAGAACAGTGCTCAGCTAGACGCTAACATCCGAAACTCTGCCACTGGCTATTTTCAGCCCTGCATGGAAAGTGCTGTTGCATTGTCTGAACAAAGATGCGAAATCCAAACCAAAGCACTTCAGTGCAGTGTTGCTCGTGCTTCATTTTATAGTGACACTTCATACAAAAACTTTTTAGAGCATAAAACGGAGCCATTTTTACTCCCAGTGGTTGTACAGTATAGATAACAGATTTTGCAGAAAGTACATTGCATTGGGCAGAACAAAATATATATAGCATTTGGACAGGCATACCCAATGAAATAGCCAGTGAGTGCAAAGCACATACAGTTTATAGACAGTCATGATAAGCAGCCAAATCTATGAATAATTTTTATAAGTAATTTTGGCTTTAGAAAGTTGCTCTACTTAAGCAAGTAGAATTCAATTCTTATACATACTGATTGCAGAGCTTTAATAACTGAAAAGTACTAATTTTCTTTAAAAAAATAAATACTTTAAAAATCTCACCTTGTTCTCATGAGTTGAATTTTATGCTAAAATACATACATTAACGAGGTTGTCTCGTGTCATTGATCCCAACGACACTTTTAACAAATAATTACGACAATAGGATCAACTGAAACCAACAAACTAACAATCCGATCCAGAGTTGCTTTCTCTGCTCAACAACTAAAATATTTCCACAATTATAATTCAGACACTTTAATACCCTGAAACATTTGCTTTCCATTGTGCTGTTGTGAGAATGCAAAGTGCCATGAAACCCATCGTTAACTCATTTTAAAATATTGCTGCAGGCAGGTGCTAACTTCGCCTCCCACACTGTTTTTGGAGGCTTGGTGAGTGCTGACACCATATGGCATTAAATGAAGCACAGAGAGAAATATGGCAGCTGTGTGCGAGCCTGGCTGCAGAGGGCAGCCCGGGGCGAGCACTTTGTAGCTGAAGATATGTTTACGGCCCCTAATGGATCAGAGCAGGTCCAAGGAATCTAAAACGAAGCCAGAAGTTGAGGTCAGAACGGTCAGAAGAGTAAAATGTTCAGGTTTAATTATGACGTTGTGAATCACTGAAGGGCAACCAGAACTTTCACTCCAGGAGAAAATTTATTAGTAGGTAGTTGGTGGATAATATGAGGGTTTTGAAGTCTGTTTCTGATTCTTTTCCAATGCAACCACCAAGCAGTTCATGTGTTTAACATTCAAAACTCTGCATACTTGAAAAATTTGCATCCTCTGTTCCTCCTAAAACTTTAAAATACTGCCCATTGCTCCCCTCTTTGCAGGTGACAAGCTCAAATGAGAGATAGCTCCATTAGCTTCCTATAGCTAATTGGATTAGCGCTTCAGGCACTACAATAACGGCTGAATTTAGCGAGGCAGGCTGAGAGAATGGGAAAGGGGGGGAGCCAATTTTCCAGTGAAATGAGCTTTGCTTCAGGTAAAGTGAAAAACTCCTGCAAAGAAATAAAGAAGCTGAGTGTTGAAGCATTTTCTCCTAGCAGGCTCAGTAATGAGGCACAGAATTTACGTTCAGTGTGTTACAAGAAAGGGCACCCGGCTGCAAATTGCTCGACTGCATCTGGTGTCATAATGCAACACAAGAACTGAGAGCTGTGTGTCAAATTGTGTCAGTTACTTCAAGGCTATAAGAGTTATACTCTGATTTATTTTTATACACTGCAAAGCAAGGCTTTGCTGGTTTGTTAGCTTAACTGCTGGATCATTAAAAAAAAAGACCTTGCTAAATGGCCAATATAGTTTTAAAAATTTGAGCAGTAAGTAAATACATTTAAAAAAAAAATTATAATTGATGTTTGTTTGTTTTTACCAATGAAAGTTCCATAAATCACAAAGCATACTTTGAGGAATTTCCAGTGAAAATAATCCAATCCATTTTTTGACCATTGTCTTGTCTTAATGCCCATAATGAACTGGAAACCTTATGAATAAAAGATGACTTCTCTCAAAATGCATTACTTAGGATAATAATCTCAGTCTGCAATTAAGAAAAAATGTGAAATATTCTTTTAATTTAGAGATCCAGGACAAAGCAAGGGTTTCTTTGTTGAAAAAGTTTAAGATTATGATACGTATTGTGAGTTGTTTGCTTCAGTGACACGAAATATGTTTGAATGAGTCAATGTTAGGCATTAAAATGGAAAAGCACTGCACTAGCTGTAAGGCATGGTGATGGCAGTGTCATTCTGTGGGGCTGTTTGACTGTCAGCGGTGCTGTTGCATTCCACAATGTGGGTAAAATAAATAAAGAGGAGAACTATTTCCAAACTTAAAACAAAACTGGTTTTAAATGGATCAGGCAGATAAACATTATAATTTTGTAATAACTCAGACATCAACTCTATTGAAAATGATTGGAAAAAAATTATTAAAATTTGAGAGGATTGTTCAGTTGCTCAAATTGATCCCAAAGGTCAGTGGGTGGTTGTAAAATGTTTTCTCTGCAACTTGTCAATGATTATTCATAATACAAGTCATAGATATGCATATATTTGTGCATTTATGTAGGATTTTGACAATAAATGTGGCCTTAAATTAAAATTTGTGCAACAAGTTTTTAGGAATGATCAAGGTTATGTTTAGCATAATTTCCAGTTGACGAAATAAAGGTTCAAATGCATCATTAAAAGCCAAAAAATGAATAAGAAATTCATGCCTAAAAGGTGTGTGTGAACTTCTTTTAGAATTGTACAGAGCAGATATTGAACAGGAGAGCAAGATCAGCACCTTTCTTTAATTTATGGCTGGTCTTCATGCCTGTCCTCCTGATGTAAATAGGAGTTAGTGTTGTGGCCTTAAATAACTCTCAGATGCTCATTAGGAACCAGAACTCTGCATCAGTTTGGTCTGTCTTGGTGTTTTTCTGTGCATCTGCCAGTAAAAACTAAGGCCATGTGGTGATTTGTGTTGCAGAACCTTAATCAACAAGAGGAATGATTTTTTAGTCTTTCCTTGTCACACACACCCACGCACACTTCTACACGAACCAGAGGGGAAAACACTTCGCTCTCCTTGAAGCCACCTTCTTAAAACCACAAGTCTCCTGGTGCACAACGAAAAATAAATCAAAGAATGTTGCTGCGCAGATAAAACATGAAATACTGAGCTCACAATAGGATGATCAAAGGGCAGAAAAAGCAATAAAAGAAGTGTGTCCATCCATCAGCGGGCGGCTGAACGCCCAGAATGATCGGAGTCTCAGGTGGACCGGCTACCTGACAGGGAAGCTTCTTTCTAAATCACAGAGCTGCTCTCTTATTTGCTGGATGACTGCGCAGTTTCTCCCCTCGGCTACGCTCAAGAAACAAGCAACTTCTGAAAGCGGGAAAAAACTTTGCCAGTCAGTCAATGTGACTTGCGTTTATGTATTATTGATTTTTTTTTTGGTTTATTTGTTTATTTGTTCCTGTTCACAGCTATCAGTGCATGTTATGAGGCTTGAAGTACAAATGAAAGTCTGTGCCCACTTTGTAAAGGCAACACATTTCATATATTTCACTCTGCTGTAAAGTGAGTCTTTTTTATTAGTTTTCACAGTAAATAAAAACAGAAAGGACACATTCGTACATCACCTTTGAGAGAAACAACTTCAATTAAGTTGAAAAATAAGCTATTCAAGATATTCTTTAGCTAACAATAGTAGTGCTTGTTCAAGTTTTTCCACTTACAAAGAATGAGGAGGTCTTTAATTTTCACTTCAGCTGCAAGACATATAATGTAAAATCAAATTCATTGTATAATTTTCAAATAGTTAATCAAAATTTTTGTGAAAAACAAAATATATTTGATGACCCACCAAACAGCAGGAACTCTGACAGCTTTGATTTGTAGACTTTAAAGTTCAACTAACATCTAAATCAACTTTTTTTTCCCCCCTCAAACTGCATAACTAGGTAATTTTTAGGGCTCTATTTTGTGTTTCTGTGCAAATTTTTGATGTTTTAGCATCCTCAGGTTAAAATGCGCCGAAGCAATTTTACTGCTTTTTGTCACACAGCTCCAAGTTTGGGTATAAAAGCATTTAGTGAGCGAGTAAAAAATGGATTTGAGTCTTTTTCTTTGATATATGTAAACTTCTGGTTCCAAGTATGTAAAAAATCAAGTAATATCGATTATATAAAGACTGCAAACAATCCTTCTTTGAATGTGCAGCATTAAGTGGTCACATGTATTAAAATCAAAAGCTATTTCAATCAAAAACATGTTAGCTGACTGAGTTACATGTTAACATAGGAGCCCTTCTTTAATATCACCTGCACAATTCTTACATCCATTGAACTTGAGTTTGAATTTCATGCAAGGATGTCAGAAAACCTTCCCAGAGCTGCTGTTTTGATATGAACTGCATCCCACGCTCAGATCTTCTGCTTGAGGAAACTCCAAAGGTTCTCAATAGGGTTGAGGTCAGAGGAGGATGATGAGTTTCTCTGATTTCATGCATGAAGATGTTTTTGCTACGGCTCTTCTTTTTGACCCATGAAAGAAAGTGATCAGTCAGAAAGTCTATATACTTTGCTGAGGTCATTTTCACACCTTCAGGGACTCTGAAGGGGCCGACCTGCTCTCTCTCTCTCTCTCCCCATGATTTCAGCCCAGAGCATGACTCCACCACCTCCTCGCTGACGTCACAGCCGTGTTGGGACATGGTGGGCATTCACCACCAATCCACTACTGCGTCCATCTGGACCATCCGGGGTTGCACAGTGAACAAGTCTGTTTGAAAATTAATCTTCATGTACGGCTGGGCCCACTGCCACCGTTTCCATTTCAGCTTTGGGCTGAATAATAGGTTCAGGCACCACAAGCCTCTGGAGGATCCTCCACCTTCAGGTTCCAGAGTCATCAGCAGCTTCAAATAACTGCTTGCTGATTTGTAAGGGCATTTTAACAGCTGCTCTCTTAATCCAACAGAACCTTCCTCATTATGCCTTTATCTGTACAAACCCATCTTTGTTCTGAATCAGCCACAGATCTCTTCACAGTACGACGAAAACGCTTCAGTTTTTGTTAAATATCTAATGATTTCATACCTTGTCATATGGCACTACACTATCTGAAGATTTTGGTCAGCAGAGATCCTTTCTCTTTCCTATATTGCTTGAAACCTGTGGCCTGCTTAATAATGTGGAACATCCTTCTTAAGTAGATTTCCTTTAATTGAGCAAAACAGACAAACTAATCAACCAGCTCTCTGAAATCAATTATAGTGATTCAAAGAGCCCTAACACACAATAGATCTATAAATTTAATAGCACAACAAAAAATTTGATCCAATTTGCATAATAATTTGGAACACGTTGTAGAAACTTTTGTTATTCACAATTAAAACTTTAGAGCAATGTTTATAAAGATTACAAAAGATTATAAAAGATTATATATGTGTTTGTTTCACCGACTACTGCTGCTTCTGGAGAGGAATTATTTAAAACAACAACAAAAAAGAAGCATTTAGGAGTTTAATCTTTTAAAGGATCTAAGATTTATGTCTGTTGTCGTTACACCTTACAAATCCCAGTAACTCATGTAGGAACATTTCAGAGCCACCGCCGTTGCGAGCAGAGGAACGCGGTGAGTAATTAGGGTTTTGTTTGGCAGTGTCTCTGAAGCCTTTTGCCTCTGTAGATAATCCTTACAGGAAAACACAATGCCTTTGTCTGAGCTATGAGGAAACTGTGAACTCAGGCCTGAGTCTGGAAGCTGCCTGTGAAGAAAATGAATGAACACCCACATCTGAGACAAAGCGCACAGTTACAGAAGCAAACAGGAAGAGCTAAAGAGAGGCAGAACATACTGCTGTACTGCAAGTTTTGTGTCACAAAAGTTAAATTTGAGGCCAATTTATGTTCTAAAACAGTGTTAGTTCATTCTTTTAATTAAGGAACATGTTGAGAAATAAAGCTTGAATATTACATTGCATCCAATATGTTGGGTATTTTCCCTCCTTTCGCAATAAACACCGACATTTTCTTTTCACTAACGTTTAAGTTTGCATGAATTGTGACAGGCAATTGATCACATCACTGTGTCTTTACCTTTTTGAAGTAGCTCATTTCATTTTTCTAACATTTAAAGTCCATCGAAATCCAAAGACAGCAGTGAGACGAGGAAGATCACTGGTGGGAAATGAAGATGAGAAGAGGAAAATAAAGACTGTAGGTAATTTGTTGAAACAGGTTCAACCGTTACAAATCAGCAGCTGTGAGGAGAGCAACACCACAGAGCTGAAGGAAATTGACTAATGACACAGATCTCTGAAGAGAATGTAAGCAAAGGGGAATAGCCGATAATCACAAAATAATTAAATCGACAACTAAACACAAGTGAGAAAGACAAGAGGCAAATATTCAAAAAGTTCCACATTTCTCCAACTCAGAACAAAATTTGTTTGTTTGCTGGATCTTTTTCATTTGCAGTAACGGTGATAAATTATGATACAAAACTTTCTATGTCACACTAAAGCTACATTGACATTAACCAGCAGGGACAAACATCTGCTGTTCCTCACTACTTTTAGAAACAGAATGTAAAAGATTGTTTTAGAAATTTATCTCACTGTAAACTCTTTGAATCGACTTGAACAACCAGAGTCAGGGTAAAATTTAATACCTCGACACAGTCCTCACCTCCAGGAAGGAACCGTTTCAATAACCAAGCCAGGCCCTCTGTCCAAAGCAACTGCTGTAAAATTATCTTATAAACCTGTTTTTTTCCATTCTACTCCATTGTCGTCACTAGATATGAAACCAGAATTGTGCTCAGACTGTATCCATTACATGAAGCCAACTCGGCAAGTCTTTGTTCAAATTCTCGGATAACGAGCCAAGATGCTCCAGCCAGACTCCCCAATTCAGCTGCCAGGACCACAACATGCGACCACCATGATGATAAACCCTGATAACCTCATCTCGGACATTTCCTGCACCAAGATCTTGACGCATCCCAGCAAGACCCTTCAGAAACCGTCCTCAATCTGGTTGACCTTTAAGCTAGTCTTTCCCGATGCAAATCCGGTGCTCGAACACAAAATTTAAGCAACGTATGAAAACTGAAAAACATTCACAGCAAGCCAACAGCCTTTTCATTAAAACCTTCTGTGGACTCTGCATTGTAGCATCACGTCTGCAGTAAATGTTTATGCACCGATATGCCTTTCTGGATGGACGATGATAGCTCATGTGTCATGGCTGCAGGCCTATCACTTGCTTAGTTTCCTGCAAGTGTGAGCCAATATGTTCAGCAGACATAGATGTGGGCATTGCCTAATGGAATCCAGTCAGCACGCCTGATACAATCACCAAGTCACACTGCCAAGCCTCGATAACACCGGGCTCTCCCTCTTTGGAGCCAAAGCAAGTGTCCTGGAGAGCCCTGCAAAATGTTACATATTAATACTTCTCAACAAACGCTGGCTGATAAGCAGCCTGGGTAAAAAATTTTCTTTTACTGCAATCACTTCGCCACAGGTTTCCAACAACATCTCAGTCTTGTTTTTTTTTTTCCTTCCATGGACGCGTATCTGAAAACAAATGCCTCGACCTTGGTAACCCGTACTTCCTAAAAAAATCCATCTTCACACAGAAGAGATAGTGGAATGTCTTTCAGAGTATTTTGGGAAAAGAATTGGGTATATGACTGTTTTATTAAAAGAAGCGTTTGGTAGATGAAGGGAAGTTGCAGAGCATAATAATTGTCAGAGGATAATTCACCAACTGCAACTTTTAGATGCATGAGTGCGCCAACACATTGAGAAATCTAGGGTTTTCAGTATCATCTCATATTTAATCAGACAATGTGGGGAAAAAAAACATCCTTATTTTGTCACATTTTAACCACAGCCTTCAATATATTTAGTTCAACACAATGTTATAGAAAATTGCAAATTTAAGGGGAAAAAAGCAAGCTTTTCACCATCAACAGCTAATATGTGTTTTTTTTTGTTTTTGTTTTGTTTTTTTACCTCGTTGGAGTTGGGCTTTTTGATCGTAAAACGAAAAGTGAAACAAAAATAAATAAATAACCACACAGCTCCTTGACTCACTCCATTTTTCTTCCACCGAGAGAAAGTAAAAATCATACTCTCCCCCTCATCAAATATGAATTGCAGTTTATAAGATCACATTTAAAATTCCGACTCACAGTTCATGCTTTCCCAAATGTTGTTGGTAATCGTTGCTGCTTTTTATATATATATACATTTCAGGGGCCAAACACACAAAAAGACACAGCTTGCATACAAATTTGCAACCTCGCACGCTCACGCAAACACAACTCTGACGGTGTTAAATGATGAAATAACAGAGAGGAACTTCTGTATTTGAATGGATATGTATTTAAATGTGTGCTCCAACTATCCCGGTGCTGCATGAGTTATGAGACCGTCTGATCACTTGTCACTGGCTGGCGTAAGGGAATGGGGCATGTGTCATATCTTGTTTAAGCAGCCCGATGCAGTGTGTTTGCGTGCATGCGTGTGTGTGAGTGTGTCGACTGTTCACAGCGACTCCTCTGCTTCTAGTTGCAGCTCCTGTTATTCAACGGTTCCTCCCCTCCGGCTGTTAGCTGACTTGGGAAGTTTCCCGCCGGATACAGTGACGACAGCTGGCGTCCATGTTTTGCAGGGAGGTAAAAAGTAGTCAGCTGAGGAGACGTCGCAAGCGTACCTTTCGCTTTCTCTGGCTCGGCCTCTGTCTGTACATGAGACAGGCTCCCTGTAGCCTTCAAAACATCCTGCGATGTGGTTTACATCTCAAGAGGGCCAAAGCCCAGCATCAATTCCTGCACACGTGTGCCAGGAGACTGGTGCGCCATGTGCTGGTATCTTCTCTAAATCCAATTCTTGTGGGTCTAGAAGTCCTTCAAACTCCAAAAAAAACAAACCCCCAAGAGGAAAACAAAGTAGATGCAGAAAAGTTTGACTCTCCCTGTTAGTGGCCCGCTGCATGAAATGATCAAAACACATTAATTATTCATGACACAGAGGAGATTCTGGATCTGTGATGTGTGGAAAGCCTCAGCGGGACACCTGAAACTGGGATTTCGCTTCCTGGTCTACGTGAAATCTACAATAATTTAAAAAATGTAAAAAGTCAAATTCTATTCAAGCCACTTGAAATGTTTTTTGTTTTTTTTTTTACACATATTGTGACGCAGCAGAAATCTGGTAACTCTACAGAAGCTGCAGAAACTCACAAGCCAGACGGGAGATTCTGTCAGAAAGATTTTTAGTTATGCACCAATAACATTGCAGGGGCCACACAAAACATCTGGAAGAAGATCCACTTTCTGGTAGACAGCTGTGCTAGTTAGAGCTGATTGAAAGATGTGTGAAGCTACACACAGGATAAGAAAACATTTAATAACTTCATATTTATATAATTACAATAATAAACCTTTACTGTGCAAAAGAAAACTGCTACAATACTTGATTTGTGGTGAAAAGAAACCTAGAAAGTAATAGTGTTGATCATCATTTTGTATTGTGTAACAAAACACATAAAAAAAAAAAGAATTAAATTGAGTTGAATTGATAAATAGATTGTTTCATGATGCAAAATAGATTTCGGATTTAAAATTCAATTAATCTGCTTTATTTTGGGGACGTTTTAGGACAAGGGGAGTAAACAGAAAGCTAGGATCGCACAAGTGTTAATATGCATTAATATACAAAGTGGAAACCGTCTCTGCATTGCCGCAGAAGTTTCCTTCCACAAACTTCCTTCCTTATCTCTGCTCTTGGGGCTACAGCCAATCAGCACCAAAGGAAAATAAATTCCCCTTGTGGATTGGCCGTTTTTGCAAAACACCTGCCAATAGCATATCAAAATAGCATTGAGAGGAGGTATGGCTGAGGTATTTTGGATTCCCAAGCTGCAGTTTTTTATTTTCCTCAAATATTTTAGATATGCTCTACAGAAACTTTCTAAATGACATTACTTGTAAGCGGGTGTAGTCAATAAATGGAAGCTTAATTTTCCTCTTCAAAGTCATGCAAAGTTAATTATTGTTGATCATGACGAATTTCAATGAAGCTAGTGATTGTAACACAATATTAAAACTGTTCAAGCGCCAGGCTTTTGCAAGGCACCGTACAAAGATTCACCCAACAAAAACAAAAAAATCATTTTCATGACATCAAATTATTTTGTTTTCTTATGATGAACTCTTCCCATCATGAGCATAAAACACTTAGATTTCCCATTAATACTTTGTCTCCGAAGTGAACCGAGCAAGACAATGCCTGATGATGTTATTTCATTCATAGTTTTCTTTTGACGCTTAGTTTTAGTGGGGTCCCTTTTGTCTGCTGCAGGCACTGGGAGTAATGCACTAGAAAAGATGAATAGCGCAGCACATATTTAGAGATCATGGCAGAACGACACGCACGGCTTCATCTGGTAACGAACGACGCAGGAGAACAATTTGGTTGCTGGTAACTGCATGATGTTTCTCGTGAGGCACGTTTATATCAGTTTTGTGTTTCTTCACTGAGTTTCAGAGAAAGAAAATAAAATCTGTAAAAAGTAGTCAATCTAAAATTCCTCCACAAAAACGACATTATTTTTCATTGCAGAATAAGAGTAAGCTGTCACAGTTTGTATTGTGAAGCAATACCGTGCATATGCAGGCAGAGCAGAAGCAGCGTCGGAGTGGAAAAGGATTCAATGACGGAATAGTTCAGGATTTTACAATTATATCACAGCAGGAACAGAACATCCCAGAAAGTAAGAGAAGAATCCAGCAAGGATCAATGAAAACCAGGCAGCTTAAATACAGAGGAGGAGTGATTAGTGACATGGAAACCAGAGGGGTCTAATTAGGGGAATGCTGAACAGCTGAGCAGGAGAGCTGGTTGAGGGAGACTAGCAAACACAGAGAGCTGAACTTAGACACAAACTGATCCACAAATCAATAGAAAAAATATGAAAACAACTTGACTCCAAAAAGAAGCGTATGGAAAGACCTTACTGACAAAAATAAAGAGATCTGATAATTATTTTATCACATTTTCTACTTTCCCCCAGAGGAAAACAAAGTAGATGCAGAAAAGTTTGACTCTCTACTTTTTAAAAATGTTGTAAAAATTGTTTACATTTTTAAAATCACTTTTTTTTTATTTTAGTAATCAAAAAGTTGTAGTAATTTTTTATTACTAAAAACGAAGTAATCAATTGGTAAAAGTTGCTAAAAAATAAATCCTTCCTAAAAGAGAAGAATGATGATCTTGTAATATATGACAAAAGGAAAACAAAGATAGATACAGAAAAAGGTAATTATATCACAGTAAATCTGCACACCAGTCTCAAGCAAAAGGCTTTCTCTTCATTAATTCATTCAGTTATTGATAGAAGGGCAGTTCAAGATGAATCAAAAGTGACAATGGACCAAAATGGTGTCGCAAAGACCCGGCGGCATGAATAACAATCTAAATCAAATATTAAATTCATTCAAAAGGCGATGACAGTGGCACTGACAGAGTAATCAATCCACATTCTGGTCTGATCAATTGTGGAGCAGCTCAAACAAAAGAGGCCAAATGAAGAAAGAAGTCGATTCCTCCACTGCTCTGAACACCATTTCTCTCTCCGTCTCTCCCCCGCCCGTTCTCGCCTGTTTATTAATGTTTCCTTCCACTCATTTTTTAACTTTCTGGCCAGTATTTTCCACTTTTGCTCGACCGCATGAAACAGTCTGCCGTTTAAGAGCAGTTTGTCTGTGTCTCACAACAAAGGAGAATGTGAATGCCTTATAATTCACTCTGTGATGGATTCCATCCTCTTGATATCAGTCTTTCTTGCCAGTTTGGGCCACATTTATTGCAAAATGGCATGAAAAGTTTAGGATTTAGTCGCAAACTAACGATTCTTATGAATAACAAAAATTTGTTATTCATTGCTCTCACATAGATGCTCAGTTATTTAACATAAGAGTTTGTTTTCCAATAAAAGTATTTTGTGCTTCATAGGTAAGAAGGCTCCAGTTTGGCCTCATCTTCAATCTTAGATCACCGGTAACAGAGAGTGCATGTGTTTCATTTTTAATGACTTAGTATATACCATGTTTGAGGTTTTTGGCAGATTTATTTGGATTTAAAAAAAATAAAGCTTTGACACCAAAAGCAGAATAAATTACAGAGCAAAAGATTTTATTTTATCTCCAACTGAAGCTAAATTGAGATATAGAATAACAGCCAAAAACACAGATTATAAGATGTTCCCAATACTGACCCTCTGCACTTTCAGTATTCAGTTCAGTATTTATGAATTATGTAACTCCAAATTATTCCCAGATAACTCCTATTTGTGAAAGGTAATGTGTGTTTTTATTTTATTTTTTTTTTAAAGAAAACCAGAATAATTTGTCCAAGGAAACATTCTGAGTGCTGCTAATGTGCTCTGCACAAGTATGGCAATTTCTAGAATCAGTGTGTTGTTTCCATTATTAGTTCCACTTAAGTGTTTTTCAGATTTAAGACAGCTGAAGCTATTAGCAGGCAGGCATTTCTTCACACCCCCAGTTTCACTCTATCACTCTTTGTCCTTGTGGGTGATTAGAATGTACTCTGCTTGTCTGTCTGCCTGCTCATTAATCACACTGCGAATGACTGGGTCCAACACTAAATATACAGTTTGTCCTCATCTGGGCTCTCAACACAAAGTGCTTCTGCAGCAGAAACCTTCTGGTCAGAAGTGCGGGTTCAGGAGTCTGCGAGTGAGAGCAAACATCTGGATGAAACGGGAAAATAATGTGGATGAAATCTTGAGTGGACCCACTAGATGCAATACTTCCCCTGTCTAAGCCACGAAGGAAACAACAGTGTTCTCATGACAGAGGGATTATGCATGAATTTGAATGTAAACTAAATTCTTATCCTTGCAGAGTCCTTATCAATATTCCAATCTCTCAAATGCATGTCAGTCTGACAAGGAGAGAGGAGGCATCTGGAAGGCTCAAAGGATTAAAGTCTACCTTATGTATCATTGCACATATATGTGCAAATGTTTCTGCATTTGCACATTTTTAACACCACTTTAGACTCATTTAATTGAATCCAGAGTTTTCCATTTTGTAATTTCTGATTTTCCTGTGCAGGCTGATGCTTGTCGGAGGGGCAAGGACAAACACACGCATGATGAAAAACACTTAGTCTACTTTGAAGGATGATGATATAACACACTTTATTTTGTCACCAGAAACATGATATGCTAATGATCCCTGAGTGGGATTATCACTGCTTCAGTTTCAGGTCAAATTTCTTCACAAATAAACGAGATGCGACTAATTAAGTCTGAAAAAATAGTTGGGCTCACAACAGTGGAAAAATCACAGCTGGTAGTTTAGATGTTTTCTTGTGTTAAAGTAAAAGACAGGAAAGCAAAACTTTATTGGCAACAGAGTTAAGACACATTCATGCTGTTCTGAAAGAAATTATATATAAAATTAAGCCCAAACTATTCAGAACCTTGATAAATTTAAGTTTAAAGCACAGTTCTTCACTGATGTTTAGAGCTGGACTCCCGACTTGAATCTAATAAATAATCTTTAGAGGAAGTTAAAAATTAGTGTGATGGCAAAATGGCCTCCCTCTCTATGACTGGGAGCTCATCTTTTAAAGATGAATTATTAAATTAACAGTGGTATCTAACCACTGGTCAGCAACGATTAGAGTTTGTGCGCCTAAATCAAGTATTTTTTATTTATCATTTCACAGGGAATTTAATTTGTAGTGGATTTTTTTATGGGATGTAGAAAGATGAATAATCATTTTACGTTATCTTTAAAAAAATATAAACAGCAAAGACCAAAAGTAAGCAGCTGTGAAATTGGACAATCTCGCCTTAAGATTTAATCCCACTCTTTGCATTTTTGTTGAAGTTGTTGTTTTCTAGCAACTGTTAAAGCGCTAAAAACAAGCTGACAAAAATCAAGATAGAAATCTTTTCAGGTTTTTTATTGCTTATGTACTCTTTTAAAATTATTAACTGACTTTGTTTTACAAAATGATATTGCAGAACTTGTATCGCAGTACTTTTGCCAGCATTTTGAACAGCTCTACGCTAGCTGCTCAGTTACTGGGACGTAGCTACAGTATGCTAACTGGAAGGACAAAGCTGCGCTATGCGATTTAAGCTAGCATAACGCTGTCTTGTCAGACTTGGATTTAATCAGTCTTGGAGCAAACAAAGGTGGCAAAAGATGCAAACATTGACACTGACGTTTCACAGGGAAAAACACCTGCTGTAATGAGAGCAGACATTTTGCTCTCATGCTCCAGTGGTGCCAACTGCTTATGACAGTTAAACAACAAAAAGGGATACTTGTGATTCAGAAGAGAGCATTCATCAGTCAGCTTCACATGAAATTCAAATAAATTGACAATGTGCCTGATGAACTTAATCACTCAACTGCCAAATCAGATCAAGTCTTCTGGGAGAAGCTGTTTTTTACATAAAGCCGAATGCCAGCTGATGTGTAATCTCTTGTGACTGCTGGAAATGATTAAAAACCAAGGACACTTTAATGAGGACCTTTTATAATAATCTGCCTTTTTTCTAATTATCCTGCTTTAATAGGTGTCTACATTTAAATGCCAGCTCAGGGGCAGGCATTTACCTGCAGCTAAAGCCCACATAAGCCATTACTTCTGGATGAATCACTGTCAGAGTAAATGAGGTTTCCGCATTAATTTAAATCTAAACAAACTAATTTCTTTTTAGACTATTACGTGTTTGATGAGTCACCCACCAGCTGAGGAGGAGAAAACAGTGCTGGGATGTTTAGTTCTGAGTGTCTGCTCTTTGATAAATCTAAATAAAATCATCAACATCTGGCCCATCAAACTCAGATTTATCTTGTGAGACATATTTATCCTCTAAAGGACCTCTCTTGGAAAATCTCTCTTAAGGGGGCAAAAAAAATTTCAGTTTTATACTGAAATTCAGGAAAAGGGACATTAGCTTGTGTGCAGTTGAATGCATTAAAGCATCAGAAATGTGGGGAAAATATATATGTTTTACGGCTGCAGATGTGGTAAAAAATACCTTTGCATCATTTTAGGATGTTCTGGAGAAAGCCCAACTCTAAACTGAGGACCACTCTGTAAAACCAGCCCCTTCAACAAGTTAAGTTATGGCTAGGATATATTGTAATTTTTTTGGATGGCATAACAAATAAAATGAATCAAATCAAAAAAAACCTCAAAATAATAATAAAAAAAAAAAAAATTCTTTATGTAGTCCAAAATGCACTTTAGACAAGAATCTTTCTTTGGCAAACATATTTTAATTTAACCAGCGTCTTCTTTTGCTTTGTTGTAAAAAGACCTAGAAAAAAATTATTGTCTTTAATGAAACAGAAATTGTTCCAAAGTCTCAAAAATGTCAGTAAAACTTTTTAAATCTGTAGCATGTTTAAATAGATTGGTTGCAAACCATTAAACATAAGTGAATAGTTCATTATAAGCTATCTTAAAAATGTTAATATCATAAAAATGTGAATTATCTTCTTAAATGGCTCTGATACAATCTGATTCTGTCATCATTATGAAAGATAATTTTCTAAAACAGTGTCATTCATAGTCATTGGACTATTTAACTATGTTCCTACTAAAAACAACAGCAACAATCTTTGCTTATTTTGTTGTTTTGATGAGTTTAAGAGCCTCCAGGGTGAATTTTCCCTGCAGGTAATCATCAGTCTCTAGGTGTGTGGAAGTGTGTTTTTTTCTGACAGGTTCTGTTGCTCAGGAGGATGTCAGCGGCTCACTTGCAGTTCGGGTAGATGGATACCAAACCTGAAAAGTCAACATGGAAACGCCGCATTTCTGCAGGAGTCGGCTGAGAAACAAACCTCAGAACAGGGTATTTGAAGTCACTGCAGCTCCATATACGTCTTCCAGCGCAGGGTTAAGGTTATAAAAACAGAGCCGCTGAGTTCAAACAGTAAAATGCTTTCGGGCAAGGCTGAAACTACAGAGGATGCATCATAACCAAGATATCTTATTTGCCTTTATGCATGTCGGAGTGGTTGTCACCCCGACTCCTACACTCCCCCGTGACATTTCAATTTGAGCCACAATAATTCTTTGGATTGCAACTCACATTTCACACATGATTTCACATTTCCCTTCACATTTCTTGAAGAACACTTGTGTTTGCTTGAACAATTCCCATTAATAGCTCCGCAGATTGTTTTTGCCGTGGATTGCACAGCCATAATGTGTAGGAAGCCACTTCATAAACCAGCTTTACTCTGTTTCACAGGTCATATAGCTTTGGAGATGGGAGACTTTGCATGGCCCGGAGCAAAGGGATTTGTTGAAAAACGTAGCATTGTACCAGAAGGAGCAACTTTACACATGCTTAATAGAAACTACAAAGTAACATAAGTAACCAGATTCTTTCAAGTCTAACATTATTTTTACTTGATCTACCTAATTATGGGCGTCAAATGTTTAAACACATCTGACTTAATGAGGCTTTTTCTCATGGAAAAATCAAAAGAAGTCATTTAAGATATCAGCAGAGGAAATTCAGATCTCCACAAGTCAGGATTAGCCATGGATGCAATTTTCAAATGTCTGAAGGTGACAATTTCATCTGTTAAAACAATTGCATGCTAACATAAATAATGTGAGAATGTCTAACCATCGTAATGTTCAGGAAGATGCTCTGTGTGCCAGAGAGTTGTGTTTTGGTGTAAAACGTGCGTATCAAAAGCAAAAGACTGGTGAGAGAATATCATCTACAGTAAAACAATTTCTGTACTGTACCCAGGCTGAAAGGCCACTCAGCGAGAAAGAATCCAGGTTAAAGTTTGGAAACACTCTCAGACAAAGGAGGCATGTCATGTGGTCTGATGATGGGACAGAGACTCAAATGTCCCTTGGCCATCATGACTGTTGCTATATTTGGAGGGAAAATATGAAACGTCCAAGCCGGTGAACTTCTTCCTTACTATAAAATGTGATATCATGTTGTGCACTTCTCAAAAAAGATTACATCATGAGGACAAACTTTATGTAGACATATTAAAACAATATCTCAAGGCATCAAGCAGACAACATAGACACTTAAGCAAGCAGCCAGATTAGCTACAAAGTAGCTTAAGGACAATAAGGTTAATATTTCAAAGTAGCACTCTTCTCAGTCTCTTAGATGATTTTGTGATGACTGCAGGAGGTGTGAGTGAGCAAGAAAACACTGGTTATGTCAGGAGAAATGAGCCAAAAGTCCCCCTGTGGAACAGGGATGTCAAATTCTTCTCCTTCAGAGCTTGCAAAAAGTCGGTCCTGCAACTTTTTGCAAGACCGACACATCTGAATCTGAGGACTGATTTACCTCACCATTCCTCTGGTTCTCCAGAGTTCTGCTAATGGCCTAATTATGTAATGTGGGTGTCTCCACAAAGTTTCAAGATGCTGGCTGTTGAGGATTAGAATTTGACACCTTTGCTTTCAGATACCCAGAATGTTTTTTTAAGGGTTTGCAGTTTGTGGAAGCTTTTTTTCCCTCTCCCCAACCGATTTGTTTGATTTTCAGTTGACTTTTCCATGATATTTAAGGAGTGTCAGGTCTTCATAGCTCCTGGAGAACCAGGTTAACTTTTAAAGTGACTTATATTGACCTTACCCTTCAAAGGTAAAGTCTAATGGTAGGTTGAGAATGACATTTCTGGATAATATCTGCTGTGTGTGATTTGCGAGCCCTTTGTCTTCCTGCATGGAGTTAATGGAGATGTCAGTTAGAAGTTAGAGCCTGACCTCATGTGAAATAACGCATTCTGTGAAGCAAATTTAGCAGATCGTCCTCTTCAAAAAAAAAAGATATGAAGAGATTCTGACCTTTTCGTCAACGTGATGTCTTGAGTAACCGGTGGTTATCTCTGCCACCAAAGGTTGGTGCTCAATAACCTTTTAAGAAGTGTCACCTTGCTGCTGACCTCGAGAATCTGATGCACAGCGCCAAGAGACGAAAGGCGGCCTTTTGACACGCCATCATTCCTGATTGGCTGTGACGGCTAAGAGAAAATCAAGCCAGTCCAGGATCTGTCTGTAACACACTTCCTTTAAAACCCGGCCACTCATTAGAGGAGATTAACACCCCGTAATGCAGTCCCGTTAATGGCTGGTGTTGCACGCCAGCTGTAATAATATGCATCATACTGTAATTACTGACACCATAAGAGGGTTTGGCTGTGCGTGCATGCATGCGGAAGACTGCACCTTCATTGTTGCCTCGCCGCTACTTTTAGATTCTGCGTTTTAATTAAAATGAAATAAATAAATAAGGACACAAGTGAACGCAGCACCGCGAGGGAAATTGCTTGAAAAGAAAAACAAGAATGCATTTCCTCTGTTCCTCTCTCTAAACACACACAGACACGCAAAAAGAAAACAAGGTTTGACCCGGAGCCATGAAGCTCCCATTATTTCAGCTTACTCACCCCGTCAAGGAGCCACCGGCACCAGGATGCTCTCTGGTATTATGGATCTCAAAGGTTCATTCAAGGTCAGCATGTTTATTTCTCAATAAATTACCCTGGACTCCTAATTATTTTTTCCTTCCACATTTCAGCACCAACCAACCCACTACGTGGTACTTCTTCTAGTCATTGGGTTTCTCAAGATAGTACTGAGTTAGCAAATTACATGAACCTGACAAGGTCGACCAGACGTCTTGAAGAAAGGAAACCACTCTGCCACCATTAAACCACAATGATGGGAATTAGAATGCAGCGCCTTTGTTTTCAGAAACTGAAGCATTCAGATTCATGGGTTAATGATCAAGGATGAGAAGTTCAACTCATCCTTTACACTTTCATAACATATATGAAATTTTGTTGAGATGACGTGGGACTTCTGATGTAGCCTCCTGTCCTGCAGCACCACCCTGTGGATTAACTGGGCATGACAAGCTGTTTGTTTTGCTGCATGTTTGTAGTGTTGCAGGCAAAAATATGCTGTGTTTCAAACAGTAATAAACAAACACAATGTAGCACAAAATCTATAAGAACGTAAGAAGTGAGTCCAAGTCCCTCTGCAACAAACATCACTTGACATATTGCAGTCAGACGCAATATTTTAGTCATCAATTATTCTATTGATTTTTCTCATGATTAATCGATTAAACAGATAAAAATAAAAAAAAGATCGGCACATTGTGAAGATTTTTCATTTAACCACTTTAACTACTTATTTTACTCAAATTAGACACATAAATGTGCAAAATAAATGATTAAATCCCTTTTTAAATAAAAAAAATAAACATTTTAGTGCCTAAAATGCAGCACTCACCTAATAATTTTCTTTTTTAAAACTGTGTAGGCATTTCATGTCCTGTAGAGATTTTATTTAAAAATATTCATATTTCTTTGCTGATTTCAGATCTGCAACCAGCACTAACTGCTAAGAAAAGCAAAATGTAATACTTCAGTAAAAAGGCTGAAGACTAAATATTTCAATAAATGAAATATTATGCCTGATGACGTTAACGTCACACTCTGTAATATTTTCCCACAAGGTCCCAGCTGTTTGTGGGTCATAATTTGATTTTAAAAAATGACAAAAATCGCCACAGTTGACTGTGTTTCCTCCATCCACATAAGCTCTTTAAATTCTATTGGAAACAGAGCGATGATGCCGGTCTCACTGAAGGCATCGTAAACTTTCAGCAATCCATCATCCATGCTGTATTAATCACAGACTCTGTGCTGTCAATGTTCTGAATCAGCTTTGCTGAACAGATCCCATCAAGAGATAATGGCTTTTTTATCACCAGCAATAAAATGTGGGGGGAAAAATTGAGTAAAACAAAACAGATGCATGAAAACTCCCTATAATAACACGAAGCTTTAGTTTAAGTTGTGTTTTTAGCAAGTGTCAGTGTTTTAAAACAGTTAATGGCTAGCTTCCCATGTAAAAGTATTTTTCTTCGTTGCAAAGAAATTCCCAAGAAATCTAAAATATCTTTATTTCAGAGATTAAGCTGATTCGGAGTGGACAAACCAATCGCTCTAAATCTGATGTACAGTAGAATATTGTGGACAAAATAACCTGATTTAATGACTGAAATAAACTCATAACACAAAGAGTGTTATGAGTTACAGTTCATTTTGATAAATATGACTTACAAAGAATTAAAACGAGGAGGCCAAGTCAAAAAATGTTATTGCCAATGATGCTGGCTCATAATATTGATAGAATGTTTAGTGGAAGGAAAAAGTGCAGAAGAAAAAGGTATAAATGCAATAGGGATAATATGGGCATATGAGGATCAGAAAATGCAGAAATATTACGCTGTACATTTTATGCACTTAGTATAAGGTCTCATTTTGCATAAATTACTGCATCACTGTGATGTGGAAGTTCCTTTCACAGATTCTCTGAAGGGTTTCGGGTCTGTTAAGTAATCTGGCCAATCAGGGAGACACATGTAAAGGCAGGCGTTACCTTCGGCACTATAGGCAGGTTTAAAGTCCTACTAGAAAATAAACTTTTTGGTAAATGAGCGCTGAAAATCACCCGGTAAATAGTTGACGCTTTGCCTTACACCAAGCTTCCTTCCTGTGTTTAAATTATATGCGATACTGTTGCTCTTAATTCAATTTTTTGACATGATTTTGAAGTTCAATTAGTTTTTAAGTCTTCATCAAAATATTAGTAAACATTCTGTGTCAAAAAATGTTACCTGTACAATACCATTTCTTGAAAAAATTCCTGATTCTAATTTAAATTCACTTTTAAATTGTATTTATTTTTCTTTTTACAATTTTTAAGACATGAAGAGTGTCAAATAAGAGCAAGAAGCCAGTAAATCTGAGACACTGCTTCAGCAGAACAGTGCACATCTGTGTGGAGATGCTTGGCCCCACACTGCCCCCATGTGGTGGGGTTCAGCACAAGACAAACTTTGAAATAGAAATAAAAAAGAGAACCAAAGACACATTGTTGGCATTTCTTTAATAAACATTTGCCAAAGGACAAGGGAGGAGGACAAATTATTTTAGTACAAAAGAAAAATTATTTCCTTTTTGAATTCCGGATCAGTTTGCTTCGCTCATCGATGTTTCATTTTGTTTTCTACAGTGCCGAGGATTCCCATGGAACTCCAAGACTTCGTGATGGAAAATCGGGTGTGCTGCGGTCGTACAAGTGCTACCCAGTCCTTGAGTACGCTCCCCGCTCCAGCGCCTCATTCTTCAGCCATCGACTTCAAGATGGAAACGATGACACCTCGTCATCAGTCATGTTCCAAGTGTGCATCCATCTCCGTTCGTAGCCAAAATAGTTTCTGCCTACTTTGGTCAGTAGTGCAAAACATTAATACTACTCTGCCTGGGAAAAATTACAGAAAGGCTAAAAGGTAGAGATTAAAAATTTTACCCGGCCTGACGCTGTACATCCCAAAAACGGAACAAAAAGCAAAAGAAGAAAAAAATAAAGGTAAAAGTTTAATTTAAAAGACAGCAGAATAGATTACAAAAAAATATGAAAACAGTACGAGCGAGAAAAGCTCCTGGTGTTATTCATCGTCCTTCTGCAACATATTCCAGATTAAGGAAAAAATACAATGTTTTACACAGACTTAAGTTAATAAAACTGAGAGTGCATCTCCAGATCTGATACGGTCTAGAAAAACGGCTCCAGTACGCCGCTGCCTTCAGAAAGGCAGCCCTCGTCCTCTGATTGTTGCTGTAGAATTCACGTGTGGAACAAATCCGAGGGGAAGAGGCGGCGCCCCGACTTGGGACGGGGAGCCCCAGGGTTGCCCCGGCGCCGGGATGGGAGGCGGACCCACATCCTTCCTGGCCAGGGCGTGGTTGTACATGTGGATGGCGGCGGGGTTGGGCTGCCCCTCTACGGCTAATGGACTGTGATTGTACTCGAAACGGTGGTCCTTGTCCCCGCTGAACAGCAGGCTGCCGGGGCCAGGGGCCGCCGCTGCTGGGGGAAAAGGCTCCGGGTGGGCTGGTGGCAGAACCCCAGCGCTGTTCGAGGCCGCAGCACCTGGACCGCTGAACACTTCCCTCAGAGCGTGGGGCGGCAGGCCCCCGCCCATCATGTGGCCCATGTAGCTGTCAGCAAAACCAGCAGGAGTGAAGGGAGGAGGAGGGGGAGGAGGGTGGCTGTAGGCAGACCCCTCTGCAGAGGGAGGAAGAGGAGGGTAGTCCGGTTCCGGGGGCCGACCTCCTTCATCTCCGCTGGCAGAGGTGATTGGGGGGGCGTGACCCAGCTTAGGCTCAGGCGGCGGCTGGCGGTAGTCCAGATCGGCGTGTGGGGGGGGCTCCGGGGGTTCAGGGGGGCGCTGGTCCGGGGGCAGGATGGACACGCCCCCAACCTCAGATACTGAGGAAGAAAAAAAAAAATCATGATCAGAAACATCTCATTTAATTTTTTTTTATTTAAAACAGGGTGATTGTTCACAAAGCTGTGAGGAACTGGAAAGTTGAGAGAAAGGAAAAACTGAGCTGCCGTCTACCAAGAGAGTTCAGAAGGTCGCCATTAAAGCCACCTGGACTTCCTCAACACTTCCCCTGAGCCACAGCATCATTTCCTCCATGCCCAAAGGACTGACGAAGGAATTAATGCAAGAATCCCAGACTAATTACTGAGTTATGACTGAATAGTACATAGATGAAGTGGCATTTTTCTATTGTGTATGACAAACATTCTACAGGAACAAGAGACAATAAAAATGCTTCTATAAGTCATGTTATTTTTATATTCAAATATATGTTATTTTATATGTTTAAATGCCAAGTTTGTCATCTATAACGTCTGTCTCTAGCTGCTGGGCTTTTTCTGGTTCTGGCTTTAATGGAGTGCTGCTCTCTCACCTGGAGAAACGGGGCTGGGTTCTGGAGGCGGCTTGACCTCTGGAGGTGGAAGCGCTGGAGGCGGAGCCGCGGCGGTGCTGCTCTCCGCTCCTTCCCCGCTGTCGGCTGCTTCCTGTCTCTGAGCCTGCTGAGCCTGCAGCAGCTGGGCCAGCAGCATGGTCACGGCCGTGTGGGTGGCGGCCGCGGCTTCGCCCTCAGGAATAACAGGCGGGGCGGATATGGGGGGGAAGGAGGCTTGGGCATGGGGGGAGTACGCGGGACTCCGGCTGGCACGGGAGGCTGGGGGGGTTTGGCAGGAGTGAGTTGAGGGCGCGGGTTCTGACGGGTCAGAGGGAGCTAAGGCTTTAGTGAGCTGCTGCAGTGCCTCCTGGTTGACCTTTGTGCTCATGGACTGGACAAACTGGGCGGGGTTGATTGCACTCTTGGGCTGCCCAAATATGTTCAAGAGGACGGCCAGCTGCTCCTGGGTGAACTGGGAGTTTGGACCCTTTGGTTCTGTGACAAGACACAAAAGAACATCAAATGGTTTTCTGATAGAGAACACATTTAGGAAAGTAGAATGTCCAAAAAACCTGCAGATCAAAAGTATTCATATATCTTTATTTTAAAATCATTTTGATTCCACTATTTTAAGTTCCATCAATCAACTACAATGGAGTATTACTACCAGGTTAAGAAAAAAATATTAATTACGAGAAAAAAGTAAGACTTCTATCATCTGGTTGAACTGGATTTTATTTATTTCGGGGCATTAGAGTAAATTTCCAGATTTCCATTCATAAAGTTGTTCAAAACCATGTATGATTATACTTCTCCATCACATAATGCACTGTGTTGTTAGACTATAAAATCCCAGTAAAAAACCCTGAAGCTTGTGGTTGGAACATACAAAGCATGAAAACGAGGCTGAATTTTCTGGAGCCTGGGTCAACTCCCAGGTGGGTTTTATGGGTGACCATCAAGCAAATCACAGAACAGCAAACGTAGTTAAACTGACCCAGAAGTGCAGAAGCAGCTGAATTCTGTGCTTTGATGCCTCCCGGAGCGTTGAAGCCCTGCGGCGTGTTGCTGCGGCTGTCATCGAGGCCCAGCTCCTTGCGGGGGGCCTTAGGGGCCACCAGCTCCTCTGGCATCTGCTTCTGGCGGCGACGCTTCTTACTCCACAGCTCATGACAGTCCTGCCAAAGGGGAAGGCTGCAGACACGGAAAAACGTCAATGATCTGATGATGCTAAAAACAATCGGCGCGTGGTAACGACGCGGACGGAGGGACGTACTCTGGAGGAGGCATCTTGTCCGGATCCACGTCTTTGAGGAACTCACTGCCCAGCGCTTGTTCAGCTGTGCAGCGCTTGCTGGGGTCCAGGTTCAGCATGTGGTCGAAGAGATCCAGGGCGGACGGGGGGATGCTGAGCGGCAAAACAGAACAGCTGGAGAGCAGCTCCCAGGAATATAAAACAACACTTGAGGTTTAACTTACAAAGCAAACTCCTCCCTCAGGCGTCTCCGGTACTGCTTCTTTGGCTTCATGGTGTTGAAAAAGGGAAGCTTTATGACATCTGGCCAAACAGCAGGACAGGGGCTGCCGCAGATCCGGCTACAAGAACATTTATTAATTTATTGTAGCAAAAATGCAGTGACATGAACATTTAATTGACAATAAACTACAGCTAAACTCTGTCCTTTTTCTTTCCCCATCATGAAGAAACAACACTGTTCCTTTAAAGTTAAAAAAAAAATGCAAATAAAAAGCCACAGAACTCACCACCTCTAATCACTGAATTTAACTGAAATAATTTTTATGAAGTCTTGGAAAAAACTAATCACATTCTGTCTGAACATTATGAGCTTCCATAAAAAACTAATAAACACCATCGCTGCTGTGACGCCTACATTCTTCTTTTGCTCATGCGGGACTCTTTGGAGGTCTAAACTGTTTATACAGAAGTCTGATTGTGTCACTCAGTAGTATGAAGAGTTTTCATTTAACATTAATTTACCAGGAAGTCCCTCAAGATTAAATTTCTTTCTCAAGGGAAACCTGGCCAAGAGAAATACACCGGTGTATGATATACAAAACCACAAATAAAAGGTACAATTTAAACAATATAAGTTTCACCTAAGTACATACAAAATAAAAAACTACCAAAAATAGAATACGGAATTAAGACTTTATATACAATGATTTAAAAGAGTTTAAGAACAGCGTTTACACTCGTTAGTTCAACCATTTTAAAAAGAGTTTCCTGTAAACGCAGACTGAAACTTGCAGGAGAGTGCTGCTGCAGTTCGATCCAAGAAGTGCTGAACTTATCGGGTCATTTCTGAGTAATTTTAAATCCATCATTCAACAATGAGGAAGGAAAACAGAGAAGAGCCTACAAAATAACAACTTGTGTTTTATACTTCAGCAATAATTACTAAAGTGTTAATAAGTGCACCATGTTTGGAGAAAACAGCTAACTGTGGATATTAAGATATATTTGGTGAAATGACTACTTCATGAATAAAAGTTGACTTACCTGATGAGTTCTAACTGTGCAAGCTCCTGGTTAGCTTGAAATATTGGTTTCTTTGTGAAGAGTTCACCCAGAATGCATCTGTAATACAGAGAAGAGCTCATCAAACATGAACGTATAAGTTGTAAGAAATGTGTTAAGTACAAGTAAAAAAGGACGATCACCTACCCACAGCTCCACACGTCAATAGCTGGAGTGTACCGCTCTTCCCCCAACAGCAGCTCCGGGGGGCGGTACCACAGTGTGATCACTTTATTGGTGTATGGTCGACTGGAGAAGCAGGTGTGTTCGTTACTGACATACTCAAGCTGAAAAGCTGGGCTAATAAAGTTAGACTCAAAATCAAAACGATTGTGCCAAGAACACAAGACTCACCTCTCTTCAGAGTTGTAGAGTCGAGCGAGTCCGAAGTCTGCCAGCTTGATTTGACCTCTGATTAAAACGAGGAAAACATTGATTAATGACTGTTGGAGGAAAATCTTCACTAAACAGAGGCTTGTTCTTTCTCCGTCTCACTTGTTATTGAGGAGTATGTTGGAGCACTTGATGTCTCTGTGAAGAAAGTTCTTCTTGTGGCAGTAATCGAGGCCCTCCAGCAGCTGCCGCATGAAGGACTTTATGTGGTTCTCATTGAAATGGACCAGACCAGACTCCAGAAGACCCATCAGGTCGTGGTCCATGTACTCGAACACAAGGTAAAAAGCACCTGGGACGAGAGCGAAGCTTCAGTCAGCACAGAGGCGGTAAACAGCCAGTAACATGAGTGACTGCAAAAACGTTGTTACCTTTATCATTCTTGAAGTCCAGAGCATCCTCTTTGTCAGTGACAATCTCCTTCATGTTTATGATGCTCTTGTGATTGAGCTGTCGCAGAATTTTAATCTCTCTAATGGCTGTGATTGGGAAGCCCTCTTTTTCATTGTCCAGTCGAACTTTCTTCAAAGCCACCATCTCACCTGAAGGAAAGAAATCAAGAGCAGCTGCTGACAAAAGTCCTAGAAACTGTGTTTGACAGGGTTACCAGGTGGCTAACAACTTCCAACTTTCAAGAGTTTTATATAATTTTTAAAGTCTGAACGGACAAATGGACAAGCGTTTTGACGGGTGGATTGACAAATAGTTGGAATGGCAAACATCTTTTAAGTCAAGACTAGAAAATATTCCAGACTTTTCCAAATTGTGCTGGAAAGTTGATCCTTCCAGAATAAAACATTTGTGTTGATGTGAAATCTCACCAGTGTCTTTGTCTTTAGCCTTGTACACTTGACCGTAGGTCCCTTCTCCCGTTATTCCAATGATCTCAAACTTGTCCACGCAACGTTTTCCCCAATACATCTCTGTTTCTTTAATTTCACCGTGTCTTGGGCCACAAATTCTGGTGAACCACAAAAAAACATTTATAAAAGATTAAGAAAAAAGCACAGTTATTGTGAAATACAGTAAAAAAAAAAAAAAAAAAAAAAAAGACAGTCATGAACTGTTTGAGCAAACCTTGGTCTTCGACGAAGCGTTTGGGACTTCTTGTCCTCAAGTGGGCTGTGTGGAGAAGACATGCCTCCAGGAAGCTCAGGGGGAAGAGGCAAGTCGGTCAGGAGCTGACGGGATTTCTTCTCTAATTTCTTCTTCGATGAAGGCGTCTTTTAAGCTGAAGATGAAATCAGAATGTGCTTGAGCAAAAATTGAGAGATGACATAAAAACCTAAAGAAGTACTCAAACAGTATGAAATAAACCCAAACCTTTCTCCTTTATCAAAGTTCTCAATGACAGGGGGCAACGGTAGCGCTGGCAGTGTGGAAATAATTGGAGCGGTGGGTCGCTCCTTGTCTTTGCTTGGTCCAGAAGTTGCCACTTTCCTTTTGTCCCGATGTATCGAATCATCTCTGCCCTTCCCGTCTCTGTCCTTACTGGTCTGGCATTCTGTGGTCTTCTTGGACAACTTGTCTGCAGGGGACTGGGGCTGGCTGGATTGCGGAGTTCTGGGTCCCTTCTCTGGTGGAGGTGGAGAGGGAGGACGTCCCTTCCTGGAGGTGTGGTTAGACTTGGGGCTCGGCTGAGGAGCTGAGGAGGAACCTTTGGTCGGAGTAGATGTATTGCTCGAGTTCTTGGCCTTGGCGGCAGCCTCTGCTGCCTTCACTTTTTTCTGTTTGCTGAGCTCAGCGGCGAGGCTGCTTTTGAACGTGAGCGTGCTCGGCGAGAGGCTGGAGTGGCGACTGCGGGAACGAGAGTGCCGGTGGCGGCTGTGAGAGCGTGAATGCCTTGAGGTTGAATATGGACTTCTGCTACGTGACTTAGCAGGTCGTCTGCAAGAATAACCAAAAATATATTTAGACCTAAAAGAATTCAATTGTAAAAGCATCCAGTTTGTCTAAACTGGATTTTTATCATTTCAGCCATGTACTTTGCCTTCACTGATCTTTCACACCCACATGTTGGTACAAAAACAAACTATGCCACAGAATGTTTCGCAACGCTCATGCTTCCCTTCGTAAACATTTAGATGCCAGAGCCAGGAAATAAATACAGTAGTAGCATCTCATTAAAACGAGAAACATCTTTATTTAAGCAAAGTAAAAATCTAGCTATGATGACTTTCATATCTTTTTAAAACAAAAATAGGTTTTAATTTAAACAAGAAAGGTTGTAACAGTAAAACTTTGTGGGATGTTTGGATGTTGTCTTGAAGAAGCTGATGTTTTAGGAAGATATATTCTGTCAGATGAATGTATTTTATGTTGTTAAAATTTAAAATGTTCTCATTTAAAATAGTTTTCTGTCTCTTTATAACAAGAATGTCTTTTGGTTTCAACGAGATCATGCTCCTGAATTGAGTTCGTAGCTCTGGCAGTTAAAACGCCTCCGTACATTTGAACCCACCTTGAGGACATTCCGGTCCCGTTTTGAAAACCTAAAGTAACTTTCCATTACCTATTAGGCAATGTGGTAAGAGGATGCTCAGCTTTGTTTTGATTTAAGATAGTCAAAAATTGGCCCAAACAAGAATTAATACACAATTTATAATTATGTGCATTTAGAGCCTTTTTATGACTACAAAGTACACCATTACCAAAAGTAATAAAATGGTGCACTATATTTAAATGCATGGGTACAAAATGGAGGTTTGGTGGAACATAATGTTAATGTGACGGAAAACAAACTGGCGAAAGGTTGGATTGACCCAATTTAAATCTGAATGACTTATATTCTAACAATTCACATAAACACACAGAACCTGCTCAGCTAAGTTATTCTAATCTTTCTCATGTCTGTAAAAACAAACAGCGTCTAACAATAATTGCTCCTTTCAAATTCTAAAATGATTCAAAAACAACAGAGACACAGGTATCGCTGTACAGGATGAAGAATATGATTTTTAAAAGCAATGTTAGTATGTTGATGACTACACTAACATAAAAATGGAAAAACAAAACAGCATAAAGATAAAAGGGACTTTCATTTATAGACTTCACTAGTACAAATGGACTTATTAATAAGGTCAGTATGAGCTGTCTTCTTTCGATCTCTTTCCTCCACGCCCATAAAAACAATTTAAGAATATTTATAAAATGACAGTAGTCTGAAAAAGACCCAAGTAAAAAATATTAGTGGCTTCATAATATCACAAAAATCTCCAATCACCAAATGTGTCATTCTTAGAAGCCAGCTGACAGGCAGTCTGCAACAATAAGTGTGGGATGGCCTAGCTGGATTGTTATGACAAATTTTAATCCTAGATAAGCTACATTTTAGGAGCTCACCTGACATCTGGACTTGGACTCATGGACTTCCTGTAGGGGCTTCGGGATCTTCTGCGATTTCCATTGGGACTTGAGACGAACTCTCCTTGTTCGTATGGGCTATGCCTGCTGAAACTGGGCGACCTGCGCCAGTTAACTGGACTGGATGGAGATCGCTTCCTCTTGTTGCTGGAGTACGAACTAGGTGACTTTGAAACACCATATGCTCCGTACACGTCTATGTCCCGACTATAATAAGTGGAGCTGGGTGAGGGTCTTTTACTTATGAAAGTTGGACTTCTTCTAGATATTACCTGGTTGAACCCACCAGGAGACTGGTAGTTGTAGGAGTAAGATGGCCCATAGGGACTGTCTGCTTTAAAACCAGGACTTCTCCTGTATGCCCTGAGGTCATCGCGGTCATCTCTGTAAGCCTGTGGAGCTTCTCTGTATGCAGAAGGAGGCTCTTTGTCAGACCTCGTTTTACTTTTGTGCCTTTTTGAATCTTTTTTGTCTGCGGATTGGGAGGTCAGAGATGTGGAAGTCCTTTTGCCATTCCTGTCACCGCTCTTTGCAGCGTCCCTGTGATTTTTAGAGCCACTCAGGCTACCTCCACTCCTGACTTTTGAGGGGTCTCTCTCACGGCTGCGACGGACTTTCTTTCTACTTATCTCTTTCCCTTGTTTGTTCTTCACGGATGGTCCTCTGGTTATGCTATCCTTACTAAGGCACACCGCCTCCCGGCCCTCCAGTTGGCTTCTTACTGGGGATGCTGGTCCGTTAAACTCCCCCAAGTCAACATCGCTAAGTCGATCCACTGCCAGCCCGTCAGGGTGAGAGTAAAGTTTAGGAGAGGGGCTTCCAGAGAACCGCTCCGACTGGGAGCTAACGTCATCATATTCCACTAGCGTCCGAAGTTCGAGCTCCTTATCAAAAGCGCCCTTTCGATTATTTTCTGCTTTTTCTGTCGCACCGATGGGCCACAGGTTTCTGTTCTTCTCCGGCCTGCGTTTTTTCCTTCGGGCAGCCGACGAGCGCCTCTTCTCCCGGTGCCGCTCTCGCTGTGTCCCACCGCTCCCCGGCTTACTCCGCCTGTCCTGTCTGTTAGCATGTCGCTGTTCAGAGGGGCTCCGTCCGCGACCCTCGCGAAGCACCTCTGAATTGGGCATTTATCTTTCAAATAAATCACAGCTACCACAAAGTCCAGAATAACGGTACAGAATGTTCTCTCAAAACTATGTCCCCCTATGTGCTGCTAAACAAAACATTGGGCTAGCGGTGTAACAGGCTACTTAGCTGACGTCTCTCAATTAGACAGCCTGTCGGCTAGCAGGATCAAAAGCTTAACGTTTCCATTGCAAAACAAGCACAACAAAGAGCCCAGATCGAGTGCGTCCTACAAATGATGACACTTGGTGGCAAAAAAATCCGCCACACTCAAATAATATTGTGTTGCAGAGTCATAAAATCAGTCGGTACTCAACCATTGTACTCCAGAATGGCTGTCTCCCAGATTGGATAGCCAATGCTAATCGCTTAAATCAGCTAGCTCAAGCTAGCTAACTGTTCTAGTCCACAATCGCATTCCATTGAATCGCCTACAGAGGCCCAAAATTACTCCAGTTATTAAAAAGCGCGTTCTTCTTTACCGCTACAATCCGCGCGATGCTTTAAATCCATCCACCAGACAGTGTTACATTGTAAAAATTAAAAATCGTCCCCTTAGAAACTTCTTCTCGTCTTCCAACACACTCCAGTGTGCAACAAGGAAGTAGATAGCCCGCTAGCAGCTTAGCTCCGCTAGCTCTCCTTTCTCCTTGCGTGGAGTTCAAGGCAAATCAGTCGGGAAAACAAAGCCATTCAAAACACGCCGTTCTTTGAACAAATCCAGCCGGACTGATGATGCATCTCCTCACAACATCATCCGAATACAGCAGCCACCCTGACACAGAAAGCTGATCGGAAACACTTTGGATTCATCTCAAGATATAATAAGTTTGTGCGTAACGTGGCTAACGGTTCAGATCGTCGAGGCCGTGCAGCGTCGAACTACAGGCCTCGTGCGACGACGTAAACCAATAGAGTCCGCGTGCGTAATCCAGACGAGAGCTGACGTCAACGCGAAGGGAAACCCTTGCCTTCAAAATAGAAGAGAGTTAACTATAATAACGCTGTTATTGTGTTTTTCAGAAATTATTAGAAATGATTAAATTACGTTTTTGCCAACAGATTATAATAGGTATGACACAAATAGTTTTTAAAACTCGACCTCTAAGATTACAACTACATCTAAATTATTAAAGATATTAATGCAAGTAAAATTATCTCACAAATTCACGTCAGAAAGTAAGCTGTATATAATTAGTTCATTTGCCAACGGTGATATTTTCTAAACCTTTACTTCTGATAATTTTAGTAATTCTGTCATTAAAATGATTAATCCAAAACTTGTTGTTTCATGTTTTGAGGTTTTCATTTATTTTTTTTGTTGTTGTTGAAGCCCCTGCTACTCATTTAGCATTTCGTCAACTCTCAGCCTCTCATATCTTCATTTAGCAAAATTTGTCCATTTCACCTTGCGTACATTCTCAGCATGTCAGTTTGTAAACATTTTCTATCAGATTTAGTTCTGGATTTCACCTAAATCATTCTAAAACTTTGTTTGTCCTCTTACAAAGTAATTATTTAGTAAATTTGGACATATGTTTGGACTCACGATGATGCGAATGAAATTTCTTTCTATCCTTAACTTTCTGGAAGGTTTCAGGTCACAAAAAACTGACATTTAGAACTTGACAAACCTGACAAAAACCTGTTGCATGTAATCCCAGAGCATAATGGTGTTTTTGTGTCGTTTGGTGCTGTTTTCATGTCAAACTTACCTTTTAATAATTATGGACCAAAATGTAATGTTCAGTTCAATCAGATTATGACATAGATCCAGGATTGTAGCCGATTTTTAGCCATACATACATGAACATAATTCAAATATATGGACATTACTGAAAATATTTGCACCAAGTAGGAATGTACAATATATCATTAAGATTGATATCGGCTGATGATAGTCAATGTTAAACATATCAATATTGGCTGGATAAAATAAAAACGTTATCACTGATATGCATTTGCCGTCTTGTTGTTTTTATATTCGTTTCCAGGCAAGGAACATTTGGTGTTTATTTGGTCACATAACAGTGATAATGGTGCAAGGTTGTCGGGTGTTTATCTGAAGCAGCAGAGCAATGTCAGCATTGTGGTCATTTTTTCAGTGTTGAAAGGGAAGTGAAATATATGTGATATACATAACAGATGTATATAACAGATGTGACTTTTTGTTGCGACTGAGAATGATTACAAATTATCCAACTGAAATCCACTTTTTTGTAAAGATCTGCGGCCAAACACTTAGGAAAGTGAAGCAGATGACATCCTGTGACGCATTCCCTAACGTCCATGGAAAAAAAAAAGAAATAATCTAGCATGTGATATAATTCTGTTTGAAATATCAAGGTCAGGAGGTTGCAGAGATTCAGCATATTTTCAAAAAGAAACAAAAACAAACAGCCAAAAGGCGAAGAGTTCCTAAGGGAGCTCTTCGTTTTAAAGGTCAGCCTATCTTTTCAGAGTAAACGAAACATGACCACAATGAAAGAGACCAGCTGTTTCACAAGATCTCACAAACACATCTCCAAATGTTATTAGTAATATCCACTTTATTTGCCATTTCCAAATTACTCACAAAAAATGAATTGAAATGTAAGCTTCACCTCTTGCATTCACAAACAGGCTACATTAGTGGTTATGCTCAAAATAAGTAAACATGAAGGAGACATTTAACCGATGGCATACATACAACTATCCAGTCCAAGACATAGATAGCTGTCATCATTCCAAGGGCATTAATAGAAAAAGGTAAAGCAAGTTAATTAAAACCCCATTAGGACATTCTGCTTGCAGCTTTTCACACAATATCTGCTTTAGAGTCCTGCAGAGGTGTTGGCCTGTGAAGTTTGTTACATGAAAATGAAGCAAAAAAAAACAACAACAACAAAACAAACAGGAACAGTGTAGAGGAAGGCCTGCTCAAAACAAACTGGGATCTTTCTTAGTTTCTTCCCCAAGTCTCACTAACTTTTTGGGAAAGGCCCAAACTGTGTGATGCGCCGAAGGTTAGCCCTTAGAACATCTGTAACCGCTTTGTGTTCTGATGTAATGGCTTCCCAACATTTTGGGTCTAGCCTCCTTCTCTCTAGAGTCCAACTCTTTGTCTCTGTGTGCTTAATGCTCAACATTTCTATTAGGAAACACAACTGTGCATTTTCTATGCATTAACTCTGGGAATCGATGAACTCGCACTGAGTCACTTCAAATCTAATAAGACGCATATCTTTTCGATGATGTTGTGTTTTCCGAGCTGAAATCAGATCCCCACTGAGAGCTTCAGAGCTGAAGTGCTTCTACTGCGCTTTGCCTTTTTGAAAGGTAGTTTAAAAGACACAGAGCCGGTATTTTGAAATTTTTTACATTCCCTCGTTCCGGTTCCAAAAAACATTTTGCATAGACACCACATACATTTTTGGAAAGAAGTTTAGATCCATTTTTCATGGGCATGAATGCAACACTAATACTAGATCTTCATAATTTATCTAAAGTGGGTTTTCTTCTGTGACTTGGCTAATCAAGCACACTGCTTTAATGCATTTTAAAAACTGCAATATAATGCACAAGTTTGAATTTATCAAATTGATCATATTTATACATTCAACACCCACAGTAACCACTGACGGTTAAACGTTTCCCTCAGAATGATGCTGCTTTCACCAAGCCTGACAAAAACTTCGGACGTGCCGAACTGATTTTGTGGAAAAATAGTTAATTGCTGCACCTTAAATCCAATTTTTAAATTTACTTTAAGTTGTAGGTTTAAAAATCATTCCACTCTGCAAAGATAAAGGATTAAATAAAGTATTTAAAGCCCTAAATAAGTATAATATCCATGCCCATGAGAAGTGATTGACCAGAACTGTATCTACGCTCAAATCAATAGTTTAAAACATAATCAGACTGGATGTCAGCAACAACCTTCGTGTGGCTGTCAGAGAAAAAAAGTGTAAACATTTTAAATAAATGTTAAGAATTAGAGCCTCTGTCTCAAGAATTAAGAATAGAAGGGTTTAGTTGGTGTTTTTTTTTTTCTTTTCTTGGTCAAATTTAGCTATTGCTAAAGAGCAGCTAGTTCCTTTCTGTGCTATTCAAACATCAACTTTCCTCTCAAACCATCCAGTTACAAGAGCTAAAAAAAGGAACACATGAAGTTTTTGTTGACATGTTAAGAGAAGCCTTGCCACAGGATGCAGGTGATGGAACAGAAAAAAAAAGTAGAACGTCGATGACTTCTATGCTCTGCAAAGCACTGGCAGTTTAGGATTACAGGATGAGTAAGAAGGGATTATTCACATTCACAACGGACAGAGAGGCAACCGTGACGCACTGCACAAGAATTACAAAAGCCCTCAAAACCTTCCATTTCTTACACCAATTAAACTGTTTCACTTCCCTCTTGTCGATCCTCTGCTAAGGTCGTTTTTGCACAACACTGTAGTGCTGATCAGTTTATGCTCAGCATGGAAATTTCTCATTCACTGGGTTTAACAACTGGGCACTTATTTCAGGGTTCCTACACATTTTTTATTTGAAAAATCCAGACTCAAATTTTGAAATTGCTCAATCATGTTTTAGATCATTTTTGGATTGTAGGTAGGAGCTAAGGAGTATTTTTTAAAAACATTTATAATCAGTATTTTTCATACACAAAACTCTAGAAACCTGCTGCCCATGATCCACGGTAAACTGCAAGAGCGTGGGCGCAGTTCTGGGTTAAACAATGTTAAAACTGCATGGCTGATGTAGCGCTCCAACCGAAAGGGGCCTCACTAACAAAGACTAGCATGGATTTTTAACCCAAACATGCACACAAACAAATCCAGATGAATAAAACTGAGCATGCAAATGGATCCACACTTTTTTCTCCATGTTCATTAGCTCATTATTTTGCAAAAAACAAGATTGTTTCATTTTAATGTGCTGTTATGGAGACACCAAGAGCTTATGTTTGATTTCACTAGTGAGTCCTTTATCTCAAGAATCATCTGGACTTTTTACATGTTAATTTGTCATTTTATCAGGGTAAAAAACATTGTTCTGTTTATGTTGTTTTCTGAGAAAAAATTATCTGAGTGTGTTTTGTGTTAACAGTTTAAAGATAACCTTATTTAAAGGAACTGTTATTTTTAGAAAGGTCTGGAAATTAAGATTTTGTAATAAAGGAACAAATAAGAGTCCATGAAGACAAATGTTTTTCTAGACAAGTTGATTTCATCAAGACCGGTTCAGAATTTTTTAGACAGTGTAGGAACCCTGTTATTTGTATTAGCTAGCAGTTTTCTTTGGTTGCTGATGGCAACGTTTTTGGAAAGAGGACATCGTAATTCAATCTTTGCTTTTGTTTGTTTTCATCTTCTAACTCCTCCTTCTGTTAAGCTATTCCTAAATAAGCAATACATTGAAATGAAAACTAGTGTAACATAAAGTTGCTAATTAAAAGTTTGAGCCAAGAAAAAATTAAATTGTCTGGAAGCAATTTTTTTTAGTACTGAGTTGCACGTAGTGTTATGGAATCACCTTTTTTTTTTTAAATCACAGCACCAGGGATTCCTCAGTCACAAAAAAGGCAATGAAATTCCTTAGCCGAGTGAAGTAACACTTCTAAAACGTTAGGACTGAAAAATGTTCAAGTGTTGCAGAAATCCCTTTGAGGATTCAGGGTAGTGATCAATGTTGTTTGTGCATTTTTAGAAGACAAACTGACAGGAAGAAGTGAAGGAAATGGAAAAATCGTGTGCCTATTTTGCAGTGTTTCATTTGGAGGAGAATTTAAAAAAAAAACACGAGAAAATAGTGTTTAAAAGGATGTCATCGCACAATAAAACAAGTAGGAATGGCAACAAATGTGGGCACCTGCTTAGAAAAAGGAGGCGTTATTTCATTAAAATCCTTTCCAGATTAACCAGTGGGAATTATATTTACTTGGTGGCACTTGAACCAGTAGTTCACGCTACAAAGCTGAGTATTTCCAAGCAAAGGTGGGGGACTCTATTTATGATCTGAGGGTTTTCCTGACTACACCTTCCCCGTTTAAGCCTTAGCTCTGAAAACGTCTCAGCCTTTCTCTATTGAACATACACCTGTACAGCTGTCTGAAGATAATATGAATACACTTTACAATTAAAATGGGGTTTCTTTTCAGGACATTTTAGGGCTTCTTGGCAAGCTCAGGCCTAAAATTAAAACACCACTCTTCTATTAAAACTCTGTCATGTGTAAGAGTAAGAAAAAGAGGTTACATAAATCATAAATTATTTGGAGTGTCAGCACATAAAAAGTTAAGAGCTAAAAATGGTGTATGAAGTGCCACCTCACTACTTCCTGACGCATGGTCAGAGGTCCTGCTTTAGCCAGGAACAGAAAGTCATGGTCAGGTCTGGGCACAAAAGAAATGCAAAAGTCTGAGAAATGTACATGTACACTAGCAGCTAGCCTGCTCTCATTCACCACTATAAAATGCAGCATCTCTCTCTAATTCTTTTAGCCAGGCTTTTACTTTTCTTCTTCCCGTTCTTCTCTTTGCTGTCCTCCATTTTTCTCGCTCGGATCTCTCGCATCAGGTCAAAAAACACCTGAAAACAAACAAAAAAAGTTACATTTTTTAATTTAAATTTCAAACAGTGAGCTCGTTCAACCAGGAGGGGGCGACAAACCTTATCCACATTGGCACGGGTTTTGGCAGAAGTCTCCACGTAACACACGCCCCACTGCTCTGCACGCGCCTTTGCTTCGTCCGCACTGACCTGCCGCCGGTCGTCCAAGTCCGATTTATTGCCGACCAAGAGGAAGGGCACATTCTCGTCTTCCTTCACTCGCAGAATCTGCTCTCTGCAAAAACAGCCACGGAGCATGTACAGGTACAATGGAATGTGCGCCTTAATTAAAAGTACCTTTTTGGAAATGACAACCTCTAAGCAGATATCAAATATATGTTTCCTTAAGTCCACATTTCCATTTTAAAACTGTCTTTGTTTTAAGGTGAATATCGGTAACCCACGGAGTCACACCCTAATCAGCGACATTTTAGGGCTGATTAGGGTGTGACTAAGATTCCTGAGCAAAAGATTCCTGAGCCTCTAAACGTTCTCACAGTCTAAGTCAGTAGGCGACACAATCATGGGGAAGACATCTGACTTGAAAGACACAAAACGTTATTGCTATGGATGTAGGTTTTTTTTTATAGAGTGCTTTTTCCAAGTATACTCAAAAAAGTTAAGTGGAAGGAAAAAGTGTGGGTGTTCATTTTGATGCGCTCTCTCGCACCTGAAGTCCACTGTTGCTGCAAAAGACTCCAGCTCTGTGATGGAAAATACGCAGAGGAAGCCCTCGCCGCTGCGGAAGTAGTTGTCCCGGATGGCGGCGTAGTCCTCCTGGCCGGCCGTGTCCAGGATGTCTATCTGCACCTCCTCTCCGTCCAGTACTACTTTCTTCCTGTAGCTGTCAGCTTTAGTGGGCTCGTAGTCTTCAACAAACTGGGAAAATAAGAAGATTTGACTGGTTACAGGTGGAAGAAACATGTCAGCATCACATGCCTGCTGAAATGCGAGACACCGACCTCATCATACATGAACTGGAGGGTGAGGGCTGATTTCCCCACCCCTCCGCTGCCCACCATGATCACTTTGTGGAGGGCCAGAGAGTTCTGTCCTTTGGGCTTTGCAGCGGCCATGGCTCGGCGTAGATGTCAAGGGCGGGGGGCGGGGGGTGAAAGGTCAAGGCAGCGGGTGAATGGATGGGATTGCGAAGAGAAGATCGTAAAAGGATTCCAGGTGTAACAAAGTGCAGGGTAAAAATTCCTGTTAAAAGTACAGTGAGAAGGAGATAATAATAAAAACATTGCATCATAATTTCCACAGCCTCCTTGTTCCATGTCTGCAAGTTGATAGATTTGTCAGGAGAGACGGATGTTACACTTAAACAAACTGCAAAGACCAACTGTTTCAGATCACACCAGATTAAATTAAAATGTCTGCATTTTATTCCCTCTCCTAATACGCTTTGCTCCTCTCTTCACTGAAATAATTTAATTATTCATCTTTTTAATACCAAAGAAGAAGATAAATATATTTGATTGCTGGTACAAATTACTCATTTAGCAGCATTTATCATTAAACTAAGACGAAATAATTTAAGAGAAAGAAAATCACTGCTCTGTTTATTAGGTTTTCTCATTTTTGCTACTTTACAGCCACAAACTTTTCTGTATTTTGCTGGAATTTTAGGAAAACAAACATGTTTAATTTTTTTCTGTACAAATAAAAGCATATCGTGCAAATGAATTTGGACGTTTCTTTCTAGTAAGTATTTTGTAGAACCACCTTTTGCTGTAATTTCACCAGAGCAGTTTTTAGGGGTATGTCTCCACTATGTTTGAACATCTACAGACTAAAAAGTTTTTTTTTCTAAAATAGCTCACGATCAGTCAGAACAGATAGAGATTGACTGAAGACTCATCTTCAAGTTTTGCCTCAGATCCTGAACTTTGACACAACACATAGCCAAGTTTCAACCTAGTTTGGCTGTGTGATTAATGTTGTCTAACTGGAAGGTGAACCTCAGAAAGAAAGAGCAGAGCATGATGCTGCCGCCACCATGTTTTACAGTGGGAACAGTTTCCACTGTGATGTTCAATCACCTTCTCCCACGTTTTCAGTTTCTTTATGTGGTTTTCTTCCAACAACAACTTTTTTCTCACCATTGTACCATAAATGACAGGTTTTACAATTTTTGTGGTTCATAGTTGACGTGCCGTTTCCTCTGACTCTTTGTGAAAGCAACGCATGCCGAAGTCAAAGTGCGCAGAAATAAGATTCACTGAATGCAAAGCAGTCTCTTTATGCAAAGAAGGCCAAGACTGAGAGTCAACTATGATTCACAAGGTTTCTAGTGTTAAAGCTAAACTTAGCAGTATGTGCAATTCTTATAGGAAATTAAATAATTTATGATGGATTGAGGTAAAACAATTCAGGCTTTTCAGAATAAGAGACAAAACACCGCAACACACACTGGAATTAAAACATTACTAAAGTGCATCAACATTTAATTTTTAACTGCGCCTTTTCTTTTACATTAAAGGTAAAACAGTTTGGAAATTCCCAGAATGTAGCAAGAGTATCCTGTAGTTGATGAAGGATTGTCTGTGCACATTTGTAACCTTTTTATTATGATTAATATTTCTAGGCACTATCTGGTGATGTTTTTTTGTTTTTTTTCCCCAAATCTGACATCTGCAAGAGCAATTTAGTGGTCAGAACTAATGCATGGAGACCATAAGGGAATCATGATGTATAGAAATGAGTGTGTGAAGGCCCATTCCCAGCACAGGCCAAGCCAAACCACTTGGAAGCAGGAATTCTGCCAATACTTCATTAGACAAATTAACAAACGCTAATTTGCAACGTCAGCTGTCAGTCAATACAACGATTTAGCATTTAATGCAATGCTCACCTATAATTTACTTAATTTAAGTGCAAATAATAAAAATAGTGAACTATAAACGCCTTGTAAGAGTCTTATTCTCTTGATAAAATGATTAAATTATTATAATTTAACATATTTCAAGGACTACACTGGGAAACATTGTCATTTTCCTAGTATAAACCAGTAAGAGAAATAAATTAGCACTGAAATGACGACAATAACAAGTCAAGAGCAGTTTCTGCAATCTATAATTGAGCAAACTAATAAAAGAGGATATGGAAAACATGAACAACCCCGTTAACAGATGATTAAACTAGGCATTTGCAGACTAAATACTCTAAAGATCCACGCCTGGAGGCTGTTAAAGTGGGCGATGTGGCTAAACGAGCAGCTACCTAAACCGCACGGAGCAGGTAAACATGTCACCTGACGTTTAATTAGCAGCTGGGGAAGCTCAGGCTGATTGAAACGCCTCTAAAATCAAATCTGTTTTATCCTGACACCCAGCAACAGATGCTTACACCGTTGAACAGCTCTGTCGATAGCAGAAGGGGGGGAAAAGAGGAGCTAGCAGCAAGCGTTTTGGTACCACAGCAGCTAATCACAACTAACATTTAAAAAAAGGGGAGAAACCGGTTGCCGCGGTTGAAAGACGCTTTACTAGAACAACATACCTGCAAATTAACTGGTTTTCCCTTGGGGCAGAATGCTAGACGGAAGGTGAGTGAGAGGATGCAAAATAAAAACACTCTGCTTCCTGTGCTTGTTAGCTCATGGCTAGCTCGGTGGCTAACTCCAGGGACTCTGGTGGTAGCTGTTAGCAGCGGACTGACTGAACGTCCTGTGGGCTTGGCTCTGTCTGGCAACGCCCGCCCGCCAGGGACACTCTCCCAGCTCTGCGTTTCACTTCTGAGTTTAAACTGAATCACTTTATTTTGATGCTACTGACTTTAATAATATCCCTGAAGCTTATGATATGAAATGGGACAATTTGCCTAAATGGGGAAGCACTAAGATGACCAAATAGAGGTGTTGTTGAAAATGACACTTTCCTGCTATAAAAGCCAACTCTTGCTGCTACAGTGATAGATAATGTACTGAAAATTAATCTCATTTGCCACAGTTGACATTTTCTGCTTTGGTTTTCTTTCAGTAATGAAAAAAACACCAGAATTTCTACCTTGCGCTGCATGTATGCAGAGAAAAGTTGGAATCACACATTTCAGCTCCTCTGCAGATGTACGGTAAGGGAATCTATGCTTAAGCCAAACCTTTTGTTCTTTTAATCTCACATTCATTTAAAAATAATAATAAAAAAAACTGCCTTACAGTTTTGTTGAGTCAGTTTGGGATGGGCCCTTTAACAATATAACATGTGATGAATCAGGAACTGCTGTGTGGCACTGCACTCCCATTAGATCATCTGTAGTGGGATACTTGAGCCTTTGTTTGATCATCACTATTGGCACTGATGTGCTTCTGATGTTTACTTAGTCTCACTTGCCATCTACAGTAGAATATAAGGTTATGCACACACTTTAGAATAAATTAGTTTTATCACAGAAGATCACACACAAACTATTGTAGGACATTTGCTAGTGTCCTATTGCTGGCAATGAACACAGTCACAAAAATGAGCTAATAGCTAATTGCAGTTGAGGTTCTGTGATGCCGTGGGACTTTTGTTTTTTCAACTAAGCCCTGGAAATGTACATCATATTTGGAAGTCTTTGAACTAAGCTAATAAAAATGTGACTGACTCCACTAGAAAACTGAAAACGAGTAATTATACAGGGTGATGATCCAAACTACATGGCCAGTCGACAGAGAAATGGCTCGTTGGACACAAATTTAACCGTGTTCTGTGACCAGCCCAGTCCCCACATATTAAAATATTTATTTATTTTTTGTGTGTAATGCAGAATGGTGGAACAGGACTCAGAACTTGAGAGGTATAGTGTGTTTGCCAACAATATGATATAAAAGTTTAAGAACAAAGGGTTGAATGTGCAAATGTTTCTTATGCAGTCCAATCATAATGTTTTTAAAGATACTGAAGCTGGTATGGCCATTGCCTTCCTGCGCTGTTTCGCTTGATTCAAATCTCTCTTACAGCTCAGTCTGGTTTTTCTCCTGTTTACTTGGATTCCCTCCGGTAGAATTTCTACCAGGCTGATCAGCGAACAGAAGAAGTTCTGAATGATATAAATTTCCTGTGTTGCTTCAGAATTGTAGTCTGCCTGTACTTTTACTATTTAATGGCAGCAGCGTAATTGTGCAAAGCCGTTCAGTGTTGGCAACGCTTCAAAATGTTAAACAGCCATTTGGTCCGGATGGGCACTTCTCTTTTTGCAGTGAAGGATTAAGGTCGGCCATGTTGGTAGTTTATAGCTAAGGTGTTGGTGTGTAGAAACGTGCGTGGGGAGGCGCGCGCCAGCTCCGGTCACACGCACTGGTGTCGCACGCTATCAGGTTGTGACTGGGCGCAGATCAGATCAAATCGCACTCCATTCACAAAAAAATCGGACGATTACGAAGGTGCTCCAGCAGCGCAGGTCCCTTTGCACTGTCATTTCTATGCACCCTCCTTGGAGGGCTCATTTTGACTCAACAATAAACACGATCATTTTCTGTAAGCTTCTGGAAACTGGCGCGTTATATGCGTAAAATGTAAACCTAAAACAGCGTCTCCGCCTGTCGGAGGCGGTAATGCACCGACTTTGCTGTTTGTCAATTGCCTAAAAACATAGAAGAAGAGTCCACGCCTCCGGGAAACAAAAGACCCCAGACCTTCTGTAAGAAGCAAAGGGTAATGTAAAGGAGACGTGGAGAGTCTGGAAGTAGAAGACTGTTGAGTTTTGTTTAGATTTTCCTGGGTGGAGCCCGAGGACGGGAGAATATTTGTGGATTTATTTAAAGTGGAGTTTGGCAGGGGTCAGTCTCCAGAGTCTGGTAAGGCAATCTTGATTACTTGGTGGTCTAAAGTGATGTGTGACCCAAAGGGATACTGCAGCTGGGGCTCGTCATACAATACTGACCAGCAAGGATTATGAAGAAATTAGATTCTCAAACCAAAGGATGAGTTCACAGTATATTTGCCCTCTGTTTAAAACTCTATGTAAAGGATCCTCAGTGTCAATATTTCCCTTGCTGTGGTATCATGCAGTGTTTGTTGAGGGGACGGGCAGACAGCACTAGCCTGTTGACACAAGCCTCACACTGCTGCACAACGCATCCTTTGTTAGGTTTTCACGTTCCTTTGTGTCACAATAGGAGAAATCCAGGGATAAATCCAAACCTTGTGAGCTGCTTGTTAGATCTTTGGACAGACTCCAGGAAGAGCTTCATGGTAAACAAATATTCCAATGATAAACTTTTCTGCTTTCTAGCACAGTAATATTGGTTATTTTATTTTTTTTAATTTTCAGCACCAACTATGAACAACATAAAATCCAGACTGGAAGTGATCGCCAAACAACAAGGGTAAATGCATTTGGTTGTAACATGACAAAATAATAATAAAAACTTTGAACTGGCGAATAAAAGCGTTTATTCAGATCTAGCGCTTTTGTAGTTGATCCATAATTTATTGTAGTGTGTAACTTTCATTCATATGTATTTTTTTTTTAGGATGGGTTTTCACTTTACTGGGGCCTCCTGCTACCTGACGGCTGACTTTTTCTACGTGGAAGTGTTGCTGCTGCCGTCTGGTGAGGTGCAGGAGGTAAAGGTGGCTCTACATGGAGAACACCCCGCTGTAAGCAGACTGCCCTTCAGACAATATGAAGCTATCCCTGTTTTTGAATTTTGGTCACTAATGCACTAAAATCGCTTCGCAGCCCAGCAGGTCCCTTTTGCATCTTCTTAGGTAAGCAATGACGGTTTGTTAAATTTATATTTCTTTCATTTTGTCAGCTAAAACAACAACAGTTTCAGTTGTAAGATGAGTAATTTACCTGCAAATTTTAATTCTCCTTTTTTCTGCATAATTTAAAGGTCCAATAACTTTTCTGATTTTTCCATGAGGCTGGGAGAACTGTTTGCTCAATATAACTTTCCTGGAGACAAGTAGGTTTTCCTAAGAGATTCACAATTCACTTTTAAAACTTGGAATAGTTGCCATTTGGTCTCCCATCTCTTGCTTTCACAGTGAAACAAAATCAAAAATGTTGAAATCCCTACAATGTCTCTGGAAAGACCTTCAGCAAATATCAGACAAGCCAAAGTAAGTAACAAAAAAGGCTAACATGGTGATTTTTTTTTTGTTTTGTTTTGTTTTTTTTGTTTTTAGCAGTTACCATTAAAAATAGCAGTAACAGTCTACACTGTTTTTGGACAATTTGACTTAAACTGTTTATTCATTAAGGGTGTTTTCTTTCTTTTAGTGAACCAAATTGCTTTGAAGCCCAAATGGGCTTTAATAAACAATGGCAGGGTTGGCTTTTTAATGGCAGAAAAACAAGGTACGAGTTGGAACTTTTACAGTAAATCATACACGTGGATTTTTTTTTCTTTTTGGGATCTGATTTTTTTTATTTGCTTATTTATTTTTTGTAGATTATCCTCCATCTCTTTACTTCTATATCTCACCAAATGATTGCCCGAAGAACTCAGAGTTGTGTAAGATTCTGATTTGGCTTTTGATTTCTCTTCTCAATTCAATGTCTGATCATGCAGCAGATTCAAAGTTTAATCTTTTATTCCTTTATTTCATAGCATTTGAGGAATTGTTGGAGTTCAAACCAGATGTCCAGGCAGCCCAGGCTACAATCGGAATCAGCGAATTGACTCACAAGTTCCAGATGACATCTCTAACCTCAAAGCCTCCTCAGCTGGACATTCAGAGGTCTGTATTTTATTTTAGTCCCTCATTCAGTAGAATAATGTGAAAGTCCAAGCTGTTGGTTAACAATAAACTTGCATCTTGGAGCCAGTTGTCCTGCGGTCGCTGCTTTCAGTGAGGTTTCGAATGAGACGCTTCCCACGTGTTTCCTGCTCAGACTGAAGACGCCAATACCTGTGCTTGCTCATATTGTGGAGAGAGTTGGACATATCACCGGTTGGGAACTTTTCTTAGAAAAAAAAAAAAAACCAAACTTCTTTTTGTTTTCAAAAGCGCCACACGTATTCCATTGTGTTTTCAGGCGTGACTATACCAGATTGTGACCTCCAGTGGGCACCATTACCCAAGCTTCTGATAAAAGCTTCTGCAAGTGCAAAAAGCCCCTCAGAGCCATTAGATGGACAGGAGATGTTTACAGTGGTACAAATATGCGTTTAGCTTTATTTTTTGTCAATTTAAATTCTTATGGAAAATATGCTGAGGGAGAATTGAAATCTCTTGTCCAGGTTTTTCCTGAGGGTGGGATGCACAGTTATGTTCTCCCTGATTCTTCATGGGATGTTCCCACACAAAGAGCAGCTTTGCTAGCCAGCGTTCCTTTCACCCAGCCGGCTCACATCTCAGCCGTGCTGGAGCTGCTGCGTCACCAATGTGCCTTAAACACCCTGCTGAGGAGCTGCTTGGATCAGAGTGACAGTCCAGGTGGGAGGATGTTCATGTGGTGGAATTATAACCAAAATGTATGAAGGGATGCTGCCAAGAAGACTTGTAATGCTCTTATTATATTTATGTTGTGTTTTGCTTTATTTCGGTGAATTCCCACCAGGTTCAGTTTGTGACTTGCACTTTGAAGTCCGCCCAGAGTCCACTACCAGTATTTCTGTGACCTTCCATCAACCCCACATTGACCGACTTGCCGTCTGTAAGCATTTTTTAAGAGAATTTTATGGGGAAAAAAGCTACTTAATTTAAGTATTTTTCAGGTCTGGATAAGTAAAGGAGAAAAATGTGTGGAAAATGTTTGAATTTCCAGACTTTATCTCGTATGGGTTTTGGTTCCTGCAGGTTTGGTATTTAAAGCCTGTCCTCTGCAGTAATTTCTGTCATAAATTGACAGAGAACATTGTGTTCCATAAATTCAAAAGAACTGTAGTGTGTGAGTTTAGGTTAGAAATACTCTGCTAAGCATTTTGAATCTGCCTTAGCCATTAACATCATTAGATTGTTTGTAGTGTAAAAGTGGATAGTTTCCTGCTAAAACTAGAGATTTTTAAATGAAGTAAAAGTGATTCTGAGCTGTAAATGTGAGTCTGAGAGTGTGCAACTTTGACAAAAAAATATCTATGAATCGTGTTTATTGGTAAATTGTTTGCTTCCAAGTGTAAGGAAAGTAAAAAAAAATTAAAATATTTAGTCCATTTATGTACACCTTAAAATTTGTAGGCTAATTTTTCAGAGTGGTGTAATTGGTGTCTGAAACGAGTCTTAAAGATGACGACATTGTCAGCTCAGGCTAACTGTCAGCTGCAAACGTCTTTCTGTTTGTCCAACCGAGATTAACATTGCTTCTTTATTGCAAAAAAGACTCGTGTGTTTTTCTGTCTCCAGTGCTGGTCAACATACCTAATCCCCGTCAGATCACCTGCCAGTTGTTTGGAAGAGGAGTTTATGATTTATCTTCTGCCGTGTTGGACAAATACATCGCCTTAATTCTGACTAAGTTTGTTTTGTACTATTGCAGAAATACTCATTTTAATCAGTGCTTTCACTGATTCCTTGCATAATGTGTTTTGTTTTTTTATCTCAGATATATGTCCATTCCTGTGGCCATGAAGACATTATACCACAGGCTCAAGAAAATCACCAGCTGCCCCTTCACCACAGTAGCTGAACACGATCGAATGGATACCGATGGCCAGTCGCCTGCAGCCTCCCAAAGCACAGCCATGCCAGGTGTTCCTGGTTCAGTTTGCGGTGCCGTATCTGAGCTTCATCCTGAAATGAGCGCCAGCATGCCTGACGACCCTCACCCATTCGTTCCTGTGGCTCCAATGGCAAACTTTCAGAGCTGATCTCAACATAAGGAGGGCTTAGCAGCTGCCTGCGTCACAGATTATTGGACTTTATTAAGAAACTGGCTGCTGTGAAACAATTTGAGATGCTGATGGTTGAATCTGTCTCACTATGCATTCCAGTGTGGTAGAGATGGCTGGCTGTAAAGGTTTTTGAGGTCTGGCAGTTGGCCTCAAGAGGGCAGGAAACCAGTTGCTTGTTACCATGTGAGCCAGTAAGTCCTGGTTTAAATGTCTCTATTGGCTTGTGGAAACCAAACAGATCTAACATTTTTCAGCTTTGAAAAAATGAAAACGTTGTTGAATAAAGAAACAATTTGGTTTGAATAGAGAAAAGAAAGCTAGAAGAAATTTCTTGATTACAGCTGAGGACCATCTTGCTTTTTCTGGGCTCCTGCCAGGACTTGTACAAATATAGGACAAATGCCTGTAGCCTGTACAGATGAAGAAGAAATGTTTATATGACTACAGAGGAGACAATGATTTGTTTTTCCTGCATTACAGGTCTTTGCATATAATTTTCTAAACCTACTGAAATGGAGGATTTTTTTTACTTTTTAATTTTTTTTACATATATTTAGAATATTTGATCCAGCTGTTGACAGTAGACAACTGGCTTTGTTTATATGCATAGCCAATGGTCTGTGTGACTGCTATTCATAGAAGCAGTGGGGTTAGAAACTCCCTCTTCTTTCAGAGGAACTGTCCTTGAAATATTTGTTTTGTTCTGATTGGTTGAGAAAGTACACAAAAGGAGCATATGGTGATGCTGAATTTTAAATAACTGTCCAAGCTTTTGTAAACCTGGTTGGATGCTTAGTCTAATGAGCGTAAATGTCTTATGAGACTCTTGACGTTATTTGAACCGTTTTTTTTATGGATTGAAGGATCATAGGATGTATATATATATATAAAGATGTGTATATAAGCTGCAAAAGTTTGAACATATTTTGTGGTCAGCTCAGAAATAAATGTAGCCATTTACACAGGATCGCAGAAAGTGTGTTTTGCAGGGGTCGTGGTGAAGCTTTCAAGCATTAGTAAACTTGCACACGATCAGCTGGTGGTGGCAGCATCATGCTATTGGGCTGCTTTACATCATCGCAAACTTCTAATTACCATGTAGAATATTGAAACAAAGATGCAGGGAAATGTTCTAGTAAAGCAATAATATGAGGGAGGGAATTTGAATATATATTTTCACTATACAATGTACTACAACTGAAAATTGGAATATTAAATCAAATATTGAGCTTCAAAGTTTGGCCAGTCTGAAATGTGCTTTCTTACCTCTAATACTAATAAAAACTGAAATTAGTTTTTTGTTTTTTTTTTTACAAATCAAAAGTTTCATAAATCCAAATAAATTTTTGTTGCCTCTGATCTGCTTTTAGTCCAGAACTATTCAAATCATTTTGATCACACACCAAAGTATCATTAACCACCTGCCATACAAGATTATAGTGTTTCAATCAAAATTGGCTCCATTTGCTACGTTTGTTCTCCATAACACTTTACTCTAAAATGTAATTATGATTGTATACATCTGTAGCACTGAACTGAAGGTAAACGGCTAAACAGTTTGTGTTCAGGAATGTGGGATCTGCATATATGCCATCTGCCCTAGACCTGTAAAAGAAGGTAAGCCCTGAAGGTCCTTTCTGCAGATATAATTGTTCATCAGTCTGATCTTGTCGCGTTTCGTCGATGAACGCAGGACAGATGTGCGATACATCCACACACAGACTATTACAGTGCCCACTTTCTTAACTGGACACAAACTGTAATAACTTACAGGTCTTCAATTTCCTTATACTTGTGCCATCCCCTCATTCTTTTCACCCTGGGAGGTGAGCCACATTACTCCTATCAAACACATCTGTAGGAGGAAATTATTGACCAGAATTGTATGTACAATATATAGAACTGTAACTATTTTAAGCTCGCATTCTTGGCCTATTTTAAGGAAATCCTAAAAGGGGGGGACGGGGAGGTGGGGTGAAGCTCTCCTTTCTTGGTCTGCGGTCTCTTTAAATCCCAAACCAGTGGACGGGATCTGCGCGTCCTCACAAAGCCTGTCTGGACTCTCCGCTCATCCTGATAAACAGCTGCTTACCATTTAAGGGGGGACTTCTCAGGAAAAAAAAGAAAAGAAAAAGGAAAAAAAAAAGTTTTCCTTGGACCTCCTCTGGAATCGGGACTTTTGTCTGCGGATGTTCGGATTTAGAGTCTGCAACGCTGCAAAACGCACCAAATCTGGACTCTCGATTTTTTTTTTTTTTTTTTCGCAATGCTCCGCCGTCCTCAGCTCAACATCTGGATTAACTATTTGAAGTCGGATCTAACGGCAACAGTAAACTTCAACTTTAAAGCAGCCTGCCTCCTTTGTGTTTTCCTCTGGAGTTCAGCCTGATCAACCCCAGTGCCTGCTCGTAGATTATGTATTCTTTAAAATGGGTGCGAACAATGGAAAACAGTATGGAAGCGAGGGTAAGTGAAGCGATAACTTCTAATCACGCTTTCTGTTCAATCTGTTGATCTCATGTGTGATTCTCGGTGTGGCTGGCATGAAAATCCCGTTATGTGCGTGTTTTGTCCCGTAGTAAACTAAAAATAGAAGACCACGCAGGGTTGGTTGAGTTGGAGCTGTTGTTTCTCTCTCCAGACATCCCTAGTTTTCTTGGACTTTTTCGACCTCTAAAGGCTATTTCATTAGATGCAACATTTGTTTTTTTTAATAAAGTCTTTCAGAAAAAAAAAATAAAAAACAGAGTGACATCTGCTGGTCATGTCTTCTCATTTTTAAATGTAAAACTTGTTGAACCATAAGCGCAACTTTACCTGAATAAATTAACTCCTCTTCATCTCATTTCAGTTTCTGAGCCATTTCAAATCAGTTTGCATTCTTCTTTATGGAGTGAAACCAAACAACTGACTGTTGCAGACACTGGCTGTGATATCTTGAGTTCAAATTCAGTATCACCTCACATAATTAGCTGCCTTGGCAGAGCAACATAGTCATCTGTCAACACAACTGCTGTAATTTATGGCCCTTTTTGTTTAAAAGGAAAAACCTTCTCTTGCTGGTAAACTGAAGGTAGATATGGAGACAAAATGTTGTGGTTTGGGCACCTTATCTTGACAAGAAACTGTTTCTGGGCTTTTTCTTCCCAATCTTAAGGTTTGGAAGCCATTTTATGGATAATACTCACCTCATTTGGTCTGGGGGTGTTTTATGTTATAGGGGGAAAATGTGAGCAGGCTCTAAAATTATTCTAAAATTAAATCTGTTGGCCACTGACATAAAGTTTATTATTATTCAGTGGAAAAGTATTACAATGAAAAATGTTCAGAACAACAAAATGTCTTTTTTTCATTTTTTAACCAAACTTATAACAAACAGAACCACAAACATCATGAGACTGTCAGTGGAAAGCCCATTTTGCTGCACCCAAGTTAGCTTTTAATTAATTTATTAAACTTGTCCAATTATAGCTGGCATTTTGGAAGAAAGTGATACAAATCCCGTTTTTAAGCCTACGATAATTTTGTTCAACTGAGCCTTAAATACAGCAAATGTGCAAAAATCATTTTAAAGTTTTGGATCTATGCCATGAATAACCCCTTCCCTACTAGAAATGAATACCAAGCTGCTTTATTTGCTTGATTTCAGTTTTTAATTCTTTCTTTTTCTTGGCCCATGAGTACGATGATTTTGACAAAACGTTTGGACAGCCCTGGTTTACGGGCTGCATGGGGCAGTGAGTAGCTCTGTTGCTATGCAGCAAAACGAACTTGGAGAAGACAAAACAGTGGATCTTGTAGATCCACCTTTAACAACAGCTGTTTCAAAGTTTTTGCATTTTAGCATGTCTTTATCAGCCTCTCCCATCGTTGTGGAGGAAAGTTTCCCCGCTCTTTACTTTTCTTCAATGTTTCCATGACTTCAATTTTGCGCAAACTGTAGCTGTCAGGTAGGTATTTTACTCACATGCTTCAGTGATGGCAAAATAAGCTCAAATCAGCACCACTTCACCACTGTGTTTAAGTCTCTGTGCTGATGTGTTTCGTGTGGTTTCCTCCAAATATGGAGGTGTTCTCTATGCCCAAGCACCTACACTTTGGAACTGAACTCTCAAACCTTTTAAACAAGTAATATTTGTTATATAACATGCTATCAAAGCCCTAAGTAACATCTGGTATTAGGTGTCGGTGAGATAAACTGTGAAAGGTTTTCTCCAGCATTGAATTATGGTCAGATATCTTCACTTTGGTCAGGTTGAAGTCTTCACTCTATGTCACTGCGGTGAGCCAGAACTGTGTCCTCCAGATCTACAAACATACTTCTGCTTTTGACACATTTGCTGATTATCAGTTTAGTTAATTTGCTTAACAGCAATTGTACTAAACTTTCAGAGGATTCCCTCTAAACTCTTCTAAAAACAAAATAAGACTGATTAAAATAGACTTTAATCAGTCTTCCTTTTTTTTTTTTAGTTTTACTTAAACTTTGAAAGTATCCAGTCTCATGCTAGTGATGGAAAGCCATCTTTATGTTTATTAGTTTTGTGATAAGAAGATTCCTGCAGCTGATTATTATCATGAATGTGGTGATGTGTGCAGTATCAAAGATTAGAGCTGGGATAGGAAATATAAGCAAAAAGTAATTATCATCAAATATTTGAAGGTAAATCCAACAATTACAACAGCTTCGGAACTAGAAAAATAATTAATAAACAGTCCAATATCTACGACTTTTTTTAATCTACAGAAATGTAACAAACTCAAACTGAACTTGGCTCAACTTCATTCTTATCAAATTGCTGTCATCTGTTGACCCTCATACCACAAAATGATTCTATCTGTGTCATCTTTAGTACCATAAATAACATTTTACTAACATTTTGGGCATAGCATATTAAAGTCGCTGTCTCGTGCAGCCAAATGCATTATTTCTTGCCCCAGAGCAGTGGTGTTTGTACAAATAGCATTCCAATGAACTCTCTTCCAAAGTCAATAAGTGCAGAGAAATGCCTGAACCTCGTGATTTATAAAAAAACAAAACAACATGTGGTCCTTCTCTACCTTTTTTATCATGTTAAGCTTCACCAGTGGCTTTTCTAATTGAGTTGAAGTTGCTCTTTTGGCTTCGCAGAAGCTTGAAAAAGCAGAATCTCTTCCTTTGTATGTATTTAATGTCAAATAAATAGATTTACAAGGAAACTGAGATCCTTGTTTAACTGAGGAGATCATTTGAAATTGTATTCTAATAATACTATATCAGAAAAATTATATAGGCACCATTTAACATTGGGAACAGCATTAGCTTACTCTCCAGTAGACATTTCTGTGATTAGTATATTTTGTCTGATCTTAATACAACTCAGGGGTACATCAAAATAAAAGCTGCTGGTTTTTAGTTTGATGCTTTTAATGAGTAGATCATAGGTTTTTATTTAATCTGTCAGTAATCATCCAGAGCCCATCAAGGAAAAACTGGCTAATTAATGTCTGGTGCAGTGGAGATAACCAAAACTTTATCCGATTGTAAAATCAACACACATCTTTTTAAATGCTTCAATAAAGATACACATGTTTTGTGATGGGAAGATTGAGTTTGCTAAGAAACATGAAACTCATTGAGAGGATGGAAAATCCACTTCCTCAGACCCACTCAGACTGATTATTCTCAGCTCATGCTGATTCACTCTTTGTCACTCTAGAATAGGAGGGTAACAATAAATTTAGCTGAAGGAAATGAGGCGTTACATGGCAGTGGGTGTACAAGAACTATAGCATATTGTTTTAATTATCATTGACGCTTACTAAGAACTGCTGTAAGGCAAGTGTTTCAGGTCTCTAGCTAACGTTAGCTTAGCTTCTGCTTGCTTATTTTGTCTATTAAAAATATAGTGATGGTTTAACATTAAGCCTTGTGTTTAGGGGGTGTTTTAAAGAATATGTAAGCTTGACAAAATATTAAACTGTAAGTAGTTTAAATTTTCAACGTCAAATTAGAATCTATAAACTGAATACCAATTCAGTATTGTTATTTACAGATATATGTCTTTTTTTCATCATATTTACAAACCACTTGTCTTCTCTGTCACCTCTTTGTTCCTTCGAGTTCACAAGACTCTTAATTCTAACCCTGGAAATGATTCAAATATGGATTCATACCATTTTTGCCCAACCACTTGGAATCATGACCACTGACCTTAAGTGACCCCCAGGGGAGGCCTGCAGTGCTTTAGATTGTTGTCAAAGTGGTTCTGGAGTAATGCTGATAGGCTAACTACTCCTGTTAAGGTCCAACTCTGCTCCAAAGTTTCTCAGTTTTCAGATGAAAGTCTTTGCTGTGGTGTCCAGGAGTCCCGAAGTATTTTAAAGCTGCAGTACGTAACTTTTATTAAAAAAGCTGGATTTTTTTCACAGATTACTCATCTCATAACATACTATTGCAACATAGTGAAAGTTTCAACAAGTATGTAAAAAAATATTTGTCATAAAAGTTACACACATGGCTTCATAGCACTTTCTAGTGGGTTTATCTGGATATATGACCTTTCTTCTTGGCAGCTTCACATGTTTTTTTTTAATTGATGGGATTCCTGGCATGGCCTCCCCCTCATCATGATACTGCCACCAAAATACTTGAGCGCTAGCGCAGTACCATATTGAAAAGCCTCATTCTTCTTCTCACTGTGGCTAAACGGCTCCATCTTTGTCTTGTCTGATTAGAAAACGTTTCAATTTTAAGATCCGCTGCTTTAATTATTGTACAGAAGTATAATTTCTGCTTCAAAATCCACAAGAGCTGTGCTTTTTATTTACAAGAAGAGAATTCTTCAGGGGTTCAGTCCACATCTGTTTTCAAGTCTATCTCCACAATTAATTACACACTGGTTACAAGTATGCAGCAAACCATCCACAAGGAAACAAGCAGAACCTTTTCCAAAACTTGTTTTTTTTTTTTTTGCCCCCCCAACTAAAAAAAAACAAAAAACAAGACAGCCAAACAAAACACTAAATTAAATTTTTTTTTCAACCTGAAGTTTTCTTGGCGCCGTTTGTTTCGTATGTAGGCATTTGCATTCTTCTTGTACATTTTGCTGTGTCTTTTGTGCTCATTTCTTGTGAGCTGTATTAGTCGGAATGTGCTTTTAGCATTTTTTTCTGCACCCTTCAAATGACTACTTCTTTCAGGAAGAGTTTATTTCATGGAAGTGACTGTTCTTTGGGCATCGCTTCTTGCAAACTGCTCTCCAGCCTGCCGTGCGCGCTGAAGGCCACAAAGCTGCTTTTATATCCCGACAAAGGAACGGAACGCCAAATGCAACATTTCCAAGCATGCAAAAAGCAGCCAGCAGCCACCACTCCAACAGCAGAGGCACTCTTTCGTAGTGATATCCCTTTGTCCATAACTTCTATAGTCATTTAAAAGAAATTTAAACCAAATATCTATAGAGACAAACATAAGTCATACAGAAAGACTTAGGAATTTATGTAAACACAATGAAACTGCTTTGATGTGGCAGTTTAGAGAAGAGACCGTGACCTAAGAAATATGCTGCGGAAGAGCTGTAGTCATTTATTAAATGCTTTTGTCTTCCTCTGGAGCGTTTCCTCAATCGTCCTGTGTGGAAATGAAGACTGGGGAGAGATTGCAATGGACTTAGTTCCGCCTCCGAATATATAAAAAAACCCAGATACTTAGTTAAACAGAGCAGCCTAGACTTTATGCATGTGCCAAGAGGAGATATTTATCCTCAACTGAGCAACATAAACATCATAAAACCAGAGACTGATGGCCTTTCTCATTTTCTTACTCTTGAATTGTACTAAGGTGTCATACAAGTGGAATTATCTCTGATGCACTTGAAAAGCTTGTTTTCTTACAGAAAAACAATCATTTTCAGCAACTTTTGGGCACAGATTTCCTAAGGTTGGTGATGCTTAAATTTGAAAAAGTTGACTTGTCTTCTCAGCTGTCAAGCTGAAGTCCATTTGTTTTTCATTTCTGCAGGTAAAGGGAGTTCAAGCATCTCCTCTGACATAAGCTCGAGCACAGATCACACACCAACTAAGGCTCTGAAGAATGTGGCTACCACTGAAGGTAAGGCATCTGGTGCTCATTAACCAAACTGCCCTCCCTTTTTCCTCTTCTTCTTCTCTTCTCCTCCTCCTCCTCCTCCTTGTGTGCTGCCTTTTTTGGGACAGAAACCTGTGTGTTTCCTGGTTCCAGCTCCCATCAGAACCAAGAAAATGTTTCAGAAGATGGAGGAAAAAATACACACAGTTCTGGCTCCTCATAGTGAAAGAATGCTTATCTAAACTGAGGTTGTATCAGGCTCAAAGTGCTGCCCAGCAGGGAGGGAGGTGCACGGTTGCAGGAGAGGTTTTCTCTTTGTTGTTGTAAAGATGAAGACAGTCTAGAGAGTAAATATGAGGTCGAGGAACTTAAACTTCACTCGGTTAGGTCTCTGGTTTCCTCTTTTCTCTTCATAATTTTCTGTTTGCTTACCCCAACAAAATGCCAAACCACAGATTGCCTCAGAAAAGTATTAAAACCCCTTAATCTTTTGCAGGTTTTGCAACCACAAAATTCATTTTTCATTGTCGTTGTTGTGGTCCATATTTGTGAACAGCTTCCTCAAAGCATGAGGCTACCACCACTATGTTTTACAAAAGCTAGGGTGCGTTCAGGGGGATTTACAATTTTTTAACCATACATTTGATCCCTTATTTTTACTCTTGGAGTAAAAAGTTATGCCCTACTTCCAAGATTTGGAACCATACTCAAGCATGACTCAGTAACAGACCGTACTGATGAAATATCTTCTGCTCCTGTTTGAATCCTGGGTTCTGGTGTTCTTACTTTCTTTTTTTTTTGTGGGTAAAACCGACGCCCTCAGCAAAGCAGACATGCCCCAAAGAAGGCAGTGATGTCAAAGTCACACTGCTGATGCAAAGTCACCGATTCGTTCCAAGATTATGAGAACATTTTGTGAGCACCGATACCGTAACTGAAAAGGCTGATTTCACCAAATGTTTTGCTGTAAATGCTCCTTACTTTCAATTTTTATTCATGAAGATATTATTGGTTTTCATTCTGAACAATTATGTGACAAAATGAAACTTGCTCAAAGTTATGACTTCATCCCTTGATCCTTCTTTGTTTGTTAGTGTTTTCTAATACATTTCTGAGGTTACACTGATGAATTTTAATTCGGGGAAACTGAAGTAAACAAGGATGAATAAAATTTTTTGGGATTTTTCCTTGTAAAAATCCCAAAAAATTTGATCATAACTCATAATCTTTGTTTGTATATCACATAAATCCTTAAACATTTGTGGTTTTTACTTGACAAACTGTGAAAAAATTCTGTTTATTTGTAACAAACATATCATTAGGAGGCATTAAGTTTCAAAACTTAATGTCACTGATCAAGTCTTGATTGAAAGCTTCATGCAGTTTCTTCCGGCTGAGCCGTGACTCATTGCCTGTTTTCCTCACTCATGCACATACAGAGCAAACTCACCCGGCTGCTGTCAGCCATTGTCATCACCAATCTCAAATTTGCTCTGGCATGTTGAACGTAATATTCCTGTGGTTTGGCACTGCCCACTCAAAAACAAATAGCAGCTACAGCCTGTGTTTATAACCGTCGCTCGGCAGAAAGATACAAGGTGTTTCTCAGGGAGCAGAAGTTATGGACTGAAGAGGAAGAAAATCCCTGGCAAACTCACGATGCGTTGGCTGTTTTTAGTTTTACACTAGATGTGAGAGGCTACTTCACCCGTTTAACCTTTACAATTCAGAGTGAGCAGAATCCAATTATTACCGCACATTTAGCTCATCTGGAAGCGCTGACTCATTTGGATCTGTCCACCTAAAGGAGCTTGAGGAAATAAACCCGGGCAGTCGTATAATTGTCCTGAATACGTCTTTTCTGAGCACAACCTGTGCAGATACGGGCTGAGTGAGTAACAGACCGTAGACAACTGCCTCCAAACCATAATTCTCAACTGTGTTTTGACTGAAATTGTTATTTTTTTCTCCATGCTAAGTGGGAGTAATTACATGGTCTACAACCACCACAGCCACAGTCAAATCCCCCCTCCTTAGAAAGACACGCACACAATAAGCATGCACAGGCACAAGCGCACACAGGCCGTACCGACCCCTGTATGGATACTCGCTTGCAGTGGCAGATCAGGCAGCTCTGGCCCACACAGTCCTGTGGTCCACTAAACTAATCAGGAAGCAGTCTGGGCTGTTTCCCGACCGCACACTGGGAGTATTCATACCGTCCCAGAGCTGTACTACGGCCACCGCTGCTCTGATCCGGTTTGCTTTTTATCTCATCATCAAGCATCACGATTTAATGAGACTTTTACTGCTGCCACTGTATTTAACTGAACTGGAACCACACATGTCAGGCGTTCAAAAACAACAAGTGATTCTAAAATATTCCGCTAAAGTTAACAAATCAGTAATCCGATAAAGAGAAACATTTCTAATTTCTCCAGCACAAGCTGGCGCTGCTACAGCCACAGATTTTGGTTTATCAGCCAACAGGCATTGACTGGTTTCTGATTCATGATAAACAACTCTGTTTTAAACATTTGCAATTTTTTTTGCTGTGTAAAATGTTCTATTGGCATCAAGGAGTGTGCAGATTTGCCTCTGCTAGAGCAACACATAGAAGAGAACTTCCTTGACCCATTGCATGCAAGTCATCAGTCATCTGTGTATGTGTAGAGTGGCACCCTGGTATTTGTGGGGGTTGGGGGAAACAGTTGTCCTTAAACAGTTAACATCCACAAATATTTGAGACCCCCCTCTAAAAACATGTCTATTTTAACAATTTACTCACTAAATATTTCCAAATATGCATTATCACACACAGTGAAAATCTTCTAAGCACTATTACAGAAGCTAACATCGGCAGTCTTATGCATCTCCCGTTCTTGGATGATCGGCAAGAAACTAAGTCTTGTTTCTGGATTGGTTGCTTTGCAAACACCAACCTATAGTGTGTCAAATCATGTTGAGCCCACGCATTTCGTTTTGAATATTTTATATATGCTATACGAAAAAAAATCAGTGAATCTGTGAATTTTTTGTTTATAATTAAGAGCTACGTTATGCAGAGAATTTCATAAATAGGCAGGTCTCCCTTCACCCAACTGCTGCTGTAAGCTGTCAGTCAGCTAAAAGAAATTACAACATTCAAAGGTTCAATTTCATAAAAGAGAACTTTTTATTTTTAGTTTTTTTTCTCATCTGATCAACAAGTCATATCAAACATGCTAGCTTTAGCATAGCACTTCAAGTCACATGAATCTTCAGTAAAAATCACAAAGCTTTTCATGTTTTCGGTGATGCTATCAGAACACGACAACAGATTTTTATAACTAAATCCTTGTTGGAGCTACATACTTTCCTGCAGAAACTCCAGTTGTGATAAAATATGTGTTGCTAACAAGAAAAAGAAAGAAAGAGGGATACAATCAGAACTGTAAAGTGGAGCATGTGGTATTTTGACTGACAATGAAAACATCCACAATGATAAGTTTCAACATCAGAGGTATTAGCAGTTTGTTTTCGGACTGGCATTTATCCAGGGTATACTTTTCTTAGATTTTAATTCTAGTTTTTGTTTTCTTACTTTGACACCATGCTGTTTAAGCTCAAAATTATCACTAGCAAAATATTACACCGGTTTGTGTCTGTTGGCCAACAAATCGCCGTTTTTTAAATCACAAGTTTATTCCTTGGAACAGCGTTGCAGCTCTTTTGGAGACATTTTCATTCTCTACCAGATATTCATTGGCATTTTGAGTATATTATGATTCTGTGTGGTGAGGGGAAGCAGAGACTTGGACTTACGGTGTCTGTTTTGTGAAGTTTATCTAATTACCGAGTGAAATAGCAGTCTGGTATTAACAGCGTGCAGCCACAAGTAATCCTAGAAGTTCAAATTCAATTTTACCTTCTTCAATATATTAGTAATTTTCTATGCCTTTAGAGGACATAGTTTTAGTAGCCACTATTCTAGGATTCCAACCAGAGATGCTGTTAGAGAGAGCATCAGTTTTCATTTTTCTGTTAAAAATAATTTGAAGGAAAAGATTTTCTTTAAGACTCAACAAAAACCACAGTACTAAGTTATTGGCCTACATTAATATCTGTCAGCTAATGAGAACCAGGGCCTGTTGTCTTTCACCAATCCTGCATGCATTCCCTGAAAATCAGTATGAGGAAGTTGCACTCACTCTTCTGTTGGAAACAAACCGAGTCGGACAGGGAGCTGTGCATTTCTGCTTTCAGTTATTATGTAGGCAAGTTTGAGGTAGCCTGACCTAGTTTAGCTTCCTATTAGCTGCAGACTCAACAGGCACAGTCCTGGACAGTAAATCCTTCCTTTGGGATGAAATTGAGTATTTCTCAGCAGGGGTTACATTTCGACCCTATCTGGGCCTCTGGGATTTGTTCAAGTCAGGGTACCTGAGGAATGCGGCCCAGAAAAAGTGGAAGCCCAACAGGATGTTGTGTGGTTTGACATTTGTAGACAGTTTTGTGTCAGCTGGAGATTTTGTTTAAATTTTAAAGACTGATGTGACACAGAACCAGTGTGGGTGTTGGGCACCTCAGAGGAAAATTTGAGGTCAGTTTCTTCAACCGTGGCACCAGGAAGGTGGGAAGCAGAGGGAACAATGAACAGGCCGATTTCCGCTCTGGAGTCAAGGACCAAAGAACCAGTGATAACGCGAACGGAAAAGCTTCCCCACAACCCCAACCGAGCCATGCGAGTCTGCACAGATTTATATGGAGTTGAGGTCAGATATTTACATACGCTCGTCTATTGAGCTTATTTTGTCTTTTTTATTTTGGTCCAGGTGAATCAATAAAACAATCAATAACTTTGATTAATTTCTAAACACTATTTGAATGCACAGGTTTAAATTAATTGTGGATTTTATGAATTTTAATAAAATCTCTGATGTCTATGAACATCATTAATAGTATTTGCTTTGAAGTTTCTAATTTGGTCCCATAAAAGCTCATTCTAACATAATTAAATATGCTTTATGATATGTTATCATTATGCCAACATTATGAATACATGTTCAGTCTGTTGTGCGTCACTGTCACCTTTTGAATCTGGGAGCAACAGGGAGTCAGCATTTCTCAATCACCTCATTGTCCATAAACTCCAACCATGCATTCAGTTTCTATAAGTGTTTTATTCTCGTTTGGGCTTCAGCGAAGGCCTATCCCAGCAATTAACGGGTCACCAGGCCATTCCAAGCTCACCAGTAAAGTGCTAATTGTGAAAACTGCTCAAAAACTCTCACCATTCACTGAAATAAAACATAAATTTAAAACATAAAAGCTGGGAAACTGAGCAAGAGCGACTAATTAACACAAGGGAGGTAAAATGAGACTCAAACTTTAAACTAGAGGAAGAGAACACTGATCTATGAGAATTAAGTCTAAATGCACAAAGAATAGAAAATAAGAATAAACTAAGAATATAAACGCAAAGCAATGAACTACAATGGCCAAACCCTAATGAGAGTAACAATTAAATGTGGCAAGACCTTTATTGCAATTATAAACCCACAAATGATGAAAACACAAACCCAAATTAAGCCCAAACATAAACACCAATGAATCGTGAAGAAAAGTACAATTTTGGAGTGTAAACAGTATGCTTTGATTTTGGCACCAACTGCCCTCCTTAAGCATACATAATCAGAGTAACACTGATAGGAAAATACAGGTTCGTTGAGAGGGATCCAAATTACTCCAAGAAAGATTATAATCGTTAATTATTAAAGGTCAAGGATAATAAATCATCAAATATAGTAATAAACCAGAATCCCTTGACATTTCTATTACAGTTTCACATCATCAGCGCAATTATTCTCATCTGTTAAAATAAGGCAAAATCATATAAATAATTATAAGTGACAGACTCATGCTTCAGTGTGAAATATGTATGAAAATAAAGCCTCCTAACACCCCCACAGTGATGTGTTGAAGGCAGAGTAAAGGTCAGAAATGAAGTCTAAACAGCTCCGCTATGAAAACTCCCTTCTTACAACATGTTCAATTTCTCCAACCTTCCAGGAGCAACAGATCCGTCACACTTTATCCATAAACTAACCTCGAGTACTGACGAACTGTTTACTCGTGTTTGCTCAGCCAGATATATAGTGTTTCACTGTTGACTTTTGCTGCGCCAAGGCTAAAATACTCCTTACAGAGAGATGTTTGCGTGTGTGTCAATGCCACTGGGACATTTTTTACTGTAGAGAGACGATTTGAGTTGGAGTTGCTCTGTTGCTTCACCGGAGCTCTGTTATGTTTGCATCCAAACAGAGAAGTTTGTTTAAATGTGGATGCATCTGTTTCTTTGGATGTTTGAACTTCTCACCTTACAGAGCAAATACTAACTTGAGTTGCTTTGAATTTTTTTATGCTTAGAAATGTTTCTTTTTTGTTCCACTTCAGAGCATTTTGAATCGACCAGTAGCTGAAGCTGTCTCGTGAATTTATAGCAGGGTTCATTGGAAGTGTAAAATGTAAAGGTTTTGCTTCTGGGACCTGTCCATGTAAAGAACACAGAAGAGAAAAACATTCAGTGCTGCTTTCCTCACGTTTTCTCCATCAGCTGTCCTCACTCCTCCTCCTTTTTCTTTCAGCCTGCCACAGCCAGGAAATCGAAGCAAAAAAGCTCATAACAAGAGCGAAAAAAATGCAAAACAATTGCAAGCAGATTTCCAGAAAAAGGAGGAGGCGAAGGAGAGATACACCAGAGCAGAGAGGAGATCTCTCTGTCTCATAACTCTTCGCTGATTACTGCTCAGTCTTCCCATCCTCTATTTTTGACGGGCAGAGAATGCAGACCCTGTACTTTTGAGAGTGTTTGAATTTTTGGAGAAGAGTTACGGTTCCCGGTTCTCAACAGAAGCACGTTTGAAAGGATTTGGCAGTGACACCACCTGGCTTTGCTTCTTGTAAGATCCTGGCTCAGGTTGTGTTTTTGATGTAATTCACCTGGGTCTTTGGGACATTTAAGTGGCAGCATGACCACAGCTATGGACCAGCTGAACCAACACATTAGACTCTCTTTGTCTCATTTTGTGGTGTGTGTCATTACGTAAGCTTGGATGTGTCAGCTGTGGTTGAATCGGCAACGGTACAAAAATGAGAAGCAGTTTTTATAATTCCACAGGGAGTCTTGGATGGCTTTCTGTTTTGCATGGTGACAGATTAAAGAATAAACACAGACAGTTGAATATTATTACAATAGAGGATTGGTGTTTCACAAGGAAAGGACCCAATTAGATAAACCACTCATTATACTATTAGAATACAAACCATCACAATGCAGATTTAACTCCAGGGCCATGCAGTCAAACAAACATAACCCCTATTATCTAGAAGACAATGTAGACATAGGTTTTATTAACTCCACACCAAGCTAATGCAAGAATGCCTGATGACATATGCATCCCAGTTGTATTGGGAAGTTTTTGTTCCATAAATTCAATTCATACATTTTCGAGAAGGAATTGTCCTGTTCTAACTTCAAAATCTTATTTATTTTAAATATTCCTTGTACTTTTTTAAATTCCAAACCTCAACTTTGATCCGTCCTTACTCACTTTCAGTGAAGCTAAGTGAGAAAGGCTACAATTTGTAAATGAAAGATTGGATTAGAGTACTGTAAGAAGGTCAGGTGGCCTGATGAATCCAGATTTATCTTCTTAAATCAGGGTGTCAGGCTAAGAAGAGAGACACATGAAATGATCCACCCAACATGCCTATTGTCTACTGTGTGGGGGAAGTGCAAGGATCTGGGGTTGCTGCAGTCGCTCATGTCAAAGTTCAGCAACACTACGAGGTCAACTGACTACCTGAGTACACCAAATGACCAGGTTATTCCATCAATGAATTATTTCTTTGCTGATGACGCAGTGGTATTCCAAGATGCTTGGGTTCATTGGGCTCAAGTTGTAAAACAGTAGTTCAGGGATCAGGAGACGTTATTTTCACCACAGAGTTCAGAGCTTTACCCAGTTGAGAATCTTTGGGATGTTCTGGTGAAGGCTTCCACAATGGACAGACTCTCCCTTTATCCATTCAAGATCAATGAGTTGACTGTGCCACGTAAAATGCTTAATTTCCACAGGGTCAGCCTGTTCATAGATTTATAGGTAAGGCAATTCATAAGTATCATGTGGTTTCATAAAGGGCTGCACAAAATGAAAGGACTCAGAGTAACACAAATCTGTCCAAAAAGAGTTCCAGGGTAAGATGTAGAGCTAGAAAGAGGACAGTAATAACTCTCATTTAAGCTGAATCCTTTTTATCAGGAGCTTAGAGCCCCAAATGTTGGAACCCTTCCCCCATTTTCTGTTGCTTTAACCACATAAAATCACAACATTTGCTACTCATCATCACCAAATCAAGGGCCCAGTTTTCCTTTTCCATTCCTGCTTGGTGAGGAGTTCTTCTGGGTGCCATGTGTAGCCACATTTCCATCCTTCATCATTCAACATGACTTTCCTTAAACCTCGTCACGCAACTCCACCAACATGAATGAACTGTACAGAGAGGCACACTGTGATCTTTACTCCTTCTCCTAACTTCGTCAACCTTCGTCTTTGGCATTCCATTTGAACAAACGTTTAGGAATGACATAATTTCCCAAAAAGCCTGCTCCTTTTTTTTTTTTTACTTTTTGATGGATGCCAAATTACTTGCTTCTTCCATATGTGTGCTGGAAATGTGGGGAGGACAGACAACACAAAAATGGATTTATGAAAAGAAGTGAAAGCTGAGTATGGAGAGTTTTAAAGAGCTCAAGTTGGAAACAAGTTGCACTGTGGAAAAAAGAAAACTTTGTGGTTTCTGCAAATCTGCTTTAGCACAGTATCTTGAGACTGTGAGAAACGCTGCTGCCTTTAAGTAAAAGCGCAACAGGGAGGCTTTCTCAGTGAGAAGAGGTCTGTTTCCTGCCCAAGTGTGCACATTGTGAAGGAACTAGCAGGTCCCATTGTTTTCCTGGTCGTCCAGTGCCGTCTGCGCTTCCTGTAGTGCTGATAGCCAAGCCGCCACACTGTACGCTAATATCAACTTCCATGTATTCAATAAAACCCGAGACAGACCCAGATGTTTTTCATCCCAGCAGTTTTTTTTTTTCTCAGATGTTTGGTTTGAAATAAAACTGGAGCATGTAACCATCCAGTGCAGATAAATCATTTGTGCTTGGTTTAGTTAAACCCAACGCCTGTAGCTTTCTGTTTTCTGAAAATTAGGGTTTGCATTTTGGAGGATCCACCTGATTCCTTTACATTCCTGGCCTCCAGGGCCCTAAGGAACCTTGCAGAGCAGTAACATGTCTCAGAGCTAATGGCACAGAGGTAATAGATAGGTCCATTTTGCCAGATGCAGCAGTAATAATCCTTGGAGCACCAGACAGGGTCTTTGCAGGGCCTCGACGCGCTGAAAGATTCTGAGTAGAATCCCCCTGGCTCTGGTTTATGACCAACGTCTGGACTGACCGTTCCGTTGCACTTGTCTCCATCTCTGGTAAAGTCTGCAAGTTCTTTTTTCCAATTTATCGTCTCTTTTGCCCAGTTTTCTCTTTAAAAGTCCCATGCCTTAAACCTGCTCTTTTATTCTTTTATTCTTTTTAATTATTTAGGTTTTTATCATTAAAACCACATCGCTCCTCACATCTGAGGCCTCTTGGCTCTTTAGTGATTCCACTGATTGATTTACATTGAACTTCTAGTATGAAAGCACCAGCCAGATGTGCCTCAGAACCAAGGCTAAGTTAATGTTAATGAGATCCTGGTGCAGTTCTGCCGTGCATCGGCACAGATCGCACATTAGCGGCGAACGGCTTCAGCCAAGTATGCCTTGCTGTGGCTATGTGTGCATTCAGAACGCATGAGATTTTCTTTCACTTCACCAGAGCTCAGTTGTTCTTCATCCAGGGTAAAGACCAGATGTTCCACTGTTCTCCTCTGATTTCCGAAACCAAGCTGAGTCGTCCACCAGCTGCACTTGCAGCGCCTTCAAAAAAAGAGTTCAACAGCTGCGTGGTATTTGTTGGGATAATGATACATAGATATAAAACATGACACTCGTGGTTAGCTCATTCAAAGACTTTTTTTGCAGCTTAACCTTTGAAGCTGAGAATTTGGAGTGAAAGTTTAATTTTCTGCCGTTTCTTAGCAATCAGTTTTCCCTTTTGTCAAGATTAGAAATCAGAAAAAGTTTTTAGGATTTTGTGGCCACTCCTATGAAAGCCAGAAGTATTTATTTATTTTTTTTCTTCACATTTTGGTTGCATTGTCTTGTATAACTAGTCCACATTTGTTCATAGTAACACTGCAACTTTATTATATTTTATAGGGTTTTATTGATTAGGTAATACTCAGCAAAAATGGAAGGAAAATTATTGTTTCAGCTCGGGTTGTATGTTTATAGTTCAAAGGTGAATATTTACCTTAGTTTTATGCTTTTTTCAGCTTATTTTAGTTTTTCTGTCCTGTTTCTATTTAGTTTCAGTATTCAATTCCTCTCTTTGACAGTTTGTCTTCCAGGCTGTTTTGCTTTTCGTTGTTGTAGAACTTATGGATCAGTAAACTTAAACTGACGATTAAACTGACCGTTGTCAGTAAAATGTCAGGGAAAAGTTTGTAAAACACTGAAAAGTCCCGTCAAACTGGAGTCAGATTAACAATCCCAGAGCATCCGCACAAAAGTGAAGCCAACTTTACTCATCTGTATCTCAGGATGAGTGGTTGGTGTGATTAGTGTCCTGTAAATGTAAAAAGCTTAAGCCGCCCTTTGATCAGTCACACATGTAATCACACCGACTGGAAGTCACTCTTTAGGCAGCTGCAGATGTTTTGCATACAGAATCCACAGCATTACTTCAGCTTGGAGCTGAGCAGAGCCATGCCTCATCCATCAGGAACTAATGACTCAAAGGTTGTTTAGATCCGATGTTTTGCTTTAATGTATTTTTGATGCTGTTGATTGAAATTAGGCCTGTTAATCTTAAAAACTAACAGCATTCCCCCAATTTCTGGAGTATTTCCCTGCAGCGTGTGATTCTTTTTCATGTCTTCACAAACATGACGTAATAAAAGACGAAGCCATTAAAATTTTTAAACTCTGCATATAAAAACTGCACTGCCATTACTGTCAGAATATATTTGAACAGCTGTGTGACCTTCACAATGGAGGATTGGTTTTTAATGACATCAGCCTATTAAAGTCTTCTGCATGAAGCTAAAAAAAATGCATTATTGTTTAAAATATGTATTTGCCAAAATAAGCCAGATGACCTCAGGCAAACTGAACTTAATCATTAACAGACCACCCGCAGAAATGCAATGCATGAAAATGCTGCAATTTTCCAATTTCCGATCTTTCTTTCACCTCACTTTGGTTGCAAGTTAGCAGAGGAATGGCGTTTCTTTTTTCTAGCATAGTCGTGAATCAGACAACATGCTCCTGAGTCTGTGGATGTCATCAGAGCCCAGAGCCAGGAGGCCGACTGAGACGCCGGTCTGGAATAGAGATCTGCGAGGGCGGCGCCACCGCCCAGCTGTCCGACCCGGCTCACGGATCCACGTGACGGACGGGATGGCGCACATTTGTCATTTATGTCGACATCCGGTGTGTAAATAGCTGACTGTTGGTCCAATGGCGAACATTTATCAAGTTAGTTCTAGCTATGATAGATGTCTTCCATTTTTTTTAACTTTTTGTCTCAGTTAATAGTTTCAGATGATCAAACATTACTACCAGATCAAGAACACTTGGGTTTTGACTTAACCAGCACCTCTTCCATCCCCATGAGGGACAGGGGAGTTAGAAAATGGAAGGATGGATGTTTTGACTTCAACATATGTCAAAACATACGTTTTTCAAAGCCTTGGCATTGGACCATTTTCTCTAAGAAATTCTTGCTTTTTGAAACTCTTTCTTCAGAAGGTCAAAACAACATGGCTCCTGTTTTAACTGTTTATCATTATTTTCACCACCTCACACCGAGAAGCAGCTCCTATAAAGAGTTCAGCAGAAACTGCGAACACGCCTTGAAGGCGGAGCTAGATCCACCCAGCTGTTTTGGACAGCTGTATCGTTGCCACGGGAGATTAAAGGATTTCTCAAAGATGAATGAAAGAATCAAAGCAAAACTCCAAGTACATTTTTGATGAGGAAATGACAATATGATAAGATCTAATGATTAGAAAAATCTTTTGCATGCAGGAAAAGTCATAAAGGTTGCATAAAGGTTGTGAATACTTTATGCAAGCTTCTGTGTTTCTGGTGGAAGCATCATTCTAGTAAGGTTTAAATTTCTGTTCTAAAGCTGCATCCAGATGCAGTTTAAGAGGACTGTGCATGAGGGAGGTCTGTGGAATTGTGTGACTGTGGGTATGTGGTAATATAATTAACTTGCAGATGCAAAAAATTGCAGGAAACAACCTTTTTGGTGAATTTTACAAGAGTGGCAGCATTTTGATTGCCCTCTCTGAAGACATTTGTGATTTTGAATTATGTAACAGGTTAATGGTTTTGCAGCATAAAGACACCTTATCCAATAGCTATATGGAGGCAATAGTTATATTAATAGTCTGAAAATGTATAACATCTGGGTTTTAGAATACCAGGAGCTGAAAACTGAGTTGATTTCTTCATGAATCAGAAAGTTTTTCTGACATTTGTTTGGACGTAGCTCGTTTTTCTCTTGTGTCAAAGTAATTTTTCCAATAATATTGCTCCACAGTTTCATTTTTTTCAGTGTTATAAAAACCTTAGCGGTTCTAACACTCTGTAAATCCTTTCTGAGGATGGGTTTCTGGAAAAAATAAAAAAATCCCAGCATAACCTCAATAGCTCATACAAGAAGATTAATCACCTCATTATTTTTACCAAAACGCCAGTAGAGTGAAGGTTGAAGTATAAATGATGAATATCAGGATGCATGAGAAGAGTTTACGCAGCGTCTCGGCTTAATAGAGAAGAATCTGGGTGATCAGAATTTGGCAGAGGAAGGATTTTGTCGTCTCATGCCACAGTGACGGGATCTAACGATTGCTCATTACAGCTACATCGACGCACAATCAGTGCATAATATTTCAGACTGGAATGACCTTGACCTTTGCACAGGGCTGACCACACTCTGGTAGCTGCAGCAGCAAACGTTTCTGAAGCTTTGAAGCCACTCAGCTTATCTGATGGAGAGGCACTGCCAGTGCTGCAGCAAACGCCTGGTATAATTTGATTTGTTTTTTTTTCCTTCAAACGTCCCAAAAGAGATCATGAGATCCACAGGAAACTGTATTACATTTAAAATAAAAGTTGCTGTGTGACCTGCTCTTCTAACCATCACTGTGAAAGTTTGTCACTTCAAACACAGAAATATTGAAAAAATAATTTATTCTTTAAAAACTTCTTATTTCTTACTAACTTCTTTTTGGCGGTCATATTTTCAATGTATGTCCAAGGTAAATTAATTTCTCTCTCCTTTTAATTAAAAATTGTTGACTATTGATCACTATTTATTTCTAACCTGGTATGATGTCATCTTTGGCTTGGGTAAAGTTGGTTTAGTCAAAGAAAACAACGCTGACAAGTTAAGCAGAAAATGTGGCTCTAAAGCAAAGATTCCTTAAGTCCTTCAACAAATCACTTAAACAGGACCTGCTTGAACAGTGGTGGACCTTATCAGGGGCGGTCGGCCTACCAAAATTACACACCGCTGACTCATCCAAGAGGTCACAAGAGATCCCACAGAACAACACCTAATCTACTGCAGGGTTAGCTTGCCCCAGTTAAGGTGTTGAGATAGGAAAGAAAAACAACACTGAATAAAATGTTTCACTTATCTGATTAAATATTTAAAATATTAAAAGGTACAGTTTGCTTCATGACAATATGACAGTATGCAAAACATTTGCTTTTGTGTTTTCAGTTTGGGTGAAATGTACTTAAATGAGATAAAAAATAATATTATCCAATCAAAAATACTTGGGTGTGGTTTCTAGGCAGACCTTGGGGTATTAAGGTTAATATGTTTCCTTGAACTGTCGTATTGACAATGCATCTTATTGAACTGACTCAACCTAAGGGTGTGTACTCTCAGCCCTTTTGTTCATATTGTATACCAATATGTGTCAGAGTGCTTTCACAGATTGCTTCGTCATCAAGTATGCGGAGGACTCAGTAATTGTCAGTTTTCTCTGAGGCAATGAGAGCAGCCACTGTCCACTCACTGACTCTTTCACCAGGTTGTGTGAAGACTTGTGTGTGCAAATCAACATGTCAAAAACAGAAAACACAGCCACTGATTTCAGAAATTCATCAATACTCTGCAGAGTCAATTTTGGTCACTACAGCAAATCTGGAAGCTGTTTAATAGTCAATTATGACTTTTAATCGAAAAGGTTTTGCTGTAGTGATTAGGGGCTGGGATATCTACACAGCCAACGCATATTGGTTCTGAGCTAAATCCAAATGAAAAAAATAGGCCAAGGCTTTAAAATGTAAAGATTTGTACAGCAGATAGTAAGTTTACAAACTTGCTAATATTCATCTGCTGTTTTTCTTCTCAGGTTTGGAGACGAGCACCAGAACATTAAGCACCCCCAGCCCAGGTCTGATCTTACCGTCCAAGTCCTCCTCCCTCTCCTCACCCGCCCTTTCAAGTAATGGCAACGAAACAAACTCTTCATCCTCTTCTTCCGCCCATACTGAGACGGTGGCCGTGATCCACCCTCAGCCTGGCGTCCACTCCCGCTCTAGACAGTCCAAATCCCACCACTATGCCCCTATCAACCTACTCCCCGACCACACCCTCCTGCAGATCTTCTCCCACCTCCCAACCAACCAGCTCTGTCGATGCGCTCGCGTGTGCCGCCGCTGGTACAACCTGGCATGGGATCCCCGGCTGTGGAGCACCATCCGGCTCACGGGAGAGCTGCTGCATGCCGACCGCGCCATCCGAGTCCTGACCCACAGGCTGTGCCAGGACACCCCCAACGTCTGCCTGACTTTGGAAACAGTGGTGGTCAATGGCTGCAAGAGGCTCACCGACCGCGGCCTGCACATCTTGGCTCAGTGCTGTCCGGAGCTGCGACGTCTGGAGGTCGCCGGCTGCTATAACATCTCAAATGATGCTGTGTTTGAGGTGGTGTCCCGCTGCCCCAACCTGGAACACCTGGACCTCTCAGGTAAGAAGACAAACACAAAAGAAAACAGAACCAAACAGAAGATGTTTGTAACTTAAAGGCGCAGAGCACCTTTAAGTTACAAAGGTAACTTAAAGGTGTCAAATAAAAGTCAAGGTGTGGCTTTGATTTTCTGTGGCATTGATTGGCTGAACTCCCAAGAAGCAGAGATAAGAAAGACTATAAATGTTAGCCTCTCTGGTTGTGCTAAAACTGTTTCTAATGTGTGTATCAATGCACATATATTTGGTGTTTTAACTATTAAAATAGGCTTCTATGAGTGTTTCTAGACTATCAACTGGCCAAAAATAACTGAAAACCTTGTGCGGTGCTAAGTCTACAAAACTCAACATAAGTAAATTTAATTATTCATGACATTTGCACAATTTTATGACATTGCTCCTCCATCATTCATGAAAATTCTCATCTACAAACATAAACCGAATGATATGTATCAGCTAAGAGCATAGTTATGAACTGATTAGTTTACTGGTTTCAAACGGAAGTCAGAGGAGCCAAACTGGCAACAAATGGGTCAAAATGGGAGCACAATTTAGTGAAGGAGCGAAATGGCCTGGAGCCCCAACCATTCCATTCAGGTTAAATTAAGAAGTGGCTGCTTCCTTATGTTGTACACATGTGTGGATTTATCTCCGGTCACTGGTTTTCAGTTATTTCTTGTAAAGCTGGTAAAAGCATTAGAGGTTCAAGAGCAGCTCTGCCAACCTTCAGTCCCCCTGTGGGAGAAGAAAGGCTTTCTTTAACTGAAAACAGAGTCTTCTTCAACATGAGCAATGAGTCTGCTGCTTTCATTAAGGAAGTGACACAAATAACGTCGACTTGGAACGTTATTGCACCACTAAATTAGCACAATGCAAGCAAACTGAGTGAGTTTGATTGGAAGAACATTTTTTTAATCATTTTAAATACTCAAGCTGATGATGTATTCCACTTCTGACTCTGAATATTAAACTCCTCTGATGAAATATAACAAAACGTACCAAGCTCTCTGCTGCCCCCATGTGGCAAACCTGTAAAATAAAGCCCTGTCTCATAATTTTGGTTGCTGTGATGATTCCCTCTATCCTTAGCAGCCTTTATGAGATTCCCTCCTGACTCAGATTGAATGTTAAGTGATCCAAGACAAAACCCGCAGACCCATTCTGTTCAAAAATAACTACCAAGCATCAGTTTAATTTATTCTGTGGTGGATCAAGTGGACATCTTCAAAGAATTAAGTCTTTTTCAAGTTTCCCACTCATGCTTTCTGGATGAATAGAGCTATAGGCAAGACTTTGAAATGAAATCAGCATCAAAGTTTTGGGTTCCTTCCACTGTATCACCACTGAGTCTGTGTGCTTGGGGAAAGCTGCAGTTGAAAGCCAGAGAAAATGAAAGCAAATGCACGCATAGTAATGCTAGCATGCACTAAGAAAACTGCTTGGTTTGAAAAAATAGCAATTAAAATCTAATTAATTAAACCACAATTTAAAAAAAAGAAGGTCAAGTGTATTGTGTAGCACATTTCAGCAGCAAGGGAGTTCAATGTACTTTACTTTGTAAAAACATCATATAGTCACCAGGTATAAAACAAACAATAAACATTACATTTTGCCAACATCAAAATCATAAAGCAAGTAAACATTGCATGGGGAAAGAGTAATCACACCTTGGTATTTCCTCATTATGGGCATTTTGAGTTTTTCACACTAATTTTTACAGAAATGAAAATGTGCATGTACATTCATTTACTGTGCAATCCCACTGTTGGCCACTAAGCAGCTTCTATGGTTCGCTCAACTCATTTTCTAAGGGAAAAGTGACTTTCATCAGCAGATGCTGCATTTTCAAAGATTAATTTGATTCATTTTACTTTTTAATTTTCTATTCAATTGTATTTTATTCATTTAATACTTTTTTTACAAGTCTAAATCTTTGTTTCATCAAGTTTTATCTTTTTATTTAAAATACATCCCAGTTAGAAGTCATTTTTGAAATTACAAAATAAACTAGTGTCCAAAGTAGATCCCATTTAATGTGTATAGTTCATGCCCTGGCAGTCTGTCTCACTTGAGTTTTTATTTTTATTGTTCTGACCAGGTTGCTCCAAAGTGACCTGCATCAGCCTTACCCAGGAGGCCTCACTCCAGCTGTCCCCCATGCATGGCCAGCAGATCTCCATCCACTTCCTGGACATGACCGATTGCTTTTCGCTGGAGGACGAGGGTTTACGAACTATCGCCTCGCACTGCCCTCGCCTCACTCACCTGTACCTGCGCCGCTGCAGCAGACTGACAGACGAAGCCCTGCGCCACCTCGCTCTCCACTGCCCGTCGATACGGGAGCTGAGTCTCAGTGACTGCCGCCTGGTGGGGGATTTCGGCCTGCGTGAGGTGGCCCGCCTGGAGGGCTGCCTGCGCTACCTGAGCGTAGCCCACTGCACCAGAATCACGGATGTGGGCGTCCGCTACGTGGCCCGCTATTGCCCCAGACTGCGCTACCTGAACGCAAGGGGCTGCGAGGGGCTGACGGATCACGGTCTGGGCCACCTGGCCAGGAGTTGCCCCAAATGAAATCTCTGGACGTGGGGAAATGCCCACTGGTGTCGGACAGCGGGCTGGAGCAGCTGGCCATGTACTGCCAAGGCTTGAGGCGGGTGAGCCTGCGGGCCTGCGAGAGCGTGACGGGCAGAGGGCTCAAAGCTCTGGCGGCTAACTGCTGCGAGCTGCAGCTTCTCAACGTTCAGGACTGCGAGGTGTCGCCAGAAGCTCTGCGCTTCGTGCGGCGCCACTGCCGCCGCTGCATCATCGAGCACACGAACCCGGCTTTCTACTGACGCAGAGAGCCGGGTCGATCTGGCGAGCGTTTGTCTTTGTAAGTCAGTGCCGGTTAAATCTCCAGCAGAATGTATTTAACATATTTATCTGTGAAAAGGCAGAAAAGTACAGTATTTCACTTTCGTGGCATCTTCCCCCAGCATCATAATTAGCATTGCAACAACACTGAGCACTGAGTACAGCTGTGTTTGCATTTAAAGCCTATTAATATATATTTCTACTTTAAATTGAATTCAATTTAAGGCAATATCATTCAATATTCTATTCATAGTCACACTGTGTCAAAGTAAGTCATTGAGAATGTAGCCAAAAAGCAGCAAAAAAAAGTAACATAAATATTGATTTCTGTGTGTTTTGTGCAGATGCATTTACTCTGTTGCGCTGACAATCATTTCAACTGAGTTCAAAGTGTCAAAACTTCCAGTTTTTGTGTTTGTTAAAGGTTACTGTTGCATGAGAGGAAGTTTACCGCAATGTTATGAGACCAATGTCGGAAATGAACAGGGACACATTGCTGCTAGAACTGTGCCAATAAATTTCTTCCAAAAATGTGTCTTGTGTGTGAGTCGTAACTGAGAATATTTGGTGAAAAGGTGTGTAAAAGTTTAAGGGCCGTGGACTCCTGGTACAACTGTGATCATGACGGTTCTTCCCAAAGCTTTTATTTTTTTAAACTTTCTCTTTTTTAAAATCAAATATAAATTGATAAAGTATCTTGACCAAAATATTTCGGTTTTAGCAATATTTTCATCCCTGAGCATCTTTTAATGGAAAAACTAAATCTGGACGTTTCTGTCACTTCCTTAGACTCACCACTAGAGGTCACTAGAGGTTCGTCCTTCTGGTGATCAAGAACTATAAAAGCTTTTGCAAGGTACTGCTTGCTAGTATGTTGTCCAGTTTTCTTTGTACCTTTTCTTAAGAAACAAGAATTGAAAGAAAAAAAAAATCCTGACACAAAGGATCATAATTCATGCATGAAACGGTAAAACTAAAATTTTTTTTTTTTTGGACAAAATTCTGCATCATAGTCAGCAGTATTTCTCAAATGATATACCGAATCAAAACGTGAAGAAAAGTTTATTTTCATCATAAATAAACAACTATGGAAAATACAAGTGCTATTAAATCCATCAAACCTAAATAAATAAATACTGTATAAAATAAAAATTTTCTTGAAAAACTATTACATCAGGTACTTTTCTAGAGTTTCTTTTTTTGTCTTTTTCCAGTCTTTAAAAGCAAAATGCAAGGTCCTAAAAGTGGTTAAATGTTAATAGTGTATAAGAAGTCGGATGCTATAAGCTGTAATTACAGCATTTCCTTACTTGTGTGATAAAGCAAACAATCATAGTTGTGTTCTATTCCTTCTTTTCTTGCATACGTATTAATATGCCCTAAAACATTCACTTGAAGTCTGAATTCGTCATAGTGTTTTGACAGCACAACATTTTCTGTGTCTTCAGTGACACGAAGCTGCTGCAGGTTGTCCTTCTGAAAGCTCTTCTGTCAGATCCTCCTCCTCCACTGAGATCCATCGAAAACATCATCGTTCAAACTCTAAACGTTTCATTCAGTCTTTGCTGCTGAAAGTGTAGCGTCGTTGCTGCTGGACGTGCTGCTGCTCCCTGTCTGGGTGTTTGGGTCGATTCGCGCAGGAACAGCAGTGCGCCAAAGTCACCTGGAAGAGCGAAAGCGGCAGGTCAGCATCCGTTGGGTTCGACTTGGAAAGCTACAAGTGGAAAATGCTCGTTTGAAGTACCTTTGATTTGAAGCCACGCAGCTCGTTATAAACCTTTCTGTATTGCTTCTCCAGTTCCAGATTTTTCCCCTTCAGCTTCTCCCGGTCCCTGCGCTCTTTCAGAAAGTCCTCCTTGTAGACTTCAGCCTAAAACGGACAACAATGGCAACATGTCTTCACAATTTTTTTATTTTCATTTTTTTTTTCGTTATTTGTTAATATTGTTCCACCTGAGCCCCTTGAGTCTAAAAAATAGCTCTCCATGAAAATAATACATATCATTGTGTTTATAACTTCCTTTTATGAATGTAATTAGCAGCTTCTCTAGTCAAAGAAAATAATAATGCATTTTTATCGATATTTAACCTCTTAAGAGCCAATTTCAGCAATCCAAACGCCTGATACCCTCCTCCCAGATTTGAACAAAGAAAAAGAAACATTTCTGCAAAATCCCTGACATGACATTATGCAATTTTCCTCAACACAGCCAAACTTATGCTAAAATAACACAAAAAAATCCTAAAAGATGCGCGTTGACTGAGTGCGTTGAGGAGCAGACCGTGATCATTTCTCACCTGATGTTTCCAGATGTCTTGTAGTGTTTCACTGCTGTTCTCCAGAGGCTGAGATCTCTGGAGAGTCTCCTCTAAGGCCTATGGGAGACACAGGGAAGCTGATGTTACAGCTGGTAAACACGCCTCTGTGCTGAATTGCAGAGTGAAATGTTTGAAACTGAGTTCTGACCTTGTTGAGCCTCCTGATCTCCTCCTGCTGATGCTGCCACCTACGGGTCAGAGTGTGGTTCTGCGCTCGCAGCTCTTCAGTTTCCTCCTCTGCAGTCTGTAACTCGGTTCGAACTCTGTCTTTTCCAGGCTGGATTTTTTAAAAAATTGATAGAGCTTAGAAATGAAAAAATAAAAACTAAAATGTTGAAAAGTTGTCCGGTGCATTTACCTGGGTGTCTTCATGGACCTTTTCCTTTTTACAGAATGTGACAGGCCTCTCTTCTTCATCACTTCTCTCCTCTTCAGAGACAACATCTTGTTTTAATGCTTTTAAAAACTGGACCTGTGAATAAAGTACAGACCATGAAGCTGAAACAACCTTAAATTAAATAAAAAGTAAAGTGTGGAACTTCTCTAATTTCATCATATTGCAGCACCAAACTGCTTTGACATTTACTGGGATTTTATAGAAAAACACAAAGTAGTGCATGTTTGTTATGTTGAAGGAAAATTATACATAAACATGGACGTGTGCTGCTGCATTTGGGGTAAAGTTATATCATAGACTGGTTATAAGGTTTGAACATGACTGGACAGAAGCTGGACGAATCAGCCAAGTGACCTGTGGAGGAGCTGCAGAGATCCAAATCTAAAGCTAATCTGTCAACAGGATAACTATCAGTCATTTACTCTACAAATATAGTCTTCATGGAAGAAAGCCATTCTTGAAAGAAACTAACATGAAGTTCCAACAACCATGTGGGAAACACAGCCGACATGGCAAACATGGTTCTCTGGTTAGATGACACCAACACTTGGCTTACATGCAAAATGCCCAAGATGAGGCTCAAAACAAACATTTCACATTCCACTCAGCACACAAACCACAGGGTGAAACATTAAACCGTGGGAATACTTTTTACCAACATGGAAGAAGAAAATTTGCAGAAATTGCCAAAAAAAAAAAGAAAAAAGAACATAGTTTGTTTGTTTCCCAGCTGAACAAAATCCCCAAACATCCAGATCCAAATCAGGTCAAAGACTTTTTATGAGTGGGAATGGCCTAGTCAAAGTTCAAATCGGCTTGAAAAGTCATGTTTCCAGACACATTCAATATGGTTGACTTTCAGCTGCTTATGCCAAAGAGAATAGGCGAAAATGTAAAACTCCTGACCATCTAAGGTGACAAAGACAGAAGATTTACAGCTGTAACTGCAGCAAAACAATGGCTCTAAAACCGCATCAGTCAATTTCTCATGTGTATAACATGTCAAAAACCAAAGGAAAATAAAAAAAGGCAGAATCTCAAAAAGTTCAAAAGGTGGATATGTATTGTATGAGAAAATCTCTTACCTTCTTCTTGTAATACTCCACCATTGTTCTGTACTCTTTTGCCCACTTATTGTTAATAGCAAGAAGCTGAATAAAAAAAGAGAACTCTGTTAGCAACAAAACTTAATGCATGAGTTGATCCAACTCAATTCTGAAATGTTCACACCTCTTTATTCTGCTGCTCCAATATGAGAATCTGTTCTTTCATGGTGGAATAACTGCTGACCGGCTCTTCCGACTGAATCACACCCATGAGAGAAAATGAGGAAGCATTAATATGCAGCATCCTCGAGTGAGGCATTTGTGCAACATAAAACTTCCTTTTACACAGTTTGGGAAGTTTTGCTGTAATGTTGCAGTAAAGGGAGAATCATGAAACTGAAAAACTGAGCGCGTTCACCAACCTGTGTGTCTTTCTGCTCATTGTGACTCTCAGCAGCTGCGCAATGTTTTTCCCCAGTGGAGCCGAGTGGAAAGCAAACCTCAAACCTAGAGAAATAAAAAAAAAAAAAAAACATGATTTGGTTTCAAAGCTATAAATCTGCCATTTCAGCTTCAGGAAGTGATGTAAAGAGTCTCACCTGTTTATATTTGGCAGTGTTGGATACAGTCTGTGGGTTTGTTTGTGTTGTGTGGCCTCTGACGTCTTAACAGGCGAACTGTCTCCTGTGTTTTTATGCACAGACTGTAAGAATACAAAATAAGGCAAATCCAAACTGATGAAATGTCACATAAAGATCTGAACATAAAAAAAAAAATTTTTACATCATCTTTACTACTTTTTTTGTTATTTACAGAAAATTCATAGTTATGCATTTGTGCTTAGTTTCAACAACATCCAGTAAATCATAGTTCAGCATTTCAACAGATGAGCCACAGAACCTGCAAGGGTGCTGCTGATGCAAAAACAACTCGAACGTGATTCAGAGTAAGATCCGGTTCAAACCCACAGAACATTATCTCACCTCCACATGTTTGCTTCATCGTGGCAGTTCAGATATTTCCATTTAGACATTACAAAAGGCTTTGAGTCATCCCTTATTTCGCAGTCTGTCTCACCCAGAAGAGTTTTTAAACGGTAAATAATCTCTTTCAAATTTGGTGTTTTAAATTAAATTAAGCTTTTTAGCCATTTCAGCCTTAAGAGTTTACTATACATAGCACTTATGTCACATAAATTCAAGGCAATACATAAAAATAAATAAAAACGTATACAAAATATATGTAAAAATAGAAGAACAAATCAGATTTTTTAAATATTTATCGCGCTAAAATAATTAAATTAAGAACAATACAGATTACTTTAAATTCTCCATCTGATACAGTGCACTAACTCACCATGCTGTAGTCCCGAGGAGTCTTCAACCAGTGTAGGTGTCTGTTTTAGCGCCTCGCTTCTGCCCTGCAAATTTAACCCTGCAGGGCTGTGACGTATTAAAACCGACGGCGTCCAATCAGCGGCGCCGGGGTTCCCTCACGAGCGGTCGCTGACAGAGTTTGAGAAGGAAAGGAAAGTACAAACTGCGCGTGCGGTAATTTGCCAAGTGTTTACAGTATTAATCGATGACTAAGAGAAAAGTCTACAGACACACTGCAAAAAGTTACGTAAGTAAAACACGAAGGTTTTCATGGTAGTGTGAAAGCAGCTGTGCAGGAGGTTTTTCTTTGGTCGTCATTTGCTTTGAATTGACGCAATTTTCTTGAAAATAATGTATTCATACTTTTATTTAAGCACTTAGGTGTAGTTTGCAGACAAAAGGATCACATGACATAAATGTAGGAGTACAGATCACCGCAGTAAAACATGTTGGTGGCAGCAACATGATGTTGCAATAACTATTTTTAGCTAATTTTTACTTGAGGAATCAGATAAGAGAGAGAAATAATCCTTTTGTAGATTATCTCCATCCAAACTTGAACATTTTTAAATAAAAATGGGAACCATGTTTAATCAGCATTCATCTCCAAATAGCAGCAGTAACATTTTTGCTTATTATGGGAGCACAGATAAAGTGTGCCATACAGAAATATGAATGCAAAATGATTAAAAGGTCAAAAGAGGCTGATTCAACATTAAAAATGAGGAAGATAATTTTCAAAACAACCACAAAAAAACAAACAAACAAACAAACAAACAAACAAACAAACAAACAAACAAACAAACAAACAAACAAACACAAGTGCAGATCTATGTTCATAATCAGATCTACCATGTAAACATCTCCATTTTTTATAGTAGGGTGTCAACTGTGTCAGCATGGCTTCTTTTCGACTTCCTGAGTGGTTTGACTGCAGCTGCTCAGCCAACACAAAACGTTTCAGAGCCACTAATACTGAAATGAAACTGTCCACAAAAAAGTAAACTACAGAGCGGTGGGTTAAGGGAAAAAATCACACGTCGCTCAGGCTAATCTTATTGCATAATCTAAACTCACAGCCTGTTCTCAAAGTTGCTGAGTCAGAGCAGCCTTGTTTCAGGGAAGAAGAAGAGGGGAAAATACGTCGACGCTCCTGCTCCAGTAAACTCGGTGGCTGGGGACTGGACCCATAGGTGCTCTTTACCATTGCTTGTGGAAATATGTATAAGCTGAGGATCTGTGGCCTTTCATTGCCCTACGTACAGAAAGGCGGCCCCCTTTTATATTGTGCAGACAGCTAGAGTATAGGATCAATTATCTGAACCGTTATCCTTTGGTTGGAGTTTTTTTCACCAAAACAAGCAACCAAACATGTATTTTCCCAAGGATACTGGATTTAAAACTCACAGGAACACACATTATGCTGTGCTGTAGTGTGTGTTTGTGTGCATCGTTTGGTTAGAGTGGAAGTTTTCATTTCTTATTAATTTAAACCGATGTTGCTGGATACCCCAGCTGTTATGCTGAGATATTCCAACGTCTCAGCCTGGGTGGATAAAACACATTTAGGGATTTTTTTGTTTTATTTATTCTCAAAATGTCAAAAAGAGAATCAAGAAAAACTCCAGCAAATAAGAGAAACATCTTCCTTTCCAGTTGTCCCAAATTGGAAAACAAAAGACAATTACAAAACATTTCAGAAATATTCAGTGTTTTCAAAAGTGAATTAGCAGAACTATAAATAAAGGGATGTTCAAAAATCATTCTCAAAATTCAGCAAATCATTTCCTGATCTAAATAAACTAAATGAAGCTGGGAAACAAAGTTACTGGCATCTGTCGGGTCTGTAAAAAGCTAAGAGGTGTGACCTCATGTTAAAGTCGACTACAGGGTTATGATTCAGGGGAATGATCCAAATCAGACCATAAAGTTTTTGGATAGAACAAAATGAGCAATAGGGTGCAAACTTAAACAGACTAAAAATGAAATGAGGCTGAATTAAAAACATTTTGGCACAGAAGAATGGGCCAAAACTCTTCCACAGTGATCTAAAAGACCGGTTGCCATTTACTGCAAAGACGAAAGTTTGCCGATGGATGTTTAAGGGAACAATAATTTCTTTCTCATTTGGCTCAGATTTGCTTGGACAGTGTTTTCTTTTCAAAAGCAAGTTTAAAGGTTTTGGATGCTAACTCTTTGGTGTTAATATGAGTAATGGTAATATGTGTTTTTATAGTAAATATCTGGTGTCATCTGTACATTAAAACTACAATAGTACAACTTTGTTTCTTAGTTAGACAATTGTAATTACTTAATACAGTGAATTTACATCCCTATCTTGTATGAGGTCAGTAGACGCATTTTTGACTCTTCATTTACAGTTTCCCATGAAACCTTGCAAACATGCGGTTTTGCATACACTCAACAAATTACTGTTGGCTAATATTTCCAGTATGCTCTAACTGGGCCCACAGATTCGTTTACGAAATATTAAAAGTCTTAGATTTTCCTTAATGTCCTCATATAATTCATGCTGACACACCAATGTAGCAACATATCCTATTTTAAAAATAAAACATACTTGCATAATAAGTAGGCAGTATCGGTTACTGGTGTACTTCCACTAACCCTTGAAACTACGTCTACCATTTTCAGAAATCACATTTCTGATAACTTCCCAAAAACTATGTGGCAAAACAGTCAAATGCAATATTTTGGTCTGGTGTGGATTTTGAAACACCCTTAAAAAACATTTTGCTAAAGTTATTAATAGTTTTAATTCAAAGTCAAAACAGTAAATCCCCAAAATATTTGTACCAAAGGAGGAAAATTATTTTTCATCCGACCAAAGTTTTGCTTCTCATGGAAAATGAGACAAAATCTCTCAAAAGACAAGAAAACAATGGAAAACAGGCATCAGTTTTGAAAAGAAAATACCAAATCTGTTTGTAATGGCACTTTGTAAAGAAATAGCATGTTAAGAATGATTACTCATAATAATCAGTCAAAATTTTTTCATAGTCATTACATCCTTCTAATAATTACTTACTTGCTTTTTTGCATTCTTCCACTGGTATATATAGTTATTTATAATTTCTGCTGACATCCTAAACTTTTATTGTCTCCACAGGTTCAAATCTTGAAAATGCTAATGTTACCCCCAGTCAGAAAACCAAAATATTACCATAAACCTAAACCTGTAAGTTATGTGAATAATTTTGGCTTAACTATAAATAATGTTATTCCTTGTTTATACACATAACTTGGCCAATAAAGCAGATTTTGATTCTTCCTAAAACTAATCCTGAAAATGTGCCAAAACCTTAAGTGCTTAACTTCAGCTCTGCACTGCGAACTCGTCCCGTCTGCTGTGGGTTTCTCTTTCATTTTCTGACTTTCTGCTCGTGTTTGTGTAAATGTCTTCCTACGTGAAGCAAATCGTATTTTCACCCTCCTTTCAGCCGCCCTCTCCCCACCATGCAGATTTTTCTGTTTTCTTCTGAGAAAGCTACAAACAGTCCAGATCAGTGGTTCAATGCTTGATCATTTTGGAAAATCCACAACATCCACTAAGAAATCTAACCTCATGAGTAACTAGGTGAAATACCTCTTCCTGGTTCTCGGTTTGAGACAAAGTAAAAAAGATCACTGGAAGTCTCTTTGCTCTGGGTTGTGTTTGATTTAAGTATGAGACGCTCTCACAGTCATTCTGATCAGGCTTAACCTGAAGTAAATTTTCTGCTTTTGTTAACGTCTCTGTGCCTAAAAGAGGCCATAAAGCTTTCCCAACCAGCTACATAAATAATTCTTGCTCGTAAAACAAGAGGATGTAGAAAGGAAGACAGTAGTGATCTAAAAATAAAGTTCAGATTCATGATCAGTAAGAATAAATATTCACAAATGTCGAAAAATGACCTCATAGCTTTCAGTAATGCCACATCAGCACTTTGCCATCGTCTCAAAAGCAGACCATAAAAAAATATATTTAAAATGAATGCTGCTTGATGAGTGACTCAAACTGCGACCGTGTTTACCGACATTACAGTACATCACAGAGGGCCATGGTGTGGTTTTTATGAAGGGGCCTTCTTCATGCTGCACCTGGGTAGCGACAACCCCGAAGGTTTGTTCCCAGCACCGACTCAGGCCCCTTTTACGGTACGTGTGACACACCAGCAAGTCACCAGAAAGGAAAGAGGAGGTTCAGCCCATGTCAGTGAGCCTCCTCCTTCCTGCCGCAGCACTCCCACTGCGAGGGACTCGCACACATTTCTCTTCGCACTCGTTTTGATCTTGTCAACTGTACAACAGGTGCTCCCTTTTGTTTACACATGAAACGGAGCGAGACCTTTTGTGGACAACGCCTACGGATTGAAGCCCAGAAGTGAGTGGGACCAGAGAGTTTGTTGGAAGACTTTCTAGTCTCTCTGGCGGTTTAGCAGGTTCGTGCATATTTATACGCTCAAGCCTGCAACCCTTATTGGTGTCAAGTTGCTGTTTCACAAGAACAAAGAAAGAAAGCAGACACTCACTGTCGGGACGTCAAAGTGGTTTATTAATAATCAATATCTTGCCACAATAGATAACTTATCAGGTCTGGTTTATTCATTTACATCAGTGCAACTTGGTAAGAAACTGATTAAATTTCTACTCCATAGTTTAAGAATAGAAATACTTCATAAGAATAATATGTTTTTATGGAGATATTTTAATTTGATTACATTTTAGTCCCTTGAAAAAATTATGAATAAACCATTTTCCTAGTAACCTCCTAGTTTTCTATATATATGTTTTGCAGAACCTCCATTAACTGTATTTTAGGCCTTGGTGATGGATTTAAAGTTGTATTTTGATATTTTGTGACAATAGAAGTGACAATAACATCTATTTATTGCTTCTTTTTTGATTATCTGTTTATATTGAAACATAAATAATAGTTATCCCATCATATGTTTGTCCTGCTGGAAGCTGACCCTCGTCTCAATGCAGTTTCAATACTTTTGGCAGCTTCTAACAGGTTTTCCACCAGGATTATCCTGCATTTAGCTGCAGTAAATCTAGCTTCCACAGCTGGATTTATATTGAGATTAAAGCACACATAAGTGGACTCTGTTATTAATCTAAAGGTAATTGGTTGTGCTGGATTTTATTTATAGTTATCAGTGTAAAGGGGCTGATTTTAAAGTAATTGCATAAAAAAATCTTTATACCCTTGCATTGTTTCCTCTCTACCTCATAATAAGGAATGACTTTGTTTAAACCCTAAAATCCCAATAAGGTACATTAAATATTCTGGTTTAATTTGAATAAGTGACAAAATACACTATTATCAGCTATTTTGTAAAACAAAACAATACCTATAAAATACAAACTGAATGGTAATAAAAAATGTAATTAAGTTATAAAGATATTTCTTTACAGCTTATAGTTTTAAGTCCAACAGGCATCAGTGGTTGTACCTGATTCTACACACTCCAGTATCTTGGATCTATGTTAAAAGACAAAATACAACATAGTTACATTAATCTATGAAGGCATGTGTTGATTAAAATGATTACAGTACAATATGCTGACGTTGAACTTACTCAGTAACTGAACGGCAGTGGAGAGTAATACTTGGATCCAGAATGTCTCGTAAAACCTGCAGAGACTCATGGCCACAATCTGCACTGAAAACAAGAAAAGCACAAATGAAAAAGTCACACTTTGTGTATGACTTATCAGAAAAAACCACATTCAAACTAGTTATTTGTCATTTCATATTAGACACTGTTTTTTTGAGTGTAAAATACACATATATAGAGGTATATAACTATCACACACAAACTCAGAGTAAATGTACAAAGTAAAGAGCAAATGAACAAATAAAGTTGAGCAGACAACTAGATATGGAAGAAAATCTTACTTATCATTCTTGATAACAAGAATAACAGTCAGGCTCTGCACTCTGGGAAAGGTGAGTTTTCTAACTTCGACAGCTCCAAAGTAACTAGCAGAACAACAACAACAAAAACAAAAAAACAGGAAATACTGTAAAACATCTGCGCTATAAAGATGGGTTTAATAAATACTTTAAATCAATAAAAAGAAGTACATAAATAAATGGGTGTGTATGTATGTTAACAGATTTTTTTATTAAAGGCATCCAGAGGTCAAACAGGAAACGGCAATTTTCTCAAACACTAAACCGATCAAACTCAGAGGACATGTGGTTTAATGCACAATCTGAACAGACCTAGAAATGGAAATTACTCCTTCTGTGTGTGTTTACGTCGAACCATCTACAAGTGCAGACTGAACTTTCACCTTGCTTGAATTGCAATTTTGGCAAAAAAAAAAAAATAAAATAAAAAAGGTTTATGCTAACAAATCACTTCCAGGCTGATAGGTTTCTCAAGCGAGAAAGTTTTCTATCAAGCCTTTTGTAAAGGGGGAAGGCACAGTCTGCCAGCCTGGCAGAAACCAGCCCGGCCGAAGCCAACCTGGCTTCTCCCAGTTCACAGTGCGTTCTGACTCTGCTTCAGCGCTTGTCTTTTCATTAACACAAAGCAAAGAAGGAGTGAAATAAATGTGGGGGGTAATAAATCAAAGAAGGAGGGCATTCTGATAACAAAGAAGGAGGAACACAGGAAATAACATCCTACACACACGTAGTTTCACGAGGAAGGAGAAGAAAGGGAAACAGCTGAAAGGTTAAGAAAAAGCAAGTTTTGTCTTTCACACAGTTCAACAAATTCACTAAACCTTTAAAGAAAAACAACCTAATACAACTACTAATGTAAAAATGATAAGAAACTTACTAATTCTGTCACAGGCGCTACAAATGGTGCAATAATGTAGACATTCCTGCTCTAGATGTTTGGCACTTTTAGGAACTTTAAAGTAAATTGTTGAACGTTGATAGGGTACATCCGGTAACCAGATAAAAAGCTCCACTATACCTGATAAGCATTTAATTTCTCTGACATTGTGTCACTGCACACTGCGCTTACCTGGTGGGATCAAATGGTTTGCTTATCGCTCCATTTAGCAGAACGCTGGCATTTCCACAAGCATAGTCTGCAAACTGTACAAACAGTGAATAAAAATAAAAATAAAAAATCAATAAATTAGGGAAGATTGTCAGATTAAAAATGCATCAGTTTTTAAGCATGTATTAGATGTACTTGTTAAAAGTGTTTACCAGTCTGATTTAATATTCTAACTTCAAATGTCATGTTTTATTTAACAGTAATTAAAATGACAATAAATAAACAGTAATAAACACTTAAAAGCATAAGTCTGTGTAATTAATCTACAGAATGATTTAATGAAATAAATACACTTTTCAATAATAATTAAATTTAGTGAATGTGACAGAAATCCACAGTGTGTGAGAAACCGCCAGACACACGCTGATATATATAAATATAACTATAACTTGTTTCTTTGTAAAAAAAAAAAAAAACAAATAACAAAAACAATACTCCAGGAAGAAAGGAAGGATTAGTCCAACTTCTACATTTTTAGTCAGTCATTTTTTGGGAGTGCTCACCTCTGCAGAGGCTCTGACCCAGAATGAAGACACGGTGTTGATGTCACACTTTTCACACAAATAGAAGAACGTGTCTACGACCAAAACAGAACACAATGTTATCTGTGAGCTCTTGTGCAGCAGTTGAAGCATATTGTAGACTACTGTAGATGTTCTTGCCTTTGCTGCTCTTCTTTCCACACCATGTCAGGCCATCCATAATGTTCCCTAACAACGTGTTCTCCAGGGAGATGAAATGATTCCTTCCCTTGCAGAACTGATGCACCAGATCTTTTGTGTCGCTCCAGAACATTGTCTGCAACAAGAAGGCAAGGCAAGGCAAGGCAAGGCAACTTTATTTATATAGCACCTTTCAGCCAAAGACAATCCAAAGTGCTTGTACAAGAAAAATAAAACTACATACTGTTAAAAAAAAACCCCAAAAAAAAACAAAACAAAAAAAAAAAGAAGGAGATAAGACAGTCAAAACTTGTAAATTATGCCAGGATGTTCTGCACTATAACCAGAATCTATTACCTTGTCACATGAATGTGTGAAGGGACTCTCCACAAAGAGCGGATGGTAAGCTTCATCTGGAAAGTTACATGGATCTTGTCCGACATAGGCTTCCTCAAACATACTTAATAACTGTTCACATCTGTAAACCAAAGCAGAACCAAACAACACTGCAACTTTGCTTTGCATGCATTTTTAAAAACTGAAGAGAGGTTTTACCTTTCCCCGGTTTCTGGGAAAGCCTGACATTTCTGCCTGAATGTTGCCCTGAACTGTGACGTTCGAGGAGAAAGGAGAGTTGCTGGTGGAACCACGACTACAACAGCCGAAAGAAGGAGACCAGCGGCTATGGCCAGGTTTGTTTTTAACCCCATTGCAGAAGCCGCTCTCTCACTGACGTCTTTTAAGTGGAATGAAATTATTCTGCAGAGCGGCAACTTAAAAGAAACCTTGAGCACAATCACTTGCACATTTCCTGAAGTCAAAGGTTGTTTATTTTAACCCTGTGCTATCAGAGGTGTGAAACAAAGGGATGAACATATACACCTTCATCAAATTAGTATTTTTATAACTAAATGCAAGCAAAGGAGTTTAAATAACAGTTATTTTATAAAAATCCTGCTAATATAATTGCTATTATAAGAATGTGGGAAGAATACACATCCACTGCAGGTTGAAGTTTAACAAGCTGCAGGGGAAGAGTAAACGTTGCCCTTGATTCCAAACTGAGGGGTCTTTTGTTCTGACATTCAGTCATGGGAAAAAAAACTAAGACCACATTCAAAGCTGAAGATAGATTTTATTTTTCTGCATACATATCCAAATAAAACATATTGACTTCATGAGAGCAGGGTGATGGACGTCTTAGAAAGAAATAAAAAGATGTTCTCGCAAGTTAATATTATGAAAGTATTCACACTGATGTAACCTGTTTGTTGATGTTTTTTAAAATTATTTTACCTTTAAATGATTTGTTTTCCGGTAGAGAAGGAACATTAAAAAATTGAAAAAGTTGGGAAAAAGTCAAAATAATAAAGTTTTTATAAAATGTTCACTTAGAAATTCTGCAACAGGCTGATAATGCAAGGATTGCACATGCTTACAAAATATGTCGCGTTTTGACATAAATGTTGCTCATGCATCAGAGCAATATACTAAACACCTGACAAATTAAATGCTTAGCATAAAGAATAATCCAAAATAAAGTCCTAAAACTATCTTGACAGAAGAAAACCCAATACATTCAGGCAATGACATGAGCTACACCCAAAAACAAGCCAAACGAGGACCTCTGGTGGCTGTGAAAGGATGAAGAACAAATCTCACAAATTGAATAAAAAAAACAATTCAAGTCAGAAATACTCCAAACCCCAAAGGGAAATCAATTTCTGATTTAATTCATATTATTCAAGCATCTTCCGAACCAAACCAGCCCTTCTTATCATCAGCAAACAAAAAAACATCTAGTAACATTTCAAAAGTCATGAACCATGACACAAACCTCAAAAAAATGAACATATTTCACTTTTACTGACCTTTATTTTACAATATATCAGTTTTATCCCAAAATATGCGAGTTGGATGCATCGACGAACTGCTCCTTACTTGAACACATATAGCAGCATTTTTATTTAACACTACAGGACATATAATAATAATAATAATAATAATTCCCTAATTCCACCCTTGATAATAAACAGACATGATTCGTGTTGTACTGACTGACAAATATTAAGAGATTAAGACTGGTTTAAAATAGTTCCATCTGTTGGTTCTTTCAGTGTCACCAACAGGCTCCACAGGGTTTCTCCGGGTCGGAGCCACACTCCTCGATTTGAGACCTGGAACACAAAAACCAGTCAGGCACGAGAAGACATAACAATGTTTCATCCATTCATGTTACTCATATTTTACTCACCTCGGCACTTCCAAGCATTTATAACTGATCCCTTTGTCCAACACCTTCACCAAGTTTTGTAAAGATGGATTTGTGCAGTTTGTTCTGAGAAAGTAAAACACAGAAAGATGTTTTTTTTCTCCTTTTCTGCTAATAGTGTTAAATCAGACAGCTATATTTGACGAAACTTACACAGAGTTCTTCTCGATGACCAGAACAACATTCAGGTTTTTCACCCTGGGAGACTTCAACCTCTTCACCTCAATGCTGCCAAAAATACTGAAAACAAAAATAAAAGAGACTTAATTTAAGTCTTTGAGCAGCATTTATAGCAGAAACCAACAGCAAACAACTACCCTTAATAGCCAGTTGAACACCTGATTACATTTATATGCTAAAAGTGCATGCAGAGTTGGAAAATGTAAAAAATATCTTTTGCTTTTAAGAGTTTTTGACAAAAAAAAAAATAGAGCAACACTTTCAAAGCTTGGACTGTGACGAATGAGTGGGATAATCTGGTTGCAAGCAGTTTTTAACCCCTCATGGTACTCTGGGTTTTTTATTGTGTACTTTCTTGTCTGGATGCCAAAACTACCCCTAACCCTAACCTCAATTGTTAAACTACATTGATACGTTTCAGTCTGTGGGTCCTTAGAGTTGGTCTGGTTCTCATAGTGATCTTGAGATAAGTCAAACCCACCTGGTTGAATCGAACGGCACTGTGACGGAACCGTTTAGCATCGCAGTAGCGTTTCCACAGGCGGAGTCTGCAAACTGCACACAAAATATACATTAGATTCATGCATCAAACCCTCTTCATGGTGCTTTTATGAATAAAACAGCAGTGCAGGCCTTGTTTTATTATTCCTTTAGAAGTGTTTTTTGCAATTTCTGAAGTATTATAGCAATGAATGAAAAGTGATATAAGTGTTTCATCTCTCTCTTTTCAAGAAACAAGGTTAAAGTCTGATGATTAATGGAACGTGTTTCATTATATTTCTTTTACTATATTTTAATGAAATGTAAAAATAAATGAAATCCTGATTAGTCGTCAAAATATTGCCATTGTCAGAAAGATCATGGCATGACCAATGGGAGAGTTTTAAATAAAAAACATAATCAAATAGGAAAATAAATAAATGCAAACAAACCTATAAAGGACCACATTAATGTAACATATTTAAATAAAGAAGAAAAACATTTAAAAGAGTGGAAAGAACTAGACTTTCACAGAAATTCAATTGTGATGAAATCTTTAACAGTTGATCTGTGTCATTTTAGTCTCTATAAAATATCCTTCCACAATCTAAATGTAATCTTATTCTAGTTATTAGTTTTTCTTCAAAACTACTGTGTAAAAAGCAGAAGTTACATGTGAATTGCGGTTAATTTATGCACATTTTCTGAGGTTGATTTATTTTGCGTCTCTGCAGCCAAACCGAGAAGCAGCCTCCTCTGAATGTGTGGGCTGCTGCTTTCCCAGGAGGGAGCAGTGCAATGCGGCTCCATGGAGACCCAGACAAAGCCTCATTGATGAAGATCTTTTTCTGTTCTCCTCTACATTGTTATCAGAACTGCAAAGCCACGTGGAGTTGGTAACCTTCCATGGCCCAAACTCACAGCCGTGTTACATGTTTTTCCTGGAGTGAAAAAAACATGCAACTCGCTCTTCTTGACTTACCGCAGTCGAGACTCTTTTCCAGAAAGAGCGAGGAGGGTTGTCCTCACAGTCCAGCCATCCAGGGCAGTCAGTGGTAAACGTTTCTATAACAACACAACCAAGACGGTCAGGTTCTCACATAAAAAGTGAACTGAAAGTTGTGATGTCCAAACACTGCATTAATGAGTTGCAGTTGAAGAATTAAATGGAAAAAAGTCCCAAAGTACTCCACAGGATTTCTCATATTTACCATTAATATATGAAAAAAAAAAAAAAAAAACTTTTGGTAACTTTACCTAATAACTTAATTGATAGTTAATCAGTGGAAAACAAAAATAACTTCATGTATAAATACAGTTCTCACACAATGTTCAACTTTATTAAATAAATAAGAGAGATTAACAAAACACATGTAATTTTTAAAAAAATAATTGTAACCATATATTAAATATTTGGTTATTTTTCTTGCTTTCATATTTTTGAAGAGCATGGAGATTATCAAAACATAATTAATGCTTTTAAAACAACTTAATGTTTCAAGAAAGACCATAGTTGAAATGTTTGCTTTCATTTTGTCTGACAAAACAAACAAATAACATGCCAGTACCTGCTCCGTGGACCTTTGTACAAGTAAATCAAACACTCACCAAGGTAAAAAAAATTAAAAATGAACAACTCTTGCCCTCCACTATTCTTACCCTTGCTGCCCTTCTTTCCACACCAGGTCAAGCTGTTCAGGACTGATCCCAGCAGGGTTTCCTCCACAGCCTGAAAACAGTCGTTCTTCCAAACAAAGTCTTGGACCACGTTCCTTGTTTTGCTCCAGAACAGCAGCTATCCCGAAACACAATCAACAAAATGCAATCACAACACGTGGCATAATTCGGATCAAGCAGAATTAAGATACGCCATTTTTATCAGTTTTACTGTGTTGCATGAAGATGCCAAGGGAGCTGCAGCAATCAGGGCATCGTAGGCGCTTGGGGGAACTTCACAAGGATCTTGGTTCACGTAGGCTTTCTGAAACAATTCCCATATGTGTTCACAGTTATACCTGAAAAGCAAAGGTCAGAGTTCGGCTTTCAAATGTTGTGGAGATGAAGTTTGTCAACAGGAATCGTAATGAGAATTCCTGTTTCCAAACAAAAATATGAAAATGATTTTATTCTTTTGTACAGTGATCCTACAAAAGAAGGATCTGCATTACACTCTCCAATTTTTTTCAGTTAATGAAATGCTGAAGTTCAATGGAATTTTCTCTACTTTATCTAAAAACAACATTAAACTGTTGGGTAGTAAAAAAAACAAATACTAATTGTGTTCTGATTTTTATGAGCTTTTCCTGAAAACTAGCTAGAGCAGCTAGTTTTCAGAAAAAGTTGATATTACTATGTTACAACAGAGTCCACTCTCCAGCTTGTATCCAACTGCAAACTGGACTTCTTTCTTCTTGTTCTCGCTTTTCCAGGAAGGAGTTTGCATCGAGCTTGACGAATTGGCTCAAATATGTGGGGAGCGGAGAATAACGCTGACAGGTGAAAGTCATCACTGGTGCAATAACAATGCCAACATCATTCTAGTGACCTTTATTTTACAGTAGATTCACAGGAAAGTGGGTTGTGACAGAGGGGGAAGACATACGGCAAAAGGTCAACGGCCGCACTGATGACCAAGGCCGCGCTACCCAATGCGTCACCGCCGCGCCCTTCAACATTTAAAACCTAATCCTTTAAACTTCTCCACAACTTTCTGGACCAGCTTGTTTTATACAGGTGACTTTGTATCAAAACTAGGAACACTCAACATTTTCTGTGTTCAGTGCAAGAACTGAGATTTTGAACATCCATTTTGGCACAAAATTTAGTGAAAATCTTCCAATTTTTAGCGTTTTTCTTTTGGATTCAAACTACTTTCCCTATCAGACAGCCCGTTGTTTTACTTTAGGTCTTATTTTCCTTCAGGAAAAGCTGGAATCAGAATGTCAGAGAACACAAAATTAATATCAAACGGGAAAAGACTGATCAGTGCATCAACTTCATGACAACCTAGATTGATAACAAGTGAAATAAATCTTAAACTTAAAAATCAGACCTTTGCTTATACCAAAAGAAGGTAGATTTCATTTTTTGATTTTTGCAATATGCTACTGTTCATGACCAGATATGTGTTTAATCAGTATTTATTGATCGCTGTATTGACACAGTATGTTAAGCGATTTCATGTAAAGCATTTCCTGACTTCAATACTGCAGTGCAAGCTGCAAAAACCTTCAATGAAAATCCATATATATAAATCTGCTTTTAAATATAATCGTGTGATGTATTTATAAATGTGACTGTTATGTTGTTGGCAGAACAAATGGAATGGTTCAATTTGTGTGTAAATTCACACATATGAAGATTTAGATGTTCAAAGGAGCCTTTTTGTCATGAACGTGAAAAGTCGCTCTGTTTCTGCAGAGATGCAAGATGTTTAAATGATGCATCAGCAGAAATCGCTCATGCTGTAAATAACGTGACCCCAACCCATTCAACAGCTGGTCTCCTGTTGAATGATTTGAAGTCATATTGTCAAGTTTTGTTCAGCGTCTGAAGCTGTTGCTGAGCTGAGCAAGTGCTTAAAAATAGCAACACTCACCCTTTGAACTTCTGACATCTCTCCAGGAACGTGTCTTTAAACTCTTCTCTTCCCCGACTCAGAGTCACCCCTAAAACAACAGCGAGGATAATGAGAAGAAGGGCCACCGCGGCCACAGCCACAATGAAGCAGCGTCTTCTGCGCTTCTTTTCCGAGCCGTGAATCTCCCCGCTGTCCATGTCTTTAACCCGTGGGAACGTCACAAATTAGCAGAGGGGGTCACTTCTCAACTCGTTTGTTGTCACTTCTGCTTGTCAGTTTATGTCTATTTATAGGCGCGCCCAGCGCGTGAACAACCGTGACGTGACGCAAATGAAGAGAATTCCGAGGACTGCGGGATTTACTAGATCTATGGCAAGCCGTTTTAACATAAATTCGGTTCCGTCTGACTCTCCGTAATTACGTTCCAGATATCTGAAAATGCATTTTGACTAGACAAAACTACATTTTGACTATCCGGAATGGTACTTTAAGATATCTGGATTTACATTCTGACTAGTAAGAATAATAACTCAAGATATCTTCAATTACATTTTGACTAGTCAAAATGTAGTCAATTAGATTTTGACTAGTCAAAATGTAATTGAAGATATCTCAAATGACGTCCCTGGATTTGTAATTTGACGAGACACGTATCCGGAATTGCGATTTAAGATATCTTGAACGTAATTATCACTAGTCAGAATTACAATGTTCGATTGCTGTCCAAACAGTTCCCTGCAGAACTTTATGTTTCCTGCACAAAGTTGTCAGTAAAATTAGAAAGAGCTCGGCAATGTTGGAAATGCGGAGAACACAAAACTTCATAAACTATAAGACTGCTAATGATACCTGCAAAAAATGTCCTGTCTATTCATTTCCGACGAACCGAATGCACTTAAAAATAGCTTTGAAAAGCTAAAATTGCTTTGTCATTCCATTTTTAACATGAAATTTGTGCATTTTCAAACATCTTTCTTCGTTTTTTCAATTTGTCGTTGTTTTATTAAACTTTCAAATTGCCATGTAAATCAGTGACGCTTTGACTAGACAGAATGCTAATTCAAGATATCAGTAATGTCATTTTGACTCGTCAGAATGTTAATTTAAGATATCTTAAATAGAAAAGTTGAATAATTCAAGATATCTCTAATTCATTTAGAGATATACTTAAAAGAAATTTTGTCGAGTCAAAATTTAATTAGCGATGTCTTAAATTGCTAAAACGTCTAGTCATAAAACAATTTGAGATATCTGGAATGTAAGGGCAGTGAAACAGAATTTATGTTAAAACGGCTTGCCATACCAGAGCAGATTCTTGCACTATGCGGACTTTGCAGGCGCACTGGAGGACCACAAGCCACTGGTTTAGTTCTAGAATATAGTATTCTAGAAGTTACGTCATCCATGTACAAATTCATTCACTCTGAGTTAAATTTGTGGGAAATAGCTTCTAAATAAGGCAAAAATTAAGTGAATAAATACATAATACAGCTTTAAAATTTGATTTCATTCACAAAAGAAAGGCAAACTATTCATCTTGCTCATTTGCAGCAACATGCAGGTAGTCATTTCCCCCCATCACTGTAAAGACACTTAAACTATATCCAAGGGTAGTGAGACTTTTGAGCAACAGCAGCCTGACCTGTGGGTATGGCATAATCTGTCAGTAAAATTTGATCTGGACCAGTATTAAACCTTGTATTTGATCATACAATTATGAACTGACAGTAAGACTTTCTTCCTCAGAATGTTTCTGCTGAAGAAATCATTGGTTCATTAATTACGGGTATGTGAAAGTTAGTCATAACCTTCAGCGAACATTTCCCAAACCTCTGCTCAAATCTTATATCAACGACAAATGCATTTTAGTTTTTGCAGGATGCTGTTGTTTGTGATGGGATACGTCTATCAGGAATTATATTTATTGATTGTTGTGTCAAATTAAGCTGTTTTTCTTTGAGCATTTCTGAATAACTTCACAACTGCACTGCAAGACGCATAAATGTTAAACAAAAATCCAAATATTTTGCACTTCAGAATAATTGTTTGTTTTTATGTCATTGTGTAATTTAAACACAAAATACTGGTGTAAATACAAACACATGCAGTGATGGATGTGTGTACAGGATTTAATCTGGCCCCAAGAGGTTAAACATTCGTCTTGGTGACTTGGATAGAGGGTTGGGTTGGGTGGTACGTCATGGAAGGAATAAAGCTGGGTGGCAGCGTAATGCAATTGTATGACAAAGCAATAGATGAAAGCATCTACAGTAACCTGTGTCATATTCCCAGCATATACAGAACATATATGGACTTGCAACTGCCAGCCTTTCAAAAGCCCCAATTTCATCCTCCATCAAGAGTCGATAACTCCATGCTGGTTGATGGTTGATGGAAATCCAGAAATATTAATATTTAATGAAAGTTTTATTAACAAGAACTTGCAAAACTGTCATGAGGACACAAAGAAAGGACAGGAACAAAAATTAACCAGGTACATGGAGGAAATAAAATGGGGAATATGACAGGAGGAACCAGTGAGGAATGAGTGAAGGAGAAGTAGTTAAATACTGAAAGAGTAAACTGGAAGAATAAACCAGAATGATTGGTTAACAGGTTACAGGTGTGATGGGAGAGAGCAGATGGCACAAGAGGGCCAGGGTGAGTAAACAAACAGAGAAACTAGGAAAAATGAATCTTAGAGTAACTCAATGAATAATAAACATAATCTAAAATACTAAGAGCTGCCTGAAAAGAAACAAAGAAAAAGAAACTGAGGAATACAGAATGAATAATCAATAATCAAAAATATGAACCCAAAGATCCTGACAGATAATGCTGCTTAAAGGCTACAAAGCATCGATCTGCTGACGCCGTCGCTCCACTGGGGGTGATTGCACGCACATCTGTATCCTGTGGAGTTTTGCATAAAAAAGAATGATGTCTCCAGATGTTCAAGCCCAAACTTGTCTCATCTTAAACATTTGAACCAAACAGAAGGATGTGAACCTCTTAAGCTGTGCTTTGAAAATGACAGTGTGATAAAATACATGGAATTTCTTAAAAACAGCAGCTTGTGTAGAAAATGATCTTATTAAGGATGAAAGGTGAAACTGCTGTTTCTTCACATCACTCATCGGCAGCTTAAAATGGAGAACATGTTCACAAGTACAATGGTGGTTGCAAGTTAAATATTGAACTTCTAGTTGTGGTTTCAATTCAAGCTAGAACTCGAGGTGAACAGTTCAGACGTACATTGTTCACATGCAAGCAAGCATCATGTTTGCATAGGTGTGTTAAAGCTCAAGACTTTATTTTTAAAAAGTGTTCATAAGAACAATAAACACTGGAAATACAGAAGTATTAAATGAAAACACTTAGTAGTAGTTAGGTCTGCAGAACCGTTTTGAAATCAGGTTAATTAAATTAGCCATCTGACTCTGATTACTAAATCACGTCCTGATTGTTATGAATGCACATCAAATGCTTGGTTTGTTTCAGTTTAGTTTATTTATTTCAAACATACTCATATTCACAATTTAAAAACCAGAGTATTGTTGCACCTAAAACCTCTGATGTTCAGCAGTTAGCTGCAGCTGTGCATGTGTTAGCTAAAAAATTATAAGGGAGAGGTTAAACACCAAACATTGATACAAAAATCTATATACATATTTTGATGAGTATTTATTTGAAAAAGAGGCAGGCAGAAGTTTAAACTTTTTAAATCCTGCCCCTTTTCCATCTCTGGAAGGTTTGGAAAGAAAATGTTAACCATTAAATTAGTTTCACTACCAGGCAGACATATTTTAAAGCTTAAAACATGGTTTCAAAATATGATTCATGTGGATGTATAGTACTTTTGCTGCAACATGCTGCTTGCCAACATCTGGCATTTGGGCTGATTTAGGTCCTGGATACACTGAAGGATCACCAAGGTCCTGTGGGGAAAAAAAATGGTTAATTTGGTTTCTCACAGCTGTCAGTTTGGCTCCAAATCCTTAGAGAAACATATTTCCACCAATTTAGATCAGTCACAGGGTCAAAATGGTCCCAAGAAAAGACTTGAGATTCAAATTTATAACCTTTTGAAAAGGCAAAAAGCATCCCTAACGAAGCTACGACTTTATTACAACACATATACACTTTTTACACTATAATAAAGATTTTTTTTTTTTAAATCAGTTCCTCCCAAGCAATCTTCTAAAATTGCACAATGATGAAAAGTCTTCAAATGTCACTTACAGGTCAGTATCGGTACAGGTCCATCGGAAACCTCGTGACCAGAGGATTTGGATGAGCTCTACGATAGATCCTTGACTGCATGATTCTCTGCAGGAAAGCCAAATGACACAATAGTTTGAAATATTTTAGTAAGTAACTAATTATAATAAGGAAATGGTGAAAATAAACTTAGCTTAAATTTGCTGTGTAGGTGACAATAGTTCTGACTTTGCACAATGATGTTACTTTTAAGTCCTGCCTTTCTGTGTTAATATCAAGTGATAAATGACACTAGGTAGTTTTAAACTGTTCAGCTGGGACTAGAAACTGACATTTTGGAAATTAAATAGGAAGAAAATCTCAATTTTAATGATAGAAACTAAAACTGAATTAGTTTTATCCATTGCCAGCACCTGAGTGACCATTATGTGTGTTATTATCAGACTGCCACATCAATTAAATCAGATTCGCAGACCCTGAAATTCACAGAGTGTGACAGAGGAGATGAACTTCATGGAAATCTGCAACTGATTTGTGGTGTAAAGAAACATTGCAAACATCATTGCCTTAGACTTTTCTGACAAACCATAAAAAACTAAGAGTTAGTCTCTTAGAAACTGTCTCAATTTACTGTGTTTGTCTTTTTGTGTTTTACTTCTGCCGGTGAAAAATAAGCATGCAGTGCTGCTCCTCACAATTTGTCACGTTAAAAACAAATTACAGTGTATTTTGATTTATTATGTGTAAGGTCAGACATAATTGTAAACTAGAAGGAAAAATGTTTTTTTTAAATTTTACAAAATAAGAACCAGAAAATGTGATATATATTAATTTATTCCCTCTGAATCATACTGAATTATGATTCAGTATGTACTGAATGTTATGATGTTATGTGCTGGTAGCAGATAAATCTGCTGAGCAGATTTATCTGCTACCAGCACATTTTTAATTCTTGTCTCAACCAGTTTGACTGGACTTTAGCTGAACCATTTTAAGGCACAAATATGTTTTGATCCAAACCATTGCATTATATCTCTGGTGTCTGGAAGGTTAACCTTTGTCCCATGTTGGAGTCTTTTTCAGCATCTAACAAGTTTTCTGTAAGGACTATCCTGCATTTAACTCCTTCTGTTTTGTAGTAATTGTAATAATGCTTGTTGTGAATTTATTCAATTCAATTAGAGGCAGTTTTAGAAGCTAACACAAGGCACTACTCTTTGATTTTTCATTAGATAATTTTTTTAAATAGGTAACGTTTAGTCTCCCTTTCTCAGTTACACTTTGTGTTGAGCTAACCAGAGATACAATCCCAATAAATTCATTTCCATTTAATGTTTGTTATATGATAAAATGTAAAATAATTCATACAAATAAAGAAAACAAGTTTGAGCAGCTTCATGACCATTCAGACAATAAATCACCTGCTGGAAAAAGTCTAACTAATTCCTAGTTTTGTGGTGGACGTCCTGTTTGTTAAAGATTACTTTGTGATCCAATGAGCACATAGAAACTGAAACAACATACATCACTGCTGGAACACAGGCATCGGCCAATAACTTCTATTTTATTTCTGCTGGAACATCTTCTGCACCAAATCATCACCTCTTAACGCGGTCAATTGGTGGATATTGCAGCCAAAAACGCTCTTTATCATTGCGATGTGCTTGAGGCAATATTTTTAAAGAAAATTGTGGTTTTTGTGCTTACATGTGAGGTCCCTCTGGATTTGTCACCACCTTTATGTTAACATAGTTCACTCTCTGAGGATTCAGGCTGTCCAGTTCAATGCTTCCAAACATGCTGTGGGAAAAAAAAAGTCAAACAGTTGAGTTTTGAACACGTTTTCAGTAACTTATTCCCGTCATCTTACCTCTTCCTGTTGAATGCATCAGTAATAGACCCATTCAGCAACACGGTAATGTTCCCACATGCCATCTCTGCAAACTAACAAATGAGAACAAATGAGCTCAAATTGGCACGCAAGACTCTGAAGGAAAAGTTGTATTGCTGAAGAACAAAGACACTTTACGTTTTGTGAGGCTCGCTTCCATAAAGAGTAAACTGGATGGGTTCTGCATGTTGACCACGCTGGACAAAGAGTTGAAATCGAAGTCTGCATCACAAAAATTATATTTATGTTACATTTCAATAAAATACACATAAATCACTTTGGAATATTTGTCTAAATAGGTGTACACAGCCTCAGCATTTTTACAGCTCAGCAGTAGATTATTGAAGGTGTGCTTGAAGAAATACTTGAGCCTGGGCAGGAACCAAATGAGATAAATCATCCAGTTTGACCAGATGCTGAAATTAATACTGTAAATATTTTGAAATTCTGGAGTGAGACTAAACAAAGCCATGAGAAATTCTGTATGCAGTTGGTCACGTAGCAGACAAAGAAAGTCTTGTGAAGCACAGCAATGACAACATGTGGGATTTTTTCTGCAAAGAAAGGGAAGCGAGTAAATGTGATAAATGCTGCTAGATACATAATTGTATAGAAAACAAAAACTGTAATAAGTAGAGAAAATGTCTCAATTTTCAGCAGGATGACCAGAAACTTACAGTGGTTTTTAAATGTCTATGTGGTAAAAATTAATCCACTGTTTTCAGGTTTTTATTTCTAAAATATCTGAAATACGTGCATCCTTTTCGCGACCCAAATATGCACATTATTGTGTTAGCTTATCCTATAAAATCATAATAAATGCATTGATATTCAAGGTTAGCCTGTGATGGAATTTTAACAAAATTATAAACCACTGTATTCATAGTTCTTTTTAAAAAACTCTTCTTTATTGCAGATAAAGATCAACCAACCAGAGTCTTCCTCCTGGCCACACCAGATCAGGTCGTTGAACAGGAAACCAACCAACGTGTCTTCCAGTGTCCAGAAATGCTGGAAAACAGCCGCATAGCTGTGCACCAACTTCCTGGTTTTACTCCAAAAAAGAAACTGAACATATAAAAAGAAACCACTGTTCACCAAGCGATTTAAGAACTGATTTATTAAAACTCCAGTTTCAACACTCACCCTATCACATGGCCAGACCTGTGGCATCATGTTAAACATCTCACAATAATGCTCTTCTGTCACATTACAAGAGTCATGCTGGACCACTGCCTTCTCAAACTGCCTCCAGATTTCCTCACAGTCACACCTGAATAGGAAACAATTGATCACAAAAATAACTGCTGATAAAAGACTTGCAATTGTTCAGTAAAATGTTTGAAATTGATTAAAAGGGTAATTTATTTGAGCAATTTTTGCTAATGTTAAATTTAATGATTATGGGTCAGAAATACCCAAAATTCAGTTTATAAGAGGCTTAGAATATCACATTGCTTGTGGACATTTTTCGGAGTTTTTCCTTCCACCTAACTTCCCTATTCTGTGTGAGCAGCCAGGTTGCCAGCAATGAGGGTTAGAGCCGTACCCTCCTGGCTTAAAGTGAGTATGGGTGACTGATGGCTTGTCAACTGAACAAAGGAGCATGTCATTTAGGCAGGGCACTGGCTTCTGTATCTTTACGTGTGAGTACATGGAGACAAGAAAAATAATAACTACCTGCTTAAACGTGTCTAAGCAATAATTAAAAACATCTGGAGTAATGACAAACAAGTCACAGTTAAGAGGATGACAAGGGAGGCTCATTGTTAGAGAAATACAAGAAAGTGTGTCATCTTTGGGTCACGGAGTTTAAGAACCAATCACTTATTTTTAGCTTCTTGACACAAATGGAAGATGAATTTACACTCTAGAACATTTGGGACAATGAACCAAATAACTCCAGCAGATAGTCTAAGTAAAATCAATCTTTATGGTTTTAGAGTGACTTAGTCAAAGTTTGGATTATATTCTCATTGAGATGCTTATAGGTTGATCTCTTTTTTTTCAATACTAAATAAAATCATTTATTGTATTTTGCGTTTTCCATATTTTCATATTTCTACATAGTATCTTGTGATTAAAATGTCTTACAATTTGAGACATTTAAATGCAACAATAAAAGCAACCTCATAAAAAGTCTGTTAACACAAGCTGGTGGATTCCGCTGAAAAGTTTCTGACATGTAAATGACTTACTACAAATCCATCTTTTTCAAGCTCTTTCATTCTTCATACGGGAACTAAGCTCACATATTAACCCATTCAAAACCATTATTTAAATGTCAAATCTTAAAGCCACCTGTCACATACATTGAATTGTTTAAATAAGTCACATCTGCTGATGCCAAACCGCAGATGTGACTGCTCTCTGGGCTTGAGAACGAAATTAATTCAGTAAAGCTGTCTTGCTCTTTGTCAAGGCACATTTTGTGTTTATAAATACATTGTGCTATTTGTTAATGGTACATTACCATAATCCAGGCTGAACTAGTGTGGTGTAAGTGAAGCATCTTCCGATCACAATGTGCTTAATGTTTGGAGTTGTCCCAAACGTGGCTTGCACTGGACAGAGGCAGAGCTGAGGCACAATAATCCCTTTGAGTCAACCACAAAGGTCAAAGAAAAAAAAAAGACAGTATCATTTAGGAGTGGTTGAGTTCGTGAAAGAATGTCATGAGAACATTGAAGAGAATTACTTACATATAGTGACTATTACGGAGCAAGCCGATTTAAAGGAAGGCATAATCGTGGAAAATCTTGATCGCACCGCAGTTCTTGAAAAGAGACATGTTTTAACTTGCAATTGCATTTTAAAAAGGAGGCTGTTAAGAATGTAGCTGAAAAGAACAACATTTAATTCTGAAGACTCAAAAGATGTCTGTTGTTGGCTAACAGCTTTCAACTGCTTTATTGTACTTTTTGCACTCAGGCATTAAGTGCAAAAGGTAAGTTTTGTTAGTGCATCTCTAACAAAACCACCACCGTGTCAAGCACTCAAAAAGACTTCAAATGAATGAAAGAGCAGGTTACAGAAATACATTTTTAAAACCTTTTTTCTTCCTTAAAGTACATGAAGTTAAAAATATTGTGCATAAATCTCTGGAAAAATGTCAAGCTTACCACCTTCCATTTCCTAGTAATGGCCTGGAAAACACTCCCACAGTTGAAATGGGAAGCAGTTGGTTCTTGATTTCCAGCTTATTGGTGTGTCCGATAGTTCCAGGCATCCAACAGTTTCCTTATGGGACTAAGAGTTGTTGCGGTTGTTTTCGCTGGTTTACAAGCACATCTATGACCAAGACGTTCTTGAAAAACGTTTTTTTTTTTTTCCACCCCCATTTTCCAAAATAAGATCCACATGACTCCTATTAGGATGCTGGTAGGAATCTCCCAAACAAAGTCTCTGCTGTACTCTGAAAATTTGCACAATAATTTGGGAGATAAAATACACAAAATACACAATTTTATTATGGGAAAAGTATCCAATCAGTTCAATTTTGCTAGTTTTTCTCTGCTGAAAAAAAATCAGTTCTGTACAAATAAAGTTCTCAGCTTCAGTTTCTCTGAGTCTGAAAACTGAAATGTAATAGTGTTGCTAATTTTGATTCAAAATAATAGAACCAACATTGGTAACAATACAAATATGACTTTTTCTGAATTTAGAGATGGCAATCTGCAACTTACCAGTTATGAGTTCCTCTAATTTTATAAATACTGATTATCTTTCACTAACTGATCTATATACCAAACAAATTCTGATTTCATTTTTCAATGCATCTCGAAAATAAACTATAGGATGTTATTACCATATATTCTGATTTTGAAGTTGTTTTGAATTAAGATTAAACTGATTGTTATATATATTGTACTATATTATTTGGTTATGGCGACATTGCATTACATTTAAGTTATTTATAATGCATGATTGAAGTTTTATATATGTCTAATGTAAGTATTTTGTTGCTGCTACCAGGGATGCTGCTGCCACCTGTTGGTTTAAATAAGGAGTTTTCTGCATTTGAACACTTTCAGTAAAGGAAAAGAGATAGAAATTTTTTTTTTCTATCTCACGAACTCAACTTTTTAGATAGAAAAAAGTTGGAAAATAAGAAAGGAAAACATTGTATGGAATACCAAAATCTGTAATAACAAAGAATTGGCCGTGAAGAAAGAAGAAAGATTGGAAGATGTAATAATGAAAACAATTATTTATAATAAGGGAAAAAGAAAAACAACAAATGTGACATTTGCGGGGGAGAAAGAACGTGCTGATCATGTTTTGATGAAGCGTATTAAAAATGCAACTAAAAGAAAGAGAACAAGAGGAAATATTATAAATGATAAATAAAGAATTATTCATTACTTTGACAGGAGACAATGTAAGAATACAGTGGGTGGAGACGATGAGGTTACAGTCATATCCACTAGGGGGCGGTATGCACCTCTGAAGTTGTTTTCAGTCCGCCAAGAAGAAGAAAGAGAAACGGAAACTCCAGCCTCCCCGGTTAAACGTCAATGTTGAGGCTGTTTCTCATTCTCCAGGTTGGTTAAATTAGCTTGAGATCCTTCAAAGTGTGCACTCAAAATTAAATCAAATCCACAATTGCTTTGGAAATTATCTGACGGTGTTTTGGTACATGACATCGACTCTTCCTGCACTAAATCTGTGAAGCTACAAGCTATCTTAGAAAGCTAACCTGCTAATATTTCCCTCTTTTGGGTTGGGTTAACAACAGCGAAACATGTTGTTAACCCATTCAAAATGTTTTATATTACGTTTGCTGTCTTAAAGGAGTGTTAACCAGACCGACTGGATGCTGCTGTGTTTTAGTAAAGCCTTCCTTTATCTTCCAGGTATCTTGATCTTTATTCTTCGCTCCTCTATCAACATGAGCGATCCTTGGCAGGAATGTATGGACTTCTGTTTAGATGTCACCAAACGGGCAGGAAAGGTAAGCAAACTATTTATGGGCATAATAATTTAATTCACACATAACCAGGTTTATTGATTTTACCAGAAAGTCTTCCAACATAGTACCTCAGCAGTAAAGTCTAATTGCCCTTTCTTTGAAAAAGTGGCTTCAGAAACCTGTTATTTTTATTTTACTATATTTTAGTCACTTTTGCTAAAAAAAAGCAAAAGTGACTAAAAAAGAGCAAATGAGAAGAAAAATCTTTCTCAAACATACCAGTTCTGTCAGGAGGATTGGGTCAAAACCCCAGTAAATTATTGTGATAAGCTTGGTGAAGGAAAACTTTTAACCCAAGTTATTCAGTTTAAAAGGCAGTTCTTCCATATACTAATGTATGCAAACTTTTCAAATTTAAGAAAATAATATAAAATGATCTCTTATAATTCTGACATTCAACTGATAGCAATAATTTGAGCAATACTATGTGACATAAAGCATGGAAACTTTAAACTAATTTAATTCTAAGGAAGGAAAAACAGAATATGTCTCTTTATTTGTGTCTTTGCATGTCTATTTCATATAAGTAAAAAAATAATTAGATAATTAAACATTAAATATAAAACCACTGATTGGAAATGCATAATATTAAACCAGCTCATTGTTTTATTGCACATCGAAAAGCAAAACAAAAACAAAACGGTGCTTCTTTGGGGAAATATTATCAGCTAGATTTAGTGAAGACGGTGTTAATCTTAATGTTGGAGAACTGTTAAGAATGGCTTCCTGAGGTCTCCATAGCAACCAGTTGTTTGGGAAGTGTTCCAGGAAAAAGGCTTTTCTGTCTCATCATCTCAAATGTAAACATGTGGAGTTTGCTGATTACCTCTGGAGTTATGTCACTGGAGACTAAGATTTCATTTTTCAGTAACAAACACTCCCCCAGCCCCAATGCTCTCTGTTTTGTAATGTAAAGGTTCTGTGATGCTGTGGGCCTGGTTTTTCTTCTAGAGAATTTAGTGAAGTTCTGCGAGAAAATTCAATTTATTTAAGGCTTTCTCTTTAAAAGGTGAAGATAGTCCTGCTTTCTGTATACAAGTTGTCATTTGCATTTTTTTCTGCTCCTAAAGTGTTCATTATGGAATTCGTTTCTCAGTACTAACATGTTACAGAATGAACATAATGTTGCACTGAAGGAAACCCCAGGCGGAATAAATTTATGAACCTACAGAGCTCAGAGAAATTGTAGTCTGTGGCCAACCCTTGCCAACAATCTGTCACCATGACGCTCATCACATGGGGCTAATTAGAGCAGCAGATGTGTTCAGTCGTTGCCGTGTTTCTGACAGATGATCCGTGAGGCGCTGCAGAAGGACATCACCATCATGCAGAAGAGCTCTCCGGTTGACCTGGTGACCGAGACGGACCAAAAAGTGGAGCAGCTCATTATATCTTCCTTAAAGGAGAAGTACCCCACGCACAGGTGCGCTGCTGTTATGGGAAATCTGCGATGCATGAGTTTGTTTTTTACCCCATCTGAAGAATAGCTGCTTCCAGAGGGCATAAGAGGAATGGAGCGATGAATTATTATGCAAGTTTGCAGGGTTTCAAATCTGCAGTTGCTTTTGCTATTCGTGGCATTTTCCCTCTTGCTTCTATTTCCTGTGGTTGCAGCATTGTCTCTGTGGAAGCCGCATTTACTGTTTTCTGTGATTGCAGTATTTTGTTTATTTACAGCGTTTTCCTGTTGCAATACTTTTTCAGTTCTTGAGTGTTTTGGGTCATTCATGTGTTTGCAGCTGATTTTGCCGTTTGCGGCTACCTTTGTGTATACATGTGATGCGTGTCAAATTCAGCATAAACTTGCGACATGATTGGGGAGGAAACTAAGTTTATTTTAGAGACTTTACCAGTACGCCCTTTTTTCTCCCCAGATTTATAGGACAGGACAAGCCTGCTGTATCCTTTGTAGTCCAAACTATCCCAAGTTTCATTGTGGCTTGAATGGAAGATTTTTGTTGCAACAATGACTAATGAAACAGGAGAAAAAGAGGGAGAATTTTAAATAGGTTTTTGAGCTTTGTGTCTCGTTAATATGTTATTTATTCATAAAGAGTGCACCAGAAGTGGTATTGATTCTTTCATGCATGTTTTAGGAATTATTAAATCTCCCATGGCAACCGTTCAGATGTGCTCTGACAAAGTGCCTCCGATTTCCACACAGCTGCAATCCCCAATGTCATGTTTGATAAATACACGTACACAGCTTTTAGTAGCAACTGAAGGTAACATAATTGTTTGATTGTGCCATAAAATAGCGCTGTTTTCCTGGAAAATGCATAATACCGTCCCTTTAAGTGTAAGTATGTATTAAAAAAATTAAAAGCTTAAAGCAGGTCTGTCGTTAGGCTTTTGTCATTTGCTTTGTAGTACAATTTTTGTCAAAGATCTTCATATGAAATCAATTTAATAATTCAAAACTGCTGCTGTTTCATCTGTTTCCTTTTGTTTTTGTTTTTTATTTCTAAGCTTCATCGGTGAGGAGTCGGTAGCCGCTGGTGCTCCCAGCATCCTTACCGACAATCCCACTTGGATCATCGACCCCATCGACGGCACCACCAACTTTGTGCACAGGTACTCCTAACCGGGATGTAAGGCTCTCCTGGAAGCCTGAAACTGCTCTGAATCTGTTTCATCTCAGTCCCTCCTTGACTATTTTTATCTTTTAATTAGCTTCCCTTTCTTGGATTGTCCTCTCATGGATTGTCTTCAGGGATAATTAGATGAAAATGAACTGATTATAGAAACTCGCTTCTTAGAGCCTGATTCCTACTGGGAGTTGATTAAACGGATGTTTTATATTTTACATTTCTGTTGGGTAGGTTCCCCTTTGTGTCTGTATCAATCGGCTTCACAGTGAAGAAAGAGGTAGGTCTTAATGTATGCAAATCTCATGTTTATTCCCCCACTGTGATTTCTTGATTATAATAGACATTAACCCCATTGTCGCCTTGTGAATCTCTGAATAGTGATGCTGAAAAATCCTCCTTGTTATGCAGCTGCTGCTCTGTTTTTAGCCCTCCTCCCACACAGCTTCAGTCATCAGCGTGTTTCCTGCACTGCCTTTTGCTCTCAGATAGAGTTTGGGATTGTCTACAGCTGCATCGAGGACAAAATGTACACAGCACAGAAAGGGAAGGGGGCATTTTGCAATGGAAACCCCATCAAAGTGTCAGGGCAGAAAGGTCCGTATGACACATGACTGGTTCTGTAGTTGCAAATCAGTCCACTAGGTGGAGCTGGACGTCCGCTGCTGATCCCGTTTGTTTCAGGAATGAATGCATTTCTTTTTGTTTCCCTTTCTGAAGACATCAGCAGGTCTTTGGTGTTGACTGAAATGGGCTTCAAGAAGGAAGCTGAGCACTTCAACATTATGTTGGCCAACATCAAGACTATCCTCACCATACCTGTTCATGGGTAAATATTAAGCTATAGAGTAATGCAGCAATTAATGTACCGTAGGAGATGCAAAACCGATATACTTCTCAGAAGCCTGACATTATGGCTTAATGTTTTTCACTGTATCTGAGATGACTCCTTAAAATGTAGAATGTTCAGTTTCTCCAATGAGTGACAAAAAATATTGACTGTTTTTATTCAAAGCATGTTTCCAGCTGAGGCCAGGGTACCATTTAGCAAACTCCACATGTTTAGGTTTGTGATATAAAAACAGGAAAAGTTTTTTGTCTGGTATGAGTCAGGATCCGACAGATGCTGTAACAGTTCATCTGGAAACTTGCTGAGTTCAAGCCATTTACATTATTTTACTTGAAAATGGTCTCAAAACAACAATTTTATCATTTTTCACAATGACTTCTGGGAAAGTTTATCGTCCAGCAAAATTTGTTATTGTGCTCCAACTCTTTAAAAAGTGTATTTTCTTTTGAGTAGTTATTTTATAAACTACTACACCTTCACACTCCATATTCGTACCCCTTAATGCACTCATTCAGCAGTATGATATTGCACATCTTGCAAATTAAACACTGATTAGCGCTAATTTTTTAACGTTAGGTTTTGTTTACCCAATGAAGACACAAAAATAGGAATTTACCTAAAAGCTCTTTTTTTCAGAGACTCATCCCTCTGTAGTGTTTTGTGATGCGTTTCTTAAATAACCTGAAAGCGCCTGAAACCTCCCAGTGGGAGGTGTGTCTAAATGGTCTTACCCTCTTCATTTTTAATCTTTTGACCTGAATTGGATCAAAACACCTATTAATAAATCATAAGGAAACTGCTGCTGCCCTCCACTTTCTTCTCCCTTGTTGTTGTGTACACAGCAACCTTTTTATCTATTTCTTCTAACAATAAAAGCCGCCTGTTGTTAATGTTTTCTCAAAGTTAAAGTAAGTTGTGCAGACTCGACAGAAAAAAGGAAAAGTTTAAAAGGCAACAATAAGCACAGTAATAAACTGTTAAGCAGGGGATAATTGCTGCTCGCTTATTATTCTAAATGTCCCGTTTCCAGGATCCGCTCCCCGGGCAGCGCAGCCATCAACATGTGCCTAGTGGCTCCGGTTCAGCCGACGCTTATTATCACATGGGGATCCACTGCTGGGACATGGCTGGAGGGGCGGCCATCGTGACTGAAGCCGGAGGAGTCATCATGGACATTTCAGGTGAGTCACAGAGATAACCAGACGTCTTCAAACAGCGATTCTGCTGAAAACTTACTGAAGTCCCTGTCAAAGTGACCAATTAAATGTGGACTTTAATGACACTTCTACTAATTTGGTGTCAATTCACAACAAATGTCACCTTGAGACACTTTTCAAAAGATTGTGCAACTGATCCTAGTTATCAAGTTTAGTGAACAGACTATGGCTCTTACAGAGATAATTATGTAAAATTTAATTATTGCCCAGTGTATTTGATTAGTCCTCTAATTTTGACAGAACTGACTGAAACCAAACCTTTTATAGATTTAAATCTAGGGAGAATACATATTTTATATCTTTAAACATCTGCAATTTCTCATGTTTAAATTAAACCACATGTTATAGAAATCAGATAATAAATAAGAACGTGTCAACCATTTTTTTTTTGACAGATTCACACTCATCCCACATTGTACCACTATGGTCTTTGTGGATATTATTCGGTGCACAGTAATGGCTCCTGCAGGTGTGTGTCACCAGCTATAGCGGCTAATAGGCCATGTCCAGTCCAGTAATATATATTTATGCTCCCTACAAAGCTTATCTCCTAAAACACCCATAATCCTGTCATTCATTTCAACTTCTTTAACAATGCATTAACTGATTTGTCTGGTAGATACTCAAAACTTCTCCATGCAATCAATATTTGCAATCTGGCCAGTGAGCTGGATGAATACTGCAGTTTGCTCTTCTGGAAAATCTCCAAAGGGAGCCTGGTCTCATTGAATCCTACAGACTTCCTTGTCAAACTGCTTCCCTTCTCCCTGGTTTCACTCCTTTCCACCCAACTTTAGAGATTGGGTGGAAAACTCAAGAAGGGGATCACCCTGAGAACAATCGACACATCCTTGCCTAAAAACTGAAACCAGTCTGTCCAATCAGGTGAGGGAGGTGTTTGGATGATTCCCTGATAGCCCACCGCCCACTGGGGCAGCTTCTGCAGGTGGTTTCTTTGAGGTAAAGGCCCCTCTTCACTCTGAACCCCCACCTACGCTGCATGTGCTGTGCATCAAGGGGTTTGCTCTTAGGAAAGTGAAAGCAACCTTTGCGCTGTGCCAAGCATGCTGGGATGTACAGCGAGACACGTAGAAGCAGGAAATCTCTCGCTGCTCTTCTCTAAGCTGAATGTAGCCGGTCACTGTGGAAACGGAGCTCCGTCTCCAGCACCGGCTCTGAATCATAGCTTCACAACTTTCTCACTTTTTTTTTTTTCACTTACTGTTCATCTTACTAGCGAGATGAGTTCCAACTTAAGTTATTTAAAAAATGCAACCTATGCTTCACTTTTCCAGATTTGGAGTGTAGGGGTCACTGTTGCACCAAGAAACAAGCTCAGCAAAATGTTATTTCTGGTCTGACAGATCTGTTATAGAGCTTAATACACTTTCATCGTAGACAAATTAGACACATAATGGTTACTGTATGCTTCCCAAACCATTTTAGAGATATTTTTTATGAGTTTTACTTAACATTATCCAAGTGTCACCCCATTATATAAGCACCATGGTTTTCCTTCCATGTAAACAGAAATGTCAAGATGTGAGGCAGCAGCAGGTGTCGGGATATTCACAAGCCCCCCCGGCTGAGCACAGCTGTGTTCGTGGTTTCTGCAGAATAGGAAATGTCACCTTAGAGTACTTGATCTTCTTTTTCTGTCAAAGTTTTTCACCGTCTTCTACTATTCTCGTCTCACGTTTGGTCCACATTTCCTACGAGCCGCAAAAGGTAGTCTAGGTAAATCGAAAGTACAAGAGTTTTACATCTAGGGACAAAATATAAAATAATCTGGTCTTTATTACGGTCTGGAAAGTGTGAAGTTTTTCTTTCACCCTTTTCTAGGTCTGCATTTCATTCTCATTTTAATCAAAACTATAAATTGACAAAACAAGCAACGTTTTCAATTCAAAAACTTTGCTGCTAAACTATTGAACAAAGAAATGTATTGTTTCCAATATGTCCTTTAGGTTCTTCAACTATCTGGTACAGATTATTATACCCATTCAGCTTTCAAGTGCTTTAGGAACCCCTGATCATTCATGAAACTTTTAAAAAATATACTTTTTAGAAATGATCTGTGGACGTCTGATAGGCCATCTCCTTTTTGCACAGCTTTCACACAATAAAGGTCTTTTCCAGTGACCCATCAGATTGTTTTTTGTAGGGAAAATTAACTCCCAGTTACCATATTGGTGGGGAAAAAAGTCCTTATTTTTACATCTCTCTCCCTTAACCAGGTGGGCCGTTTGATCTGATGTCTCGCAGGCTGATTGTTGCCAGCAGCAGGACGATAGCTGAACGAATTGCCAAGGAGATAACAGAGTTCCCCGTTGGCAGGGACGACACAGAAGGATCCTAAACCTTCACAATCAGCTAAAGCCAAGTAAAAACACGCACAGCTGCTTTCAGTGTAACAAAGCCTTAGGAACCTTTGGAACCCAAATGATACAATTACCTCTGAACAACAGCAAGCGGGTTTGTTAAACATTTTATTCTCCTGTATATCAGTACTTAGTCATACACACATTAATGTTGTTGAGTTGTTTGCACTGTGTTGTAATTTATTGAATCACTCAGGCATTTTTTTTAGTATTCAGTCAGAAACAAGAAATTAATTTTTATTAATAGGTACCTCAAAGCATCATCATTACAGCCATAAAAATATTAACATCAAGGTTTACGCTTATTTCTAAAGAAGTTTAAATCAAGAATATTTATTCAGTTGGGGGAAAAAATCACATGTAAAAAATGTAACTATTCTTTTTAAACATATACTCTCATACAAGTTATTCACAATATCTTTTTAAACTTCAAAGGGTATTTATCAACATTCCTAAAAATGGGAAAGACAACAGAGCACTGATTTCAATCCAAATTGGTTGACTGATTGGTTAGGAATGGCTTCAAGAGAAGAGCTGCTGAGTCTAAACTTGCCCATATCTGCAGTCGCTCTGCAGAAAAGCGCAGCTTCTCAGCATGCCTTCCTTGCAGCCAGCACATGCTATCTACATGCTAACCAGTTTTTGCAGGCCCCTAAAAAAGAAGTCCTATTTTTAATAACCTCCATTTTATGGCCTTAAAAAGTTTTGTGATTTCTTGTAGTAGGTCTGAAATCTAGTACGAGACAGTATATCTTAGATTATTTGTTTACTGCTTAATTCATCAGCTTTTGTTGACAATGGACCAATTTTTGCCTAAGGTGAAATATGGTATGGTATCTTCAGGCCATTCTCATAAAAACTGCTCAGTTGTCCATAGCCAGCGCAGAAGAAATTGTAAAGTTTACTATCTACTGTGAGAATTGCGTTGAAGTTGGGTAACCCTAACTGTTAAATTACTAAACTCGAGAGACAAAATACATCAACTTAATTTGGCATTCATATTTACCTCGGTAAGTAAACTTATGAATCAATGAAGCTAAGTCTCTCTTTTCTTTGTAATTTATGTCACTCCTGTATTAAACTATTTCTGGTCCTAAAAAGTCCTATATGTAACTTACTGAAACTTGTTGAAACCCTTACTTGGGTTTATTTCCTTTCCAAAGCCTCTGAGTTGTTGTTGGAGTGGTTGGTATTAAGTCTCTGAAAAGCTCTGAAAATTTAAGTCACATTTTCTCAAAAGGATCATTTCTAAACATGACCAAAATTATTTCTTAATGTTGGATTCTTTTTTTTTCCTCCTCGGAATAAATATAATGTTGGGTTTTATTGAAATTGCTCAGTCTGAGATTATTCAACCTCAATAATTTTAGGTTTCTAGACATCTTTTCAAAAAGCTCTGTACCTTTTTTAAGAGTGAATTTAGTTTGCACTGTCCACAATTCATCACATATATCACATGACTAACTCCTGTACTGTATATCTATTTTTTCAGTACTGTATGACTCCTTATTAAGTCTTGAATAAAAAAAGCGTGACATGTGTATATTTAGTGTGTTTTTTTTTAAAGTTATTTAAATATAGTTCCTGCTTCCTTCCCTCTATATTTCAGTTTCATAGATTGACTCGTTTAGCTGCAGCTAAGGCTGGTGTCAACCTGCACAGACACGCCAATGTTGTAAACTACAGACGTAATGGACAACTGGCAGCAGAAATAAGAGCCTGTGTGTGAACATTTCTACAGGAAATATGCTGACTGAGCGGATGGCAAGCTTCATGTCTAAATATGGGAGCTCAGAGTCATGACTCATCCCTGCAGGAAAATAGAAATGAACAGTTAGGAGAAGGGAAAAATGGAATAAAATCTGTCAAGACACCTCTCATTTCTGTTTTGCATCATTTAGACATTCCTGTTAAATTCTTGCTTCCTATGTGTGAAAAACGTTATTCAAACACCCTTCAATTTCATCATTTATCACTGGGAACCTCGGTATGTTTTACTCAAGTTTTGTGTGCAAAACCAACTCAAAATGATGCAAAATGGCGAGAAGAAAGGGAAAGTATGTTCATTTGAAATCCAGGGCTTCCAAATGAACTGACAGACTTTGCAAGAAAAGCATTGATTGGATAAGCAGCCAAGAAAGCTTTGGTAACTGAAGGAGCTGCAGAGGTCCAACCAGAGCAACGACAAAATGGTTTGGATGAAATCATCATCTGTTGGGATGCGTGGCCTCGTTATAAATCAAATTCAGAATCTACTTCAAGACTTAAAAATTATAATTTTTTCTTGCAGTTGCCATTAGAGATGGTTTTAATTGTATTGTGGCTGAACATCTACACTCCATCCATCTTACCAGGTTTGACCAGCATCCTGCTGCCACTACCGGCTGGGAGGTGCATTAAGGGGGTCTCCTGTTAATTTCCTGAACACACATAGCATTTTACACGTACTTTTGCAGGGGATCTAACTACAAATATCCATTAAAATGCAATATAACATCCCCAAAAAATGAAATGTTGGAAGATTTATTACCAGTTTGCAGAGAACTGTTGAGTTGAGCCACTGTGTGGAAAAAAAATTGTTCTGTGTCCCAGCTTCCCAACACTCAGGCGCAGTAACTTGAATCTACAAAGTGTGGCTTTGACCTAGAAAAGGGATAAATCTATAAAGTGAAGGCACGAACAAGAAAAAATGTCTCTGGTGACAAACTGAAAACAGGCCTCTGGACACGCAGTAAAAACAGTCACAGCTACTGTTGTGATTTAGGAGAGAGATAAAAGCCATTACAGCATGTAAAGTTGTGTGCTGTGTTTCCCCTGCCCTTTCAGTCAGAGCTGCAAACAGTTCACCCCCATCCTAGGCTGATATGCTCTATAAAATAAGCCTCCATGGGCTCTTTTTTTTTCTCCCCTCCAGCTTGTGTTTGCTGATGACTAACAAATGGTTTTAAAACACTTTACTCGAGAAAACCCAGACTTTATGTGTTCTGGAAGCCAGTGGTGCATGCTCGTGTGCAGGCGGGGAGTTTGGCGGAGTCGTTATCGGCGTTTTTTCTCCAGCGGCTCTGCAGCAATCCTCCCAGATCCCTGCGTCTTTAAATTTTCATGCTCTCTTATTGTTTACGGAGTCATTAATGCCTCAACCAACCACGTCCTCATTCTCTAACTTTATGACCTGGTAACCTCCACAAGTGGCAGGCATTGTTCTCTGCAGAAGCTGTGATTTCCTAGCTTATCCCAACAAATTTACCCCAAGTGATTTGAGAGTGGTGTACTAAATATAGTTATGTAATGTTAACATACATTCAGCACGGGGCTATTAATTTGGGGTCTTTAGGGACGCATTTGAACAGTTCTTTTAGGGTTGTATAATTAAACTATATGCACTGAGTCAATTAATTTTTAAAAACGAGAATTGGATGCACAAGTTTGAATTTATTTGAACCACACACAAGTAGTAGTAGTTTTGGTAGAATATATTTATTTTGGCAGGTGTCAAAGCACAGACTGAGCCTTTAAGCAAATTCCAAAGATTTTCGACTGACTTACTGTCTGACACAAATTTTTGTTCAGAAGAAATGAAACAGTTTGGGACGTTCAGAAAAATCAAGCTTTTTCATAAATTGGGAACTCATAGGAAACTCAAAGTGTCTTTGTCTTAGACTGAAGGAAAAGTTTTATATTACGCTGTTACTCCCTCATGAAAAACAAAAAAACAACAACAAAAAACATATCTAGTGTTGTTTTGATTATTTTTGCATGTTTGAGGAATCCTTGAATCTCCCATGGCAACCACTCATGGGGTGCTTGATCAATAGTTCTCACAAAGTGTCGCCTTCTCCACAAAACTCGTCCTTGGAACTGGAGTGTCTAGCTGAGCTTCCGCCTTACACAGCACCGCTCCCCCAAACAACTCCTCCAGACTAGCGGCAGCAGCAATTAGCAAACACCTGCTGGAACTTCGAGTCCACTGAGCTTGTCCTACAAATTATTACTCGGTGTGTGTAAATGGCATAATGAGAAGCACTGTCAGTGTCATAAAGAGAAGGAGCTTAAGCTGAAATTTCAGTATCAAATTGTAAAATGAAAATTCTATTATGTTTGGTATATAATTGAGGGAGACAAATTTACATCTTGGTGATTCTACAGCTGTAGGTTGTAAGTTTTTGTTGTAAGATTTATGCTTCTGTAAAGTGTTGGACAAGATTGTTTTGTTCTTTTCAAGGATACATTTTCCAGGCAAAATTGTTTAGAAAATGCTTCAGTTTGGTTTCTTACTTTTATCTACTAATTTATAACAATGCTCAGTATGTGTGGGACCAGGCTAATACTACAACTGTTAAAGGTGGCATTGCTGCTGTCTTCTTTCCTAAAAAAACAAACAAAAAAACCATCTTGCTCTGCCTGTTAACCTGACCAAACTCTGCTCGCTTTTCCTGCTTCACCAGAAAATCAAAATGTCAACCATGTCACCAGTAAACCCCCCCAGGAGAGCAAAATGAGACATGCAGAATTCTAAGCAGTTTTCCAAGAAATGAATATCTTCAGGCGTTGTGAAGCCACACAGGGTTGGAAGATTCAATCAAGATGAGGATAGTATTTGGTAGAAACTTTAGGGGCATGATTGAAAGAAGAAACGGGCCCTGAATTCACACACCAGTTTAAACTGAGACCTTTTGCAGAACTAAAACACAAAATAAGTGATAGATGAATTTTTAGATTCCAACCTGAATGTTTATGTATTCAGTTTCACTTCAGTCCATGACTATTTTCAGAAGAATGCTCACTTAGCTTGTTAAAACAGTGTGACCCATATGCAAATGCTGCTGGGACATGAGACCATCGACTGGAGGGTGACTCACCTTCCACATCCTGTTTCAGGTTTTTGCTTGACTTATTGTTTCCTATTTTCTGGAAAAAACATGATTTCAGATACTTTTTTATGTGCTGTTTGACACTGATACTTTTTTTTGAAGAACAAGGTACACAATCCACTCTTATGGTTTGGTCAACTGGAACTGAATGGAAAAATTTAACCAACGTCCAAAGAAAAACAAGACCACTTTGAGAATCACACAATTAATTTTGGTTTCTTGGAAAAAGCAAGTGTGTTAAAACTAGAACGTCCTTCTCACAATTATGCACTACTTTATGTTGCTCTATTACATAAAATCCTAATAAAATACAGTGAAGTGTCTGGATGCATCAAAGCAAAATGGGAAAAATGCTTCAAAGTGTATAAAAATGATTGTAATGGTATTGTAAGTATAGGAGAACACAACAAAATACTATTCTGCAGCTTTGCTGTAGTGACTGGACAAGTCATAGCCAAGAACAATTAATCTATTTTATTTGTATCTTTTGAATTTTATTTGTGTAATTTATAGAAAGTTATCAACACTTAGAAGAAACAGTTAATTACTCATTTGTTTTATATTTATCTACACATACACACTCAATTATCATTATTATTTTTATTTTTTGGTAGCTTTTCGTGTCCATATGTTTTGTCCATGATGTGTCCTGAATTCAGCTTTTCTGTCTGAGACCCCAAATGTTATTTGAAATGTGTCATTTCCTGGAGGTAAACTTTATTATTCTGCTCTTGGAGGCAAATCCTTGTTAGGGTTTTTAGTGAAATTCTTCATATTCTGAATTTCAGGGAAAACCTGAAATACCAATAAAGTCTCATCAGGCTCACACTCCGACGGCACCAAAGAGTCTTTTGAGGAGCCTGAGGAGGGTTAAGAAAACGGTAATAATATTTTTCATGGTTACCAAATTGAAGTAATAGTGATGCTGGAGGTAAAGTAAGGCCAAATATTTGTATAAAAGAAGTGAGCATATATAGTTAGTGACTGTCATGTAATTTGTGTGTAAGGTTTGAGTTGTATTTGCTTTTGTTGCAAAAGTACCCTTCTCAATCTGCCAGTGGTTCTTTCAAATACATGGTTCAATGCTGGGAATACTTCATATAGATTGTAAGCATAGTAAAACTCTAAAAACAGTCATAGCAAGTAATCAGGAATGGATGGATGGATGTTTTTTCTCTAGCTCGGCCCGAGACAGAGACATTCTGTCCTTTTGTTCTTCTGGGTTCCAGCTGTTGCGGCGGGCTGGTCCAGGCATTGACTGGGCCCTCACTAATGGATCTAGCAGACACACCCAATTAGACGTATTGGGTGTGTCACTGCTGTCAGGGTGTCTGTGTCTGCCTGCCTGGGTTGCTGCACCCTTCAAGTAGCGGATTATTACTGCTCTTCTCATAAATCAAACCTATTTATGATGGTGAGAGCAGCGAGACCAGGTACATCGTAAGTCGTTTTAGCTCATGTCGCACAAAGATGTGGAAAATGTTCCCCGGGTTTAGGGATCTAAAACTGTAAGTTTCACAAAGGTGGTTTTACTCAAGAATCCTGTTGAGTAAAGAAGACATGACATAGTATTTCTCAGACAAATTGCAAAAGCATATGGTTGTACAGGAACATTGCTTTGTCATGTAACTCCTGAATATTATGTAATGAAACATGTAAATTAAAGAAGCCAGTGCCTGACAATGGTGAGTTCAGATCACTTTGAGGCGCTTCATTATCCCGTTGTGCCTCACAGAGTTGGCTGCAGATACAAAAGGCCTCACTTTCATTACATCACCTTGCTGAAGTTCACATTATGCCCTAGAAGAACCTCTAGAAAGTCCTACCATAACTAGAACTTTGTGTTAAATAACTCATCAGGGTTTCAGAGACTATCTTTCAGAGTGAACCGCTGACCTTCAGCAGTTTCCCACCACCACATCAGTGCCTCAATTTTGCAGCTGTGATCCCGGGGAACCAAACATCCAAAACATCCGTCATCCCGGATAAATTATTCATAACGGAGCTGCCACGGAGACGGCAGGACTGATGCATTTGTTTTGCTTGTCCCATCACTTCCCCTCCGCATGCCTCTCTACATCTCAGAGACTCTTATGTTCGGTGCACAACGGGGACAACAGGGTGACAACGCCTCGCCTGCTGCTCTCCTCCTTCTCTCTCAAACAAAACTTTCAACATGATAACTCGCACTGATCTGCCTAAATCTAACGCCAGTTTGTTTATTTCAGCTGCAGCCGGTGCATTAGGATTTCCCGTAGATCTGGAGCTTGTTTACAGGAATGGATCTGCGGTTTCTACCAGCTTTGCTGCTGTTTAACAAAGCTGTCGCCAATGAAATTTGAGATCAGACGTAGAACTTCCTTTGGGAGGGCTCTGGTGCGGCCCAGCTCTGCCGTTACCAGCGCAACATTTAGGACTACGCAGCAGACATGAGTCTAACATGTTGCGACACACATGAAGCGAAGCTATGCAAGGTGTGGTTGCATTAAGCTTCATGTCAGAACGCGTTCATCTCTCCTTTTTCTGACATAGGCACAGAATATTAGACAGTGATGCCATCTTTCCTGTGACTGAGCACAAGCACAGAATAATATATCTTGCAGTAATAGAAGCAAAAAGAAAGATGCAACGTCATTTTCTTGAGACATGCAACATTTAGCACTAATTGAACGACTTTTCCTGCAGCAAGGTGTGACTTTATATAACTGTCAACAGTTTCAGGAGAAGCTTGACGATCCAGAAAATATCCTTTGGTCCCTCAGGACTTAAATGCTGCATGCATTTGAATAATAAAATGCAAGCTATGTCACTCCCGGGCGAAAAACCTGAAGTAAATACCTTCCTGGACGAAGAGTCAACACAATCTATTGTTTAGCTTCGAGGGTTGGATGGTTGCGGTGTCTGATTTTCTTTTTCAAGCAACAGGGATACTAAGAAATGCAGAATCTGATTTAAACGCACAGATATGTGCTCTATTCGACACTATCCGTGTAGAAATTCACATAGTTTGAGGATGTGTTGTCAAGAGCTACTGGCAGGCTCTCTGAGAAACAGACACTTATTCTACATGGGCTCACCAGGGGATCTTTCAGACTGTTTTCCACCACTGGAAAACAATAAAAGGGAACGAAGCAGGAAAGCTGTCAGGAAATATAAAGCTGTCAAACAGCTTTGTTTGCTATGACACAGCGCCTTGCAAAAGTATTCACATCCCCGTAACCCTTTGCTTTAAACCTTTTTAGCAAAAATACGCAAACTTTGGTGTACTATGTCAGGATTTTATGTGACGATCCAACAGAAATACTGCACTGAAGTGGAAGTATAAATTATCCTGCCCCCCTAAACCCCACCACCACCCCCAAGGGTAAAAAGCAGGGGCCAGCTGCATTGTGTGAGATGGTATTTGACAAAAAACTGATATGCGGAGGCACTTCATCGGTCAACCCCAAGGCCGAGGAGCCTCTGTGACTTCTCTGATAACACACACACACACACGCACACACACACGCACACACACACACACACCCAGGTTGGATGCATTAACAACACACATAATACATTATCATTTTTTTGTCACTGTGCATTAATACACTATCTTAAATGATAACATCTCAGGCGTCAAGAAACTATCCGAATAGTAATAAAAACAATCTGAATTGGGGCAGAGATATAAAAAGAGGTTAGATCATCTCTTGTTTGGATCAGTAATTTATTTTTCTTCCATATCTTCCGTTGTATGAAACATGTTTGCATTCTGTCTGGGACACTTTGCATCTCCACGGCATTATGTTGCCATCACCGTGCTTCAAAGTGAAGACGGTGTATTCAGGGAGATGTACAGAAACCTGAATAGGAGGAGAAAGAGAGAGATGGTTTACTGATTTAATTTTTCTAATGAATACTTTGTTTGAAACTTGTACATTCTTTGTAAATACATTTTGTATTACATTGGACTTCAATATGGTCTTTGACTAGACCTTTAAACCCAGTTATATGTTGAAATTTAAGGAATAATCTAACAGGTTTTTCCTCGTATGTCAATTCTGACCAGCTTCCCTGAAACATGTTGTGACATCAACCTTCAGGAATTCACTCATTATTTAATAACCTCTCATGTCAATTGTTGCGTTGAATGAAGACAGGTGTGTCTTCCTGTTTCACCTCCACTGGAGTGAGAGGAAGGCTCCCTTAAATTTTTCCACTTTCTTACTCAACCCTAGTTGCTCTCAGCTGAGAGCAAATGGGACATCACGCTGTTTCAGGTCTGTCATTTTGAAAGACAGAAAGTTGTTTTTTTCCTTTGGACTGATGAGAATGAAACTCCTGGGGGCGTGTCTAGTACTTTTCCCCACCTCGTCATGCCAACTTTGTAAGTTGCCTCACCTGCACAGTGAGTCAATTTAAAGGTTTGGGCCTTTCAAACAAGCACCACTGGCACCTGAAGGGTTACCTGGCTGCACATCTTCTCCTCAAGGTGAGTTTTTCATTCACTATTTCTGCTGTTTCTTTTCAAACTGGAGGGGAAATGATGTTGAGGTTCCACTAGTTCTTAAATGTTGTCTTGCTGCCATTTACCTCAACTTTTAATTGGCGACTTAACCTTTGTAATAAAATCAGCATTGAACTTTCATTAATGATTATTGGCTGTAATATTTTTAATAGAATTATCAGGGCCGTCTTACTCACCAGTTGTCAAATTTTACATGAAAGACGAGAGGATGGGAAATGGTACTTAACAGACTGACATGAGACATCATTAATCACAAAAACTGACTTCTTAAGAACATAATGGAACAACATTCCTTCCCTGAAGCTGCATATTTCTTAAAAAAAACTCAATATTTATTCAAATAAAATAGTATATGTATCCAGTTCTTCTGAGATAATGAAAACAAACCAATTTACCTCATGGTGGACATTTACTTAAGGAGTTTCTTAACATGAAAATTGTCACTTAAGACAGTTTTCTTCCACAACAAGGCAGATATCGTTGGATACAGTCATTAAAACCATTCTCTAACTCATACTAAGCATTTTGCTTTTGTCACTCTCTCTAATTGACAAGCAATATAAGGACAAATTTCAACACAATGTATTGCAATCCTGGCTTGTGGTGGTTTGGAACAATGCTGGCAGACTTTGTTGCAGAAAAAGTCTTACATAATGCATGTTGCTGAGATGAAAGCATACTAATCGGTCTGTGGTGATTCTCTTGTATTCTTTTGCTCACCTCAGAGTCACTGAGGCTCCAGTCGCTAATAATCCTTTTTACAGGTATATTTTTCCATACATTAAGCCGTATTTGCATGTTGTCCGAATGATGACCCACATTTTATGGGATGTTGTTGCAATTTTACAGTCTTTGTTTTATTTTACAGACTCTTCCAAACAACCTTGTAGCAGAAATAAAATGGAGGACCCTTGGCAAAAGGCTTATGACTTTGCAGTCGCTGTGGCAAAAAAGGCTGGAGAGGTACAGTTTCTATCTTTGTTTTTCTCTTTTTGACATAGAAACAATAAATGCTTTAAAAAGCTGAAGTGTGGGTGACATTGAGAGTAATTCTGTTCTACTTGCCATTTGAACAATTAGGAAATTCGAAAAGCTGGCGAGAGTGAAATAAGAGTCATGACCAAGAGCTCTACTGTCGATCTTGTCACCAAGACTGACGAGAGGGTGGAGAAAATCATCATCGGGTCTCTAAAGCAGGAATTTGGAGAAGGAACACACTGGTGAGCAATGCATAGAGACACATGTGAGTATCACAAAGGCTTAACCATGATATACCTCATTTCATTTTGCTCCTCTTTCTAATCTGTGCTGTAGTTTCATTGGGGAAGAGTCTGTTGCAAACGGTCAGCCGTGCATCTTGACCGACAAACCTACGTGGATCATCGACCCAGTAGATGGCACCACAAACTTTGTGCATGGGTATGGTGACAGTTGAACACATTTTGTGCAAGAGAGATGCTGATGTTCGGCAACTATGTTATGTAATATACGACTCTGTAAAAAATTCCTGATGTTCAAGAATCTCAAGTAACCAGGAAGTCAGTTTTCTTGCAGTTTGTATTTTTTTGAGGGAAAAAAAACAAAGAAGAACAAAAAGTGAGCCCTAATTTTAAAAAAAAAATCCCTAAACAGATTAAATTAAAAGACCAACTATATTTAGAAACGTAGATAACGAACATGTGCAGTGTGTGTTTGAGGTAAAATCTTTCAACAAAAGAGCCAATCAGCATCTCATTAACTTTGAATAGCAATGCAATGACCCGTTATTTGTGTCTAAATGCTGCTATTTACTTACAGGTTCCCATTCGTGGCAGTTTCTATTGCCTTTGCTGTCAATAAACAGGTATGTGAAAAAGACACAAAAATCCACATTTCATTCTCAGCGCTTGATGTGACACTTTAATAAATGATTTCTGTTTATAGCTGGAGTTTGGCGTGGTGTACAGCTGCTTGGAGGACAAGATGTATAAAGCAAGGAAAGGGAAGGGTGCATTCTGCAACGACGAACCCATCCAAGTTTCTGATGTGAAAGGTAAACATAGAATTCACTTTTTAATATTTAGATTAAAATTGTTATGTTTAAATCAAGCAAAAGTGTTAAATCTCTCTGACCTTCTGTTGTTATAGATATCCACAAGTCCATTATCATTTCTGAACATGGAACTGATAGGAGTCCGGAGAAAGTGACCAAAATCTTCTCCACCATGCAAAAGATTCTCTGCATCCCAGTTCATGGGTAAGTTGAATGACATGTCTGCGATTTAACTAATTCAGAAATGTTACCTCTGAAGGTAATGTTAAGCATTTTCAGTTTTTTTTTCCCAAGTCTCCTTCTGAATGATCATTGATCTTAATTTTGCTTTGTGCTTCCATCTTGAAATGAAACCTACTAATCTGAAAAGAATTATATAAAAAACGAAAGATTTGGCAAAAAACACACAGAAACAAAAAATAAAATTCTTCTGGGTTCAACAATTCCTTTTTGCATATGATTCTTTCCTGGCCATATTTCCCTGTTATAGATTGTTGATTGATACCCCTCTGAGTTAACGTTTTCTATTTTCTGTTTTGACAAGGATCCGAGGGTCAGGAACAGCTGCTACCAACATGTGTCTAGTGGCCACCGGGGCGGTGGAGGCCTTCTTTGAGATCGGGATCCACTGCTGGGATATCGCTGCTGGAGCAGTTATAGTCCAGGAAGCTGGAGGAATCCTTCTGGACGTTGATGGTATGCTCACTTTTACAATCGTGCCACAAAGCAAATGTTTGTAATCTTGGGGATTCATCACTGTAAATATCAGCGTTGCACTTCTTAACAACAGCTTTGTTTGAAACTCAGGCGGGCCATTTGACTTGATGTCTCGAAGGATGGTCTCAGCAAACAACGACGTCATTGCCAAACGGATCATCAAGGAAATTGAAATATTCCCCTCTACGAGGGATGACGCACCAAATGAGAAAAAGTGAGAAGATTTTTAAAGGCTGGCTGCTCTGAATTAGCATATGGACTTGAAAATGAGAATAAGAGAAAAGTATTTTTTCTACATGTCTAAATTAAGTTACTATTCCACAATCATTCCTGATTGCTTGGTGTGATTTTTGGTAGCATATTATGCCAAATCATATAATTGTACTCATCATTTCAAGCTTGCATTAAATTTGATTGCATCTCTGTTTTGTGTCTATCAAATATTTTGATTAAAGGAGGAGATGGTTGTAATTTTGCTTTAACCAATCTTGTATTTTATTCCCTTTTTTTGTTGCTGACTAACATGTTTCACTTTGCTTTGACAATAAAACCTTTAATCAGCAATCACCTCCACAATTTTCCCTTGCTTAATCTCAGCCCTTACCTTCTGAAATCTCTCCAAGACTAACGTTTGGAGAGTTTGATTGTTTTTTTGTTTTTTTTAAAATAAATATTAATTAAAAGACATCGAGTTCTACCTATTCTCACAAAAAAACTTAACTTTGCTTGCTTTTATTCACTTCACTTCCTAAACCAACCACTAGAGGTCAATAATGCATCAGAAACTACATTTTCCTGCAGCAAGCGTTTCAAGTTATATTGTTGTATGCTTTACCGTTTTAATGATGCTCTTGAGTGTTTTCTCAGTGTCCTTCGCAAACACATTTCCTATCCTATAAAACACCGGTCAAACACTTGAGATCACTCATGATATCTATTAAATCATTACATTTCTTCCTGGTAATCCCTCAATGAACAATTGACTTTGGCCACAACAGGGAGAGAAGATGGAGGTGAGAGATGAGAAAACAGCTGCAGTTGTAAATAAAACAAGATAAACAATCAGAGATAGCAGCAGCAACAATAAAAATAACAGCAGGAGGTCAGGTAAAAGGCTGTGGGGGCGACGCGCCTCAGACATGCTTACACTGCTGCCTTTCAAACAGCAGGATAAGGATTCTGCGCTCATGTTGCTCGAGAGGGTTTTAAGATGGCAAAATGTTAGTTACATTTCATCTTCTAATGTGTAATATGAGCATAATTCTCTGACAGAGACAGTAATAGCTGCAATTAATAGTTGCAGTTTTACTTTTGCCCCAACTTCCATAACAGATGCCAGAGATTTCTATTTTAGGAACAGAAAAAACATGCAGCACAAGTCGAAGAGTTACACACAAATTCTCAAAGTTTGTCTATTTTGGAAATGTATTAAAGAAGCCTTGATGTTTTTTTTTTTTTTTTCTTTTTACGATATATCAAGTCACAGTGTCAAAGGATGAATTTTTGTGATTGAGCAACACAGCACAGTGCATCACTGTGAGGTTTTCAATTTATATATATATATAAAAAATCAAATCAGAAGAGTGTGCCATGTAGATTTAGTATGCTCGCCTGAGTAAATACATTTTAAAAGCAGCTTTCCCTATTTGTCTTTGCAGAACAGCTCAAACTAAAACAAATTGGACATGGAGCAACCGTGAACAGCAATGTTCAAGCCTTGCCACAGTTTTTCAAGGTCTGAACTTTGACTGGGCCATTCTAGCTGATCTAAATGGAAGCACTGTAATGCACTGAATTGCACTTGTCATTCCTTTTCAAGGTTTGTCATATCTCACAAAATTGAGCTTAGGTGCAGTCATTGTGGAAGGCTGCAACATTTAAAGTAACACAGAGTGAAACTCTGCTTACCAATAACGTGTTTGTTCAGAGAGATAAACATTTATAGCTCACAGCTGACATATACTTTGGTGACAAACATCCTAAAGGTGATGTATGATGGAGAGGGCACTGAGATGACAGAAAGCTTAATTGCAAAAATATCTCAGTTTTCAACAATAACATAATTTTATGTTTTCCAATCATTAAAACCTAATTTAAGCCATTAACAACATTTCTTCCAGGATTGTCCTTTACTCATTAACCTACTGACTTTGAAGAGCTTCCATTTTCCTTCTGAATTAACGCCACCGTATAGCATGAAGCTTCCTCCTCCATGCTTCACTGTTCTCTGCGATGCGTTCGTTTTCTGCCATACACGGTTATTTAAAGCTACTTTAGTTTGGTGTACTGTTTTCTAACATATGCCTTCCTTTAGAACAGTCAGATTTATACTCAGTATAAATTCCACCTGGGTGGACTCAGTCGTGCCGTTTTTGGCGTAATTGAGTTTTGAAATAAATCGGAGTTCCAGTTTTGACACCACAACACAATGACAACATAACATCCACTTCATCGTGGAGCAGTATTGGATCTCTAGCAATAATAAGCAGCTTATAAAGCGACATGAATGATTTATAATTCAGTGCGGTATAGCTGTAAGCAATTACACAGACATTAAAAATTCTAGTGCCATTCATCAACGTCGACGGATTCTTCTACGTCTAATGGATGTGTGTGGAAAGATAATGAGTTATCGACAATGACATAATGGTGCGTTTGTCAATAAGCATAACTTGTCCTTAGAATAATTAACAAAGGGATATACAATATTTCTCAGTTATTGAGTGCCAAAAGACAAACAAAAAGCTTTAGAGAGAGATATACAATGCACTTATAGGTAAATATGATTGAAATGTCTCATTAAAGCAGGATTTACTCAGTTTTTATGACCAAGTTACAGAATTTATAACTCAGAGGAGAGAAAAGCACATTTTGACAATACAGCTGAAACCAGACGTTTACATGCACTAAATGAAAATATTTTCTTCTCAATGTTTGAAATTATATCCAAATAACTTTCTCTTGTTTTAAATAAGTTCGAATTAACAAACTGATTTCTATTTGCCAGAGGCCAAAAAACTTTTTTTAATAACTTTTGCATTTTTGAAGCTTACATGCATTTGGTCAGTATCAGGGACAATTGTCTTTTAAACTGGATGTCTTGAGTCAATTTTTTTTTTTTTTACTCGTTCTCTGACCCACACCTTTAGGCAAAACTGCTACAATGCAATTATCAGATTCATTTTGTTCATAATTAAGCATTTTAATAAATAATGGAGTTAAATACTGTGAATAAAATTGTAGTTTCCTTGTGTAATATTTTCTGAATACAATTTGTCAAAGTACAACATATGGATGATCGTATTGTGTTTATTTATTTATTTATTTATTTATTTATTTATTTATTTATTTATTTACGTTTTTTTAGTTATTTCAAGAGAAGATTCAACAAGAATATATCAGGAAAAATATTAAAGACCTACACAGCTCATTGCTGACCAGTTACAGAAATAATAATCTAATAATCAATGTCAAGTCTTTCACAGCCTCCACAGAATTTGGTGACTAAGATGCTGAAGCTAATTGACCACAGGGGGGCACTATTGTTAACAGGAAAATGTGGGTTATGGTCAAAATAACAATTTCATATTTACCTGGTGTCATCCAGCCTAACCTAAAGCATTTCTCTGTAGCTATGGTTGTATGTTTACTGCCTTTATTATGGCCACTTTATCTTCCCTCCCCGCAGCATGATTCTGCCACCACCATGTTTGCTGTTTTCAGGGTGGACTATTCTGCATTGCTTTCTCACAAGAAAACCAAAACGTTGAATTATGGCTTCTTCCTACCAGAGCACCTGCATGCTTGCTGTCCCCTTCATGCCTTCAATTTGACAGCTTTTTAAGGTTACTCATTTATTCAGACTATCCTCCTTCTCAGTTCTAGATCAAACCAACTTTTTGAGCCCCATATAAACCCCTAACCCTGTGATCAATATCCAGGCTGCTTTCAATGTCATTCAAATTCATTTCTCTTCACCTAAACCAAGTTCACTGGCTGCTCAAACAGTTCAGGACAATAGAGGTAAAGGGGGACAAATTTTCCTCTCACATGGGACCAAGACTAGCCTGACACTCCTGTATCCAGTGTGTGTTGAAATATAATAAAAATGGCTGCTCACTTCTGTTGAACACAGATTTCCCAGAGGAGCGTCTGGCGGCCTATATTAAAGCCACGGAGACAATGTTGACATGACATCTTATGCTCTACATGTAATATATAGTTAACAATGTTCCATATTTACTCCTGACATAACTGTGCCACAGGGAAATTGCAATTCAAAATACGTTGTGGTCGTATATTGATTTAAGATGTGAAGCAAAGTGGCACGCAAGCTATAACAAACATTTAAAATGCTCAGGCTACAAGTTAGGACAACTCTCTTATGAGATTATCTGCTGTCTGTTATCGTACCTGTTCCTTTAAGAAAAAAGCAGATTTTTCTTCTTTTGATTTTCATCCATTTGAATCATGTCATGAGGGAATAAAACCTCACATCTTTGGTTTTTATTTTGAAGTTTTCACTTTAAATACATGTCTCCTCTTCAGTGAACGCATAAGACACTGAAAAAAGAGAACATTGTTCAAATCCCCACAATAATTCATATATCAGGTTAGACATCTACAAATGTGCACACATTTGTGTTTATGTGTTTTTCAACGTGTAACAACCAGCAAGCAAAATAAAGTAGGTTATTTTTTTGAAAACAAGAACAAATTCAACTAGCAGTGAGCCAAAATGAGTTGCCCTATTGTTAAGTCATGCTGTAACCATAATTAAACACATATTTTTGAAAGCTGAGATAAATTTTCCTCACCTCACTGACCTCCTGGGGTATGTAGAAAGCTTGTTTCGATGGGACGTTTGATCGGGATTCTTTTAACTAACTGTGCTCCATGGCACAGTCCCTTTCTGTTTTTATTCAGAAAAGAGTTGACTTTGTTTTCCAGCCAGAAGGAGTGCATTTTTGTAATTTGGCTTTGGAAACCTTGAAGATTTTTCTTTTTCTTCTTTGTAAAGCCCAGAGCAGGTGGAAAAATAATTGAGATACTCAGCTGAGATGTTTTTAGTTATTGCCTTCATGTTTAATTTACAATTTGTGCTACAACCTGCTACATCTGAGACTCAATCCAAGGGCTGTAACACACATGACTGCCAAGCATGTAGAATCAGAAAACCACTTAAACAGCCAACACAACATGAAGGCACCTCGATTCTGGGGTGTTTGCACTTTCATCTTTTTCTTTCAGCTTCTATATGTGCAAAAGATCTTGATGTAATTAATTCAAGACGTTGCCATATATGTTTAGGCATTTATGATTAGTTTCTTGGTTTATTCTTGTGCATTTTAATTCATTGTCACTTTTTTGGTTCTAGATCAGTCTTTGAATGCATCTTTAAAATGCACCCCTGCTCCATCACACCTGAAATGAATGAATGACTCATTACCTTGCTTCTGCAGAGCTGAATGGCATGTCAATGAGGGAATTAAGCCATTTGATTCAGGTGTGTGGAAAAAGGGATCCTTCTAAAAGTTGCTCTTGAGGACTGAACTTGGGCTCTGGTGTTATTGATCCTTTCAGTCTTTTTTCAGCTCCTTTGTTTTATTATTCATCTTCTCTGAGTTTACCTGTTTGTCTTCTCTCCCAGCTGCAGCCTATTTATAATTAACAATATTGAGGCTTCTGAATTTTTATTGCTTGTCAAAGGATCCTTGCATTGCCCTGTCTGTCCTCTCCCTGTGTTACCACTGTAAGTTCTCATTTTAAGTAATTTTCTAAATTTTTACTGATGTTTTGTATACTTGTGTAGGTTTTTATGAAAATTGACATTGGTGCCATGGTTTAAGAGAGGAGTGAATGCTCAAAAATATAATATTTTTTGATCAGCCTGGTCAATATTTGGGCTTAAATTTGATTCATGACCATCAACAGGCTGTTCTTGCAAAGAAATTAGATCAAATGTGGTCGAAATGAAACATTTCTGCAAAGAAAAGCTGCATAAAATCCTGTACTCTGATGTTGGAACATTACCAATTATTGCAAAGGCTTGATTCTAGTTGTTGCCACCAAGAGCTCAGGTTTAGATGGTAATTACTTTCTCACTTGGAGCCAAGTTTACTTGGATAACTTTATCTTGGCAAATGAATCATTTTATATTTACTTTGTCTTTTTAGGACATTAAAATGTTATACAACACAAGATATTTAAGGTGACAAAAGGACAAAATCATTTTAGGTGTTGAAGGTTTTTGAAGGTTATTTAACTCTCTAGTTTGTAGCTGTTAATCATTACTGCCTGGAGCTGTTTTTTTTTCTTTTTGAGGAATAAAATTATTTCCTCAATACATTAGAAAAAACTGAAAACAATGGGAAAGGAACACAGTAAAAACCCGAGGAGATGCAAAAGCTTTCATAACCTTTTCTTATCAAACACAGAGTAATTAATTTAAAGAAATTCACATCAAGTTATTTTTTATGTATGTTTGCCACTTTGCAAAGAAATTACCTTTAATAAATACTGAAATTGATCAGGAAGATATTACTGATGATATTGGTGCCCATAAGAAATCACTTTTTCTTTCAATTTCTAAAAATTTGATTTATCTAGAACTAGAAACCACTTTTCATTGGAAAGAAAGTTACCAAATTACTGGACAACCAGTGTCTTCTAAATGAATTTGTTTCCTATTATGCAAGTGGTGGGAAATAAGTTGGTAATGTCCAGTGGACTGAAGCTCGGCTATTAAACTGAACATATTCAAAGCTACTGGATGCAAAAAAGAAATATGGTGGAGATGTTCAAGACATGTCCACGAATGAGCTTTCTTCTTATTTAAATGTCTTACATCAGGTAAACTTTCAGCTCTCACCTTTTGGAGAGCTGAAAGTTTAAATATTGAGTTTTGCTGTAAAAAACATCCCATCAACCTCGCTTTAAACTATATTAAACAGAAGCTGAGAATGCCAGATTCTTGTTTGTTGGCTTATTCGACACTTATTTTTTGGTTCCTCTTGTCTTTATACATCCTTGTACAACCTTCATTTGTTTTGTATTATCCTGTTCACACCTGGCCTTAGCTTGCTAATTGCTACACCTACAATGCGTCAAATGTCAGCTTCTTTAAAAATGCCCGCTTGAGTTTCTTTGTTCTCAGATGCTTATCTTTTGTTTACCTCCATCTGAAGTTTAGGCGTTGTTTGAATTGCTCTCTCTTTCTCTCTCTCGTTCCTTTGATTGTTCTGTTCAAGCAACACCTTTTATTTTTGGTTTATTCAATTAAACCCTTTCAGTTTTCTCACCTCTGATGCTTGCAAACTTTGTTTTGAGCTCTTAATGCGTGTAACTATAACAGCTACAGTGTCTGACTCTGGATGCATCTCAGGAAATTAGAGTATAATCTAAGACTTAATTCATTTCAGTGAATAAATATGAATGCTACAACAAAAAACATGATGTATATTCATTACAGCAGAATACAATGTAATTTTTAGATTTCTTTTTATGGCTTAGAGCTAATAGGTTTCTAGCAATTGTTTTAAACATCGAGAGAAATAAAATGATTTTTAATGCAGAAATGCTATGCAAAGACTGCAGTAAGTTGTGCAATATGCTAATCCACCAAAGGTCATTATAGAAGAATCTCACTGCTCAGAGTTCTGTACCTAGAGGCGGTCTTGACCTCTATGGCGCCACCAACCCTCGGTGCTTACACCAAATTGCTGACCAAATTGCAGAATGTCTAGTTCACATGGCCTGTTTTTTTTGTGTGGTGTGTTAAGACCAATTGGGTTAAATAAGTACAGCGTTGGGCTGCCCATCACAAGGTGTAGCCCTGAGCGGTTGCCCATGTCACCCACATTAGAAACAGCCACTGACTGGACCCAAGCATGTAAATTGAAAGTTTAATGAAAGGAACAACTTATGTTATGGCTTTGGGTCTCTCCATTCCCTGTAAATGCATGAGATCAAGTGTAATCCTCTAACACTGTCAGTTGTTTCCTGTGCAAGAGGATTCTTAAATCATTGATTCAAAACAACACATGGCTACTATTTTGTTTCTTTCCCCCCCAATTTCAGCCTGTTAATGTCAGTGAGTGAGATGACAAGAGGGAAGCGTTTCAAGCAGGAAATATTTCAGATTTCTCTCTGAGGATCCAGGATTATTAAGCCAAAAACAAAACCAGAGAACAAGAGACTGAGTCCAGGAGTCCAACATGGAGAACCGCTACAAACATGATCAAAAGGAGAAATCAAACACTTTCAGTTTTAACTAATTTACTTCAATTATCATTAGGTTATAGGGCTCTAAAATTGCTTTGAATGCATGACAGGAATAATGCGCAGTGCCATGTCCAGTCAAGCCCAGCTGTCTGTTGGTTATTGGCAGTAACTATAATACACAATATGGCCCTCTTCCATTCCTGCCTCTGTCTGTGCTTATTCTGCGAGTATGTTCAACTCGTGTTATGCAAAGCATCTGAGGCCAAAGAAATTAGCTCGTCCTGGCCAGCAGCCATATTGACTTGGGAAGAGGGGGGTGTGCTCGGAGTCCCAGTTGTTTTTGATGCACTATTACTCCAATATAAAATTTGAGATGCATTTCATCAAAGCATGGACTGAGCTCGTGCTTCCTGTCTGGGAGCAAATCGATGTTCCCAACGCTCCTTGAGGAAATGAAAGAACCGTCTGGATGGTGTAATGAAATCTAAAACTGGGAGTTTTATGAGATGCAGCATTTGAGTGGCGTCTATCAAAAGCGTCTTAAAACAAAGTGGAGAATCAATATGGATATTAACGATACTCTCCCGCACAGATGTAGACAAATCAATGATGATGATCTCAAGTAATATCCCTTGAAGCTGTTCTTGCATTTATTTCAACTGAATTATCTTTATCCCTGTGAGGTTTCCGTGACATATTAATTGCTTGCCTAAGTGTTCTGTTTTCTAAGCACTTTGATTAATCGTCTTTGTCTTATCTGTCCATCATTATTGATCCACTAAACACACACTTAATCTTTGCTTTTTGGAACTAGAGATTTAATTACATCCGCCAATGCTGTACTTTCTGCCTAAGCACACTCCACGCTCACCGAACACTTGTCACCTGTCTTTGCCCGTTACAATCCAGGGAGTTTTCTGGCTGTACTGCTAGCAAAGCACTAAGTGTACATATGTAAACAACTCAAGTAAATGAACATCCTCCAGCTGCAGGTCCCAGTGACTTGGTTGTCGTTCACAGTAGGGGACTTTCCCCCAGTTCTCTGAGGCGTTTTCTCTGCTCACAAATGGTCCTCAGTCTTTTTTAGAACAAAGTGGCTGTAACGCTACATAAGGAAGTATGTGCAATCATGGCACACATTTAATTTGAGATCATTTTCCTTATTTTTTTTTATGGTGCTTGCTCACAAAAATGAGTGGAGTGGCGTCATTTTTGTGGTTTTAGAACTATACTTTTGTCTTTGGTAATAGACCACCAGCCTATTCTCTTGCTACCGTCTTTATAATAAGTTAATTCCAGGACATTGCAGCTGAAGTGTGTGAGCAGAAAAAAATATACACCTCATGGTCTCTCATGGTGGCAGCTGTGATTTGTTCTGTTTTTAGACTTTAGTTACTATTTTTTGGTGGGGAAGGAGGAAGGGAGATATTGAGGCATTGCATGTTTGGACAACCATTTCCTGTAGTTCTGGATCCTGTGCAGCTGCAAGGTTTTTTCCTCCCGGACAGTTGCTATAATGCACAACCTTGACAACAGTGCATCGTTTTTACAACTGAGAGTGACCGATTAGCATCTCAAAAGTCAAGTGATACCTGAACTGTGACCCTAAATCCAACAGGAGTATGATGATCATTAAGTAAGATTTTTTTGTTTTTTCTTTAGTTGGTGGCAGAGTTTTTAAAAATGCATCAGTGGAAAAAAAAGGGAATCCTGGATTTCGGATTGAAAATACTTGTTCCTACTTTTTTGGGGGGGGAAAACAGTCCCCTTGACGGTGTTCTCACCAAGTAAATATATAAATAGAGAGCAAAAAGCTGAGAGTAAGGGTTTCACTCATGAGCAGAGGAAGCTTAAAACAGCAGAGCACATTTGTAAGAAACACCTTTTTTAACGAGAAAGCAGTTTTTGAGGAAGAACAGTATGAAGATATTTCCCACAAACTAATGTTCTTAGATTCCAAAAAGAATAAGTCCTCCATATTTTATAACTAACCTCAGAGAGTTTTGGATCGTAGCAGTTATCATATAACAGATTAGTGGAGATAAATCAAAATAAAAGGGGACTCTCTCTCTTTTTATTAAATAATAGCTTTAGGAATAACTATAAAGGATTTACCAAGCTCAGGCACTCTGGCACATTTTATCATTTTGGGGGACCTCAAATGTTTGTGTGGATTAATTCCTGTCAAAACAATTGATTTCCTTTACATAAATCTCTGTGAAGTTAAAGTCAGACTGCTGCTAACTACACAGAACAAAAGTTAGCAGAAATTGTTGAGTGAAACTGCAACAGAATTAAGCAGACACAAGGGAAGAACAAAACACAAAGCAGGACGGTGAACTCATGATAGACGTATTTCACACCTGAACGTATTCATGTTGTATTGCCTTTTTTTTTTAGGGTGGGTGACCGGGTATTGGAGTTCACACAATTTTAGATGTTACTTCTAAAAAACAGAAAAATCTCTTCACTTCAAGGTTACTTTGTGTTTGTAATTAGACTCTTGATTGAAATACACCGAAGTTTATGATGAAAATGACAGTTTGACGTAGACATTAGCAAGGCCATGTATATTTCTGCACTAACTAATTCCCTTGGTGAACATGCATTGTTTCTATTTAAGACTTAGACATAATTTTTCGACTTGCGTCTCTGGTTTCAACAATAACAGGACTGAAAGCCAGATATCACTCTGGTTAGTAATATTCACTAACATTATATAGCCCAGCACCAGATGGAAAGAACATGTTTCAGACAAAGTATTTACTCTTTTTCCTTTTCTATTTTTCAAGCAAAGTGGATGTCTTTCAATGGAGCTAATTGGCTTGGCACTGAGAGCCAGAGGCAGCCTGCAGAAGTCAATCAGAAGTTTCCACTCTATCCAACAAGCTTTTCCTCCAGCTTTGAAATGGGCTGAAGTCTCTTAGAGAAGTTTATCACATAGGTGGTCAAATGGTAGCTTTGCTGAGTTGATATGTAAACATATAATTTGAACTTTTTCAGAGCACCAAACAACTTTTTTGTAAATGCAATCACTGGTTTCAGGTCCACTAAAGCTGCAGTATTTGACTAAAACTGAAAGCTTCACTCAGACAGGTTAGAAACACCAACAGAGGTGAAAACAAGAATTATTTCATAAGGTTTTTGCACCTTTCTCGCACCGTAAATCGAATAAAATGCAGCAGAAAACTTTGCACTGGATTGCAAGTCTTTGCTGCTGTGACCAATATTCCACACATAGAGCCACAAAAGGACCTTTTTCCAACTAACTCTTGTTGTAACCAATCAAGATTTCACTGATGCAGGCGAAAGAGGATGGAAAAAATGAGGCAAACATTTAAAGCTCTTAAGGGATGCATAATACCCTGATTCATCCATTAATCTAAAACATTAGTAGGCCGTACAAGACAATAGAACAACACTTTCTCATCAATTTCTGCCAGTTAGATGGGGCTCTTCTTGCCATACCAGAGTTAAAAAGGGAAATGGCTGTCGGGACGAAGAAGTGCTTGTACCATTTCCTTTTTATTCAGGGAAGTCTGAGTTGAAGGCCTCGAGGCAGAAACTGAAACTCCAATAATAAGGTCTGGGAGCTGTCACAAAGAATGGCATCAGTCTTCCTGATTGTCTATTGAACAAATCTGTAAGTGTTCACTGTTAAACCCCCAGAATCTTATTACTTGTCTTTATCACTCTGATTAGTGTTTTTTTTTTTTTTGACCTGATGTTAAGGTTGCCAAACCACCAGAGGTGAGAAAAGGTCAGCACAGAGTCTGTGTGAGCTATAAAATAGAATCATCAGGGAGTTATTGATCTGAAACTTTAAGGTTTTTCTCAGACAAGAGTGTTGCTGCAGTTCCCTTTTTTTGCAGGTTCTCTGAATGACAGGTAAAATTTAACTCATCATCCAGAATAGTCACATGGTAATTATAATTTTCAACAGTATTCACTAATTGTTTTTTGATTGGTGTTGTGATGCTTTTGTCTGAAGTCAATGCACATGTCTTTAGGTTATTTTTTTTGTTCATTTATTTAGAGGAAAGCTCGAAATCTTTAAGGCACCAACTGCATGTGTTCTACTGCAACAGAGTTTAAGGTATAGTTCACTTCAACATTGTTCTCATTTTCCTAAATTTGCATTCCCAGTGTGTGGTACATATTGGGGATGTTAATGACATGAAGATGACATCCTTCCCCCTCTGCATGTGTGGCTTCCTCAGACAGTCCAAAATCTATATTATCTCATTTGCTCCTGGGTGTGAGGTTGTGCCTGCATCGTAGTTTGTCCTGTGTTGCCTTGTGATAGACTCTGGATCAAGATGTTAATGGTGCTAGCATCTTGATCCATCTTGTTTTTTCTTAACAAGATGCTAGCTGTTTAGAAAAACAAGCCTCATCGTGTGTTATGAATTAGAAATGAAGCGTTGCAAGAAATTCTGTTTTTCTTTTTTTTTTTTTTTTAAACTTTGAAGGTCAAGATTATTTCGTAGCAACCCCAAATTCAAAATGCACCATTACTGCTTCATGAACAAGATATGTATATCAAACATCATATACAAACAGCAGGTACTGTTGTTTTCACGTCTTGTTTTATTATTGAAATCTACTGTAATCTTTTTTTATAGTTTAATAAATAGCTTTTACCTTTTCACAGAACTAGAAATAACGCTCATAAATAGTACACTGATTTAATTAGTGTTAGTGAGGTTGGTAACACTTCGGTGATACAGTGACAACTGTTTTTCCTGTGATAAATGGTGTTGTCCAGTGATAAACATGTGAAGCCTGGAGCAGAGCTTAGTTTATTAATTACATCGTTAAACACAGCGCAGATATAGTTGTTTTACACATTTGTGATGCTTCATAGTTTCACAAAGCTGTATCTTGGTTAGATGAAACACCAAAGCCAGTATGCCATATCCCTAGAATACCCCAGCAACCAGAAAAGATGATTATTTTTGCATTTTTGGCAAACTTTGCAGAGTTATTGCAGAACTATTTTTTATTTCTTGTGTGGGTGGTACACCGATTAGAATGTGTCACCTTGTGTCACCCGACTGTCTGAAACAGTCATCATCCCTTTCTCCCTCTGGAGTCGCTGATGCACCGCCCAACCAGCGGTTCCAAAAGGGGAAACACGGCACAAGAGGTTTATTACACACGGAGGCTGATCACGGCTCGGGAGCAGGGCGACCCTACAGGCGAGGCATCCATGCATTTAAATAATCTATTGGGCCGACTCCTGCATTTGCATATCTGGACACTTCCATGCCACTGGGGCACTGTGATTCACTTCCCCACACCAGACAGTGCTCTTACGAGTATAAAACAGGGAGGATATAAAGCTTGTTTGACTGCTTGTTCCTTCTTGGATTCTTAAGGCGTGTGTAATAGACGTAAAGACATTTGACCGTGGAATTATTTTGCGGTTTCACTCTGGAAAGCAGGCGTTTTGTTCACAAGGAGGTACCTGACGGGCCTTTAAATGGAGAAGAAGACTGACATGCGTGTCAATTTAACAATTTGCCGGTTTCAGTTTGGAGGGGGGGTTTTGTGGTGTGCAGTGAAGCAGCAACACATGCTCTCTGCTTCTCACCCACCTCTCATGGATACTGTAATAGATACAGCCTCTGAAGGACTTGGGGATGGTCAGACTGCTCACCTGTTAAAACTGTCTTACTATGTCAATCTTTGACAAAGCATGCCGCTCGTTCTGCAAGCAAAGAATCTTGAGATTATTGCAGGGTGTTTATTATTTGCCGTTGTAGCTGTACGTGACACACAATGGGAAGTAATTAAATATGAATTCTGACCTTATGTGGTGCTGCAGCAAATCTCTGTTGTATACTTCAAGTGTTTTTCTTAACAAATGTCGAGTGCTGATATCCAGCAGAGCACAACACCGACTCAACAGCAAGCGACGGGAAGGGAACGCGGGGTAGTCATGCTCACACCACTGAGGTTATTGTGAGGATTGTCAGGGAAGAAGAAGAGCACAGAGGAGCAACAGAAATGAAAGATGTTAGTCTGCCAGTTTGTTACAAAGGCGGTGTGCTCCTGTGTGATAGACTGGCAGACCGTACCAGCTCCATATCCTCTGGGACATGCAGGCGTCTGTTGTAGAGTGACATTCTTTAAAGAAGCTCTTCTTGCTTTATGAGGGCAGAGGGAAGCTGCTGGTTGTGTGTCTTATTAGGGCTGCTTGTGTCTGCAAAAGGTTTATGACCTGAAACGGACAGAAAGCCCACAATCAACATGATGACCTAGTGGATGGCAGCAACGATACAGCGGTGGCATCTGAGCGTATCTGAAAAGCTGCCCGAAACTTTTGTATAATGACGAGCAAAAACAAGGATACTGCAGAAAGAAAAGGAATTGGAAAAGAGTTCAGATCAATCAACCAGTCTTTATTGTGTGTGACAAAACAATTTGATTCTTCGGTTCAGACAGTGTTTTGTGTATTTATGTGGAAAACTCATAAGGTCATATGCAAAGAACTATCACTACTGTGCTGTGAAAGTAGAGATTTTTAGTATTGATCTTTAACACTTAAATATTTCAGATCTGACAACAAACTTAAAACTCCTGCAGTCTTGAGAAACAATGCCAATTAGAGCTTTTTACTTTGTGTCCAGTCGAGGGAGGTCTCACTGACCCTGCATGCGCTTTTACAAGTTTTTAGTGGGTGTGGTTTTGGGTCGAGTGTCGAGCTTTGAGTGGAGTTTCATCATTTATGTTAAGTGATCTTAACATAAATGATCTTTACTTGGCAAACACTTGGACCACCCAATCAAAAACACTCCCCATTTACTTTTTTTTTTCACTTGTTACATTTTAAAATGTTGGTTTAATGCCAGATGTAGCATAATATGTCTTCCAAAAAGGAGCACTTTTGTTATTTGAGTCCAGAAAATATTTTGTTTTCTTGAGGATCATGAAGATGTCTTTGGATAATTTGAAATGAACTACTCTGGGTATATTTTTGTGTTTTGGACATCAGTGGTTTTCACCTTAGGACTCTCCTCTGAATGCCGTTTATGTGCATAAACAGTTGCTTACCAACCGTGTGGGCTTGTTTTGGTTTGCTTTGTTTTAAGTCATCATCTAAATGCATGCATTTGTATTTACTGAATCTATTTTTGCATAGTATTTGTTTTGATAATTTAATTAATTACAAAAAGTGTGAGGAAAGTTCACTGGTCTGAACGTCTTATGTCAAATAGACTGTGCAAATGTTTTTGTTTTACTTAAACTTTTACATTGAATGTTTCAAAATCTAAAATGAATGCTACTATTTTTTTTTTTATGGAAAAAAATCAATACTGTGCTAACCACCAATTTTTGTTTCAGTTTATTAAGGAAACAGATCACTGGACTTCATGCACACTTTGTTCCACAAGAATAATTTCCACTTATGTTTCCATTATATATTGACTTCAGCTTCACTGTTTGATTTTTGTAGCACATTTGTAAATGATCCAATGGCAAAACTGTAATTTGAATGAATAACTCAAACATCAAAGTTGCTCTTGTTTGTTCCTTAACAGAGGGCACAGTCTCTGAGTCTCAGTTATGGGGATTCAGTTGAGACTGCACTAGAGTTTAGAGCCTGGCTTTACAAATTTATCCCAATTCAAATATACCAGTATTAGAAGACGATTAACTGGCTAGAAGGCAATGTTCCAAATACATCTCAAAGGTGTCAGATGGAGCGTTAGAAAAGGCTCTGAACCCTATTCAACTTCTCCTATAAAACTCTTGATAGGTAAACTTTTTTTTTTTTCCCAAGGTCTCTATGCTTTGTACTTGGATGTTTCAAGTTAAACCATGGAAGACCGGAAGTGAGAGAACCTTTAATACTGGGAGACAGAGAAAAAGTAGAGATTTGGGTTCATAATATATCTTTACAGGGAAGAAAGAAATGTCTGGAAACTAAGCTTTATGGAGGCAGGAGCTCGGGTTTCAGCTAAAGTTATTCAGTTACTATGTTTAATAACTTCAGATGGAAATGAACTGAACAGTTCTGCTTCAGTTTTTCAGTTGTATGATGTCAAAATACAACCTTTAATAATTAAACACAGATGGTATACTTGTTCTGCAAAAAACAAAAAAATTTCCTCCGAGAAGTTTGTAAAATCTTCTTTGTGAGACTATCGATATATTATTAATATGTCTAAGGCAAATGATGACTTTCTGTGGACTTTTGCTGTTAAGGAATTTGTGCATTTCTCTCCTTTTAAACAACACATTAAGAGATCTCTTGTGTACAAGCTTGGACTACTGCCAGCAACAATCCTGCATCCTTAAATCAAAACACAATATTTTCAAAATCCTTGTGCCAGTGTTTTCTTTGCTCTTGTATTTTTTAAAATTTATTTATTTTTTGCTGTTGTATGTTGGCGACTAGGGGCAAAACAAGTTTAAAAAGAATGAATGTATTTAATAGTTTGGAAAAATATCTCAGGAAAGCAAAAACATGTTGTGTCCCGCAGAGTAAAAAAATAATAGCTGTGTTGAGTGTATCCATGGCAGAGGTCAAGGCCCCACTAAATAGCTTTCTTCACTTTATGTGCTCAAACCTTTGCTCAGATACTGTTTGTCTTTCCTAGGTACTGATGCTAATTAACAGTCTCCAGTGTATAAGTCTGTGAGCTTGTATGAGGCACATTTTTGGACTGTGATGATGCTAATATACTGATAATAAGACATGCTTTTCTGTTGCAAACTTCAGTGTTTATTGGAATTGTATTTAAAATATCAACACAAAATATTTGGGACGACAAAGAGAAAGTATGAAGACTCTTCTTTTGTGCAAAATTCTTCCATTTTAATCACCTTGGATGGCGATGTGTCTGTGGCAGCAATTGTGAAGTTGTGTTATAGATTCACAACGGGTTTAGATCAGGACTTTTTTTTTCATAAATGACTCTGGTTGTATGTTTTCCTGTTGGTCAACCACTTCGCCCACACTTTAAGTGTTTTGCAGCCAGTAACAGACTGTTATTTATTTACACTGATTCATCTTCCCATAAACCTTTACCAATTTTGTTCTCACTGCCGATGAACAAACATCTCACTCCTGTCAAAAACCTTCAAATAATTTTGGCCCATCTGACTTCAGGCTATGGCAAAAAAAAAGATTAGAAATGATTGAGGTGATTTAAATCAACAATGCATGTTCACTTCTTACCTGTATTCTGTCACCATTGTTGGTAAACTTTAAGTTTTCTTAATTAAGAAAGCACTGCCTCAATAAATTTTGTGAAGTGGGATTAAAAAAAGAAAAGGAAATCACATCTGCAGAAATAATTTCTTATTCTGTAGATGAAGAATTTTAGGATGTTACTATTCCAAATGGAATGTTTTCTGATTGCTTTTTTCAAAATGAATGTCAATTGATGTTCTATAAAATGAATATTCTGCTGATTTATCAACCAGTAAGAGTTTAAGTACTTGCATTCTTATTTCTGATCTTTTATTAGTGACTTTAAAATAATGGGTGTGTCTGCTGGCTTTTCTTCAGCTCCCAATCTCTGAAAATGCAAACATTACAGTGTGGTATGACAATGTACCAGGAGCATGTTTATTCTAAACTCCCTTGTGCCTGATGATTGATTTCTGTTAGCTCTAAGTGCTGACTCAGTTGAAAGAAGAAAGTCGTCTGAAGGGGGAACAAATGGGCTGAGAGATGCACACAGAGAACCATCAAAGAAGTTGAGCTCAGACCAACTACAATGGCTTTGATCTGCCTGCAAAATCCTCTGCATAATTCTTAGTCCCTGGAATTTGTTTTCGTTCACAGTCTAATCTTTAAGTTTCAGTCAACTACGTTTGTTTTGCCTTCACAGACCAACACGGAGACCAAAACTCAGCTTATCCAGCAAGATTACTCTCGTTCTGTTTTATAATTTGCACAAAAATCCATATGAACAAACCACCAAAATATTCAGAGGCCAGGGAGAACCAAATGTACCTCACATTGATCTTTTTTTTCTCTTTTCCTTCAAAGTTTTCTCAACTTTTGGACATGAATTTAATACTGCAAATTGTCCCTGAAAACCTAGAATTCACCTTTCAGAGAGCGAGAGAGCTAGCGAGAAAGACATTTGAATAAAGTTAAATCTTTATTCACCTGATAACACTCTGTTGAATTTTATTTACATTCTTGTTTCAAGAATGTAAATAATTTTGAAACATTCTTGTTTCAAAATTGAACTAACTGAAATACACTTGATACTACAAATTAATAATTGACCCAATTAGTGATCAGATGCAATATAATCTGATCACTCAAAGTGTCAATATCTGCATTTTGAGAATTTATATTTGTATATGTCTTTCTATTACGTGTACAATTAAGTCTTGCTTTTGAAGTTTTTAAGATTTCTAATACATGCATACAATTGAGTGGCTCATTAATACCTACAATTCAGAGATTTGTGAAACCTTGAACATTCATCATTTTCCTTTCACTTTACAAATGTGTATCACTTTGTGTTGATAAAAGTGAAATCCCAATAAAATAAATTTTGCAGTTGTAAAGTGAGAAAAAAGCTAATTGAATTTTCAATGCACGGCTTATTCAACTTGAGAAATATTTTCCCAGTTTGCTGAAATACCAAAATGCTGTTTGTCTATTGAAAAGGCAAAACCCGTGTCCATGAATTTGCTTGATGGTCACTGATAAATAACGACTGTAAATACTCCTTTTGTGATGGCCGTTTTTCACTTACTAACTTTTCACGGTTGTATAAAGTGACCATGGTAAATCATTTCACTACTTTTTCCTCAATCAGTGAAACTTCTTTGTATTTTCTGAAAGCCTGAATGATTCCCCCAGGACCTCAGCTCTTTCAGTGATTAGGGTAGCTGAACTCTTGCACAGTGGGCTTTTTGAATTAAACCCCCCGCCTCTTTGCGGTAGGCCACTCACCAGGCTGATGTTGCAGGCTAATTGGCCTCAGGGTTGGTGAGCAGGTTTCACCAAAGGTCCTCAGGGATCAGGATAAACCGGTAGAAGGAAAGGGCTGCTGTGCATCCCCTACTGTCAGTGGCCACTCAAGGCATGGACTGCTAGTCCTTATAACTAACCCCTGCTGCGAGTGGTCAGGACCTGGGCTTTAGCCATAAGAAAAACTGGAAATTATTCAGAGTTCATGTTGGAGGAGATAAAAAATAAAACACAGTAACAGGAAATGCAGGAGAAGCCACTGTGGCCTACTAATCGCAGACTGCAAAAGTTGGAAATGTAACTTTTGTGCAGTTAACAGACTAAAACAAATACAAAGCCTTCTTCATCTGTGAGTAAAATTACTGCTGTTTGTCCTTTTTCTTTCTTTTGTGTTTTCCTTTCTCTAAATTGTTTTCATGCGTGAGCTGCATCTCGTTTTACATTACATATTAGAGATTCTGACAGTATAATCCTTTTCCATTTGTCAAACCCACCAAATCCCAGAGAGAGATTTTCCTTTAGGCATCGATTGGTAAGAAGGGACAGGGCCCACATAGCATCACACAAAGCAACCACAAATGATCTTTAAAACATGTAGCGTGTGCACGTATGTTTTCATCATCCTACACTGTGAAGCCCTTTCATGAAACATGGTAGAAGAATAACCACCCAAACTGTCTTGGGCTTTTTTTTTTTTTTTAAACATGTTTTTAAATGTCTTTCTCAAACTTAATTTGCTAGAAGTCCAAACATTTAAGCAGTGGGATATGGGATTAAATTCTTAGTTCTTAATCTCTGCTCAAATATCTTCAAGGTGATAGACATTTGCAGAGGTTTAGACTTTTCCTTGTGAAAGAGAACATTTGATTATGGTAATACATGCAAAAAAACCCCACATTTTTGTTTTCTGTTTTTGCTCAATTATTTTTACTAATTGTGTTGCGAAATAGAAAGCAAAAAAACAACAGCAAACAAACAGTGCAAATGACCCTGAAAGCTCCAACAACTATGAAAATTGTCTCCCCTAAACTTTGAACCTAAGATACAAAATACAAACTTTTCTCCCCAACCTTGGATTGTAAGGCTATTTGATCATAATCCCCAATGAGCCTCCATTCAGGACAAACAACTCCTTTAGGACACCTTACGGCCTGCTCAACACATAAGTAAAGGTCCCCTTGTGGTAATTACAGGTTAGAAGACCTGAGGGCATACCCATATCTCCGGACCCTTTTTACTGCAGCACACGGCCTACCATTTAATACGCAGGCAGTAGAGAACAAGTATAACAGTAATGAGGGCAATCATTTTATGCTAGTACCAAACCGTGTTGTTTAACTGGAATCACAAGCTGAAATGACGAGCAGAAGAATCATGTCGGAGTGTGTGTGAAGGCACCAGTTAAATTTACGGTGCCGTAAACTGGGCATGGGAAGGCAATATAGCAAAGACTCTACCGTGGCATGAGAAAGTATTTCGACCCTCACAGTTGTCGTCCTCTGTTCTCTTTTTTTGTCAGTCCAAGAAATTTTAAGATGAAAAATCTGGGTAGATGTGAAAAATGTTTAAATAATTTAATAAATTGAAGCAACATGCTGTGTCCAGGAAAGCGAAATAGATGCTATACACCACTATGTATTTAATCATTTAAATATGCTAATCACGTTCACTTGATTCGCTAGCGTGAATAAAGTGAGACAGATCTTTAAACTTTGAACTGGTTGAAAGTGGAATTAATAAATACAGCACCAGTCACATCTGTCAATTTTATCTGGACCATTGTTTATTGGATTCACTCCTTCCCTCTTATGGCCCTAAATTATACAGTCTGTCAAACACAAAGATTTTAAAGTGGGATAAAAACAGATGGGACTGTTCACACAGAGGTCGCTTTTTTTGAAAAAAAGTCAAATGTAATTGTTTAGTTTTTTTTGTTTTGCGTGATTTGACTTTCTGTGGGCGGGGCCTGTGGCTTCAAAAGCAGGGCTCTGCTCCACAGGGGGTCAGTCTGCGCCTAGACTCTAGAGGTGCCACACTGGAGGTGACGCACTCGGACTTGAAGGTACTGCTGTGATTTTTTTTTAACCTGCCTTGGACATTTTTTGTAAATATTCTGCCTCTGCGATTTTTTGATTCACTGCACTGATTGAAAATAAATTGCACTAAAGCGATCTCTGGCCTTGGCCCGTCATTTTTTGTGTGTGGTGGCCCAAGTCATAAAAGAACCCCGTCACAGTATATAATTTACGACGCACAAAAAACATCTTCTGATTAGGGAAAAGAAAAGAATTGTGCTGTTCATACTGTCTCATTAAAAATGTCAGAAAAAGTTTGACTTCTTCCATTTTTGTCTGGTGTTTCATAACTTAACGTAACTTAACGTAGATAGATTATGGAACAGGAAACCACAATAAGGACCGATAGTTGGATGGAAACGTAGAACAATAGTGAACCAAGTAAATCCAAGAGTGGATTAGTGATGGAGCCAGAACATTTAAATACCTGCAGGCCTCTCTTAGTTGAGGTCAGTGTTCAGGAATTAAGAAAAAGTTTTATTATTCGCCAATAGACAGGCACTTGGTCTTCTTTAACATTTCAGAAAGTTGGAACTTATAACCTTGTATGTTGTATGCATTTGTTTGGTATAAAACATTCACTATTTTTTAACAAAATATCTGTGCACTGAAGGTTGCGAGGCAGTCATAGCTGAAGTTTATCCTTGGAAAGGTGGATGCAGTCTGAAAAGAATTTCTACTGTTTAGTATAATGTAAGAACATCGCTATTGTATTGGATTCGCAGCCACAACAGCAAAATAAGGCGGTGGTGATGGACAGCTGAAAAGGAAAGTAGCTTGAAAGTTGGCAAAAAAACATGGTGGTTTTGTTTTTCCTTTCCTCAACAGATTCCACAAGAATTTTAAATAAGAAAAAGCACATTGAAACTGTCTAAATTTGTGGAGATGTATTATTTGAGGTGATGATGAAATGGGAGCAGAATGCTGTAGAAGGTGACTTTGAGAGCTTAATTTACTGTCGGGGGAAAATAAAAGGGGTGGCAGGTGAGAGAGAACATCATAAAGATGAAACTGAGGAGGCAGCTGTCAAAGTGTTTCTGTGTTTTATGAAACATGCAAAGACTCCTTCCTGTGCTTACAGTTATGTCTGTACTCGCCTGACGTAAATAAAAAATGGATGTACAGACAGGCGGATCATGAACTAATGCAAGATACACACCTGCCTGCATCTAAAAATTGTGATTGAGGATTTGTAGTGCTTCCTAAAAATACAAATATCCATGTTAAAATGGTAGGTTTGTCAGAATATTTGGTAATAAATAATTTTCATATATATATATATATATATATATATATATATATATATATATATATATGTTTGATGTGGCCATTTTGTCCTGTGCAATTCAACTAAAAAAACTTGACTCCTCCTTACCTTAAGCTTTCCTGCAGAACCTGGAGGTTTATGTGTTAAAATAGACTATTGAAAAATTCCAAACTTTATTATTTATAAAAGAACAGTTACAGCTGAAGAAAATCGAAACTACAACATCATTCTGCCACCACCATGTTTTACACTGTGGTTGTTGCTACTTTGTGATGTGTAGTGCTTTTTCTGTTGCAGTCACACCTTCTGAATTATATTCCAAACACTTTTGTGTGTGGCTCTTTCACATTATGGCAGATATTTTGATATCCTGAATCAGTTTTGTCAAATATTTGTTTTTGTCTCAGATTTATTAATTACTTCTTGTTAATCTTTAAGCGGAGTGTAGCAGAAAGCTGGCAAATTAATGCAAACACGCTCCGTCTTTGGAGATTTGCAGCACTGTTCAATAAGGTTCAGGATTATGACAAATCAACGACAGCTCAAGCATCACAGTTCTAGGGTGGCACTCTAATATAAACTTGAAGTCACAAGGGCATGCTTTGGATGAATAACAGAGAAGACTTGTGCTGGAAAATGGTGAATTTCCATCCGTTTTTCCTTGTTTGTGTGACAAGCGAGTCCACTTTCTTGTTGCTAATACCCAATTAGGGAGATGATTATTGATTGAGGTGTTGAAAGTTGACTGCTAATCTCCCTTCTGTCAGGCTGAGGCGATCAATAGGTGAACGTAATGAGCAACCTGGTTCCTCGGCGCTAATAAACAGAATTAGATTCTGACCGGGGTACATATTTGTAAACCAAGAGATGGGCAGATTCAAGCCTCAGAAATCTGTTTTCTTCTTTCAGAAAGCAACTTTGTTAAGCACACATGACAAATGCCATTGTCAGGCTGGAAAATAAAAACACTGTTCAACTTCTTTGCTAGCAGCAATGCTAATGTCATCAACAAGCACTGATGTCTGTTCAGAACACCTGTTTTGCTCCATAATCTGTTGTATGGACATCTATCGAACAGTTTTAGCACTTGCATTTAAATTTCTAACGCCCCTGGGTGCCTATAAACAAAGCCTGATTAAGAGTGAAGGTAAGCTAATGCCACCAAATGCAAGAGAACAGCATGATTATGGCTAATTACTTCCAGAAGGCAATTTTCTCCCCCTTACACTTCGTTTTACTAACTTTATGATGAAAGTTAGTCATGACTGAACAAGTGACTGTATTTGACCCATCAAGGTCAGTTAAACAATAAAATGGAGCAGAAACCCTTTATGCAAAACATAATTCGCTTCAAGGACGGAACAATTGTTCTTCACATTCACATCCAAACAAGTGATTATATTTAATACTCGTAGAAAGGCATCTGTTTTCCATTTGTGGCTTTAACATTATTTTTTCATCCTGTGAAAAACACATATGTACTTAAAACTAACAAATGTCACCTGTTTTAGTGTAGAGAAAAATGTCATGTTGCCTCCGTGTTGTCACTTTTCTCTGAAAAGATGCTACACGGTGCCACGCTGCAGTCTCTAAGGGCCTCCTCAGTCTGTTTTCAGATGCGGTATTAAAATGCAGGCAAACTTTAGGAAATATGACACACTCTGCAGCACATTAAATCTTGACTTCTGGGATTGGTGGCAGCCACAAATACAAGAACTGTCTGCATGATGATAAATAAAACCATGGGGGCTGTACCTTTATGTAAGAGAGATCCATAAGCTCCCTTGTATTCAAATGAGTCGATGCAACTACTTGCTCGTATGAACTACTGCATAATGGTCTTTATGGATTAAATGATATTCATGTAGCTGCCAGTATTGCACAAAGAATCCAATAAATCAAATTGAAATTCAGTTTATTTATATCAGCAATTCACCATAAATGTCATCTATAGGCACTTTGCAAAAAAAGGTAAATTAATTCCATCCAGTTTTATTCTTAATGTCAAACAACTCAGTTTATTTATTGAAATACGTCGACGTTTATAAGGAAATCCACCACATTGCTGCAAGTTGACAGTAGACTCTTGCTTGCATTGTGTTGTTGACTTTGCGACAACAAACAGGATAATTCCCCTTAACAGGAAGAAACCTCCAGCAGAACCAGAACGGCACAGAGTGAGCAGGATTGTAATTTCAAACATGGCAGTGAGATTTTATTTCTACAAATGGTGTCGAGAAAAACAACTTTTAAGATTCTGATTTGTTTGGTGGTTTTCTTAGCAGTTGATTGTCAACCTGAAGTTTATTCTGTATTTGAGATTGCAATGTCAGAGATTAACCACAGAAATGATAAAATCAAATTGCTTCCTTCTTTTCAATATCTTCCTTATACCTCATATCTGAGAATCAAACTTCATTAAGAATGATCCTTAGGTGTTGCCATTAATGCAAAATGTAAATTCTAGTATTTCTGATCCTGATCAGATGCCAAAACTACCTGGACTGACGTCTTTCAGTGCAATAGGTCCATTCTAAGCTCCTTCTAGGTGATGCAGCTCTTTATCTCTGAGGATCAGCCCAGCAACTCTACTGAATGTTTATCCCAGCTGCATAAAATTCAGGATCACGTTCATGATGCGCAGCATTCACAAGGTTTCGCAACATAGAGAGACAAAATTGAGAGCTTTGCTGCATGGCTCTGCTGTCTTTAAGGTGAGACTGACTGAAGAAATGCCCATATTACTGCAGAAAAAGCTTCAATATGTCTGTCCATCTCCTGCCCCATCAACATCACCCTTGAGTAAAACTTCGAGATATCCAAATCCTTCTGCTTGAGGCAGAGACTGACCATCAAACATGAGAAAAATTCTTCAGATTTATAAGCCTCTTAAAATATATTTAGCCTTCTTGTACGTGTCTAAACTCATATTCAGTTGTACAGACACCATTTCTAAAACCTGATTCATATCTGTAGTGCATGAAGTCAAATCAACTGTGTGGAAAACATTTGAACAGGTGTTCTAGCCGAAGATGCTAGAAGTTGCCACAAATCTGTAGTTCTTGCCTCAGAAACAATCTGTTTATTACTGATTAACGAAAGCCCTGGAATGAGCTGCAATGCTCAGACATTTGGGGAGAAATCCACTATAACCAGTAAAATATTTTTTACCTCCAACCTCAAAGAGCAACAGCTGCTTTTTGTCAAAAAAGCTCATAGAGCCCAGTTGATTAAACTGTATACTGTCCTTATTTTGAACTGTTAATAACTAAATCACCAATTCGTCAGCATTCATATTGTTCCTGTTGAGGCTGTAGGTTTTTCTAATACTTTGCTAAACCTAATAAAAATTATTCAGTGTCGAAATAAATTTTGTGCACCTCAACAGGGATAACGATTTTATTTTAAACATATGTTGACACAAAATGCACGTTTTCTTTTTGTTTTTTTAAGATAATTGCCAACAGAAGTCCTAACATCTTGTGCTTGACGAAAACAAACCCAGGTCCCATAATGCATCTATATCAAACCAGCTTTGCTTTTACTAATTTCTAGTTTTAAAGCTTTTTATTTCTGTATAGCAACCTTTTACTTTATTTGGCTGCACTATGTTTTTTTTATTTTATTTTTTTTATGAATAATTAAGTTGTCTATGTTGTGTAATAGAAATGTAGATGAATAAAACATGCACATATCCTAATCGTGCAAACAAGTCAACACTTTCAACTGGGTTAGCTTGCAGTTTGCCTTCGTTCTGCAAGTTTGGACTTTCATCACTTGCTAGCATCGGTGGAGAGTCTTTTTACAGGTAAACTCCTGCAAAACTTTTGTCTCCTCATTTGCAAAGCTAGGTTAAGCTTATGTAAAAGAGATGCATTTCTGAGTACATTGGAGGCCCAGGAACAAACATTTCCCTCTCCTTCCCTCCCCTTGACAGACGAGTGACAGCTATTTAAATGCGAACTGTCATTAACAAACACAACCCTGCGCGACACCTGCTTTAATCACGGCAACAAAGGCGCAGCGAGTGGCCGAGTAGGAGCTCCCTCTGTGTGTGATATTCAAATGATTGGGAGGTGCAACATACAAAAACAACAACATCAAAGAATAGTCTGTGCAGGAAGAGAGATATGCTGCGGCATGTGCCTCCCACCACCACTATTAATCAGCTTCATTTTTTAAAGAGAATAAAGTGTGAAAGGGCTCAAAGTCACTAAATCACTTAGCCTCAGAACGGCATAAAATTATTATGCTTCTTTTACGTGGGGCATCTTTTTCTTCAGATATGAGAGTTTAAGAAAGTCGTTGTAAATGCCTGTATGGAAAATATTTTTGGGAAAAAAAAAAAAAAAACCCCGAAAAAATAAAATTAAATAAAGAAAATAACAGGAAACATTTATTAGTTAGGCAAATGTCTTTGAGTTGTTTTGCTATTCGGTCGTGGTCCTTAGTGGTATTGTTCTGCCTGGTCATAATTTAAATGAGGAAGTCGTTGGGCTGTGACATCTTGCATCCAGGCCAAGGCCCGTGCACTTGTAACTAATGCATTGCATTTGTTCTGATTAGTTGCTGTCTTTTTCTTTGCTTTCCTTTTCAAACACCCCCCTCACCCACCAACAGCGACTACAGCAGAACATCAAGCCGTGTTTGCAGCAAGTTCCCCTTTGTTTGCTCTGCCACAAATTTGCACAGATTAAGATCAGCAAATGAAGATAAACATTTCAGAGCGTTTCCATCACGCGTTTGTTCCTCAGCGATGTGTATCATCGGTAAATATAAATCCCGGGCTGCAAAAGGCTGCAGCGACTCGCAAATGTTCAAGGAACTAAATCCCCACACAGCAACATGTCTCGCTCTCCCTACGCTGTCCTGGCACAACATATGTGCTATGCTGTTCAGAAGTTTGTACTTATCAATCATAGATATGAGTGATCTGTTATAATGATGTAAACATTCAAATATGTAAGTTGCAAAATTAGAACTGTTTTGCTATTCGGCCGTGTAGCAAAACACAACCGAGAAGTCGAGTAATTCTACCCTGCAATTCTTTCGGGGTAGAATCAAAAGAATTGTAAAACCTAAACCATGTGTATTTTGTAGTAATCAAGCCTCTGATTTAATTTTGGCTGGAACATTTGCCACTCTTCTTTTTTTTATGCAAATTGTTTTCCTGGCACGGGACCCAGCTTTTAAACACTGTTTTTACATTGTCAGTACAATCGAGTCCTTTCCAAACTACTTTCGCTGTGTAAACAACCTGAAGTGTCTAAGTTTCAGCCATCCAGTCGCTCTTTGTTTATTTTTCCAACTATTATAAAGATTTCATTAGTAACTGCGTCATTAAATCAGTCCCATTGCATGATGCTCCCATCACCAAGCTTGAAAGATATTTCAGTTTTCTTAGGTTTGAATGTATCACCTTGACTTCTGCAAATGTAATCCTTCTCATTGTGGCAAAAACAACCTAAGATGCAGTTTGACTGTCATGTTTCTCTTTAGGATTTTTGGTTTAGCTTAAGACCATCTCAAAATTTCAATTGTTCTTGCAGGTGTCGGTTCCAGAGAGAGGGCTTCTGTATTGACCGTCTTCCTCTCATTCCAAGCAGATGCAAAACAGCTTTCACTGTCAACAGTGACATTAGAAATTGCACATCTGGATTTCTGGATGGCTAGAAGATCACAGGGTCTTCCAACAGAATAATGATCCCAGACGAACATCACATCAGGTTTTGGAGTGGATGACATTAAGCAGCACAAAGCTTTCTGCAAAGGGCTATATAGCAACCCCATTTAATATTCAGGCTTTGTGATTAAAACCCAGGTCTATGCCAAGAGACCAGCGAATTCAAACTAATTCTACCATTCCACCAGAGCGTGTAAATATCCAGCTGGAAAGCTTGTTGATGCAGAAAGTGTGCAGTCTCTTTGAAACTTGATAAAGGATATTCACCAAGTATTGGTGAGGGGGGATGCATTTGAGCATTTGAGCTGCAGATAATCAACAATAACAGCCACAATATGTTGCAAAAAAGTTAATGCATTGTTTTTTTGTTTTTTTTTTTGTTTCTAGTTGAGACATTGCTTTTTTTGGGCCAATTATTCCTTCTGGTTTTGGAAGCTGTGCAGTTGGAAGGATTTAACCTTTTTTTTTTGTTTTACTTTTTGACAGTAGTTACCACGTGTAACTGGCGAAAAGCTGCTTTTTTAACAACCAGGAGAAGCTGACTTGCATTTCATCAGCTCAAATAATACGTGATGTATGACCAGAGTTGCAAAAGAGACTTCATGGATGCAGAGCAGAAAGAGAAATCCAAACATCTCTTCCATTGATCATAACAGGCAAAGATGATGATCCTGACTCCATCTCTCTGCAGCTTTCTGACCATAAGGTCAAAGATTTAAAGAGGTGTGGCAAAAGTAAATGAATCATGTATGACAGTATAGCAGCCATGTAGGAAGAAAAGGTGTCTTCAGTCAGAGGCTTCTTCTTCACTGCAAGACTGACTGCTTCTAAAAATTCATCATCGTCCACAAGTTTCTGGAGATATTTCTTATATGCTGTTGAGCTACAGCAACATTTAACATTCCTTTGTTGTTTAGTAAGGTATTTTTGAATGCGGTTTAATTAAACAAATCCCGCAATTTAACATGAGTTTTAAAAATTTTATATGTATGATAAAATACACACCAGTTTCTGCAGATCTGTGGAGAAAGTGGGGAAGAATTAATTGAATTTCTTGTAATCCTCTTTGAAATGCACTTCTTTAAAAGATAAAAACACATTTAAGAAGCAACCCCGGAAACCCATATGAATATAAACTGCTAACTCCACAACCCACTATTTCTCTCACATATGGCACTAATCTGACCAAATCCTGAAGAGAGGCATACATCTGGGCTGCAGCCCAAGCAGCAGAAGACACCTGCATAGCTGTTAATTGCCTCAGCACAAGTTTGGAATCACAGTAACTGTAATTATTAAGACATCTGGCACAAGAAGGGAATACATCATGAGCCTCTTTGACTAATCAAATTTAATCACACAACCAAGCTGTTGGAGATAATTAATGGCCGCGGATTACAACTTCAGTCATCTGTCGATTGTTTGTCATAAAAGTTGTAATCACAATGTTTCACACTTAAATATGTAAAGGTTAAAGAAAAAGTGATTGTCATAGTAAATGATTAGCAGTTTTTTTTTTTTTTTTTGCTTCAGAGAAGATTTACTTCTAAACATTTTTTTTGTTGCCGTAATTTGAGTGAGCTTCATTTTTGAAACTGCTACCAAAATCAGATCTTGTGAAGAAATCTTCAAAAGCTTGTGATTCTGACCCACACTCATTAATTTTTTGGATCTCTATTTTTTATGATAAGTTTGTTAATCGTATTAGAGAAGCAGAAGTTTAGAAGAAACTTCAAATCAAAACAAAAACAAAGTTTATCTAATGTAGTGAGTTTATGCATGCATAACCTCATATGAATTCTGGGATTTAACATACATCAAATGAGATACTAAAATATTTAATCTGAAGTTCTTAAAATTAAATAAAGCTACATAAGGTGAATGTATAATGAAAGATAAAAATGAAACTATTTAATTTCCTAACATTTTGTTAGCAGTATTTTTCTGAAAGACTGTGATGGAAGTTTTCTCTTTTCTTTGTAATTTATTTTGAGTCTCAAGTGAAATCTGAAGGATTTGAAGTTGATTAATTTTGAAGGATGAATATTCTTGGAATAAATTGGAATTTACCTACATGCGTGAACTAGTGGTGTTTCTAGTAGAAAACAATGCATTCAAAGAAAGAAAGTGGAAACATATGTTAGAATATTTAAATTACAAATGATATCTGTATTTTGATAGAAGGTAGTGTGTTGGTCCATTTTCTGCATGTCTCCCCCTTTTTCTCCCCACTATTTATTTGGTCAAATTTAATGTTCGTTAAATTTAGTAGCGTCAAAACTTTCTTTAAACAAATCAGCTTTTCAGAAAAAACTTTATTGCCATTCTAGAAATTAAACTCTTCTTGTAGTTTATCAGCTTCTTCCCATCTTTCTACTGGTGTTGTGATGGTTGATCTTTGAGCTCCTGGTTTTTGTGGTCGGAAGGGCTCATTATCATCACCCTAATCAGATTCTCTTTCACAAGAAGGACATGCAGATATTCTTGCTCTTTCAAGTCTAATGGACATCAGACTTTTCGATTTTTGTCTGTTCTAGGATTTCTTTAGATTGGGGTACAATTTTATATTTTTTTTTGTTCACTTCATGTAGTCAAAGCATTACTTAAGTCATTAATTGATTCTAAAATTCAAGTACAGTAATGTTCTACTGGAAATCTGTACATGACATAATCTGGTGCAACTGAAATGCAAAATTCTGTTTCCTTTCAAACTTTTTACTTTTGGCCCTCCAGTTGGCACAAAATATCCTGTGTCGGATGCTAATCTAGTTTTTAAATTAAATATAGCACACAAGACACCGTGAATCCAAAAGATTGGATTAGAAATTCAACTTCTTTATAATTAGACAGTTTCTGGTAATCCTCCAAACCATGCTGGTTGTAAAATCTAAAAAGAAAAGTTTGGCTGTAAAAAGGAAGCTTGTTCTGCAACCAGTGAGATTTCCTTTATATAGTGTCATAAAACTCATAAAGCCAAGCTCAGGAGGAGATTTGGAGAGCTTTTTAGTCTAGGAATAAGGCAATCTAGCTGACATTTAGCTGAAAAATGGGTGTAAGTCACTTTAATATAAAGCCATCGATTTCTCCTTGACAATGACATTTGTAAAGACAACACCGCCCTCCCCCACTGGCATTTTATTTATTTTATTTATTTATTTTTATGCTATTATTTTTGTCAGTAGTACAAAAATAAATTTCCAGTCATGGCTGTTATTTCCATTTTCTTTAGATTTTAAGGCGTTTAGTATACAGAGGGGTTGCTTTGCATTTGGATCATGTGACATTTTTCTACGTACAAGTAAAAAAAAACAATATATATATTTTTAATACAACTAACTCCATACATGTATAACAACATTAAAAGCTACTGAATGGCAGCAGCAGGAGTTGCAGTGAAAATTACACTTGAGAACTCGACAGACATCATTGCACTATAATTCAGTCAATGTCTGTACGTCTGTATTATTCCCATTCATCGCTGGGTAGTTTTTTTTTTTAGCCATACATGTTGGATTTACTGGCCACTTCGGTTGGTTTGTAACATCTGAAGCACTCTGTCTGGAATCCTGCACATTACCATAACACCGAATAGTGATCATAAAACTAATATCCCAGTCACTTAAACGTGATGTGCTTTTTGAGTCAAATCCCAAAAATGGTTTTTGTTTGTCTCCTTTTGATAAATATACTCCCATATTCTCATGAATGTCAATAAGACTTCACTCCGTGTCTTTTAAGAACATTTAAATGTGTTATTTTGTTATGGTTCAGGCAGCTCACATCAGTGAGTGAGAAGTCATTAAAGCCCAACTTTGGGCCAAATGACAAAACATAGGGAATACATTTTTTCTCTCACCTTACAGCGAACTATCGCAGCGGGGCTTTTTTCCCCAGCCTTCGGATATCTGTAAACAGCTTTGTTTTCCAGAAGGCGTTCAAATGGAAACCTGCCGTGCCTTAGCACATCTGGTAATGCTGCATTTTCTCTGTAGTCAGGGGCAGGGTGGTTGGAAATGATAGCAATAGCAAAAACAAGCATACTGAAAATTAGAGCGACAAATTGTTTCTCGATCAGATAACTTGAGTTGGCAAGTATTCAGTAATTATCTGAAATGTTAATCCCAGTTTACCAGCTGATGTCTTTCTTTGCCAAAATTAAACTCTCACAAAGTGGGAATTTAATTTCCATCCCATTGATCCCTGTTTGGATTTTTGGGGTATTATGTCCTGGGCTGACTTAAAGACTTGATCTCTAAATATTTCTGCCTAGCAGAAAGTAATCAAATCTAACTTTAGCTGGATTTTAACATCGGGGTATAATCAAATTACAATAGTAGCGTTTAAGAAGTAGTTTAAATGGTTTAAATGGAGTTAGAAGGGCCAAAAGAAAGATAAAAAGATATGTTTGCTGTCATTACTTAAAATGGCATACAAACTTATAAAGTGACGACAAATAATAATAAAAGAAACCCTAATAATAGCAACAGGCCAGACATTACACATTTTTATTAACTACGTAGTTATGCAAGAATAAAATATATTTAAAAAAAAAATTGCATGACATTGTGAAGAAAAATTCCTTTTGGGGAAAAAAAAAGTATAAAAATTATAATTGTACAGAAGAAGGTAATTAAAAGTAGTTTCTCAGTAGGAATCGGTGTCACAAGGAGATAACACTTTACTGAATTTCAACAAACACAACAGAAAAATAACTCAAGGCTGAAAATACATCTCACAATGACCTGGACACATTCCATGCAGTTGCATTAAATACTCTCCTCCACACTCGTGTTAGTCACCAGGAAAAATAAAAACTAAACATGCAGCAGGTCAGATGCAACAGTTGTGCATCCATGTCTTTCAGGTGTATATTCGTGCGTTGCTTTGATAAAAAAAAAAGACCATCATTTTGAAATTTTCTTCATAACTAGTTTAGCCTCAGGCTAAAAGCCTTAGTAAATCTGCAAGATGTCTCTTTCTTCCACAAGGGGAAAATTGATTTCAAAAGCAGACAGTTCTGTCCCTTTCTGTTTGAATATAGCAGCCACATCCACCTTGCAGAAAGCAACTCGGGAAGCAAATTGAGCATTTATATCGGCTCGAACTTGAATGCAGCCAATGCAAAGCATCAATTTACCCTCTGAGGTGAATATGAAGTAATAGAGGGGCTCCTTGAGGAGTAAAGCATCAAGCTACACTGAGTTTTGGATGACTGTTGGGTGAGAAACCAGAATTATTCTTTTCTTTTTTTTTTAAAGGTTCAAATCTTGGGTCTCTGCAGGTTTTTTACCAAAGTCATGTCACCAGAAAACTCAGCACAGGCTTGAATGTGCTGAGCTGCTGAAATATATGAAGATTCTTTGGTACATGTAAATGCAACAGAGGGAAAATGGAAAAAACCAGAGACTGAAAGTCATTCATCAGGAGATGATGGACTCTTCAAGAAACTTTTGTTTATAAGTGTTTCTTTTGTAAGTGTTCTTGAAACCTATTGCTTATTGAGATTTCTACTATTGAAACTTAAACTACTGTAAATGATGTGTAGAATTTATATATCTTTATAAAAGAAGCATAATCTTTCACTGAAAAAATAAAACACTTGAACTGCAATTATTTGCCTGCTGTAAATAATTTTTGCAAATAGGAAAGCATTTTGCATTCTTTAACATTTTCCAAGGTTGGAACAAACACAGAGAGGCATCTTTTAATATCTCTGGATTGTCCAGGGTCACACCTCCTTAACTATTATTGCTTCTGTTGACAAAATGCTGCAATTATTATCTTATTGTAAGACCCATAATGAGTCATTTCAGTTTTCTGAGTTGCATCACTTTGAGCATCCAGTCACAGTCAGGAGGCAGACAAGATTACATTAGCAGTGATATTAAATGAATGAAAGGTAGGAATGATTTACAAATCTAGGGTGAGAAAACTGCTGAAATCTGACAAATGATGGAAAATTTGTGAAGTAACTGAATATATTCCAACCTATAGGACTAATGAGATTAAAAAAAAGAATATTTGTGTTAGGGTAAATATGTATCTTAAAATCTTAGATGAGGAAATCATTGTAACAATGGGTGTGTGAAATGATTTTATTTTGAACATTAAATACCAAACTAAAAAAATGCAGCACATGTAGACCTGAATTTAACTGATCAAAATATTAATGCAACTGTTTTTGTGTTTGTGTAAGCTAAAACCTTTTATTTTTAAGTTGAATCAAAAAATGTATTTCAACATTTTTCACTTCACTCAAAACCTAACAAATTAAGTTTACGTTTAATTAGTAAACATATATTTACATTAAAACAGAAATTTAAGAACTGATCTGTTGATATTCAGTGATCTGGACAACTAATAAATTCCCCTTCACTTGTCATGCATTATTAGATTAGAGTTTTATTTCTTCCTAGCTGAAGCCAAAGAAATGACCTTGAAAATTTGCCACAACCAATCCTTCCTAGTTGAATTTTCTACAAGTTTTGTGATGAAAGCTGGTAACAATCACTTGTATTTTCCTTTCCATCCTCAATCTGCCCACACACACTTTACTTCCCCTTTCATGCCTTTCATGTTTTGAATCTCATCCTTGGCTTCTTGTTCAGTGCACAGAATTTTCTGAAATTATTTGGATTTTTTTTGGTTCCTTCTCTTTTTTTTTCCCCGCTCTTTTTTGCTGATTGCAGGGAGGTAATAAATACCTGAAGGCTGAAGGGAAATAACACATTTCACCTTCAAGGCTAGAGCGAGTAAATTTTGCAAACATGCACAGGCTTAGCAGTTGGTCAGTTGTTTACTGGCTTTATTTAAGAAAATAACAATTCCTTTTTATAACAATACCCTTAAAGACTCTAACAAGAGCAAAAATCACTAAATTTGAACCCTCTGTGCCTTATTAAAAACCTCAACAGAGGCTGTTTTATGCAGCCCAAACATGTGCTCTCTTTTAAAATCAGAAATTAACATAAGAAACAGATATTTTTAGATTCCTCCGTGTCTTTTACCTCGAAAGCAAATGCAACTTTTAGCGAGATTAGAGAAGCCGCTGCACAGTTCCATCTCCTGTGACTTCTATTTATACTTTTAAGCAACTTATGCTATAAAGAATCAAAGGGTCTAATCAGCATATTTTTAACATTTTTTAATTACCTCATTCACTTGTGCATTTCATTATTTTAGTTCTATCTCTTGAACGTCAAAGAAAAATATTAATAGTTTATCCATTAATTGTCATTTTGCAGGCTTTTCAGTTTATATAATTAAAAAGTTAGCTAAATATATTTTTGTTCCTTTTTAAATTTTTTTAAGATATGAATTTTATAATGTATTTTAAGTTAGAATTATGCAGAACAGACTAAAAAGCTCAACATGCTTACTGAAGTTTCTGGTCATCTGTAACTAAGCATTTTTAGTTGTGACTTTATTTTTAGGGAGGTACAAAACAGCGCCACCTAGCAGGATATTTCATACCAACTCTGTGTAAAGTCATATACAACAGAGGGTCATTTTATAACTATTTTTACAAGCAATGATCCAAAGTATCTCTTCACCTTAGCTGCAGTATATTTTAAAAATGTCGATATATAACTGCTACACATACTTCCTATTAACAGGAGTTTATTTAGCGTTATCTTGGTTGACAAGGTAATCTGTTATATCTGATTACGGTCCACTGAATTGGGGATTTAAACCAGAATAAATGGAGATAACAAATCGTCCACGCATGATGTAACTTTGGATCAAATCTCCAAACATGTTTCTGGTTTTTGTGCTTATGACACGGAACGTGTACTCACTAGAAGAAGGATAATTTGTGTGCATAAACAACAAACTTGTGCCTGAAGAACAAGCCACTAGCAATAGTTTTTATACTGGAAAAACCGCGAGGGAAAAGTGCGGTTCCTAATCACTTTCTGGTTATTTATATTATCTATAGCTGACTGATGTCTGAGGAAAGCCCCTGAAGGAGCCGTGCGAAGGCGGTCCTGCTGGGGAGGCGTCAAATCAGATTTATGTGAACCGCTTTGGGAGATAAACCAGTATGTTCCACATTTTGGGTTGTTCACATCCATTTGTGTAATTAACTGGGACTGCTTCTGTAAGGACGATGGTTAATAAGCTCCAACGGGAACACGGAGAGGCAGGTGAACCTGTGGCCCCTGAGATGTTAAACACAGATGAATAGATGCCACGGCACACGCGCGGCCTTGTAAATCAGATAAAATGTGTAGAGGAACGGGACGCAAATGGGCCTGACAGTGAAAGCTCAATATCACACAAATGGACAGGGCCCTCTCATCGATATTGGAAAACCGGTAACCTTTCCCAGTAGCTGGCTCACCTCTTCTAATGCTAACACACTTGACGTTCATTTACAGGCTTTACCCTCTTCGCAGCCCTTCAAAACCTTTACATGTGAAGGCTGGCCGTAATGGGCTGTTGGCTAAATTAATGTAGATTTTTTATAGCTTGGATAAGAAGGATGTGAGATGGATGTATTATCTACTTAGTACTAGTATTCCTCGCTGTTACAAATGTGATCCTATCATCAGAAAGGACTTTTATTTCAGGGTAGAGAGGCCGGGGAATGCAAGGCCGTTTGTTTAATTTCCATCTACAGTAGAGGCGGTGACCTGCTGACCGCCCTATATACTGTGTAAATCAAGGCATAAATAGATAGATAATTTCAAGAGCAGTTTTAATGGAATCCAATAGCTCTCCTTCAACTGTGACCCATTTACATTTTTTCATTCTCTACTGCCTCCTCTGCCTTTAAATAAAACCCAAAGGGCTTTACTTGCACAGGTAAAATAAGAGACAAGACCTTATTATTATCACACAGCAGTGGTAGGATAGAGGTTTACACATACTTCTCTTTGGTCTGTGTAATTTTAGGTTGTATGATGCATTTGATTTGTTTTTCCCAATTTCAAATGAATAAATAAAACTTAAGTGAATTATAAAACAAGCACTAGATGCAGATTTTTACCCAGATTTTCTCTAATCCGCACTTTAAAATCAAAATCTGGAGATGAGTAATTATGTGTCTCAAAGGCTCACAGAAGCAGCTGACAGTTTTCATATTGGGTGAGCATAATTTCTTGCAAATATATTTTGTTAAAAATCTGTAAATAAAAGCTTTGCCACATGAAGCTCCAACCTTATACTGACCATACTTTGTATTTGTAGCACAGCTCCTTCATGTTCTGCTCCCTTGGAAATGGCAAATGTTACCATAGAAATATAACAGATATCAACATATTTCTTTTTCCGAAGGCCTTTATAATCTTTAGTGTCAGTATTCAGAAATCTAAATACTTTAAAAATTATATTTTTACCGCATCTTCTGCAATTAAAATAGATTTTTTTTTTTTGTTTGGTTTGTTCATTTGTTAGCTGATAAATTTACAAACCTTCAGATAAAAACATTGCTGTCCTCCATTTTCAGGAACAATTAATACAATTAAGTGCAAAAACTGAAGTTGTGTCAATGTTTTGACTTTCATCCATCCATTTTCTAACACCCTTGTCCCCAGTGGGGTCAGGACAGGTGCTGGTGCCTAATTCCAGTGAAGGTTTTGGGCGAAAGGCGGCGTAAACCCTGGACTAAGCCAATTTTTGTTTAGCCAATATGTACGAAGCCATATAAACCTGCCCAGCCTTTGCAGTTGCAACACATTTTAGGGTGATATTGGTTTCGATTAAATTAAGTCATACATAAGTCAGTATTGGCACCACACATCACAAATGGTTGTCAATATCAACTTTTGTAATGCAGCAGAACAGCAGACAGTTGTTTTACACAATGACCCATCAAGGCAGGAAAAACAATTCGTAAATAAACAGAATAAATTACTTTTCTCAGTTTTCAGTGTTAGAAACTCACTTTATTACATGTAAATTGACATTTCATATTTCCTTTCTGCAGGGGGCATTTCCTTTGCAAATTAGCTGTGGAAAATGACCAAGTGTATTGGAGGCAAAGCTATCTGAAGTGTCTGTGATTATGGCTCAAATTTTGTCTGATAGAACATTAAAACATGTCGTCAAAGTTTTCTTTGTTCACAAGACACTTCATCTCAACTCTGAAATATTACTTTACTTTACAATAGTCTTAATTGTTGAATGCAAGAGCAGATTGTGAGTGCTGCTTCTCTGTGTTTTCTTTCGGACGTTTGAAAGAGTGAAAATGTTCAATGTGATTTTCATGGGAGGTTTCAAGAGGCTGATAGAAACACTGAAGAAGATGCAGAAATTAATGACTTTTAATGTTTCGGTTCTGCATGATGTCAATCTTTGTTTTGTTTTTTTTACATCTCCTTTATCAGGACTTATGAATTTAAGCTGCATGTTTAAACAGCTGCAGTGGTTTTGAATATGCGCTGGTGTTTTACATGACTGCAGGGTTTCGCATTGAGCTGCCATGTTTCATTACACTCCAATGATGAAAAGTAAAATCAACACTAATGCACTTGAGAAAATTAGGGATCTGTTTCATGTCATAAATATTGGTTTTAATACATAAAAGGCAGCGAAGACAAAGCTGGCAGGCAAACAGAACAAACATGCAGTGACTGTGACATCCAGTATATTCCAGGTTGTATTATTTAAATTTAAAGACCATTTCCTTTGTGTCTTTTGTTTTATGTTTTTTTATTTTTTATCATTGTAAGCACGTATGCATCACTTACCCTATAAATGTGGAGCACCAACAATGTAAAAAAGAATAAGCTATCAAAGGGTTTAAAATGACTATAATCCACCTATTTTATCTTTTTATAAACAGTAATGAAATGGCATTCTGTACTTTGATAATAAGCCCACAATAAGGAGTTTCACAGCAAGGATGCTCTAATCAAGTTGTCTGTAATTGCATTGCTTTATGGCTAATCTGTAGAGGCTATAACACTCATGTTTGGCACTTTTATGAAGTGAGATTGTAAGACAGAAAAGTGGAAAAAGAATGCTTTTCTTGCTGCTTTTTATTTTATTAGCTTTTTTGTTGAGATTGAATCAGTAACCCCTCACCCTGGGTTTTACTTTACTTACGCTTCTCTGCCATTTAAATAATGAGACTATCATGTTTTTCACAGAAGAGAGTGCCTTGGTCACCATCCTCTGATTCCTCCAGAGCCGAAATATAAAGAGACATTTTTTCGTTTTTTTTTTGTCTTGTTTTGTGCGACGTGTATGGAACTCCAAACTTTGTCAGGGAATCTGCCTATAGAGCATGTCTTGTATAATCTTTAATGTGTAAGTAAGAGGTGAGACTTTTAGAGAACTCCCCAGAAAACATTTCAATTCAATTTAAATGCCAAAAAAGTCCAAATGAAGCAGTTGCAAGTTATGGAATTGGCTTCAATTCCATAACTTGCTTAAGAAAGCTTTGTATTTAGCTTTATTATCATCCCACCAACTTTAATTTGGCTTCAGTGTCCTTGCCATCCCCATAGCATGATACCTCCACCACCATGTGGTCAGTATGTTCAAATCAAATTGTAGTTTCATCTAATGAGCGCATGTTATTCTTGCAACCTCGGCTTCAAACCCAGATTTTAGAAGCACATAAATCGAAATTTCAGTTGTGTTGACTTTTGACGGACATTGGTTGCCTTGGATTTAATTTAGAGGTAACAGAGTGAAGGGGGCTGACAAGAAAGTCAAGCCACTCCTGTCATATTTGTATTGATAGACACCTGTTGTATACACCTAGTCTATCACATAAAATCCCAATAAAATAGATTATAGTTTATAGTTGCAATGAAACAAATGTGAAAAGGTAGAAGGGTAAGAAAATTATTAAATTATTATAAGTATGGATGGATGGATGAATTTCCAACCCAATTTCCTTCAATTTTGATTCTGTTTCTCTCTCTAGGAAGACCTAAAAGCCTACTCTCCCAATGCACATGTAATTTTCATTGCCTTTTTATAATATTCATTCATTTTCATGGGTCCTTGGTGATTTTCCCCTGAATTCACCAAAGTCCAGTTGCTTTTCCCCACTCCTATGTTCCAACATTCCCCCACCCCCACCATCCATCTCTGCTTTCCTGACTGCTCCGCTGCGACTCTGCACCAGTAATTAACACGAGTGCTACATCTGGGGAGATACTGCGAGCCACGTCGAAAAATTAGGCTGCAAAATAATGAGGGTTGAGGGACATGTTGGTCTGTGGTGCTGCACTGGAATCAAAGGACTTTTCACAGCTAATTGGAGAGGGGTTAAACAGCTTGGCTGCTTCACCCCTGTCCTGAGTCCTCCACCCAAACCCACCCCAAGGAGATTAATGCCTCCCTTTTTATTGTAATTTCATGTTTCATTACCACACCAAAGTGTTTTTCCTCTTCTTTACTCCAACAACCTGAAATGTTGGGGAAACTGGTAACTTAGTCTGCACTCTGCATGGGGGCCAATTTAAACTCCAACCAATTACTTCTTTTTCTACTTTCTAGGGATTTGATAGGCCACCCAGCTGCGTTCCTTTCTTCGTAGCTCAGTGTCCTCACAACTAGCTATAAGATTCCCACCATATAAATCAATGCAATCTTCTTTCAGTTAGGCCAAATTAGCACAGTGTGAGAAGTAGACACCCCCCTCTCTGTCCGCTCCCTAGTTACAATGATGCCATCAGCAGCATGAGTCTGTATAATGAGCGCGGCCACGGTCAGCCGCTCAGAGGAATACAGTAAACACGCATCTCTCTCGGTGGCCGAGCTCATGTGGATCGTCTGCATGGTGTTGCTCAGGATGACTGCACAGCAGCTAATTACAAGTCAGCCGCTGTATTTATGTGTATATTCAAGGAAAAGTCCAACTAACACTGCGTTAAGATCAAACCACACCAAATAAACAGTTCTGTGTTTGTTCTTTGAACTCATAATGTGTTTAAAATCTGTCACTTTGGGTCACTGATCTTAAAGTATAAGTCATTTATTGTAATTTAGATTTTGGGGGGAGTAAGTGGAGAGTGCGTGGTTATCTTATTAAAATATGCTAATAAAGCATGGAGTAAGACGCCACTGTAGTATTGGCTTTCATAAATCCCAATACAAAGTTGGGATTTTTACCTTTAATTTCTCAAGATAAATGATTGTTATAAGGTTGCCAAAATAATGACAGAACATAATCTGGAAATTTTGTGTATTCAGAATGTATTCAACATATCTTGGATGTAAAGACTGCTTATATAAAGTACTCTTACTGTTTTTCTGCAACCATTCTTTCTACTCTTTTTTTTTTTTTCTGGAATCAACAAGGTGGTTTTGTCCACACAACCTATGGTCATTTACTGTTTTCTCCCCCTTTTAGTTTTTTTGTTTACAATTCTCGACCAAACTATCAATTCATATCAATCCTTAATACATAAAATGCTTTTGCAAATTTTCTACAGAATATAAAAAAGAACATGCAGTTCCCAGTTCATAATCAGAAAATGGCTTTAGCATTAGCTTAGGAACAAATTTGTATTTCCATTGTAAGGAACAGCTGTTTTTCTTTTTTTTTTTTCCATAAGAACTGAACCAAAGGTTTCTGTCATCTTTTGAAAACTCACATGAGTGTGTTTTACATCGGATTGTAGTTATTGGATAAATATTTTTCTAAACCAGTAAGTACATCTTCTGTTGTTGCTGAGGTACCATAACTTAGTGGTATTATTCCGTTGAAGACAGTGGACATCCACAGGACATCTGTCACCGTGCCTCTCAGGTTCCTAGGAAGCACCTTTTCTCAAAATTTGAGACAGTTCTCAAACTCGCACATCTTTCAGAAGAAAGTCCTGCAGAGACTGCACTTCCGTACTCTACTCAAAAAGTCCAACTTGGCCAAGGAGCTGCTGGTCATCTTCTTCGTTGCCATTATTCCTCTGTCCTGTCCTCGTCCACCACTGTGTGGTTTGGCTGAATCACAAAACACAACAGGGCCAAGCTGCAGTGAATAATTAGGTCTGCAGAGAGAATTTACAGGCCTGACTGTCCCTCCATCTGGTTGTTGTACAAGTCTAGGGAGAGGAACAGGGAAGCATCTCTGCACATCCTGGACACAAACTGTTTAAACTTTTACCTTCAGGTTGCTATTTGCAAAAGCCAGCTGTCGCAGAGACAGTTTCTCCCCCCAGGCTGTTTCTCTGATGGACGCTTAACAGTCCCAGAGAGCCAAGACCCATACCACGTATATTTACAATAATTCAACTTGATCTTTTTTTTTTCTGTTGTAATAACACTGTATATACCCATACTTGCATTAAAAAAACCTTTTGTGTTTATTAGATTTTACATATTTTTAGTAAATATGCTACATTGAGAGCAATGTGATGGTGAAAGTGAATGAGTCAGATTTCTTGCTTTTCTGCAGAAACCTGGCAAATTTTGATGAATAATTTGGCAAATTAGCTGATTTTATAAATACATTCTCTGTTTTCAAACATAGCAAAGAGAATTTGTTATGTTCTTAGAATGAGTTGGACCAGCCAATGTTTTCTTTGAACATTATAAAAGAAAGAAACAATGCACCTAAAAATACTCCATCTATTAAATGTCAGAACTCATTGAATGCAAGTTTGGATAAGTGTGACACTGTGATTTGGACATTTTTGACTGTCAATGAAATAAAACAGAATTTCTGCTCACATGTAAAACAGTTAAAGGTTGTAAATCCATCAGCATTCATGCATCTTTCAAATAAAACTTTGTCTTACCTGCGCAGTTCTACACCTGTGAATGGACAAGAGGCTCTGCTGTCAGCCATTACCAGAATCCACAATGGGTGCCAACATAAAAGAAAAATTAACTCAACATCAGAGATTTATTTTGAAGTGCTAAAGTCTTGAATAGAGTTGCCTCTGTTTTTCAATGGAAACATATAACCAAGCAAAAAATATCAATTTATTCATACGTCCTCGAAGAACATAGAAAAAAACAAATTGTTGTTAGCAAGTTGATGAATAATAACTGTGATGTCAAAATGCATCACAACTAAACTGTAGTCCCTATACACAATGGCACCTTTTTTTTTCTTTTTTAAATCAAAATGACTATGTGTGAATCCACTTAATTGGATTCTCCAAAAGCGGAAGAGCAAGCTAAAATGACCCTTTAATGTACTAATTCATCAAGTCACTTTACTCAAAATGTCATGAGACTCCATTATAAGTGCCTAGACTTCATTCTCTGCTCTCTTTATTGTGCTTCCCAATTACGTTCCCAGTCCAGGCGATGCAGTTGATATGGGATGGAGGCCATCGCTTTGTTCGGTCCCCGGAGGGAGGCTGGAAGAGCCTGAGCTGCTTTTGCTCTTGTGACAAATTTTCATGCAGTTTTATGAGCTGGCCAGTGACGGCAATAAAGTTTTTCTCTTCTTACTATATACAGTAGGTATAAAAGGAAACTGTGTCATGTTAACTCCATTAGATGGGATTTAACGAGAGTATAAATTTGCCTGAATATTCATGTGCCTGAGGCGCTTCACAAGGACAGCGAACAACTAGAACTTCTTCAGGAAAATAGAATCTACCATGACTATTAATTAATAAAAATAAAAAAAAAGTGAATGATTTCGGTCTATTCCGTGCAAAATAAAGAGGAGACATTTTTTGAAGAGATATATTCAAACTTGATAAATTGACATACTAGACTTCAGCTAAGGTTAAAATTTTTGTCTTTTATTCTCCTGTCTTCTGTTTGGATTGCAATTAAAAATACATCTGTGATGAGAAGGTTAGTTGAAACTTTTCCAGAAGTGTCATTGTCCTGTTGAGCTTTCTGCTTTTGTGGTGATTCACTTATGCAAAAGTGACGTTTTCACTCATGAAAAGTAAAAAATGAAATAAAATAAAATAAAATGTAGTTTCTGTGTGGCTCATGAACAGCTAAAACCTTTCCTGTAAAAAAAAGCAACAAAAATGAAAACATTTCTATAAAGCAGGGGTCCTTACCTTTATCTTAAGCAAATAATACATCTTTGTTCTTTTTTAATGAGTGGGATAATTAAAAATTTTGCTGTTTAGCTTTGTTTTAATCACTTTCTTTCCATTAACAAATTAAAAATGGAGATTAAACCCTTATATTTGAGCATCTTTAATGGACACCCGAATGTTAAATTAGGAATTCAACATTTTTCATATTATTGTGGTTATCAAACATATCAAATGTTGGAAAATGAAAAATCTTATCAATATAAAATACAAATACAAATAAAAGTTATCTTGAAAACTGGAAAAGCAGTGAAATAATCCATTGCTTCAAGTCTCTAATATATGATATTAAGTGCCATAATTTTTTTTTTCTGAACTCATCATGAAAATTGCTTTATGCCCCACTTTAAGTCTCATTTGACTTCACCACTTTAGTGCTATAAGTATTCCCTCCAGAAAGAAAGAAAACTGAGACTGACAAGCTGCCTTAACACACAAGAGTCAAGTAAACTCATCCCAGAAGCCATAACAAGTTCATCTGAAACACTTGTAATTTAGTGTATGACTGGTATTAGATTACTTTTCCCATAAATCCATCAAAATAAAATAAGGACTGGGGGTTTGGGGCGGGGGCGGATATAAAACCAGGCCTACATCTGCAGCTACTCAAATCTGCATTCTGTCTCAATAATGAAATCTGAAAGAAAGCCCTTGAGAGATTAGGGATTCCCCTGTGCCAACAGATGTTTATGAAATGAAAGAGTTTATAAGAGGGGAAACCAGAGGAAGGGACAAGGAATCAGCCAAAGTGTAATCTTGAAATGGAGAAAAAATGTTCGGGATCCTCTCTCTCTGCGTTTTGCGCGACATGCATGAGAGGACAACGAAAGGGGGGCCGGATCTCGACATTGTAAATGTATTAGAGAGCAATCCCCAAGCAGAGGACGAGGGGAGAGGGTGCTGCATCAGGATCAAGACTCATACAATGTTGCCTTGTCTTTATCTCGCTGCCACAGTCTCTGACAGACCTGCTGGAGTTGACTCGCAGTCTCTTATTCCCACAAGCAGAAATCACAAACAGCTCCCCACTCATTCAAGTGCAGCTTCATTACCGCTTGAAATATGCGGCTCTGATTCAAGGATACATTGCACTTACATTTCTGGTGTTGTCACATTTGCATCCTAATTTACTCCACATACAACAGCTGTGTTGCTTCTGTTGCTGCTGTAAGCGTTGCAAAGTTAATTATTTGATAACCCTTGACAAGTAACTCTGACCTTGAGCTATGATAAAAACATCAAGCCACGACGAAACCCCAAGAAAGAAATTGCCTTAAGATGGGAGATGCAATCTTCAGTTTGCCCGCCGCCCCAACTCAACAAAAAGAGCACTTGTTAAAGACCTCCACTTTATCGGGCCAAAGCTGTCACATCTGATTAGGCTCACTGGAGCCGCGAGGGCGACCCGGGAACAGCAGGGACACCAGGAGATTGGTTGGTGCCAAAGTTATGTGACACACCACTACAACTTTCATCCTTTTTCCACTAGACGATCATTTGCAAGTGCAGCGAATAATTATGAAAGCTACTTATGACAGAAAATGGTGTTCATTAGAGCATGCTCGACTTTACTGACACCTATAAAAACCTCAACAAGCCAGAGAGAGAGAGAGAGAGAGAGCTTCGGCGTGGAATCGCAAATGAACACATTGGTGTTGTGCTGACAGATGAGTCTTAATTGTTACCTCTGGCGAATGGGGGGGACTTCACACAACAGAACAAAAGCTTCCCTCCCGGCGCCCCTCGTTTGATGCAATGTGACGATGACCTTGCTGCAACGCACCCTCCTCTAGATCCTTCGGAGTTTATCTTGACAGACTCCCAAAGACTTTCTCTCTCAGGTGTCTCACTGATAGACCAATTCATTTAACTCTGTCAGGATCCGAAGCTTTAGAAGCTGCTGCCTGATGAATCTCTATTGTTTTTCTGGCTGTTTGCACTCCGCGAGGTGAGCTGCATTACTGTTTCAATAGCCTTTAGACTATTACTGCATAAAAAATGGGTCTTTTTTTTTTTCAATTGGCACAGGCCTTTCTGCATGCATTTACTATAACTGAAATCACAAAGTTTGCTTGAAATACTGATTATTTGTTGGGTAAACATTCACAAACACCAATTGGAAACAAAATGTATTAAAAAATGCATTGTTGTGAAAGATATTTGCCATCTCATGGATCTTATTGTTAGCTTTTTTTCTCTTTTGTCAAACTGTTGAATACTAGAAATTGAACATATCAGACATGAATAACTTGAACAATGAGGTTATTTTTTTACAACATTGATCCAAAGCAATCTGTAAATAAGTAATCAAGTAATTGCCCCCAAATGAATTGCAGCTCATGCTGCCCTCGTCCTGCCATCAAACATTTTGGACGACCAGTTTTCAACATCTCAAGCAGAACAATTTTTACATCTCAGACAGATTTAAGCCTAGACTTTGACTAGTCTACTTCAGGACCTCAACTTCATTTCTTATTTTGATCTGTTCTAAGGTGTACTGGAGTGCTTTGGATCATGGATCACCCCAGTGTGCTGCTGCTTGAAATTGCAACCTTATATTGTTATTTTAGAAGAATGTAAATGATTGTTTAGTCAGCAGTAAGATTGTCCTTGGATCTCTTCCTTGGATGCCAGTTTTGCTCAGTCTCTTTCTTATTGTTGAATTATGAACACTCACATTAACTGAGAAAAATGAAGCTTTCAAAGCTTTGCAAGTTCTGCATTTTCTCTTTTTGATGTCCAACAGGATGAATTACTAATGTGCATTTGGTAAAGAAAGGTTCACCGTTTCATGTTTTCTTGATTTGAGGATACTCCCTCTTCCAGGTATGTTTGTTTTCTGCTGAGGCTCCAAAGCCTAAAAAATGGCTTCAAAAGCCTTTCCAGATGGGTGATAATTATATTGTTTCTTGTCTGTTCTTTAGCAAAGGAGATGACGTGGTTTTCCTTTTGTTTTGGTTTTTGATCTTTTTGCAAACTTTGTGTTTCAGAGAAGTTCTTTAAGTTATTGTATGCCAAGGTGCAGCCAAACAAATGTCATTATTTTGTTAATTCAGTGTTCAAAAACTTTGCATTACTGGTTTATCACATTGTTATTTTAGCGTAGTCCTTGACCAAGATGGCGGCGCGTGAACAACGCGAGGCTCAGTGTCTCTCCAGGACCTGCTATTTAGTGGTTTTTTACCTATTTCTCATCGGACTTTTTTTCAAGAACTGCACCGCATTGCAGTGCTACAGCAGACAAGAACTTTTGGACCTTTGGAGCTACAATCCTGACACTTTTATCGCCGATCTCAGACTTATCCCAGAGATCTCCAGAACACCGGAGGTGGCCCACTTCTCTCAACTGGGCGGAAGTGCACGTAGGCGGAGACGAGAACGTAAACAAAGGCGGGGTAAGCGTGGAGGGGTGCGAGCTAAGCTAAAGCTAACACCACACCGGCTCCCTTTACCGAGCATTTTCCTCGCCAATGTCCGTTCTCTGGCCAATAAAATGGACGAGTTACGTCTGTCCATCACTAGTGACAGACGGATTATGGACTCAAATGTCATGGTTTTCACCGAAACATGGCTAAACAACAGCTGCCCGGACAATGCTATCCAGTTAACTGGACGCCATACACACCGAGCCGACAGGATAGCAGATGACTCCGGTAAGACCAGAGGCGGAGGTCTGTGCATTTATATCAACAAAGCTTGGTGCACAGACTCTGCTATTACCGAGAGTCACTGCTCACAGAATGTGGAGTTTTTTAATGATCAAATGCAGACCTTATTACCTCCCAAGGGAATTCACTTCTATTATCATCACTGCTGTGTACACCCCCCCGGATGCTAATGCCAAGCTAGCCATGAAAGAACTCTATGCGGCCATTAGCAAACACCAAACTAAACACCCCGAGGCTGCTTTTATTGTTGCGGGTGACTTCAACCACTCCAACTTGAAGACAGTCCTCCCCAGATTCCACCAACACGTCTCCTGCCACACCAGAGGAGACAAGACCCTGGACCATGTCTACTCCAATCTGGCTGGAGCTTACAAGGCGACACCCCTCCCCCACATCGGACAATCAGACCATCTCTCCTTGTTCCTCACACCGCGGTACTCACCACTCATCCAACGTGTGAAACCCACTGTGAGGACAGTAAAGAGTGTGGCCAGAGGGCTCAGACGCTGTGCTCCAGGACCAGTTCAGGAATACAGATTGGAATACTTTCCACCACACAGACTTGGATCAGTACGCCTCATCTGTACTGGACCACATCTCCACCACCATAGACTGTGTCACCATCCACGAAACGCATCACCATGTACCCCAACCAGAAGCCCTGGATGAACCGAGACGTTCGTCTCCTGCTGAAGGCCCGTAACATCGCCTTCAGGACAGGGGATGCACAGACCTACAGTGCAGCCAGGGCTGAGCTGAAGAGGGGAATCAAGAAGGCCAAACACCACTACAAAAGTAAGGTGGAGGATCACTTCTCCAACTCCAACCCCCGACGCATGTGGCAAGGCCTTCAGATTCTCACAGATTACAAGAACTCCAACACCTCCACTGCCTCTGCTGATGTCTCCTTCCTCAACGAGCTTAATAACTTCTATGCTCGTTTTGAGAGAGGGAACACTACAACTGCAATTAAGACAGCCACCACCCCAGATCAACAGCCACTGACTCTCCTCTCCTCTGACGTAGAAGCGGCTCTGAGCAGGATTAAATCCAACAAGGCTGCGGGTCCTGATGGCATACCTGGTCGTGTCCTCAGAGCGTGCTCTGGGGAGCTGGCAGGAGTGCTGACGGACATTTTCAACCTGTCCCTGGCCCCGCGCCGTGGTACCGACCTGCTTCAAGTCTACCTCCATCGTCCCAATTCCTAAGAATTCCAACCCGACCAGACTCAATGACTATCGTCCGGTAGCCCTCACTCCCATCATCACCAAGTGCTTGGAGCGGCTGGTCCTAGCACACCTCAGATCCTGTCTACCCCCCCCCCACACTGGATCCCCACCAATTTGCATACAGGCAGAATAGGAGCACAGAGGATGCAGTCTCCATAGCACTGCACTCTGTTCTTTCTCACCTCGACAACAAGAACACTTATGCCAGAATGCTGTTCTTAGACTTTAGTTCAGCATTTAACACTGTCATTCCATCACAACTCATTACCAAACTCACAGACCTCGGCATCAGTTCACTCATGTGCAACTGGTTGCTCGACTTCCTGACCAGTCGACCCCAACACGTCCGGCTGGACAATCACTTCTCATCCACCATCATCATAAACACCGGAGTGCCACAAGGCTGTGTGATGAGTCCCTTCCTCTACTCTCTCTTCACCCACGATTGCAGACCTGTTCATGGCTCTAATGCCATCATCAAGTTTGCCGATGACATCACGGTGATCGGCCTCATCAGAGACAACGATGAGGCCGCCTACAGGGAGGAGGTGGACCGTCTGGCTGAGTGGTGCGACAAGAACTACCTGCAGCTGAACACCGAGAAGACCAAGGAGCTCATCGTGGACTTCAGGAGGAACGCTGACCTCCACCCACCCATCCACATCAAGGGAATAGCGGTGGAGCGTGTGAACAGCTTTAAGTTCCTGGGAGTCCACATCTCCGAGGACCTGACCTGGACGACCAACTGCTCCAAACTCATCAAGAAGGCGCACCAGCGCCTCTTCTTCATGAGGACCTTGAGGAAGAACCACTTGTCCTCAGAGATCCTCACCAACTTTTACCGCTGCACCATTGAGAGCATCCTCACCAACTGCATGCCAGGTTGGCACGGAAACTGCTCTGTCTCCGACCGGAAGGCGCTGCAAAGGGTGGTGAAAACTGCCCAGCATATCGCCGGGGCATCGCTTCCTGCCATCAATGACATCTACAGGAAGCGGTGTCTGAAAAGGGCCGGCAAAATCACCAAGGACTTGACTCACCCTGCACACACACTCTTCTCTCTCCTGCCCTCTGGGAGGCGTTACAGAAGCTTACGGACCAGAACCACCAGGCACCGGAACAGCTTCTTCCCCCACAGCTGTCACGCTCCTGAACGCCTCCTGACACAAACTATAAGGACTGTCCCCCCCCCATCCCTGGACTGTTCCCCTCACACACATACACATACAATCTTTATATAATCTGTAAATCTAATTTCCCATTATTTAACCTGTATCATAAAACAACTAATATATATACAATCCATTCTTCATATTCCTGTATATTCTGTATAATCTGTGTAATTTGTATAGTATGTACATAGCTCTCATCTATATTTATATTGTACAAAACATTTTATTTATAGCACGTCAATATTATTCTGTTTATATCTTCATACATCTGTTTATAAATATTTATATCATGTATAGCACTTCTGGATAGATGCAAACTACATTTCGTTGCTTGTACATGTGACATTGCAATGACAATAAAGTTGAATTCTAATTCTAATTCTAAAATATACAAGGTTGTTTTTAGTGATTCTTTTCTTACCTGACTCCTGGAAGAGTTCAGTTTTGTTATTTTTAGATGGTTAAAATAACTGCTTCACAGTGACAATGCTGTGTGCTTCCCACCATGTTTTATGTAAAGCAAAACTGCCCAAATGTGGTTTGGGACTTTGAGTCTGAGCTGTTGAAGTAGAAAATAAAAATAATAAAATCCATTTTAGTCAAAAATGTGAAGTAGAAAAAAAAAAGATGTGATGCTAACTCATATCAAGTTCTCCAGGGATTTATGTTAAGATTTTATTTTAAGTCCCTTGGCCTGTTTTTGTTCTTTTCTCACCTTATTTCAGTCACTAATTATCACACCTGTCTGTGTTTGTTTTTAAGTCTACAGCTTATTTCGTTCTATCAACTACTTTTTGTCAAATCTTTGGGTCCCATTTTCACTGGAACTCCAGATGTGTGCAACAGTCAATCAAGAACGAATTAAAACAATTTGTTCTCGATCGAATCACAAGGTCGGAATCATATATCACACCAAATTATCACACAAAGACGAGTAGGATGTTTTAAGATAGTTCAGAATGATATCTGCCACATACCTCGTCTTTCTGTGTTTATCCGTCTTATGCTCACAGAAAGTCTGACTAGTTTCTAAGGTAATTAATCTGATTTCCCAAAATGTCAGGTTATTCTTTAAAGCTTTGCTTTATCTGCTTTGTCCCCTTAATCTGCATAACCTTAGTTGTGATGTCGCCGAGTAAAGTACTGGGAACACATGCGCCTGACAGAGTGAAGAACAGTAGCAAAAATTTCTGCTTTGATGAATGGTTCCAGTAACAGAACACATTAACTGATAAGAGTGATTTAACATACACACAGAAAGGTCAAACACAAGTAAAAGTTTATCAATTATGCTTGAAAATATGCATTTTCTAACACTATGCAAACTGAAATTAAGTGATTTGTAATGAGAAAAAAATATGCATGCTGAGTGATTTTTGTTGAGTTTTAGGCCGTTATAAAAGTGATTTGCTCCAAACCTGATAATTTGGCATTCTTTAGCAGACAAATTCAGCGAAAGCTGATTTGGCAGTCTTATTGGAAAATTATCCAGTGTTTAAATTATATGGTGACGTTTTTTGTTGTTGTTGTTTTTTTATCCAGACATTCATTTGTAACATAGCAAGTACTAAAAATACAGTAGCAGTTAAATCAAGATGTTTTTTTTTTCCATTATAAAGTACAAACTTATTGTGCTAGCTGTAGCGAAAAGCTATTCTAGCTGAAACTAAATATATATATTTACAAGAGCTACGGTAAGTACTACAGCACAGCTAAGTGTGACAGAAAGTTAGAAAACAGTTTTAAAAGCCGTGAAGATTTTTTTGCAATCCACAATCCCCTTACACGAAAGCTAAATAACTTTTGATCTCAGACACGTTCTCTTTTTCCATATGTTTTTCACTTGATTTGGACTAAAAGCTTAATGTTAGGCTGCAGCCAGATCCTCATTTCGTCGCAGTTTTTGCCTGCATTGCATCAACAAATCACTACAAGTAGTCGAGTCTGGCAGAGCAAACTCATCTCAGAGCAGCTGGAAAACCTCATCGCCAGGCAGAGAGTTAGAGTGGTTTTGCCTGGTTCAGCAGTGGGCATGCTGGTGTTAGATGAGTCATTGATCCTTCCCAGCAGGCTCCTCTGCGGTGCAATTCCTCCATGTTCCGCCACTCCCCTCCCCCAAGCCATTGACTATCTGCCATGACGTTCCGCCGTCACAGCAGGACTTGATATGTAATGATCCTCTGATGGAGGGATGTAACATTTATCATGTGCTGGCAGATGTGGCAGGGTGGGATCTAAGGAGAGAGCACAGGCCAAAGCCAAAAAGGAGAAACTGTGCATGTTTAGATGGGAGCTTCTTTAAGACTGACAGCGGGAGATATGCAGGATTAAGAGAAAAGTGACAGCAATGTTGTCCTCAGCCTCACTATATAGGAAGATGGACAGTTGTGCTTTGCTCAGTATAAAAAAAAAAATAAATAAAATAAAGAAATATCACTCGGTAGGGGATACTTTGAGACAAACTTTTCCCACTGAAAAGTGAGAAGGATCAAAATATGACTACGATAGCCGTATGATATCAGATCCTGCAGATCCTGGTCTCCAATCTAGACTCAATTTGAGTTGACATTTTTGTTTATTTGAACTGCAAGTTTCCAGTCAATTTAAACAGATTTGTTGTAAGAACAAATAAGAATGAAAAACTCATTTGCTGGTATGTTTTACAGTCTTTGCCTCTTTCTTTACTTCTCAACCCACGTTGTTTTTGTCTGTTCTCTACATCTCATCTTGCAATATACCTTCACTTTAATGTGAACTCAAAACAAGACAAAGTTTGACATAAATTTGTTTTTAAAGCCATGTGAGCAATATAAAGCCTGACTGGTCGTCAAATATTGCAGTATAAGAATACATGGATGTGACATGCACAGATGATCCAAAATACATTGAAAGATGAGTTAGGAAGCATTTAGAAAAAAAGTTCCCTCTATAAAACAGAGGATGCTGGTTCATGTAGCGGACATTCACAGCTCATATTCAGATTTAATTATCTTAGAGTGCAGAAGCCTGCAGGAGTGAGGTCAGACGAAGGACCTGAGAAGTAATGAGAACGAAAGACTTTCAAGGAGTGAGTTATACCGTTCGACCTTCTTGGACGGAGCTGACCAGTCGCCAAACACATACCAGCTGCAATTCTTGGCATGATGAGGCTCTGCAGTCCTGCCTAAATTATGAATTTCAACAAGTACGATATTTGTAGGAGAGCGTGAAAAATAGTGTTGTTCTTTTCCCAGAAGTTTTTCTGTTTCATCCATACTCATTGCTCCTTAGTCAGCTGATGCAGGAAAATTTTAAACACAAAATATCATGAAAAAGTTCTATATTTTCTGTATTTTAGAAAGTAAAGCAAGAATTTATTCCATCTAATTTTGATACAATTCAAACATAATAGAACACCGTTATATTCAAGCATATTCGTGGAAGGTTGTGTGGAAGGAAAGTGGCGATTTGGGGTGCCAGGTCATCTGCTGGAGTTGGTTCACTGTGTTTTCTGAAGTCCACAGTCAACTCGGTCGTCTATTAGCAAATTTGAGATAATTTTACCTTTCTGCTAACAAACTTCCTTTCCTTTTCCAACACACTGTTAAAGGTACCAAAAGCTGGTCCAGTGACTATGGTGTTTCCATGCTTGACTGGCCTCCAGACCAACACAAACATCTTCCCCTTTTGTCTACTCAGTCTAAATAATATTTCTCTACAGCTCCTGGCTGTAAACTGAATCCATGTGGCAAATTTTAAATGGGTCTAACAAAGAAAAAATTTTTTACTACAGATCATAAAATAAATATCAGCATTGGAGTATGAAAGTATTTCAACATGTCTGAATAAACCCAGTTCTTTATGTAACACATTAGGTGTTCTGTCTATAATCACACCATCATGCATCATTAAAATACTAAATTAATGACATCCATGCTCATGGTTAGTGTCAGTGTATCTCTGATTTGCACTATAAAGCCTCCTGACATGTTGAATAATTTCCACTACATGACTCTTCTATGTTTTAACTGTTGGGAGTCACTTTTGCCTCTGGGCATGCATAGCCCAACGCAGTGCCATATGCTTGGGCTACAAAGTCCTAAACTTTTTTCTCAACTTCAAAAAATACTTTGTTTGTGTTACCCTTTGTTAAATTCAGAGTCCTATATTCCCAACGTTTCCACCCTGTATTTGCTGATCTATGAAGAGTATTTTTTCATTTGGTGGAAGGTCAACTGTGTTAGATCTTGAGTAGTTTTTTTAAAGTTTGACCTCTGTTTTGACGGTTCAAGACCAGAAAGATAAAAGCACTTCCAGGTTGGGACTCTTGCCTAACCTCTGTCTTGAATAATAAAGGACAAATTTTCAATAATACATCACGGAAGCTTTTTGTAAGAAGAAATCTGAGTCTCTTTACTAGACCGCTGAGAAAATACACAAAGAAATGGAATTTAAGAGCAGCGTTTCCCTCTGAGACAAACTCATGTCGTTTTTGATTACAGAGATGTGCAACTGTCCAAACAGACCTCCATTCTTCTGAATCAGAAATTAGAATCTTACACCCAGAAGTGATTCACGTGCAATTTGGCGAATACTAAAACATCCCAAGTGTGCCTTTGCCTCCAGCTAATGATCTAAATTACATCTGAAGTAGAAGGAACAGGAAAAAAAAAAATAACAAAAACTGCTGTGTAAGTTAAAATAGTGACTCTGAGGTTGAATTATTATGTGTCCCTTCGTGTGGCACAATGCTGAATTAAATAGCTGCTTTACTCATTTTGAAGAAGAAGAAATGAAGAAGCAAATGAGAAGTGGAAAAAAGGAAAACAATGTCAAAGGACACTGAAAGAGATGTGTTAATTTACTAAAGCCGTCTGGAAGAGTTAATTAAGCAGCTACAGGGAAGAGGAGAAAGTGCTGAGTCCTGGAGACACAAAATATTTATTCATCAGCCTATTAATGTTTAATTTCTTTTTTTGCTCTGTTTTTCAAATGCAAGTAGGAAAGCTTTGAACATTTGACCTTATATGTAAAAAGGATGAAGTGAGCCTGAATACCCGTAGGGATTGTCTTAACCATTAAGAACCAGCTGCAAAACAAAAAAAGGATATTAAATGAATGGAAAATATCTCACATCTTAAGAAAATGCTTTTGTACTCCTGCAGTTTGGTTTTCCACCACCACACATTCAAACACAGATCATCTACAACTACATCAGAGCAAGGGATACAACAGTTAAAAAAAACAAAACATTTCTACACTTTGAACTTTCATTGCATTTCGTCACTTTGCAACCACAGGCTGGAATGTGTTTAGATCGCCTTGTATATTGATGGTGCCATATATGTAAATAATATTGCTTTGTTTTTTATGTTATTCTATGTGATCAATGAAAAATAACCCATAACTGAATTGAAAAGAAAACAATGTTTTTTATGTTCATACAGTAGTGAAATTTTACTTCCACATGGTGAGTTTATCCTTGGATATAAAATTGTTTTCAAGATACAACAGAGATGAAAGAGCAAAAGTTATGCGCCCCTCATGACACAGCAAATCACTGACTTCACTTCATTTATTTTTGCTTAGTCCCAGGAAACATTTTGTTGCGTAAACTTACAATCAGGGATCTGGGTGTGCTTGTGTGATGTTCTCACGTACCTTGTCGCCTGTCCTTACCTCCAAAGCCTCACAAGGTGCTTTGACTGTCTATCAAGGCACCTTGTGCAATAATCCACCCAGATTACCTCATCCAGGCAACTGCAAGGCTCCCTACTTCCATAAATCCTCCAACCAACCTGTCTGCCCTCCAACGCTCCTCCGTCTACTCAAATCAACACCCTAAACTTTGCTCATTCGTCCCTGGCTACAAACTGTCGTCTGCAACCAGTAAAACAATATTCTCATCCTGCTATGTTCATTCCTTAAATGTTCTGTTCTGCTCACCAACCTCTCTTTGTTAAAGGAGCCTCTCCTGCCTTTCTCTGTGTTGGTGTATCACATAAAATCAAAATTAAATACATTGAAATTTGTGGTTATATTTGTGACAAAATGTGAAAAGGTGCATGATTACTTCTGCAAGGCCACGTGCATGAAGGATCACTTGAAGATCACAGACTTTTGGTCTCATCTCTGAATTCAGCACCAAATATCTGTTGGTGATATGTTACACATAACTGTACATGCCCCATCGATCCCACGAAACGGGTCAAATGAACGAACCTGGTATGGCTGAGGAAGAAACCCTCGCACGCCTGATTTGTCAGCGGCCCTAATTATATCGCGACAAACGGGTTGCCAATCACGAGAATATATTGTGTGGTTATATCTCAGGAACTCATCAAGTCAACCCAATTAAAAGCTGCAATAAGAACAGACATTGGCAGCCAACATGGCTCTCATTCACTTAATTCATGATTGCCAATTAAAACAGAATAGCGTGCAAAGTTGTAAAGCTGTCAGAAGGGCCCAGCTAAATTACCCTTTTCCACTTTGAATGATGGATGCGTTCACTGCTCTCCCTTATCTTATTTATTCTGAGTGGTATGGGATGGGTGGTGGGTGGGACGGAGGGAGCAGGAAGAGTTTAAAGAGTGTGACGCTAATAAAGAAAGTTCCTCCTTTCAGAGAATTAGAATCTCCTGGTGGAAGACTGTCAAGCTTTCAACGAAGAAATATGTAATTAAATCACACACTTTGGACTGGATCCTTGTAGATAACTCAGTCATATTTAAGATTAAAAGTGTAAAGTGAGATAACCGCACAAGTTAATTGTGCTGTTCCCCTCCCACAACTGCTTTGCAACAAAATACCCACACAGTGCTCACAGTTGGCTCTTTGTCCATTTCTCTTCATTTCCTCTATTATCGTTTCGCTTTGATTCCATATCAGTGATTTTGGAACTGAAGTTCCCAGATTTAAACTTGAATCGTCTTCAATATCTTAATGCTTTAAATAGTATCTAATGCAAATGTGAATCATGTCCCTGTAAACCCAAACCAGTGATGATGTCAGTCACAAGACTTTGTCGATGTTTTTCCGTGCATGCAGCAACACAAGAAGAGCGGACCGCTGTGATTAAATGCCCCAGATTATATTTTCCACCTCCTACAGGTCTGGCATGATCATTGCATTATTTTTCCAGAGTATTTATTTAATTATTCTGCTGTTGTGTAAAGTTTTGTTTTCCAGATATGCAACAGAACATGTTTTTGGAAACATTATGTAAACAAAGTTTTAGTACTTGACTGAAAAATGCAGAGATACACGTTACTATTAGCTTGTAATTGCTAATGGTAATGAGCCAGTTGAGTGCAAAATTAGAAAATAATGGAGTGCTGGATGTTATTCCGAAATCCCGTTTTCGACTTCAACAGTAAATACAATGCATCATAAGAAGATCAGGGCTTGTTGATTCAGTTTTCAGCTTAGGTATATACTAAATAATAATCTTTTTTGTCTTTTGTTTTTGAGCTACGTGTGTTTGAATTTAAGATTAATTCAAAGACATATATTAAAGATGTCTCGAACGACTGTCTGGGCTTGGTAGCTCGCTATTATGCTTAATTAGCATTATATTTGTGTTGTAAATCATTGAAAATATTCCAAGTTCAAGCTGTTATCACATTAAATACATTTTAAGTAACCTAAAATAAAATATGGATGTAAAGGATGGTTTTAGAGAGAGTTTTTTTTCTCCCCATCATCTCATCATTTTATGACTGAATAAATATACACTGCTTCAAGTTAGGTGCTGCAATAACAAATACACTTATTTTAGTTTTTCACATTCTTACTAAAGGTGTAAAACAAGTAGGAGGCTCTACTTTACTATAGAAATCAAACTATATTTAAACCATAACTCATGTTTCTGCTTTAGTTTAATTTCTTTCAGAGCAGCAAGAATGTTTGCTTAAATGTCTGAAAAGCAACTTATCCTGGCCGTGTCTTCTGCACCATTAGCCACTGTTGCCACACTATTGATGGCCTAATTAAGACGTGTCAAGCCGGAATATGTCACATTTTTTAAAAGGCTGAAATTGATAGCTAACATTAATTTTCACTTTCTCCAAATGACCTTTAATTTTGCTCACAAAATGCAGGCTCGTGTCTCCGCTGGCAACACCCTCCCCATTTCTGCTTCTGAAACAATATGTCAAACCCGCTTTGACAACACACGGGAGGAAGCTACCTGCTCGCAACAGGGGAGCGCCTGCAAGTCTAAATTGAAGTCACTGTCAGACTTCAACTATCCATCAGAAAATGATGGGCCATAGCCTCCTTCTAGAATAATTGTTCATAACTTTTTTTTCCTCCTTTTTTGTTTGATCAATATAATCTTTGATAATAAGCGTCCGTTTGCAGCCTGGTGCTTTCTAAGATTTCCTTTTGTCCAACTTTTTCTATTGCGTTCCTCCTGGATTGTCTTTTAAAAGCAAAACAAACCCCAGATCCAGTCACGGTGCTTCAAGCATCTGGAAAAAAGTGATGGTTTCCATTTGGGCCCCCGTCGCTGAGGGTTTGTTCTCATCCTCAAGAGATGTGCTCTGTAGGCCAAGGTCTTTGCAGCAGATTAAAAGAGCGTGTCACTAATGTCACCCCGCTGACGAATCAATGGTGAAGCACAGGAAATGAAAGCAGTGACGGACACATCAGCTCCTGTCACTGCGTGTCTGCTCGGAGCCTTCTCTTCATCCTTGGCAGCCGCCGGGACCTGAGGGGGACCCTGTCAGCTGGAGCCGCCGTGGCTCCCGGCACAATCCTGAACCACAGGGGGAAAACCCACGGGAGCCTCACTTGAAAAAGGCTCACAGGGCTTCTGAGCATCAACTCAATCAACTTCTGATACTTTGTTGCTGTGCTGGGCCAAAAGTTTGGAAAATCCAGCCTCGGCTTGAGTTTTAAAGAAGCGAAAAGAAATCATCCAAGTGCGAAGAAAAACAAACAGATGGCAGAAAGTTCATAATGTGTTGTGACAGATTTAGTTTTTTATGTAACAGAGATAAGCAGCTTATCTCATGCTAGCTCTGTCTTTATTCCTTATGATTGCATCAGTTTGTGAGATAATAGATCTGATCACCATTTATCTTCCTTTTCCAGCTATTAATTCATTATTTTAAGTATTGTAAAGTCACACAGACTTAGATTTGCATCTCTTCTCAGTTGACATATATATTCATGTCAGCTGAGTATATATTTGACTTCCATGTTCTGGCTATTGCAGTGCACTTTTATCTGTCATGTGAAACATAATGTGATTTAGAACAGAGGTCCACCTACGAAGGCTGCATGGTTGACAACTTTACTTTTCAATTTATCGGCTCTTGTTTGATAATCCTTTGGGCTTCATCTCTAGTTAACTTTATGAGCGGTGAAGACTTAATTAAGAATCTGTCACAGATTTGTAATTGGCTTCCAGTCTGGACTTTGACACATACTTACATAAGTACTTTGTTTCAAATTCTTCCATCTTGTTCATGGTTCTTTTTTCTGTGTTGAAACTTCACCCTGATTTTAAGTTCAATACAACCCTTAAGTATTTCTGACAAGTTTTCTACGTGTTTACAGCTCTGTGCATCTTTATTTGCTGAAACAAGCTTATTTCCGCATCATGATTCTGCCACCACCATGTTTTGATGAGAAAAAAATGTTTAGCGTGCTAGTTTTCCACCAAATTCACCATTTTCATGTTGGCCAAAAACTTAAAATATGGTCTGAGGGGAACATCCTTCACAAGTTTGACTTTGACTTTAATTGTGATGAAAATTAAATTTATTTGTGTAGCACATTTCTGCAAAAGGGCATTTCAAAGTGCTTTATATGAAAACATAAGAACATCATAGAAACCAGTAACAAATGTTACATTTTGTCAGATAACATTAACGAGTTTGTCAATACAAATCCACTACAATGATCCATGTTCTAGTTATCTTGAGTCAAAAGCAACTCTAAACAGGTGGGTTTGTACACTGGATTTAAAGGAAGTCGGTGTTTCAGCAGTTTTGCAGTTTTCTGGGAGTTTGTTCCAGATTTGTGGCGCATATAAGCTGAATTCTGCTTCTCCATGTTTGGTTCTGGTTCTGGGGATGCAGAGCAGAACCAGAACCAAAAGATCTGAAATGTTGGTGCAACGATAGCAGGCCTTTAATTTTGTTGCTGCTAAATTTGTGGATCATTCTTAACAGCTACGAAACCAACCAATTTCAGCAATGTGATACAAAAGTTAAAGGCCAAAGTGTCGCTTATGGTAAAACCATGCATGTTTGACGTCATTATAAAAAGGTGAAAAAAGGTTTTTGTGGATTCAGTAACCTCTCTTGTCTCCACAGCTCTCTTCCCATGTGACTCTTTTTGGTTGATTGAGTCCTTTAGATTATCTCTGTTTTGGGGGATTTGAGGTTCACTTCCCGAAGCAGCTGGACACCTCCGACACTGCAGGGTCACCGGCTTTGGCTTGACGGGAAGGCATTTGATTTTCAGGATCAGGACGTTATTGCTGCAGCACAAACAACCACCTGGGCTTGTTTGTCTTCACCTGAGTCTTTCAAGAGGAATAAAACAGCGCTGCTTGTTTCCTCGTTACATGGTGGCCAGGAAGCGCGGGGGCTTGTTGAAGCAAACAGAATGCAGATGCTTGTGGCGTGGGGGAAAGAAGAGGAGAAAAAAGATGAAGGGACGAGGGGGGCGATAACAAGCTTTTTTTTTGCCAACCAGGCAGCCATGAGTCCTACTGCTCTGCTGGAGTGAATGCAACAGCTCCGGCTTTTTCAGCCTGACTGCTGGAGCAGATGAACACACATCTTCCCCACCATGGGAGAAGAGACTGTCATGACAAAGCCAGTCCCTTTGCCTTTTTTTATGGTTTACATCCCTTCCTGCAACCTCTTTGTCTTTCTGTCTCACCCTGTCCCCATTTCTGTTTTGCTTGTGTTAGCTGTTGGTTCTTCCTTTCTCTTGGTCTTCTTACACATATGATAAAAATAAAAAGTATATAGGTGATATACTGGCTGGTAAAAGCATGACACATTTGGCACCTTTCAAAGAATTCCTTTTTAAAAGCCAGGGTTACAGCTTGAATACACTTTTCAATCCAAAATGCACCTTTAAAATCAGTTAATTAAAAGTCAAATGATGAAACTGAACCATGTTCAAAAGGCAATGGAGGTATATTTTATTGTAGTATTTCAGAAATGATTCACAGCAAATGTATCAAAAACACCGTGGAGACTTCAGGTGCAAATCCAGGAAGTCTGCAGCGTTCTCGGTCCTTCTGATTGTGGCAGCTGCAGTCACCTTGAATTTCAATCAATTCCGGCACATAAAAGGAATCCAGGCTGAGAAAAAAAAAAAAAAAAAGTTATTGAAGCATCATTGGAAACTTCCTCAGCAGGAAATTTCACATTGTTGCCTTTTAGTATGAATGGCCTACAATAAGATGGAGAAAAATCTGTTTTTATATTCAATCAGAAAAATCCACTGGTGTATTCAGGTCATATATTGTAGCTACGGCAACATATTGTTATAATTCCTCACAATTGATTGCATAATGAGGTTATAAGAATTTACACCCTCATCTCAAAAAAGTGGAACATCTTAAAGATATTTTGTTTCAGCAATTCATTTGAAAATGTGAACTGCATATATTTACTGCCCAGAGTGACATTAAGTCATTTAATTCTTATTTATGGGTCTGGCACACATATCTAATGGAAATCAATTAGTATTTTTGATGCTATGTATTAGGTCAAGTAGCCGTAATGAACTGTGAGTGGATAGTCAGAGATTAAAACTTCAAAAATGCAAAGAAATTCATTGCAATCGTACAGATTCAAATCAATTACAGATGTTCCAATGTGACTTTAGCTCCCAAACGATGCAGTCTAGTTCAATTGTCTTGTTCAAATAGGCATAGGCTTTAAGGAAACCCAGCAGATTTGCAGCAGCCACCTCACCTAAAACAAAAGTCTTCCTACAGCTGAACACTGATGCTACTTTGAAGCAATTCATTCTCTTGCAGAGTATGCATGGAGCGACAGCAGGCATTCAAGAACCTAAGCCCAAACCTGCATCACAACAGAGGTTGCTTACAATAATGTAAACACTCTTAACTTTGAACTTTTTAAAATGGTAATCCATATAGCATTTTGGATTTTAGTTAAGCAATACTTTAGTTCTGTGTATTTGTGATCTTGTGTTCAGTTAAAAAAACAATGATTCCTGAAGTCTTCATCGTTTTTGATTTGGTGCTTAAGAACAAAAATCCTGGCCTTGTAACTTTAGTGCAGTGCAAATTAGACAAGAAATTATAGGATAAATGTTGACAAGCTGTTTTCCCTTATGTAGAGGTTTCATAGTTGCATATTTGTGTGGATTGAGAGCACAGCCGGAGCTGCCACTACTTCCCTGTTCTATGTCACACAGAGCAGTGAATGCAGCGAGCTCGGCTGAGTCATTAGGATTCGGCTCAGGATGCTGCTTCGTTCGGCACAAACCGAGGTGAATGAACATGTCTGTCTGCAGCTCGACGCCTCTCTTTCACAACCTGCTGTGACGTGTCTGGAGGGAAATTACTGAGAATGACCTTTGTACCTGTCTGTTATTCAAACCTCCTCACAATCTCAACTATTTACCCCAACGTTTCTCCGTATCTTTCTGGGCTCTCTGCCCTTTGGCTCTCGTGAGGAAGACAGTGGCTTTATTTCCAGAGCCGCTCTGCAGAAGTGATGTCGCCGTCTGAAATATGCCACGTGTTCATGATAAACTTTCAGTAACATTGATTATTCACACAGATGCAGAAGATTGTCCTTGAAGAATGACTGTCTCTGCGGCATTGGCAGCCAGTGTCACAAACCACCAAGTCATAATTTTGCTTGCGTGCAAAATTGCATCTGCAAGCATGACAACATTTGCAACACATTGTATATCAAGGAGGATTAAGACAATTTATATGTGGTGGATACAACCAGTGGTAATGCTGAATCTGCTCGTGAGAAAATATGAGAAAAATAAAATGTCTACATTCGGAGCAGGGTGAATAAAAATCTGTTACAGTAAATTATTCCAAGTCTAACCTTCTGCAAGACAACTTCTAAGCTGCAACTCAGCAATATCGCCCACCCTCGCCTGTAATCTATTTAACCCTCAAGGGAAAAACAGAGGTATAGACTAAATTGGTGTAATCTGAATAAGGGTTTCTTGAATACAGCGCTTTTAGCCAGTGAGGGAACCTCCAGCTTCTGCAAACCTGACAGACAATAAGGATATGACCATCTGAATCAATAAAGCAAATCCCCCGTGATTAGGTCATCCATTAGTTCGGTTGATCTTTCAACCCCCTCAATTTGCGTCTGATGAAAATGTTATTGCTCAATACTTGTGGGATGATTTGTCTAAATCTTTTGCTTCTTAAAGGGACAAGGAGTAAGAATGTTTTGATCCAGCATATGCAAATTAGTCTTTTTTTTTTCTTTTTTCGGTCATGGTCCAGAAAGTGCGGGGGATTGGGAAGAGGTGTCAGAATGCCGGCCTTCTCTCTTGAACATCAAGGCCTTTCTGCTGCATCTGATCCGCTCCTGTCTGTCTCTTCAAAAGTCAAAATGTGTTGAAATGCAAGCTGGTGTTGTCTGCTGTCCAAACCTCAAACCAGCTGGGACTCGAGGCCTTGATGCGTCTTCGCTCAAAACAAACCAAAAAAATAAAAAATAAAAAAATATATCTGCGATAATATTTTAATTTGTTCTGTAAAAGCAACTGATTATACATTTTTGCTGGTGTGCAAAAGTTGTCTTCTACGATTGAGAAAGGAGGATTTTATATGTGTCTCAAAACTGGTGTCTCTGACAACATGAGCTCTCCAAGAAAGGCTTCCAGAAAGACGAACGGTTAGTTTACTAAATTTTTTTCATCCTTCTTAAGGATGTAAGATCAAACACTGATGCTGGACAGGGAGATCTGATTTACAGTGTCTGCACTGATGCACCCTGAATGTGTTTGGTTTGATTGAGGTCACAATCCTGCCTCATCCATAGGTTTATTTAAGTTTTCTAGTTCTTTCATGTGTTCTGTTCATGTGTTCTTTTCCATGACTCTGTCCATAATGTTTTTGAACTAAACACATTGAGTTTGGAGGTCTCAATGTAGGGATCAACTTTGCAGAATGAACCATTGTGCATTACCTGCCTTGGCATCTGCTGACCACATTCTGTGATTTTTACTTCTTTCTGACATTTTCAGTTCTTTCCATTTTGCTATAACACCACCAGCAGATGACTATATCATATTTAGTAGCGGTAATGATGCTGATTGACCTACAAAATACATGTCAAAGCCGGTGTCAAAGTTATTTGACCAATAAGATGTAATTGGTTGTAATGCCTCCCCCTCACATGTTACCAACCTTATTTAAAACGCAACAAATTGAATTTATTTGAGTATGAATGCTCCAAAAATAAACAACAAATCTGTTAAAATTACCATTATGAACAACAACCCTCTGTCTGACTCATTTTTGCAAACACTGTGACTGTTTTTTTTAGAGTATAAAAGTAAAATAAAATCAATTGCAACATAAATGAGACCTTTTTCTTTGTTCAGAAAAAGATATTTTACCTTTGAGCAGTAAGCTCATTTTGACCATTTCACCATTATTCTGCTGTTCTTCTCGCGCTCGCCTTTTGTATTTGTGCAGCGATGCTCCCAAAAGTCAGCAAATGTTATGACAGCTCTTTAGCTGTGAGCACATCAGCACGTTTTGTCCACCGGGAAAATCAATACCTTGTTTAGAGCTGAAATTGGACAGTCAATGGGCACAATCATCTGTTTCCAATGACAGTAAATGGCAGTTACTGGAATCAGAATGTCAACTGTTTGGACCGACCAGCAATCAACACTACGGATCAATTTTTCCACTTACTTTGCAGTTATAAACATCAACCCATATAAACCCATACATTATGTACGGTTAGAGGAGTAAGATGTATCCAGGTATGGCCCAATGTACAAAACAGCAATGGCTTAGAAATGAATTTAAAGAAGTGATCTGACTGGAAAACATACATTTATGTACACAAACTTCAGTATTTATAACATAAATGAGTGACTTCAGTATCTGTTGGGATGATTAGGAGAAAAATAAATACAAAAACTTAACTAGGGTTTAAGTGTTAGAAACAGGAAGGACTGCAGTTTTCAAACACACATGTCCTCATTTTTCTGCTCTCTATTTTTGTTCTATCTCTTGATTAGGTGCAAATTTATTCCTATCCTTGCTAAATTCTTGTCCTGCTTAAAAAAGGCATGTCCAAAATTACTCAGTTTGGCCCTGTCCGTTCTGTTTTTCTGACTGTAGAAAAACAGTCAGAAAAACAGTCTGCAAACTGTTTTTGCTTTTATTTTGCCTTTAGAGTAAGTTTCGTCCTTTTTCTAGTCTCTCAGTTCATTGGTACAAACCTTGTTTCACTATGAATAATAATGTTCTCTCCACAGCTTTACACAGCATCCTCACAAGGTCTTTAACTGTTTTTGAGGTTGATACACACTTTGTATTTGTTTTCTTTTTTTAAAAAAAGAAATAGAAACAAAATGTTCAACTCTTTCCTCTCTTTCACAAACAAAAATAATTTTGATCATTGCAACTGACATTGGAAACATGAAAAGCTTAGTCTGATTTAGTCTCAACAGTGAGACAAAATGGTTATTCTTCTTTTTATACAGTCTCCAGTTTTAATTTTGTACAATATTTAATCGTGCGACCATTATTTCCCTCAAGTTAAAACTTGAGTAGGTTCTTCAGTGTAGGTTCTTCAGTATTTGCTATGAGAAACTGCAGCTCTTCTATTAATCTGTTGTTGATTATTAGTCCAGTTAGAATCATGAATCGTCTGAGTTTTGTTGAAACAGAGAGGAGTTCCTGTACTCCAAAGAATTTACACTTCTTTCATTGTCCCTTATCAGATCCAAGAATATTATTATTGAGTCCAGAACTGAGATTGGATTGGCTCTGTCTCGATCAGTTCACTGAAGTTAAGATTTTCACTTTTCAAAACCTCTCAGCTGAACGCACTTAAGAAAAAAAATCAACAATTACTGATTAAGATAGACACAAAATCTTTTTGCGTTGCCCACAAATGCATGTTGCTCTTGGCTCTTCGGGGGGTTAAGTTAAGCCACCAACACAAGAAAGTTAACTTTAAACATTAGTTTCTTTGTGAAAGGCGTAAAATCGTCAGTGCTGACAGTAAAATGCAGCCTGCCACTCCACAACATATTTTCAAACCTCTTTTCTGCTGAGATGACAACTTCAAAAACAAGAAAAAACCCCTTGTGCTGGCAAAACAACTTGCCCTATGTTTTCATTTGAACAAAACAAAATGGTTTCTTTTTTCAGTACATTTTTTATGTTTTACTTTGGGAGTTATAACAAACAGAAGAAAGAAATCCAACCCTGTTGTCCTTGGGGGTCATATTTCATTATTCTTTCATCAGTCGTTATGGTGTCCCTTCGCTGTTTCTCGTTAGTCTTTGAACAAAAAGACCCATCTAGACATAAATGTGTGTGTGTGTCACTGGGGAGAAGATAACAGTAGTTCAGGTGATTGGAGGTCACTGCATCCTGGCTGGGGGTGGAGCTGGGTGGGTGGGGTGTCCTGGAGGCATGGCCGTTAAATGGCGGAGTGGGAAACAGAGGGGGTGTGTTGAGGGGACGCAGGGCCACATCACCTCAGGCTTCTCCTGACCGCCTGTGATTGATGGGGAAGAGCTGATGAGCCAAGCTCCCAATGTCACTCTACAATTAAATAACTCTCACCACTGAACTGCTGTGGACCCGTCCTCCTCCTCCTGTACTGCGATAAACCACCCCCGTCTCCTCCCTTTCACCTCTTTCTCTACTCTCTTGCTCTACCCACTCCCCTCCTTTCACTCTTTGCCACTCTTTTTTTAAAGATATTTAATGATCTCAATATGATCCACCCTCAAATGTCACCTTCTTTGCTTTTGTCACTTGTTTACCACAATCCAGGAAGCAGGTGTTTATCCTCAGCTGCTGGTTGTCCAGTTCAAACTTTGCCAGCTGTTCTTCCAGGTATGACAGACAGAGGCTGCTCTTTCTATTAGTTTGGGTCAGTGCTCCCTTCCCAAACGAGAAGGAGCTGCACTATTGTAATGCGCCTGTTTCCAAAAATGCAAATAACGGTGAGGAAAAACACAAAGAAGATAATCCATCCATGACTAATGACTCTAATATGAAACCTAATGTGGAAACAGGTGTTTAAACTTGGATAAAAATATGTAAACCATGTGCTCTGAAGCAAACTCCAAAGAGCAAGCTGGAAGAGACTGCGAAGATTTTACTTGAATAATGTGATGATGCATACAGAGTTTGCTGCATATTGCCACTAATTAGGCCTATGACTAATATTGGTTTGTTCACAGTGGGCTGCAGTTCATAGAAGCCAACCTTATTCTGCATACTTTTGTCACCCGATGAGCTCACTTTGCAGCTAATTGGGCAAAGTATAAAACTCTCGGAGCACAAATTTGTATCTTCTGGAGAACATTTGAGATGTCAGAGGGAGTTAAGATGTGATACATGGACTTTTGAACATAAATGTTCCTTGCATTTCAGACATATTCGTCTTTTACATTTTCATTTTTATATATATATTAAAAAAAGAAAAATCTGAAAAGTGTCTGGGTTTTATTTAGGGGTATCAAATTAAAAAGAACAGAAGACAAATGCACACCAGGCTTTTCACAGTTTTTATTTGAAAAGCACATGATCAGTTTCCTTCAGCTCTTGGTTTTTTGTGGTTCTTTGTCTTGGGCTGTCATAAAGCCCCTGGTAGAAGATGGAGGTGGCAGCTTCATGATACAGGAATGCTTTTCTTCAGAAATGATGGAAACAAAGTTCAGAGCTGATTGGAACATGGGGTCAGTTAAATGACTGAGGTAAACCCGTTGGTAGTCAGAGATTGAGGTTTGCCTCCAGGCGGGAAATGACTGCAGACATCCAGAGCCAGAATAGAAATGGTTTCATCACAGTATAATAATGACTTACAATGACTAAATACAGATTGTGTGGCAAGACATGAAAATTAATGTTCACAGATGTTCTCTACTTAATCTAACTGAAGAATCAGATATTTTGCAAAGTAGAATGAGCAAAAAATGTCTAGTCTTGAAACTACCCCAATTGAATAAACAGGGGAATGTACAACTCTATCCCACACTTTTATATTTTGCTTCATAAAACAATTAGATAAAACTGCATATATTTGCTCCTCATTTACAATTAAAATCCCAATAAATATGTTGGTGTTTCTGGTTGCAGTGTGACATAATCTAAAACCAGAAATGGGCATCACTATTTCAATGTGTTTTCACACACATATAAGTAAAAAGACATTGTGCACATGTCTCTGAACTCACCATCCTGCACATTAACCAAAACACAAAATCCCTATTGTGAGATAAAGCGATAGCAGCATCATGATGTGGGAATCCATAAAATGATCTATTACATAAAATGTTGAAGTTTGTGGTTGTAAGTAGAAAAATAGGAACATTTTAGTGAATTTTTCAAGAAGTGTACTTGAGAAATGTGCTGTTTTTACATGCTATTGGCAAGATTTTGCTGTCATCGCAGCAGGAGGTGAATGTATGATTCTTCTCATTGGTTAAAGATGTCAAGGAATTTGCATTGACTTATTTTCTCTACTTCTTCCTCTTACCACTACCAAGGCATTCATTTAGCAGCATACATGCCATCTGCTGCCAAAAACTTGGCAGCTATAATTTTTTGGTTCTCCGTTGCTTCTTGCCAGACGCACCGCGTGTGTCTTCTGGCTTTATCACCTCGCCAACTTATTTTTGGTTTACAAAAAAAAAAAAAAAGAGAGCGAGGAAAAAAAAACTCCATCCTCTCCAATAAGGAGAGGATTTGGCTCAGATGAGAGCGTTATTTCCCGTCTCCAATCCGCTGCTGCCGCCGCCGCTGCGCGTCCCTTGTCGCCTGTACAGTACAAGAGGGATGTAGAGACTAAACCCCGAACCCTGCAGCTGGGGTTCCCTGCACACCACCAAGGCGACAGTGCGCAGGAGAGAGATAGCGAGCGAGAGAGACACGGAGGGAAGTATGGAAGGAGGGAGGGAGGGAAGAGGAGAAGGTGAGAAACAGAGACGGGGAAGAGTCAGAAGCGCCATCTCCCTGTTGTGGCTGAGCGTTTACGCGCGATCCGAGAGCACATCTCCAGCCTCTCCGGGACTAAATCCACCATGATAACTTCCAAACTCCTAATTCTCACATAATCTGGCTTTCTTTTTGGGCTGCAATAAGAGAGGGAAGGTGCAACTTTTGCCAACGGAAATCATCCATGTGAAGTTCCTTTGGTGAGTAAATGTTCATGTTTTAAATTTTGATTAATATAATGTTTTTTTTTTTTTTGTTTTCTCGAGTCATTTCCACTCTGTTGCTCACTTAATTCATGCATTTGCTTGGATTATCTGCATATTTCATCCCATCGTTTATCCTGTCATTAGTATTCCACGGACACGGGTTTTCTGCGGCGGGCGCTCACGGGAATGTTTACTGTCGGCGCTTCCCCGCTGCCTGGCTCCCCATCATGCGCTTATTTACCTCCTCCTGATGTTCTTAATGTTCGCTGCTGGCCTGTTTCCCCCATCAAACTTCTAATCGGTTTGCGGAAATGATTCGCGCATGTCTCAGTTCTTGTCTCATTTCGTCGGGAAAACCGTGGCTGGCTGATCGCGTCCAGACGCGCTGCGAACTTTTCCTGCACGTTGCAGCTGCGCTGACAGCTAATGCGCAGTGATTGATGTTTAACAGGAGGGTCAAAAGCAGCGAGGTCACGGGAAATTTATCTTTGAATAACTTTGGCTGCGTTGATGCGAATGCCGCGCAGTTTGACCAAGTTGTGTGTTTTGGAGTGAAGTCGATTTTCCATGATTTTTACTCAAGTCTCCGTTCAGCTTTCTAAACAAAATAGAGTGTGTGGTATTTGACTGGATTCAATTATTGCTTGACTGCACCAGCGTTACAATTTCATTTCCATTTAATAGAAACCCTATTCAAAATGTCACGCTTTTTTGTTTTTCACTTGGTGAAGATGATTTTTCTTGTAAATCTGATTGTTTGCATGGTTGGAGCTAATGCGCAGTGACAGAGGAGGTGAGGGCTGGGATTAACTTTTTCATGACTTTTTAAAGACTTTAACATCGTTGCAAATTTGTGACACTCTCAGGCTCACATAATAAACCCTTCTTCAAAACTTTTTTTTTTCTCTCCAAAATGGGATTCATGAGATGCAACGTTTTGTGTCATAAAAGGTTTAGAAACTCAGAAAATGTATAAATATTTATGCATGATGAGGTCTAAAGTTAAAAATCGAATTTATTAAAAAAGAGGAAAAAATACAATGATACATGCCAATCTTAAAAAAAATAACATATTTTAGTGTCCAAAGAATATAAATTAGGAATACAAATGTCTTAAAATATTGGAACATCTGGCTCCTCACAGACATGCTGTCTTTGTTCACACTGTTGTTTCTGATTTCAAACTACAGCTTTTGGATATTGTATTTAAATTTCAATTCATAATTGGTTTTGGTGGCAGAAGATTGGAAACTGGAGCTGGCAAAGGGAACGGTGGGGGCATGTGGGAATGGCTAAACCAATAATACTGTTGACTCTCGCACAAACTTTCTGCCTACAATTTATTTGCATTAATGAAAAATCACACTTAATTGAATTATCAATTTAATAAATGATCTGCTAAATTACAATTCTCTTTTGTTACAGGACTATTCATTTTTTGATTCATTCATGCGTCATTTTGAGAATTTTTTTTTTAGTGAGGCACTTTCAAACCATTATTCTCAGCCACAGCTCCTGATATGAGAGTAGAATGATGAATTTAAGGTTCTTTTCTAACCTTTTTGCTTTTATATCTCTAACAGTCACTGCCCTGATCCACCCAGACTCCACCCCTTTGAAAACTTAATTGAAGAAATTTCTTTTTACTAATTTCTGTGCCTGTTTAATATCCGTCTTTAAATATATAGTGTTTGTGCAGCAAATGCTTTATTTGCATTCACCACATAACATGACAGACCCCCAATGGCGACATAAAATTTATCACCTCATTTGAATGCATGTGTGGACCCACATTTGCTGGTTGTCAGCGTATCAGAAACCATGATACTGAGAGCTGAAATGCAACTCAAGCCATGGAAGTGACCCCATTTCCAAGTTTTATTTATATCTAATGTTGAAAAACAGTTCTTAAGCCCTTTATGGTTAGAAAGATAAATCTAGGAATAGAGATGTTTTTTTCACACAAAACCACCAGGGGCAACTAGCATATTTTTTTCTATACTTTTTAATACTTATTTTTTCCATAAAAGCAAACTAACCTTTACTTTTTCTACGACTTAACTTCCCAGCATCGTAACTATCTGTATGTAAACATATTTATATTTTGCTGTGAAGTTCAAACAGCTGCATATCTACTTGAGAAAGTTGTATTCAAGCAAATCAATGAAGGAATGGTAGGAATCAGCGAGAGGATCCTTTCAACCAGAGGGCTCAGGTTCAAGCTTCTGGCTCAGCATGAGTCTGCTCTCTCTTCCTCTCTCTCTCTCCCTCAGTGTGTGTTGTAAATAACCTGAAGGATAACATGGAAGCTCCTGCAGACAGTAAAAATCAATGAATCTTCTTATTACGGTTATTACAGTTATGTGGCAACTACTTGTTTTATTTCAGGAACAATGTGAAAAGCATCACTGGTGTGTGCGCTCGTTAAAAATGAAAAGAAAATAAGAATAATCTTGATTTAGAAGCTTTCCTAAAACATATTTAACTTTGTACAACTTCTTATGGCATTTCCCGCTTCACCTTCCGACTGATGGATGAGCGGACGGATAGGAGAGAGCGTGCGATTGCTAAAGTGAGAGCTGCGGTGCTGGTAATCCTGTTGTGAGGCTGGAAAATGGGATTAGAGCAAGACAAACAGAGCCAAAGGAAGACTGGAAGACGCTTTACATTCACAGCTCTGGCTCACATTTTCACTTAATTTAATGACACCACTTTGACACTGGTCAGCAATGAGTCTCTGGAGGTGACCGAATGCTGATCCAGACTCACCTGCTGTCCTGTCAGATCGTTGATACGCTAGTGATGTCTGAAAGCAGTGAAATTCAGCATCTTTCTCAGATTAACGTTGTACGTGTGCCACCGTCCCCAGGCGTTGGCAGCATTATGCTTTGGGATTGTTTAGAAAGTGACAAGGCAGATAGCCAGAGTTAATGAGACATTGTGGTGAAAAGCTAAAGCTGGAAAGATTTGGCTTAAAGATTTTTGCAATCTTGGAAGTCAGACACAACTTTGAGAGTTTGGAAGCAAAACATTTCACATATTTTATTTGCAAGTAAGTTTACATGACTTACATATGAAAAAAGGACCAAATTGTCTCTTTAAAAGAAAGATTGGAAATGCTGTCCCTTCGTAAAAGTTTAATAAATCAGTTGCATATCAGTGTTCAAGAAGTTTGCTCAACAAACGGATGTACTGGAGTAAAAAATCTAGATATGATACTTGAAAACTAGGAAGCTCCCTTTGTACAATATGACAAGACCTTGAGATATTTTTCACTGTTTGTGCTCCCAACTAGACTATAAAACATGGAAGTGATGGCACCATGCTGTGCGACTGCTGTTTTTTTGTCAGTAAGGTAAAGGAAGTTAGGCAGAGTTGATGATACTGAGCGAAAATGTCTGATTTTCCCCCCGGCAAACTTGCAAACATTTAGATGGTTTGAAAGCATAATATTGGAAAGACCTTCATAATATTATGAACATTCTTACCTTCACAGTATTATCTTCCTCATTCAACAGAAAAATGTCTCTCTAAAAGTACACTTATAAGGTATTTTTTCTTTGAAAAGCGAAACAAAACTCTTGAATGTGCCTGCATGAATTAGCCTCCAGCGAACTTCTGTCATGAAACATAGGGACGGCAACATAACGCTGTGGTATTTTTCAACTGCGGCTTTAAAGTAGCCACAGTTGGTTATATGTTGTATTAATAATTTATTTCAACTAATTATAAGAGGCTCTTTTATTGCAGTCTTTAAATTTGGACCTGTTGGCACTAAAACATTGCATGCAGGGTAAAACAACCTCATAAAAGAGGAAGCATTATGTCTCTTTAAAAGCATATTTCAGTTATTTTATCCTTAAAAAGTGATAAAAAACACTGCAGTTTGCCAGCGGTAAAGACTTTTGGCTCCACAGTCGCACTTTTTTTGTTTGTTTGAAGAAACTAAGCCTTTTCCTATCAACACTCATCGTTCTTGCACAAAACAAGATAGAAACTCATCTACTGTGATAATACAATTAGATGAGTCCTTTACTTTACTTTTTAAATCAAGATTGTATCTTTTTATACTAATGCTGAGAAATTTTAAGCCTACATGAAGATCTTGTCATCAAATCCACGTTCATGTTTTGCCAGTCAAATATTTCATCTAGATTTTATGCTTTATTTCTCCAAAATGATAAACTGCATCAAGAAGAAAAATAAAACATTGATTTCCTCGGTGCGTGACACGCCTAATAAATTAAAATCAACTCGATGGTAAATCAGAAGAAACTCATTACATAAAAAGCCAATATCTGCTTTAGTGAGCCCACTTCTTGTATACCAGAGCTGCATTATCTCCAATCTGTATGAGGCTCCCATCTCCTCTCTCTCACATTGGTGCTTTAGCAAAATGACATGCATTAAGTTGGCTTGATTCGACCCCGTCGAACAACACCAGCGCTGCAGCCGGCCTTCGCAAGTCGTGTTGCCCTGCAGCCACATCTGCTCCACTTTTCACCTCTGCCACTAACTCTCAATAAAGAGTGTGTTAATGTGTCCATATTTTTCGACTTTTTCAGTCGATTGGGATGAGTTCATGTATTCTTTTTCCCTTCTCAGCGTGCGTGCTGAAAATGCACACAAGTATCAAGTAAATCTGCAACTGGTGAGGATTTCTCTTGCAAACATTCAGCTGTCTGTGCAGAGGTGTTTTTGCAGCTGTGATTTATTTCTGTATTAATTATTAGCGTTGCCTAATGACTTTCCTGTGGTGAAGTACAACAAATCACTTCCACAGGATGTGTGTGGTGTGCGTTTTTTTTTTTTTTTTCTTTCTTTCTTGCTTGAGGGGAATAGAGAGGAAGTAAAATGAGAAGTGGAAAGATCTGTGTGGGAAGAAAGAGGTCACTGTATGCCACAGCAATTACCTTTCTCACCCAGGGCTGTGCCAATACTCTACATAGAGGAGAGACAAAGAGAGGTCAGAGAGAAAACAAACATGCGCACGAGTGGTCAAAAACACCATCCTGAAGTTCACATTCACACATAAACCTTCAGAACACAGCTCCATGCAAAGATATTCACACCCATTGACCATATGCACATTTTATCAGATAAGAGTTTCAACTATGTTGTTTAATATGATGCACATCCATGTTTGTGAAGTGGATGGGAAAAAGGTGCTTAAACTGTTTTAGTTATGAAAATCTGAAAGGGGTGTTGTGCTGTTGTATTCAGCTTTGTTCAGTGTAACACCCACAAAAGGAGAGCATCATGCAGAAAAGGTCCTTTCTCCTGTTAATGAATGTATTTGTAAATTTAATGAATTTTTAAAAGTTGTGTCATAAACAATCAGACAGTTTTCTGTTAATAACATCAGCTTTTATTGTCTTTTATTGTCTGTATAACAAGTCCATGTTGTTGAGCAACAGCATTGCCCATTAGAGTCACCTTGCTGCAGGTGAAAAGATAGACCCAAAATATATGGAAAAAACCCCCCAAAAGCATTGAAAGTTATGACTGCTGGGATAGATGGCTTTTATGCTTGTTAATAGGTCTCCATTTTGAATTTTCCCCTTACATCGTGCTCATTACTCATCGAACGGTAAAATGATGCCCTCCACAAAGCTGTTCCATGTTACAAGAAAGGTCGGGGCCTTCTGATGTTTGGAACACATCAAACGTGTGGAAAATGCAAACTGGTAGTAGAAGTAAAAAAAAAGATTTGAAACAACCAGAGACAACAAACCTAAACTGACAGCCAGAGCTAAAATGAGATGGTTCAGGCCACAAATTGTATCTATGTTTTAAAATTGATGTTCCTAGATGCTCTTCATTTGATTTGACTCTCCAGCTGTGCAAACCTTCTCCGTCTATTTCAAAATGATGCACTGCTTTGTGTTGGTTTATCACTAGGGTATTATTAAAATACATAGCAGTTTGTGGTTAAAGGATGTAAATGTGACAAGATGAATATGTTTGCGAGGCTCTGGATGTATCGCTGAAGATACCGTTGGACCTCAAACAGACTGATAACAGCAGCCGTCATTTGAAGTTCCCAGGATGCTTTGTGACACGAGGAACATTATCTGTCAAAGCCCGCCGCTGTCCTCGGCTCTGACAAGTCGTCATGTTCTGGCGTCATCAGGGGGGTTGGGAGTCTGTCGTAGCATGTTGATGGCAGCGAGACAGACCCATAACCCCACCCCCACGCCTTCCAAGTCCCCTCTTGCCCCTCCATACCCTCTCTTGTGCTCCAGCTGGAGAACCGTGGTGTTTCCCACTCGGAGTGGAGGTCAGGATCGCCGGGCCTCCATGCATGCTGCTGACAGCTCAGATTTATTTTTAATCACGGTGATGAGAGCGCGCGATGCTCAGATCATGTGGCTTGTTAGAGTGGAGTGGCGAGTCCCATTCACCATCACCATCATCTTATAGAAAGAGAAAATATGACAAAATAATGACCTTGGTGAGAGAAGGCCTGGATAATTGTTAGGCGGCTGAATGGCGCTTTATTGTTATGCTGTCGTTGTCTCGCTCGATGTGAAATCTCTTTGCTTGCAGTCATTGAAAAGCCCTGTTATTTCTCCCTCCATCTTACCCCTATTAACACTTTGACCTCGCCTGATTCTCTTTGCAGCATCTGTAGGTGAGAGTGTGTGCATTGCATTTACTGCCTGTCCGCTCTATTCATTTTTTCACCTATTTCCTTAGGATTGCTGGAAAAATGTCATTATCATTGCATCGGCAGGCCCATTACGTGCTATCAGAAGTGACTGCGGTCATAGAGGCAATTCTGCTGACACTCCTCTCTCTTCTCTCCTCTGTCTTTGTCTTTCCCTTCTTTTCTGTTCTGATAGGTGCCCATTACAAAGAGTCAGTGTTCAAGCCCCCCAGTGAAGTCCCCGGCGAATCTCTCGGCCAGCCCTCTGGGTCCAAAGCGACAGGAATAATCCCACTTCCCCTCTCCGATAAAGGAGAAACTCGAAGTTGTGAAGCAAAATGCAGAATTTGAGTTATTTTCAACCCGTGTGCTCTTTTCAGGGTCCAATTGCTGCTGCTTTCTTGTGAAACGCAGACTCCGGACTGTTCGGATAAAAGCCCAAGGGTTTTGACATTTCAGTTCTTTTTAATTTTTGCTCCTGTTCTTGCTTCAGTGCATTTTGGAGGGGAGCCCAGACGATGGGTTGGTGTTGTTCAGGCATATGCAGAGCCCTGGCTCTCCTGGTGCTCCTGTTTGTCTTGCGGGGGAGAGGCTGCTGCTGTTGGGGGCTGAGTCCCAGCTCTGGGGACGGGGAGAAGTCCCTGCGCTCTGATCCGGACTCCTGGGAGGCCCTGCACAGGAACAAACGCAGCTGGGTATGGAACCAGTTCTTCGTTTTGGAGGAGTACACAGGAAACGAGCCTCTTTACGTCGGCAAGGTGAGTGATCCGTAACGCGGGTTATCAAAGCTTAACAGTCTAGAGCTCCAAGGGAAAGACATAAACCGAGTGATGCCAAAATGCATTCACAAGTTTTGCGACATTATAGATTTGTTCTAAATAGATCCAGTTTTCTAAAAAAAATGACCTTCTCAAAAAACTTGTTTTCAGAGATTTAGGTAAGTTTCCAAAATGTTTATCATACCCTTTGCAATGGCTCTGAAAACCATTGCATCCAACTTGTACTGATCATCTGTCTTGCAGAGAACATGGGGTAAATTCAGATGCTTCTTCTGCTCACATCCAGAACTGACCAGTGTGTTTTCTTGATTAAATTGATTAAATTATACCCTAGCAGAGGAAGTTTGAGCCTGAAGACCAGGATTCAAACCTGAGCAGAGGATATCTGTGAAAAAGGCACATAATTTTGATTGCAGAAAAATATTGCTGGGAGAAGCGAGACACATTTGTAAACAAGTAAGAGTTTCAGTATCAGAGCTGAAATGGAAGAAGTTTTGAACCACCAGGAACCTCATTAGAACTGAGGGAAAAGATTAAAGAGGTCACCAAGAATGCATTGGTCACATTAGTTAAGTTTTTCAGTTGCGGAGCTAAAAGTGTCATCCAGAAGGTCAACCAGTTCTGACGTACACCACCTGTAGGACCTTTATGATGGATTAGCCACAGGAAAGCCACTCCTTAATAAGAGGTACATAGGAACCTGCTTAAATTAGTCCAAACTGGAACTTAGCAAATGTTAGACTAAGAGAAATAAAAAAAAATAATAATAATAACTTTAGTCAAATGAAATTTAAATAGAACCTTTTTGACTGGACTTTCATTGCTAGGTTTGGAGAAAAACACCACCATCACGCTGACAGGAACAGGAATGACAAATATGTTACTAGTCACTATAGTAAGTAAAATGACAGCAGCCAAATGTAGAAATTCTTCAAGGATACCTGGTCCAAAGACTCGATGATTCATCTTCCAATCTGCTTGATGCAGCCAAGATAACAGAGGACTAAGAGTACTCTTCAGGAGCAGGCTGTGACTGTCCTTGCATAGCTAAACCAGAGCCCAGACTTGAATCCAAATGAACATCTCTGGAAATACTAAAAACCGGCATCTAATGATGGTGCCCATTCAACCTTGACGGCGCTTGAGACGATCTGCAGGGAGAAAATATCCCAAAACTGATGAGCCACGCTTGTAGATACAGAACCAAGAAGCCTTGATGCTGAGGTAGCTGCCAATGGTTATTAAACTGTTAAGCCATGGTTATGAATACCTTTGAAAGATAATAAGCTTTTGGAGGAAGAGGATAGTTGCTTCTGCAGGAGATCATTGTGAAGAAAATACAATGAAGAGGTCTGATTACTTTCTAGTGGGAATGTGTATTAGCTGTGTCTGAATCTTTATTTGCTTAAAAATATTTCCTTATGTCTGCAGGTTTGGTGCACCTGTATGGTAATATGTATATCAATAACCTGTTAACACACAGACCTGCAGAAAGTGGGACACAGCAGAGCTTTTACAGAGTTGTGCATATTCCCACTGTCCTATATAAAATGCAAAACAAATGAAAAGGCTCCTCACAGACTGTGTGGGAAGAAAGAAACTCTGCATTTTATTTCAGAAAGCTTGATTTAAAAAACTATGCCTTTAGTTTTGAGATCAGCATCAATGTGACAAGGTAATTTGCATTATAATAAGTCCCCAGGAAAAGTATACATTACACAAATATGCCTTTTTGCTGCCCTGCCAAGGCCCAAGCTGATAGATCAAAGATATGCCTGTTTTGGCAGGTAAATAAGTAAAAAACCCTCATAAAAAACATTTAAGACAAGGCAAAAATATGGGGACTAATCCTTCTTTTACGAGAGTTGGCAGTGCAATCGGTTCTTTGCGATTCTCACTTTTTTTGTTCAAAGACCAACACTGAAAATAGCCTACAGATACATTTTTTATACCCTAGAAAATAAAATACATGTTTGGAGCATCATACATATTTATATGCAAATATATATAATGAAAACTGAGTGAAATCAAAGATTCAGCTGTACCGTCTAACTGGAGGATAAAGCTCATGAATGTTACTGCCTAGAAGTGCAAATGAATCTAATCACTTAGTTTTTCTTGTAGTTCTGTCTCCGTATGCTCGGTATTTTCTTCAGGTTTAGTCACACTGCCTTTTTTAGTAGCAAAGTAGCTGCAAGGTTAGTGCTACTTTACTGAAGAAGGTATGGTGTGAAGCAGGAATTCATTACCTTTCATCATCAGCTATTTTTAAAGTTATTTGTAGCATTAATCTCACAAGAAAAAAAGTGGGAAATATTTAAGGTTGCAAAATTATGTATTAAGCATAATTATTAGCATATGGCCTGCAAAGTATCTTTACACCCTGCAGGAGAGACATTTTTTGAAAGCCACAGTGCCAACAGTAATAATAATAAGTTGAACTTAAATTCAACTTCTGGTTATTTTTGTTGATATTCAAACTAGATTTGCTCCAAGGCCAGCAAGAAGATAGATAGGTAAGGATTGTTTGGATGCCCATAGCCTAATTGAAAGTAATAAAATAAAAAAAAATAAAAAAAAAAAATTAAACAAAAATTAAAATAAATTAAATATCACAGAATTGCAACATTCTTACGCTGTAAGATTCTTACAGACACTGATTAGTGTGATTACCATTATTACCTGTTTAGGGTTTGACTCTGGTTTTTCACATTCTGTTACTTGAACATAGGCGACTAACAAAACCGATAAAATGCTGCAGTCTTATGCTGCATGTGGTCACAGGGAATAGATCTTAGTGCAAAAGTATATCAATATATTTCTAATTCCATTCTGTCTGAAAATCCTGCTGGAAATACACTGTATCTTGCAAAATGATGATGCAAAAAGAGCTTGAACTTCCTGGGGATAAGCCTTCTTTCTCCACCCAGGTGTACGCCTTACAGACAAAACATTAATACCACTGCAGGTGAAGTGATAAACATTGATTTGCTTCCAAACTGTGCAATGTTCTGCAGGAAAGTATTAGTTTTTGACACTCGTGAGAATGTTACTCTGTATTGCACCGCCTACCTTTACAGAACAAATAGATCTACTGGGGAAATTTGTAGAAATCAGATCAAAGAGCCTCTCTAACCTCCATTACCAGCTTCTGCATTTCCAATACACTGACGTAAAGTAAATGCAGTCTGCAAAATAAAATCAAACATTATTTTTGCTGAATGGCAGTAGAGACTAACTGCCGTGATATACTTTCAATCTTGGGAAAGGTTTGATAACCCTATGAATGAGGTGAAAGGGATGTCTGGGATTTTCTCCCTTACCTGTTATCTCTGTGACGCAATTCCAACGACAATGAACGGATGGGTAGAAATAAATAGAAGATTATTTTATGCCTTTATAAAAGCATAAAATGGTTGATTTGCATGCTAGCAAGAGATGCACCATGCAACTTACCAGAGATTGTACTCTACCAATTTTTCTTCGATAAACTTTGATTCGCAATGTGCAGGTCTGACCCAAAAAATATTTTTTGTTATTGAATGCATCAATCTTATAAAGCCCCTCCATTTTACAAAGCAACTATCAGTATTCACTATGATTTGCCTTTTTATAGGTAAGAGTTTTAAAGATATGCTTTGACCCATAAATTACGAAGATCTACCTCTAAGACAGAAACTGAAGCACATTTTTTAATCTCTCTTTTTGCACTGAGAATAAGAAATTATAAGCAAGGAGAATCACCATTGGTGTTAGAGCATTTCTATTTGTGAAATGTTGGTGTTGAGCTCATAATCCAAATATAAAACAGCTAAAAGCATCTTAAAATTGTTGTATGAAGAGTGTTAAGAGAAAGAACTCCTCACTTTAAAATATAATATTGATGTGCAAGTTCTCTCGTTGTGCAACTGTGCAGAATGTTTCTTCTGAGCTTTTAGCACCACCAGTATAAATGGGGGCCCTCCTGCTGCAGAAAATGGCACATGCAAGTGCAGTACAAGCCAGATGGTCCTTGGATTGGTCTCTAGATCCCCGTTATCTTGCAGAATTTTCTGGTCTTATTATTAAATTAGTTTTCATCTTTCCGCTCATCTGTGGGATAATCATTCTTATCCGCCGCGTATTTGCCGGGTCTGCTCTTGCAAGCCCATTTCCTCACCGTCTCTGAACTGAATTAGGATCTCCAGCTGGAATTAGGATACATTTTACTGTCCTATTGTTCTTCTTCTCTGCTTTTGTGCCAGGAGGATGCTGCGAGGGGAAAGCATCTAAATCAGACCGAGCATATTTGCGACTCGGCTGGAGTTCAGCTAAGGGTCATTTTTATGTCCAAGTGTCCGTCGTGAAATATTGTCATCTGTGATCTGTGTGTCTCCTGATATCTGTTAAGTCTGACTGCAGGGAGGGGCAGTGTGGACCTTTATCATCTTCTGATGCTTTGTCTTTGCCTAGAGTAGCCCCGTTTCAAAATAAAACAGAGATTTTGCTGAAGAAGCTGAAGTGCTTTTTTCTTCTGCACTATCTTGGGTCTGATTGCTTTTCTTGTTAGTAAATCCTGAAGCATGCAAACAGACTGATTACTTATTCATAGACATGTAGTTGAGAGCTTCTTATCCACATGGAAAACACACACATTTATTTTCAAGCTTTGTTCTGAGAGATTCTTCTTGTTTTTTTTCTACATGGGTGGAATGATTTTTTTCAGTTAGTTTTCTTTTTTAGGGTTTACAAAACAAGTGACACAGTTCTACAAATAATCCATCAGATAAATATTGCTGTATGCTAAAGAAAACATCATGTTATAAGTTAAATTGAAAGTTAATTACTAGTATTTTTTGGTTAATTTACTGAGGGTAATTTAACTCAAACAATTCTTGGAAAATGTTTCATGATAATCATTGCTATGAGATGTGACACCAAAGCAACCTTTTAACACAGAGACATTTTAAAACAGCCTTTTGTTTATTATTAATTACATAAATATTAAAATGTTTGTGTATATTTTGTTTGAATAATTGTGTTGGAACTATACACGCATAAAACAATCCATTTTCAGCACCTTTTCATAAATTTTGGTTCTTGATGCAAGTAGTGTGACGAAACACAACACTGAAGGTGTGGAAAGTTACACGATCTACATCTTTACATCTAACCCCGTACCCAGAGTCAGTCTAACCCTTGCAAAAATACTAAAAATCTGATTCCTAGTCTCCTGATGGGAGGCCCAGGCTGCCCAAGAACTTGAGAGGCTGTCACATTATTTGTTCCCTCAGATCATAGCTGTCACACAGTGTGGGTTTGTTTGGTATTGCAAGGTCACAGTGCTGCTGTAAAATATCTGGGCGGGACACCCTGACCTCGAGCGACAAGGGAGGTCCTGCCATGTCAAGAAAATGACCTTAATAGAAATGAATTCTTCATGCAGCCTCTGCAATAAAAGATGTAGGGAGACAAGGAAATGGATGCAGCTGCGGCTCTTAATTTCCAGCACTTTTACTGGGAAAACCAGACCAGCAGACTAGAATGAGCAGTAATTGCTTTCATCACTTGTTTCCTCATATCTAACACGGCAAACAATGGAAATCTGTCTTCAAACAAAGGCACAGTCTGCTGCATGACTTGTGTGGCTGGAAGCAAAGGGAAAATATGATACAGTTGGTTGGAAAATGGGAAGTCATCGCTTTTGGCCCCGGCCTCTCCCTTTGCATCTGCAGTCTGCTTGGCTTTAATGCATTCTGTCAGATTCTGAATTCCACAACCAAATCTCTCATTACGCCTTGGCACTCGGCCTCGGGTAAGCGTGCTGGCCTGGAATCAGCTGCAGTCACATCAAGCTGGCGGAAACATACATTAAAGAGCCTCCGAAAAGCTAAACAGAGATTGGTGATGCTTATATTTAAACAAGCGACAACGGCGCAGCGAGTCAGCCACTTAACAAACACTTGCACTTTTGGTAAACATGATGATATTAACAGATTCTGCAGGGTGTTCATGCTGCTAAATATTTGCAAAGCATCTGCTGAGTAAGAGAGGTTCAGAGGCAGCGTTTATGCAACGTAGCAAAAAACAAAATAAATTGTTATATGCAATTTGGAGTGCATGTCTTTATGTTGCATTAAGTGTTGCTTTAAATCTTGAATTTTTGTGTTTCCATGTTTGAAAGTATTATACCAATTTTTGAATAACTTCATGTGCACATGTAATAAATTAACTGTTTTGTGAATGAGACCCAGTTTTTGTACCATTTGATAAGGATATGACATTTTAATAAACTAACTGCCATAAAAGGTATTTTTCATTAAAATGAAAATGCACTCTATATGACAACTATTCCATGAGATTGAAAATCAGATGGAAAATAAATGATACATGTCAAGAAAGCGGCACAGTCCCTGATCCATGTTATAGAGCTCAATAGTTCCCAAATGGCGTCTCGTCATCAGGGTGGAAGCATATCCATGCTGAGTGGAGGAGCCTGGCAGTAGTCAAGGTATCCATGATGTGTGATCATCATGGATACCTTGAATGCCAAACATGCCAGAGCTACAACCTTATCACACACATTGAGCTGGCAGTGCTCCAACTCATTTATTTTTATCCTTTTGGTCCAATATTACTTTGTGTGGCATTTTGCTTTTGCCATGGCTGTAATTAGAATATCATCTCACAGCCTGACAAGCGCACACATACACATATATATCATGGTGCACTATGCTGCCCATGGAATGTAGTCCCAAGCTTGTGAGAAGTACACACACCTCCAAATTACGCCAAATGGGCAGGAAGCTGGAAGACCAATGGAAATTCTGAGATCTTCTGCTATTTTGTAATTATGCAAACTCTTAAAGAGAAGCCCTGGGATGGTGTTTAGCAATGAAGACGGATGAGTTGGAATAAAAGGTGACCTGGGGTCATATACATTCATATTTGATAAATTTGAATATCATTAAACAGTTAATTATTTCACTGACTGAATCATGAATAAAACAATTTATATAGATTAATTTACAAGTTAATTATTTCAAGTTGACATTTCTGTTAATTATGAGGATTTTTCACTTAGAGCTAATAAAAACATAACTTCAGATGAGAATGTTACATCAAACTAATAAAAAAACTGTTTTAATACAGAAAGCAGGCTTAATGGAAAGTATATTTAATACAGGCCCAAAGATTATTTTCAGAAAGTACATTTAATATGACAAACTCATCATAATACATTTTAATGAAAAAAAAAAAAAAAATTTCAGCAATTTAAGGCACACAAAAAAGAAATTATTGCATTATAAGTGGCAGTATTCACTACATGTTGCTAAAAAGCTGATGAAAATGGGATGTTCTCTCTTAAGTAATCAGGCTTAACTGAAGGTTGAGCTCCAGATATTTCTCATATTCTTAGGAAATTTCATAGATGGTAAGAAGACCTTTTAGGAAGGATGACCAAAGAAAGCAATATGGAACATTTTGACATAAAGCGGTAGAGCCTTATTTGACTTCCCTGTAAAATAAAGCTTTCTTTTATATGTTTCTTTCCAGTGAGATCTCTGTGACTGTGGGACACTTTTATTCCAGTGAGAAGGGCAAATAAAGATTAGCCATAATTTGCACTAAAATCTCTGGATGGGACCTTTATCATGCTTCCTTTTATTGCGCAGCATTAGCACATTAGCTACAACAATTGTTCATGATGAGCCTTTTTTGACCTCATGGGGAGAATTTGGGGGCCTGAAAGATAGCAATTTATTCAATATTCAGGGGGGACAGGGTAATCCCACAGATAATTACATTGAACTGAGGACAATATGATGCAGGGTGCTTCATTAGCATTCTACTTGGCGTTTACTGTCAAATGGGTTAGACTCATAGAGCACAGGGTGCTGCTGCAAAGGTCAGGCTCAATGGCATCTCCTCACACTCGCTGGTGCTGCAAACACACCAGAGCAGCAGCTGGGGAGCGAGAGCAGCTTTGCGAGCCAGAGAGGAAAGAGGCTAATTCAAACTGACAGAGGGAGGGGGACATCATACACCGTTGCCCAGGGACAGGAGCTCACATTGCGGGGAGCTTGTAAGGCATCCTCAAGGCCTGTGGGGATGGTGGGAGAAGCCTTTATCTGAGCCTGGGACTCAAAGAGGATAAAATACAGCAGCAAAAAAGCCGACAAGAGGGTGGTTATCAGCAGGGCAAGAGAGAGGAACATTGTTTACACTCAGTCGCTCTCATATGTGCGAATGGGGGGGCTGGAGTCAACACTGCATTGGTGACTTTTAGATGTGAAATTTGAAGTCCACAGAGCGGTCAAGGCACTATCACTGTCTGCAGTTCAGACGGAGGTCTAGTTAAGACCAAAACAGGCTGAAGACTCGACTCAACAATGACTTCTAATTCTGGCTCCTTAAACCAGCATTGAAATTCGGTGTATAGATCGGACTGGCAGGGAAAATGAAGCTGCTCTTCTTCAAATACGCCAGGCAATTTCAAGATGGACAATAAATGAAACCAAACAAACCCTTTCTGATTGCAAAGAAGATTAAATACTGTTCTGTCTTGTTTGTTTCTTTGAGACGGTACAATCGATCAATTCTGATATCCATCAGTTGATTGGAAAACTAAATCCAGGATAGACACTAGAAACAATAGGGCACAGCTCTCAAGGAACAGAATCCTCCATCCAGCACCTTTAAGTCTCTCTAATGAACTATTTTCGTTGGTTGCATTCAGGTCTGTTTCTGGGCAACCAAAGGATTCTCCTGGAAGTTACTGCCTTTCTTTGACAAATCAAAGAGGATTAACCACAATGAAAATATATAAGAAGTATCACATTCAATTAGTTGTGGAAAAATTCTTGCATGGTTTTCTTAGTTGTTACTGTTGCCTTAAAGGTTTAAAACTATGTTTGCTTTTGTGCTTGAACCAGTTTGTTGTAAATCCCATCTTTGGGAAACATCTCACAAATGAATGCTGATCACTTCCTTAATATACATTATTTTAGTCAGATAAAACATGTTATGCAGCTTGTAATTGTTATTTCCGTAACAGTCTCATCTAATAGCAATAAATTTGAAGTAGACATACATCATTGATTGTCTTTGTGTGGTGTATACAACAAATACTCTATTACAAATTCTATATAATCCTACATAGGATTTAGTGATATTGTGGGCAGTAGAAATAGTTTTGCGTAGAAGCTGCTGTATTTTATCTTTTTATGGGGTGTGTAGATGTTCTTTTAAGAGCATACTTTTATCTGAATATGCCTTTACTGAAGTTTCCTCAAGTGCTGATGTATCGACTTTTCAGCATCCCCAACAGGTCAGATCTTGAATAATTCAGGAGAGGTCCTCCGCCTGTGCAGAGAGTATAGATGTATTATGAATACACACAAAAGTTAAGTTTTCAAATCTCTGTATTCTTCCTCAACAAAGTGGATAACAAGTGGCCTGGAGACTATTGCATTTGGTCTGATGGAATTATCAAGCATTTCTCTCTGCTTTGAATAAAGTTAGCAAGTTTCAATAGGCAGTTCATGCAAGTTTGATAAACTTTTGCCTTTTCCGATCCCCATAGATGGGTATGATAAGTTTAAAAAAAGATGGTTAGGGAGTCTGTTTACTTTTGTGAAATGCTTGAATATATTTGTGCAGATGGAAGACCATAAATGGACATGATATAATCTGAGAGGGAGAGAAATAATCTTTAGATGGGCACTGAAGCTACTTCTGCTCAAGATGCAATGAGATTTTAAGATGTACATTTTTCACGGCTAGACATTTTACAATAATATCAGTTCTTACTGATGTCATTTCCATCTCAGTAAATTTGTAGATTGTCAATGTGCCTGAATACAGAAGTGAACTGGAAACAAAGGCAGTCACATATTACTCCTTGAAAATAAAAGCTAAGTTATTGAATTTCCCATCTTTATGATGCCTGTGTCATTCCAGCATCCCTTAGGTAGATGCTCATTATGCCAAGTATGGTTTGAAATTGATTTGTTTTGTATAACCTGCTGTTGCTGGTGGGTCCCTGGGTTTAAAGTCTATCGAAACTCCCAGAAATTTGATTTTGACAAAGACTTCAAGGCTGCCTCCTAATTTGATTGCTTTCCACTTCAAGATGTATTCCAATTTCAGGAACGTATGACTGACAAAGTAAGTTTCCTCTTTTCAGGTTAAGAGAGGAAGAAATTAAGGGTTAAGCAAATGTAAAGTCAATTAGGTTTCCTTGTTCAGTGCACTATTTCTTGAATCAATGATAGATGCTGCATCAGAGAACCAACCAGGAATTCTTGTATCCCAGATGGAACATGGAAAGCTATGTTTGTGATTACAATTTTGTAAAATAAATTGCTCAAATTAATAGCTGCCATATTGTTGAACGGCCATCGTTGTTTGCTGGGATTGAGTTTTGCATGATTGCATGCAAATGACAAGTGTTTAGTTCAATGTCAGAATTGAAGTTTCAATGAATCAATTAGTTGTTCCATATAAAACATTACCAACTTAGTATGCTAATATGACATATCTCATAATACGTTATCATTATATCAGAAGCTGGATTTAATTTAATAATTATATTTACATTTGATGTTGGTTAGGTTAAAACGTTAAGACAGGATTTCTGGAATAAGAATGTAAAAGTCTAAATTTTAATCTATGAAAACATCAAACATTATTTCAGATTACCAACAGTTATATAATCCCGGGAGTCTCATGTTGAACCTGTTAAATGTATGGTTAATATTCAGAAACATCTCATTCTTTGTTTGTTTTCATTTTAAGGTTTCAGGCATCAGATCTAGTGATTGTTCAATTTGATTAGACTCACAAACATTATGTGATCATACCAAAAGGTAGAGCATAAGCAAAGCACAGAGTGTCATTAGAGACACGTGGTTCCCATCGCTTTGCATTTGGTTGGGTTGGGGCTTGTTTGGGAGTGAATGTGGATACAGAGGCACAAGTTTAAGCAGATTATAAATTTAAGAATATATTCCAGCAGCTGTTCACATAAGATCAATATATTCAATTCTAGGTTATATTGCTAAGGTTGAGGTTCCAAGGCAGTGGACAGTGGTCTCCTTCCGGATCACGGTCCAGGTTTTGCAGATTCATCATTATATGTTATCCTGCACCAACGTTCATTTTTCTTGGCACTGATTGGCAACAAGAATAAGGAATAGTGTAGATTTTAGCCTCTGTTCTCATCCTGTTACAGTTTGCACTGTGTGAATTGAAGCATATTACAGCACAATGTGCATCAAAACTATTGAAATAGGCAGTTATAAGCATATTCAGACAGACTCTCACATTTTTGTTGATTCCAGCTCGTTTGGCCCATAACCCCCAAGAATGCTGGGACTTCAAAGTAGGATGTAAGAATGTGAATTTGAAGAAACGTGAAACATTTGACATATGTCCAATATTAATACTATTTGATAACCTGTGTGACAGGCAAATGCAGAAACCCGTTGGGGGCAAATGTTTTCACAACTCTGTGTATTGATATAGGTTACTGGCACATGCTTAGGAGGCTTTTTGCCCCCTTCAGGATCACAACAAACTCTTCACAGTCGCCAGTTGTCTCTTAACCCAAAGAGACACTTGTTGGCTTCAGCAATAGGAGGTTTTCATCCTGAATATACAGCTGACAGATTTGCAGCAGTGGTGCGAAACGTCCAAATAATATTGGTGTGCTCAATGAATGACAAGTCCTGCAAAAAGAAAGAAAGAAGCAGGACTTACCTGTTACCAGCTAGTTGTACCTAAAAAAGTGGCTGATGGGAGTAAAAAAACAAGTAAAGGGTTCAGTAAAATATTTATTTGACTTAAAAACTGGAGATTTACTTTCCCAACATCTTTCTTTTTCCTTTTGGAAAAAAAAAATAAATAAAAATCAATGCAGTACATAAATGCATTATGTCACATTAACCTGATTACACTGAGCAGTCTAGCTTTTATTTATGTTTGTGCACAGGTATGCATGTTGAAGCTGAAACTCTGTGCCTCTATTCTTCTCCAGCTACACATTTAAACATGCTTGACTCATCCCTACTCCACCCTCCCTTTTCTAGACATTTACCATCCAGTGGATGAAGGGACCCTAATATCCTAAAACCAGGGATGCATTGGCCACCTCTTTCTGTAATTAAATTCAGTTGTAATGAATCATACCCCCCTCCTTATAATCCTAAAACAGACTCTATTTCCACTGGGAGGGGAAATGACCTACATGTACTAGAAAAGCTCTTAGTGAAGTCTTTCTTGCTACAGCTTTCCATCTCGGAAGTAAGACAAATGCTCACAAACCTTTTAAAGCTATGTAAAAAGTAAATGAGTGCCATACACTTATTTCCATATCAGTGTTGTTCATTATGCAGCACATAGATCACACGGAGTGTAGTTTACAAAACCTGCCTGCAGCTTTGAGCGCCTCATAACACAACGCAGTGTGTGGGTTTTTCTTAATAACATGGTCAAACATCCCTTTCTTCAGACTTTTCCCGTTCAGCTAATGTTTTGTGACTTGAATAGCAATGCAATGCGCAACGCCTCATTGCTTGGTGGAGATGAATGCGTGCATATAACACAAGGTAATTAGGGTATTGTAAGAGCAAGTCGGCAGGCTAATGCATTTGATTCACAATGGTGCCGCTGTACCTTTGCTCTTTGTGCTGTATTTTATCATTTACAGACCGTGTTGGTTGCATCCCAAGATACTGTCAGCGAGTCATTGTTTAAAAAAAAAAAACTGCAGCTGGCAGCAGGGAGAGCACAAATATAATATGAACCTTGTTTTTCCTCTTTTAAAGATCCTCAAATAGAGAAGGAAAAGATCAACCCAGCATCTGTGAAAGAAAGCCCATTAATTATGATTTTTATCTGTTTTATGTTTGAATCACTGTGTTCAGTTCATTAGTCTTACTTATTTAATTGCCCCAAACCATTAATTGAATGAATGAATTCCGGCTTTTGTTCTATCCAAGTAATAATGATGCAGTATAAAACATGATGCATTAGAAGGCTATTTTAATGTTGTCAAACTGCTGTTTATTTTGGCACATATTATGCTTTCTTTTGTATGTTAGTTTTTTAAAGAGCAGAGCTGAAAGCTTCCAATACCTCATGGTAACATGTGGTGGATACATTATCATTATAATAACACCTCATCCACAAACACCTGGCAGGAATAAAGCTCATTAGCTCCTAATTCTGTTTTCATTTTGATTAGAGCTCTTGCTGGTTTAGTAGTGGTTAGCGGCATTGGCACGAGTCTCATCATTAATGTTTGGTCATTTGAGTTGAGGGAAGATTTGAAACTGCGACAATTGTCAGCACACTGACGATGCTGGTAGAAAGTGCACAATGATCTTAATACCGCCACAATTTTGTACGGTTAGATAAATGGTAATCTTTTCAGAAATCTTGTGAGTTTACACCAGATCTAAAAGGACACAGAACTTCCAAGAAGTCCCACTTCATCATAGAAATTTGAGATGGGGCTTTGTGTCCCTTTTCATCAGAAGGTATTCACCTTAGATCTCTCCCATGGATGCAATTTTCCGCTAGTATCTTTCTTCTTATTAAATTATAAACATTGACCTTCACAGCGAGACATTAGACAACACTAACTCTTGTTCTGGATTTTTTGTGACCTCCTGGATGAGTCTCTCATGTCCTTTTGAAGTGATTTGGGCAGGCAGTTCACTTTTGGGATGGTTCACTTCTTTTCCATGGTTTCTCCATTTGTGGATAATGGTTCTCACTATGGTTCAATTGACCCCCAAAACCTTAGAGATACCTCCTAACCCTTTACAAATGGAAAGCTATGATTGACTGTATTTTTCATCTGTACTAAAATTTCTTCAGATTGGTGCATTGGTCCATTTTAAGATCTGTTAGATTATTTAATGCAGTCAGATATGATCTTTTGAAGTGATTTATTTATTCTACATGTCAATGAGTAACCAGGTGAGGACGTTTCTAATGAAACCAAACCAAAAATCTAAAAGTCTAACATCAATCTTATATAAGTACTCCTTGCATGAATGGATCTAAAACTACCAATCCAATTCTATTTTGATTTTCAAAAAATATAAGCAGTGATTTTTGAATTTATTTTTGAACATCTGATTGTTTTTTTTTTTTATTTGTTTTTCTGAATGAACAGTGTTACAGGGAATTCATTGGGAGTTTGGACAAAGATACCTAAGAAATTCATAAAAACTCAGTGTTTAATATATGGAAACAATTTCTGCAATGCAAAAAACTCTAAAGTTTTTAGTTACACTCAGCTCTTTGGCAGAAATGCATTTCCCTCCACTAGTGAGCTGCTGATGTCTTTGTCAGTCGAATGACTCACTGCTTCATTCTTTACTGAGGCTGCTTCTCTCCCTATTTCTGGAAGCCACTAGCTTTTCTCCTTCAAAAACTGTGTGGCTTACATGAGGTTTAGCTTAATATGTCAACCTGTATAAACACTGTTTCAGCTTGATGCTTTCAACTGTCAGACACAACAAATAAGTGTGTATTATTACCATTCACTGTACCTCCAACAGCTAGACGTCTGTCCTTGTGTCACTACTTATTTTCCCATCCACTGCTGTCCTATTTTCTCTGTGAGTTAATATTTATATGGATTGACACATAGTGACATTCTGGCTAGTAGTGCATTGGTCATTATTACTCACACATATCCTCCTAATTTAAATAACATCTCATCAATTAAGTGATCCTTTTTTTCTTAGACTATGTAATAATAAAGTATAATCTGTGGTGGGATCTGGTACATGCTGTTTTGTCACCAGTGCTTTGTTTGTGTAAAGCAAGCACTAGTTTACACAATGCTTGGTCTTAACCAGAAATAAGACTGAATTAAAACTCTAGAATATACTAAACATTAATTGCAATAAAATAAAATTTAATTATTCATAATGAATTAAAAACAAAACTTCTAATTACGAAGCTATTTTTGATGCCACAGTACAAACTGCTTTAGAAAAGTGGACAAGTAGCCATTTAAAAAGTCAAGGAGCTGTTACTGCAATAGCATGACAATGATTTGTTGGATCATTCCTGAACCTTTTTGAGTTTGCTTGTTTGTTTAAAGCATAGCTTATGAAATGAAAGAACTTGCATAATTTGCTTGATTTATTATTATTATTATTATTATTATTATTATTTTTTACAAATGTCTTAGGACATTTACAACAGGAGTTTTGAATACATATGGAAAAGTGAGACATTCAGCTGCTGTCTTTCAGCATTTTTTGTATCTGTCCTGCCTGACGGTCATTTCTGTGCAACATTCTGTCATTTTTGTGTCACATACATTTCATTTTGAAGAGGCATATCTAAAAGGATTGCTTTTGTGTCAGAAAAATGCATTTAAAATTTATCTTCTTTGAAAAATTTTGGGTTTCTGTCTTTAACATATATTTTCCCTGTCAGATATTTCAATAAAAAGAAAAAAACATTATGGTATGAAATTTTAGAAGGTCACTCTGATTTTGATTTTTACAAAGTGTGAATAACCTTGGCCATAGTTATTCACAATAAACTTGTTGAGAAGTTTTAGACCTGAAGTACTAAAAGTATGCAAATGAAAATGTGTATTTAATACAAAGCCTCTGTTTCATGACTATTCGGTCAATAATCCTAATTGAGGAAGTGATCTGTCCTTGTCAGCTTTGTTTGAGTCACAAGGACGACTCTTAAAACTTAAGTGTTTGATTTAGATCCCAGATGCATCAGTGAACCAAACTAACCCTCTTTCTTCTTCACTGACTTCATGTAATTCATTTTAGAAATGTAATACATTTAGGATCAGACTTCAGGAGTTCTTGGCTCATCAAACCATAAATACAGTTACTATATTGAAAGTGCTGGTGGCTGAATCAATCCAGTTGGGTTTTCATTTTCTTAGCCCGAAGCATTCATTTAATTTCAGGGACAGCAGAGATAAGTGGATGTTCTTCTGCGGGTAGTGTTTAGATAAAAAGTGCTTGTTTCTGTATTTTTCTGATGGTATAGAGAACAAGTGAAATTCCTGATTTGTTTGATTTCAACATACTATTTGTATTGTATTTTAATGGTGAGCTTTTCTTGCTATATATTTTCCTTTTTCTTTCAATTTATGTTATTCTTCTATTCATACAACAAAATGTAATCCCACTTTCCGTCGAGCAAGTTCTTGAGAATGGAGTAGCATAGCTAAATGTGAGTTTTATTTTATGGCTAACATTTAATAAAGTTCATTCAGTTGTTTACCCATCTTGAGATAAATACATCTCAAGATAATATAAGCAAAGAAAAAGCTGGAATGTCATAGAAATTAGATGTCACTGTCAGTTTGTAGCCCACACACAGGAGGCTGCTGCAGACAGTCAATGACATCCTATACAAGACGAGTAAACCACAACTATTGCAAATAAGTTTGATCTTCATGGAGATTCATTTTTGGATATGATTGTAGCACTGCTACAATGCCTTTGTGTCGTCTTACAAATCTCAGATAAAAATATATTTAGATCCACTGACTTTCAGCTTCTTCCTGTCACTAATGCACTGTTTGTGCTTTTTTCCAGCAATAGTCTGTGGCTCCAGACATCCTGTCTTTATTTTTAAATGTTGGTTTCTTTTCATTTTAGAGTCTTTTCACATTAAATGATATTCAACTTTAGAATATATTCTATCCAATGATATCATTTGAACATATCCATCTGAGCTTTTGTTGATTCTTGTGGTTGTACAGAAGTTTGAGGTATTTGCTGTGACGATACTCTGTTCTTGGAACCCAGCCCATTCATTTGCTATAGCGGAGATGAGTTCATATCCTGACAGTTCTAAATTATGCCGAGGGGATGAAGCTATGCAAAGACTACGGGGTGATTCAGAGATGTATTGGGCTGTGATCTAAGGTTGTTATTGAATTTGGCTCCTGATATCCCTCAGAATGAAGAATGGAGTCAGGAGAGTGATTTGCTCTTTTTTTTTTACTGGTGCGAGACTAAATATATTCACTACTGGAGGGATTGTGTACACATCAAAAGTCTTCCTTCCCAAAGGTTCTCTCATGTTGGGGTTTAATAAGGTATTTTATTGTTTGAAGTAGTAGTGCTTGTTTGAGTTGTTTATAGTCCCTTTGGATTGAAGCAGCAGTGCAGTCAGTTGTGCGAAAGAAATGGCATTATTTTCATGTTTTTCTTTCCTCCTCAACATTGGGCTTCAGTTACAGTTTGGGTTTTTATTCTCCCCTCAAAGAAATAAAGAAAGGTTTGAGTCACAGAGTTCACAGTGTACTTCAATGCTAGAGGTGGGCACACTTGTTTGTTAAAGAGGGAGCTGCCACAGAGAGAAAGCAGGGATGAGGGGAAAAAGCTCACGTAACATGGCTTCAGTCCTTGAATATTTCATTTTTTAAAAGTGTTATTATGGCACTGGGAAGAGTCACTGGTCAACGGCTTTCTGCTCTGTGCAGTTTTTCGTGGAATTATATGCTCAAGCAACAAAAGCGCTGTCGAGGCTTATTGTAATCTATGGATTTTTATTATTCCTTTCCAACCAAAAGTGCATATTTGGGGGCCAAAACATTAAAAACTCACCAAATCATAACATTTGGAACATGTGAAACTTCTCAGTATCTATGAAGAATTCCCATGGTCTAAACTCCACATGAAATCAACCATTTTGGATCTAAGTCACCATTTTGTTTCTTTTAAACACCTACTATTAAAAAAAGTAATCTTGAGGTTTTTAATGTGCAAACTTCAAAAATACTCAGCAGAGTAGGAATTGGAGATCAAACGTTATCAAAAGCTTTTTGCTGCATTAAAGCATGTGAACATGGCCAAACCCCAAAATCTGACGATTCACCATAAAATATAAAGATGGATTTACATCCTCACACAACCATATTGATGTATTTCCAAAGAGGAAAATATGCAGCACTTCATATGAGCAAGCGATTTGTATTTCTGAATAGCTGCTATGAGAGATTCATGGATTTCTCAAACATTTATGAAAAAGTCACAGCTACACTTTGTGTATGCTTATGATGAGGAAACATTATAACACGATGTATGGAGGACATGTATTACAACATCACGTCCTTTCTTTCTCCAGACTGTGAGACCTTGATTGTAAAATGAAATGCAAATTTTATTCCCTTTTGAAAATAGTAATTTTAACAACAGTCCAGTTTTTCTATCTTTTCTTTGAATCAGGTAAGACATTTCTTATCATCCATCTGGTTCAGGAGTGGCTTAAAAAAAAGCTATGCAACATTTGTAGTATTTATCATGGACCCATCTATGACTGTTGGCACTGACTTGTAATTTATAATTGCAAGTTACAGCTTCAATCAGCTGTAAATTGTAATCCTACATATAAACAGAAATAAACACTTAAATAAATCATTTTATGTAATGTTTATAGAAGGGAAATTAGCTTTTTAATGATATTCTAATCTATTGAAGTACACCTGTTCCCTGATTTATTACAGTGAACATAATGTACAGGAATGTTTATTCATTGATTTTTATACGCAAATTAAAAAATGGGATAAAATGGAATTTGACATTTTATTTGATCAGATAGTTTGGAGTAATAGTTGATAATAGCTGGTTAATTAGTCAGGCTGTCTACTCTGGTAGTTAGCCTTTAGTACCTTCTAATCATCAATGTTGACTGTGACTTGCTAGCTGTTCTTATAAAACACTCTAACCGCAGTAAATGGTGTGAAGTGCTACTTTAGTTTCCACACTAAGAGTGTCTGTTTTGTAAAGAGGAATTTTTTTTAAAAAGCCCCCAAAATTAATATAACCAAGGAAATAGTCAAAGAGTATCAGAGCACAACCCGGGAGGGGAGCGGTGAAGGGAAAAAAGCCAGAGAAAGCTTCGGTTGCTCTGATATGTTCTTTTGTGTCTTAGTTTAGAACTTTAAATTGGAGGAACGGAAGAGTGGAAAATTATTGTTGGTTCAAACCTTTAGAAAAAAAAGATAAACTATAATCTGTTACCTGAAACCAACCCATGTCTGTTGAGGGACAGATATGTTGTATTTTGGAGAGCAAAAAAGAGTTATATAATATAGAAAAAAATGCCTTATTTTCTGTCACTGACACTATTTGCTGGGAAAATGCTCTAAAATCCAATCATGAACAGAAAAGCCTTCAGCAACGAAACTAGGAGCCCTTATATTGGAAAACAAAAGTGACATTAACTATATTGACTGCTGGCTGATACACTGTAAGCTGTCTGCAACACTAAATTCTGCTCAGCTGCGAGAAACTGTGGAGAGGCTTACCTGATTTTCACAGTCCTAATGATGTTACCTGTGCAAAGAAGAAAGCTCTGCGTGAAGCGGTGCAAGAGCCAAACAGTTATTTAGGAGACAGACGTCAATGCAAGCACTTATTATTTAGTGTCGCAGTGCAGACTCTGATGTTGAATTCAAGCAGCATTGTTTCATCATAGTCATTTGTAAGTTGGGTTAATTGGAGTTTATTTATCTAAGATGATCAGATCTATGTTTATATCATATCCTGCCATGTAAAATCATCATTTTTATCAAGTTAAACAGCTACTCCATGTAGATTGGTTACAAGAATCTTTTTGAATTTCATTGGCCCTACTCTTCAGATTCTTACATTTTATTAAATGTAAATGAATTTCTTTATCTTAGCAGCCCAAATTATTATGCCAGGTTAAAAGTTTGCAAATGTAATCAGAAATTGGATCAAGCTGAAAATCCATTCATATAATTAGAACGGATATTAATTTTTCAGGACTTCATGCAAATCACCACCTTTCGTGGTGTATTTAATTTACAGAAAATTAAATTCAGTTACCCAAAGGCCAAACAATGCAGAGGTTGGTCTCTGAACTCCTGATTACTTTCTGCAAAACTCTGCCCAACAATTCTGAACGTACTGCAGGTGTGTTCTTAGTGCATTCTCAGAAATCACTGGGTAAATAACACCAGAAGTCAGGGTCAGTTGAAATTAAATGTTGCACTGAGAGCTCTTACCATTAATTATGCATAAATTAAAGAACACATCAGTATAGATAAAAAGGACAAGAATGGGTAAACAAATCTTTACTGTGTCCATGTTTAGTGTGAGCGAATGTGAGCTGCAAGTGAGCAGCATCTTTAGGATGATTGGAATAAGGTGAAGTAGTGGTCATTTACAAATTTAACATACTAAAAGACAAACACTGTAAATACGCCTACATGGCTTTGAGTGCTTAGCAACATTCCTTTTGCTATCACCCAGTGGATTAGGTTTGACTTGTCTTGTTTTGAAATATGTTTTTGACCATCATGACATACATTATGATAATCCTGGGCACAAATACATTCCAATAAAGGGTGTAGCAAGGTGTGAACATGTCCAGATCTAACGTAAATGAAAGATAAAATTGTGCTTATTTCAGTTTTGTTATAATCCTTGAGTGTTTAGATTTGGTTATATTTGTCACTTTAACAACTCCTTGATATTTATTACATATGATTATCTTGCCATACTCCATTCAGTTCCTGTATGTATTATTGCTAGAAAGGTCTTGCCATACAGATTCTGTTATATGTGTTCAGTTTCTGTATTCTCTCTTTCTGTTCTTTATGCTTCTTGGATTTTGTTTCCTTTTCTCTGCATTGTTTATTTCCTCTTATTTTGTTGTCTCAGGAACTCAATTTACACCCGAAAGTTAATTATTCATCTTCCTCAGTCTACCTGTTGCCTTCCCTCCCAGCTGCACCATGTTAGTTATCTACTGCCTGCCTTTTGTCTACAATCACATTCTGCATATAAGCTAACTGGATTTCAATATCCTTTGCTGGGTTCTCCTGTTAAGTCCCCAACACTCAATATCATGCTCTGTTGTTTGCCTTTTTTGATAAATATCTCCAATTTACATCTTTCCATCTCTGCAATTGAGTCATTTGTATAATCTAAGCAACAGAACAAATTTGATTTTCATAATGTTTATCAACCCTGAAGTTGTGTTTTTTTCTGTTGTTTTTTTCTTGGTCACAAATACATAAAAAAAAAAAAAAAAATCCCCCAATATTTCTTGTCTATTTAAAAGCTGGTTCTCGCAACTTTGACTCTTTGCTCCAAATATGTGAAATACAAGATTTCTATGTAATTTCAAAGTCAAAAGTTTATATTTTATATTTCACCATAAAATATCAAGTTTTATGACTGTTTCCACAGTCAACAGTCTTTTATAGCTTTATTTCAAATACACTTATATATTGATGGGGTTTTGTTATGAAACCTTCAAACGGTAAAAATAATGTGAATGAATACAACGAGAGTGGAAGGAGAGAATGGGAGATATTCATAAAGATGGAGCAAAGGTTAAAAAAAACTAGATGTTGTTAATCTGCATGCATGGGTGAATGGATCAATAGTAAGTTGGATGGATAGTTGGACTGATGAATGGACAGTCATATAATGGGCAAATGGATGAGAAATGGGTAGATGAATAAATGTATGCTCATAATGATGGACAATTTAATGGATGGATAGATGTATAGATGGATGGACGGATGGACGTACAGATGGTTGGATAATGAAAAGATGAATGGATAGTTCAATAGAAAGGCAGACAGAAGAAATGAAGGAATGTTTAGATTTATAGTTGGCAAGATGGGTGGAAGGACAGCCATTGGGCAAATAGAAGAAAGGAAGGATGGACAGATGATAGCTGGAAACAATTAGACGACTTGGACTTTTAGAGGACGGGATAGGTATCTGACAAAACAAATATTTTGCCAAATGTGTGTATTACCGTTTCTGGCCTTTTCTTAAATAAATTCATAGGATATATAAATAGTTTTAATGCTCACATTAAACCAAATTGATCAATCTGTCACTGAGTTAAAAGAAAAGCAAATACTCACAGTTCAGATGACATTTGTTATCTTGATGTCACTTCCTACCTGTATGTTGCTGGCAAATCACTTAATTGTAGGTTTGTTAATTTTCTGAATGGGTTACTGATCATGCTTATTAAAATAACAATGGTTGTCTGAAGACAAAGCAATCAGAGGAATAATAACTGACAATCAGCTAAAATGTCTTAAAATTCCGCAGTAATATAAAACATTTTTTAATGCTGATTTCATATTTAAAAATCTGTCTTAATAATTGAACTAGGGTTGCAATGACGTCCTTAATGTTGGTGATTGTTTGATACTTACATGTAAAGCTAAGGTTATCCACCTTCGCTAAGATCTAAAAGTCAACCATTGTCCTCGTCTGCTCTCGTGTGAGAGAAGCTTGACTGACTGACCGGCCCGCCTGGTCATGTCTGCATGGTTCCAGTTAACAGTACTCATCCCCTGTTACCACCTCAGCGACTTTTATATATTCAGACAAATAAAAATGGTATCAGCCAAAATCAGGATCGGCGATCTTAAGTATGTTTAAAAACGTACTCAACGTAACCATTTTATTAGAACTTTTAGGTAAAAAAATGTTTTAAATGTCATGATTTCATGTAGTTCTTGTTTGATGTAGCATTCCAGACCATGAGGAGGTCTGACTTCCACGTTTTACCCAAACAGCTGACTCTTCATGTGTTGGCCTCGGGGTCCTTTCAGCAGATGGTGGCTCATGCAGTAGAGATGTCACACTCACTTTTGTACTGTCTGGGGCACTTAAGGCAACAGCATGTAGCAGCAGAGGCACACTGGCTTTCCACAAGTGGCAGATGGAATCAAAGCTTACTTGTTCTTGACAGCAGAGTTTCCAAGTGTCATGTGCACAGTGGATGGAACTCTGTTTTCCATAATATCACATTTAGGCAAACTAGAAGACATTTCCTCTTCATGGATGTCTTCTGTGGTCTTTTCTGCTCCACATTGTTTTCATGGACATTTATCACAAGCACAGTGAGAAGACATCAGTTATTTTAAATCTCTAAATCTAGCAGTCTCATTGTGAACACAGTTTCTTTCATATTACTCAAGAAAATGAAGCAACATTTACCACACAGTTTTTGTAAATTTGGTCAACTAATTGATATTAAAGGTTGTTTTTCTTTACACTTACTTACTTACCAGGTTTACTGAAGTAATTAGAATGTGAGTTAAATACTTCATAATTTTATCTTCACTCCTTATGTTAACATAGTGAAAATTTCAATTCAAGAACACCTGGCATTTTTATTAAAATGCAGCAAAGCAACATCTCAACAGGAAACATATTTAGTTTTAGGTGCCTCATCCACACTGGTCTGTGTGGTTCCCTTAATGACATACAAACATGCGGTTTAGACTGAAATTGCTGTTTAGAGATTGGAATAAACTGAAACGATAAGAAAAGACGGCAGAGCATTTCAAGTTCAACGCGAGACTCTTTTTAACATATTACTGAAAATGTTTCACAATGACTTCTATTGAAATGCAACAAACAAAACAGATATTATACAATCCAGGGCTTATCATCCATCCTGGAGTTTCTACTATTTGGCTGTTTGTTGCTTTTACGACATGCAATTTCAGTTCACCTTTCAATACAACTCATCAAATCAAACTTGTGCAACAGATTCAGATAAATCTGCAGAGTGATCATATGAGCTTCAGTCCACTCTCTCCCACAAAATCAATGATTTTTCTCAGAGTTACATTTCTTCTCTACATGGTAGATATTTGATGCAGCTTCATACAGTTATAGAATAATTTAGAAAACCTTACAAACTGTGGTAAAATTCTGAGAAAATTTAGAAGAGTAGGTTATTCCGACAAAACTAACACAGATTAATAAAGATGCTAAGAGCAGGTGCCAAAATAACAACAGTAACCTTAAATAGTACGGTTATCTACAGACTGAAAAAATCTGATGCTCTTCTGACCCACGCTAAGCACAACTCCTTGTATTGCAGGAAATTGGCATGTTCTTGATTGTATTTCTGATTTAAGCTGTTGATGTAAGTTTTATAAACATTTCATTTATAAGAATTTCACTGCAACACAATAGTGCTATAGTAGAGGCCCATATAATTACCAGTGAATTTTGGACAACTTTTCTGATTTAAAAAAAAAAAAGAAAAAAAAGAAAATTGAAGTTCATTTTTTTAATGCATTGGACAACCTTAACAGTTAAAACTATATTAGCAGAATTTTTGCTTATTTGCATCTCTTTGTAAATGTGCACACAAGCGTTTGGAGGCTGCGTCCTCAGAGGCTGCCTGTGTCTCGCCTGATGTGACTGATACATCTTACTGACTCAGACGAAGCAGAAACTTCACAGGCTCATCTGAAAACCTCTTCACGGTCCCGCTATGACTTTTACTAAAGGCCATTTTCAATAAATGTCAGGCTCCAAATATTGGTAAACAGTTTTAGCTCTGATCAAATTCCAGAGGGGAGTTATACACCATGAGGTTACCATGTCTGTAGGATTACAGGGGTTCCACTTCCGAAATGGCACATTAAACAAATGGAGCATTTCCCTGTGGTGATGGCAGTATTTATTCCCGCCACTGTGGAGGACTGCCCTTTCACTTCATGTCCCTGCTTTTCCAAATGTTAAAGCCCTCCCTTGCCTAACCTATTACTTATGAAAGGTTGTTTCACCACACTACAAAGAGCTCTTCTGCAAGACAAGCTGGTGAAATTGTTTTATTTAGTTGTACAGATCAATTTTTTATGGCACATTATATACCCTGAGTTTACTCATTACTCTAACAGGGAAATTTCTCCTAAGCAAAAAGTCTGTAAAATGTAAAAGTTAGCACCCTGCAAATTCTTACCTTCTTCCTGTAGTTGTATTGATGTTTTTTTTTTCCTTTATTGGCTCAAAATCTATAGAGAAAACTGTATTTTTTTTTTTTTACAAAAATACAAGTCAACGGTTCCTGAAGTTGTGTGATTTATGGTGAATGAAGTAGGTGGTTATCTGTGTCCTGATGCAGATCTGTACTATTTGGATTGTTCATTGTCCTTGTCGGTCATCTTCCCCCAAGGATAGGGAACGACTGGCCGCTGAGAACGGATTATTGATGTTATTGTCATCAGCGGTCACCTCAGAGTGCTGGGAGTCATCAGTGCTCTTTACGGGTTCACTGGTTTTTAATCAAATTCATATGTACCAAAATAACTGTAAAACAGTGTCAGTGGACAATGTTGAGCATTAAAACATATATCTTTTGTGCTTAATAAGGGCCTGCTATGGTAATGAATGAAGAAAGGAATATAACTGATATCGTTAAGCCTTACACCTCCGATTATTTCTACTGAAACATCGGATATACCTGTAGAAGTTTCCAACTTATTAGAATAACCCTATCATTAAAAATAGAGTGGAACTGGTGATAAAATGATAGCAATATATCATGAAATAAGTGAATAGGTTGGTAGATCTTTGATGTACAGAAAAGTTGTATAGGTCAATGCTGGACCAATCAGGTGGCTAAAATAGAGCCATTTAAGTTGATGCAGACAACATTAGCAGCCACAAAGTGCTAACGGCTAATGCTATTTAAATTTGGACAAAAAAACAAAGAAGTGTCCAAATTGAGAACATGTTCCTACAAAGTCATAAAATATTCACATCACAGAGACAGTACTCCACGGCTAGGTTTACTTTTTATCAGAATAGACAGTCTGCTTTATTCATCAAATTTTGTCTTTTGAAGTTGTTGAAGTTTGCACTGTGGACAAATTATCAATTTTTTCTTTCCGAAACAGTGGATATAGAGTATTTTTTACTTGAAATGCTTAAATTTGCACTGAGAATGTTTCAATTGTTTTTATTTATTTGTTGTTTTTTTTACTGCTTATTCTGTAAAAAAAAAAAACTAATTTAAAGTGAACCAAACAAAAGAGAGATTCTGAAAATTTATATTTCAATCCCTTCTTTATTTGACGTCAACTGCAAACATTTTTTACATGTTTTTTCCCAATTTTCACCCCAGACATTATAAGTTTGACAGTAGATATGCGTCACATCAGTAAAAAGCAAACATGAAATATGAAACTTCACTATAAAATTTATTTTTTTATGTAAAGTTGTGAATTTATTTATTTTTTATTGCATTGAGGGATTACTATCCTTAAAAAAACTAAATATACAGCTCTGATGTAGAGTGAAATTTTTAGGACTTTAATCCGTACCTGGAGGGGGAGCATAACTAAAAGAACTAAAAGAGGAGATTAAATCATTTTTGATGCTACCACATGTAATCAGTTTAAAGCCAGGTTTTCTATTTTTTCTCCCTACTTCTGAATACACTTTTCCTGACATTTCACTTACAGACAGGTTATTTGTTCAGGCATACGAACACACATTTTTAATTCTTTCACAGCTATTTCTGTAAAACCTACTGGATTTGCTTTGAATCTGTTCCATTAAATATGCACATACAGCAGATACTGAGAAGAAAAGCATCCAGATGGAAGGCTTTGGAGAGGAGAAATGTAATAACTACCCCAGCATAGTCAGTTTGACTCCATTATATGGAAGTGGGACACATACATGTTGGGTAAATGTAAGAAAAATTAATAAGTAGGAAACCTTTAGTATCTAATAATATACAATAAGGCCCAGATGTGATGCTGTCCTGCTGTGCTGCAAACTGCTGTTTATGCTTTTATCATGCTGAAGTTACAACCTTCTCTCATCACAATGTGATTTAGTCATGAAAAGAAGAACTTTGTGTGCACTGATAAGCAGGAATTATGATTTTTCCAAATCATAAATAAAACATTTGAGTCTTGTTTGCCTTATGCTTTTTGTATCAAGTAACAAAGAACAAAATGAAGCATCAGGTTAGAAGTTTCGTCTGTTTGCAAGAATACTGTGATTAATCTAGTTTATGTCACTAACCTGGTTACTGGCACAGTGTTTATAAAGAACAATGTGAGAACTAATCAACAATTTACTGTAGAATACATTTTCAATGTATTGAAGTGTTTCACAGCTGGCTATCTGACTGTGGAAAACCGAAACATCTTCTTGATCAAACCAGAAAACAGCTGCCTCTGGATGTAGCCCTGTTTAAGCACTGCAACCAGTTTATAATAAAATAATAATAATTAAAAAAAACACATAAAATTCACTTATTGTAAATCTTACATAAGGCAGGGATGATACAAGCTGTGCAAATTGAATAAAAGTAAAAGAAAAGTAAAGGATACTAAGATAATTCTTTAAACCAATCGTAATTTTGATACTTTTTATCCAATCATACAGATCTAAAATGTGTTTGGATTTGGACTTTGAGCATGTTGCTATTCAAACCATAGACCTGCAAGGAGTCCAGTTAAAAATCCAAAGGTCCATGAGCACAAAAGTCTTCCTGCTTTGCATTCTCAGGAAAATTACATATTAATACGACATTAGATACTCCTTCTCAAAGGGTGAAATTTGCACAATACCCAGTTTGACTCACTTGGGTATTCATTTCTGCATATGATGTTTATAAAATTGTACGACCACCTTTTCATGGTGTCTCATTCTGCCCTAATTATACTTGTATAGGACAAATTTCGTCAATCTTGACCGGGTATGGAATTAGTAAAATATTTCTAAAGAAAATGAGATGGTCATCAGTCTAACAAAAGCCGTATCATATTTGAAAAGGTATTGGATGGTAAAATAATGATTGCACTGAAGAAAACCAAAGGAGTAAATATCCTTTCCCAGCCGGTCAGCACTTCATAGTTTAATTAACAAAGACTCTGACGACTCTCCTGAGTGTCGTGTGACCTTACGAGTGATCCCAGCTACCCCAAAACACCTATAATGGATTTTATTGCTGTTAAGGTGCCGACCATTAGAAACTACAAGGCCTCTTCCTGCCAGCAGCCATGCTATGCACCCACAGAAAGCAGATCTTTTAAATACAATTCTTTTTTTTTTCAAGCTTTTTAGTCCTTTTCAGTTGAAAGAAATGGATGTCAGATGGAAATAGTCCACCTAAATATTATCTTTGTTGGTAGAGTTGAGAAGTTGAAGACCATTCCATCTGTTTAAAACAAACTTTATAAAGCAGAATTGTTTATTTTCTCCGCATCCCAAATGGATGTCATGACCACACATGCTGGATACTTTCACCTTAGCCATCTGACACTCTGCTGAATGGTAGAGCTGCATAGAAAACATTTTGTTGTTGTTGTCTGCGGAAACTTTGACTTGAACGTTTGATAAAACATTTGTTTGTGTAAAAGTCTACAGTGCAGTGAAGTTTACACAAGTTCCTGACATGAGAAAAGTTGTACAAAACTATTGGTATTGATTCTTTTTAACTTGGAGGGATACAGGTTTATTCAAACTTGTTTACACAAAAGTAAATTTTTTTTTTTCTTTTTAAATCATATGCTCTGTAAGTCGATTCACAATGACAAAAAAAAAGATTTCTTAGCAGAGATGTCTTAAGTTTGACCCTGCAGCCATTTGTGGCCCTCTGAATCCTTTAGATTTTCATTCCTACATTATATTCCTGCAACTTTTCCTTCTCCTGTGCCTGAATTTAGCTGATAGTTAATCTTTCTGCGCTGTCACATTAAAGTTCTTGTGGTTGAAAGGAAATACCAAAATCCTAAATGTGATTGCACTTCAAATGTTATGTTAAAATAGACAAAGTTTCCACTTGTTGTTATTAAAAGTAGAAACTAAAACATGCATGGCATAATCTACAGGGAGAGTTTTGCTTTTTATTAGAACATGTCAGTGAAGAGGATGAACAGCTCTAGAGTCTGAAAGCTGGGGGAGGTTGAGAACAGCAGGCCAGGCGATATTTATAGCCCACTTTAACCTCCCCTACTGTACTGTATATCCTGCAGATGACCTTACGTGTAGAATTTAGGTCTTTATGCCTTGATATATGTGATTCTGTCATTGTTTGACTCAGATGCCTGTAGCAATATTACCTAAACTAATTTGTCTGATTTTTACTGGATACACTTTACTCTGACAGCTCTTTAAAAGTCTAGGATTTAATTACGGATTGTGTACATGTTCCATCAGTCAGTTCAGATAAAATTCCTTTTAAATTAACAGATTGGATGAGACAGCTTCCTAGGACCATAAAATTCGCAGTGTTAGTTTTTTAGATATTTTTCAGTTGTGTAAAATTGTATAATTTGATCATGTGATTTTAGATAAATATAATCCTTGGTACCATGAAAACAGATGTTGATCTTGGGAAAATTAGATTATACGATGACTTAAGATACAACATGTCTCAGTAACACAACACACTGACACAACAGCGCAAGCTTCGACCTTGTCTGTATTGTCTCTCTGTCATTTAGACGTAGGAGTTTTTTTTTTGCCTTTATACTTTTTGAATAATTTATTTTTCTTATTTGTGGAAAAGCCTGGTCATCTCTCTCTGTCCATCATATATTAATGGTTTCTTTCTTCCCGTTACCACCTTATATGGAAATAAAATCCCTTTTGATTGTCAGATGTGGCTTTTCTTCACTTGCACACAAAAACAAGACAATAACATCCAAGGATCTTTTTTGTGATGAGAGAGAGCTTTGATTTTCTTTCTCTTTAACACTTTAAAAAGGATGCCTATTCCTGTCAACCATTTTTTCCCCATCATTTTGATTAAAACAGGTTAAAGCAGACAAAGAGAAAAACACTAAAAGAAAATCGACACCATAAAGTGACAATAATATCTATTTTCAAGGCATTTTACTTTTACCATCAGTTGTTATAAAAATGTTGTAAATATGTAACTTTAAAGAATTTTGACTTGGCCCCTGCTCTTTCAGGTACGCTTCCTCCTGTAGGTAATCTCAATATTTCTCAATTATGCCATTCATATCTGTTCTTAATAGTGTTGGGTTGAGATATCTGCATGAAAAACTCAGCAGATGCACAGTTCCACCAGGTGTTGGCTAACTGCTGCTGCTAGTCTAGAGGAGCTGAGTAGGGAAGGCTCGATTTGGAGACTGCAGCTCATCAATATCTTATTAGCTTTTGTTTGTTCAGGTCCAAAAAGAGCAGCCATTTTGCTGAGAACATTTAACATGCAACGGAAAGCCCATATGTCATTTAATATTTATGTATATGACAGAGATTTTGATTTGATCAATAGTTTTATTGGCCCACTGTCAACTCCTGACTAAACCAACAGGCTGTAGGAGTGACGTGGGTAACTGGTGGTGTAAGTAAAAGTATTGCTTTATACACAAAACATTACATTTGTAATATTCATTAGTTGTAGCAATGCGTCACAGCAATAAATCTTATGTCTTGGAAAGCCTGTTTATTCCCCTTTAAATCGTTCCACATTTATAAGAAAAATGCATCTCTAGGTTCAGCAGCAGAGTTAAGTATGTTGGTGACGGCCAAGAAAAGTCTGCTGCTGCATAAAACAACTACCAGAAACTGAATTAGCTTTGCAGGTCTTGGTGAGGACTAATGGGATGTGTTAGGGCACAGTAGTATCCCCAATTCTTCCTCATCCAGATTTAGTTTCCCAAACAATTTCAGTTTGCTCAAAACTATCACTGTGAGGTTGGGGTGATAGCTTATTTGGGTGATTTGTGGAACATGAGGAGTGGTGTTATGATCTGGTCAGAGAATTTTAAACACAGCAGGACTTGTGGAAGGATCATTATGTTATGGTGCTGCTGACTAATAGAGGCTGAAGGAAAAGCACATGAATAAGGTTGACAAGAAAAGGATCTGATTTTGGTCACCAAGTTTTGAATCTTTTAAACAAAAAAAATAATTAGATGCACAAGTTTAAGCTAAAAATGATTATCCAGAAATGAATATAGGGTAAGAAAAAAAGATTTGCACAAATCCTGGGTTGACACCAACACAAGAAACTTCATAATGAAGAGACACTTAATGAAAAATGTGGAAAAGCATGGACTTTTATTTAAGTAAGAAACAATATTGAAAGATATTTGGATTTTCAGAACTTCATTCTACTGTAATGTATACAAGTTCTGTCTGTCAATCCATTCATCCATGTTCCAAATGGTAATCTTAACCACAAATTCAATTTGAGTTGAAAATATGTTAAGTTTAAGAATCTTATCAAAACTATTCCTTTAAAGCACTTCATGTGTGCAAACAGCCTTTTCCTTCTAAAATATATCTCTTCTGACTGCAAATATTTGTGAGATTTTTCCGTGTTAATCTTTTTAGCTTTGCAAAACTCTAGCCATTAAACTAATTGGTACATTTCTTATTTTAGTACACAGAAGCAATCAGTGTAACTACTAAGAAAATCATCAACTAGAACATTATTTCAGAGCTTATTTTCTAAGTAATTGAGTTACTTAACAAAGATGTGTAGAGGCAGTGTGTGTAATTTTAATCTGAAATTGATTTCACGCTCAATATATATTGAACTTGCGCAACAATTATATTTATTTTTTTTCCTCGTAAAGTATCATCATTTGTAAATTACACATTTCATATTATCGTCAGCTAAAGCAACAGGCAAAATAATAATCTAGAAGGTTTTGAACATTTCAGAAACATGATTTATGTTAGGGCTGCACAGTGGCGCAGTGGGTAGCGCTGTTGCCTTGCAGCAAGAAGGTCCTGGGTTCGATTCCCGGCCCGGGGTCTTTCTGCACGGAGTTTGCATGTTCTCCCTGTGCATGCGTGGGTTCTCTCCGGGTTCTCTCCGGGTTCTCCGGCTTCCTCCCACAGTCCAAAAACATGACTGTCAGGTTAATTGGGCTTTCCAAATTCTCCCTAGGTGTGTGTGTGCGTGGTTGTTTGTCCTGTTTGTCTCTCTGTGTTGCCCTGCGACAGACTGGCGACCTGTCCAGGGTGTACCCCGCCTCTCGCCCGGAACGCAGCTGGAGATAGGCACCAGCAACTCCCGACCCCGTTAGGGAGAAGGGTGACGGAAAATGGATGGATGGATGATTTATGTTAATGCCAGTAACAACCCCATCTTAAAAAGCTACTGCACCCAACCTAAATTTTCATCCGGATTCTGTTTTGATTTACATGTAGACTTTTGTGTATTATTATTATTCCTTGCAAATACTCCAAAGAAAAACTTCCCATGAATTGCAGTTGAACAAAACAACTCTCGATAGTGTTATGAAAACCTATTTAGGGCTTTAACTGCTTGTTTCTTCGTCTGGAAGCAGGATCATATTATTTCCTGACAGATCCTGGCTGAAGGTTCTTCTGCACCAAAGATGAGGACTATAATGTGTTTTGTAAAAGTGTGGTGAACGCATAAATAAACACATTTAGCACCTATATTAGTATTTTTATTTTTTTTTCATTCACACAAAGAACCAAAAATGCCTCAGTGAAGTATTGGATTTCCATGCGATTTTCTTCACATGGCAGATCTTGACTCATGCCTTTTAAGGTGGGAGAAAAATCCCGATTCAATTTCCACATACAGCAACAGAGCCATTATGTCCCCGGTGTTATGACTCAGTCAGCAGGTGCAGATATGAGCCGTCGCTGTCTGTTGGAAACAAAACGAATGAATGGCAGTCACAATAGTGAAAATCATTTTTCTCGACTTTCACCAAAAGCCGATTCTCTCGTGTGAACAGCTGCCGCCTCGGAGACGCAGCGGTCTCATCCCTGCTGAAAACGGCGCCTTCAGCATTTTCATATTTATCCTCTAAAAATAACCGTCTGCACTTTGCTTTGTGTCTGCTGTCAAGTCGTGACACATGTCTGTATCTGTTTGCACTAAAACTAGTTGTAACTCTCGCCCTACTGGAGCGTTTTAATCAATAATTTGCAGCAGAAAACACAATTTCTCCTAATCATAAAGAGAATGTAGCTCCTTTGAGGACAATATAGTGACACTTCAATTATTTTAGTTTATATTTCAACTGCTGTTTCTGCCGGTGTACAGGCACATCTACTGATCTATGTCAAGTGACATTTCAGGTGCATTTTTTTCCTCTTTCACATCTGGCAGAACAGCTGTCGTAATCATTAAAGAAACCTCTCAGAATTGCTTGTGGGAACTTCTTTCATGTCTCGACGTGTTCAGATAGAAAACATGGCAAATATTTGCTTTTCTTTGTGGAGCTTTGTTAAAGATCAACAATTTACAGTTCTTATTTTTCACAGTTTGGAAAGGAACTAGAATTACTGTCCCTTAAAAAAGTATAAATGCACCCTAAAACGTTTTTTGTCCTATTTTGTGTTTGGGTGGCTTTCTTTCAACAGGGACAGGAAAGTTGAAAAGAGTTGTTCAGAAGATGGGTGAGGCAAAGAAAGACATAAAAAGGGACAAAGGCTCTGGAGAAGATGCAGAGATTTACAGCTCTTTTAATTGGATAGCTATTAGAATGTCTCAGCAATCCACAAATCATGGTTTGATGTTAGACTGGCAAGAGGAAAGCAATTGATGAAGTCAGATTAAGAAAAAAAGACAGAAAATGATGAAAGGTGGTTCAGAGAATTCAAAAGCAACCGTCAGTAGAGTCAGGTATTCAGCAATCTCCTGTATTCTTCATAAATTTGGCCCAGAACAATCTTGTGTGATGCTGCTAAAATAAAATTTTTGGCCCACGTTTCCAAAAGTATCAAAACTATCCAATGGCAACATCATGATTGCGGACTACTTTTCATTGGGAAGAATCAAGTTTTTTTCATTTTCATACTGATTTAGAAAAATTGAACATTTCTCAAAATCTTTGAATGTCTGAAAAATAATAAAAAATAGAACTTTTGTCTTTTTGAATCACAGGGATACTGAACATTCATCCAAATTAACAATACAATAACCTCTCTAGAAGAAAGTTACAGGTTCAGAATGATTACAACAAAGTCCAGAAACAAGTTTTTACAGCTTATCTGCGGGATTAGCTAACCATCTTTTGGATTTGATAAATTTGTGCGACGTATGTTGGAAAAATATTGTCGAATTGTTGGGTACGTAAAAATGAATGCGGTTATTCAACCAAAATGGCCTTAACTTACTCCACTAACGGGTGTGAAACCTATGTAGGTTGGTCATTACATCTTTTTTCAGAACAGCATCTTCACTGGACTGATTGGCATCTCCTTTAAAAGAATATGAATTGTAGGAAGGGAATAATGCAAATATTTGAGTAAAACTCTGATTCACAAGAACAGCATATCTCATTTAGAATATCTTCAATATTGATAAAATAAACAAATGCACAAGCTCATTCATTCAGATCACGAAGAGTAATTACCGAGAGCTAAGGCCAAATTTAAAACATTTCAACTTCTCCTGTGTGGCAGCGGTCGACCTTGCATGGGATTCATCTCGCTGCATTGCAGAGCTTTTTTGCCTCTGCACAGCACAGACATGAATGGGTTTGGAAGCAGAGTGCAGCGCTCCAGTCATCTCATTTGAAAGAAGCTGAACACCTTCAGTCGTTCTGTTTTTCCCCAAATGTTTCCTGCCCTGGAGTCAGGATGACCTCGGTGTACGTCCCTCTCTTGCAAAATTTTTATCTGTCTAAAATGTTTTTTACTTAAACTGAATGTTGGACTATGTTGTTTGGAATTAGCTCTCAAACTTCTCTTAAATCTTTTGCTTTAATACTTGATTTTTCTGATTGTTGAATGTTTTATTTCCCTTGTTTTATGTTTAAATGTCCCACAACAGAAAACTGATAAAAGTTCTGCTATTACAGTATTATTTACAGTGATATGATCAAGTGGCACTTGCAAAAGTTTCCAGATTTATCTTATTGTTTATATTTTGTCAAATTAAAACTACAGATTTCAAACCTGCTTAGGAGAGTGAGATGGATTAGATCAGAACACATTCATGAAATGGTCCAGTCTGTTTTCATTTCCCCGATTCTAAGATCTTTAAAACACAGAATAACTAAAATATTCCCTAAAACCGAATGTAACACACAATTTCCTTCTTCACTCCATATCCAACTTCACCTTTTACCCCCTGCACAAAAAATTACTCAGAAATTCTCTTCACAGATGCTTCAGTTGTCTCTGATAATGACAAGAGACAAACAAATAAAAGAAAGCACAATTTCTTCTGGCGTACCTGTCAGGAAATTACAGCATCCACATAAGTCTGCTGTCGTAAAAACTGGTGCATACACAAATGTGACTGATTCGACCTGACAGTTGAGATATTTTTTCCTGTTTTATTGAAACTACAGGATATATAAGCTGGCAGTTTCAAAAAGTGTTAAATAAAAATTAAAATCTTTAAAAAAAAGTGCAAACATAGGTATGCTAGTGAAACATATTTATTCTTTTTAGGAGAAATATGCAACAATGTGTACACATCCTATGCAACTGTGCTCTGCTTAGTGAAAACCCAGAGTCTCCCTATAATGATTACTAATTCCCCACCTCCCTGTTGGAAATGAAAGAGCCACTGAGCCTCGCTTTCAAAGCACAGCTCCATGGCTACTCACCAGAACATGGCCGAGTGAATAGATGAAAAACCAAGCATGTCTGGAGCCGATGTCACTGACAGCTGCTCCTTCTGCAAATGTGGCTCTTTTTTGTGGTGGAGTGACCCTTTTATTCTGTCTAATGCTTAGTTTCATTTGATCTTTGTCTACGTTTTAGTTGTACTTGCTGTACAGTTGGACGCTATAATGTTAAGCACTTAAGTTAAAATAAATGGCTTTTTAAGACATTATTATTTAGTCTATAATGTACACTAAGAATGATCTAACAATAAATCTATCTTTCCTGGTATCTTTTTTAAGATTTAGCTATCTGCATGCTCCTTCCACATTTTTCGTTTTTCGATTTGCTGTTGAAGTTGGTTCCATCTGTTATTACCATGGACATTGTGACATCATCATGTAACCTAATACTGTAACATTTGGCCTAAAACCATCGTAGTGTTTCCCTCTTTGTTGTTAAGCTGAAAAACGTTGATAGGAGTTTGTACTTTAACACCATCTTAATTACAATTAAATATGTCGTTATCATCATGTTTTTCTTTCTTCAGAGAGTAATCTTGGGTAAGTGGACAAGTCTGGGAAGGCTAACAACAGTTCTATCTCTGTTTTTTAAGAAGAAGTATAATGCATTGTGTTTTGTTTGGGCTACTTTATGTTGTCAAATGGGCACCATTCACGTCGTCGGGCACTAATCAGGCCTGGGTTTCATTAACGAAATTGAACTAATAACTAGTATTTAACTCATTTATGATTTGAGAAACAAGGAACAAGCTATTTCAGGTATTGTCAAGCTGTTTTATGAAAGTAACACAAACTTTCAGAGCACTGGAAATGTTAAATGTGTGTGAAAGGTCATATCTGATGTTTGTGTTCTCTAAACACAGGGGCTAAGTTGTGTGGAGGGCCCCTCGTTATTGCCCTACCATGTTTGTCGAATTCCTGATGCATGTTTCTGTTTGAACGCCTTTGTGAAAAATCTGAGAGTAGTTTTTTATTGATGGCTGTTAGGTATTGGGGGGGGGAGCTGTTTCTCTGCTGCAGACTGAGTAATACTCGTGCTGTTGTGTCCATTTTGAGGTGTGGAGGCTTCGCTGAGTGCCTCCTCCTAAAAAAATTGTTCAGCAACCTTGAAACATCTGTCTTGCTGCTTGTGTATCTTTACTTATTTGAACATCTGACAAAAGTATGTTTTTTTCCTTTTGATACTTTGCACATTGACCAAGAAAGAGCCAATTTTGCACCTTTAAACATTTGTTTTCTTCATGTACCTGATGGTGAAAATCAACAATTCAAATGTTTGATTTCATCAGGCCGAAATTCCTGTTTAAAAAGTCTGAATCATTGGGTTGTTACTGGCTCTTTCATGCTTTCTGACCCGCTTTCTCCGTTGCCGAAAGGTACACAAGCAAATTCAGAAGTTAACAGGCTGGTCCCCGGAGAACTGCCTGCACACAAAGTGATGATAAGTGTCAGGACTGATTTCAGAAGACTCTGTGTTTAGATCCCACCCCTCCTCGCAATTCCCCGGGGTGCCTTTGAGCTACACCGCCGAGCAGAAGTATGCTACGTGCTGTGTTATGGCTCGCCCTCAGGGAAGCAAAGAAAGAAGAATCACTAAGCTACTATTTAGATTTTATTTTATTTTTTATTTTTTTTTGCAAGTGAAGCAGCTTTATGAAAGTAGTAAGAAGTGACTCTCCAAATAGCACCTTAAAGCTGGCATTTTGAAATGAGGCAGAAAGATAAAATCATTTATTCGGGTGTTATTCTTAATAAGAACCCCCTGCCTGTACATACTTCATGCAGCGTTTAATAGCGACAAAATGTGGCAAGGTGAAGCCAGTAGCCTTTCTTTTTGTAAGGCTTTTACCACCAAGGGGAAACTTGGAGACACAGCAAGCCAAACAGTTCACTGAAGGGACCACATGGTGTGCTTGACCTGCTGACCTGGCCCGCTTTGTCCTTCTTGTCTGTGGCATTCACTGGAAACAAACTGCCACGGATGGCTTCCTCCAGATTAAATGTTGACTCTCTCCAAGACTGACAATTTACCTCGGCTTTGCTCCCGACAGCAGGAGATGGTGAATAAACATGGCGGGCTCCATATAAGAGAGGCCACGTATATATGTGTACGTGCGAAAGCTTGAGGACACAGCCAATGCAATTATCGTGGCCCCTCAGTGCGGCATCTATCAGGGATCTGATGGATTCCATTAATAAAAGACCTTTGGTGTTGTATCCTCTGTACAGCATGTAGTCTGTCAGTGCCACCAAAATAATATTGACCTAATCATTCTCCTCCCCTGGAGCACCGACTTGCAACCTGAAATAACGTTGTTATTTTTCCCATAATGAGATGTTGACATTTACAGATAAATTCAAAGAAGACTTTCACCAGTATCATTGCACGAGTACATGGTAATATAAATAAAATGTTATCCAATAGGCGTTTTCTGACGTTACTCTACTATGCAGAAAACAACGACTGAACCAAGTGACTAATTGAAAACTGTAGCAGACATTTTGTGCATGCTATGCTTCTAGAAGCAGAGCAGTATTGAACACCTTCAATACATTTTTAAGAACAATTTTTTGCTGAATGGTGTAAAACAATAGCTTTTTCGTCCTCCTTAGCTCCAGGTCAATTACAGCGAGAAAAAGTAAGCCTTGCCAAACCACAAGGCAACTGAAGAGGAAGGCGGACAGGCTTTGTCCTGTCTTCTTTCATTAAAAGATCCTGACCAAGTTAGAGATTGAAAAAGTGAAGAGTTCTTGCACTCGGATCGAACTTTGTTTAAGAGTTCGATGAGGTGGCAGGCTTACTCAGAGCCACGGCTTTCCAGTATTTATTGGAAGCTTTGGAGCTCTGTGACGAAAAGGAGAATTTACTCATGATCACATAAACTGTTGTTCCATCAATCACCATGTTATGATGCTCTGTGTCAAATGTGGAATTGACATTTAGTCAAAACAATTCAGATCACATATTTATTCTTTGTATTTATGATGCATTTGTTATCAGGGAGTCTTTCTCATTCACTGCTTGACCTTGTTTGCTGAGGGATTTCATTTTTATAATATTGCCCACTCATTCAGCTCTGCACACTTTAGTTTAGGCTGGCAAGTCATTTTTTCTCTTTGTTTACTTAAGACCTATATGATAAGAACAGAGTTTTTTTTTTGTTTTTTATTTATTTATTTTTTTTCCCCAGACCTGCAAAAAACAAAAAAGCTCAGAGCTTCCTTGTTCTTGACACATTTTTGGCAGAATGTTTTCAAATCTCCAGATGCAAAGGAAACAAAAAGATAATGTAGACAGAGAATAAAAGTGACCAGAAAAAGCAGTCTTGCACGTATTATTTGATTACTTAGCTTTATGAAGGCCAAATGGCAAAAAACAGTTCTAAATAATACAATTTGAAACAATTCAGCCTAGTTTTCTAAAGTTTCACCCACTTTTTATTTTTTATTTTACAACCTACCTATGCCATGGATTTATTTTAAGCATCACTCTTCAGTCTTTTCATAGAAACAGTATTGTCTCTTTTGTCAAGCTTAGATGTTGAATTAGATAACCTTTTTCCAATATGTCTTGCTCCTTTTCAACATTTGCTAAGGGGGTCCATTTTCTTGCGATTGATCATCAGATAAAGTTTTGTTGGATTTTAGAACTGCATGAATGTGTCTGAGCCAAGGTAAGAACTTTGGATAAAATAAGGCAATTTATTTGCAAGGGCAGGGAATTATTACCTATTCTGTTCTTTTCAGTCACTAAATCTCAAGGTACAGCTGAAGAGAAGTGTTTGAGAATCTTAACAATAGAGCCTCAACAGGGACATTAATATGTTCAGTGTGGGCTGGACTGGAAATCTGCAGCTTTTGTTGCAGTCAACTTTACATGAATGAAAAACATTATAAATAGGAGACTTGTGAAACACAGGTCATTTGGTAAATTTTAATTATGTTGTAATGCTCTCAATTGTGACATGAATCAGTGGATAGTTATTGCCCAGTTTCAGTGACATTGTTCTACATTGCCATTTACTGATTCCCGGAGACTTTTATTTGGAGCCTGTTTGTGTAGCAATTTAGCAGGAGAGCTGTAGCCTTGGGACTTAGACTGACGAAATATGTTTAGGAAGCCTAAGTGGAAACTTCATTTGATCAAAGTTTAAAACAAAATGTCAAAAGAATCAGGAAAAACATGTCCCTGAAATGTGTCCTCTGGCTTGTCTGGATGGTCATTTTTCAGTTTGTGGTGATAGAAAGAGACATTGACACTCTGCAGTGAGCTGCCTCATCTTTGAACTCCAAGCACTGCCTTCACTTCATGTGTATAAGAAAAATAATAATAAAAGTTCCATCAAACATTCTGACTTCAACTATGATTATTCAAGGTTTGTTTGTGTCATCATGATTTCAATTTCTTTCTTCAGAGTTTTTGAAGAAAGGATTATTTTGTCATTGTCACGATTTGAAAAATGGAGTCCATGTCAACTTTAAAGACCTGACATGCTCTAGGATCTCATCTGTCGGAAGAACAATTATTTTTCTTAACTTCACAGCATTCAGAATAAACGGTGCAGAAAAAAGACAATTGTTTTCACAAGTAATGTTGTGCATGAATTCCAATATAGTTGTTAAATTTGATACACACAGAACTGTGAAAAAAATATTTCCTACTTTTCTGTTTTTGCTTTTGTCACTGTGACGGCCCCAGCTGTGTGGCAATGTGGCCGGTTTGTCAATTCAAGTCCTTGATTATGGGAGGTGCCTTTTATTACGTGGCCACCTGGATTGTACTTATGAAGCGCTGTTCCACTCATGAGAATATCCAGGTGCAGAAGACAGTTAATAAAAAAAGTTAATAATGGTCCCAACTAACCTGGCCTTATATGACACCTGGATATTGCAGAATTGGAGAATTAATGATTGTAGTAATTAAGCAACAGCCCATCACACTGCCACTTCCATGTTTGATTGTTGGTACAGAAGCTGAGGGTCTCTTTCTGACATGCTGTCACCATTTTACCAAAGATAACAGGATGCACATCTTCTAAAAAGTTATTTTGTCTCATCAACTGCATAGAACATTTTCCCAAACAGTTTCGTTATCCTCGGTTTTTTTTCTTTTTTGGAAAATGTGAGAAAAGCCTCCATGTTCTTTTCTCAGCAGTGATCTTTGTCTTGGGACTCTCCAGTTGATGCAATTTTTCACTGTCTCTTTCTTATTGTAGGATCATGAACACTGACCTTACCTGAGGCAAAGTGAACCTTGCATTGTGAAATATGTTGATCACCTGGAATATTTTTTTGGACACCAACAAAGTATTCCAAAGTTTGTTTTATACATATTAAGAAATGTTAATGATATGTCTTCAAATTTTAAGTTTGGTTTCTAATATAGACTGTTTCAATACAAACTTATACATTAAGAATATTCCTTATTATTGATATTTTGGGCTCTTAAGATCCTTCACCTCTGTTTCCCATCTTTCAATGTAAGTTAGTGTATTAAAAACACATTAAGTAGTTACAGAGGTGTCTAGAAGTATGCAAGTCAAGAGGATTTTGTGGAAAATTGAGACAAGTCTTTAAAGGATGTGAGTTGTTTATTGATGAGCTCTCATTTTGAATAGCACATGTACTTTGGGATCAAGGTTGTGGAGTGCAGCTACATAAATGGATATGTAGCTTTTGTACTTGTGACATCATTATAAAGCTGTTGCAATTAATTATTTTTTTAACAGAAAACCTGTGTCAGTCTTTTAATGGATGGTGTAAAAAGGCAGTCCTTCTGCACCCACATACATTTTTAAATATGTGCTGAGGCACCAGAGTTCTGATTCATTTTTTTTCCCAGCAAGAATCAAATCTTTGTGATGTCCACAACTTGTTCTGGTTTGTTTCTCACTTACAGCCACTGCTGCTGCAGCTGTAAATGAAGGACTTCAAAAAATAATCCATATGAGCCCTTTTTTCTTAGAATATATATAAAAAAATCTTTTCAAGGTTTTTATATAGGGAAGTATAGATCTCTTGTTACCCTCTTAATTAAAAAAAGAAGGGGAAAAAAACTACATTCCTAAAACAAACCTAAAGTCAAACAAATCAGACTGGTACTTATTTCCAGGGGATTATGTTTTGTGGGCAGTTGCCAGTTTTCCAGACTGGTTGAAAAAAAACAAAAAACAAACAAACAAAAAAAAAAAAACATTATCACAGAATAGAATACACAAGACTGCACTGCCAAAGACCTCGAAATGTGGTCTCTGAAAAGTTTGAAACGGTATCCAGAAGTTCCACAATCATGAAACTTTGAAAAGATTTCATGGAAGCCGTTCAAAAAAGGAAGAGCGACAGAAGAAAATCCGTGAAGGTTAGAATGTGAAGAGCTTCAGGGTGATCCAGTTCAACCTGGAGTAGCTGTCTGAGCCTTTCTGTACAACACAACCTGGAACAAGAGGATATCCAAAGGCAAGACAAAACAAAAATAGAGAAACATCTGGATGTAACATGTCGAGCATAAAATATGTCACAGAACAGCACTTTTACAGATTTGCAAAAGAAAACGTTATTTGTATCTTCCCACTTATTTCATAGAGATAAAGATAATAGCTCATTAATAAAAATGGTGACAGATACATGCACAAATTGTACCTTTTCTCTATGTTTATTTCCTCTAAAGTTTATATTTTGATATGTTTTGTCTAAATGCTGTTAATACTTGGAAACCGAGGCTAAATTCCTTATTTGCGAATGAAATCCTGGCTAGTAAAGCTGATTCTAATTCTGATTATTTGTGTTAATCTATCATATAACGTCCCTATTAGGTACTTTGAACATGATGGTATACAGACTTCTTCAAAGTATGTCACGGCAAATCACTCCAGATCTCCAAATCTCTAACTTCATCTTAGCTTATTAGGATTTATGGAGAAACTGTTGTCCAATGATGTGCTGAATGTCTATGTGGTGCACTGATAATATTTGATATGCATTGAAACAATGTGCATTACTTCTGTTTAATTAGTTACAATAGGTTTTGATGTCTATCATGTGATTTTGTTTGACTTTATGAAGATTTTTGTCTTTAGTAATGACCATTGCATATATTACATTTATATTACATTGAGTGTAAGCATTTAGTTGTTGAGAACAAATGTGTTTTTTTATCAAATGATTAATGCATAATTATTCCCCTGATCTGATTTTAATGTGTTCTACAAACACCAGGTATTTTATTATCTGTACACATTTACAAATGAGCAAATTACATTGTTTGAATATTAAATACTTCATTAGGCTTGACTTCATAATTGCATTTGATACACAAATGTGCTAATGTGTGAGAAAATCATAAAATGTGCCAAAACAGTACATACCTTAAAGTGTAACGCAATGAAATCAATGAACTTGACTTGTTATCTCTGAATGTGTAATACGAGGTATTGCTCTCACTGGTGTAATCATAATTTAAACATTGCTTCAGTGAGAATCATGTGGCACAGAAGCCTGGAAGTCATCCTTTATTAAGCCAAGCATTTCGACTAAAATATTAAAGAAATTTTGCTCCAATAGATCATTAAGTATTTTATGTGACAGTTCCTCGTTCTTATCTTTTAACAGCTGCACTCTGATGTGGATAAAGGAGACGGCAAGGTGAAGTATGTGTTGACTGGCGAGGGGGCCACCTCTATCTTCACTATCGATGAGAACACCGGAGACATCCATGCCACGAAACGCCTCGATCGGGAGGCCCAGGCTTACTACACCCTGCAAGCTCAAGCCATTGACCGGATAACCAACTTACCTGTCGAGCCAAAGTCTGAGTTTGCGGTCAAGGTGCAGGACATCAATGACAATGAACCAAAGTTCCTGGATGGGCCGTACCTGGCAGGGGTGCCAGAGATGTCACCTTTAGGTAAGCCTCCCTTTTTTATTGTAAACATGATCGGATGAGTTTCTCTTTTAACTCTCGGATCACTTTCTCTTTGACTTGCCCTCACTCTAACGTCTCCGTTTGATAATTTTCCACCTCGCTGAATCCGTCTTCCTAGTTCTGCCTCTAGGTCATCAGGTGGGTTGGGACGTGTCCTGTGTTAATATGAGTCCAACGCTTTGCAAGGCTGAAAATTGTTCTCATCAAATTTGACTTACAGGAAACATTGCTTGTTCATGAGCTCTGTGTAAATCAAGGTTAAGGTTAAATTTTCACTCATTTGTGTTTCTCATGGTCAGACATTAAACCTGCAAATATGTTAACAAATAGGAAGTGAGGCATTCTTCTGTTCAAGGTTTACTGGGATTTGATCAAAATGAAACTTATGTGAAAAACGGTAAGAGTGACGCCCGAAGGTAAGCACATAATGAAAAGGCCACCAAATGGACTATTGAAGGACTCCAGAAAAGTTCATTCTTGATTTGATCTACGTCTGTGAAAGGTTACATCTGGCTCAGTTTTTAATATAAGACAACATCATTTTTTTTTCTGAAACAGCTACCTTTTTTAATCTATTAGCATGGGAAAATAATCAGATAGCTGTCAACATAGCGTAACTCCAAGGGATTATTGCACATCGCCAAACATGCTTAAAACATCTTTTTTGTTTGGCAGTTTATGTGAACCATGTTATTTTTCAGAGTTATGACAGGTTGTTCTGAAAGTAAAGTGAATTTTGAAAACACAAGCAGTGACAAATGTATTTTGCACAATACATTTTACATTTTATTTGATTTCTGATGTGTCACATCAGTTATTTTGCCATGTAGCTGAATTTCTTCTGATAAAATCCACTGGAGAATTTTTGAGAAACTAAAGCTAAACTACATCTTAATCTTATTATGCTAGCTTGATAGACTTCTTATTATCTGGGGTTGCCATTATATTTTTTCTTAAAAGAATGGATAACAGCCTATTTTTCCCAGTGAAAGCTTCATGCAGTATTCTGTTCATTTTTTAGGAAAGGCAGGTAAAATGCCTGTGGTTGCTTGACTAGCTGTATGGTAGACAGCTGCATTATTGTACAATGAAGTGTAGCAGGATGGTAACATCTTTGCAGAGTTGCACAACCCCAGACAATATGTCATATTAAAGCTTATTCAATAAGAATGTAGGTGTTTTTGGAGATGGTTGGCCAAAAATCTCCCAAATATTGGCTGTCTGGCTGCAAGAAATGCACACAAATATGATCAAGGACATGTAAAGTGTTTCATTGTTGTTTTTGTTTTCTTGTCAGAAGTTTGTTTTTTATAATCAAAATTGCAAAAATTAAAATCTTGGAATATTAAGTGCATTTTCCTCATTTTTGTATCTCCAATGCCTTATGTTTACCACAATACCCATTTGTACAACAAAATCTGCCTTGTGTACTTGAAGGTTTGTTAAATAGACAAAAACAAATGGTTAAAACATTATTTATTCAAAGGGAAATCTCTCTTGGCATTATGAGAGTCTCCTCCAGGCGTATTGAGTTGTTTGCAGATTCAGAGCGATCTACACCCTAAAACATATCACCATCTCAGGACGACATCACTAAGCATAAAAGAGCTTAAATTTATGAATGCCATCCAACTCCTAGCCTGTCCCATGTCATCACACTATGCTCATTACAGCTGCATTTAATATTGCTCTGAAACCAGTCCTGAAGGAGCTCCTATCGAATTAATTCATGGTCAAAATTTCTTCCTCAGATCTGAATTAGTCCCTACTAACTTGTTGAAATTGTGAAAACATGTAAATGAGTAAGAAAAACATCCCAAGGCCTTTTAGTTGAACAGGTGGTTGAAGAACAGAACATAGTCTGCCTTGTGTTTTCTTTTTAATCAGAACATATTGTAACCAGTTTGGCAAAGCTAATTTAAATGTTTAAGTTCATTTTTAAGGGAAGCGTGTCCTAAGGGATAGAGAATCACTTGCTAAACTGCCTTTGTGTTTCTTTACTTCTAACCTAAATAACTAACCACAAAAATCAATGCAGTAAAGAGCTATGCAAAGTAATGATTGAAATATATTTACAAAGCTTTAAACATTAAGACACGGAAGCAAACACATTTTTGATTCTTTCCGGGTTTTTTAAAATATGAGCCAATCCACTGTATAGTGATGTGAAGCCCGATGAGTAGCAATTTACATATTTATTGCTTTAAATATGCCAGCACGCACCTCTGGGCTTTGAAATGTTGATGAGTGACACGTGTTTGAAAACTAACTTAAGGTCTAAATCCATCCCAACGCCCATGGGCATTTTTTTTCCTCTACAAATTGGTGTTCATATTAGCTGAAGCTTTCAAGTCCCTGCATGCTGAAAATGTCAAATTCTAATGAAAACATTTCTATCCATCCATTCATTTCCCTCTTCACCATGACAACAAGGTAGGCAAAAGCATTTTGACATCCTCAACTTCCGCCAGATTCTCGTGGGGGATTCCTGAGGTGATCCAAGGGATGCTGGAACCTGTGGTTTAATCACAAGTGAGATATAGGCAAAGATCTGGGGATTAGAGCTGTGAAAAAAAAAGCTCTTTATTTGCAACTATTAGCTGCAAATTTAAAATAAGTATTTAATTAAAATTGCAAATCAGCAAACAAAGCCAGATTTCTGATGCTTGTGGTCTTCAAGAAAGGGAATCAGGATATACTGTATATATATATTTTTTATTTTAAACAAAAGTCTAGATTAATGTAGTTCTTTGTTGGAAAGTATAAAAGGGTTTTTGAAACCCTAAAAATGTGAACACTATAAATTCCATTGCCTAAACTTGTTATTCAACAGAAAATAAATTGCATTTAGGCAGAAAACAAAATATTTTTACTACAGTAAACACTGTACAGCAGTGAGTGGAGCCAGAATTGACACAAGGAGCAGGCTGGGGCACAGAGAGCTGCCGGGACTTTTTCATCCTGGATGACCCACTTTTCACACAAAGCTTTTGTTGACAAGATCAAGTCTTTGGGAGAATGTTTTTTTTTTTTTTTAAGGATGAGTTGTATCATTTGTATTCTGATTGGAAGTTGGAAATCATCCAGTTTTCTCAGAAGTACGATAAACTCAAAGATTTACACGTCTTAACCTTGATAGAAAGGTGGGCAGTGTGAATGCTGTGAATGAAATCAACTTAACCAGTGCCAAGAAATAAAGCAGCATAGAGTGCAAACATGCTTTTTTTTTTTATTTCATTGCACTCTTTATTGTTTTTTTTTCCAAATTCTCTGAAACCATTGCATAATGATTCACAGCCTACAAACTGCAAAAAAAAAAGTTCTTATGTTGAAGATGTTTTCCAAGAAAACAGTAAGAGGCACATTTTGGTTTGATGACATTGGTGAAACTCCATCAGAGGTGTAAGTGCTTGTGGTTAAGTGGTTACTGGGAGGAATGTGGGTGAGTGAGCTCTGCCCACAGAGCGAAGTGAGAGGAAGAGATGACAGCTTGAGATTTTGGTAAAAAGTAAAAGGTGAGAGGGCAACTTTTTCAGTTTGCTTACAAACCGACATCTCACTCTTTAAAAATGTTGCTCTAAAGAAGAAGAAGAAGAAAAAAACAAAACATTTTACCTGTCGAAAACTGTGGGTCGCATGCAGTTGGTGAGTGTACAATTTAAGTCAAATGTAAACAAATTCACAGATGGACGAATGTATTGATCGATCCTCTTAACATGAACGGGAAACATTTTGGAAATTAAATGTGAAGTAATGAACTCAAAATCTAAAATAAAACCAACACTTGGACAGTCATCAAATTGAACTTGGATGGAGATGGAGGATTTCAGTTTGAGTTTGTTTATTTATATTTTTGAAGAATTCTGCTACCACTGCAAATGTTTTCAAACTGTTAAATGCAGCCAATAACTGTAAGAAGCACAGGTTTGTGAACAGCAGAAATTGTAAAAGATTTCAGTTTATGCATTGAGATTTTTTTGCTACTATAATTAATGTCTTAGTTTTTAGAAGATCTGTTTGCTTTACCTCACACCCAAAAGCAATGAGACTTGAATTATTGCCACACTGTTGTTGCTCTTTATGGTATTTCTGTCTTTGACATGCTCATATTAGTAAATAAATGATCTGCATTAAAGAATAAGAACGAACTCATGACTTCTGATGAATTATTAATATCTTATTCCATTCTATGCTATAGAATGAATTAGTCGATGTTAACCGACTTTTTTCCCATTGCAATTAACAGAGCACATCATGTAGAAAATTAACAAAAAAAATATTTTTTATTAATAATGGCTAAGCTGAATGGAGTTGTGTTGATAGCTGTGACTGAATCGCTTTACCACGTGAAGTGCATGAACGGAGTTAAAGCCATCTTTGCCTCAGCGCCTCACACAGACAGCAGCATCCAGGTATAAGTCAGTGATAACAAAGGAGCTGAGGCATTTTTAGAACCTTCAAAGTCAAAATGAGTATTTAACCAGGCATACAGTGACACCAGGAAGCCTTCCAAAGGAAGCAGCGCTTTGCTTACAGCACAGGCGCGGAGATCTCTAAAGGATTACACAGCTGACTGTCAACGGGAGGTACAGAGCTCAGGCTTAAAGAACCAGAGGATTAGAGTACAAGGGCTCCAAGTCTCGTGTCCAACCCGAGATAAGACGGAAAGTCGGTGTGCGAACTACAGAGGAGGGCACGTTTACACCCTCGAGTGCTGAAAAACGGGGTGACCTGAGTCACTTTATTTACTCTGCCACCTCCTGTGAAAGTCTTCAGTGCAAGTTGTGCAGCCAACAGGAGAATAATGCATCACCTCTCTTTGTAAATATCTGCCCAGAGCAATCACCAATGCGATAAAGAAGAGGGAAGGGCCAAGCACCTCCTGTCCTCAATAATTCCTTTATAGATGCCTTTAAATCATTAATGGTCACAGCTTTGCCCCACTGATGAATGAGTTCAATTTAGAGAAAATCATGAATTTAATTAAAGTAATTAGAGACAGAACCCATCCAGAAACACTGAGACCTTTCGGCCCAAGGATCTCTGAAGGCTTTTGTCTTAATCACTGGAGAGGTGTCAAATAAAAGACAAGAGAGCTCGAGGACAGTTGGAGGTGTGACAGTCATGAGGCCAGGCCCTCTCCTGCTGCACTGCAAAGGGCCAAAAGAGCAGTTAGAGGGCTCATTACAAGCATGGGGAATGTAATGTCAACCCAAGGCCACAGCTCTTGAATTTACTACTCCAACTTTATCCAGCTGTCATACTTCCTGTCTAATTCATAAAAGCGCCGGTGAAGGATGATGTCTTCTTCATTATTTAAAGTTGGAATTGGAAGAGAATGTTGATTGTTGTAAATATGCAAAGTTTTTGTCACTGATCATTATTAATGAGCTTTTCAGGTGGACATTTAAGGCTTAATCCAATCCAGTGAAAGAGCTCTGCAAAATTTATTTCTGCAAAGGTTTTAGTCAAATTGAATTGTTCAATAAGAAGTGTAGTACTGATGTACAGTTGTCATGGATGTTGTGAAACCGAAAGGACTAGGAAGTGTAAACTCAGAAGCTGTGGTGCCAGTGCAGGGCAGCCTTGCTCCTGTCAGACTGCCTCAGGGGAGCTGTGGCTACTATCCAGTAGCTTGCCACTGTCATTGTGTGTGTGTGTGTGTGCGTGAATGAGTGACTGACTATAGCGTGAAGCGCTTTCTGGTCGTCTGGACTTGATAAGGCGCTACACAAGTACAAAGCCAAAGCCAGCTTAAAAATACATTGACTGTATAGAAGTGTCAAACTTAAGGCCCGTGGGCCGAATTCGGCCTGCCGCAGCTATTTATGTGACCCTCTAGAGTCTTGGGGGTCACATAAATTAAACTTTAAGATAACAAATATTATTTTTCAGTCAAATCAAACCTGTTTTCATTTGTATAACACCAAATTAAAGCAATAGAAAGAGGCGTTAAGAATATTTAAGTAAACTTGAAATGTAATACGTAGTTTTATTATTACTGCCACCACCAGACCTTTGAGGACATTCATGATTTTCATGCTGCCTGAAATGCTGACTGATAACTTAGATGTTTTACATCATCAAACTTATATCAACATGTTATTTTTTAAGGGGAAAAAAAATCTAAAAAACTATCAAACCAACCTTATGTGAGAAAGTAATTTTCCTAACATGTGATATTCCTCTGGTAGGATGTTGGGATGGTTTTAGGCCGGAGCTTTTGATGCATCGTTGGCCCTGGGGCCTCTTAATCTCACAGAGAGGTTTAGGAGGAATGGTGGTGTTGCTGTTTCTGTGGTATTGGCCCAAGAGAGCTGTTACTAGGTTGGACTTTGTCTTGTTGCTTGGCTATATAGTGAAGAATGCAGTTTCAAACTGCAAGTGTCGTACTTTCTGTTTATCTAAGGGCCTGAAGAATTCCTGCCTCTGCTTCATGATAGGCACGGCACATTTATTTTAGTTACTGACACATGACAGTTGTCCACCAGAGAAAAGGAAATTATTAGAAAGTGTTTTTTCTATACAACTGTGGAGAATGGATGAAAAATGTGAAGCTCTGTGCCATCACATCAATGAAGATGGACAAACATTAAAGGGGGCATTGACAGGCTGACAGCTTTGTGAAGCAGAAAGAATCAGTTCAGATATCTGGATGCTCATCTGTGATTTTTCAGTTTTTTTCCTGTCCTTTTCATCCATTTTACCCTGCTGACATCATAACAATATTTATTTCGGTTACAGAGGACACCAAAACAGCTAAAAAGTTCCAAGTCAAAGCTGTGCTGTGTGCAGTTCTTTATGGAATTCTAATTTAAATCTCCTTACATGAAGTGATAAACCTGCAATAAAAAATTCTGACGTTCCCTTAGTTCTCTTCCATACAGTCATACAATTTGACCTTGGTGTGTTAAACTACCAGTAATATAACCTGTCAAAACTAAGAGGTGATGATATAATCTAGGTGTCCTTCTCCAGCTGGCCTGGTGATAACTTCCCCAAGGTTTTTTTTTTTTTTTGACTTTATATTGTTCACATCTAGGGCCAAAGCCTGTTAATTCTGCTTTATGACCAAAATGGAGAACTCTAATTTTCAATTTTCATGATCACTTCATTCTGTAAAAGCCTGTAAAACACATCTCATGTAAGAAGTGAGACTTTCATTGGAAACTTTTCTCTTGAGTAAAAACATTACTTGTAAAAACAGCACTTTCTGTCGTATATTTCCACTGTGCAAGATGATGTGGAATATCGAACATCCCAGGCTGTCACCGTGCTCTAATAAAGGTATTTTCTAACAGATTTCTGCTGTTCTTGCTGTTTTGTCGCACTAAAATGCTTCAATTCATTATACAGTACAACATTCATCAAATTATTTAGATTTTCAAGGAAAAGAAACCAAACTATCCCCTGGTGAATAAGTGACTGCCCCCAAATTTAATGAAGGGTTGTGCCAACCCAGTTTGTTGAGTCTTTTACATCCATTGTGGAGGAATTTTGACATTCTCTTTTTTCTTTTGTTTTTTACTGTATTGTTTATAAAGCTTAAATCCTGTTCCAACCATCCCACTGTATGTCAAATGAATTTCAGTTAGAACTTTGACTAGGCTCTAGGGCTCGACATTTTCCTTTGTACTTCTATACGGGTTCTTTTTGACCTATAATCCAAAATAAGTCAGTATTCACAATGATGTCATGATTTGATAAGGGAGTGGTTTGATGATATGAAACATTAAGGTGTGCGACAGTCAGAATCTATAAGGGCCAATTAATTTTCCAGAGGACTGTATTCCCATGCTAGGCTGAAAAAAGCCTTGCTCTGTTAGAATGTCTGGTTTTTTTGTTTTTTTTCAAGGTTATTTTAACAATGCCTGGTGTTGATGATTTCACTGCTGCCAAGTTATAGACTGCCTGTAGGCGTCAGCTTTAGGACCCGCACTGACGTCTAGTCTAACACAGCAAAAAATACCCTGAGCCATCACGGTTGTTTGTGATAATGTAAGAGTTTATTAAATAGCTTTTCCTCCATATTATCAGATGGATATCAATTCTTTGACCTAAAATTGCTTTCTTCATGCACATTAAACGAGCCCAGTTGGAACAGAAAGGCTCATTTATACCATAATGAATGTCTTACTGAAATTGAATGGCACTGATTTTTGCTGATTATGCTTTTGCCTGGAAAATGTTTCTCTGCTTCGCTTTCTGAGCCAATAGCTGTCAGTATAATTCACATGAGTCAGGTGAATTAGGAGCAAAAAAAAAAGAGGGCTTATGTTCTCTATTTTGTACTAAAAGAAGTGTGGGAGAGGACAATGCTGTGCTGCATGCAGACACAATTTATCAGTTGTCAGTGGGTGTGTGAACAGTTGGGTTTAAGAACAGATTTCAGGGTTGGACGCTTGGTGGAAGTTTGGAGATTTACAAGAAACAGCAGGATACTATAACAGGACCAGGCCACGTATTTGGACTTTTATAGCAGTGCACAGTGTCAGTTTTGACCTGGAGGCAGTAATCTCAATCAACATTACTGTTACCTTTTCCAGTTCTGTCTGCAGGTTATGATTCTTTCCTTTCCTTCATGTTTCTTCGCAGAACTACTATTATTTGGCTTTTTTTTCCTATAATTTTTTTACTGTTCTGTCTTAATAAATGAAATCTGAACTTAATAATAAAAATGATTATGATATAATTGCTCATCAATAAGACCAATAAAATGGATATTAATGTCAAAACTTTGCATGTATCCAGGCACAATAAAGGAAAGTTTGTTTGAAGGAGGATGTACCATAGAAAAAGGAGCATGAATACCTGGGGAAAAAAGCATAGTGTATGTTAAAAAGTTTGATATTCCTGTGGTGTTCTGGTACCATATTCAGGTTTTTGGAAGAAACTGAATTTTATTTTTTGTTTTTCTTTTTATTAGCTGCATGTCAATCTACAAAAAAAACAATAGAAACAAATGCTTCCTATCACTTCAAGGGTAATCTATTTAATATTTGAGTTTCACTTATTGAACATAATTGAAATAGCTTCACTTTCTGATTATATTGTAATATGGTCATATAGAGTTGATAACCGGCCAATTGTCTGAATAGAAACTGTTAATAATGCATCAATATGCAAAGAATAATGAATAAATCACAATACATTAATTTTAAAGTGTGTGGTTATGAAGCTGGCTAATCTTTCCGAAGTGTCAGCTGTAGGTTACTCTAATTTAAAAAAATGTCTGTCTAGCACACCTGTACTTTTGGTTCAATATTTCTGCTGCTTGAAATAATTTGCTCAATGCATATTCAATGAACTTTTAATCTATATTTTTAATTAATTATGTCATAACTGGTAAAGTTAACTGATCTGTGACAAGTTTGAATAGAAACATAGTCTAACCATCAAAGTGTAAGGGAGCTGGATGGCTTCTCTGACTTTTCACACCAAATCTAAATAACTTCTTCAGTTCAGAACATGGCTATTATTTCAATTATTTACATTTCAATTCGATCGTACACGTCAATTAAGTTGAAAATGGAAACTGGAAAAAAAACATGATCTAAGAAAGGCACGTATATTTCACTGAGTTATTGACTTTGCAGCAATCTCATATTTAGCAGCACAGGAATGGAATAACTCCTTAATTTTGGAGCATTTACTGACTATACTATTTACGCTGCCTTGCCTTATTTGTTTTTGTTTGTTATAATTTGTTTTCTCTCTTCCAGTATGTTCCATCCAGATGTCTGAATGATACATTTTTTTCTGAACATGAACTACACTTTCAGTCCAATTTTGTGTTTTGTTTTTTAAACCACAACCAAACACGTTGAGTTAGATTATAGTGTTCAAAAACACATTTCCTTTACAAACAGAAGCACAACTTATTCATTTAAATACCAAAAGCACAAAACATTTCCTTCTGTGCTCTGTAAAAAGTTGATGACATTTTGAAAGAACAGACTAAACAAGCAGAGGAAAACACCTCAGATGTTTGCACCCTATGGCTGCAATCTTTCACTTGCTTTAAGATATAATTTGAACTTCACAGCTACACTTTTCCCTCTGCAGAACAATAAACTCTCCAGGAACAATTTTTCCATCCTAACTCTGTTGGATGTGACACTGCCTGTGCAAGTCTTGTATTACAGTAAATACAGGTTTATTTATTTCTCATTTGTTTCTGGAACTGTTAATAGATTCTTATTTAGCCAGAGTCAAATAAGATGAAAAAAAAAAACCAAAAACATCCTACTAACATTGCCAGGGGGCATATTTGACTTTTCTGAAGCCCTGGAAAGTTGCACTTTTTTGAATATACTTTGTTGTTGTTGACTGAGACTTAATAAAATTACAAGAAAGACGACTGTTCAGTGATCTGTGCAAAGCAAATGGCTAAAAGTCTCAAGTGGACTCCAAAGGCTTGAAGTAATGGTTTAATTCTGTTTCGGTTTCTCTGTGAATTTGTGGCAATAACAGGATTTTATTTGTTCATTCTTGCTGGGGAAAAACGTGTTTGAAACTCAGTCAAGCAACTTGCATGAAACAATATACAAATTCAGAGTAATCACCAGTCTCAATGAAAGAAGACAGTGTGAAGACAATGACTAATGAGATTATTTAGTGGCTCAGAAGTTACATTTTCATCCCTCTCCTCCCTTGCTTTTCAAGTCGCATTTGTCACACACTGAGCTGATATGACTATTTCCACATTTAGCCCAGCATGACTTGGCCCTTGAATGTTGTCTTGGAAACTAATGAGTGGTCGTCTGCCCACAGGAACCATGGTGGTGCAAGTGGCAGCCACAGATGCAGATGACCCGACGTACGGGAACAGTGCCCGGGTGGTCTACAGCATCATCCACGGGCAGCCGTACTTCTCAGTGGAGCCCAAGACAGGTAGGTGTAATTTCATCCCACCTTCTTACAGTCAGCACACACAATTACTGCAAATGTCAGACTGCGTGGATATCTCTGTGTTTGTGAAGTAGGCTCGGTGAAGAAAGTGCTCTAATAATAAAGAACACAAATCTACTGTTGGATTCCTTTAAAGTCACTTATCCACTTTTCACAACCTGGTCCTTTAGTAAGGCCAAATAAAGTACATTTCAACAAATTTTCAATAGAAAATGCAGCATAAAGTATACTTTGTTCTGTTGTTTTCATTTTGATTTTTAGAGAAACTAACCTCTAGACTGTTGAGCATTATTACCAATCTGGATCAGATGGCATATGGCTATTGATTTTAATTACCTTTGAAAACTTTAGATACTAGCTTCAGTTTCCACTGTGCATATGTTTATGAATAAAGGTTTTAGCTGCTGTTTATCTATTAAAAGTGTTTTAACTATTCGTGGACAGTTGCGGAAACTTGGGGTTCGCTGTATATCTCTTTTGTTGTTACAAATAAATGTACATTATAAAATTAAATAAATATAAAAAGCAGTTTTTACATGTTATTTCTGTATATAAGAGGGAAAAAGATGTGAAGATACATTTACTGTCATTGTTAAATCATAAATTACACATAAATTAAATAATATGTTTTATAAAGCTGGGTTCAATTTAAATAACAGTGACTCATTTCTGATTACTGCCAGGTCTATAAAAGTAGAACCTGTTTGACAACATAAAATTATTAAAACATATATATATTTTTAGGGGTCCTTTTGAAGTTATTTATGTCATTTGTGTGTTTAATAAGGGGAGGGGACACACCCTGAGGTGACTCTCTGATTGATTACTATTATGTTTCTGTAAAAGCCCTCACTGTTTGTGTCCCACACTTTAAAGCCCAACTTCAAAGATTTCCATTTCTGCTTCACATTCACACATGGATTAATGGACCGCTATGTGTCCACTTATTGATCTTGGCGTCTTAACTTGAATGCTGATATGTGTTATGGATGTTATGTATCCTGGAATAGTTTTTGTGATTATTGTCTTTATATGAAATACATTACTACCAAAACAAAAACAAAGTATGAGGATCATCTGGTTTTGCTTTTCCCCTTTTTGTTTCAATAGTTTTCATAACATCAGTGTCCCCATAAACCGATTGCTTTTGTTTCTTAATTTATCTTCAAACATTATAATGCACTACAAACAATAAATTAAATGCCAACTGTGGAAGCGTAAACCTTACCTTTCAGTCAGATATTGAACATCTGCAGATGTAGCCGGTTTAAGTAACATATTGTAGTACTTGCAATAACAGCTGTGAGAGGGGGAGAAATCATACACTTGCACAGCTTTAAATTAGCTATTTAATGTAAAATCAGGCTTTTGTCTGATGTTGTATTTTGACTGAAAAATTAAGAAGTTATTTAAATAATTTAAGTACTGCAGAGACCTTGAGAAAATTTTTATTCTCTCATCATTGTTTATAAAAAAAACCCCTCATCGATCAACATCTTGTTTTTCAATGTCTTGTCTGCTTAAATAAAATAAAGTTCAATCAGCTACTTTCAGAAGCCAAATACTTTCATTTAGAGTCTATTTGATTGTAATTTAATCTCAGTGTGAATGCAACCTCAATTGTTAGAGAACGTTAATGAATAAACAGTATCATGAAGACAAAAGAAAAGAGCAGACAGGAGAAAGTTGTCGAGAAATTTAAGGCTGGCTTTAAACCTCATACGCAGATATATGAAATTGATAATCTGAAAATTTTAAGAGCGTGTTGAAACTCCAGACCTACCGAGACACAGGCTTCCATCCAAACTGACAGGCTAGGCAATGAAAGCATTAATCAGAGCAGCAGCCAAGGGGCCCATTTAAACTCTGGAGGACTCAGGTTTGAGGATCTATGGGCAAGAAAACCATTAGTTGTGCACTCTAATATTCGGTCCTCTGTGCCAGAGTGGCAAGAAGAAAGCCATAGCAGAAAGGAAGGCCTAAAGATGCATGTTTGCAGTTTGCCACAATCCATTTAGACGACACAGCAAACACTTGAAAGTAGATGGCCAGGTCTGATGAAGCCAAAATTGAACCTGTTTTGATTAAATGCCAAGCAGTCTGTGTGTTCCAGATGTATAAAACACAATATTGCATAATGATGATGGAATCATGCGTCAGAACGGCCCAATTTCGATAGTTTCACCTGAAAAACATATGTGTATGTGGTCCTAAGTTGGATATGTATGCAATAGTTTTCAAACGTCTGCAGTCTGAACGGTCATAACTCATTTTATCTGACTCTCACATCATTAACATGAGAGATTAATTTTAATTCTGCACTGAAGAAGCCAAATGCATTACATTCAGACAATGGCTGAAGCCAACAATGCTAACACTCAGCTTTCTTCTTTCTTAGTTTCCTTCATTTACGTATGTTTCTGTGACGATACTGTCACCTCTCATTGCTCGACAACTTTATGATCAGTTCATAGACAGCTGCATCTATTATTACATCCGTGAACAGTACGCTGCTGTGTGACGTCTACGTTCTTATTCTGTGCATGTGGGTAGTTTTGGGGTCGTAAAATGTTCACACAAAAGTCTGATTGCAGCCGCATTTAATTAGCAGTATGAAGAACAACTACACACAAACAGATACACACACACAACAAAAACATGCACAAAAAACAGATTCAGCAAAACTCAGAACTGAGCATCAAAATCTGTTGTGAACGCAGTCTTATCAGTAAAAGTTACATGTTGTAATGGAGATATTTAAAATTAGTTGTTTATTTGTAAAATGGCCCAGTCAAAGTCTAGGCTAGTCTATAAATTGCTGTTCATAGATGCTTGCTATTCAATCTTATTCAGCTTAACCTACTTAGGAAAGAAGAGCAGGCAAAAATGTAAGTCTCCATGTGCGCAAAACTGACAAACCTCAAAAATTCCCAGCTAACAATTTCTGCCTTCTTCACATTTATGTGTTGCTGGTCTGTCTCCCAAAATTCCAAAGACATAATTTATAATTGCAATCTAACAAATGCTAGAGATATGAGTGCTTATACTGTATGCAACAAGCTGAAAAGAAGAAGAAGAAGAAAATTTTAAATTTATTCAATTTAAAATGATACATTAAATTTTAAAACCTAAATGAATGGGGTCAAAACATAACTCTATCAAGCAATGTCAAATAGGATAGAAAAGATATTTGTTTGAAAACAAGAAAAGTCTGTAAAATGGGTTTTGAAAAGAGTGCAACATAATTTGTGAGGTGGTTTGTTGACTTCCAGGGCGTATTAGTCTGAGAAAGTGCAGCTGCAGTCCTTGCTGCATCTTCATATTCGGCTCATTAGCCACTGCCCTACCGAGGCTTTGCAAAACTCATGCAAAGCAGTCTTGCAAGGAAACAGAAAAATAGAGGCCATTCCATAATATTAGGCTTCATCCTCTGCCTAGAAGCAACATGTCCACATGTGCTTTTGCATCTTTATAAATGTAGTTCCAAATAATGGAGTTAGAAAAAGCACTGCAATGCAGGGACACTTTTATCTCTCAGACACAGAAATCAGAGGGATGCTTCACAAAACGAACTCTTCCATAACCAATCATTTTCACCGTAAACATTCATTAAGCCATAACACTGGAAAGAAATGGAGCAATTCTGAAATAAAAATAATGTGAATCACAATAAAGAAAATAGCTTTGTGGCGTGTTGGCATAATGACTTTTGGAGCCAGAGAAAGAAAAGATGGGACAAACATCAAAGTTTAACATGAGCTGTAAAAAGCCTGCATACAATCACAGGGAATGTTGTTTTTTTTTCCTCTTTCAAGAGAACTTCATCTAATGAAGCTTCTTGCTGAACCTTCATTTGCCAAGATATCCATATTAACATATTTTGGTTTGAACAATCAAAGTTTTGGTACCCTAAATAAATATTGCTTTTGTTAGTAGTCTCTGCAGTTCCTCTGAAAACTTCCCATAAATCTCAGAATATAAGTCAACATCTAAGAAGCTGAGAAGGGCTAATGAAAGAGTTAATATGTGGTGATGTCTTTCTCTTCAGGGAAGTGGGATTAACTCTTTCTTTTTATATGGGTAATATGAAAGAACAACTGAAAGCCAGTGGATGTTTATTTCTACAGAACACTGTATGTGTTAAAGGGGAATCATGAACTCTATAGTGTTTATAGTTAATTTATTTTTCAATTAAAAAATTTCACACCACTGAGAGATGGATCACAAAACAGATTCAACTCTGAAAACTTGAAAGTTCCCATGTAGCTGTGCTAAAATATATTTTCAATGCACTCTCTTCAGGGTTGTGAATTTGTAGAATTACCTCTAGAGCTTTTAAATAGTTTTTTTTATTCTTAGTAACAAAGTTGCAGAACACAATTGTCATCTTTCAAAAAAAGCTAATTTAGTTTATATGCATTAAAGGCCTAGAGTTTCTTTTATTATTAGACGCTCAAATTACTTTGTCTCTTCAGACCTACCTGACGATTTGACAGTATACTTCCGTCTTTGTCAGCGGTGTCAAAGCTGTTGTTCTCCGGGTTTCACCTCCCCGGTGTAAACCCATCAACAATGACGAGCCGACACCGCCTCCTGCTGCTGGCTTACTGATGGAGGACAATTATCATCCTTCCACTGCAATCACATGGAACAAAGTGATCCAAGCAAAAAATTACTAAATAGGTCCTTGTTGAGGATTTGCTACAGTACCAGCACTCCATCTTTAAAGGTTCGCTTAGATGCAGTCCAACCTGAATGCAAACTAGGGTGACCAGATCTGAGCATGTTGTTCTAGCAGACTAAAAGCTGGTGTTTTATGCTCTATCCAGCAATTACACAATTTTTCAAATACATAAATAAAACATTTATTTTTCACTTTTTTACTTTGGAGTGGAGCCCCACCTCTTCACCAACCTTGTCCTTGCAGGGCAGCTTGTACATACCTCCAACAGCCAATGGGAAGAGGTACGCTGCACACTTATTGCAAAGAGGTTTTATTACAAGTAACCCAAAGTGAAAGACATTTTCAATAAATGACTATAATGAGTAATAACTGTTTTTAAAGCTGCTTCTGTCGACTGCTTGAACCGCGTTGTTCGACAGCTAATTAGTATTGTTTGTCGTTTAACCCGCAGTAGTTTGGACCCTTACTGTCTTGTCTGTGACATTGTGGGTTGTTAAATGAAAAATTTGGAGATAACTGCCTTAAGTGATTAAATCCATTAAAAGAAATGTGATTCAGAAAAAAAAAATTCCTAAACTGGAGGAGGTCTGATACAAATTTGATCACTTGCCTCTAGCTGTTCGATGCTCTCTAACAAAGTTGGTGAGAACACTTGCACCCATTGATGACTCTTGAATGAGATTTCATTAGATCAATATCAATTAGAGTGAGAGCAGACATTTACATAAATGATGTTCAAACGGCGTGTCTGCCCCATAAACCTCCTATTATTCTCATATCATGTTTTCTAGACTCTCGGCTCAATGACCAGAACTCGTACTTTCACAGCCTCAGCTGAGGAGTTTCATTAAGCTAAGTGGATTCTTTGAATCCCCAAGGTTGATATTTGGAAAGCTTTAATGGGATATAATTACTTGCTTTGAGTGGTCTGTGTTCTTTCACAGTCAAGTGCAATGCTCACCAGGGTTCAGTGTGTATTAAGTACATTTTCATCGGAGCACACACGGCATGAAATGCAAAGGCACAAGAACATGTTCACCTTTCTGTATGGATGAACCGAACTGAGAGCGTGCTAAATTGTTGTTTATTACCCTTCCTTCATAAAGGGACACTAAGTAAAACAACATCATGGGCTAATTTGTTTTAAAAAATACAAAGTTGTGTATCGAAAGAGTGTCGTAAATTACTCATACCCATTGAGCCTACCTAGTAACAACAATTTCAATGGATTTTACTGGGAATTTTATAGAGCACACAAAGCAAGCACATAACTGCATTGTACAGTGTTGTATATGCAGACATTATTCATGGTTTAAATATTCAAAATTACACTAATGGCACTCTTCTGGCTTATGAATAGGTTTAGTTATGTATTACATGCAGAGTGAGAAGGAAGTGAAATAAGTCAAATGGATGATTTGTGATGCTACAGAGCTCTGTGTATCACTTCTGACAAATGACATTTAAATGGTGACTTTTAAACTTTCATCAGTTAATAGAGAAAAGGAAAGGAAAGCATTTAAAATCAGAAACTGATTCAGGTACTGCATGTAATAGATTAACAACCCCTCCACCCCTCACCTTTTCTGATGATTCTCATCTGTCCTACAGTTTTAAAAAACTTATTCCATCTACTATTGATGCCAGCTAGTAATTGCAGGATTGCAGGAGGCTGGTGTCTGTTTCCAGGTGTTGTTGGGTAAAAGGCGGGATACACCCTGGACAGGCCATTACTCCATCACAAGAAAACTTAGAAATACAACTAATAAACACGCACACACAGTGACAATTAATAAATATCTTTTAAATATCAATTAACACAACAGTTGTGTTTTTGAACTGTGGGAAAAGACAGGAGCACTCAGAGAGAAAATCATGTAAAAAGATCCAAGGATTCAATTGTTTTCAGTGTTGCTTGAAGCTGCATTATGTATTTTACAAATATAAAAATGTTTTTTTTTGTTGTTGTTGTTGTTGTTTTTTACAGTAAAGCTATCATTAGATCGTGACGATATAATATATGGCCGATAACCTGTGAAAACAACCAACCTCCCTGGTTGTCTCTGCTACGTTACAGCAGGTTTACTACAGCCTACCATGAATGCTCAGTTTAGTTAGCACATTTAGCATTGTGTACCTGAGCATGATTGGCAGCACTAAGACCTTCCTCCTGGTGCTGATTTATTGTCTTTGATTGAGAGCGATGCATATTTGCAAATAGGGAGAAACTGGCATGAAGTGGAGAACCTCAATCTTTTAACAGATTATCAGTCTCATATTACAACGTGGTGACAGTTTAAACAAATTTGTAAAAGTTACATACTGCAGCTTTAATGGATGGATGGAGGGATGGATAACATTTAAATTATGTGACAAGGAAAAAAGTCTTTACATTCAAATGTTTTTCCATGCTCAATTAGACTTTTCACTTTCCACACCTCATAGAAACTCTGCTTTAAAGTAACTTTATCCCTTTGTGCCTCCTGCAGCCATTTATACTTCTTTAACATTCAAATAATGTATAATAGTCAAAAAAATCCCACAAAGTTTATTTACTTATTTTATCAGGTTTTTGTGCTCACGCTACAGATACAGATCCATGTAAGCATCCAGCATCTTTCTGCCTATTAGCACTTGTTGCAGCAGAGTATGAGGCTCACATCATCTGTGGGTATTAAAGGCAGTCAGCCAAGAAATTGATAGTGTAATTATTCTTAGTGTTAGGGGCAAAATACCATGAGCTGATTACAGTTCACTACAACAGAACTGCAAACTGTGGCATTAAGAGCAACAAATGAACCGTTTCTAACATTAGTTTAATTTTTTTTTTCTTTGAAGAAGAAATTAGGTCTTCAAGGTACTTTTGAAATCATAAATGCAAAATTAAATTTCACCTTTATTTGTAAAAAGAAAGAAAAACAGAGTTGCAAAGCCTCCTGAGTGGGTGAGTCAGTATTCAGCTTTTCTAAAGAATCTTTAGAGATATTATTGCCGTTATTTGCAGTTTACTGTAAACTCTGTCTTTTTCCAGAGGTATTCAATACCTCTGCTCATACCGGCAGTTAAATGGCCTGTTTTTCTGTGTGTGCTTGCTCTTAAGCCTGTAACATCCCGTTGATTCATATATCTTTCAGAATACACCCCGGGGATGAGACACTAGCTGTTAGTCAGCAGCCCAGGATTGAGTGTATCGCAATCAGTGCTGTGTCTCCATCTTTGTAAGTTTCTAATTAGTCTCATTTGCAGTACAAGCCTAGACCATGGCCCCTGCTGACTTTGACAAAGTGCCGGAGCCGGAATACATTCTAAGCTTTACGCTGCAGTTCTGTGCTGGCGATTTACTGGCTGAGGGCTGATGGCTTTAGGAGGAATTCATGTGACCCCGTGTTCAGTGGGTAGCATCCTGTCTCTTACAAGTTACCCAAGTTCCTAATCCCAAATTGAATCCACAAGGTGCCCTTGGGAAAAGACTCTAATCCTGAATAGCTTCAACAACTTCCAAGCGGTGTATAATGGAAAATACAGTTTTAAGGTGCTTACTTAGGACTATATTTGGTAATATATATTGGCTGATTACCTGCAGTTCAGTCTGAAGGTGAAGCTGAAATGGTAATACTGTCAAGGACTATGCTTTAATTGATGACAGACCTCAAGGAGTTTTTGAACAGCTGCCTTCAACGCCATGCACCTCAGCAATATGGTAAAGTCCTTTGGAGACAATTATCCATGCACATTAGCACTGCTAAGCATGCACACACGCATAAACCTCCAGTAAGCTGCAATAACAAGAGCGGAGTTCAGGTTATGGGAAATGCCAGGTGCCTGAATGAGAGGATTAATTACATCCTGAGGGTAGTATTTAAAGATGTGACAAGGCGACGTGAGTATGACATCTGAATATGACAGGCACTCAGGTAGAAGAGGAGCCTTGCCGGACTGAGCCGTATCTGCCCTCAGACCAAGAATCTAATTAAAACCGAAACAGGTCACACAAAGGAAAAAGCCATGTCCAATCCTTATGTGGCATTTTTGACACTGAGGTCAGAAGACGATGGGATTGCTTTAGTTATGGATATTAACGTGTTTCTTTTTTTTCTTTTCCTAAAACATAAATCTCACTATCTACCCATTTATTTTTAAATTTTTGCCTTTTTTTAAAAAAAATAGTAAATGTTGCTTTACACTACCTGGTTGCTGTGGCTACTGAGCTAAATCAAGAACATTACAGCTGAAGGCGAGATATAAATCTGGCTATCTCCTGCACTTCAGGCAGGTAATATAGAGCATCGTTTCCCAACGGTGGGGTCTGGACCCCACTCTGGTACACGGAAAACAAGCCAGGGGATGTGAAATGATCCTCAGAAGTCAACTTCTGCCTCAATTGTCCCAAATAGATTTAAAAAGCAGGCGATGACAATGGATAAAAATAGTTTGGTATTCCTTGTTGCTGCTTATTTCATTGTTATGGTTTTGTTTTATGTGTCTGCTTCCTTCGAATATTTTAATATTAAAGGAGGGACAGCTTTTCGAAGCAGGATGTACTGTCGATAGTGCTACACTGACAGTTCATGTGTTTGCACAAAATCACTAAACATACTGTTGCTGCTAAAGTATACATGCAAAGTAGTAGAAATCAGACATCACCAAACTAATGCAATAAAACCTAGTAATAAAAGCAAGCAGATTGATATTAAGGTTTCTGCGTTGACATCATTAAGCAGAAGGCAGTGAGTTTTTAGGATATGGAAACTCAAATGGTTATTAAATAAGTGTCTGTTTATGGTAAGCTGTTTCTGTATTTATTTAAACATTTGAGATCTAGGATTGTCTTAATTATATTGATGGAGCTGTACTTTTCTCCCACTCCAAGTAATTGGAAGAAAAAAGAAATATCTAAAAATGTTTTATCTAATTTCAACACTAGACCTACATTTTTTGCAAACAGATCTATCTTAAAAATATATATGGTTTTCATCATATTTTGGGTTTGTTACAGTTGACCCTTTTGTCCCCATCTGTCCATCCATCCATCTATCCTCCCTTGTACTATTTGTGAATGGAAAATCATGAATCATAATTCCATCCAGTTAGTTTGATATCAGCATCTTCATAAAGATCTAATTGCTAAGAGTGAATCTAACTACTTTCAATTGTAATCACAGGCATTGCACACAGAGAGTTATATTTTCCCTCATTCTTATGTTACACTGACTGGAGATTGTTTTCTTTCACACACTGGTCTTCATGATGCATGAGTCCACCACCCCGGCCTTTTCAGCCCTGGTATCATGCGGCTCTTTCAGTCTTGTGGATCCCTGGGTGGCTATAGTAACTCGTGATTAAAGCACGAGGCTTGAATGTCACTCAGTAATAAAGTACCAGAGCTGCAGGTTTTATTCCCTGTTTGTCTGACTGTTTTTTGTGTCTGTTGAAAGAATCTATTCCTTGTAAGTGGACCGCCTGAGGGCTCTGCAAATCACATACTGCACCCTTCATGTTTAAGTGTACATCACCTTCATCAGGAGATCTCATAGCTGCACGCTTAGCCAGAGGGCTCCTTTAAAGCCAGTGCTTTTATTTTCCTCCCGTCACAAGACAAATGTCAAGTATCCAGGCTTTAGGAGGGAGCGCGGCCCACCCGTCTGCCGCCAGTGGTTTGGAGACAGCTAGATGAATGTGAGGCTACAATGCGTCTGGCTCGCACCGGAGGCAAGGAGTCACGGTGCAATGAGGAGGCCGTGCTGTGATAACGACAGAAGGGTTTTAATCATCACCGCTCCCCGGGAATGACACCAGCGCCGCACGGGGTAACAGAGACAGAGAGCAAGGTGGGGTGGGGTGGAGGAGGGTGGCTGGCACCCAGCAGACAAACAAGCAGCTTGTAACATCCCTGTGTGGATTAGCACTGTTGCTTGGTGTGAAGCTCGTGTTCTTCTGGAAAGCCAGCAGGAAAAACATTTTACTCTTTTATTGTGTTTTGCTTTAGATTTTTTTGGGAATTACAGATTGTCTAGCACCAGTAAACATCATGTCTGTTTTTCAGATTTATTAAGTCAAAATTAAAACTGTAGAGTACCTCACAAAATTGATTTGCAACCCTTGAACATTTGTACATTTTGTCAGGTTACAGACAGAAACATAAGTGCATCAACAATTTATGTGATGGAACAACGCAATGTAGTGCATAACTTTGAAGTAGACAATTCTTCTCGGACGTAGAGACAGAATCTTTTACCCACTTTTCAGAAAAAAAAAGCTCAAGCTCAGATTGGATAGAGAGTGAGAAATTTTCAATTTGACTTGAGTCTGAACTTTGACTTGACCACTGCAACACATAAACACAGTATGTGTCAATCTAAGTCATTCCATTGTATTCTTGGGTATTGTATTTAGTTTTCTTTCTGTAAGTTAAATATTTTTTTGTATTGAGCTTCATCTCAGTACAAAACCTTGAGTTGATTTACTGTCCTGGCTGAACTAAGGCATCCCTAAAGTGTCATGGCACCATCACCTTGTTAGACGGTGGGTAATGTGTTAATGGTGATGTCATTTTTTTTGTAATTTAAGTGTTATGGCTTTTGTCATTTTTCTATCCACATAGTATTTCACATTTTGGCAAGAAATCCCAATTTTCATCTTATCTGAGAAGATGATCTTCTTCTCTTTCCCTACTAACTTCTTTACATAACTTGTGGCAAACAGCATCTCTACTATTGTTTCCCCCTAACAGCAGCTTTCTTCTTTACATTTTTTTTTAGGGAGGCCAAGTTTGTTAAGTAAAATATTCATCAGCTTGTGCTGCGAATGTCTCCAACTCCTTCAGAGTTACCATGGGTCTACTGGTTGTTTCTTTGACTTATTGTCTCCCTGACTGGGCTGTCAGATCAGAAGGACCTCATGTTGTGGTGGATTTACAGTTCTGCAGTACTCTTTCCATTTTCAGAGATTCTTAAAGCTTTGCAGTTTGTTTGAGAGATTGGACTTGATGGAGTTGATTTATTTTAGCACATCTTCCACTTTATAATTCAGCACTACCTCTTATTGGTGTATCAAATAAAATTCAAATGTTATGCACTCTACTTGTAATGTGATAAAATATAAAAATGTTAAAGGCACAATATTACTGTTATACTTTGGTGGCAAAATGTATTTCTCCCATTTCCAGCTCTGCAAACTGAACATATTTTTATTTTCTTAGCTTTTATGATAATCAAAACATTACCCAGCTTCCTCTGCATATTCAGCTGTCCTGGATATTTAAAGATGCCAGGGTTTTTTCCAAGTCTAAACATGCATGCCTGATGTTTATGAAGCTCAGAACCAGAAGAAAGAAAAAATAAAAAACACTTTTGTTTGCATCTTGTTGATATTTACGGAGCTTTGTGGGATTGAAGTCAGCTATCTGATGGAATTTAGTCACCAGGGGGATCAGTCGATGATGTAGGTTGTGCTCTTTAATTGCCTCACTCTGCATACATATTTTAAGTATGCATGTACGGATGCAACAGATAAATACAGCAAATGGTTGAATATTAAAGCATTTGCTTAGGATAAAAAAAACAACAAAAACATGTTGTTTAGAGGAGGAAAGGCGTTTATTTTCCTCACAACCGAATGTTGCACTGTTCATTAAATGCCATGATTCACAAAAAGAAGTGGGAATTATTGTTTTATTGACCGGCGTCATCCCAGTGTGAGCTCACGAGCTGTGGCTTTACAGAAAAATAAGTGAGCAGCTCACTATAATTTAACTAACTGAGTCATTTACTTTGAAAGCCAATTCCATAGTCAGGTGGTGGGTCTGTAATGACATTATTAAGGAATAGCTGAGAAAATAAATTAAATACCAACTGGAATTCTTTTTATTTTTTCACCATGACCAATGGTCAGAAGGAGGCTTCAATTTCTGGAACGTCTTCCCACTGCGCAAAAAATAAATGAGTGAGACCTTTGTCATAAGACAGCATAGTGGGAGAAATATGGACAGAAACGCCCTAAAAGGAACAAAATCCACAATAAAAGACACTCTTTCAGAATTTTCTGTTTTCGTTTTTGTTGGTCACACTGAAACAAATATAGCTACTTCATAGTTAGAAGAGTGAGCTCAAATGCCTCCAGAGATGTAAAGACTAATTGTTTATTAAAAAGTTTATGTAAAAGTTTAATTGTTTATTATGGCAAATTCCTCCAACTGTGGCACAACCAGAGCTTCTTCTTTTCCTTCTGGCATTTCCCTTTAGGGGTCGCTACAGCAAGTCATCTGTTTCTATCTAAAGCAATGTTTCATATGTTCTTCTTTCACACCAACTACCTTCTGTAGTGGCACACCTAGAATTTATATATATATTGAATGAATATCATCTGGAAAAAGAGAGACACAGTAAGGAGTTAATGCTATCTGCAGAAATCAATACATGGTTTTTATACTGACACATGAGACATAAAACATTGACCCAATGAAAAACAAAAGCACTTACCAGACATAATATAAGCTCACAACACCCACGGTGACCTCGGTGGTCTGGTTGTTGACTCTCATCTTGAGTTAACATTTGAAGCAACTGAACCGTGTTTTGTACTCAACCCTCAAATTTGGTTAATTGTTTCCTTAATTTTATGATTTGACTTGTCCAATAATCATGAGGAAGAATTTGCTTTCCAACAGAGAGTTTTTGTGGATGAGAAAAATCATACACTGACATTCCTTGTAGATAGTGCTTACTTTATTCCGTTTCCGTGTTGCAAAAAACATCAACACATCCATATGACATATTTTTATTGAAAATATATTACCAAGGAAACAGTCTGTTAACTGATTGATTGTTGATTCAGTTTTAAGAATGTCTTAATCACCCTACTTTATTACAAAAGTGCATTTTAAAATGAGATGCTTTGATTTTCAGATATGCTGCATACTTTTTTTAATTTATTTCTAAAATATGGTATTTGAATCCATAAACTTTAAAGAAAAAGTGACACCTATTTTTCTTTCAGAGTTTCCAGTCACTGAAAAAAACAACAATGAAGAAATTAGCAGTAATTACTCTGAAAAGAGGAAGCAACCTTATGAGTGATATTGAAGAGGCAAAGATGCTAAATAAAGCTCATATACCCAGAGAAAAAGACAGTTAAAAGAAAATACTTTTGCATCCTTTTAAAATGTCAAGGTAGCATGTGTTAAAGAAAGTAAAAAATACTTAGTTCAAAAGCATCGTTTTAATGCCTCATCAATTAAAGATGGCAGTTCTTCTGTCCGTCGCATTGATATTAGCTGCTTTCATATCTAATGATTGTAAGCAGATTATCTTAAAAGGTATGGCAACTATTCCCTGATTGTGTCATTTTCCTTTATATGTCTTGAGTTTCAAAAACACTATCTGAAAAGTAGCACATGTATTTCCTCCGTTATTTCAGAAATCTTCCCACTTTTTGATCCTTTGTCAGCAGGCTGCATTTCAGGAGTCTTAAGCATCTTTAAACATTTCTATGTCACATGTAGATATATTTCTTCTGTCTTTATTTTTTGTGTCATGCTTAATCAGATTGTGAAATAAATTTTTGTTGTATGTCAGATAAATATAGCCTGGGCAAATACAATAAAGTCTTTTTCATATTGTGATTTTATACATTAAGGGAAAAAGCTTTGCAAAACCATTTAGTCTTTTAATTTGTGATGAAATTTTGGCTAAGTATTCTCTGCAGATTTATTCAGTTCAGTGACGATGGAGAAATAAAGTCATCCTTTTGCGGTTTAATTGCATTTAAATATGGATAGTGACTAATACCTCTCCAAAATGCCTCTTTTTTTCTTTGTTCTTATTTGCCACTCATAGGTTGACTTCCTGGAGTGTATGGACCCCATTCTGATCATAGCTTATGATCAGAATAGGGTTATCATCAAAATTACAAGAAGCAAAGGATATGAAGGCATCATTCTATGTGGTTATTCAATATAATATAAGAGTTTCATTCTCTGAGATGACTGGCAAAAAATATTGCACTTACATCCAATATTCCAATTTTTTTAGACATACTAATATGTACAGTAGGTCTGACTGCCTGAAGGGAAATGAGTGAGCAGATATTAGAGTTTGGGTGAGGTGGCCTCACAAGTGTGAATGGGCAAGTGGGAAAGAATTACAAGGAAGAAGAAGAAAAACAAAAGAATATTCCTTAACATGGCGCTTTAAAGTCAGATCAATGTTTGTGAAAACAAAAATTTCAAAATGAAGAGTGTATATATCAGTCCACCGATAAGCACAACAGCTCAGGAGGCGTAAGCCGAAAATAATGGTATCTAGGGAAATCCCACTTTGCTGTTGTAAACCCACCAGTGTGTGGAAGAAGATGGAGGCGTGTTGTGGTATATCTGTTTCAGAAAAGTTGTGATCCGAGTCGTTGTGCTGCTGACTGATCGGATGGGTCTGTACTCATCAGATCGGTGGTGTCTCACTGTGTGGATGCTGCTCGTTTTGCCTTTTTTATCCAGTGCCATCCATCAGAGAAAGATTATGTTATTATGCTTTCCCTGCATGGGTCGCAGTCTGCTCACTCTTTTCAAGTAAAAGATAAAAAAAGTGTAGACTTTCTGTGTCATGAGGAAACTGATATCCTTATTTACAGTTCTAGGCCTTTTGGACTCCAGAAAACCACATTAAAGCCGTTATCCACAAATGGAGAAAACATGGAACAGTAATGAACCTTCCCAGGAGTGGTCAGTCCACCCAAATTGCTCTTATTTATCTGTGACTCATCCAGGGTTCTCAAAAGAACCCAAAACAACTTCTAAAGCACTGCAGGCCTTATTTACACCAAATAAGTTCAGTGTTTATAATGAAGTAATAAGAGAAAAATTGGGAAAAATGCCTTTTATGAGAGAGTTCCAAGGTGAAACCATATCAAGTTATGCCTCTTGTGAAACCTGGTGAAAAATAATCAATTTGTTTAGAACACAGAACATTATGCTAATAGTGAACCATGGCGCTGGTACTGTATGGGTCTGAGGTGTCTTTTCTCTTCAGGACATAGGAAATTTACCAAAAATAGAAAATTGTTATGAGGAAAACCTAAAGAAAATATCTAGCCGTCAGTTTGTAACACTAAAGTCAAGCGAACTTTGTTCAAGCAGCAGGAAAATGATCCAAAACACACAACTTAGTGTACCTCAACATGGCTAAAAGTAACAACAAAAACAAGACACAAGTTTTTGTTTGGCATAGTCAAAATCCTTAAGTTAAGTGAGGCTGTTGCATGAGCTTAACCCTCCTGCGGTCTTAGTGCTACGCTCTAGAAGAGTATCACAGTAGGACAGCATGGGGTTGTCCTGTCAGTTTCCAAAACCACACACATAAAAAAAATATTGTAAAAGTGAATGACAGCCCACACACAGAGTAAAAATGTTGTGGGGTCTAAATGAGCCCATCTCTTAAGACTCTGTGGGTGGGTTAAACCTGAAGGTTCATGGCAAAAACCCCTGGACCGAAACTTTCTTGCAAAGATTTCAAAGAGTCACTGTCATTTAACGCATGACCAATTAAGAAGTTAAGATTGAACAGCTTTTTCCCCCCTTTAAACACTCCTCTGATAAACCACATTTTTTAAATAATAAACTACAGAAACATCAAAAATACATCACATAGCACAATAGCAGGACAAATTTGATGATATCATTGATTAATTTCACTGTATGCCATGCAGACTCTCTCTCTGCAGATAAAGATATGCTTACCTCAGTTTAAAGAACATACTGTGATATGTGGCTTTATTTAAAACATACATGAAATCACTCAGGTGGTCAGTTTCTGTGGCTGATGTAAACTTCTGTTTGGATTGTTTTACACTTTAAAACTCCATAATTGTGGGAAGAACCATTGTAAAATGAAGGTTCCTAATTGTTTCATTGGGTGATTAGCAGATGTAACTCGAGTCCAACACTGGTCAAGCTGTTCTGAGCATGCCAGTCTTTATTAAAATGCAGTGGCTGCATGCTTCTGCAGCAGGGGGAATTTGAATGTTCATGTGGAAGACATCATGAGAGTTACCTCCTCTGTCAGTATCCACACCTTTAAAAATGAAGCTTTGAGTGATAAATACATCTAACTTCTAATATATGGAAACCTGAGAATATCTGCTTTAGCATTCACATACTCTTTTATTAAATTGGATCCCAGGCAATGTTTTATGTAATTTCAAGGATTAGACTTAGAAATTCATTAGGTTCCAGCTCTGAGAACGAGGCCCTATTTTCATCTCCTATATCAGACTGTGAATTTGGTAAAATATGAAAATATGATTCATTTATTCAAGAACTGTGCGCCGCGGCTTTATGTGGTTCTTAATGAGTAATCTTCCATACTCTGTGGGAATCTTTAATAAGTGCCATTTAATGAATGAAACACGTTGTGTGGCAAATCATTAACTTTGAAAGCACCCCTGATTGCTTTTGAAGGATTACAACACTTTGATTTAAATCGGTTGCGTTAATTTTTTCTGGAATTATCTTTGTATTTAAGGGATAAACTCTAGATTAGAAAAGTGCCATAAATAAAAATGTTTTCCTCTTTAGTCATTTGAAATGTTTACCTCTATGCTTTTGTAGCTGGTATTTAGAGGAGTTTAGGTGAAACCAGACAAATGGCAGTTATTTGATGCCAGCGTTGTCACATCTTTTATCTTTTTTCGATAGAGATCAATCATGACAGCGGGAACAGACAGATGATTCCTCCCCTGGCGGCCAAATTGTCCCCTTGCATGTGCTCACTTTTGTGACAGTGTCTGAACATTTGCCTCATCATACATCAAACTACTAAACCGTTTGGATTGACAGCACTTTTCAAGCAGAGAACACACACCAATCACAGCAACAGAGGCAACAGCCAACGTAGACTTTCACTTTGACTTGGAGAATCCTCACAATTGCCTGCTGGATTGATGTAAACTGTCTTTAGCAGTGTGAAATGATATCTTCAGATCAGCCAGACATTCAAGGACTTGAGTGGAGCAGTTGCCAAAAGGCTTAACAGGTGAAAAAATGTCAGTATGTCTCACATTTAATAACAGTTTAGTAATTTAATGTACTAATGTCCGTCAGAGTTAAAATAAAAACAGTGAAATGTACTGTGATGTGAAAAAGTAATTGTCTGTCACTGATTCATTGTGTTTTGCTTAAATATTTCAAACCAATTCTGATGCTGTCCTGGTGATTCAGGCCAATATCAGACAAAGCTACGCAAACTAATCAGCCCATATGTAAAAAAAAAATAATATACATGCTGGCAGTCCTTTCATCTGTAATGGAGGGTTGAACCCTTTTAGTTGCACACCTTTTTACACCACACTTTTCATCCTCTCACCTTTCTATTATGCTAAGATGCAGCACTGAGTGATTACTTTTTGTGGCTAATCTTAATTGTGGAAGGTGTAAATGGCTGACACATGAAAGAAGATACTGACCACTGTTTCTGAAACAAAACTAAAAAAAAATATTGATCTTAAATAATATTCTATTTTTCAAGATAAATAGAAATGAAAAGTTGAAATAATGCCACTCTATGTAATATATGTACAAGTTTCACTTTCTTATTTTAATAAATGGAATATTTTGATGTTAGTCAAATTGATTATAACTCACTAATCATAGAAGAATACTGAGATGAGATCTGAGAAAAGGTTTGCCTCTCTTTTCATCTTCTCTCTCTTACTTTCCAGGTGTCATAAGAACAGCTTTGCCCAACATGGACCGGGAGACGAAAGACCAGTATGTGCTGGTCATTCAGGCCAAAGACATGGTGGGCCAAATGGGCGGCCTCTCCGGCACCACCTCGGTCACGGTCACTCTCACTGATGTCAACGACAACCCGCCTCGGTTCGCTCACAGTAAGAGACCTTTTCTGACTGCCTCCACAGTGCTGATTGAGTTTGTACATGTTCAGCAGCTACTTAGCAATCAGAATAAAACCTCCACATCTTTTTTTTTTTTTGTCCACTGTTTTTGTTCTCTAGGTTGAATACAGCTCTTAAAATGTACTATCACTGGAAGACCACTTGAACTAAGAGAGGGGAATAATGGCACTCGATCATCATAGTAAAAATGCTTGGATTTTCTTTCACACAGATTTAAGAAACCGCTTTAAAAATTACTTTTTCTATATTACTTTTTAATAAAGAAAAGCAAGTATTTTTCTTCATTCATTTTCTGTGAATGAAGTTTCACAGAAAATGAAAGTTCATTTTTCAAAACTAATATCTCTTATCACACTTTCCCATGTGACAGTAAATCTTCAGTCTGAGAACAAAGTGCTCTATTAGGTGTATGTGGAATAATCAAATCTATGGTGTATAATTTCTTTTAAATAAAAGCAATGATGGTGCTGATTATTGCGAGAAGGAGAATATTAAATTCTATTTTGGATTTAACAAAGAGTCAATGAAAATAAGCTAAAGTAGGAGAAATATGATCTGTCTTTTTAATTTTAATTTTGTAATATTTAATTTAATAGAAATTACAGCTACATTTTTTTTCAAACTTCTCTTCAAGATTTAGACATGTACACTGAAATTTTTGCCAGTTGATTGCAAAAAGAGTCATTAATAGTTAAATTGAAAATAGATGCATCTATGGATATCAATCAACAGATTTTCAATTAACTGTATGTCTGGACTTTGACTAAGTCATTCTAGCTCATGGATATGTCTTGATTTTGGCAGATGGCCATCTGGTGGTGTAGTTGGAGTCGTACTATCCTTGTACCGATTTCAGATGATGAGTTGAATTCTGCTCTGTAAGATCTCCAAAGATTGGGATGTTGTTTTAAGCCATTTGCTGGTCCAGCTGGAGCGCAGTAATGGACTATATACAAAAAAGACTTGTATTACTCTGTTAACTCTAATGGAAAATGGTTCCCATGGAATATATTTAACAGTTTAACATTGCAAAAGCTGAGAAAATTAAACTGTAATGAATATATAATTTATGAATCAGCTGAAAACCTGAAAATCACTCACTAAACTGACAAAAAAACTTTCTACAACTACCTTGCATTTATATTGTCAGGAAGAACTTGAACTTTTCCTAAAAAAAATTAAAAACTGTCTCTATAAACTGTGCACCTCCCAGATTCATTCTTCATCAAAGACAGCCATTCCTTTTGCATTGGACACCAAGATCAATCGGGTTTCTTTTTTCTTTTTTTTTCCCTTTTTCTTTCATTTTGTCAGCCTTTTGCGCAGGCTGCTAATGGCTTCCAGGAAAAGCTTTACGATTCAAAGGCATGCAGGGCTTCTCATGATAATCCCGAAGCACCGGCAATCGGTTTACTGCTGATAGCCCGACCGCTGGTCCGGCTGGAGCGCAGTCACCACTGGACTGCCGTGAAGCTGAGTCAATTTGCCGGTCCCCGGGGTGAAAGAGAGATTCAAGTTTGCGCGACACGTCATCAGTGTCGTTTTAACCCAGCGCTGTCACACTGAGAAGAAAGAGACTTTAGAAGAATTCTGGGGGGTTTTTCCTCCTGCTGTTGTGCTCACAGGGTCATGGGTCAGAATCGATATGCCATTACAGTGCTTCAGAGCAGATTGAATCCAGGAGCACTGCTTAGTTGATGATATGTGGGGAAAAGGCTCAGGACAGGCAAGAGTAGGAGGTGGGTGCAAGGGTAATAGGATGGGAGAAAAGTATTTTTGGGGGGCTTTTAAAGAGCTGCTATTCCATGGCAAATTAAAAAGCCATTATAAAGATTACATGGTGGCAAACAATGTCAAGCAGATTAGCATTTAGACTGTGGCTGAGGGAGACACTGAGGAACACAGAAAGGTCTGGTAATGAGCTCTGGCTTGGTGATTGGGGAGATTATGATTATGAATATGATTCCCTCCTTTATTCTTGTAGGAGTACTTTAAATTCAGGGGGTCAAACAATAATGTGGAGAACACAATGGAGAGTTTTTGGAGTAATAGAATCCTTGAGTGGACATTTCATCCAGTGAATTGTAACAAAGGGATTGAAACATGACTCCTGTTGTTCTTTTCTTCTGGCCTGGACAGCCTCAAAGTAAAGAATTTTTTTCATCTGGCTTCATCTATTCTAAAAGTAAAACTTGTGGAATGCTATGAAGTGAAATTAGTCTCGCTGTTCAAATAGGATAATTTTTCTTGCCTTCTTTGCTTCCTCTTTCTACAAAACTCTAACATTCAGTTCAAGGCTTTCTCTTTACCCTCTTTATTATAAAAAATGCATTCACTTCAGGTAAATTGTATTTTCATTTCTCTCCTCTCCCCAAAACAGTAAACATATAAACAAATCATCAAGTTATTCAGCTCTTAAGGTCATGGAAAGGTCATGAATGTTTGGCTTCTTTCTAATCTCCTGTGGTTACAAGTTGTGCTGCATTGCTAATACTAGTCTTTTCAGAAAAATGTGGAGATTCAAATCCAGCTGTGTACATTTTTTTTGTCCAGTGATTCAGTTTTAGGAGCTGCCATGGCTTTTTGGATCTGCTACTGTTGTGCAATGCCAACACTTATGAGTACTAAAACTATTTACCTAATCAAGTGGAGACTTGAGTTCATTTGTATTGTTTATTTGTGTAGTTTTTTCAACAATCTATCATATATATGTAATCTATAATTGCCTTACTTTTGGATGAGTTGTTTTGCTTTTTCTAACTTTTCTCTAACTTTTTTTTAATTGACATTTGTCAGATTATTATTATTATTGCTCAAAACTCATTTCTTGATAAGAATCAACTGCCCCAAATAATAATTAGTAACAAAAATAATTCCCAATAGAGGATAATTCAAAGTTTCTAAAATGATATCCATTATTCCTTACAAAACTGAAATGCAATACACATACCTGTACTACAGGTATGTGTATTAAAAGGGACAACATAGCTTTGCATAAGAGGCTCAGTTTCCCCTTTCTCTGAGCAATAAACAGACCATAAACAATTTTCTAAAATTTATCAAAGGATCTAAATTAGACTCCTTTTCTCATAGAGGAAATTTCTTCCTCTATGAGAAGAAATGTTTAATTTTGCCACATTCGTTCTTTTAAATGTGAAACTTCTTGAATACTGTGAACTAAAGTTAGTCTTGTGATTTTAATAGCATAATTTCCCTTTTTCTCTTCCTTGCTGACTTCACCACAAATTGGAGTGAAAACTGAGATTTCTGTGTCACTGCCCCTGCTTGTTAGTTTAACGCAAATGTGCTGGTTGCAAAAAATAAGCACATCCATTACAAACAACCACTCCTGTCCTTCCCTTTGCAGAAAGCTATCAGTACACAGTGCTGGAGTCGCTACCAGTGCAATCTGTGGTGGCCAGAATAAAAGCAGCAGACGCTGATATCGGCTCCAACGCGGAAATGGACTACAGGATCATGGACGGTGACGGGCCCGGCATGTTCAATATAACAACAGACGAGGACACACAAGAGGGGGTTATTATCCTGCAAAAGGTAGAATTTGGAAATAGACATATTTTCACAAAAGAAAAAACTGTCAGTTTTGCTCATCATGACCATAGCAGATACATACCTTTTACAAGGTTCTTTTTTTTTTAGACAAGTCTTTGTTTTGTAGAAAAAGAATATATACATTTTTGTGGATTGGACTTGTCAGTATGTGATTCTCAAAGTATAATATTAAATAAAAATACCACATTTTTGTGAGACGGGGCTTACACAAAAGTTCTAAAACAATGTTTTAAGCATGAATTGTACACGTTTAAAGTATGAAACCAACATTTTTTATTAAAAATAACAAAACAAGAAAAAGAAAGAAAAATTATGACAAATGCCAATACTTTTTGAAAAATATTTTGTGAACTAGAAAGACAGTGGTGAATTTTTGTTAAGGTTTGTGTGTGCGCCTCATTAATTAAAATAAACACCAGTTTAGAAAAAAAAAGTACAATAGTTAAACATGGTGGTTATTAAATGTCCAGGGTCTTTCTGCCTGTCTGACAAGAAGCTGTGAGAAAGCATATACAAGCTCTATCTTGACATAAATCATATCAAATAAGTAATGCATTATTAATTGAAAGTTAGTTTTTGCATTTGAGCTTAATAGATAGTAATAAAAAAAAATAAAAAAAAAACGACATTATGGTATGCTAAAAGGTGATAATTATTGGGCTTCTTTAATTGAAATGATCTAAAAAAATAAGAAAACCTACATTGATAACATTTGGAGTGACCATGATGTTTTTTTATATCATCCAGGAAAAATTAATTTATTTTTTGTTTGTTTGCATGTTTGTGTTTTCCAATTTTCCAACTACTTAATGACACCACGTTTTGTGAGGTCATTCAAGTGTAATGTGAGTAAACACAAACCAACCAGTGTTATCCTGGAAATAAATATTAAATAATAAAGAGCCCAAAAAACAGTTTGAAACAGAGCAGGAAAAGTCACTGCTGTGTTCTTAATTGCCTTCACTAATTCAGGTCAGTTCGGTTCACTTTACTTTGGTAAACTGTCAACACTAAACATAGGAAACAAAAAATAACAATAAATAAACCTACAATTTACCAAAAAAGAAATAGGCTGAGGACAAAGCTTTTGCTTGCCTCACCTGGTCATGTGCTGTCCATATAGATATACAAACAAAGATGCATCCCTGTGCATGTGTATATATCTATATTTTTACAAACATGATTACGCAATACATGTATACATCTACATAGCGGTATAATATTTTATCATTTTACATTTTAGGGCTCTAAATGAATTACTCTGTTATCCAGTAAATGTTTCTACATTCATTTTATTTGTTCTTATTTTGATCAATAAAGATGGACAACAATCATGCTTAGTCTATTATTGTTAGATTTCCAGTTATGGATCACTGTAGTAGGATTATTTATTTATAATTAATGTTTTTTTTTTCCTGTATCAGTTCATTAATATGTAAATCGTACAGTACATCATAACTTCTGGGCGTTGGATCAGAATTTTCAGGTTTCAGTCTTGAAATTGTCTCTTCAGGCCTCTTGAATGTGACAGCTCATTGCTGCCTCTCCTTGGTCAGAGTGGTAGAACCATTGTTGCCCACAAGCAGTTCTTGTCAGACTGGCCAATTTGATCCTTTGTTTGTTTCATTCCAAAACTCAGACAAATACAAGGCAGAAGTGAGTCTCTGACAATGAAACTGTCAAATCAGTGTGCTCAGTATATTACATTTTGCACAGAGAGTTTAATAAGCCAGACAAAATGTTTCAAAAGCATTTATCTTTGTACACTTTCATCCACAACGTGTGGCTTTCTTTATAATCACCGTTGGTTCATGTATGGGACAAAGTCGCTACAATTTATCATCAAATCACTTTGTCTGACAGTGTGTTAAATTTTAGGAGTGCTGGAGACCAACAACCTTAATTGTGATCAATATCACCAGATTGGGAAAATGAATATAAACTCATATGCTGTTCATTTATCCTTGACAGAAAATGGTGATATTTCATGTTTGTGCAGCTGAGGACAGTGTTAAAAAACATTTTGAGGCACTTTTCTTGTTTGACAAATAACCAAATTAAAGCTGCCACAGGTCACTTTGGAAAAAATGGTTTTACATATTTGATAAAACTGTCACTATGTCATGCTAGTAAAATATGTGACAAACAAAAAAGCAGAAAAAAAAGCTTCTTCGGCTCCTATTGGTCCTACTGCCATCTGCAGAAATGCATTGCTCCCACTTATAGCAAGAAGGAATATCTCAGCGCTGTCAATTATTCTCATGTACGTAAAGCTCTTATCTGCTTAAGCTCAGGACATAGTGACAGTTTCAACAAGTATAAAACACATTTTTTATAAAGCTACTGCAGCCTTAATTCATTCAAGAACATTTGTGACCTTCATATTGGTAGCTTCCAGGTCTCAATGAGTATGTGAAAAGAAAACAATATGGAAAAATATCCAGAATTTAATCCTTAAAAAATAGGTCCTGTTATCCATCCTTCCAGGAGTCATTTTCTTTTTTATTACATATTTCATCCAGTCAGTGAATGCTGCAGATTTAATGTTTAACACCTTAACATTTTTTTTCCATAAATGTAACATCTCTTGTATATTTATTTATGCAAAACTTGCCAAAAAAAAAGGAAAGACATGGAATTTTTACAAAAAAGCTGTGCAGAAACTTTATTGTAATCCATTTTCTGTTTTTTTTTATTCCTTTTTTTCCCGCAGCCTCTAGATTTTGAGACAAGAAGTGGGTTCGCTCTAAGAATCGAGGCCACAAACAGGAACATTGACTCCAATTTCTTGAGCCTCGGCCCATTTAGCGACATAACTTCAGTGAAGGTTGCCGTGGCAGATGTGGACGAGCCGCCCGTCTTTTCTAAACCGCTTTCCAATCTGAATGTTTCCGAGGACGCCAAAGTGGGCACCTCAATCGGTAGAGTCTCTGCCCACGATCCAGATAACTCCAACAGTGGCATCAGGTACAAACGATGTGCTTCTCCGCTGCGACACACAACAATAGGCTAGAAATCTGATTGGAAACAAAAACCTCCAGACACTTCTCTTCCTTTCAACTTTAAGTTATGCAATTAGTTTACAGAGTTTTGCGTAGAGGAAAAAAAAAAAGTAAACAGTACCCCAAATATGCAAACAAATTGCTTCTCAACATTATCTACAAACACAGACTCCACAGAGCCTTGAAAGTCCCCAATCTGGCTGTCACAAAGACAGCAGCAGATGGTGGGCGGGCCAAGGAGTGCTGCATTTGCAAATATAAAATGCCATCTTGAACAAGAGAAGGGCATTCCTGCAGGAGGGTCAAGGCCCGACACTTGCACAGTGGCATTTACGACTCAAAACAAGCACTCACATTGTCAATCTTTGCAGTGTCACTCTCGAGATGCCCCTAACCCCACCGCCTCCTTCTGCTCTAATTGAATGAATATTGTATGGTATTCATGCTTGGTCTGTTAGGATTGTTAGTAATCTTAATCAGAAAATCTAATTACTGCTCCATTGTAGCTGTAAATTGCCTTTTTTTTTGCCCCCGTGACTGTTATCAGAATCAGCAATATATTTCTCTACATCTGTTGAAATTAAAATTACTGTGGAACTAATGCTGCCACAAGAGTCAAATTACACTGCAATAATATCCCTTGGATGTATGCTAATTGAAGCTGTAATTTTCTTTTGAAAAATACGCTCACAAGTATTGAAAGGACTCGATAACTGTTGTGTGTTGAGGGACCGTCTTCACTTTATCAAAATTTAATAGGTCTTTCTGTCATCCTATAAGTTCTAAAAAAAGTGACATTGTATGTGACATTTGCAGAGCAATTTTGAAAAAAAAAAAGTATTTCATGAAGTTCAAAATCAATACAAGGAGGTAAGTATGGAGCTTATTATTTTAATTTTGCACGAACTGATGAAAAAGGACAGAACAATGTTTTCCTTCAGGTAAAAGAAACTACTATACTTTAATGTCAAATCAATACAAGTTAATCTTGTTTTTAGCAATATGTCATGTGTAATATAGATGAGTTTCTGTGCCTAGGTACTCCATTGACAGGAACACAGACTTGGAGCGTTTTTTCAACATTGACGCTTTGAGTGGCATCATCAGCACAGCCAAGTCTCTGGACCGAGAAGCCAACTCCATCCACAATCTCACCATTTTAGCCATCGAGAGCTGTGAGTCGATAACAAGAAGATACTGACAAATACAGTACATTTGTTCAAATTCCCCATTGTTAGTAAAATCATTAAGTAAATGTTATAAGTGATAGTAGTTTTCAAGTAATTGTGCTTGAAGATGTTGCTGAATCTGTGGGAGGGCCTTTTCAGAAAGGGACTGGAAAAAAAAAAATCTGAAAACTCAGTTCCACTGAGTTACCAAAGCAGAATTACATTAAACTTTTACTTATAGTAAAGATTGGTTATTGCTATGGTTGAAAAATAAATGTAAGACTTTTTAAGACATTGAGAAACCATTTAATACAGTGGCTGCTACAAAGACAGTTTTGATTGCAGTTATAAAACAATACAAAGACAGCCAGTCTTTTGTTTCAATGGCAAAAAAGTTTTCGATCCAAGGACAATGTGTCTCATTGTGGGTGTCATGGGATTTGAGAAGATAGAGCAGATACACAAAAAAACAAAGAAGCACTGTAGTTTGTGTAGTTTCCATGTAAAGAAACAATAAAGTCAGTTGAAGCAGTATCTCCTCCAGTACAGGAGGAGAAACACGGCTAAACAGAAAAGCTCTGAACTAGTAGTAAACTCAATGATATGAAGAACAGAGTGCACACAGTCGCAACAATTGCTTCTTCTGTTGGTTTGTGTTGTAGACAGAGAACATCATTGCTCTCTCTGGCAGACTTCAGTCTGACCTTTAAGAGCGAGAGCAAAGTTTCCTTAACACAGGCCTCATATCAAAGTTGAGATTGTGCAGTGTCTTTCTCATGGTGGAGGGATTCACCTTCCTGGTAACAGTGAACCATGTGATTTGAAGGCTTCTTTTCGTGCCATACAGTCTGCTTTCAGGTTAAATTCACCTAGAAAGTCATGTTTGAATGTCTTATTGAATGTTTTTTTTTTTTTTTTAATGACCATTTTACATACAATGAAATAGCTGATTTCAAGATCTTTGGAGAACTCTATCAGACTGACAAGCTGCAACAAGTTTTCTTTTTTTCCTCAACCCCTCAAACAGCTGTTTCATTCTCACCACAGTTCAATAATCAAGATCACAGCAAGCTGAATGTGTGGGATTTGAAAAGGCCAAACAAAATGCTGAGTAACCACGCTCTCATTGTGTGCAGCACATACATATGAGATACACCTGCGTGTGGTTGAAGCCATTTTAAGTGGATATATATGGAGATATCCAAATTCATTCGACATCAGAAAAAAACAACCCTTTTTTAAATTTTAAACATCATAGTGGAAGGTACTATCTAGACTTTATTCTTGACAATTTATAATTGTCAAGAAGTGTGTAAGAAAAGCACAGGTTGCTGTAGAGAGTCCTATTCTTCTCACACAACTGTATTTTTTTTAATATCAGCTTTAGGGTATCTTTAATGCTAAGAGAAAAATGGCAGCAGTATCTTGCCCTATCTTTTTTTTTTTTTCCATATTTTTGTAGCTCTCTTGAAGAGAGTCTCTTCAAACATGGCTGTCAATTTATTACACCATGTACTTACTTAAGATTCTGTCCATTTTCTCTTTCTACAAAAATGCCCCCCAGGGTTTAGAGAAGTGTCATTTAGCCTGTCAGTAAAAAAATTGTCGCTCCTCTCAGACTTCCTAATACCCATTAGTCTGCAGTACAGAGGAAATTACAGCACATAGTCACGGGGTTGACGCACGGCTGTCAGGGAATGTTAATTTACACGCAGGACGGTCACTCTGACCTCCATGTCTCCCTGAGCCGTGGGGACGAGATGCTGACTAAGGGCAGACCGTCTCACCCACGGGTGAACAATGTTAATGTGATGTGAAGAAGTGCCGCATGCCTTTTTTTTGTTCATCTGTCAATGCTACAAGGACGTGAACACCTTTTTTTTCCCTCTTTGCTTTGCAGTCCCATCATTTTTCTGACATTACGCTAACACAGTGGCCAACTATCATCAGCACACGACGCACTGAGCACTTCAGACAGCCACGTCACACCAGTATAAGTTAAGGAAGACTAGCAGCCTGTCAGCATTGCACTTCTTCTTTTTTTCCTATCTTAAAAGAGACTGTTGTATAGACTGTTCAGTTTATTTTATTTATTTATTTTTATTTTCCAAACCCTTTATGCTTCTCCACTTCAAAGCTGTTTTTATTTACGTCTCATGGCACACAGATGTACTTCTTGGTTGATTTCAGAAGTGTTGCCTGATATAGCACAAGAGAGAAGGCAGGATATAATAATAGCCACATGAAATGTCACAACAGTCCCTCATGCGTGAGGTACTGACTTCTGACACACAGTGATACTCATGCACTGTTTTCAGCTAAAAAAGCATCTTTGATTTGAAGGATTGCAGCTGATATTCCCTGCCCTCTGCTGCCTTCTGACATTATTAATAGTAAATGTGTTCTATGTAGCTAAAATAAGAGAGCAAGTATGCTTCAGTGGAGGTTTGCTGGGCATTTGAGCCGGAGTCACTCACATTTCATCCGCCCTCCGCTCCGTCCAGTCCACGCCAATGACAACAAGTCTGTGGCCCGAGGCCCTGCGCGCCCTTTTTATCACCATCAAATAAGTCGCCCCGAATGTCAGACCATCATCTCTGGCCGGCATCATGGCGACGCCACACTAAATCATCGTCTCGCACTCAGACACAGCCATTTAGCCATCAGTGTGTGTCAAGCAGACAGAGCCGTGAAGCCCACTGTGGAAGATGGTTCACGCACATAGCTTTCCCCTACAACAAGCCTTTGCTGAGGCTAATCGCTCACACTGATCGACAGCAAACAGGTTAACTATGGCGTCTCTTTGAAGTAGCTTGAAACTTATAGTATGGTACCGTGAACATTTGTGCGTTCACAGATTTATCTCTTTTTATGTGTTCACAAGATTTGTAGAAGTACGAAAGAGGCAGACTTTGGAAGAAATCAACTCTTCTTTGCAGGATAATTTGAAATCACCCACAAATAAGTGGTGTTTTTGAAATTAAGGTAATTCCTTGGTAACTAAATCGTATTTATATGTAGAAGTTGAGACCCTTTCAAAAGTTTGAATTTGTTTAAATTGCATTACAATTACTGCCACTGTACGGCAGTTTTACATACTTCTGCTACACTACTGCCTCAGCCTAGGCAGTAGTGTAGCAGTAGTGTTGTCTTATTGCAGTTCATGAATAGCAATATGACAGGAAACAAATCAAAACAAAAAGAAAAATACTGTTTCATTTAGTGAATGTTTATTGCGATTAAGCATGAAGCATCAGAAAGTAACAAAAAATACTCAGTAACACAACAAGAGTGTCAGTAAAAGCAGAATTAAAAACAAATTTTGCAGAAATATGTGAACCTGGACTCTTTCCTTTTCCTTTGTATTTTTTCCCCAGTGGATCCAAACCAGATTGGGAAAGGCATCACTCTGATCACGGTGTTGGACGTAAATGATAACGCCCCAGTCTTTGCAATAGACTACGAAACGCTCCTGTGTGAAAACTCAATGCCAGGGCAGGTAAGACCCAGAGACATCTCTGTTGTCGGTCTGGCATCCTTTCTTCTTTTCTTTCCCTCTCTCTCTGTAAACTCCATTGAAGTTTGACACACAAAGACAGCCTGCTGAGCCTCACAGCCATTAAAACTCTCCCCTCCCTCTAAACAACTGCATTGTGCTCAAACTGTATCTGTTTTGCAGCTCAGGGTTACGCCAGGTGGACAGCATCATTAGTAGGAGACACAACCTCAACATTTAATAGGAATTGTAGGAGTTGCTTTCCATTGGAGAACTTTCTCTCATTCACTTTCTTGCCACTGTTCTAGAGTTACCCTGTGGTCTTCTTGCACGCTTGAATGTGATTTTATGGAAGGCTGGAGTGGTGTTTTATAATAGTTTGATAATAAGCCTGTCGTGAACAAGAGCAGAAAGTTTATCTTAGTATTATGCTATGATATTCAATGCAATTTTTGCTTCTAAAAAAGACAAAGTGGGAAGTAAACTGTGTCCATGCATTGCATTTTCCCCCTCCAGATTTGGCCCCATTGTTGCTGAATGACTTGTGTATTTGTGGCGATCATTTTTCAGCTCTTGGCATTTGGAAAATACAATAGAGGCAAAGGCTAAAGAAAGCGTGTATGCCTGAATACGTACAATTGATCAGAATGATGCATTTTTATTAGAAATGGCTATTAGGCCCTTTTAAATGTGCTATTTGCATTCATATGTTGTAGTTATTTTATCATTGGGCTCATGGTGGCTGTGCAAAAAAAGGTAAATGAGTTTATTTGGAAAAATGAAACACAATATTTCATTCTGAATGTGTCTTTTTTTTGTTGTTCTGTGAGCATAAGTTCTGACCGTTGTATTGTTTTACTTTAAAGAGGTCACACAGCCTTGCAGGCTCCAAGTGTTCGTGAATTTTGTGTACATATAAAATGTTTCAATGAAAATGACAGTGTGAATCTTAAAATAGAAAAGAATTAAAGCTTGGATTGGAGGACATTTTGTCAGGTTACGACTACAGTATTGTTGGGATTTTGTGCAAAATACAAACAGATAATTAGTGAAGTGGAAAGGAAATGATTGTTTTATTTCTTTTACAAATAATATTCTGGAATACTTGGCAGGCAAATATATTTAGTTCCCTTTATTCAGATACCCTTAAAAAAAATCCATACAAACAATTTCTCTTAAAAAAATCACCTAATTAATTAATATATAGATTTATAACAGAGTTTAGTCATAATATGTGCAGAACACTGACTTTTACCAAAAAAAAAAACAATTAAATATCTACATTCCATCAGAATCTCAACTTTTGAAATTTAGTGGATACTTGGTGCAATTCTTTCACGTTCACCACAAAAATTACAGCAGAGAAACTTAACCAAAGTGATATGTCAACAATCGTATCAGTCTCCAGGACATAGGGACTGCCATTGCAGATGATAGCATCATCAGGAGGAAAACGGTATAGCAGATCTATAATTGCTCAGCTCAAGCCGACAGATTGCTTACCTAACCCCTATGATAGCGGAGCTGCCATCTCCCCTTGGTGTAGCCACCGGCTCCTCTGTAAAGCGAGAAGCTTCGGCCTCTGTGTTTGTCCACCCTGTGAATTGATGTGGTTCATTCAAATTCAGCCAAGATATGTCCAGAATTATTCTGCACAAAGAACTTCTATAGTTTGGAGCTGAAATATATTTTAGTAAACATTTATCCAACAAATAAAATAGTGTTTACGTGAAATGATTTTTGATGCTGTATCTAAAAAAATGCATAAATCTGAAAAGCCTGAAAGTCATAAGAAATTACAAATGCCTCCCGTTTTCTTGAAAGAAATGTTTCAAGTATTCTAATATGCAAGAATATCTGGACTAGATTGGGGATATGTCTATACAAAAGTCACGGTTCTGTCAGCAATTTCTAAATTAACTGGATTTTAGTATGTTCCAAAAGTAAAAAAAAAAAAAGACTGAAAGAAAGACAAAAAAAAAAAGAAAAATGGAAAGTGTAGATCTGACTCGAGAATTGGTTAGATTTTCTTTATGTCAATAAATAAATTAGTATAAGCAGGCATAGCCAATCCCTGGATAGATAGAATACACAATATAACTCCTTTTTTATTTAATGACTGCGTTCATGTTTGAAAACAACTTCACGACTTCACTTTAACAACCATGCAGAGTAACACAACCTTTTCAAATCAGTTGTAACAAGGTCAGAATACTAATCTACATCACACCATTAAATAACTTAGGACAGTGTTGCAACCACTGAAATTGGGTCTGAATTGTCTGATGCATGCCCCAAAAGTTATTTCAAGATTATTTAATAAACATGGTGGAATCACGTCTAAGAAAATCAACTGTAAAACAGACAATAATGTTTAACTGTGCAAATAGGAGCCTCTCCTAACAAAATTATTTCATAGAGAGCTCATTGAATTGGGACTTAACAGCTGTGTAGCCTGAAGAAAACCATTTATCAGTGGAGTAGAAGAAGAAAAGGTGGCTTCAAAATGGCTATGGAGCGTAAAGATTGAACTTTGGAGCAGTGGAAAAAGGTCATGTGGTCTGATGAATCCAGATTTGTTCTGTTCCAGAGCAATGCCTTCTTATGGTAGGAAGGGCAGTGGATGAGCTGATATATCCGTCTTGCCTAGCGTCTGCTATGCAAGTCTCTGGGGCAGTTTTATGATTTAAGTTGCTTTTAGTGTACCGGGTTGGAAGACGAGGTGACTTTACCAAATTGCCACATCCTAAGTGATGCATTTTCTTCTTTTCTGGAAAAAAAATCCAAAAATAAAGTATTTAGAAAAGGAAATCTACAAATTAATTTCAATAATTGGGATGTGCTCATAGAAGATACCTGAGTTTCCCTCCGACCGTAGATCTGAGCAAAAAAAGTACCTGTCTGAATTAAGTCATCAATATCAGTTTAGAGTAAATGTGTGGTGTAATTAAATTAAATAAATTCATCCTGTAAATTAAGTCAAGTGGCTATTTAAGTTCTAATATTTAAAATTGAACAATTTAGAAAAAAAATCTTTAGTGTGTAAAAGTTCCCATTTTACACACTAAATATATTGGATTACTATTACAAAATTAATTTATTTCAGCAGCTCATTTAACCAAATAAAAGATGTTATGCAAATTAATTAACCAAGCTTATGTTGGCTAATTATAATGATTTTCCACCCACAGTTAATGAAAACATGACATTCTGATTGTAAGGATAAATATATTACATTAGACCAATAAAAAACAATTGTAAAATAGAAATGGAAGTGTAACTACAAGTATGATATAAACATGCTAAAAGATTGTCGTTTTTAAATCTGAAAAATTGGCCTAATAACACAAATTCTAAGTTATTGGTTATGACACTCATAAAGCAGTTCAGTTCAATTTCTTTTTAGGATAAACAGTATATCATTCAATCACATGGGATGAGATTTAAAGGACCTTTTAACACAGAATGATTTGTTGCTGCAGACAGGCTGATTATTTCAGACCTGCTGAGATCTACTGGAGTCTCCACATATAGGTGAAAATATACAGTGACCAGAAGTTGAGTGGGTGAAAATATTTTGTTGTCAGGGGTCAGGAGAGAAAGACTTGCTTGGAATGATAGACGTTTGACAGTAGAACAAAAAAGTTTGTTTAAAAGTACTGGACCTTGTGGGCGCTTTGATTGGATGAGATTAAACTTGATATTTTTAATTTAAAAAAATCAGGTGGGAGTGGCATAAAGCACAGACTGAAATTATATAAACATGAACATCATAGCCATTGGCAGGCATGGTGGAGGATCTGTAATACTATGGGCTTATTTTAATAACAAAGGTTCCACTGAATAAATGTAGTGAAATTAATGTTTAGTTTTTCTTTTTAATTCAGCGTAAGATTTTCTTCTTAGTAGCTTTTCACACATCCTTACCGAGTTGCCAATAAGTGTGGAGGGTGGTGCTGTTTTAGTTGTAAAGCAACTTTTTCAACCAGTTTCATCCTTTTGTTAAGACGAATCACAACCTCAGATAAGAAGTGCTTGTTTTGGTTTTCATTTCTCACTTTTAACAATTTCTATTCAGTCCCATTCAAACACAACGTTCTGGTGGGCAGCACCACAGGGCACTGGTGGGATCCCACCTTCTGACTGCATAATGAAGGCAGGGAGGATGGAAATTTCATGATGAAATTTACACCCAAAAACACATACAGAGCAAAGGGAAGTAGAAGGGTTGACATTTGAATGTGAAAACACAGTTTGAATTACAACGAGGTGTCTGCTGCCTGTTACCAAACAGACTGGGTGGACTCATTACCTGTCTGATATGCGCTCCACCAGCTCCGTGATTCCTAATTAATGAAAATGCTCCTGTTGTGTACTGTATGTGTGGATGTCGATGTGAACATGTTGGATGCACTAAATGGGCTTGCGAACCTGTAAAAGCTTTGTTAAGAAAAAAAAAACAACAACAACTAATAAATAAATATCGCAAGCTGCCCACGGGTTGTCACGCCCATTGGGTGATTTAGAGCCACAGCAAAGATGAAATAATAACATTTGCCAGTTAGGGCCAGAGTTGACTCTGCGGCTCTGTAGCTCAGATTAACAGGCAGTTCTGCTGTGGAATAACCTGCCATTTTTCAGGCCTAATTAAGGTAGTCTCATGGCACTGGTTCTCTCCAGAGATGCCACTTGTTACAGTTCATTGGTGCGTCTGTCTTCTGCCATAATATAAATTGATATCATGATGGGGGTGGAAGGGGCCGAGGCACTGTGGATTGCGATGGGGACAATAGGGAGGAGGGGTGGATTCACATTGTACAATCACTTCATTGTAATCATTACACACATGAGTGGATCTGGGATTCTGCTGTCCCCAGTCTGCTTGCAGCTTCCCAAAGGGAGGTTAGTCAAAAATTACTTGAAGAGATTTCTATATATAGGCATGTGTTTAGTGTTGTCCCTTAGCAAGACTGCACAAAGTTACTATTTGACATTTGAATTACCTTTGTGCACAGGGTTAAGCTGGACTTATTCAGTTTTCCTTCTAACAGCACAACTCTTTGTGGAGTTTATTAGAGGATTTGTGAGAGAGATGCATGAAAACAGTATTTCTTTAAGATATAACTCGCTGTTAATTTGGCATAAAATTGTTCTTTATATACAGGTTTACTGTGAAAGTGGAAAACATTTCTCTATTACTAATGTAGCTTTATTAAAACATTAAAACAAACTAAATAACCACATAAAATCAAAAAGGTGAACTCGATTGTCCTTGCCTGTAGGGAAAGATTTAAAAATGTAAGAAAGCAAATCAGATTTTTATTTTTACCTTATGATATATTTTTTGTCTGTGTTAACTTATGAACTAAAAATTGCATGCATGTACAACACTCCAATTCACTTGCATGTCACATGCTATATTAATTTAATATTTAAATTAATCTTTTAATTGTATTAACATGTTTATATTTCTGTCTGGAAGCAGTATTAATGTTTGGCATGTATCTTTTTTTTTGTTCTCATTATCAAATGATAAACTCTCTGGTTGGAAATTAATTTGACATCAGGGATAGTAATAATTTTAGCCTATCTCAGAACATAGGCTGGTTACTGGTATGAAAGTGTAACCAGAGAAACTTTGAATCCACTAAAATTGAACTCATATCGTTTCTAAAGTTTCAATTCCTTCTAATGACTTTCCCAGAGTTATTGGAGTTTTCTTTGCCAACATCAACCATGGAACAACAAAGTTGTCACTGCCGCTCAGTTGGTTTCAAAAAGCCTGTGACTTTTTCTTACAATAATAACACATGAGGAAATCTGTAAGGATGTTTTATATAGTGCAATTGGTTCCTAGATAAGTCCTTAGAGGACCCTTCATTTCAAACACTATGGTCAAAAACCTTTTTGCACCTCCTTCCTATTATTAAATCCACCTTTTCTGCTCATTCCTTAATTACAGAAAGCCTTGATTGTCAGTACAGAAAAACGTCTTCACACCTCTGGTCACCAATTCAGACTATCAGTTTATTAGAGATGTTGCATCACACTGTAGGATGAAAACAGATATACCACGGCACTAGGAGCAAGGAAAACATTAGCGAACAGAAGGGTGGCATCTGTTCTATTAAAAGAAGAAGCAAAATTTAATATCAGATCTCACCAGAAGATGACTTATCCCCGACAGCTTTGGCTTGTCGGGATCATGTCAACAGACATGAGCTTGTAACAAGCAGAGTCTGAGGAAATGACTGAGTTGGTGTGAAATGAGAGAAGCTCATGGAGGGAAAAATAATTGAAGATATTGACATGTGTCATTTACAGAACTCCATATATTGACTCCAAGGGTAATTTATTTTTTTCTCTCAGAGTGTGTCCTGCACCAGGGTGCAAAAAGTGAGTGAGTGCTGCTAACTGGTGGGTCCGAGGAGTTACGGGCGTCATGTGTGGGTGATGTTTGGTGCGTTGATGTCGTGGGAAGCAGCGCGTCGAGGGAGTGAGCGAGGTGGTGCGAAAAATGCATGCCCACCTCCTCCTTCGTCAAAACAACCCCTGGTGACAGCTGTCACGTCACCATGGCAACGAGTGCCACCTATTTCTTGTGATGCTTATTTATACTCTTAGTTCAACTTTGAAGTGGCTGGTTTGATCTTATTGTGTGACTCATCTGCAAACGGGGTTTTAAGGTAGCTTAAAGGGAAAGGCTCTTAGCCGGCAGAGCCAGTCACACCCTGCTCAGAATCGGATAATTACACTTTAACAGACAGTCTGATGCTCATAACAGCACTGCAGACTTTAGAGAGGGAGAGACGAGGGAAATCAAAAAATGTAGTGTTTATTTGTCGTGTGTGGAGAATGGAAAAATACAATGTGCGATAAGAGCTTGTTATCACTGAGATTGCAATTTGTCACTCCAGCCATGCTAAATTAGTCGACATTACTTCCGTCATTAAACAGGCCACATTTTCAAAACGCCAGACTCAAAGGAACACAGATGCTTTGTGTCAGAGTTGCAGGGGATTGTTGTCTTTGTGGTTCACTTACACACTTAGGGGCATTTGTAAGTAAACTGGGTAGGCGGGTGGGTGGTTAGGGGTGGGGGAGTTAAAGCGGAGCTGTTTGAACTGCATGCTGGTGAGAAAATAAAAAAGAGAGACGTTTTACTAGGCAGGATGCTCTTTGTGGAATTACTGCAAGTAAACGCTGAGAGAACAGTGAGGATTTCACCTATGAAGGCTTGGCTTCATCACTGGGTAGAAGGACGCAGAAGGAATTGAAAAACTGCTCCAGAGAGGGAAGTTTTAAAAAGACCAGACCGAAACTTTAACTTTAGAATAAAGATAAACATCTAAGGCTTCAAAGATCATCAAAGCCACAGAAATATAACTAAATAGATAAGTAATACAAAAAAGCCAGTAGTATCAACAGTTACTGCCCTTTGAGTAAAAAATAGCAGCTTTTATCCACTTTTCAGGTTTATTTTCTGAGCACTACCTGATATTTTGTGGAGTTCCTTAGTCACAAACCAACATGACAGTAAGAGCTCCACAGCATTGCAGGTATAACAATGTTATAATGCAGTCAGTGTCACGGTAATGAATGAGATTTTAATTATTATCTATTTGTCTTTGAGTTTCAAGGCGTAATCCGCTGCATAGATGGAAGTCACATTCACTGCTCCTTCACAAAGATTGTTTGGTTATTATTTTGTATTATAGTTCATACTTTTTCATCTGTTCAAAAAGTGTTTATATAACATTAGTCCTGTTAATGTAGCTTGGCTGTGCTGCGCCACTAATTTAATTAATCTAAGTATGTCAGCATGTCCTTAAATAAATGTTATTTCTTTTCATTCACTCTGTGTTTTAATCTTTGGTATATAGCCTATGCAAATGTTTGGCTGTTGCTTCTTATAGCTTGCTAAGATTTTAGATTAGATTCCATCATATTTCATATTAAATACAGTTAATTAACCCAAATGTAGTTGATATAGTAGCTAGTTGTTCAGGACTTATATATTCACACTCACACTTCACTCAGAACTCATATGACTGTGAATTGAGTTAACTGGTTGACTATACCGTCTTGAAATGGAAAATTCTGAGCATCACAGAGTCAAACAGGTTTATTCAGAGTATCTTCTTTCCATTCAGAGTTTGTTAATCCCACTTTCTGGAACAGGATTATTCATCTTCTCTCAGTTTACCTTTTGCCTTTTCACCCAGTTGCACCTTGTGAATAATCAACCACCCACCTCTTGTCTGCAATCACACCCCCCTGTATTTAAGCTCATGGATTTTCATAGCTCTTTGCTGGATTCTCCCTTTTTTTCTGCTGCCTCCCGGGTTCCTTTGTGAATTCCAGAGTTCTGAAAGTTTCACCATTATTTCATTATTAAAGTTCTTATATTTGAAACGGTCAAAAAAATAAAGAACCTTGGTTCCACACATTTGGGTCCTCGTCAGGACTCACTAAACTCAACAATTTCACTTTAAAGGTAAAAAGAAAAGTTCTTACAGTTTCTATGTGTTTTTAAAAGCTATGATTGCTTTAATGCAACTGCTTAACAGACAGCGATTTCTCAGATCTGTGGAGAATGGTTAGAGAAAGAGATAATAAACAATAAGTAGCAAGGATCAGAAACTGGGGCTATATTTTAAACATGCTCGCCAAAGTTGGCAATGATTGGAGAAACATTGCCTCATCCAATGATTCTCCATTTCAGCTTTCACATTAAGATGGTTGGCTCAGATTTGGATGTAATCAATGTGAATACATAGATCCATCTTGCCTTGTGTCAATGGTAGTGGTGCTATAATGATATGGAAAATAGTTTCTTTTCCCCATTTGGAGCCCTTAGTAAGAACTGAGAAATGATTATTTGAGTGCAGTGTATGGGAAGATTAGCATAATGAATGTGCAACCAAAAAATTGGCAGCAACTGTATGATGCTTGTAAGTCAATGTGGAAAAAAGTCACTTAGGAAGGTTTGAAGCCTAATGAAATGTCGGCCTCTAAGAAACAAGCTAGTTGTGAAGCCAGAAGGATGTCCAACCCAATCCTAACAAGGTGTGCTAAATAAAGTGGTGAGTGGGTATCTGTTCTAAACAAATTTACTGAATCCTTCTCCAAATTGAGATATAGCTGCATAACTTTCCCCTCTGTATCTTTTTGATCTGACACGGAGCCAGGCATAAACTCAAGGAACCTTTAATTCCGTGATTCATCGGCCTCTTCGGTCGAGCCTTGCGACAGGCACCAGTCGGCTGCTGCCGTTAATGTCTCTAGGAGAGAATTTATGTCTAAAGCTGTGCCTCTCTCTTCCTATCTTCCACTCAACCCATTAGAGGATTCCCCACCAAAGGTTTTGCAGGAACGCCTTCCATCAAGAGCCACGCTAATGAAAGGCATTATACATTACAAAGTGTTTGATTTAGGGATGATTTACAGTCCCTTTCCCCTCAGCGTTGAGAAATGGAAACCTTCCCTGAGATAAGCTCAGAATCCACCTGCGATATTCAAAGGACATCAAAGGGTTCACATGGTGTATAGGATTCATTGTCGGCTTTAAGAACCACAAGAACAGCTTTCTATCAGATCTGAAATTTCCATAACAGAGTGAGAGGCATGAGAGTTATTATGTTTCCAGGATCAATGGCAGCTTTGGTGATACGCGGCCGAACTCGCATACGCTGCATGTTTGGGTGCTGGATCGCTGCCTCTGCCTGTCGCTGATCTGACGCCGACACAAACATCACTTCTGTCTGTTTATACAAATATTCCAAATGTTCCTGAGCTGCAGAAGATAACCTTTTTCTCATCTCCGCTCTATATAAATTCCCCCAGCTCTGCAGAACTGAACTGTAAAAACAGATGGCTGTATTTTCCTATTACCTTTTCATTGAGCGACCAATGCCAAAGCCTGGCAAAAGTATTCACACCCCTGTGGCTAAGTGCTTTGTGCTAAGCCAACACAACACGGTGTATGATTGTTGGAAGTGGAAGAAAAATATGTTTTCAGTATTTTTTTGCAACGAAACATCTGAAATGTGGTGTGCAGTTGTGCTCGTTCCTCTTTGTTGCCCCTAATTAAAATCCTCTGCAAGCTACTGCTTCCAGATGTAGCCTAATAAAACAGAAACGATCTGTAATTTATTTTCATTACAAATTCTGTTTTCATCTACAGGGAGAGTAACTAGAGGGATGCAAAATTAATTAAACTTTTTTTTTTACATTTTTGCTACCTACATAGCAATAAAATATTATTTTATCAATATTCCAGATGCAGTTTACATCACATAAAAAATAAATAAACAGCTACTTTCAGAGCAATGTGAAAGTACAGAAGTGAACAAAGCACAATTGTTACATTCTGAAATTGCAAGGAAACAGTGCAAGAAAAGTTGCTCAGAGTTGAGAGAATACGCACACCCTACCCCAAATGAAACATGATCTCTTCAGCTAGTAAAAGTAAGTCTGGGCTCCGCAACTCTATCTAAAACTAAACCGATGATGGATGGATGGATGGATGGATGGATGGATGGATGGATGGATGGATGGATGGATGGATGGATGGATGGATGGATGGATGGATGGATGGATGGATGGATGGATGGATGGATAGAAATATAAATGCCGGCCACACTTTTCAGATTTATATTTGCTTAAAAACAAAATTGAAAACTGTGTCTTTCATATTAGGTCCCAGTAAGAGACATTTGAAGTTTGTGGTTCTACCAAAATCTGGAAAGGTTTAAGGTCTACAAATACTTTTTCAAGTCGGTGTGTTTTAACTTTTTTTGTCTCCCTCACTGCCAGTTTTAATAATTGGCATGATATTTTTTGCCACCTACACGAATACTTAATACCTGACAGCTTGTAACCAGCAGCATTTAATCACAGCTGACAACTGATAATCCATGTCTCTGCCCTGATGGATCATTGACTTTCATTTTTCTCTTCCTCACCCATCTAGTCCCCCTCTCCTTATTTTTGTCTTCACATTAGACAAAAAGCTGTTTGGGGCTGGAAGATGTGATAATCATGTGTGAATTGCTTCTAAAAATCTCTTGGATCACATCCATGGGTGTCAGCTGTCACAGGGTTGCGTTCCTAGATCTGCTACAAAAGACTCAGGAGGCTTGATGTAAATTTATGTGAGCATTGCCACAGTAACTCCAACTTTGATGACCGTCCCAGTGGCTATCATTAATCGTCCATATGGCATCTTGGTATGTGATGTTCCTCCCATGTATTCGATGTACTCATTCAGGTCTCTTTCTCCCTGTTTTTCTACAGCTGGCTGCTGTAGAAAAACGTAATTCTTTGAGAGATAACTCGATTTCTAGAAAGTGTGTTTTGTATGAATAAAATAATAATTATGGCACACGCTGGTGGGTGTGGATAAATTGGATTATTTAGTAATACTTCCTCCAGTCTTTATAGTTGTCAGCTCTATTGCATAATAAAGGCAGTAAGGCTTCTCTTAGTCCGAGGTTCAGAAGCGGAACAAAAAGAGCCAAAACAAACAGCAAATACTTGTTTCACTCACAGATATGAATTCTTGTCTTGCAACGCCTCGAGCGAAAGCAGTTCTTATAGTGAGTCATTTTCATTCCAAATAATGAAGTAAACATGCCTGGCTGCACAGCGTACACATTTATTTTGGACAGCATTAGTGTCACGACACGCAACGGACTGAGCTGACATTGTATTTATTTTTCATGTGGTGCTCAAGGCCAACAGATCCGATGCTGCTCGGGATATTAGAATAAGAGGATTGTGTGTGCTGTCAACTTTCCCTGTGAGAGTTGGAGTTTCTTTTTCTTGCTAATTGCAAAAACAGACAAAGCTTTGTTCTAAGATTGACTTAATGGATTTGCCCAAAAAAAAAAAAAAGAAAGCTTGGAGAATCAGTTTTGATTAAAAAGATTTAAAAAGTCAATCAACTATTATGAAAGGCAAGAAATAAAAATGGGTAAAGACACTCAGTGGTAGTTTGGTCCTTGTTCCCATCTTCAGCATTCAGTACACTTTACACCAGATGTATACAGATCATTTTTTGTGATTATTGAATTGGAATACATGTAAATAACTTTAAATCTGTCTGTATGACTGGATTAAATAGATGTTTAATTTTTAATTTGTCTACTGTGTCACATAAAATAGTTTTGGGACTCCATGGCACAGATTGTTTCAAATTATTTTCTTTTAATCAAGAGTCTTAATCTTTAATTTTTTTATAAGAAACATCTGGTCAAAATAGGAATGAGAACCAAATTATGAGTGAAGTCCCACATAAAGTTTTTTGGCTTTTTCTGTCCATTAAGTAGGAAAACAGTAGTGGAAACAATAATGATACATATTGATATTTAATAGCCTTTTCTTAAGGGTACAGAATAGAAGTAGCACTGGACAAAGTTACAATGTAAAGGTAATTGCCAAAGACTCAGACTGACTTGGAACTAAGTGCTTCATAGTTTGCCAAGACAAACAAGAAAATGAATACATTTATATCCTGGAATGAAATGAACTCATACCATCTCATATTAGATTGCTGGAAAAGCTGATGATTGTCTTCGTACTGATTCATGTTTGAGATGTGAAGTAGTTAATCGAACTTGGCCCTGTTTAGTGGTCTTTTGGCACACAGTTCAAGGAGAGAAAATTCCTGAAACATTGCTAAGTTTCTACAGCATCTCATTTACATGTCACACTATACGCCATTTTCAACATTCCTTTGAAGTGACCTGTTTACCAGGCAAACACTGCAGCACCTTGTCACTTTCAGCTGCCTCCAAAGATAAGTGACTCCTCGTGAAGCGCCATGATAAAATACTCAACTTTATAGCAGCAATAAACTGTTTTATAACCTATTGATTAAAACATTTTAATCTCGACAGCCAGTTTTTCCTTTCTCATAGGATAGAGATGCTTGTATGTCATCCTTTTAAATTAACTATGGTGGTATTATTTTAAGCAATGTTTTGTTATTGTAAAAACTTGAAATGTGCTAAAGGCCAACAGTTGGGACAGAGAAATAATCTCTTTGAAATTATTTGCTTTGGAGAAATCACTTCCTACAAGAAAACATTTTTACCCCTAAGAGGTTGCTAAACTCTTGCCAAATAAGCACTTACTGTACTACAGGGAACAAATGACACAGAGCCCATGCCAATAGTTATAAAACAACCTTCTCCATCAATAGGAATTAGGTTGGTTTTCTCTAATCCACTCACTCGGTCGCTTGGCCCTTCAAACAGGATTTGTCACTTGATGTGTTTAAATTTGTCATAGTGAGGAAGACCAGATATACAGTACTTTGAAAATATTATTTACCATTTTAAGCTTTTTTTTATTTTATTTTTTTCATATGTAAATATTTTAGATGATTATATTTTATTCGCAAAGAAAATCGGAGGAAATATAAAGAGTAGTTTAGTATGATTTATGAAAGGAATAAAATCAAATTTATTCCTTATATCGACTATTAACTGTTCCATGGGATTTGACTAAATAAGGTAGTATTTAAGGTAGTATTTTAAGGTAGTATTTTTTTTTTTCTTAGCAAATTTTGACATTTCCATGTAAATTTGCTTCATGGCATTTTTCAAATGCCATTATTAAAATCGTCAAGCAAATATAGATCAGAAATATTGATCAATGTTCCAGTTATCAATCAAAGGCAACTCTAAACAGGTGTTTTTTAATCTAGCATTAAGAAATTCAGTGTTTCAGACTTTATGCAGTTTGCCAGAAGTTTGTCCCAGATTAGAGGAGCATAATAACTGACTGCTGTTTCTCCATATTTGGCTCTGGTTCTGGAGATTCAGAATAGACTGGAGTCAGAAAACCTGAGTGGTCAGAAAGATTGATATGAGAACAGATTTTTTTTTTTATGTATTTTACCTCAAAGTCATTCATTGTTTTATGCACTAAGTGAAGTATTTTAAAGTTTATTCTCTGAGCTCAGACACACAGCCCCACCCGGTGGCGAGTCAGGAGTTGGAACAGTGAGTGTGGCCACAGCAAATATTGATCAACAGTGTTACTCAGCTTTACAAATGTGTGATTTACTGGCGACGGATATTCTGCTGGATGGTGACTGTGTCAGACTGTCTGCAGTGGTTTGAAAGTGGAATGAGCTCATGGCAGCACTTGCTCAGGATAGAGCAGGGTTGCAGCAATTCTACAGGGTGTTGTAAAAATCTCCAACATGACTGGAAAGAAAGTTTGTGGATTTATGACCAGTTGGTTTTTAGGTAAAAAAACAAAAAAGAAAAAAAAGTTGTAGAAAGTGGCTAAATTGAGCGACAGAATATTTTAGTTAGCTTCTGTCGTCCTGACAACAACCATCCTTGCACTTGGCCACGCCCACTTTGCTGGAATTTTTCTAAATTTGTAAGGGGTGGGATTATGTTTTCACAGCGGGCCAAACCATCATTTGGAAACTGGTTTTCATATTTACTCAAGTTATATCTGTCTAACCAAGAGAGGAAATTCTTTGGTCCAATACTTTTACATTACATTATACCATAATGCACTCCTAAGTGATGCCCCACACATAGTAAGACTTTTGAGCATCCTCTGACTCCATGAACCCATTAAGCAGTTTACAGCTTCAGTTCACAGCAAATTGGACTGTGAGATAGGATAAAAATCACCAAGCTAACTGATCTGAAACGTCTATTTTTTTTTTTTTGTTCCTCTCTTCCTCAGGTGATTCAGACCATCAGTGCTATGGACAAGGACGAACCTCTGGACAAACATCACTTTAATTTTTCCCTGGATCCAACCATCGCTGGCAACCTGAATTTCACCCTACGAGATAACAAAGGTGCAACTGCCTTTCCGTGTCACTTTTTGATGCTGTTCAAAGATAGTGGTTTACTCTTCATTGTGAATTTATAGAAGAGTGCCAGATGCACACACACACGCATACAGAATCTGTGACTGTTTGATTCTAAAAGCACCAAATACATCTTTGGAGTTGGTAGAAATTCTTTATTTGAATTAGAAAGCAGAACAATGTTTGTTTGGTTATTAAGGCCTTTATTTTGTCATTTCTAGTTTAAACAGTTATTACTTTGCTTACCTTTAAATTAGTGAATTTCTAAATCTTTTAATATATTTTTCCTATTTTTGTTTAGCTCTAACTTCTCTCACTTTATTGGTTGTTCTACTGTCAACTAACTACATATATATATATATATATATATATATATATATATATATATATATATATATATATATATATATATATATATATATATATATATATATATATATATATATATATATATATATATATATATATATGTATTTTTATTAGTGATGGCACATACAGCTCTTTGAAAGCAACTGAATTTTGAATGAGCCATATCTATTTTTGAAAATATAATTTTTTCTAAGTCATCGATTTTAATTCTGTTTCATACAGTTGTTTACAAGTGTTTTGTGTATTCATCACATTTCAGTGTAATTCAGAAACAAAATAAAAAGGAAGATGTAAGAAACAATAGAGGAAAGAGTGAAGCTGAGTTTCTTTACCAGAAACAAAGGCACTCCAAGCTAAATGTCTCAGCTACACAAAATTTTAAACCATCTCTTAATATATTTTTTTAATATTTTATTATGAATATATATCATTACTGTAAAGATTGATTAAACATAGGTCTTTCTTAAAAACAGAAATGCCTTAAAGCGTATTCTGAGTATTTTCCACATGAAAGTGAGTCAAGATGGGTTTGCGTTGTTACTTGCATCGTTTTAATTCAACCAGCCAATGCAATTGACTCTTCCCATCCCTCACTGGGACTCTGCAGAGTATACACCACCTACGCCACATTTCGGTTTAAGACATGAAGCAAAATCAACAAAACCATATGGTGCATGCCTCTATTTGTAACACCACGTAGTCTGCGACAGCATTCTTTTTCAACCAAACAATATACCTTTAACCTTTAGACACAAGATACAACTGCCTTTATCCCGTCATAGTCTGCTGCCCTCCCACATAAAAGTGGGTGGAAAACTTCATTTTAATTTCTATGTAGACATATATACTAGAGAGAGTGGTACTTGACTCTATGATTATGTGCTTTCACAAATCCCTGCTGCTTTGAAAAAAAAAGAAACATGTTCAGGGCTGATAGACTCTCTGAGGCGATGCCCTGTGTTGAGTGGTGCACTCACCTGTGTGGGAGATGAGTTGAGGCTCACTCCATACCTTTTCTCAAGGTGCAGCAGCCATCATGCTGTGCCAGAGTAATCCACGTGAGTGTGAAAACGTTAGACACTGAAGTGTATGTTCAAGGTAATTCAGGTAGCAGACAAGGGATTACCGAGTCTGCATTGGAAGACCTGTTTCATACCCGAACAGAGGCAAATACATTTTTGAGCAATCAGTCCAGGAGAGCCTTGACTGACTATTTCTGTATGTGAATTTTTATAGATTTTTATGGTTACTAAGTAAATACATACCATATATAATTTCAGAAAATATTGGTTTCATGCATGTAAATTTGAAGTATTTTTTAGAACATTAAAATCTTTCAGTCTTCTAGTTGATCCAGTATCCAGGTGAAATGAACAGAGGGCACCCAAAAACATCTACTTTTTTTTATAAGAGTGACCAGAAGAACTAGAATGTTAATAGGAAGCCAAAACTTTTTAGTTTGCAACATGCCATACAGATTAAGCAACAAACTCTTTAAAAAAGATACCAAAAAATAAACTTGCCACCTCATGTTCTGACTTGGTGCTTGTGGAAAGCTTTCACAGAAGAGTCAAACCTGTTTTGATGCAAAGGGTGAACAAAAACCATTTTAAAGCTGTCAGTTGAGTAAAAACAAAATATGCACTTTGTTTTTGCTCAAGGAACATACTGCAGCTTTAACTCCGAACCCTAACATGTTTCCTGAACTCTGACCTTACTGATGCTTACATGGCTTGAAGTGGGAATGTATCTGAAGGCTTTCCAAAAAAATCACAAAGGCAGCAGCATGTATATAACCAACTGTTTGAAGAAATATTAACAACTACAAAAATGCATTGCATGATTGACATTTTTCCTAACTTTGATTGGTGCTTTCTAAGTGGGAGCAGTGTATTTCTGCAGATGGCAGTAGGGCCACAGGGAGGAGGCAGAGGAGCTTGGATTTTCACACATTATCTATCTCAGGCTGTGCTGTCATAATGACAATTTTAACAAGTATGCAAAGAACACATTTTTATAGATGCTACCTGCTGCAGCTTTAAGGAAATTTTTACCTTGCCATCCATTTAATTCAATCTGTTTAACTGATATGTGCATTTTGTTTTTACTCAAGGGAAAATATCCAGCTCATATTTTAAGGTGATTTTCTTAATGTCTCTTATGTAAACCAGCTATTCTTTTTATTGCTAGGTGATTGTGTTTTCGTAACAATAGAGCCCCTCTTTGTAATAAATTTCACTTTTTGTTTTTCTCAGACATCTGAAAACAAACGAAGACAAAGGAACCGTCTTTCATGGTGAAATCTACATTTCAAACATGGCGGCTCAGTTTGAGAGTGAATTTCATTCTATTGATACAGCCGTCATGAAATGCTTTTCCTTCTCTTTAGATGCTATAATGGCTCTCTGTTTTCCTGAAGCTCTCTTTCATACTGAGATTTGACATAAAATTTTACTATGAAACCAAAGCTGTTATTAGCCATCAGGTGGTCAAGACCACATAAAGGGACAACTGTGTGTCATATAACAAACTGTGTTAATGATACCATCTGTTAGCCTTTCTGGTGAAGTCATTTCAAAATTCATGAACAAAGCAAAGAAGGTGTAACACTACCTGCTGTTAATATCTACATTGGATGGATGCACCATTAACTTGTGTTTTTCTCTCTTTTGCAGACAACACTGCCTCCCTACTGACGAAACGAGGTGGCTTCAGGAGACGGGAGCAGGCCGTGTATCGACTGCCCGTGTTGATTACAGACAACGGAAAACCCACCTCCCTCAGCAGCACAAACACGCTTTCGGTGCGCGTATGTGACTGTGACTCGGATGGCGTGGCCCTGTCTTGTGGAGCTGTGGCCTACACGGCAACTGGCCTTAGCACTGGCGCCCTTCTGGCTATTCTGGGCTGCATCATTACACTTCTGGGTAAGAACTGGATGACCTCAGTGTCAGAAACATAAAGCCTTGTTCCAGCTGTTTGTTTTTCTCTTGGCTGTTCTATTCAGCGGAAAGGTCGGAGTGGGCAGCTTTAATATTAGAAGAAGGTTACAGATACAGATTTTATGTTCGTATTTCATGTTTCTGTTATGTGGGTCTTCAACTCAAGTATTTAAAGTGCTATTATAACGTTTCTAGGATGTTTTAATCGCATACAAACAACAAAATTGCTTTAAAACATTATTAAAATTAAAATGATGTTAATTAAAAGTAGGAACCCAATATTATTCAAAAAGTATTTCCTCCAGTTTCAGGTATCTTTTCTTTCTTTCTCCTACATCCTTTTGCATCTGACAAGTACATACAAAATACAGTTTTCAAATTATAATTTTATTTATTAAGAAACAGAAATGTATCCCACCCAACAAGGCCTTACATACAAATAACTAATATTCCCTTTTTAGTTAAATGGTTACCTATGACAAGACAAAGACAGACATTACTTGACCTCTGATATGTTGAAACAACAGAAGGTTTTTCAGCGGCCTAGTGAAAGTCTGGATTTGTATGTGATCAAGAAGATGTGGTAGGTAGTTCCTGCCTAAAAGGTTCCATTGTATTTTCAAGATATATGAAGTTAGTTACAAAACTGACCTTTTATCACCTATAGTTGTATAATATATTATTTTCATCTCCCACTTCCATTTATTTTGGTTATGACGCACAGGCGACTTATGAAATACATTCTAATAGCATGCCTGACAGAACTAAAGCAGGTCTTAGCGAGCTCCTGCTGTGTTGGATATTTATTGAAGTCACATAATCACATTTCCTCATAGTTGAATCCATAAAATCCCTTTAGGTTGATGGTTGCCAAAGCGGTTATGAAATGCTGTAATGGCATGTACTAATTGAGGGAGATGTGGAGAGAAACACAAAAATATTTGTTTAGCTAAAAAAAATGTTAGTGTTGTCATTTCATATCAGAGAAGAAACAAAATATCTAATAGTTGAAAAGACCTCATATCTGTTTTGTGTTGTGGTCTCCTTGCACACAGCTCCTCCTTGGCTATAACCGAGCTCTCCCCCACACCTTCTCCCGTCTGCTCCATCAGACTAGCGGCAGCAGCAATCAGAAAACACCTGGTGGAACTGGGCATCTGCTGAGCTTATTATATGATCTACTTCTCAGTCCAAAACTCTTAAGAATGGAGCTTATTGGGAGAAGTTACTATAATCAGCTGATGATAAGAAGTCTTCTTGTGATGATGTGCAGAAGGCAGTGTGGGGAAAGAGCAGGAGTTTCTTAAAGAGACAGAGGTCATGTTTAAGTCATGTTTTATATATGCAGCATTTGCTGTGGTGATATCGGTGGCTGGACGTGTTTGTGGTGACATGAAAACATCTCACTGCACAATTTGACCAAAACTATTATTTTGCTCAAGGGTTTGGGGTTTATTCATATATGTGTCTCGTGAGCCACAAATTTTGGAAATGAGAAAGGTGTCTATTATTTTTACAATCTTTTGTCACTAAAATGCTTCATTATTTTTCTGAAGTAAAAATAAAATGATGCTCATGATGCTTGTTTTTTGTTCTCGTTGAGTATGCTAGCAAGAATACAATATTTTTTTTATATTTAGTTTGCATTTTGTGCAATTCTGTTTATTCTATAAACATGACTGTTATCTGAGTGAAAGCAGTGCTTGACACTACAGTTTGTTCTGCTTTGATTCTTTTAAAATATTCTCGCTTGCAGAAAAATTTGACAAAAAAGGATTTGAAAATATAAATACAAAACCTGATTTCCTTTTAGCAAAAGGAAAATACAAACTGTTCCTCTTTTCTCACCCCGGTGCTCCCATTAAAATTCAGTCCCTTAGCAAATCTCGGGAGTGGGCAGTGCATTGACAGCTTATACACCCTACATTGGCTCTGCTGCGCTCCCTCATAATCTGCCTGAACTTCCACTTTGCAAACTCTGCTCCGTTTAGCTGTTGAGTTGCAATGGGAATTTATTTAAAATAACAACCCCTGCAGTTCAGAGAGTAGTTCAGATGTAAGTGAAGGAAGTGCAGCCATTCAGTCCAGTCCTTGGAACCAAAGAGAACCATAGAGTTTGCAGCCAGTCCTGATCTACAGTATCTGCAGGTGGTTGAAGAGCCTTGACATCTGACATTCTTCCACAGGTCAAACCTGGAAGGAGACATTTTCTGTAAAATTTCCATAAAATATAGTGACCTTGGTGAGGCAGCTCTGAATAGCCACTCTGATGTTTACAACTTGAACACCATGAAAATCCAATAAGATCAATTATGTACAGTGAAGGAAGAGCAAGTTTTGAATTTTAGTTAAAAAAACATTGGAGGTGAAAGCTCAACTTTTGACTGGTTACAACAAATCCAGTATCCCAAGGGATGTTTTATTTATTTACAGATTCTGAATGTGTGAATAACAAGCTTTCCAATAATGGCAAACACCTGGAATAAAATTAAGTAAATATGGCATTTTGAATGTTGGTATGCAGCAAACTGATCACTGAGAGAAAGGACCTCAAAGTGTCAAAGGTTCTCCCTAAACCTGATCAGGAGACTGGGTGTAAAAAAAAGCTTCAATTACTTTGCATTAACTTCAACCCCAGCATTCACTGTTGATGGGTATACTGTGCCTGGGAAGATGCGCAGACAAAAACTTTTACTAGTCATATTTTGTTAAGCTTATTGAAAAAAACAAATATTTTCTCTAAGTTTTCAGCTGTTGTGCCTTTTTCCGATAAGACTGTGAACTTCTGTCTTGTGAGTCATAGAGTCGTCTGTAAACCCTGGATAGCAGTTGAGGTATAAGTTATAACTGAAATGATGATGGTAAAGGCATGATGCTACCCTCACCCTGTTTTATTGTTGTAATAACATTGTCCATTGCTAGGTTGTGGAGTGTTGTGCCATTAAGGATCATAAATCATTAATGCAACAATATCCCTTTAATTTTCTTGTCTGCGTTTGAATGTTATTTCCTAAAATTCTCAGATTCATTTCTTGAGCTTCAAATGAATCCAAGGGATTATTGAAAAAAGTGCTAGTGCATTTCAAGGATGCTCTGTTTCTGTTTTTGTGTAACAGCATATGTGAGGATGCCAGTAAAGACACTTGTAAATGAGCATTCATTACCACGCTTGCACAGATGACGCAGCTCTGAGCTGTCACCTCAAGGCAGCATTATTACTCACATAAACTCACAGACACAGTTTAGCTTTTAACTGATCTTCATTCATAGAGAAGAAGGAGGATCTAAACAGTGCATACAATAACGGAGATAAGATCTGTGATAAGGTCAAACTTCTCTCTTTTTTTCTAATCCCCTGGTAGTTTTTCTCACCATCAGTTCAACAGAGAATGCCTCCCGTGTTGAATGGACATTTTAAAGGAGGCAACAAGTCAGAACAACCCAAAACCAACACTTTTGAACAAGCCCTTAACTGGTAGGATATTCTAATTGTGATAACCTCACACACTCAAAAGACTTGCAGCCTTTATTGGATTTTGACTTGATTGGGTTGCAGCGGTTGTGTAGTAGGTTTGAGGGAGTATATGTGGAATTCTGCTGAACTTGCGTGTTTATACCAGATTTAGCCTAGATATAGGATGTGGCACAATGCTTGGTTTGGCACATGACACCATCCCCTGACTTATTTACACAGGAGTTTAATTATGGGAGGGTTTTTGTCAAACAGTTGCATGTTATTAACTTTTTAAAACAGTGGTATAACGAGTGTTAATGCCTAAGGTTTACAGACTAAGTTTCCTTTGCGTGTGAATTTAATTGTGCATGATGCTCTATTACCTTATACCTATTTAGCACAATTAGATGAGCATCTTTCCTCCTCTTCTCCTTTTCTGCCTTGTGAAAATTGGTCCCAGCTCTCCCTCTGTAGTGGAACTTTGTCCTTGGCTTAACCAGCCCATGCGTGACTGCTCTGACGGATCCTTTATTCTTATCTCTGTTGATAGGCTTCCATGAGGAACCTTTTCAATCTGTAGGTTGCAATTGAGGCCGTGATTGTGTCTGATTGTGTTGTTGTGGATGACAATCGAGCTTGACTGCATCTCACCGCTGTCACTCTTATGTTGCCTTTTTTTTCTTCCCCTTTTCCTTTTTCACTCTCAGTTTCTCATCAGGTGATCACCAGTAATATTGTTTCCAGTTATCTGTCATCATAATAATACTTAGAACATATGTTACATGTAGAGATCTGCTTTTCCCAGAATGCATCACTTACTTCGAGAGCTTGAGCCAGGACAGATGATAGAAAACAGGCAGTTTTCACCTGCCAAGCTAAAAACCACTAAGAGCCGTGTTTGCAGTTACATTAATTCTATATGCTCATGAGCTGAGTGGTCATCAATCATGGCTTGATATTTTTAGATTTAATTACCAGGCTTGTGCTTCTTGCATTAATAGCTCAGAAAATGCCTGAATACAACTACACTTTTGAAAAATGTCATTTCAAACCCATTTTTATGATCCAGCCACTTTGGAAGATATGTCTAAACTACTGAGACGATCATTATCTCGTTAAGATCCTGGGCCGTTTTTCCCCAGCGCAGGTCAGGTATGGCTCAGCCCTCCTGAGAGCCAATTAGGATATTACGTAGCACTCCGAATCTCCAGGCATTTATTTCTATCTGGACGTCTGACTTGCTTATCAGATCTATTTCATTAATCTCTGTATCTGTTTGTGTGTCTCTGGCTGCTCTGGCTGTCCCCTGTGGAAGTCTTGTGTGTTTGTCTCTGTTTCAACATCTCCAAAGTAGTCAGAAATATTTTATGTTCAAGCTGTTTTGTTGGAAGTTGGCCTTTTCTTTGCTTGAACAAGCCCATTACCAGCAGATTTAACTCTTGTTACACATGGAAAAAGCTGAAAATACCTCACATGGGAGAACTGGGAGGAAATGGCTCAGAGCTTCCTAAAAGGATCCGGAGAGGAAAATATAAACACAAAAGTTTATGGAGGAGAAAATAAATACAGAGTCTGAAGCCTGTGCTGTACAGACTAACCCACAGATGTAGGGAGCCCGAGTAATGACAAAAAAACAAAACATAAAAAAAAATTATATATATATATATATATATATATATATATATATATATATATATATATATATATATATATATATATATATATATATATATATACCTAAAATGAACAAAATAAGAGACATTCATTTTTAATACATTTTTGGAAGTTAAGGTACCAAAGCATTTTCTGCCATCTTCATACTCAAAACTCTGGATTTTCTACTTCATTGTTTCTGGAAAACCAGAAGGAATTTCACTACACAATTAATTACTGTTAATAGCTCACTGCCTTATATCATTAATCGGGACAGATAGTTTTCCTGAACTGAAAAATTAAATAATTAAAAACAACATAGATGGTTGAAGTAGAAAAACTGTCAAAACAAGGAAAACCGATAAATTAGTGATCTGATCAGATGGTCACCAAAGCATGAGTCGATCTGACAGTGTATGTAATGTCCATTTTTGTGTTCAATCATAATGTGCTGGGCTATCATTCAGATATGAGGGAGAGTTAAGCTTCATTATGCATTACGCAAACTGGTTGTTTTAAATGTGCTCAGGTCAAGAACACATATCTTGTCACCACAGACCATGTTTAAAAAATGTGGAACCTAGAAAATAAGCCTATGAAATGAGTTTGATCATCAGCTTTAGGCTGGGGAAATCGAATATCTGTTCAAAAGCTTCATGAATCTTAAAGTGTGATTTTAGAAAATGGTAAAAGTTATTCCAAAGCTGAATCATTTATGTTAGCCTAATGTATGACCTGTTGAACAATTGTTTTTCTAGCTAGAAGTAGGCTAAAGCAGTTATCCTTACTCCAAGGTGTTTAAATATTTTGAGCATCCTGCATATTTCAACAAGTATAAAAGTTGTTAAAACTGGAAGTCAGCACACACATCTGCTGCATTAGGTGAAAATGTTTAAGAGCTGAAATAGCACAAAATATGGTCTCTTAACTTCTTTAGTTAAGTGAACTGCAAGAAGGATCACAGGAGTGTGTGTGTATGATATCTTGCATTCAGAGATATGGAGAAAGCTTTGAGAAGCATTGCTGAAGAACAGAGGAAGTCCTGCATAACTGTTGTGATTGCACCTGTCTATTGTCATTCATCACTTTGTACATTCGCAGCAGCAGACAGTCACATCCCTGAAGGAGAAAGACACCTTTTTATGTGACCAGACACAGTTTTTCCATTCGCTCTTTTCAGTGTGTGTTGCTCTTGTTGCAAATGTATTCGCTCTCTCGGAAAGACAGTTTTACCCAGGTTGAATTCACAGTAAACAAAGCTCAGTGTGTGGGTGTGAGGCAGTTGGCGGATCGAAACCTTCACATTTGATTAGGTCAATCAGACTTTCCCTCTAGTTCATGTAGTCTAAATGTTTAAGCATTGCTGTTATTTCTCGTGTAGCTTATTTCCATGCTGGAAGGGGTGAGATAGTCATTCCATTTGTATATGTGTGGTGATTTGAGTTTTCAATGTGTTTACTTTGAGTTTCTGTGCCCTGGAGTCTCAGTGTTGTCCTGTCTCCCTTTGATTATTCTCAGGTGTGTCTTGTTCAGTGATTAACCTTAGTGTATTTAACCCCACCTGTGTTCCTTGTTCCTCATTGGGTCCTTGTCGATTGTGAGTTTATATTGTAGTATTTTCCTTGGCACCAGTTGCTACCGGTGTTGAGCCCTTGCTTCCGCTCAGCCATGCTTCCTGGTTGTGGACTGTTTGGATATTTCTTACCATTAAATCATCATTTTACTTCTACTTGGGTCTGATGTGTTTCCCTCACCGCCTTCCACTGCACTGCATAATGACAATATGTAAATCTAAGCATTTCTGCACAGGCCCTTCCGTGGGCAACAAATAACCTTTCTATTCTATAATGAAGGAAGACCCCAAAACACAACAAAAAAGTTCAGAACCAAGGATAGCATAGAACCAATGACTGTATTTGAGAAATAAGCAATGACAAGCAAGGCAATGAGGGAAACAATGTTTGACTGATGTGAACAAGAATTAGTACAATATTAAAAGAGAACCTAGCAGAAAACATATACACTTGAATAAGAGGAAATATGGCAAAGTATTTCAATATGGCAAAGTCAATATAAGTGGATCTGAGGCTGTTTTTAGAGAGAAACAAGCTCTGTAAAATTTAACACAAGGCAAAAGAGAAGGCACTCACAAACAACAAACTTGAAAGTAAAAGATTTGTCAAGCACTGAAAAAAGTGAACGTAAAAACATGCCAAAATACTAAATAATAGGAACATTTCATAAAACTCAACTTTTCAGCAGATTTAACTGAACAAATGCTCCAAAGTTCTTGGAACATAGTTTGTGTTTTCAGGTTAATGTTTTACCCATTAAGAATTATATTCATAAAAACAAACAAACAAACAAAAAAAAAAAAAACATAATAGTAATAATTTTGGGTTTAAATTGAATAAAAGGGTGCTTAAATACTGCATTACCTATTATAACATGTGTATAACATGATATTCAAAAATGATGTAACAAGGCAACATGAAGTTTTTGAAAAGGTTTCAGAAGTAAATTAAATTCTAGCTGAAGGAACTATTTCCTAAAATCAAACTTAGGAAACCAATACTTGCAACAGGCTATGTTTATGTGTCATAAATGAACAGTAAGTTCATGTATTCACTGTTCAAACAATAAGTTTCACTTCAACATAAAGTGTAAATCTGTACCTGCTCCATTTCTAGTTAAACAAGCCTGTTCTTCAATCAGTGAAGTTACTCTCAGTGGGTAGAGTATTCAGAAATGTTACTTTTGTAGGAGTAGCAATATTTCATAATAATGTCACTCACTTGGTTAGAAGTGCATGTTATACTACATGTATAGTAATTGTTTTAGAAAGATGAAATGCAGCATTTCAGCAACAGAAAAGCCTTGAATTAATTGAGCAATGAAAGCAAGGCTTGTCTACGTTCTTTTTACATGTCTGTGTCAAAGTTGTTGATTAATTCATCTTTAATTCATCTTTATTAAACAGAAGCACAGAGACACAGACTGTGTGGGTGAAGCAGTGAGTAAATAACCTGTTACGTGTTCACCTGAATCACACATATAGAAATACTCTAATGAGAAAGCGATGCCTGGTGGTAAGAAAAGGGCAGGAGAGAAAATTCACCTTGTTCACTATCGATTGCGTGGGGTAGATCATTTAAACAATTCAATTACAGCAAAAGCCTTTGTAGCACAGAATTGATCTCTTTTTTTTCCCTCTGTTGTTCACTTAGTTTACATCTGTTCTCCAAAGTGAAGAGTGGGTACCTGTCGTACCGTGGCTGCGTTTGCTAAAACATCCAGGCTGCAAACTACGTCTCTCAAAAGAGCCTCGGAACAAACTATCTGTATTCTCGACCATCAACCAGCTCCACCTAGAAGGCTGTAACTGGATGCTGGCCTGTTTCCAGTCCATGAAGCATTGTGTCTGCCTTCTAGGCATTAAACCCTAAAGAGCTTTGCTGGAAAGCACTTGGAATATTCTATTTGGATGTGCCACTTTGTAATTCATTTTAGCGGAGCCTTGCTGAATTGAATAGAATTTGGAATGACTCGGGGCTCTAAAAACAGAAGAAACAATCTCCTGTGGAAATGTTTGGAAGCACTAAAATGTGTCCTGGATCTAAGGAGGGTAATTGGAAAAAAGGGACCACTCAAAGTCCCAGTGAGCTGCAACATTTTGCATTTTACACAGGATTCCTACACATTTTGTCATGTAAAAGTTCCACTCTCCCACACCCAATTTTGTTTTAGTTCTCAGTCCTCCATGTTCATTTTACAATGTAAAATACAAACATTCACCATATGTTCAGAAATATTTATACAGCAGACATGCTTTAAAATTTTTTTGAACGGATCAACAAATATGTTAAGTCACAAGGCAGGAAAAGAGAAGAGCAGCATAAAGTTGAAAGAAAAAGGAATGAAGGACAGCACAAGGGAAAGATAAAGGAAGCAAGAAAGGATGCAAGGTAGAAGGAAGTTAGACAAGGAAACGAGGGAGGAAAGACACAGACAAAGACTAAAGAAAGAATAACATTTTTCTAGATTAAATTCTATTCTAAGATTATTATTTTCCCACAATTATTCTTATTTGGCAACCTGGAAATCAAATGTTGGACTTTTTGAGACCACTATGGTACCGTGGATGAATGCGGTTGCCAAACAGCTAACAGAAGGCTGCCCATTCATCTCTCCAGTCCTTCGGTGTGACACCTCCATCCCTCCTTCCCATCCCCTCTATTTGCTCCTTTATTAGAAGGTGTGAAGTGGTCTTTGAATTTGGTTCCTGGGCCTCTTTCTCTGCCGCCAGCAGCAGCTCGATGCCGGGCAGGAAAAGAAATATGGACCAGTGGAACGATATTTCACTGGCACCGGCCTGACATTGATGGATAGAGAATCATTAGACGTTTGCCAGTTTGCTTGGGCGTGGAGTTATTTTCAGCAATAATGTATGGGAAGAGGGAGCAGGGGTTGAAGGAGAGCTTCTGCTATATGATCTCAGAGGCCCGTGCATTCAGCATGGTGGAGCTGTGAACAAGTCTGGAAGCGGAATGTGGGCGGCGGAAAACACAAAAATAAATTACCTCAAAGGTTTAGCTTTGCCTTCTCAGCTTAATATTTGAACTGTTTATTTATGACTCTCTGCCTCTTTTTCCACCATTAATCTTCTGTCATCTAGTCCAATCATTTTGATAATTTCATTTCGGTTTAGTACTTCCAGGTTTGTCTTTTACTTTTGACAGCACATATATTGATTAATAACGCAACAAGCTGTGTGGGATGTTCTGAGATTATTAATACTTTGAACTTACTAATTTTGTTTGCCAGTTGCACAGCTCTTTCTCGTCTCTTGTTTCACATTGTCATGAAAGAAGGTTCATTTTGAGATTTAATGTCCATATTTCGTTTCCTTGTAACCTATTTGATTTTTATTTTAAAATGGCCGGCTTCACATTGCCATGTGGTGAGACGAGGTAATCAGCAGAGATTTTTTCTCATGTTTCTTCTTCATCGTGTAAAAGCAAAATATTTTTTACCCTTAACATGGCTTGCAGACATTGGCATTTGAAATGTGTCTAATGGTTTTTATCTTAAATTCTTTGTTATTATATTGACCGTACACTCAGGCCAGCTTAGCTTTTGTAGCCATTTTAATAAATCTGCCTTGCTTGACTTCCCCATGTTGAAAAGAAACTAAGAAATATTTAATAATATTCAATTACACATTTATATGATCCTACTGAATACATATATTCAAATTGATGGATAAAATTAAGAAAAAAAAAGAAGATTTGTGTTCTGGAAGAAATGTGAATTTATTTTGGGCATTTTTCTGCCTTATTACTAAAAATGTGGTGGACACTTTATGCCATGTAAGAACAAACATGATGTTTTAGTTTAAGGTAAATCTTGACCAAAACAAAATCTAATTACTGTTTTGAATTATTTTTTTTCTCCCAGATAAACATATTGCTATTTTTGTTCTTGTAAGAAAACATGGCGATCTTACCTAACATTATACCTGAAAATCGATAGAACTTGAAATTCCAGTGATAACTGTGAACAATATTTAATTATTTTTTTTAGAGAAACACTTCTACTTTTCTTTATATACTTCCTATGAATCTCATTTTTTTTAAATTGGAAGGACTGAACTGTTTTTCTCTCAGTTGACGAATCAAAGAAAAACAAATGGCACACTACTCCTCCCTGGTTGTCTTAAGTCAGTGTGAAGTGATTATCAGCACACAGATAATACACATCATCCACAATTTCTCACTCCAGGATCTCTCCTCCTCTCTCTTTTGCAGTGTTGGTTCTGTTGATTGTGACAATGCGCCGGAGAAGGAAGCAGCCCTTGATTCTGGAGGAGGAGAGAGACATCAGGGAGAACATCGTCCGCTATGACGACGAAGGAGGGGGAGAGGAAGACACAGAGGCCTTCGACATGGTCACTCTGCGCAACCTCAACATCATCAGAGACCCCGCCGCACGGCGAGACGTCACGCCGGACACGCCCACCTTTTACCAATACACCTCTGCTTCCCGCGCGCCCTACAAGTCACTGCCCGACAACGTGGTGTTTCGAGAGTTCATCTGGGAGCGGCTGAAGGACGCCGACGTGGATCCCACGGCTCCCCCCTACGACTCCCTGCAGACGTATGCCTTTGAGGGCAGCGGATCTGTAGCTGAGTCGCTGAGCTCGCTGGAGTCACTAAGTACAGACTCGGACCAGAACTACGACTACCTCAGCAACTGGGGGCCGCGCTTTAAAAAGCTGGCCGATCTGTACGGCAACAGTGACAATGTGTTCTCGTAGCCCCCAAATGTCTTAGCAGTTCTGGAACTTTAAAACGTGAGTAATATATTGTCAGAGGAAGTGGTTTTGTCCGCCTTGGTGCAGCCGAGGAAAAGATTCAAAGACAACATAAGTGATTGAAGGAAAAACACTTTGACTTCAAAGGTTTTTTTGGTTTGTTTACCTCCTAGTATGGGCTTTCAAAAGCACGCCATGGTGAATTTTGACACTGACTTCAAAAGTGGCTTGACTGAGGAGGAAACCTTGTGTGCAAAAGACATTAAAGGTTTCACATTTGGGCCTGAGTCCAACCGCTGACTGCAAAATGCATTACATGTGGAAGCTTTTTTTTTACAGGGAGAAACCTGTCCTTTCATTCCAGTGATGGGCACAATCCCAACACTCCAGCTTTGATGCATTCCTTTGCTATCTGTGTGCTAAAAAACAAAAAGTTTTTCATGAAAGGCTGTCCCCCTGGCAGCTAATCAGTAGTCTCTGGACTACTCAGATGAAATATGAGAACAATTTATGTTTCTTATTACCGTTTTTTTGCAGAAGACAGTTGAAAATGGGCTGTATTTTATAAACCTTCACACCCAGAGCCACATTAGTCATGGACTCAAGTCATAATTCTTAAAGTTACTAGCCAGACTGTTCTGTAAAATCTGATCAAATTCTCTTTAGATATTGCCAGCTACAATATCTTTTTTTTTTATTATCAAGTTTTCCTTTTTTGTTTTGGTATTTTGTCTTAAATTCATCCATCCATTGTCTACACGTGCTTATCCCGGCAGGGTTGGGGGGCTGGTGCCATTTAATGGCAAATCCCAGTTATAAATCCTCCTTTATTTATAAATCCTAGATTTATAACTGGGACACACCTGTAAAAGTGGCCACAAGGGGCAGAGATGAATTAGTTGTAGGGATTCATGTCTGAATCTAGTTTTTGTAAAATTTTGACCAACCAATTACAACCAGTTCCCATTTCCTTCCAGGAATTTAAATGTAATAGATATATATCATGAAGTAGATATTTTTGTACCTGAAAAATTAGGTAAAATAGGCAAAGGAGGTGAATTATCTGTTCCTGCTGGTGCAGCACAAAAAGTAAGGACATATTAGTTTGCACTCTAAATTTACATGAACAATGCATTTTGGAAATGAAACATCAATATGGAAAGCCTGCTTGTTTCTCCTTAAATTATGGCACATTTGTGAAGAAAATGGATTTGTAGGTTAAGCAGCAGAGTTGAGTATTTGGGCAGCACCATGCAACACCTGCCAAATTATGTCTCCCAATCCCCAAAACATTATTGACTATTGACTCCTGTCTTGTGTGGTTTATTGGATTTAATGATCCAAGTTTAAAGAAAAAAGAAACATCAACAATAAACCAATGTATTTCTTTACCACAACAAAGGCTCAGGAGTGTAAAGGTGATCCATAGAAGACCACAGCAGCCTGGGACCACATTGTCTTTCTGATTACCTCCTTGGATACACACTTTTGTTGAATGTGTGTATTGAATCCATCAGCCAATTTGGTTTTGTTGGTCACTCTGGCATGTATGACACAAAGTTATCCCACAAATGTTCAAAGGGGTTGTGGAAAAGACTGTCGGCAGAGTTTGGCTCCTTAAGTCAGTCGTACTGCTTAAATTCTGAGTGATATTCCAAAAAACACCAAAGTTTTGAAGTTGACCAGACATTCACCTTTGAGGAATTGCAGATCAGTTCATACAAAGTTCTTGGAAAAAAAAACAAACTGCTTATTGTTTTACTTTAAATTGGAACGGAAAGTAGAAAATGTTTCCTGCCGGTAGCTGCACAGCTGCTGCATCACCCACCACTACCACCAACTATGGTTGCCAGGCATATCCACTTTTGATGAGCCAAATCCTACCTGTTAGCTCTACCACACTTGCTCCTGCCAAACATCCTATGCCGCCTTCGTCTTTCCAGTTGCTCTGCAGCCAGATGGAGGGAAGTGCATTTGTCCGTTGAGTATAAAAAAAAAATTAAATCTTGTCCATTGGGTATAATACATTGGATTGCTATCTACCAGTAAAGAAGCATTCACTGCCACTCCCACTACATTGCGGCTAAACACGTATGAAATAGAATTAAAAAGTGATGAACATGAATGGATGCCAGTCAAAAAGTACTCAAAATCTCTAAATTCCCTTGAATATTGTCACGTTAAATTTACAATGAGTGTTTTTGAATACTGATTTTAATTTTATATGGGCAGTAGGGAATGGGAGGTTGGTCAGAGTTGATGGGAAGATGGGTGGAGGTAAATGCAGGACAATCATACAGGAAAAATCGTTGGAATTCAGATTTAGAATCCAGCTGAATGGCAGCCCATTCAGCTGGAAGGTGAACGGGCTGCTCTGGTTATCTCAGATAACCAGAGATACAATTTAATAATTTAGATCAAAGCATGACTTTGCGTCAAAATGACCCAGTCAATGTTCAAACCAAGATGCACTAGGTTCCTTCTGACTGAGCTTGAGTTATTTTGCAAGAAAAAAAAAATCTGAGGCTCAAGATGTGCAAAGCTGGTAGAGACATTTTCAAAAGAACTTCTATGCTGTAATTCTAGCTAAAGGGGGTTCTCCAAAGTACTGACCCAGGGAACCTGTATACAAATTAACATAATACTTTTCCGCATATAATTTTGTATAAAATTTTCAAAACCAACTACTCTTTAGACAATTATTTTCTTACTTGTGTTAGTATCCATTGAAGTTTGGGGTTGTAAATTGACAAGTTGTTAAGGAGTTCAAGCAGAATGGTTATTTCTGCATGACAATGTACATATAATTAAACCAATTTATTTTCAAAAGCGAATTTATGTCCTCCTCATCTTTACCATTCAGAGCAGTGCTGCACAAGGCCTGGGGATCCACAGAATGGGTCACAGCTTGAACTGTCCCTCTGTCTGATGACATTGTATTGTATTTTTCTTCATCTCAGTTTAGTTCTGACAACATAAAAATTCAATCTATATGATTTATTCCTACTGGCTCATACAATGTCATCAGCTCAAATACAAACACATTAGGATTATTAGAGGTTTTTTGTTTAATGTCTGCTCATTAGAAACTTTGTATTCCACAGTAATAATCCATACTTCATGACTGTGTTGTTCAGTATTGTTGTAAAGTTATTTATGAAGAAAAATACACCTCTGGCTAGTATCTTTAACGCTACATGAGACACAGATTCATACCTATAATACAGTATAACCAAGTACAGTAGTTGATGTGCTAAGGAAGTTGTGTGAATCATAAAAAGAATGACATCCATCAGTTTTATATATCAGCCGGGTGACAGAGAAACACAAGCTCTTCTTCTCCTGAAAATACATTTTGCAGATGTCGCGACGTAGTGTGTGTCTCAGTCTGTTTCTACTTCTGCCTTTCTATTACCAACAGTAACATTTCTCAGCTATGAAGTCGGGGTTTAGTTCTGCTTTTCTACAAGGTGAGAGCGTCAGATCAGTGAGCCTTGATGATGGATTTGTCCGTGATGTGCTAGAGATTCACAACACCTAGACCTTAGGGTTGGGAAAAGTCAAGTATTTGTTTTTAAAATGGCTGACCTCACAGAGGTCTGGTTTGTAAGTAAATTAATTTAGCTTCTGTAGTTTGCAAAGTCCAGCATATATTGTAATTTTAAAATTGAATTTCAAATAATGTACGGTTTGAATATCGATGGTGAACGGACACACTGTATGATAATCATATTGTGGCAATTTTCTTTTCTTTTTCTTTTCCCAGCTTAAACAAGTTATGTTACAACTGGGTGTGCACATGTGCAACCGCTATGTATTATTTATTTCAACGAGGCAGAACTGTGCAAATGATGTTTTTATCTTTTTGCTGAAAATAAAATTGATATTCAGTTCCTTAAAAGGCTTAAGGGATTTATTTCAGGTTATCTGAACATAAAGGTCATCTCTGGCTAGAAACTACAGACAGCATGCAGTGGCAGTAATAACCAATGACTCTGAACCTGTTGTCATCATTAGGGACCTCATAAAACCAGAAAAGGACTCAGGAGGGGAAGGAGCTTTCTATGTGTGGCTGTTGAAGCTGACAAAGCATTAATGCTCCACAGAGGCTGTTGTGACGCCTGTGAGGCCCACCAACACTCATTTAGGGAGCTTTGTGCAAATTTTTCATGCCCATTTGATGCAGTGAAATAAAGTCCACTTGTTTTGTTGTTTTGTTTCATGCTGCATCTCAAGCGACCAAAAAAATGTTAATTGACTCCCCTCACTTAGGAATGTAGAGTCAAGAAACAAATTAAACGAATCATGAACAATATGCTGAATTTAATTAAACCGTGCCTTAGTTTTCACAGCATCTAAACATTTTCTAGATTTGTCGCTTTTCTGAAAGAGTCATTAGAAGGTTCAGAAAATGTCTGATTGGGCATGCAAGACATACTTGCTTGAACCTAGAAGATGTTAACTTACATGTTATTTAGGGCATGCATGATTCTCCTCATTTAAAATTTATTTTAATTTCAACTTCAGGGTATTTCTTAATTCAAGTGACATGCATTATTTTGAAGACGTTTTAATAAAATTCCAAACAATTCTGTTCAAAACCCTTCCAGGTGTTTTCATTAAACGCTGCAGCCATACTGCTCTGTGTTTAGAGTAAATTAAGACTAAATTTAGGTTCAGGGAGAACAAGAGGTGCTGCAACATATGGCATGGCCTTGATCTCCACATCACAAACTCAGTGTGGGATCACATAAAAAAGACAAACAGCAGAGATGGGCTAAATGCACAGATTAGCTGTTCATTAAAAAATAAATAAATAAAAATAACTTGGAACATTTGTGCCTTAAAAAATCCTCTAAATTAACCAATAATTATCGACAAAAAATGTCTGACACATTTTGAAGGGATCTTCTGTTCAAGTTATTGGTCAAGCTTTAAACAGTTCTCAGATACGCTAACAGATGCACAAAATGAACAACCTCAATTTTTGTAATTCCATTTTGTCATTTTTTCCCCCTAACATTTGACTTTTTTTTTTTTTCCTGGCTTGCTCAAACCAGATTTAAATCAAAGCAAAAACAGCTTGTGTCCCGAGCCGTTTCAAGTAGTCAGAGCTCCACGAATACAACTGACGGTATAATTCATAGTGATGCAAGAGATTGCAATGGACTTGTTAGGTGTTTTTTTCCTTGGTAAATATGTCGTCTTCTTACAGGTATTGACACATTTTTGCAAAGCTTTGAACCTGGAAAAGACAGGATTTTGTCAGTGTGACTTCAGAATAACTATAGTTACTGTGAGTGAGCGTTATTGTTCAATCAGATATTCTTTACTCATTTTTCTGTATTCAACAGCTGTAATTAAAACTCCCTTCAAACCCTGTTTGAAATAATGATGATTTATAAGAGGCTCTTTCATATATGCATGGAGATAATAAAATCCACTTTTAGGTCGACGTCATTGATTAATATTTTCATAATACTTCAATAAAAGACCCTGTGACAGCAGCTTCGTTAGGAGCAAGAACACAAGCTTATATTTATGTAATAATCATATTTTTTGAATGTCATAAATTTATTGTCTCACATAATTCAAAGCTTGATTTGATCGAACAGGATAAATTAATCTGTTATCTAAGCAAATCTCATAAAATTCTAATAAAACAAGAATACAAGATCACTCTCAACTAATTTTCACTTTATAGGTAAGTTAAAAAAATGATGTGAAAGAGGAATCCCTCTGCGGTATATATGCAATGATCAACATTAAAAATGAGTGGACTGGAGCAAAAACACGTTGGAAAGGGAATGGTTATGCAACAACTTTTGGATTTTTAACCACTCCTGATGAAGATGTAGTAAAATAATTTTTAAAAATGCATTAATTAAAACTGCAAGATATATCACTGAAAATGTCAGAATACTTGGATCTTTAACATTTTATTGAGTCAGAAAAAAAATTCCACCTAAGATAACTAATGTACAAAATGCCCCACTATGCAATAAATGCAACTCTGTCTTAGTTGCTGTTGAGACTCCAATTAAGACGTAATAAACAAAGACCACTGAAGCATTTATTTTTTATAGTTTTTAACTTACTTTTTGAAACAAAACTTCTACTGTCCATCAGTGAGGCAAGATGAAGTATGTAGATTCACACTAATATAAGAATATAAAAACAGAAAGTAAATATAGTGGATTTTACAATAAGGTCAAACTTACAGAAAAAGACGAAAAGATAGTGCAGTTAATTAAAAATAGCATACACAGAGTCAAAGAAATGTGCAAGGATAACTTAAGTAAAGCACAAAATGTGCAAGTATGTATAAAGGACAATAACAGACTATTTACAGGCAGTAATAAAACAAGAACATGGATCTGCAAATAGCTGCAGCAATCTTATTAAAATCTGAAAAATGTTGCAAACATCCTCCAAAAACTTGCTTTTCAGAGTGGATTATTTGAAATATCTAGACATTTAAAAGAAAAGGGAACTTCTCCCAGAAAACTGATAAATTGAGTTCATTAGATCTTTTGATAGGACAAAATGGTTTGACCACAATATCAACAGACACAGATAATAAAAATATGTTTTTTGTTTTTTTTTCTGTGCTAAAATGATAAAATGAAGCTTTTACAGCATTACTTAAATATCTTTGCTACTGAGTGTAGCTGATGCCATCTTTTTCTTTTTTTAACCTGGGCATTCTTTCATCTTCTGAATCAACATGAAAAACAATCCCAGTAAAGATCTATAGCACCTGTAGTGGTATAGAGCTGCTAGATGATTTGATCACAAACTTTTAATGTAAACTCTAGCATTGATAGCAGTGGGTAACAGTAGTTGATTTTGAATGACCCGTCGCTGTCGATCAAAATCAGCAGGAAAGTGTCTTTAGCTGTCTGCCGCCTGCTATACTTATAAGCAATCAGGAACATTCAGTTATCAGGCGTTCGATCGGGACCTTGGCTGATTGCTTGTGTTGGCCCCAGTGCCTTGGCTGCTGAGGCCCCTGCCTCCTGCAAGCACTTTGCCCTATTCTTATCATAACCGTAGATCATCAACAAATTGCCCTGACAAAGAGGTGGCCATTTTCAGAGACTCTCAGCGAGATGAGGAACACGCTTTCCCTCAGATTGTCTGCTGGAACATCACTAATAGAGTTTGACCTCCTGGCATAATAAAAAAAAAAAAAAAGTCAGTTGCTGTGGTTGCCTTTTTCACTTCATGTGCTATACAGACTTTTGAGATTTCTCAGTTCTTCGCCAGCAGTGCTTTATGCTGTTAAAAGTTTTGTAATTTGTGATTTTTAATTCCACTTTTAAATAGAGCAGTTTTCCCTGAACAAATCTAGAATGAAAAAAGTAGAATTTTTTTTCCAAAGCAGCATAGGATATTAGGAGGCTGACTCAAAGCAAATGTAGATTTTTATAAACAATGACATCTGATTCATAAGCTGTAAGAATGTAGTTAAGATCACATACGAACACAAAAGTCGTGATTTCAGGGAGATAAAAATTTTAACATGCTCCCTCGTTGCACATGAACTGAGAGATCAGTTGATGTATGGGGCTTATGTGTAAGCCAAAGGGGAACAAGGGTCTTGCATATTTATGTACATGGATAAATATTCATTTCTGTGATTAAGCAGGCCGAAACAAAACAAAAAAAGAAGTCGGCCTACATGGGTGAGCTCGGATGTTAAGCAAAATTAAAGCAGCATAATCTGCTCTGCGTCCATCGAGGGTACCTGTTTGTGGCTGATGCTCCGCCATCAGCTGGATGACTACTCAGAGGTCCTTTGAAAATGAGCAAAGGGAGGAAAAGAAGATCAAAGGCCGTTGCAATACCATGTTTTATTCTCTGTCTCTCTCAGCAGCGCTCACGGCTTGCTAGCCTGCCTTCAACGAGAGAAATGTCAGACCTCAGGTTTGTGTACTCTAAAGTTCCTCTAAAATTAGACTGGTCCCAGACCTGGGCAATATAAATAATTCTCTTGAGAGGTTTGGTGTGAGTGGGTGTGCAACAACTTGCTCAGATAGAGCCTGGGGAGCAAGGCGGGAGTGGGGTTGTGGGGGGAAGTGGGTCACACTGGCAAGATTATGGTAATAAAATGTAAAAGAAGAGAAATGCAAGAAAATTGCTGGATGGTGAGTCAAAGTTGCTCTGTGATGAAGACATCAGTGTAAGTTTGCAATAACTGGGCAGGGTGTGCGGAGAGGTGAGGGAAGAGATATGGAATGTGATCAGCAATCAATGTGTTTGTTTTCCAAAGGTCAAACACAAAAAGATATCAGTGACAACAATGGGATCATTCATCTTTATAATTCCAGCTGTTCTTTTCGGTGAAATTACAACCTGTGTGATTTATTCCGCCGGATTTCTTTGGTATCTTCTCAGAGAACATGCAAGAATCGTCGCTATGGTAATGTAATAGGAAGACATTTTTAACCTGCATTTAGCACGAGGTAGATCTCTCTGATGGTTTGACAAAAACTTATTCACTTAACACACTTGTATTAACAAATAACTCCGATTTGTAACCTGCTTGTGAAGGTGAGAATCTCATTGTTTTTTTTTTTTGTTTTTAAGTGAAATACATTTTTGCTTTTCTTTTGTTGTCTGTTTTCTATTTGATCAAACCAAATGAAAACTGTAAGAGCCTCAGACTTCCCACTTTGAATGCTGTTCTTCAATACAATGATTCATAAGAGATTAAAAATTTCTCCCTGGCAAAAGATTTCATGCTTTAAATTTTAGCATGCTTTGTGAAATCACAGAAATGCCAAAAGCCACATAACTTTGCTCTAAAATTAAACGTTAGCCCAAACTACAGAATTTTACACTATTTCCACGAATAAAGTTAAAGCATAAAATTAAAACCACACAGAAAAAAAACAATCTTCAGGGGTCTGGGAGACTTCCAGATTTTTGCTTTGATGCACACAGTACATTAAAGCACCTCTTCTGTTCCCATTTACATGTGTTATTGTGTGACCGATCTGCACACAGATGAATTATTGTAATTAGAAAATGATGCACCGTAGCCCTCTCCAGCGATGATTGGCAAAAACATGTCAGGGCAACACCAGCATTAATGAGCCATAATCGACACAGGCCTAATTAGTGGCGCTTTGTACTTTTAGGCAGGTTTATCATCATTAGCCATGCCTGGCTTGACGTAAGAACTGGAAATGTGAGGGAGAATAAATGTTTGTTTATCATGTAGACATGGAAAATAGTTACATGCTACAAGTGCCTCAGTGGAGATGCGTTCCTCTAGGCCTACAGTTCCCATCAGCAGGGGCCTCGGGGCTAATTAGATCTCAAAAGAATCAGAAAAGTAAGTGTGAAAGCAAACATACATATTCAAACAAACTCTGTTTAGAGGAGGTTACTTGGTTATTTTTAGTTCAATTAAATCTATCAATAATCTATCAATGGGAATATTATAGCCCATCAGACAAAATTTAACAACAACTGAGCATTGTTGGAGTGTCAGTGTTTGCATTTATCAAGTTAAATCCATTTTAGGTGATGTTTCTATTTTGGTATTTCCCTCCATAATGATTCTACGATTGTTTGTCCAACATGATTGAGAAAAATTATCACCCATCATTTCTTCTTCTCTCCGCCAAATTGCATTGTTTAACACAGATAAACTAAGCAAACACTCAACCCTCTGCTCACAGGCAGACTTCCCTTTCAGCTGCTGAGGTGCAGGCATGCAGGGTTTATTCTCCCAATAAAACCAAACGGAACAATGAGATGATGGAATTATCCTGGTTGTATTTAATTGAGTTTGACCAGGTCCCTGCTCACTGTCCGTCTAATCTCCTCATGGCGCTGCAGTCTCACTCCCAGGGAAGACGGAGGGCGGCCGATAAACTTTGAAGCTTACGCTAAGAACCAGCTCACTGCACCTCCTGCATTATTCATGAGTCCAGGACTAGAGCATCTTCAAATGGCTTGTCATTTCTTTTTACCCTCTGTCACAATGGCCATATGGTACAATAACACAGAGGAGAGGAAAGCAATCGGTGGGACAGAGGGGCCGAACTGGGGCACACACAGTGCTTTTCAAATATATTAACTCCCTACAAACTTTTTTACATTTTATCATCTTACAACCACTAACAACTTCTCGTTTTCTTGTGGATTTGGACATTTAGGAAGCCATACATTTAATAACATCAAGCTCACTTTGTTATGATAACCTGAAATGAACTCCAGTGTAATTATCTGCCTTTAGAAGTCAAATGATATGTAAATAAAACTAACTGTGTGTAATTTGTGGTATGTCTTAGGATGCAACTGCCTGTGTTGATACTTGTGGAACCAGCTGCAGCTTCAAGTATGTTGAAGTATCAGTGTCACACATAACATGTGAAAAATTATCCATACATTTGGTAAAATAGCCAACCTTTTAAATCGTTGTCCTGTTGGAAGGAGAACCTCCATTCCAGTAGATTTTTTTTTCCTTTTTCTCCAGGCTTACATCAAATCTAAGCTTTGATCATATATCATTATCTTGTCATCACCATGTTTTACACCTTAATTAATGTTTTTGGGAATTAATTTGTCATAACAAAACAAAGTAGCATGTAATGTAATGTACAAGTGTACAAGTTGATTGTTGACTTTTAAGAAATTCATTTTGGACCAACCCAGCCTGAATTTCGGCTCAGGCTTGGGTCATAAATCCAAAGATGCCTTTTAAATAAAATGTATTATTGCTATTAAAACTACTACTACTAGAATAAAGTTATTTGGACATGTAAGTCTCCAGGTTTTTATACTAATTTACATATGTATTTATGGGAGGGGAAGCTGCTCTCGATTTCATACAACTTGTGACGTATGAAGAAAAGGCACTCAGCCACGAGCATGCAGACTTTTATACGTCTTAAATTTAGCATGTGCCGCACTTTTCTTTAGCTGTGATACCTTTCTGAAGACATTGACTGACATTTACTTAAAATGTACTGCGATGTCAGCTCTTCTGTTTCTTTTGGTGCGCTTGCTGTGTCTTATCAAACCCCCTTCTGTCGTGGCAGATTACTCATGCCTAACCAGGTTCTGCTGGCAATTTCTTCCTGTTAAAGGGAAGTTTTCTGCTCTGCTGTTGTTACATGCACGATCAGTACTGTAAAGTCAGTGACACAAGGCAGCAGTTGTCTGTTGTCACCATATGCTCATCCAAGAGGACCGAACGCTGGAATGGCTTGATGCAATCTGCTGGGTTTCCTTAGACAGATAACTTTTCATATCAATTTGAACAATTAATTTAATCCACTGTTTGATAACTAAATCAACTGAAATCTATGTGTGATTGAACTGAAATTATTTGTTTGTAAACCACCTCCAGAAGAGACCTGTTGTATATAAATTGAAATGAATTAAAGCATTTTGAAAATGCTGTGTCACTCTTTTTCCAGGCATGCTGATCTATCATAGAAAATTAAAATTTAATACATGGTTGTGAAAAGGTGTAAAGGTTATGAAAGTTTTTGTGAGGCGCTGTACATTGTTTGAACCTACTTGAGGGACTATATACACTAGAGAAAGCTTTCGAATGTAAAAAGCTATTTTGGCACATCCTTTCTCTTTCAACATTCAAGACCAACCTCCTCCCACATATTTCACCCCACGCAGCTCAAGCTGAAGGTAGACCTGTTGTCTTCCCGAACTCCTTTGAAAACTTATAAAAGGACACACAAAGGGGAACAATCAAAAGTTTTTGGAAAAGGTAACAATCACACACAGTCTCCACAGAAAACAAAGGATAGGAATCTCTCCCTGCGAGGCAGTTAATTTTTTTTTTCTTTCAATCTTATTTGTACGCTAAACAAAGTACAGAGGCGTAATTATTGTTCAGGTTTACGCTGCACGGTTTGCAGTTCTACCAATTCTTCCCTCAAAATTGGTGACATTTTGTCAGTTCCCTAAGCCAGCGTTCCACACACTGTTTGTGTTTACAGAGTTTGTTTGTGTGACAAAGCAACGCAAGGCACATCCCCCAAGGTAACTAGGGTTTCCGTCATTTGGCCTCCCTAATGTGCGCCATTCAGCATTAACATATCATTACCTCTTTCTGGGACCATTCAGTCAGAAAATTAGAGGTCTCTAAAGGCCTGCGGTTCCATCACTAAGGCAAAACCAGTTGACACCTTCACTTTAGCGTTCTCAGGTGGAAAAGAAAGCAGGATAAAGACATGCGTGGGAGTGAGAGTGGGTTTACGGAACCCCTTTATTATAATGATTTCCTAAAACTTTTGTGCATTTTGCGACTGGATTCAATGGCGTATAATTTGAAAAGAATATTTAAGTGACTTTTTTCCTTTCTTTTACCGACCTTCACCTTGAAGTAAAAAGATGGTGCCAACAGATTGTGGAATGTGATAAAATTCCACGTATGGTTCCCGAGGGCAGAGATGCATTCTCCTACGGCCACATCAGCCTCAAAGCGATTGGTTAAATGCTACTGTTAAAAGCCCGTCCTTGCAGAATGGTCAGGATGAACGCCTCTGCTTCAAAATCTAATGACAAAACAGCTGGCAGATAGTTCCAGTGCTGCAATGGAACTGCCGTAGATGAAGCATTTAGTCTTTGTAATACCTTGTTTTGACACCTGTAATGGTATGGAGTATTCCCTGCTTTTGTTGTTTGTGGCAAAACATCACCTAAATAGGTTGAAGCTCCTCCTCTGCAGGGTAATTATAGGTTCAAACCGAAGATAAACAGAAATACAAATGTGCGACAACATGAATAGCTTTTCCAGATATTTTCTTCTAATCTAACTTGTACAAATGGTATGTGTTGGAACGATAAATGCTGCCAATGTTCTCGCTTCAAAGGGCTTCTCGAGTTCACCTATTTATTGCAAATGATATTTTCTTTCTGTAATGAGCTGACTTGGAAGGCATGCATTAGGATACCTGCACTCCTGTTTGCATATATATCATACGGTGTCTTGAAAAGTTATTTATCAGTAAAGCTTTACATTTCTTCTTCATTGCAATTGTTTTTTGTAATTCCAGGAATTGTGTTTTTCCAAGAAAAACACAAATTTTCTTACCCAAGTGTGTTATTTTTCACGTAGCAAATAAGACATTATTTTTAAAAATTGTTTTCTTGGATAATAAATAAATATATTTTGTCTACTATTATAAAGGCAAAAGGGTAGTTAAATTAATACAAAATAACAGTTAAGCCCAAAATTACAATTTAGTTTCCAAAAAGTCTGTTTTGTTGTCTTCAATAAAATAAACTGCAATACTCCACATTTAATTTATTTGAATTTATTTGAACAATGAGTTTAATTGTCTAGCAATTTGTTGCATGAAACCAAAATGAAGTAAAAAACTGCAATGTGAGTATGTTTTCATATTTAATAATATAACTTATAAAATACTGAAAATGACAGCAATAAAATAGAACTAAATTGAAAAGAAATACTGCAATTGTAGGCCAACTGTTAAATGTTTATCCATTCAGACATTGTAGGCTGAATGGATAATTTCACAAAAATAAGTGAAATTGTAATGACAGTAAGATACTGTTGAATGAAAGTCATTAAGTTTATATAAAACTTCAACATAGCTTTAGATGGAAAAAATGGACAAGTATCAATCCCTGTACCTGTTTATCCTTGCAGGGTCATGTGGGGGCTACTGCCTGTTTCCAGCTGTCACTGTGTGAAAGCGGGGTACGTCCTATACAGGTCACCAGCCTGTCGCAGGGCAACTAAGAGATTCAAGACAAGCACACACACACACACACACATATATATGCACACACACTCCTAAGGGCAAATTAGAGGGACCAATTAACCACACTGGCACATTTCTGGACAGAGAGAGGGCTGATCCGGAGTACCTATAGAAAATCCACACACCCACGCACTGTTCCCATCCAAATATAAGCGAGTGTTTCAAGAAATTAGAAACACAAAAGTAAAAAATTTTGTTTGCTTTCATTTTTTGAAATGTGTTAAACATTTTTGCAGCAATTAACAGAAATCCACCAACCATAATTGCTGTTTTGGCTTTGACCATCCAGTGCAGATTTTACTCCACTGAGATGATAAAATACAACAGAAAGTTTTTATGCAAAACATTTAGAAAAGTTAGTGCTGTTAGCAAAACAGAAATCAAATATCCTCACCATATTTCCAAATCCAGGATCGTCCTCAAGAGACAGAAGTTGGAAGCTAAATTTTAGTCTGTTTAATTCACTGGATGCAGCATTTTCCTCTACATTCTCCAACATGTTTAATATGAAAGCCAGATAACCTGTGCTGCCCCAAAAACTGTTGAACATGTCAAAAAATTCTGCATCAACAAACCTCACAAAATGCATAATGCACATTCACCACTCCAACAGCATTTACAAAACCTCCACTCCTATATTACAACAATAAGCCAATAATAGTCCAGCCTTTCAAAACCTCTTAGTTGCACTTCAGTGTTCAAAGCATTCGAAAAAAAAAAAAAGAAAATAGCAGCATATAGTCTGGAAATTATGGTAAATTAAAGAAATATCTGTAAATACTATGTTCAGTCAGTTCTAAAGTAGAAAAACAAAACTTTAATAATGACCAAAGTATTGCAGAAATTATAAAAAAATATGTCTCCGCAGTTGTTTTTACAGTTCTAACAAATATATTTTAAGTCTTTTGTTGCGACTGAATGTTTTTACTTTGTAAGCTGCTGCTATCTGCTGTTACATGGAAACTCAAGAAAAAAAATTAATTTGAATTTTTATTTCAATATTTGATGGAAATATAAAATATATTTCACAAGAAATCTGAATTGTACCACCTTAAATTTAGTTACATTAAAAAAAGAGTATTTGATGGCTCACACATGTACTGTTTGCAAATGTAAATCCCTTCTTGGACATTTTATAAGTATTGTGTATTTCTCATAATTCATTGGTATTATTTTGACACCATCAGTAGTCCTTTTTTATTACTCTGCATTAATACTACTAGTTCTACAAAAAAGACAGGTTTAGGCAGCACAAGGCTTCAAAGCCGAGTCAGAGGGGAAAAAAACCCATCAAGGTTCACACATAGCTAGCAGCTAAATAAAGCTATCTGTCCCATGGGGATAAGTTTGGGATCCTGATGGGCATATCTGCACAAGCAAATGATAAATATTTTCAAATGGACAGACATTAAAAAGTCATTGTACATTGGCTAAGGCTGACTAATCCTCGCTGGGGTGCATGTATGTGTGTGTGTTTCAAGTCCAGGAGACAGAAGGAAGCTGATCCAATTCCCTGCTTCCTGCAGGACACAGATCTGCATTTCCACTGCACTTTGATGAAACAGCAGCCAAGCTGTCCCCCTCCATTAACAGCTCCTCTGATTTTGCACTGTGCTCTGACAACCCGGTATGCTTGTGCATTTGCCTCAGTGCTTGTCTGTGGGAGCATACTGCAAATAAGTTTTAGTGCATATGCTTGTTGTGTGAGTCTTGGGAGGCAGATATTCCACAGAGCCTCAGAGATGAGACCAGACTGGTCTGTTTATTCTTAGAGGGTGTGGAGAGACTGAGATCATGAAGGTTAAAGGAAAAAATATGTATATCAGACCTAATTTCTGTCTGTAGCTGTTCTAATAGTAGTTCATTTAAAGATTACAGTTGGAACATATGTCAAAATCAAGCTATAACCCCCTAAACATAGCAATTTAACTACACTATAATCCCCCTGTGGAACTACTGAAGATGTCAGATGACACCACTGTCATTATTCTAATCCAGAAGAGGGGGTTGGTCTCCATACGGGTAGGAAATGGATCGCCTGATAATTTGATGTGATCACCGCCACTTGGAACTTAACCGATTCAAAACTATGAAGATGATGGTGGACTTCCAGTGAACGCGTCCCACATTCCCTTTCCTTCATATTGTCATGAAAATAATAACGTGACTGCTTGTGTGTTGTAGCGTCAGGAGAAATGTAACCACGAGTTGGAAATCAGGGGTAAAGATGGTCAAATTATCGTATAGTTTGACAACAACTTGGTCGTCTTGTTTTGAAGTCATGGTAGGATAGAGTGGGAGATAGACAGATAGATTGGAGACTTCCTCTGCAGTAATGGTCCTGTCAGTAAAGCGGACCAAAGAACTGAGCCAAAAGGTAAGGGTCCCCACCTGTGGTCATGAGATAAAGATCATAGCTGTAAGAACGAGATCCAAGATAAGTGAAATAAGTTCCTCTGTAGAATAGATTGAGCCTATCCTTTTGAGATAAGGTGAGGAGCTCTGTCATCTCGGGGGAGCTTGAAGCAGTGCCCCGACTCCTCCATAGGAGTCCAGTGAGGTGGTTTGGGCATCTTATCAGGAAGGATATCCCACTGCGGGGGATCCAGCAATTGGACTGTATATGCGCCTTGGCATCACCCAAAATGAGCTGGCAAGGGAAGCTGAGCAGAATGGAGTCAGTTTTTTTTCTTCTACAATTTCTGATATTTAAATATTTGAAATTATTTCACTGAAACTACCAAGTCAGTTGTTCATGTCACTGAATTTTGCAGCTGCATGTTGCAATTATGAAGCGTCTGTAAAAGCTGGGTCCACCTATTTTGATACCCCATCAGTTCCATACAGTAAACAATGTCACCTCATAAATCTAATGCTTGTAAATGTCTTTTGCAAATTTGTTCATACAGTTTTTTTAAGAGAGAGGAAAAATACATAGAAGTTCATGCAGTTTTATTAACCAGAGTAGATTTTTACAACCTCTATATTTATCACTCCCGCTGGCGCTGAAGAGGATGTTTCTGTCATGCTCAGTTACTAAAATTTTTTTCCTTATTATCATGTTTGATATTGAAAGAGAACTTTAAATACATATCTCATGTTGCTACTAGACTTCTACTGTGTAATTACCTACCACAGTTTTGTGTTCAAATTGAGCTCTGGACTTATTCAGGTGAATGTGATCATCAAGCAAAAGGACATTTGTTTGGTGAATGTCAGAAATATTGTTGAAAAAGGCAAAAGTCCCAGCGAAACTACGTTTCAAACTGGAGTTACAGTTTGAAATTTTGCGGATATTCACTGCATCTGGGTGCAATCTTCGGCACACAGTCTTCGAATATACTGCCACTAACATGTGGCAGTATATTCATTGGGCTGTCATCTCTTAATATGTGTGTTATTAGTCTGTGACAAGGACACAGTTGTATAAACCACAGTGCTTTTTTTTCCTCCCAAAGTAATATTTTCTAGGTCACATCATTCCCACACCGGTTCAGTATATGAACATGGCTGGTGGCTCAAATACTTCAACCTAAGGGTCTGTTAAATGCCACGCAGGCTTGTCACGTCACCGAACACTGATCCAAACAGCTTGAAGGGCAAAAGTAGAAAAAGGAAGAAAAAGAAAGAAACATGGCATATTTTTGTTTCACCTCCAACTTGACGCGCGCACACAAGATGGTTAACAAAAATAAATTGGTCCGAAATTGCCCAATAAGTTCAGATGCGGTTGTAATGTGGTTTAAATTGCATGCCCTTTCCGTCAGTGGAACAAACCCTCTCAATGTCAGAACTCTCTCCCACATGTTGAACGCCTAGTTTGCCATGCAGTACAAGATCTCTGGGCCTGTTTAGTATTCACCCACTTGAGTTTCCTAAAGGTTACCAAACCTAATTAGACATTTATGCAGGATCTTCAAAGGTCCCTCCGTTATTAATGATGTGCTACTTCTGAGGACTGCATCGATGCCTTTTTTTTTTTCTAATTCGAGAAGCAAGCGCCTCACAATATGCGCATACACAATGCAAACATGCAGACAAGGAAAATGCAAGAAGAGGTTGATTGGTGGCTGGTGGTAATTATTGAAATGTCTGGAAGAGATGCAGTGCAATGCATGAATACAAGGTTAAAATCATCAATAAAAGGATGCCCCAGATGAGTCCAATTCTGGCCAAGCTATAACTAAGCCTGGCAAAACTGCATGGCACATATTTGGTATTTATAGATAAAGAAAAAACAAAGCTGCAAAATTGCATAATGACATAACATTTAAGGCTGCTCTTTCCTTTTATGTCCACCACTGATTAGACTCCAGGTTATGCCAAACTTAAATAAATCAACAAAAAAAGATAAATGATCAAAGATTTGGATCTATTTGAAACTTTAAAAAGTTGACAAGATCTTTTTTCAAGGTAGACTTGACAAGGTGAACTGTTCTAAAGATAAGAAGGTTCAGTGCCATACCAGCAAAGGAAACCTTTTACAGTGACTGATAGCACTTTCTTTTTTGCTTATTGATTGTTGAAAAGAAACAAAAAGGCTTTTTGGCAGCCGTTTCATTATTTTCGGTGACGATAGCAAAAACGCCACAAAAGAGATAGGTTTCCAATAAAGTTGCATTTTTAGGATGTCAACTCTTTATAACATCAAGTAGAAATTATCAAAATGGAAACTGACTGTTTTGGAGAACTACCGTAATTATTATTTTTTGTCTTGACATCAAGTGCATACTTGTGGAGGATGCCAAACAGTGAAATTTTAATTGACACTGTGAGCATGTTTTCAGCGACAGCTACTTCCCTTTGCCTAAAATAAAGGGTTACTTTATGGCAGATCATCAAGAAGTGGTGAATCATCTGTGATGCTGTGGGTCTAAGAACTGTGTTAGTGTTTTCTTCATGAGCTGTTTGAAACAGGGTAATTCTGAACTAAATCTATTGGATTTCATCTGAAAACTAAAACTGGGTTATTATTCGTTCCCACAAAAGGAAAATGATCCATGAACATCTCCAATTTAACACAGGAATTGCTTACCAGACACAATTTCAGCCTTAATCTACAAAGATCCCAGTTCCCAGATGGAAATCCTACAGAAAACATGTGGCCTGATATGAAGATCCAGAGAGGAAGTGCATAAGAGAAGACCCGATACTTAAATAAGAATGTTCAAAGACCCTTTTCTCAGTTTTCGCCAATCCTCTGAAATCTTGTAAGAACCAAAGAAGTGCTGCCCTATTTTTAAATGGGTTTATGCAAAGTACTAATGTCAGAGTTGAGAAAACAAATGTTGTTTTCAACTATTTCTAAGCCGTGGATTCATGTCTCTCAGTCATTCAATTGACTGGTTTATTTCTTTTGTTAGGTTTTGATAGCATAAGTCGTGTGTGTATGCAGACAACATGGTAAATTAACTCTTGGCATTCACAGGACCCCCAGGAGAGCTGCAAAATAATTTCTGGGGGTCGCCAGATGGTTGCTGAGAGAAAAAGAAAAAAATCAAAAACGAAGTGACTAATTTAGACTGGATAATGGTTTGTGAATTGCCTTGCCCGTATCAGAGATTGGGAGTTATCTAAAAAATCAGAACTGAACTTCCAAAGATAACTGATAAGTTCAGTTATTTGTTTAAAAAATAGAAGCTGATTTTCCAAAAATAACTGCACATCCAAAAATAACAATGACCTACAATAAGCAACAGACATGAAACATCAAGAATTAATATTGAATCAATGCTATGACTTATGTTCCACATATCCGAGATCAGCTTGTGGGGCCATAAGGCCCTTGAGGAAAACCTCTATCCCTCTCTCCTGTTACAATCTCCAACTTATTCTGTGGGATCTTGAAGTGTTCCCAGTGGGATGTCCCTGAAAAACCTCCAAATCAGTACAGAAGGCATTCTGATCAAATGCTGGAATCACATCAACTCTGGCTCTACAATGAGCCCTAACTTCCCCCAGCATGACCCGGCTTTTCAGCAGAGTATCCCATCGTTATGAAGCACTGCTGAGCAAATACTACAATGATGTACTCGAGATGTGACTAGTCAATGTATTTTACCCTTTGAACTGGAGATTCAAAGATGTTAAAACAGTCCTTTAATTTCCAATTGTTTGGACTCTCTAACTCAGATACTAACTTTAGCAACCAGCTGTTACCTGGTATTTTCTCAAATTGCACCAAAAAGGCTCTAATTTAAAATTAAAGTACCTTTTGAAAATATCAACCTTTTAAAAAAGTGTCATAAAGCCCACATTTATTTATTCTAAATGTTTTTATTGGTCTGACGTTATTTTTTAATCTTAAATGCCATGTTTTCATTAGCTGTGAGCTGAATATTATTATAGGTAATAGGAATAAAGCCTGAAAAAGATGAGTGTGTAAAGACTTAGTAAAGGACACACACACACAAAAAAACAAATCAACAGAACAGAATTGCAGTGCTTGATGTTGGCACAACTTCATCCATTGTACATTGAATATATCCTGTCTGTGAGTCTCTGTCATCTTAGCGTAAGGCACTTTAAGTCTCTCTAAAGGTCTTCCTCACTACTTGTAACATTTCTTCACTTTAACAGCCCTCTTAAAGTCTAAGGTGCTGAAGTAACAACTTTCGCCTAACTGAGGTAAAACTCTAAGAAAAATATTAGATTTCAATAAATTTTAAGAATTTTTCAAAAACGAGCTACTTCTAGTCTTATAATTCTTTGATAATATGGACCCAGTCCTGTGTCTAGGATAATATAACTTTGTGGTTCACACCGTTGTCTTTAGCGCCGGGGAGTCCAGTTCAGCTTTGAACGTGTAACCTTGCGACAAAAACTTTGTCAGATGAGATCACACGTTGACACCAACGGGATAGCGCGTTGAAAGAGAGACTTTCACTTTTTTTTTTCTTTCCTTCAGGAAAAACAAAAAATAGATATCCCCCCAGTTAAATTTTTACATTGGGTATACATAATGTGATGAGTAATTATCAAGTGATTAAAAAATCCTTTTTACATCCAGCCTCAGATATCTATCAGGAAACTACAGATGACAAGTCGCCAGGGAAAAATATCCGGTTTTCATTTGTTATTTGACTTTTGGATTTTAATCAATTATAAATGACAGCTAATTAGAGATCTTCAGGGACCATCACTCTCTGACGTGTCAACGTGTTCTAAATGCACTCTATGTCATGGAGGTTGGACATTGACAAAAAACCTCTCACTACTTCACGGATTTAGGTGTCTTTTTCCTGAAGAGTCTTCACCAATCATCTGTGAAGGAATGTGCTGGGTGCTTGTGAGAATGTGCATGATGGCTTGAGAGAGAGTGCGCGTGTATGCGGGTGTGGGAGCGTGTGCTTCATAATAATAAGGCGGAGTGAAAATGAAGAGGAGCTAAACTGTGTAAGTCATTTCTCATTTCCTTGCTTCAGTGGCTGTCAGGAGAAAGCCCCACATTTTTTGAATGATGGTTCAGACAACAAAAAGTGAACAACAAACCCTATGGCTGTAAAGAGAAAACGGGAAGGAGAACAAGAAGAAAAGAAAGTACTTAGAAGAAAAAAAATGACAAATGCATGTTTTTTTAAAATGGCCAAACCAACAAACAAGGCAAAAATCCCAATATCAATACCCTGATAATACCACAGAACATGCCCTGAGAGTGAAACATAATAGAGGGAGGGTAAAAAATCACCTGTACAGTTGGCACTCGTACAGTTTTAGAAGGACCTTTCAAGGGGCTGATTTAATGTGAGAGCATCAATCCTTTTGCAGTGCAGGGCCTTGACAGCAACTGAAAGTAATCTCTTCTTTATTAATGGGACTTTTCACTTTGGACCCGGGGCCTTTGGTATTCCATAATGGTACTTTCACACTGCAGACCTAAAGAAAGAACAATATGAAATCAGATCAAGTGGATGCGTTATGAATCGTAAGTGGGAAGTATTCCTTTGTAAATTCAGAAGCGCTCTTTTAAAAAGTGAAGGTGGGGGAAGAGAGAAGGAGATATGCAAAGCTAAGCTCTGAAAATAGCTTACACACAGAATATTTCACATTCTTTAAAAATGTATCGAGGGATGTTTGTGGAGGACTAAACCGTTTAAAACAATAGAGAATACTTTAGGTTTCAAACTATTTTTCACAGTCATTCTCAATCTGAGGATCTTCTTTTAACTGTAGACCTACAGTTAAAACTTCACTTCTGTTCAACAGTTGGATGTCAACAGGAGAAGTTTTGGGCTAAAATATACCCAGGAGCTGCAAAACTTGCCATTTTCTGATATACCTTCAAAGTGTTCAGCTTAACACATTGTGTGTTTTTCTAAAGTTTTTGGATGTGCTTAGTAATTTATAAAATTACAAAAATTACAAAGGAGGCTTTGTTTTTTTTTTTTGTTTTTTTTTGCTACCATGAGTGTAGCAACAAAATTAAAATATACCTAAAAGTAAAGACTTGCTCCAACTTAAGCAACATTTCACTAAATCTGAAATGTTGTAGTTTACAAATTACAGCTGTTAATAGGCTGACATACACTTATTTGTCCATGAAATAATGAAATGCTTGTTTCCATATTGCTAACTTGCAACTGTGTCTTCTGAAAAAAGAAACCCGTAATTTCTACTGGGTTATTTGTTGTTCAGATTTTGTCTACAACTCTGACTATGCAAATTTGGCCTGCCGAAGCTGAGAGGGTCACTGCCCTTCACTAGCCTGTTGCTTGCAGGAATGTTGGTGAATTTATCAGGGATAGAGGAAAACAAAGATGCAAAAATGTCATGAAAACTACACTCTCACTCCAAAGAAAAGTTGAAGTTTAATATTTCCCTGGACCGCCTTTAATTTCTATTACTATGATTTCCATTCAGATTTGTATTAAAATATATATATATATATATTATTTGACAAAATCTTGTGAAAATGAAGAGTGAGTACAAGTACTGTTCAAATTCTAGATGTAGTGGAAGGGTATGAATATCACATGAAAACTGCAATAGAATAAGGTGGCTTTTGAAATAATTGTCCATAAAAGTAGAAATGTCATGCTGCCCATCTGCTTTGTTCTCAGTTCCTAATCTATCGTGTACTATTTGAAGAGTAAAAGCCATCACTCAGATATTGTGTGACTTTCGATTTGCAAGTTTGAAACCATTAATTCAGGCAAGATAAAAAAAGAAAATCAGAAGTAGAGAGAAGCTACCTCTTTTCACTCGTGAGCAGAGGAAGTTTAAGAGCAAGAAAAACGTTTCAGACGGAAAGGAGGTTTGAACAAACATCATCAAATGTGAGAGAAGAAGCAGAGGGAAGTGAAATATCTGAATAAAAACAAAGAATCCTGTTCTTAAATTAAAAAGGACACACTCTTGAATAATAACAAGTATTTTAATTCTTTTTTTTTTTTACTGTGAGATCAAACTCTCTCACACATGCTGAGAGTAAACAATCTGATTAAATGTGAAGCCTTGTAGGATACATGGAGGATTCCTGCTGGTGTCACTTACATTACAGTAGAGGCTGGAAGTTGTTCACTGCTGATGACTCTTATGTTTATTCATACTAATCATCACGCCTTGCTTTGGTCGTGCTTGACACCTCTATGTTAATTTAATAAATAGAACTCATACCTTAATACATATTTATATATCTACTTAGTCTCAGGTAGACCCAACCACTTGTTTTCTGCTCTCTGTCCTGTTAAAAGGTTGGAGGGTTTTTATTCTCATCAGGGTTGAACACTGTGAATGAACTGCATCTGTTAGTTAGAGCAACAAAGCAAACAAACAAACAAACAAACAAACAAACTACATGCAATACTAACTGATTCCACTGGGTGAATGACACTGCATTTGTGAAAATTATGCAAGTAAATTTCAGGACAATTTAAAGTGTAGAGATTACAAGAACACAAAAGTTCATGTTTAATGGTACTGGTCACTATTTGGCTGCATTTGACCTAAAAATACCTAAAAACAGGCAGACTTAATCCAAAGCTCACACAGCGTTTCATGTCAATGTGTGCAAACTGTTTCAGTGCTGAGGCTTTTTATTTGCTTAGGTGAGCTCATTTTGGACCAGATATGCAAAAATGTTCATGAACTTGTCATTTTTAATCTGGAGAATGAATTGTCTTTGAGCTGCTTCTCATGGAGTTCTTGCTGGAAACTCCCAAGATCTCTAATATTTTCACAAATCTTCTTTTTTAGAGAAAAAAAGAGTATAACCTTCAGGTTCAGCACCCATTGCGATCCATACAGTAATTTTTTTAACACAACCAGTGTTGTAAAACTCAAAATTTTTCCTCAGATTTTAATCTTTATATGTTATAATTATGTTCACATTACCAAACTGAATGTGAATCATTTGCTCCCACTTCAGAAGCTTAAGGCATACATGCAACTAATGAAAGAAGGAATGGCTCTTGAAATCCTTTCAGGCATCTTTTCAATCATCTCACTGTCTGCCTAATGAGAGTCCCTCTTAAAGACCCTCCAGTGTGCATTGTGGCGCTGTGTGATGAGTTCGGCTCTGGGTTTGGAAAAGGAGAGCTGAATATCAAACCTGTGCAAAGATAGAGACAGTTGACAGAGTGAAATTCCTCACGTTGCCATAATGGGTATAATTACACAAAGAAAAGGGCTGTTAGGTTAAATTACCCGTAATATTCACCGTGGATAATGGCAGAAATTCAGAAGGTTAAATGACACCAGTAGCCGAACCCCTTTTGACATCAAGGTACAATTGAAAAGGAAATTATAACTGAGCTCTTACAGGCAAGTCCAAAGCATGTTAGATGGTGAAGATTGGTTTGAAAAGACTTTTAAAAGGCCTTTAGAAGCTATTGTGAGGTGATGATTTAGTCTAAAAAGCACTGGCCGGTTAGATTGTTTCCAACATTGGAAGGTATTTGAAGCCCACTTTGAGTTCCGGGGATGTCTGGAAATTGTCCTGCTGAGTGCTGCACCTACTCATACAAGAAACCACAGTGGGAAACGTTGAATAAATCCTTGCAATTAGTTGTTTCCATTGCCTTTTTCTTTCTTATTCATGTTCTTTCTTCAAAACAGACTTGTGCATGATTGTTTTGTTTTTTATATATTCCTTCAGTGGATATTATATTCTCTCTGGTTCAATCCCTGACCTTCACAGCCAGCAAACCGCCCAATTAGTGTATGGGCAGGTGAAGAGGGCTGGCCCTGATCACCACGCAATTACCTCGAGCCATCCTATGAGCAACCGCCTACACAGCTGCATGCGGTGTTTGTCTAATGACCATGAAGAAAGAGGGGAAAAAAGATCTGGTGTGTAGCTTTCTTACTATACTTGGTTCCCAGTAGTTGCATTTCCTTTATACATCTTAAATCAACTTGTGGCACACTTTCACTTTTCTCTCAACCTTAATTTGCAAGAAGTTACAAAGTAAGTCGCCTCTCTGCTCTCTTGATTGCTGGGTGTCCAAAATGAGTGGTTTGATGGGCTTTCAGATTGGCACATCACACTGCATATTGGATTTTGAAGATTTGAAAAAAAACAAAAAAAAACAACACATTTGAGACATGACTCAGTTAAACTAGTGGAAATATCCATAGATTTTACGAAAGTTGTGAAAACCAGAAAGCCAACAAAAGTATATGAGAACGACCAAGAAAAATAAGTCAAACATAAATTAGTTGCATTTACCTGCAGCCAATGTTTCCCAACAATTGACTTTTAACAGAGGACTGTATCCCAGGATATTGGACAAAGGAAATAAAGGTTGAAAAGGATGAACAAACAACAGATAACATGATGTGAAGCCCATTTAAGAGATTAAGAAAATATTCACAAGGTGTGGAGTGCGGCTAGAGTCAGTCCTTCAAGAGCCACCACACACATGGATGCAGGACATTGGTTTCAGTTTTATGCCCCTTGATTTAGACTAGTCCTAAATTACAGGTAGAGGAAAAAGAGCCTTGCCTCAACTATGGAGAAAAAAGACATTGTCCAAAGTTCTCTCTTAGGGTTACAGAAAATGTGCATTTCATTTGGAAGTCAAGATCCCAGAATCCGAAGAAAAAGTGGAGAAGTACAGAATTCAAGTAACTTGAAGTTTGATGGAAAGTTTCCAGGGTCAGTGTTTATTCAGGAGCTAAATCATGCTGGAGTTGGACAACCCTAACATATTTGATCCAGTTTTAAGACAGCCGTCTGTCAATGTATGTTTGATCCCTTCATGCTTCTGTCTGCAGACAAGCTTTGTGTCTCTGTTGTTTTCATTTTCCAGCAGGACTTTGCAGCTGCCCGCATAGCCAAAAGTACCAATGGCTGCTTTAATGACCACTTATCACTATGATTGATTAGCCAGGAAAACCACATAAAGTAAACACAAGTTGTGGACAAAAGGAAGAGGTCACTATTAAAGCAACCTGAGCATCCTTAACACTTCAGCAAAAGCACAGGATTGCCTCCACTGATTCAGCAGTTCCTGCAAAAGGTGCCCCCACCAACTAGGGATAATGTATAGTGTACATTACATGAACATACTTTACAATAAACTTACAATTCTGTTATGAAATCATGTTAATAGACCTTGTATGATATTGCAATTTTATGAGAAACTGAATTTTTTTATTAGTCATAAGTCATAAAATATAAATGAAAAGAAATAAATGTTTGAAATGTACCACACTTTGAATGTAGTCAATCTTGTGACTCTTAAATAAATTGCCATTTCTGTGATATTCTTATTAATTCAGGTGGAAGAAATGAAAAATGAGTTGTTCTAAGCTTCTTAGAGTAATACCTTTTAGCAATATTGAAAGTGCAATGTCATAAGGAGATGAAGAAAAGAAAAGTGTGAGTGACATTATGTTTTATTCATCTTATGAAAACCAGAAATAGTTTTGAGAAATAGGCTTCTCAACAGCCTATTTTTCAGTTCCAGCAAGGAGTGTATATGCCTGCAGATCGTGTACAGTAAAGCTAATATGCACTTCCTCCTTCGTGCAAGGAAGTCAGGGAAAAAAAGCTACAGACTTACAGCTTAAAGATAACGAGTTAAGAATCTTAAAATTGGTCCCAAGAGTTGGTGGGAAGCAGCAGAGCTAGATAAGCTGGACTAACTGATTGTAAGTAACCATTCGGATTTGTTTCTAACTAAAAAGTGTTTATGGTTTGACATGAGGACACAGATGTCCTTATCAAACCTATGTCTGGAGTGTAAGAGTTTTGGGGGATTGGTTAACTACTTCCTTCAGGAATGCTTCTGCTGCTTGTGATCTACAGCGGTAAGGTTAGGGGGCATATGGCCAACATAGATAAACATCTCAGCTAAAAACTGTGGAAAAAAAAAAGGTGAGCTTTTTTTAAGTTAAAGAAGTAGCGAACAAACTATACGGACTATCTTTATCTAGCTTCATTTTAGTCTTATCAATACTTTAGAAGCTAAGACTAAAATAAAGCTAACTTTAGTGAAATCTTGGTAGGTTTCAATTTAAATTTAGATGTATAATGGACATCTGTACAGCTCCATGGCTTTTGCTGAAGGATAAAAAGACTCATAACAAGTGTTAAATGGTATCTCTAAACCATCAAATCTTAAAAATGAACAGCAAAGATCCTGTGACAAATCATTAGTTTATGTCTGTGCAGACTAATCTATCAAGCTTATACTAACTCATTTTCAACATTTTCAATTCAGCCAGTTGTTTTTTGTTTTTTAGTTTATGGAATAAATATGATTTTGTGTTTGGATAAAGTTTGCACAATTTTGTGATCTGCTGTGAATACGAACTTTAAGTATCTCCTAAAAACAGACACAATAGAACAGTAGAAGAAGAAAGCAGTTTGAAATGAGAGTGGAGAGGTGAAGATGGAGAAAAGGGAGACTACTTGGGATATGAATTGGAAAAGGGTAAAATAAAAGCACATTGTGGACTAAGCCATTGATATAATATAATTATAATTGAGAGCTTTTTGGTAGATTCAGATCCAGCTTTATTCAAGTTCCAAAAGGCCATTTAATGTTACAGCAAGTATATATAAGAAGTAGGGAGAAATCTATAAGTGATAAGAAAATAATAGATGTAAGAGCATGCTTTTTATTTCCTCTAATTCATTTTTGCATTATCTCATAGGAATAATATTTACCACTAAATGATACACAATCCCAGTCAAACAGGCTGAAATTCTGTCTTAGGTAATAAATATATCATTTAAAAGAAGTAAAGAACACAGAGGACAGTTAAATAGTATATATGGTTTTAGAAAGCAACAAAAATACAGCTACCAAAATGGATTGGACATGTGAAGCTTGCCAGCAGTAGCTGTTTTTGTATAAGGCTTGATATTATCTTCACAGCAATGGTTTGACATTTTAAAAAGTACACTTTGTCATTGTGCAAACTGTCAAGATGAAGAAAAAAAATGAAACCTGCAGCCTTAAAAGCCCTAACAGCAGAGAAAAGAAGTCAGACTGAAATCTAACATAAAAAAAAAAAGATCTACAAGAAATATTGGTACAAATATTTACCCTACATGATTTTTGTTTTATTTTTTTCACATTTTACAAGCATGGTGTTTTTTTATTTAGGTTTCATTCAGATACTATGTGACAAACCAACCCAAGGCAGCAGAAACATGGCTTGCAATTTCTTTTAAATAAAAACCTCAACTGTAGGGCAAACATTTGTATTCACCTTTACTCATAAAAATATACCGTATTTTCCAGACTATAATTCGCTCCGGAGTAAAAGTTGCACCAGCCATAAAACGCATAATAAAGAAAGAATGTATAAGTCATATTTTTGGGGGAAATTTATTTGATAAAATCCAACACCAAGAACCGACATGTCATCTTGAAAGACAATTTAAAACAAAAATAGAATAGAGGCAACAACAGGCTGAATAATTGTACGGTATGCTAACGTTACATGACGCATAACAAACTGAGAATGTGGCTGGTATGTTAACGTAACATATTAATAGTTATTCAGATAACTATAGCATAAATAACATGCTAACAAGTTTACCAAACCATCCGTGTCACTCCAAATCACTAAATCTTCATCTTGAAAACAACTCCGCTAACTCCGGAGGTAGCTTCTACCACGCACATTATCAACACAGGCCTAAAGCGCCCTCTTGCGGTTTAGTGTAAAAATAACATGTGATATGATATTATAATGTGTTAATAATTTCGCACATAAGTCGCTCCGGAGTATAAGTTGCACCCCCGGCCAAACTATGAAAAAAACTGCAACTTATAGTCCGGAAAATACGGTACACTGATAAAACATTTGAAAGTCATGGATCATTTTCCATAATCTTCAAAATCAAATGTTGAATTACTTTGAGCTGACCTAAAACATTAAGTGTGGATAAAATGTGAAAAATATTTAATGAGTGTGAATATGCCTATGAGAAATCATACTTGTCTGTTTGATCAAAGCCTATTGGACACAAACTGTCCTGGTCTTTCTACCTTTAACAATTGCCATCAATATATAAAAGGTGGGGGAAAAAAAGAAAGCATTCTTTAGAAGAATGTGTCCTCGTCTGCTCCTCCATACCAAGGGGTAAGTTTTACTGCATAAGGCCTGGAGTTACACACAGGTTTCTCAGGTTCAAATTCCAAACAGGAGTCCAATGAGCTCAAAGACCCTGAGGACGACCCTGACCCTTCGTAAGCGTAAGTCCGAAGGCAATCAAATGGCGGGACATAAGGATCCTGATCGGCTTCTGCCAGCCTGTCCAGGATAAACTGCCTGAATACCTCATCCTCCGGCCCAATGAGGTGTGACTCTCGGAGCGACATCCTTATGCTGGCCCTGATTTCCTCCCTTCGCAGTTTCCTGTCCCTCCTCCTCGGATGAGGACGTAGTGGGACAGGATGATGGGAGAAGTCCAGGCCGGCTCCCTTCTCTCCGTAGTAAAGCACCTTCTGAGAAAAGGTCTCAGGCAGCTCCACCTCCTTCACCTCCAGATCCGTCCCCTCCTGTTGCTTACGCCTGTACCTCCTCACAATCAGCATTAGAACCGACAGCGCTGCAGACAAAACACAGTGCGAGATCATTATAGTTAAACACCGGGGCATGAGCTTAGCGAGAAGAAAAAAAAACAAAAAAAGACACAACATACGGTGCCTGATGGAGCATGCATGAAAATAATAGCAGCCAGATTTGTTTTCCTGCAACATGTTTTCCTGCAAATATGGAAAAAAAAAACCCATTGGTAATATCTTACTTTTTACTTCACTTCAAATATAAAGAATAAATTCCTTTATTCGCTCCATGTGGCACAGCATACTAAAAGAGCATTTATCTTCTTCCCCTACTATTTTAACAGGCTCTTGTTCTCTGAGAAGTGTTAGCATAGCGGGTTTTGTCATTAATCTTTCATGTGATGGGCAAAGGGAGGACACAAAGCAGCTAAGGTCATAATAAAGCTCTTCACTATGCACACCCATCAGTGTCCCAGGATGGTATTGGTACTGATGTATTGCAACCAATACACTCATTACCTGGCATCATTGCACTTCACGCTCCAGCATTGTAATCGTGTGTTAAAGGCACGCGGGTGAGTTAAAAATTAACAATGAAAACGGAAATTTGTTAATGAAAACCCTGCTGTTTCATATACTTGCCAAATGGTTGTCAGGTGGAAGTGCTTTAGTTCACATCTGCTGGAAAAGAGGGACTTTATGAAAACAACATTTCAGAAAAACACGACTTAATCTTTTTTTATGCTAGCAGTTTTATTTTCTTTTAAAGTGTTTTATGGTTTGTTTACCAATGAGATGCCTCAAAAATGTGTAGTTTAGACTCTTCTATCACTTATCTATGTCACCATGTAACACATTACCTTGGTGCTGGCCCAGCAGCTATCATACACCCTCTCACAAAGAACTAGCTGTCATCTCGTTGCAAAAGGTGCTTCTGCTTAGTAGAAAATGTCTGAGCCTTAGAGCAAAGCAGATGTTCTGGTAATAGCGACAGAACCGAACATGAACTCCTAGAATAGAGAGAGCTCTTCATATAATGGATTATGTGGGGGTTTTAATCTGCTGCCACCCAATCATATTAATGTTTGGAACTGTTACCAGCCGACATCAAACAAAACTAATTTTCAAAGTGAAGTGGATTTCAGACAACCCAGTTCAAATGTGGGTTGTCTACATTTGAACTGTCACCTTTTGATTGCATGTTTTTTTCTATAATTAAATGCAATCAAATGGTTGAATACATCAAAATTATTTTAACTTGTTTCAACCCGAGGTGAGAACAGAATAAAAAAAAAAGATTTACTTAGATGTATAAAGAGTGCACGCACTAAATCTAATATTTTGGTGAAGCATCATTTAATTAGTTTTCTTTAGTTCACAACCAGCAGTAATCAGAGTGAGCGTTATCAACCTGATTTGAGGCTCAGCTGTCCAAGAATAGGATTTTTATGATATTTTATCTTTTGCAACCTTTAGGTAAAGCTGCAGTTTACAAAGACGCAACAAAAAAACAACAAAAAAAAACAAAGGATTTCAATTTGCCAAGATGTCCGTCAGCAAAAGACTATGAAAAGCATCTGTTTCATGGCAGTGAACACGGATATCATGAATATTAGAAGTAGAAGGAGCATTGGAGAACCTATAAATATCAAATATTTCTCAACATTTTCTGGAACCAAACTTGGTCTTCATCACCAAAACTTAGTAACACGCAACAGGTCAGAAATATTTTACTCAGTTTTAGATTTCTACATAATATGAAAATTCACTTGCTGTGGTAGAGGGCAACGACTTTAATTATGTTGTCTGAATTCAGGGTCTGGGAAATCTTTTGCCAGGTCGCTGTTTAAATTGTTCCTATTTCTCTTCCTCTGGGTTTTTTTTTTCCCAGTAAGAAAAACAAGAGAAGCTGCTCTTGCAGCTCACTAACAAGAAGGGTAATAGATACAGATATGAACATATACAAGTATAAAACATGCATCTATGAAATGCCAGATAACATATAAAAATCCCGGAGAGTTGTTACTGATATTTCCTTTCCAGTATCTGACAAACCTGATGGAGCTCTGCCTCATAGCTCTCTACTCTGACTACAGTGTTGCAATATAAGCAGAATACATTGTTCGTCCAAACTTTGCAGAAACTTCTCTGTAGAGCCAACAGACACAATCTGTCTGCCTGCACATCACCAGGCACTCCAATACTAGTATCACTATGTCTGTTCATTGTTATCTGAAACTTGGGTGGGGAAAACCTTTTCATTTTCTTGCACGCTCTACTACTCACTTATGAGGTCATGGATTCATCATCATTTCCTATTCTCTGAAGTTTTGTTATTGTTAATTCTTAACCGAATTGGTTTAATTAAAATTATTAAATAAATCAGGGCGCCACATGGCTCAGTGGTAGGACATGCAGGCACCATATTCAGAGGCTACGGTTTGATTAGTGGAACCAAATGTACTTGTTGCTGCATGTCCTCTTCTACTCTCTCTGTCCCTCTTCCTCTCTAGCTTCTATTGAATAAAGGCCACTGGTTCAGCAAAAACCTTCAATAAAAATCATCACAATCCAATTTTAAAAAACATCCAGTGGATCGCTAGTATTTGCAGGGATTGGGTCCACAGCCGCCAGAGAAAGACTAAAATGCACAAATTCTTGAAATGCCTCATTGAGAAACATTTATTTTATTATCTCAAATGTGAAATATACCTTAAAATGCATTAATATGCACAGTGAAAAGTAGTACTAACTAGCTTAAATCTCCTGTCTTCCTTATCTCCACTCTGGAAGGTCCAGCCAATCAGTGGAAGAGTATCCCCGGATTGGCTCCTCTGCAAATGCCAGCCAATAGTGTGTCAAGTAGCATTGTACCTATGCATTTCAGTTTCCCATGCTGCATTTTCCTTAAAGTATTTTAGATATGCTTTATGAAAAAGTATATTACAATCAGGCAGATAGAAAGATCAAAAGAGCTGAAGGATTTTCCAACATGTACTGGTACTGTCCTCCATATGTCTGGAATAAATACTGAAGCAGCAACGCATTTATTCCAAAGAAATCCTCTGAGCCTACAATCACCCAAACGTCGTTGGGGGACGTGCTGCTGTCTGATGAAACCAGACTTCAACTACCAAATGAGTATTTTTGGCTCATTTTAATCACTGAAAGAGCGACATACCTAAAGTGTTGGTACCATTATCCTCTAGATTAGTGTGTCTTCAGATCAAACTGTAGATTTTCTCAAGGTAATTTCAGTTCTGATCCAAAAATGTTTGTTGCTCAAAAGCTGGTACAATGTGTATCTTAAGGATGTGTACAGTTACATGACAGGGTAATTACTTCTTTTTTTAATATTTAACTTTTTCATATGATTTATCATTGTTCATCTTTTCATGGCACAGAAAAGCTGACATTTTATGAGGGAATGGTAGATATGAAGCGGTAGGATCACAACTGTGTTCGCAGATGGAATAGAGTTAATCATGGTGTCTCAAATAATTGAGAGATTTTTTATTTTTTTGATTCATGCCCAGTCTGTCAGTCTGTTCCCAAATGTTTAAACAGCTTTCAACATGGCAACTGATCACAACAGACTGTTTCTTCATCTGATCCATTATCATCTCCACATCTAAATCTTTCTTCCCACAGATTATAAGCCAATTAATGGTCTTCATTCCTTAAAAACAGATGCAGGCAGTTTCACCCTTTGCCAGTTTATGCCTTTTAGTCATTTGAGATCTAAATTGTTCAACTATAAGACAGAACCACTTAAACAATAACACTGTGTCAAGGTCACTTGGAGACACAATCTGTCATTATGGCATATAATTGATCCTCAAACTATTTGTAGGTCTTTAAGGCTTTTCTATGACATCATATTAATATGTAATGGTTTATTTTAATGGATATATTAAGATTCAAGAAGCACTACTGACCTTAATAATTCAGCTAAAATTAACCTGGGTAAAAGTCTCAAGGTTGTTTTTTTTTTTTTTTTTTTTCAATTTAAATTGCTACTTCAACATCAAACTTTAAAATTTTTCTACAAATTTCCACAGTGGTTGCAGTTTTCTGAAATGCACACATTTTGAGAGTGCTGTTGAGCCCATGAAGAAACCTTACATTTTCAATTAATTGTTACTATTTTAACACTTCTGATGAGCTTATATTTATCTCATTAATAAACAGGTTTAAAAGGTTGGAAATGCTAAACAAACGGCAACAAGATTAGATATGAAAAGTTTGTAAAAGCACAGAAAACAAAACAGGTAGAAGAGCGGAGTAAAATCCACTTGAAGAAGCAATCTTGTCTATTCAGTAATCAGTCAAAATGTAAATGAAAACCTGGTTCACAAATGAAAACAATGCAAAACTGGACCTCCTGGATATTCATGTGAGAGATCTCCTGCCTGACACAGTGGTAACTTTATTGCTACATGACTTCAAGAACAGTGAACAGTAAAAAGATTGCCAGGAAATCATCTTCTTGTCCATTCACACTTACCAGTGAGAGTGACCAGGCAGACTAAAATCCCTATTAAGGTTTGCATGCTGACCCCGGAGAGAGCGAGAGCCTCGACCCCGGCGGTGGGACAGTGGCCAGCCGGGAAGCAGCTGCAGACGCCGATGGTCAACGTAGTGGTGCTGGAGAGGGCCGGGGTGCCGCTGTCAGTCACCACCACAGGAAGCAGGTACTGAGTCTGATCTTTACGTGTGAACGTGCTCCTGCGCGCCACAATGCCTGCCGTGTTATCTGGAACGATGTCAAGAGTGAAAAACATTTGCGTGGGAGAACCTAAGACAACTTAAAATTTGAAGTCTGATTTTTCTTAAAGATCAATGCAAAGATTAAAAGAAAAATCAGTTTTCATTGCATTTCTTCCATTTCATTTGACCACTGAACAATAACTGAAGTAAAATAAGAAGTGGCATATAGTAATGCACTTTCTTTAATGTTCATTTTCTTGATTCATTATTCATCTGCCTGTCACTGTCTGGATGGCTGTCTGGTGCTCGCATGGCTAATCACCAATTCACTGCACCATTGTGTATTTCATTATAGCTTATTTAATAAGTTTAAAAGTACTTTACGTTCCACTGACATGTTTCTATTCCTACTGTCTCTATTTATTGTAAACCTTTTGAAACAGTTACAGTTCTCTGACTAACAAAGCAAAAATGTTTATTTACTTTCTCGAGCAAAGCACAAAACAAGAAAACTACTCATCTAAAGACATTCAAAGATTTTTGCATGTGAACAATATTATGAGTGCAGCAGTCGTTGAGTTATATGAAGCTAAGCTAACAAGCAAATCTGTCTTTTAAGGAATCAAATGTCAATCATAAAAGTCTGTCTGAAGAACTTTTTTTTCAATTCCTAATGAATAATTTGGCCTGGGTTATATCATAATCAAAAATACTTTATTATTAATATTAATCATAGCATCTTCTGATGATTTAATTAAGTAAAAAGAAAACCAAGCATGCAAAGACTTTCTCTGTAAACTTCTACAACTACCAGTTGAAGGTTTATAATTAAGAAATGAAACATTCAGAATTATAGTTTAACTGCTAAAAGTTAAATACTTCCCAAAATGTTGTGGTCTTTCAGAAAGGGGCAATCAGGCTTTTTTGATTTCTGACAGTTCAGTTTAAATTGAGAGGGAAAAAGAAAAATATTATTTTTCAGAATCCGTACTTCTTAAAATGAGCATATCCACGAGGTAGAGAGGGGAAAAATGTTTTTGCATATGCTTCACACAAAAACCAAATGAATGTCGCAAAACCTACAATCCAAACAAGAATCTTTATTTTGGTCTCCTTGGTTCAAAGGAGACCAAATCAGAAGTGGATTTTAACAGCATGTAGTTTATGTCACATTACACTTTCAAGGATAAACTATTAGTTTTCTTCAAGATATTCTTTTGTCAGGAAAAGTCAAAATTTATTTGCAAGATTTCATAACTTTGGCATATTGGTGAATGAAGACATCTTTTGAAATTCAATCTCTGACCTTTTAGGAGATTTAATAACTGCCATTTAAAATATTTTTCAGTTGAGACAATTCACAAGCAACTTCTTACTTTCAACTCAACCTTTTTCTACGGATGACTCACTGAAATCTTCCTCCACAATTTGAAGAAGGCAGAGACTGAGAAACTCAACAAACTACCAATGACAGATGAACTACTGTATCCGATGCCTAAACATTTCAAATTATGCAATTATTCTGTTGAATAATAAGATAAGCTCTCATTTAAGTTCAAATTAATCAAAATTATGACCAATAAGTTATGACTCAATTAATAAAATCCAATAATTCAGGAGACTCTTTGACAAAGAGTAGCAATCCTGCAGTAAAATTAATCTTAACAAAGCTGTTCTCTTGTTTCAAATGTTCTGTTTGCTGATTGTTGTTAGAAATGTGTGGTTGTGTGTGAGGTTAAAGACTAGTGTGTGATCAGAGGAAATGGGAGGAGGGAAATGAGAGTGAAATGGGTTGTCAGAGAGGTTGGTATGTGTGCTCCGTGTGTGTTTGTAGCCTGACTTCAAGCAGTTTTGTTCTTCTATTGGTGTGACTGTAGACCACAGTAACCATTTTAAAATGTGCAATAAATTGACAGCTATTTACCATCTTTTCAGTACGTCCAGTTAGACATTATGACATGATACATACCTGAATTCAGAAAACACTACTTCTTAAAAGCATGTGATTTGAGGACACAAATCACATCTATATCAAGAAAAATTAAGATGCTCATGGTTAAATATATATGGAAGCTCAGATCCCAGGTGTTTTGTGCATTGTTAGTGGTCCTTTGGTGTTTTCATTGAATGAATTTATGCTCACAAAAGTTTTACAGCCACTGCAAGGAAATGCATACAGACTGATCAAATTCCATACTGGTGGGCAGAGGTGTGCACTGTAGCCGTAAGTCTTTTGCAAGAAATGTCAGGAATGTTCATAATGACATTTCTTCTTCCTAGAAGAATAATTACAGATTTAATTTATGCCAAATGTCCCTGCAAAAAGACCAAGTCACCCAAGAGCTTATTTGCTCAACTTCATGAAGGACTTATTTAAACTGCCACCAGCTTGTTGCCCAGACTGAAGTTGAAACTATAATCAGTTACATTTGAAACTACTTAGCGAAACACCATGTTTTTTTTTTTTTTTAATTGAAATCAGATTGTTTAAATGTACATTTGTTGCATGTCTGCAAACAGCTTAATGTTAGAAAGCTCAGCCTGCAAGTAGACATAGAAAAAAAGAGAACAAAAAGAACTAATTTGGCTCTGTCCAAAGAAGAAAAATGTACCTGCAGCTTTTATGCTCTGTTTCCACACAGCTTAGTATATTGTCCATAAAAATGGAGTACCTTGCATCCAGTCTAAGGAAATGTATTCTTTTTTTTTTTTTTTTATAGATGGCTGAAAACTTAATAGGGACTCCTTATTGGAAACGGGCCAATATTGTTGCTGTTTTTCCCTGCAGATTCAACAAAATTCAGACTTAGACTCTGTATGTGAATAAAATGAACCAGCGAGATTTTAACGTGAAATAAATGAAACCTCCAGGTGTCATTCCGCCAAACTGTGTTTTACCAGCATGAGCTAACGAGCAGGCATGAATGTTAAGAGAGCGTTTTTTTAGGAAATACTGTAGAAGCTAAAATGTATTAACTCCCTAAATCTTAATAAATCAACAGCATCCTTATAAAGTCTTGCATCCTGGTGTAGCTGGAGAGGTAAAGTAAATACAAATGAGCCACAAGATCAGTAAGCTGAGCTTGTGGCACTATATTCAAAAAGACTCAAGACTGTAATTGATGTCAAAGGTGGATCATTAATTATTAAACAAAGGCTGTAAGAACTGACATAAATGTGATTTCTATTTTTAATAAATTAGCAAAAATGTGTTTTCTCATCATAATGGGGGATTTGTGTGAATAATTTTGAGGAAATTGATTAAATTAATGTTATTTGGAAAAAGGCTGTAACACAATAAAATGTGGAGAAAATGAGGCACCGAATTTCTTCCAGATATACTGTAGAGCTTTGGACTTCAATGAGACTTTCAGGATTTGCTTGTGATTCTCTCCCCCCCTTTTAAAACCAGAAGTGTTTAATAGCAAAAAACCCAACTTCCATCTGCATTTGAAATGTTGTGCTTATTGAGTATTTTCAAGGATTTGTGTCAGGATCAACATCCTTTAATTTTTGATTAAACTCAATACTCCGAATCCTACGTGGGAACAATGTTGAATGTTTTACCAGGCGAGCAGTCAGTGATTGTCTATTCAGACAAATTATGTATCTGCAAAACTTCTACAAAAATAATCTGGCTGGATGTTTAATCCAGTCTTCATGCAACTGAAGAGTCCTTGGTGAAACATTATGAAGAAACACAATCTTGATGAAGCAGCTTTCTTAAATTGCAATAAAACACTAATTACTTGCTTTTGCTCAATAGATTAGTTAACTTGAGGACAGTGAATTATCTGGGTAAGCACTACTACAAAATCTATAAACCCATGACACAATTCTGAAAGTATTTTTATCTGCCTTTTCAATTAAATGTAACCTTGATTATCTCTGATGGTGAAGTTTGGATTGATGCGCTCCTGAGGAACCATGGAGTAGTAGAAGTGGTGCTCCTCCACAGCCTTGTCCTGGTCGATAGCACTGAGAACATGAATGAGCTCAAGAGACACAAAGCGAGCAATTACTAAATCGCAAACATAATATAATACAATGCATTGTGTTTTCAAGCACATATTAATTTTAAATAAAAAATAAATTTAATTCAGCTGCAGGTACTTCAATAAGTGCAACTGCTGTACAAATATCAAATGTTTTCATGTCATCATCACAGAAAAGAAACAGAATAAAATGGATATGTTCTTGTGTGACAAAGCATTACACCTTATTAAAACACTTTTTGATTATAACATTACCACAAAGTAAATCCTGAACATGAGTGCATCTTAATGTACATACTTCTCCTGCTTGCGTGCCCTCGCAGATATATGGCTGGTAATCCCTCGCAAGCCTTGGCACGTTGTCGTTTACGTCCAGCACGGTGATGAATACCACCACGGAGGAGGATAAATGGTTTTGCTCTGCAGCAGTGAAGACAGACATCTACTGAAGTCCACTGGGTGCATGTATCACAGATGCTTTGTGAAAGCTGTGTTAAAATAACACTTCAGACTGATAAATGTTTGGTGCTCTTAGAACACGACTGCGCTGCACAATGAGGATTGCTGAGCAGAACCGGAACATAATAATCAATGGATGCAATTGAATGAACCACAAACTTCACAAAACAGAGCGTTTTGCCCTGAATATTAAACAGTATGTGTAGTCAAAAACACTGAATATCACCCGGAGAACATTTAGCTGAAAATGGCGGTGGGAAAGTAGAAAAGAAGATAGTTTGAACCTGTAAAAGCAGCAACAATACTAAACATAAAATATAATTGTTTCTGTTCTTTATGTAATCTCTGGGGTTTAGGTCTGGCCAGTTTGCTGAATTAAATCAGGATCTACATAAGGCTTGTCAGCAGAAAGTATTGTAAGAGTTCCTGTTAGACAGATGCTAACTATGAAATTGAGGTTATTCAATTTTTGACCATAGTTTTTCCTTCCACTCCACTTTCCACATTTTTGTTTTTATATTTCAGTATTCTGCAAAAAACAAGCTCTATTCAATACATGAAGAGTCAGCAATTAAGTTTTCTCATTAATTGATTTAATTGCTAAGGTCATAACATAATTTTACATTCAATTTTGTTCTATTATTGGTCTGCTCAAAACAAGAAACTTAAGTTTGTTTTTTCACAAGCTGAAGACAATCACCAAAATAAAATCAGCAGAAATCTTACTTGAAAAATATGCGCTGAAATAAATCTGTGACTACTTTATTGTTTTTAATCAAATTACAATTAAAACTTTCCAATTCTACCTTAATTTATTATGTTTGCAAGATGTTTTAATATACATTCACTTCAAGAGTAAAAAATCTAGTTAGTTGTAACTTTCCTCAGCAACATAATGCAGGAACACATCGATTAGAGGCTTCGAATGGGAATGAAAATAAATGTGCTGTGGCTCTAACAACAATCTCCAAATCAAGAAAACGTCCTTACTGGTTTCTTTGGCTTCAACGCTCATGTTGTGCCAGTCTGCAGTTTCTCGATCCAAAGCCTTAGCGATAGCTATGGTTCCATTGTTTGGATCTATTTTGAAAGCGTTGGTGGGATCGGTCTTTTTGTCGATTGAGTATCTGGAGGAGAGAGATTCACAGAAATGGCACATTTAACTCGGAAGGTTGGTTTCTGGGCAAAGAATACGTTGCAAAACCGCAGGGAAATTAATTAGACAAACTGCTCATTTTTTTTTATCTGTTGACAGATATCCAGCAAAGCAAGTACACACACAAGCTACTGAGAGAAAAGTGACAACAAAGTGGTGCAAGGACACAACACCTTACACTGATAACAGATTTGTTTATGCTTCCAGTCAATATAAATTGATTTTCATTTTTAATTAGCAATCCTTGTTTTTCTCAATGATATGTATGACTGATGATGAGTAATTTATAAAACAAGAAAGATTTTAAAAAAAGCATGGAATTTCACAGCATTTTGGATCAGAATGGATAACTTAAGTTTTCAGACTTTATTCCTTAACGTAATGTTTTTAGTTTTATCCATCTATCTAACAAGTATTATGTATGATAATGCATTGGAAGAGGTTTTTATTTTTGAAATAATCTTGTTCAAATTTTAATTCCATATACTTTGCATCCAAAGTATAAGAATGCTCTATGTTACATCTGAGACAGACAGAGATTAAAAGTAAACCACAGACATGGAGATGAATTGGATGTTTCTACAGGCAAGGATGTTAAGAGGACCCTTACAGAATCACCTGTGTAAGGATGTAGCAATCTAAGCAAGTCAGAATTTGCTTTCAGACAAGTTTTTGCATGCTTTTTGAATCTTTTCATTGTTCAGAGGATGGTGAACTCCGTGATTTATTCATTGATTTAATATGGTTGGTTGCCCTGTCTATATCATAGTTGAGTTGTCTGAATAATTGTTCAATCAACTTCCAAGGTTGTGAGAGAAATTGTTATTTTTTTTCCTAGGGTATTGTCTTTAAAATCATCATACATTTAACTCTTATCTGACTTTAAGGTGACATCATTTCTGTGCACTAATTCAAAGAAGGTCTGGTCATGGCAAACTTAATCATATTTACTGGAACTCTGGAAACCCCTAAAATGTCAGCCTGAATTTATTAATCAATGAAACACTGTCACCGGAGGGACAATAATAGATGCTGCGCTGAGCATGATATGCAGCACCTGCCACTCTTAAGCTCTGCTGAGATGGACTACAGGCAGCGCTTGTACGGCTGTCTCCTCTGCAACGTGCCCCACTTGCAAATGACGGCAAATCTCAATTCCATATGCCACCTCGTATGGTGCTTTATTACTTTCGCACGTTCTCTGAGACGTCGCTTTGCGATAATACCGCTGCAATAGATAGAAAAGCCCGTGAGGTGCGAAAAAAAAAGAAATGTCATGATTTATTCAGGAGGGCTCATTTCCCACTAAAGTATTATGAGATAAATATGACCATGTTCTGGGTATCCAGAGATCAAGGAGGTAGAAATGGATGCAGCAAACCAGTAAGGCTCTTTGAAATGGAATGAATTTTCACCCTGTGGAGGAAGCTGTCTCCAGGTGTATCAGTTTGGGTGTCTAACCCGTCATTATCATGCCAGTTGTTGGAAGCTGGATGGCAGATGCCCCCTACCTCACACCTCACGCCTGCTCACACTACCTGATGGGATTGTTGACTGTGTCAGTGTCTCTGGCGCCAACGGTGCCAACCACTGTTCCCACTGCTGCATTCTCAGGAATCTTCCACTCATAGAGGGCTGAGAGGAAGACAGGCGGCTCGTCGACATCCTCCACAGTAATCTTCAGCGTCGTCCTGTCGCTGAACTCATCCAGAGGCAAAAACCGAGTGTCTGGGTGGTTGTTAGTTGCTTCTGCCACCATCATGTAGCGTCTCTTGGATTCATAGTCCAGAGGCTGTGAAACAATAACAAAAAATTTTAAAAATCTAACATTTCACAATACAGGTCGTTTTTCAGATCAACTTTTCAATCAAACTTGCGCTTCAGACAATTACTCCACTGGTAGTAAGACTTGTATAATGATATTCAGAAATTGTCAATGAGCTCCAAGCTGTGAGAACACTCTTAAATAATGCTATGCTTTTGAAAAACATTAAGATGCGACTAATAGGAAAACAGCAGGCGAAACATTATCACACGCTCAAAATGGTTCATAAACAAAGTCAATATTTATTTTTCATTTCATGGCGTTTAAGTAGAAATCTCCTGCCTGTCGTGAAAAGCAACAAATTACTTACAGAGTCTGTGCTGGAAAACAATTCTTAATTATTCTATGTTAATTGGAAAAAAATACTTTAGTTCGAACCATATGTAATGTTGTCTTCTTTGACTTTTTTACCAGTAGTAACGTTTGGTCATTGATCACATGACTGATATGATGTGAAAATGTATTTTCATTGCAGTTTTGCAAAATACATGTATTTCAATATGGCTGAAAAACCACCTGACCCTAGAACAAAAAATGTTATCAAAAAACAACAATGTAAAAGACTGTTTTATGATTTAGTTGCAATAACTGCCATCAAGCTGGATTGATAATTTATTTGTACATGGGGGTACTTAGTTTTGCACATTAAGCCAAGTTGGTTTTTGCTTTTACTTATTAAAGTTTTTTACCCTAATTAATAAAGTTATTGTATTTTACTTTTTATCTTTTTTTTCATTTGAGCCTTTTTGCCAGCATGACCTCTTTATTTCAAGCTTCCCCAGGGCAAACCTGGGAAAATACATGAAGTTAATCTCCGAATTGTGTTTTCTACCAGCAAACAAAGTCACAGAGTCACTGCAGGAGAAGATATGAGCAGTAATAGCCTGGTGTTTTCAAAGTTGGACTTAATAGGAACATTTACCAGACACAGTAAAGATGGATGGTTAGAGCAGTGAAAAGAACTATACTGAAGAAAAAAAGTCTGCACACTCTTAAACTCTTTTATATTACTGAACTTTTACAAACACCTGCATTTCCAAGAAAATAATTCAGCAGTAAAAACCAAGGTTTTGTTCTCCACCACTCTATGACAACCATTTGTAAATTTCAGCAGAATGTGAGTTGTAAAATGCAAGGGGAAAAATTGGAAGAGTATGTTTTCCTGAAGTAAATGAAAAACTGAACCCAGACAGTTCTGTATTTTATGTTACAGAACCGTAACATAAAATACAGTGCAACGATATAATAACAAAATAATAAAGATTTGACTGTTATACAATAATAATTGTGAAAAAATACTTTTTTTTTTTTATCACACATGCAGATATATCTGTAGATATTAAGTCACATACTTTATGTGTGACTTAATGTGGAAACCAACATATTAGGGTTTCATAAGCAAGTAACACAAGTATTTGAGTTACTTCTAGTCAGGCTTAAAGCTGCAGTAAAGCTTGTTAAATCTATCATGTTGTGAGAGTATAATGTGAGACAAATGGAGGAAGTTAATATGATTGTTTTCAGGTCTGAAATTAGGTTTCAGCAGTGAAAAACACAAAACTTTGTACTTTTGTAAAGAAGTAATTAAAGCAGAAATTAGCAGCGTAATAAACTAAGTTCATCACATCCTTGAATCCACTGCAGAATAAATGTGTTTACAACTGATGAAAGCTCCTAATTCTATGATGCTGAAAAGATTCAAAAAATAACTCCAAACTTTTCAACCAGAAAAAGAGTACACTTAAATGTATCCACGGATTAGATTCTATTTTCTGCTGATCCATATAAAAACGTTATTCTAGCTTTCTAAAGCTGATTAAAAATTAATTCTGATTGAGCCAGACTAGGTCAGTCCGATCTGATTGTGGTGTTTACATGACGATCTTCTTACTACTGATTGGGCTATTAAGCTGATTATAGATGGTCCATGTAAACACAGCTAATGAGAAATGAATCACTGATGGAATGAAAACATTCTTCCCCAGATCTTTAAATACATCACTGTCAATAAAGCATTTAGATCCTTAAAAGTATCTGAATTAAAGTTAGCTGAGAGATTCACATTACTGTGGGATAATATGTGCAAACCTTCATTCGTACTGATTGCCCACCATACAGCCCTTCAAAGAAATACCCAAGGAAAAATTGAATAAATTCTACTTATTAAATATGAATGCATTTTTTTTTCTACTGTCTTAAACATTTCAAATGAGTCCAGCTGAATAAACTCATACTTTGCTGCATTTCATCAGTTCAAAAATCAGCAACAATGTGAAACATCTTTGTTGGATCTTGGAGAGGTTCATAGGACGTTGTGGCACTCCTTGTTATGGAGTATGAGAGAGCGATGGAGTGAAAGTTTCCTGTTACGTCTCTTTTGAGCATTCACAAAATATCTGTGGAGCAGTTATGTTAGTTCATTATCATAATGGCAACATACAGTATGTAGGTCATTGGTGTGGGGATCGGCTGGTTGCAGCAGTAATCTACATGTGTTGGTCATCAGAGGTTTTGAAAGAAGAGTAGCCAAGGCTGGAAACCATCATGCAAATCCCTGCACTTGCTGTGATATTTTAGTGGTGGGCCCAAATAAATCTGTGACAATATACCTGGTGATCAAATTTGGTATTAGTATCAAATACAGTACAAATATTGTGATCCCAAACCAATATTTTTCCAGGATAATATGTATTTCTACACCACTGGAATACAGAAAGGATATGCAATAGTGTGACATAGATATTAGAGAGCATCCTAGGGTAGATGTAATATAGGTGGTGTCACGGTTGTCTTAACACCTGAACATAGGTTTTCAATTTTAACCCAATGGACACTTGTTTGAACAGTCTTGGAGGTATTACAGACCAAATGGCAGACTAAATCCAGTGTAAAGGACAACCAACTATTCAATGAATTTACAGAATGTTTTTTTTCTTCAAGCCACAGTCACTTTCAGACAAAGAAGAAAGAAAAATAAAAGGAGTGAAACATATTTACCATAGGAAGATAACTGGCATAATGTGAACATATATATTAAGCAAACATACTTATTTCAACCATGGCCAAGTGGCAACGAAACAGAAATGCTATGACTACAAAGATCCACCGCTGATCTACAAGAACAGGGCTTCCCCAGTGTATTATAAGCTTGGTGGTTTCTTGAACCTCTAAGTGTTGTCTCTGTCTCGATCAACCTTTCAGTGAATATTTGGGATAATATCAAGTAGAAGACCAAACAATTCAAATGAGCTAAAAGTTGCTATCAGAGCAACGTGGGCTTCTATTCCACCTCAGCAGAACCACAGGCTAATCGCCTCCATGCCAGGCAGGATTAATGCAGCAGCTCATGAAAAATGAGGCCATATTTCACTCCATGTGCAATTAACCTATAAAATATATGAATTTCCTTCATGAAATGAGTGGCAAAAAATCTGAAAGGTTTTCATTAGATAAAATTCTGTGAATGTAAAGCAAATTGCATATATATTATACATACCTTTCCCAAAAGAATCACTCCTTCCTGTGTCACTGGGTCTGTTTCAATGATAAAAGTGGAGCTTTCTTTCAGGTCGTTTTCCAGGCGGTATGTCATTTTGGCGTTACTGCCAATGTCTCCATCTTCTGCCATGATTCTACCCACTGTGGTCCCAATGGCTGCATTTTCAGGCAAAGCAAAAGTGTACACATCTATGAAAAAAAAAGGAGAGGTGTAAATATGTTTAGTGTTACTTTATGCCTTTGGAAGTGGAAGTCAGCATATAATGGATTGACCACATTTTATCAAGTCACAACAACAAATTTTACAGTACTTTAAGGTTTTTATAAAAAAAAGTCCAAGACAAAATTGCACATGAATGTGAAGATTAAAGAAAGTCATGCATAGTTTTCAAAATGTGACCAAGAGGTTCATAAATAGCAGGAGCAGGAGTAACTGCAGTACAGGTGGTTCTCTCTATAAAACTGGCCTTTAGGAAAGACTGACAAAAACAATGCCATTGTTGAAAGTGGGGCTACTCTATAATTAGTGACAATTGCAATACTAGTGTATACAAAGCACATGGCAATGTTTTGAAAAAACATTGCCTGTGTATGATTTTCTAATATTGTGTAGTTAAAAAGCCTTGTAGGAAGTTCATTTTGCAAAAATGCCTCATGTCATGTAGCGGATACAGCAAACATGGAAGAGGATGATTTGGGCAGACGAGAAACAGTTTTAATTTCCAGCCTACATGCAAAACATTACACATGGAGAAATGACAAAACAGCCAGTTCACCTTGAACATTGTCATAGTGAAATGCGGTGGTGGCAGAATGATTATCTTGGAATGCTTTTTTTCAGCATAGACAATCAGGTTTATCACAGTTAGTGGGAAGATCGTTAAATACAGAGCAATGATAGAAAAAAAAACAAAACAAACAACTATTAAGACACTGCAAAAGACTTGACAGGGATGCAGGTTCACTTTCCATCAGCACAACAGCCTTAAGCATAAAGCCAGAGCTACAACAGAATGGTTTAGATCAAGCTGTTGATGTATTAAAATACCTTCATGCCTTAAACCAGATTAGGAAATCTGTGGTTGTAACATGAAAAAGTAATAAAAGATGGAGGGCTATGAATGCTTTTGAAAGCTACAACAAAATATTTATCCAGTAATATATTGTTTACAGAAGGCGACTGTAAGTTGTTAATAGCCAGAAAAGAGATTCTGCAGGTTTCTAAAGTGATATGAGAGAGAGAACATTGGAGTAGATAGTCAATTTGTGTCAGTCACAGATAAGTTGTGGCAAACCCCATATAATCCAAGCCTAACTCTAACAAGAAGATGAGAAAATCTGATTGTGTCTTCGAGCGGCTCCTTTCTGAGGGACTGGCACTACTGGGAGCAACTCAACAGGCAACCAGCTGCTCCTGGAAAAAAAAATAGCTGTGCTGATAATAATTTGCAATTATGTGACAATGCAGAGGGCACAGTTCAAAGTGAAGTGCAGCCATCTAATATTAATAAGGCTTTTTTCACCAAACACAGAATCCATGGGATACACCGGCTCCTGCTATGAATTGGGATGTGACATTAATAGTTAAAAGCTCAATCCTAGCTGGCTCTTTCCTGCAGAATTGATTTCTTCCCACTGCAGTCGTTTAGTAAGGTTTATCCCTGAGAAGGCTCAGTTTGTTTCCAAAGGTCATGACGAATGTCCTTTCATGTGTGAATGATTAAATCCAACCAGCATGTGGCACATGTACGTGTGCACACACATCCTTCGACTGTCTGTTTTTAATTTCGGGCCGCCGGCTGAATGCCACGATGTGCACAGTCAAACACAGCGCCAGCAGCAACAGCAGCTACAGCCGCCCACCAGAACCAGAGGAACAGGAACAAATAAACACCTTGTAGGTACAATATGAAACACTTCCTCGATGTCTGCAACACTTTGTACTCTCTCATTGACTTTTTTGTACATGTGCATGCAGCCCTCAGCGTTTGCATCAGGTGCAAGTCGTGTACGTGACTCACGTTGCTGAAATGTAGGCCCGTTGTCATTCACGTCAGTCAGAGTAACGGTAACCGTGGTGGAGGAGGAGTAGCCACCGCTGAGGCCCAGCATGTCCTTTACCTGCACTACCACCAGGTACTCCTCCCTGGCTTCACGGTTCATATCAGCCCATGACGTCACAATGATTCCTGCAGAGTGGAGGGAGAAGAGATTGAAAGAGTGGACAGAAAAAGTGAAGTAATTGGTTCATTAAGTGCATTTCTGTGGGTTGTACATATGTTTCATTAAACTACATGTAAATAAACAAAGATTGCCTGAAGCAGTCCTTCGGAGAGCTTCAGGCTCTCCAACAGTCATCAAGAATTTAATCAGCTAAAGAAAATTAAATGTTAAGCGCTCTTGGAGATGGCTTAATGGTTCTTCTGTCTGGCCAGACTGGAGGCTGTGGGCAACAGTAAACTGAAGAACAATTTCAGTATGAGACTGAACTATTGGTATCTTCAAGGCCATCCTTTCCATCAGTGAGTCGTGTAATTTCATGATAACATGACATTAAACTTTACAAAAGCATTTCAGAAACCACATATCCTCTAAACCAATGGATTAAATGCAATCAGTACTGCATGAACAAATTTTTTTAAGCAAAGTCATAATGATGATACAATGACCACAATATCTGCAGTGGTAAAATCATTTTGGACATTTGCATTAATGATCACATGTAGCATATGACTCAATAGAAAACCACCATTACATTTTTAAATGTTAAAATAAAACAAATCTCGACTTATTTCTCACATCTCATCTGAAATCATCAACAGACCTAAAGACTTGTGGAGGTTTAGAGTGAACTTCTCCGTACTGCTTTATTTTAAAAAATATTTATATATAACAATGGGCTCTGTTACAAGTCATTTTTGTCCTCCCATATACTGCATAAATTTGCATTTAAAATTTCTTCAGCGTCAATGATGCCCCCCTTAAAGCTCTTCACAGTTCAGGTCAACAATGTGTGTGGGAAGTGCTGTGGCTGACCCTGGTATTAAAGCACGAATCCTGTTTTTATTAAAACTTGTTGAATCACATTTTAGATGAGGTAACTTTTGCTAAAAGAGCAGAAAAATTTGTCACCATTCATGTTTGAAGGTGAGTGGATCATTGAGTCTAGTCTTGTCAAAAGAGATCTGGAGGGGCATTTCAGAAAAGTCAAATATCTCTGAAAAGTGTATTTATTTTTATAATTAAATTCAAAAACTGAAAAAATATCTTGTAAATTTATTACAAAGAGTGTGAAATATTTTAACATATTTCAAGCAATACTGTTTTCTCATTTTTATGACTTAGGCTTCTGAGTCCTCAAACTCAGTGAATGCAAAGAAATTGGTCATATTTTGATGTGAAAAGAGGTCAGCGGACCACTAACCTGCTGTCTGTTTCATGTAAGATGATTGTGCCAATTGTGACAGCCCTGGTTCTGGACAGTTTAGCACAAGAACAGCAACAGTTGAAACCCATTTCTGATGACCTCTCCATATAGTGACTCCTGAAGCTCTGCTGTTTCCTTCCACTGAACTTTCCATTAACATCCCTGAATACAGCATTCTGTTTGGGGAAATTTTTCTAGGACACTGTATTCTTGCACTAAGCTTTCCATTAATCTGCTACAATATATGGCTCTTCTAAAATTTAGCCTGTTTAGCAATTATCTTTTAGGATTTCTTGTGGAGGGGTTTCATAAAAGTTTGTTGATGAATGTGTAGGCCACATAGACAGGCCAGGAAATAAGACTTCACTGCAAAAAATAATTTCCAAATTGTTGCTGTGTAATAATCAGCTTATCTAAGAAAGGAAATTTCATTAGATGCCAGCCATAAACATCTAAAAAAAACAAACAAAAAAAAAAAAACAAGAAATGTGTCACTGTGTAAAATAAATCTACATGTTACAGGAGTTTTGCTTCTTGAACTGAATTAGGGAAACAAAAACCTTTTTCTTGATAGTTTAATTTTTTATTAAAAATTTTATTCTGAGAAATTGCCCTTCCTAATATCTTTATCCTTTTAATTTTAGTCTTAATTTTTAGAAATAGATGAAGAATTTAGACATACAACATTCGTACCCGTCTTTGGCTGCACAGAGAAGTAGGGCTCCCCCTGCAGGATGGAGTAGATGAGCTTTGCGTTGTTGCCAAACATGGGATCATCCGCATCTGTGGCTGTCACCTGGGCCACCGTGGTCCCTGTGGGGGCAGGGAGCGGATTGCACAGTCAGAGTACACTCAGGCAGCAGTTCCAGTCGACAGGGAAATAAAGTGATTATGCCACAGTCCCGCAGGGTCTGTCTGTCTGACTCAGGAGGTGGAGGGGGAGGCAGTGGAAATGGAAAAAGCTGAGAGGAGAGCGAGTCTGAGGGAGAGTTAGTGGAGGGATGTTGACAAAAGAGAGAAGGGAGTGGTGGGGGGGAGTGCGTTGGGCTTTCACAATATAGAGCAGGTGTGCGTGACAACCTTTCCAGCCCTTTAGGGACATCTCTCTATCCTATTGCCCCAGGTTTTCTCTCCTTGATTCAGTTTTATTTCACTATCTTTCACACTTGCCACCTCTCTCTGAGCTGACCATATCCTTGCCCTCACCTTGGTTTCTAAGATATCTTGCTCATGCCTGCTCTCTGTCTCATTCTTTCTTCCATGTGAGTGGTCTGTCTTTCATTCACAGGCACGGCTTTACCGCCGCGTTTCCTATTTTCGGCTGCCCTCACTTCAACCTTCCCCTTTCACTTTCCATCTCTGAGTCAAATTTATTGTGATTTATTATGGGTTGGGGGTATTATGCAGCAGAATCAGATTACATACAAAATGGAATGGTAATACTTTTTTTTCCCATGAAAGTGCCGTGGTTATAATAAGCTTATTTAAGAAATCTATCAATAAAAGCATCCAAACTGTGATAGAAAATCCAATACTTTTAACTTCCGGAAAGGGGGACGGGAAGATGACAGACGCTCCTATAATTCTTTGTTCATGGCCTTCAGTTGGGATTTTATTTAAGACAGTTCCCTTTTATCTCAGAAATAAAAGGTTGGATCAACCTCGTTACAGTAAACATACAAGTGAATGGAAAATTCATGAAACAAACCTGTACTGCTTTATAACTTGAAAATATATTGGTCATTTTTCTCTTTCTTCCTGGATGTGGACACAAAACCTGAAAACATGCTGGACTCATTATTTTTAACTGAAACACAGGAGATATTTCAGCACTCAGGATTTTCCTTAGTGTTAAGAATCTAATCATAACTCACTGTTTATTTTCCTTTGCTCTTTGGTTGAATTTAGGTAACAACTGTTGAGTGTTTTCTGATATGGTTCTTTGCCAAAACTTTCAGTCCTTCCACATTTTTTTGATTGTTTTAACACAAACTGCAGTGTATTTTGTTTGTAGAATTTATGTGATAGACCCACAGACAGTAACATGTAAATAATCAAATAATCTTTTCAGAAATCTGGAAGATAATCATAAAAAATATTTTTGTGTTGGTCTATCACATAAAAAGTCAAGGTAGATCCGAACAAAAGAAAACCTCTAATTAAACAATTGAAACAGTTAAATATGTAGTTCAAGAGACTGAATCATTTGAATAAAACAAGTTACTTCTATCTTACATGACCTCAGAACAAGAAAAAGACAATACATACCTACTGGACTCATCTCAGGGATGCTGGAAACATAAGGTTCATTCAGAAACTGCGGAGCATTGTCGTTGATGTCCTGCACTTTGATTATGAACTCAGACTGGGGCTCCACCGGCTCCTCGGTCCTTGTATTTATAGCTTGGGCCTGAAGGACATAGAAGGCCTTTTTCTCCCGGTCCAGCTTCTTGAGAGTCCAGATCTCTCCAGAATTCTCGTCTATCTTGAACACATCTCCAGCCCCTTCTCCTGATAATATATACTTGATAGTAAAACTGCCTCGGTCAGAGTCAGATTTGACCTACAGAGAAGGAAAAACAGAAGGTTTAGAGACTTTTTCTGAGGTAAATGATAAAAGTGTGTTTTCAAACGGAACAACCATGTCAAGGACATGGCGGGCATTCAGTTTGAAGCATCACCTGGCCAATAATTTGAGAAGTCGGATCTTCCTCCTGGACAAACAGCTGCTTCCAAATCCAGCCTCTCTTTTGGCGATGGTGCAGAACAGTGGACCCCTGGGCCAGCTGTTGGCCTTCCAGACCCTGATTATCTCTTATATCACTCAGTAACCCGGCGGGAATCATAGAAAACACTGTCACCATAGCCAGCACCCCCGGGGTGCTCATTTTTACTGTCCGTGCATGCATTTCCTCTCCAGCCCCCATCGTCAAAGAACAATAGAAAAGAAGGGGGTTGTGTGTGTCAGTAATCCTTTATTTACCAGCGCTGTAGATCATAATCTTGACAGTGCTGCATCCCATCTTCCGATATTGTTTGTATGCAGGTTCATAACTGAAATAACAGTTCACAATGAAATTAAATTGCTAAATAAACAACTTCTGTTTGTGCACAAAATTTCTGTTGAATGGAAGCACATTCTTTTCAGCAAAGCTGCTTGATTAGGACATTTTTCCACTTTGTCGGAATATTGAATCAAACTTTAAGTCGATGTTTCCTGAACAGCACTCAATGTTCAGTGCAAGTTCTGTAACATATCTATTAATTCACACAAAAATACCCTCTCACAGCTACATTGTAATACAGCAAAATCCTGTAATAACTTTAAATTCCTGGAGGTTAACCAGGTTAGCTTGAACAAAAATGTTAATTGATCCAGTTTAAAGTTCCTCAAAATCAGTAACAGTGTGTAGAGAACTGAAGGTTTGTTGGAACCAAAGTGCATTTTACAGAAAGCTTCTCAACTTTCCTATGTCAGTGAAACCATTTTTTTTCTTTACATGTAAACAATGCCTTCTATTGTGTTTTATGTCTGGGATGATGAGCCAGATCATCATTCCTTAAGGATGACACTATACTAGCAGCTGACTAATGAAGACTTCTAATTAGATCAATGTCTCCCTAGACACAGAAGACAGAGACGCATATACCGCTGACAAACTGTGAGTCAAATCGATGCGCCAATTATAATGTGCAGCAAGATCGGGGTTAAGAGTGCGAGGACAATGAAAGTCAGGACCAACAACAAATTTGTAATGCACTTCCATTTACGTGTTGTCTGACAGGCCTGGGAAAACCTTTGGAAATTTAACACACACATGCACACGCAGTCAATGTTGTTTTGTGTTTTATAAACCATGGAAAATGCTAATTCACTTGCTTTGGTCACTATCAACCTCAAACTGGCAGCTCACATCAACAGGTAGTTGAAAGTGAGTGAAATATCTGGTTTTCAGCAACACAGTGGCAGTATCAATACTCTATGACATCGCAATTCCCATATTTACTCCTGTAAATCTAAATTAGCTGTCAAGATTCGTTTGCAAAAAGCTGCTAAAATCAATTTCTTTTACAGGACTTCCTCCTAAATTAAATTTCACGATAAGGCAAGAATGAGGGCATCTGTTTGTGCGTTCGTGTGTCTATACAGGCCATATTCATATCTCTGAGCATTGTGGAGTGACACTCCAATTAGTGACCAGTGAATCGTGAGGCGTTGTTGTCTTTCACGGTGACTGCCAGGCGTGTGCCTGGACCGAACGTCTCGAAGCAACAGCCAGACAACAGTCCCTCAATGATGTTACACCAAGCAACTCCCAACAAACCAAGGAATCTGTTTCAAAATGCTTCTGTGGGCTGAAATAGTGCACAGGTCAAGAGATGTTTGGCTGTCAACTTAACAAGATGGGGCATTTTCAAAGTGAGTGATGAAATTGTGGATAAATAAAGCCAGAGAAACTGAGGTCAGGGTCTGGAAAAGGGAAATGTGAGGCATGAGTACGGTAAAAACATGTTTGTGTGTATGTGTCAGCCATGCTTATAGTACTTGATAACAAGAGCAGCTAAACCAAAGTGTGGTTTTAAAAGCACATTGTGTAGATAGAGGCTTTTATAATACAAGCATATCAGCACTTACATGTGTTAAAGTGTCCTGGAAAAAAACTCTGAGGACCTAAAACCAGAGAGGCTCATTGGACTAAATGGTATATTTTCTCCTTTTTAAAGGAATCCTCATTGTACATGACACATGGAACATGTAGAGTGGCCTGTGCTTGACAGCCATTCATTAAATCTAATAGGCCTTCCTCCCATTTCCAGCCAGCCTCTTGCAGCCCATACGTACTGAGCAGCGCTGGCGCTTTGCTCCGCCACATGACAGAATGACAATGAGCTGCAGTCTCACCATGTTAGGCACTAGATGCGCTGAGACTGTCCCATCATTTCTCTATACGTCTTCTAGCTCATAAAACGCAGCTCCTTTGTAGGAATGGTTCCAGGACGCCATTAAAAGGTATCCTAAAGTGCCACCACATTTAGATGTTGTACATTGAAGCAAGGCAATAATAAAAAAGAGTCTGTCTTTTGACATCCTGGGTGACACATTAATATCAATTCCTGTTGTTGCCTGAATTGATACATTAATGCTCTAGCAATATGTCCAACTGAAAAGAACATAAATCACAGTGCTTTAAAAGAATCAATCATTTTGACTTGTTCCAACTTTTTCACGTTATAGCCACAAAATTCGATCTACTACCTTTTGTTTCTCTGATTCACCAAAACAAAATTGGTGCGGACAGACGGAAGTTTTATTTCAAAAAATAATATTATTTTGAAATGACAAATTTAGAATTTTAGATTCTTTAAGCCTATGACAAAATGTGTTTGATTACTGAACAGAAATCATCCTCTCTATATTAATGTAGCTTAACTTATCCACTCTTATTCAGTGCTCTACTATTTAGTCTTCAGAATGATGTTTGTTCACTAAAGTCCACTGACAAAACTGAGGCATTTTCAGAACAGCTGGATTTATACTGAGATTAAATTTCACAAAGAAGGCATGGAAAGAAAATGTTTTCAAGGTGTGACACTTTTAATATGCACTACAAATATTTACTAGTGCGATTTGTTTCCTGCTATTTGAAATTAATCTACTAATTGTCACTTTCTTAAGATCACACTTTTCAGACAAAATATCCTGAATTAGTCTTTTGGGAGTCACCCCGGGGAGTTGTAGTTTACCATTTAACTTCGTAAATCAATATCTTTGACACTGACATGTAACTTATTTGCTGTATTTTATTAAAAATACAAGGTAGAACTTCTGCTTTGCAAAATATAACAAATTTACAGAGACTGATAAGTATTAGCACCACATTCTGTTGTTTATCTGCTTCCGAGTGAAACAAAAAAACAATTAAGTAAATTCTTGAATGCTGCGACCACAGAATAAGCCATGACTAGAGGGGTTTCAATTAAAGTCAGCTTTTGACTACCTCTTAATTAGGCTATAAAAGCATAAAACACATGCTGTCTTCAATTTGGAGAGATTTTGTAATGACATTAAATAAAGAAAGCAGAGCAGTGCACCACATTTAGCTCACTCTATTTTATGTTGGCATATTTACATAAAAAGTACAAATGACATATTAAATGATGAAGAGAAGACACATTTATTTACTTTATAAATTATTTATTATTCACTGAGTTTTATGTGTGATTAAATGTAAAAATCATAATGGTTATAACTTTTCCATGTGAAATGTGTTCAGGCTTGTAGCTTACTTTAACAAAATAAATTTCTACAACCAAAATTGAGAAACAATAATAAAAAAAAAAGCTCTATTTTTTGAGTTCACAATCTGATGACTGAAATGTTGAATCATTAAACGAGGTGGAGGAATGCTGGAAAAATGTTTGTGAGTAGGAGTTTTGATATTTAGCAAACTAGCACCCTATTGAAAGAATAAAGTGCTCTGTGACTAGTGAAAAATAGTCTGCCTGTTCTTCACTGAGGTAACGGATGACCATTTGTGACACAAGCTTCAGTTAGATGTTGTAATTTCTGCTCAAGTTCTGTCCAGCATTGTTGCTCTGATGTGCATGCAGATGTCATTTAAAACAAAAGGAATTTTTGTTTTTTTTGCCGCTTAAAAAAAAAAAGAGAAAAGAAGTCTGCCAAAAAATGAAATAATCAACCAGTTTGAAAACTTTGTTTAGAAAATTACACTGTGGGCTAAGATGTGAAATGTTTCACCACATTGAGGGACGTTTCATATTTATGATATTTATATAAATTTGAATATATATAAATATGGCATTTATGTATATAAATATATTAATATATATATATATATATGAATATACAACATGCAATTGTATGGCTGCAATTAAAGCGAACTTTAGTTAATTTAATATTATAAAGACTAATGTTGGTTATGCAAGCAAAGTCAATAAGCAATTAGATGGAGTATTAATAGTGTTAGTTATAAAAATTGTTTGTTGTTGAATAATATATAATCTCCCTAAACATGACAGCGGAGTGTGATAGCAAAGGAGATTTTAATTTAATCTTGAAAATACTGAAGGTAGCATGACTTGAAGTTGAAATAAAGATGTAAAGAATTAGTTTGAAAAACTAAATGATTTTCAGACTAAATCTGAATGGTTATCTAAGATATTTCCAAACTTTTGTGGTGAAGAAAGTTGATGTGCTAAATCTTTTCAATAATTTTTAGAAAACAACATAACCCAACCAAATTTGAAGAACAAAAATAACAAAACTCGTCACTTTAAAAAAACAAAAAAGGACTTATCTAAAATCTTGTCAGACTAGAAGGTATTCCTGCTCTTTTACTGCTGTACTAATAAACTATCTGAAACCAAGTTTGACTACATCGCCACACCCACCTGTTTGTGTGATTCTTCTGTCCGCCAAGTCACTGGTCCGGACTGCCTCCAACCGAGATCACTATTGGGTTTAAGGAAAAACAATCAGCTTAACTAAAGATCCTGGTACATAAAAAGAAATTCACTCAGCACAGAAACAGAGACGAATGATCATACTTCTTACAATGCGTAATCCCTTCAACTGACAACCTCGCCTTTTCTTCTTCTTCCCCCTTTTCTGTCCTCCTCCAACTTTCTGAGGAAGAACAAACACAGGCTCTATTGTCTGAGACTCCAATCTGAACACTGCAGAACACTCGGGGCCTTCATTGACATTCAGATAGCCCCAGCCCAGACTTACAAATGGTTTTTTATCTGTTTTTTTCTGTCTCGTCTTTGTGAACAATCCTGTGCTTATTAGAGGTGAGCTGGAGCACTGAGCAGATGGTATTTCATTCACTGTAAGGTCACCATTTTTGCTAGTGATAGGACACCAACAATCTGTTTTTTGACATTCAAGCGGAGGGAGCATGCTGTTCTTCCACACTTCTTTCAAATCTGGTTCTATTTAAATAGTAAAGCCCCCTCCCATCTCCTCCAGTGAGTGACGGTTGTGAAATTAATCTGGGAATGTTTGTCCTTCCATTTTGTCCTACATCCTTCACTAGAACAAATGGAAAGAGATTAAAATGTATTAATTTATACACTATAAAACTGCATCAATGTTTAACTTGTTTCAGCAAGTTAGACTATAACTTATTATCAACTTTTCCTGATCAAACATCATGTAGATGATCCACTATAGTGGGAAAACAAAGTTATTTCTTGTTATATGAATTACAATAAATAATGCTTATTTGAAGTCTGGTGAAATGGGCTTTGTAAAGCATTAATTAGCAGCTAATAGCTTTAACTTTTTTGACATGAACTGATTCACAGTAATTTGACATTTTTTAAAAGGACACTGAGGAGGGTGAAGAGCAAATTAAACAACATTAAAGACCAGGAGTTCAGCATCTGAAACATTAAACTGAAGAATTCAGGATTATTATTTTTTCTTTCACTCTATCATTAAATTCTGAATATATGCAAAACATTGTTAGCCCCAAGGACATGTTTGAAACAAATACTGACTAGCTGTGATCTTTACGCCCTGGGGCAGCACTGCATGAAACACAGACATGATTCTGTGGTAGAAATTACTGCCTGGGCTGAATACCATTGTCAGTACAAACATACAGTTAATCGCTGTGTCTGTGATTGCAAATTAGTCTCTGCCAGTCTAAGAACAGATACAGAGGAGCTGTAGTGTATGTGGCATTGAAGCTGAAAAGAGTATCATCTGGACTACATTCTATATTGAATACTTTTCCTTCTTTCACCATATTTATCCAGACATTGAAAGCACTTCCATTGATTTTGCCAAACTTTTCCAGACTGTGTGACTACTCATGTTGTCTGAGATGTGGTGAATGTGTTTTTTTTTTCACCCCTTGTTTCGTTCTCCAAAGCAATTATAGTAACTCCAATTACCAAAAGTTAAAAGTTGTCATTCTTAAGTCTTTTTTTGATTTGACAACCCAATTACCTTTCGTGAAAATACCACAAGACTCCTCGTTATGTGCTCCTCGTAAGCACACTAACCTCAGAGGGCTAATTACACCCCTAAACAATGCTAATGGATTCCATCATTAAAAAACTCTAAGAGGTCCAAACCAACACCGTCGGTACAAATGTCCCCTAAGTGACCACAGAAGCCTCCCTTCAGAGATCCCTGACAGGGTGGAATTTGTTATTTCGGAGGTTGAGATTAGTTCTCTGTGTGAACTCCACTCCTATTCTGATTCCATATCAAACAGAGAAATGTCAGGACCTGCTCTGTGACATTTAAAACCTTCATTGTAGACCCTGTCTAATTGAGCCTCCCTCATTATAATGATGGAGTGCGGGCAGAGCGTTGGAAAAGAACATCAGAAATGAAAGCTGCGGTTTAGAATTATTTACATTCTCTTTCTCCCAACGCGACGGCGGATACGACTATCTCTTAGTCTCCTGTGACATTTTCAGCGCTGTAAAATAATGGGTGCAGTCTAACGGTCAGCATATTCGAACGAAGATAAAGGGAAGTCTGGTCAAATAAGCATTCACCGAGATGTCATACTGTATAAATAACGTGAGCTATAATTATGATATAGTGCTCCCTTATTTCTTGTACATCTAACTATCGGTGAAGGTATCTTTCTTGTAGCAGAAGCCATAAAAATAGACAAAGCAGCTCTGATATTAAACTGATCGTTTTTCATATTTTCCGGCCTTTTGTGGTCTACTGATGAATGCCTCTAAAGATCTTGTTGAAAACCGGTTATTTCCCAATCAAACACCATGCTGACATAAAAAGTTCACAGGAGATGGAGTACTGAACTGCTCAACTTTGTCATGTCGGAGGCAGATGTGCCCTTCACAGCTTGTGTACATATTGTTAGATTGTCTCTGTGTAATTGGAGGAGGAATAAAGCGTCATTGGCATTCTGCTCAGTCCACTGTGGTGAATTTGATGAGGATGTCACATTAAAAATGTATGTTCCTCGTACGTTCTTTGGCCTTTGTCTTGGACACTTATGACAAATAAGGACAGAGACGATGCCGCCCGAGGTGGATCTCTGTATTTGAGAGGAAACATCAGCATCTTTTTTCACTGTCTGCCTCCTCCACATGAGAGGAGCGGTTGTCAGCTGCTGGGCCTGATTTATGGGTATAAAGCAGGGTTGAAAAAAAGTTTCATGGACTTCATGAATATAACCCTGTCATAAAAATTTGATCAAAGCGCAAATCAAGTCATACAGTCTCAAATTCTTTACAAAGTTAAGTTAATCCAAGTCTGCACAGTTGGCTGTGTGTTTTTTTTATAATTTTTTTTTTGGTATGTGTTTTGAAAGTTTTGTTGATATTTACATGTTTCTTCTTCTTGTAAAACTCGGTTTGTTTTAGTTTTAGGTTTGCTGTTTGATTTTGTATGCCACATTGTTTTTGTAAGATTTCCAACACCAGCTGTATTTCCAATACAGCTTGTAGCAATTCAGTCCCAAGTAAATCAAAAGTGTGCAGTGTCCATTGATACATCTAAACATTTATCACTATAAAAATGAAGTAACAAAGCAAAATTGAAATGAAAAAACCTTCATTTGTGAAGGCAAGCAATCAGAGGTGGACTGGGGGAAAAAAACGGTCCACAGGTTTCAGAAAGTCCTGGGTTCAAATTCCAGCTTGGCTCTTCCTCCATGGAGTTTGGATATTTTCCCATTGCATGGGTTCTTTCCAAGCACTCCAACTTCCTCCTGCAGTCCAAAAACATGAATGTTAGGTTAACCGGTCTATTTAAATTTCACTTAGTTTTGTGTGACGTATCCATGGTGCAACCCACTTAATGCCCAATTACCTCCGAAGCACCAGCTCCCCTGCTACCCTGCCTGGATAAGCGGGTACAGACAATAAATGGATGAATGGACAGGCCTAAATGATCTGGGAACACTTTAGCTCCATCATGTAATGCACAGGTGTCAAACTCCAGTCCTGGAGGGCCACTGCCCTGCAACTTTTAGATGTGCCTCTGCTGCACCACACCTGAATAGAATAATTAGGTCATTAGCAAGGCTCTGGAGAACTGATCTACACAAGAAGGAGATAATTAAGCCATTTCATTCCAGCATTTTTTGCACCTGTGGCACATCTAAAAAATGCAGGACAGTGGTCCTTGAGGACTGGAGTTTGACAACCCTGAATGAGTAGGGGACTATGTTTTTCATGCCTCCCAAAAACCCAGATCAGTGTTGATCTGATGTCAGCGGAGCGCACCACCAGTAGCAGACTCTTATCAAATGACTCCAGTGAGATTATTAGTGATTTTTTTATTTATTTTTTTCTGTACGCAGTCACAACTGACAACAAAAGACGATGAGAAACATGTAGACAGTTGTACCAGGGAGTTCTTCATGACCTTAGTTTATATGATGTGCTAAAGACACATCATCAGATCTTATTTGCTGTTACAACACTCACTGTTAATGTGACGAGACATAGTGGGGGTGGTTTTGTTGCTGGAACTTAAATGCACAATGGCATTTGAGAGTTATCACAGATGTAGCCAGCAAATCATACTTCCTTGACTTAAACATTTCTGATGGTACATAAAATAAACGGAGGTAACTATGTACTGTTGCTGCAGAAATTGCAGCATGTAAGAAAAGCTTTAAGAATTTTAGGGTTTTCCTTTTAAAGTTTGAATATTTTCACCATAGAATATTGAAATGCAAAGCTATTGGGCCAGGCATTGATTCCAGAAATAATAGGTGGATCTTTCTAAAGTCTTTCCTGATAACTTTAGTCCAGGCACAAATCTCGACTATTCACAATGTTACTAAACAAAGAACACTTTCTACACTGATGAATTGTGAATTTGTACAACTAAAACAACATATTTTAAAATTATGTCTCCTTAGTTACAGAAATTATAGGGGCATATTAAGCAAAATCATTCCTTCATCAAACAGATACCCGAAGTGTTACTTTGACTCATTCAAACTCAACTTCAGAGCTTCAGTAGAGCTGCTGAGCTTATCGTCCAAACTAAAACGCTCCTAAGAATGGTTGTAAACTGCATCAATGGATGGCATGTAGAAGCATTGTTCTGACAGGTAGAAGCTTCTGATAGAGACAGAGGTCAATGTCAAGGTGTCAGATATGGCTTTGATCCAAAGCCAACTTTCTTTTGAGTTTTTATATATATATTCAGCATTTCCACAACAACTGAATGTAGTGTGTGGCAAAAATTGCTTTATGTGCCTTGGAAATATATAGCAACCCCTTTAACAAAATAGTTCAGCTATGAAAGCTATAAAAAAAAATATATTAGAGATAACTTTCTTTTGATTTTCATTTAGTATAAATTGTATGAAAAGCGTTTTTGAGATTTTTTGTTGTTGTATTGAGAAGCTATGAACAGACATCTCATTGTCAAAGGGATGCCTTTAACAAATCTTGTTTATCTTGCATGGAGAAGGCCACCCTGGTTTCCAATGTACATGACCACAGACTTTACTTTAAAATTTCCCTGACTTCTTTGTGAAGTTGGTATTAAAAGTTTTCACAAGAAGCTTTATGACATGTTCAGAAATGTTTTGGTTTCTGTCTAAGTTTGAAAAGGTGCTGGAATGTCTATTTAAAATACAGAAAGTATGACAGAAATGTGGTGCAGATAAAATACTGGCTCATCAAGAACGCTCACAAAACCTCACTTCAAATAAACATGCGAACTTTAAAATTTAATGAAAACATAAAATTAGGAAGAAAAAAAAAATCAAAGTGCATGGGTGAAAGAAACTTTTCCCAGACCAGAAATATTGAAATAAAACTGCAGCTCAATAGTATACAGAAAGGCTTTTTAGAATAATTTGCAGACAGACAGCTCAGCTCAGGCAGCTGCTTGTAACATTAGACATCTGATGAGAAGATGAAAGTCGTCTTTTTATGAGGAGATTCTTATATCTCTTATGAAAGGAAATTTATAGAATGTTATGGCTGCATGTAGCTTTTTTTAAGGACTGCACAGCTTCACTATAAAGTAAGTTTTGCATTACATAAAAGATTAAAGACAGAGCTCTGAGATGCTGTGTTATGTAGGTGGGCCTTTTGACTGGATGATGATCTGCAGTATGAGCAACTCAAACGGGGGGAAAAAAATGCTCGAAGCCTACACCTAATTGCTACTGAGATTTTGAAAGTCGAAGTGGAACAAAAAATTCTTTCAGGCACATTTCATGTGGAAAAAAAATAACACACAGCAAAGTAGTTTACGCTTTAGAGCAAAACACTTTTAAAAGCTGTACTGAAGAACAAACCAAACCCATGAATAAGACAGTCTAAGCTGATACGGTTTGTGAATGAAGCAACCCATTCACAAACTGTTTGGTCATGGCAAAATTCAGCAGATGTTGTGAGAAGCTTGTGGAAAGATTGCCCCAGACTGAAAGGTGATTAAACAAAAAAAATCTAAGGCAATGTATGTAAACTTCTCAACTTTTTTTCATGTCTTTTTATTCTAAAACGCCTTACTGTAACTGTTTAGTTTCAGCTGTGTGTCTTTCTCGTTTTCAAAAGTGGTAAAGAAAAATTTGCTTCTATAAAAACTAGACATTGAAAAAGTAGATCAATATTTCTCTCGTTTTGTTGTATCTGCCAATCTTAGTAAAATAAAAAGCTTTCAAATTCCTCTTGAGCTCTTGATGAGATTCTTGAAAACTCTCTTTGTAAATCTGGACATATTTACAATATTTAAGGAAGATATGTGACCTGAACTGCTGAAAACTGTTTGTAAAAACAGTAAAAATTATTGTTGCTGGTTTTAATTCCAATGCAAAGGTAGCATGTTTTATTTTTGTCCAAAGAGTGTTTACTTAAAAAAGAAAAAAAAGTCTTATATAAAAGCCACTTTAGAGCTAGAGGTAAAAAAGCAGTTTTATTTTTAACGTCATCTCCTGAACTGACAACATTCTCAAAGGATTCACTCGAGGAATGAGTTGAATGCTCAGCGTTCTCCAGGGAAATATAGTTTGGAGTTAAGAGTGTGGTATCCATCATACTGATGAAATGCATAATTAATTGTCATCTTTCTTATGTTCGTCTTTCCTGCCTTGACCACAAAAAGATGAAAAGTACAAGTTGAACAGCCATGTCGTCGGGCCGGATGTTAGTTTTCCCTCATTTTCTGTAGCAAATTAAACACAGATGATAAATCAGCAAGGTTAAAAAAAGTATTTACACAAATAAGTTAAAAATTATCGATCCAGTGCATCTGACTGTCGTACCCCTCGGGAAGCTGGTCCCTCGGAAGAATGCACAACTCCCCCAGCCGGGGTTCATTTGAGACGCAGACTGTGTCTGATTGATCAATGAGAACCACTGCCGAGCCATCAATCTAACAGCAGCAGAATAGGAAAAAGGGAGCATTAACATGTATAAGCTGCCGTGTCCTGACAATGTCCTCTACGTTAAGTTGGTAAGAAAACAGCCACCTCTGGGGACAAGTGGGAAGTCTTAGACCTACGACATGAACGTGTTATATAAGGACAACACGAAGGATGTCAGCATCTTGATCTTTGTTTTCTATTTTATTTTTCTTTTAGCTGCAACTCCTGCACAGCATTTTTGCCTGAATTTTACAAAAACACAAGACTCACCTTCAAGCAGCCCTCAGGTAATTATTACTGTAAGCTGCTAATGAAAGCATAAAATTGCTGGCACCTTTTTGGCCACCTCCCTGCTGTTGCTGTATTTTAAGGCAAATGGGTGATTAATGAGTGATTTGTTCTGCTATTGCTGCTACACAGCTGTTCTGTACTGCAGTGATAATTGGGCAGAGTGGCTAAACCCATGTTTGTCAAGGTCTTTTACTCAAAGCTATGACTAAATTAAAAAAAAAAAAGCTAACATTGTGCTTGAGGAGGTCAGGAAACGAGGCGTTTTTGTATTCAGCTGAACATCTGTATTTTAAATTACTGTATGCTAGAATTAGTTGTCTCGCTAATGGAGACATATTTTGGCAATATGTGACTTTATCGGGTAAAATTACAGAACTATACTGCAGTCAAATATCTAATTTAATATAATGCCTTACAATGGTCAAACAGTTGCAGTGTAGTTCAGTAGTGCAGATCTTTATTGCCACTTGGAGAATTAAATTGAACAACTTGTGCAAACAGAACGGAGCAGACAAACACACGGGCCCTGAATCGGTAAGCACTACAGCAGCTTCACGCTTCACTGGTAGCATTGCTCTCTAAGCAGAAAGCTGTTTCACAAAATGTTTTTACTTTTTACTGTTTTGAGGTGGATACTAGTCTGACTGAATGTGCCTTTTCTGGAAGACAGACTGGGATTGTTCCAAAATACTGGACTTCCAGTTCACTGCTCAAAAAATGTTTCCACATTTATTATCTAATCGCCTTGTGGCTCCATAATGACATCTTCTGGATTTGAAATGTATTATTTGCCAATAAGTTTTTTATTAGATTATAAGTTTATATGATGAAGCCAAGTCTAGTCCCTATGAGCTTGTGATGATTTACTCTAAACATGTGAAACTGCATCAGAATTATCTAACTTTTCAATATTTGGTGTACATTAACTGAACATTTAATCAGTAAGCTTTTTGAAAGTGTAATTAATTTAATGGTCACTATGGTGTCGGGTGTTCGCTTTACACTTTGTGGCTTTGTCACACTAAATCCTCAAATTTAAATGTATTTAAATGTGTGGTGTTATAGACCAACATATTCTAGTATATGATTGTGGGATGTGTTTAATCTAGTATTCACTAAATAAAGTATGAAAAGTGATGTGTGGAATTTCAACCTGGCCACCTAAGCAGACACAGTGTCTGGGGTGAAGCAAAATTACACAGATTAAACAAATTAAATCAGATGGTCCAACCGACTCTGTTCAGGTTATTAAATTGACCCCTCTTTTTCTGTCTTATTATCAATATCAAATGAGATTCCTAACAAGAGCAACACTGAACAAAATTGTCTAACAAGGATAAAAAGTTGGAGTTTTACTTCAGTTTTTTCTTTTTTTTCTAAATTTAACATTAGAAGTAAAGCAAAGAATATCACAGACAAATCAACTGCTTGTTGAAGCCACAAGCAGCTCATGCAAGTGTATTGGAAGTTGAACCACTTCGCAAAAGGAATCTTGACAAAAAGCTGACAAGTGGTGAGAACAGCATGTCTTGTTAGCTTTTGCCGCCCTCATTTTTGCAGCTAATCTTGGAGGTTGAGTAGGTGACATTTCAGTAGCTTCGCCAACCATGCTGTCAGTTTTTCTTTATAACCTTGAAGAAAAAAATGAGAAAAATCATATCGCTCTCCGTGGAAGAGCATTACCACAATCTTAGTAAGCAGTTAATTTTTGAGATTTGAAATGGCATTAGTTTACTTTTTTTTACTGCATTGAAGATTAATTTATTATATATGTATATATATCTATATATAGATATATATCTATATATAGATATATATATATAAGCTGCAAGTATCTACAGGATATCTGTCAGCTCCAGGGATAAACATAAGCTCAAATAGTCGCACTCAGATTGCAGCAGATTTCTTCAGTGCCCAGTCACAGTTATATTCAGTTTTGGGTATTATTCATTCAGGCCTGCAGTTGCAGCTAATCCCTGCACCCAAGGCACTTCAGCAATAATGTACCTGTAAAAAAAAAAATCCCCATCCATCCATAACATTATGAATTGTTATGAGATTAGTTAATATTTTTATAATACTTTTGGGAGATTTATTATATGTGCTTCACTTATGCAGCAAACTCTACCCAATCAGTTGTGCCTATCTAAGCTGTTAAGTAAATCTAATTAAATTTTGGACTGAAGGTAGATATGCAGAAACAAGTTTAGTGTTTGGGTTATTTAAATTTAAAATGTGGGATTTTGACTAAAATAACTAGGAGCTGCATGCCCTTCCCTTGCATCAAAATGAATACAGATTTAAGCAATAGCTGGTAAAGATCCACTGTTGGGGGTAGATGTTGGTTGGAATAGGACAAAAAGTTATGTAGTCTTAATGAGTTAATGTTAAAGTCATTTAATTGCCTGCTGGAGACTTTTCCTACTGGAATACAGAGAGAATAGTTCAAATACATTCAACTTTTGATTTTTTTTTTCCTTCCATCTTTGGAAAATGAAAGACGCAGGGCACAAGAGAAGTTGCAGCACCTTGCACTTTCAGATTTATGCTTGAACTCCAGCAAGGGGGCTTGTGTAAAAACTGCAAGACAAAATCTAATTTAATAAGAGGATACCGTATTATTATCCCATAATATGTCAAAACCTTTAAAAAACAATGATTTTGTGCATCATCTGGAAAATATGTGTGTTCATCTCTCAGTGATGACGGCAAATCAATTTTTTTTAATTAGACAAAGGTCTCTCGAAATGCCAGGTCTTGTGTTAAATCATTACATGGGAACAAAAAAGTAACTGTATTAATGCTAATGGATATAAATTTCTTTGTGACAGCCAGCAAGGCTTTTAAAGTAATTTATATCTCTCTTTGAGAGGTTTCTATGGAGCCAGCACCACATTTGTGTGTTTGACTCTCCTTTTTAAGAAAGGAAGATATTTTTTCTATTCAAAACATATTTCGAGAATTTGCAGAAAATATACTTGTTTTGTAAACTAAACCATGGGATTTTAAATTTCTAAGCAAGAAGAGGGAAAATATATGAATTCTAACATGAATATACCAAAGAAAGAACTGGATGGGGCAGGAAGACACAGTCAATTGCAGTTTTCAACATATAATCGTCATGATTCCCTGTCTGCCCTCGCACCAGATATTAGCAATGTTTATATCTTTTTTTTCTTTCAAATCACCAGAATACTGGCCTTTTCATTGCAAGCTTGTGTTTGGGGTTTTCTTATACGTCTGTTTCTATTTTTAGATTACTCTTGTGTGAAAACTAAAGTAACAAAGTCTGGAAATCAGGTGGGGAGGTACAGAAAACTTTGACAGTCTGGGATGACTGGTGTTGATCCACCATGTTTTCTGAAGACCACAACCAAAGCTGCCATCTACCAACTCTAATATTCACTCTTTTTCAAGAGATTTTAAGCTACCAATTGTTTCTTTGTACCCTAGAAATAGCTACATCTTCAAGCAGCTTCCTAAACTCAAAGAGTCATAACTCAGCTTACTGTTCAAATGCCATAACTTTGGTAGTTCAAGATTATCCAGTCAAACTGAGCAAACGCAGATGCTTCTCTTCACTGGTATTTAACCTCTCTACCTCATGGTTTTGTACCTTGAAATCAACAATACTTTCCCCATGTCCTTAAAATCCAGGAATACAGAAATCTCTAATATTAAACTTGGTGTTCTGATATAAATCCAGCATTCCTTCCTTCCTTCCTCTGGTTTGTTTTCATGCAATTGACCAAGATCACATTCCAGAATTATTCCTCCTTTGCCTCACCCTGATGGTTCTCCACTGCATCTCTGATATCTAGACCTCCACCCACACCACGAACCCTGACCCATACCTGTTCTATTGAGCATACCCTCAAGACGAAGCCTGCTTTTTTGACCTTGCTTCTGGTTTACAGCATGAAGGTCTTTCTCAAGTTTGTCTGTCTTGTTCTCAGAGATGAGATGCTCAGACTGAGCGCCAGATTTATCCTCCTGACCAAACAATCCCTCAGTGATACCAAGACTTCTCTTACATCACAACTGCTGCAGTCTTTCTGCTTCCCAGGAAGGAAAGTTGCTTAATTCTTGTCATCCCTTTGAATTTCTATCATGACTGTGTTTTAGGTGTTTTTTTTAATAGGACCGTGTTTTGATGCTTCTTACACCAATGACCATGGCAAGTTGAAAGACACTTAACTTTCCTCTCATCCCCATTCCTTTGCTTAGCTTATACATCAATAAAATGGAAGGCAAATATATATTTTCTAATAAAATGTATATGTATGTGATGTAAAAGCAGATCTTAATGCATCAGCATTAAACCTGCTTTGAAACATATAATTTGCCTGTCTCAAAATGATCCTATTTGCTTTTGTAATAACATTACTGAAATAAATAGTTGTTTCTCATTAAAGGTATGAACACAGACTTTGTTCTTTTACCTTTACGTTGGAAGAAGAAACCTAGCACATCTGTGAAGTTTGCCAGAGGCAAAATCAGTTAAAACACACTCCTTGACACAAGGAATGAGAAGGCAATGAGTCCCTGTTAACATTTTTCACTTCACTAAACTGCTGGAACAGTAGATTAAGTGTGAAATGTTGTTGAAGATAATTAGGCAGGGGCCAGAGTAGGAAGAGTTAGAGCAATCCCTCTTGATACGGCATCTTATGGATTGGCAGAAATTACGACTGAATTTGCCAGTTATTTTCCAAGATCCTTAATGTGAATTTTCATCTTGTAGCTTAATTATTAGACAAAAACAATTCAACTTCACTAGCATACTCAGTGAGCTTTCCACAAGACTAGCTCCTTTTACTGTCGGTACATAACAAAAACTTCAAAGATTTTAACTGCCACAATAAGAGCAAACAACAACAAAAAAACCCTCAGCAGTCAACAAAATAAATCTGAATGTCAAAATTATATTTCTTAGTAAAAAATAAAAATGGAACCACAAGACAGCATAAGAGCACTGACCTGACTTTAGCTTTTCACTCAGTTGCTGGTTCTGTGTGAGCTGTTAGATGCAAGAAGTATTGATTTTTAACTAAAGCAAAAAGCCTACAACATAGGAGCCTTATTTACCATGTTTGACATGTTGTAGAGGAAATAGTAATTTTCACACTATACTTTTGCATTGTGAAGAGTCCCCCAGGCACAATCTCAAACCTGCCCTCTCATATTTCATGATGTGAGTGGGCAACTCCAGCAGAAAAGGTTCCTCTATGAAGACAATATGTGAGGGGAACACTGGGAAAAAGTAAAAGCCAAACTAAATGTTAAAACCTTTCATAAAAATATTTACAGACGCAAGTGAGACAAGAAGGACATCAACTACGAACATTAAATGACATCATAAATGTTAACCCTTCACTTCTCAGATCCATTTTAACTTGGATTAGATACAAAGTAATAAGCCATGTATCTAATAAATTTTGCTTAACATGAAATGCTTCAGTAACTAATATGCCTTATGCACATGGCCACTGCAGCACAACTTGCTGCTGACCAAACCACACAATTCACGCATTCATAAGAATGCATTCTTAAGTGAATAATAATGAAAAATATGAGGTAATGACTTTTAAAGACGTAGTGTTACAACAAGTGATACTTGTTAGTACAAATGTTGTGTTTTTTCTTGAAGCTTTTTGTTTAATAAATATAAGAACAAAGTTCTGTTCCATCTCAAAACTAGACATCTATAGAAATCTCTAATGATGATGATTCTTCTTCTTCTTCTTGTGTTTACTGTTAGTTGGTAAACAATGTTCTGGTATGCATTACTACCACCAACTGATGAGGAGTGCATGGATCAGATTGTGATGATTCTCATTTAGCACTATATTCATGCTGTGCTCCTCTGTCTGACTCGCTAATCAGTTTCTTTCAGCTTCTACCTGAGCCTTGCCTGATTATCTTCCTTTCTACGCCTGTGCTTTCTACTATATGAGCACCTGCTTCACAACCAGATCAGTTACCTATCTGTGCCAGTAGAAATCAAGCAGCCCTTTCTTGGTCTTGTTTGTTTTCTTGTTATGGACAAAGCTCATGGCCCTGGATTATTCTTGCCTTGCCTTATTCATGACGTATCTCTACTGCATCTCTGATATCTGGACCTCGACCCAGGCTACAAACTCTGACCTATGCCCCACAGAGAAATGCCTATGACCCAGATATTATCTTGGATACAAGCTTGTGTTAGCATACAGCAATTTAGAAAGTTAGCTGTTGAGACTTTTGAGATCTTTTGTGATCTATTTATTATATATAAGTCAAATGGTCACCTTTCAGGCAAATAAGTACTACAGTAATTGAAGTTCTTCCAACAATGAGACCTATATGCTATTAATAATTAGTGTAAACAATTCCTTTAAGTTAAATTTTACTAGAGCTTAGATTCTGTTTTTTTTTATTTGTTCAACTACATAAAAAAACCCTTTGGTTTTAAGTTGCATCTGTGACTATGCTGCTCCCTGGAAAAGCTCAGGTTTAGCAGCACTGCCGGTTATGAGTTACAGCGAGCCAACCAAGATGAAAGATTGTCTCCAGGATTCATGGAGTTAAAATCCGCAATCAAAATCTGCCACCTCCATTCCTCACCTGGCTCAATGTAAGGATAAGAGAGATCATAAACAGCACCGGGTCTGCACTACTCAAGCACTTGTCGTGACCCACTTATACAGCCACCTATCACTACTCTTCTTTCCCACTGACATGCTTTTCTGGTCTAACCTTGAAAAGACATTGTTTTATTCTCATCTACAAATTAATTTCATGCAGTTAAAATGAACAATCATAATCAAGTGGTTCAACCTTTTTAATCTCTGTGTTGATAAGGAGAGGTTTCAGACAACTTTGTTTTATTATTAGATGGTTTGTTGTGTATTTTAGCCATTTTGCTTGAATCATGTTTGGTATCTGTGACATACCATTTGTAGGCTTAATATTTTTTTATGCATTTTAAATAGCGTTTTGGGCCAGAGTGGTAGTTTAAGGCTTAAATTCAATACATTTTATAGTTATAATGTTTGTAACATGTGTAACATGCTTTATTAGCAATCATAAGTTTCTTTATAAGTCATTTTGTGATATCTAATTCTTGGAAAAATAGCAACTAAAATGCTTTTACACTGTTTAAGAATGGTGCTGCTCAGAACATGCAAAGCAGTAATATGATTGCAGAATGTGTATTTAGTTCTGTGTGTTTAGTCATTAACTCAAGTCACCAAACATTGATGGTTAAAATGTTAGCACAATTTGTAATCTTACAAATGTGAAACAAATGATGTCCTTAAAATATTAATTAATTTAGGAAGCAATAGGGTTTTTTTTTCTAAACCAGAAACAAGTGTAGAAACTCTTTTCCCCAAATTCACGTTTCTATTTTAATCTTTGTAAGACCATTCAGTAACCACAGAAATAGATATAATTGAAATAATAGATATAGCAGATAACAAAACACAAAGATGTGTTAATTGTTTTTCTTTGTCTGTAAAGCAAAATGTGAGTTTCTGAGAAATAAACTTGAGGAGTTATGAAAGATTACAAGGACAAAGCTGTCTTGTAGGCTATTTGTTATACTCAGACTTGGCTGCAGGCGCATATTCCAGAATTACACCTGTTTATACCAGGCATTTGAGTGAATGAGAAGAGAAAGAGAGACTGCAGTCAGACGGCCAAGTGTAAAGAAGGAGAGACTGCAGGATGTGTTAATCGTATGGTGTAATCTGAAGTGTGATAACTTCTTGTATCTGAAGAAAAGCTTTTCAGCTTGATAAAAATCATTAAAAAGTTTCAGGACTCTCATAGGGGGGAAAAAATAAAACAAGAACTCTGTAGTCTAAATCTAAGAAGCACAGGTTGAAAACAGAAAAAAATAAAAATAAAAAACAAATCCGATTTTGCATCAGAAGTTAATCAAACAGGAGGTTTTATTCTGGCACATGCAACCAATTGGTGGGAACCAAATGATTTTTCTTCCGTCAGTTAAATTACTAATATAGGGACATTTATTAATACTTCTAATATATCAGTTAGCAATGTTAAATAGTACCTTTTGATGTATTTTTTTTTTTTTTTTTGCATCAAATCATATCACAAAAATATGTTTAGGATATTTTTTTTTATATCCCAAACACATTATCTTGAAATTAGCTTTAACCCTAATTTTAAAAAAAAGTCTGATTCATCTTTAGGAACACAGCTGGTAAATTACAAGATAAGATCATTTGGCATCTAAAACACCCAAAGCTCGCCCCTGTATGAACCAAAAAGGGGCGAGCAAAAAATAGACTTACAAATAATGTGTTACCAATGTGATCAGAAAGTATAATCTTGCAGCAGACTCAAGTGCCTCTTCAACAGCGGAAAGTTGTTGCAGGAAGTAGGAGTTTCTTCAGACTCCAGTGCACCTGTCTACACTCTCACAATTAGGCAAAAGTAAGACAGGGCACAAGTCAAAAAGTGGTGACAGGAAGTGAGGTGCAGACAGGGGTACTGAAAAGGCATGCAGGGGCCAAAGTGACAGCCTCAAGGGTTTGGATGGCTGACACGGTGGGTTAGTAATGCCTCACAGCAAGAAGACCCTCATTTCAGCTTCCTGTTTGCCTTTAGTTCAAACGTATCCACAATGTGTTTTAGGCATTCGGCAAAAGTATTAACATTTCTCTATTTTGCACATCACAGCCATAAACTTCAGCCTATTGCAATGTGATTAACCACCATAAAGTAAAGTGGAGGAAAAAGGATTTTTAACAAATAATTTTTTTAATACAAATAAGAAAAAAAAAAGTGAGCCCCCTGAAGTTGATATTTTTTGTAACTATATTTTACTGTCTGCTAGTGTAGCTGTTGTGGAACATGCTGGAAATCTACCAGCTTTGTTGATCCATTCAATACAATAATTTTTTTTTCAGCTCTGGCATTAGTAAAAAGTGTTATATCAGTTTAAGTGTTGCTGTAGATTCTTAACTGCATTAAGGTCTGAACTTTGACTAAACCACACAAATATGCTTTGACAAAACCAAACCCTTGCAGTTCTGTCTGTATGTCTAGAGTTGTTATGCTACTTAGGGACTGTCTAAAAATCTCTTTCATATTAAATTTTTAATTTTATATACTATACATGTAAACTTTAAGTTTTCAACATTTCAATAAATTATAGTTTTCACTGCAATAACATAAAACTACTATGTTCTAAGATATTTAAATAGGAAGATTCTCTGCTTCACATTAAGTACTTTGCACTTATCTCCCAAAAAATGGATTGCACAGACAAATGATTCCCCAGTGGTTTGTGCATGGCTTATTTGTTCCAGGACAGTGCAACAACTGGATATGGATTAAACAGGGTATTTTAGCAGGACATTTCTATTTATGCTGACTTTGGGATAAATGTCAGGGTTAATTTCAGTTTTTCTTAGCTTGCAAGTACAAATGTCCACTGGTATCATTTTGGCTTTGTGATTATTGCTATTGTTTGGATTCCACATTCATGACCCCTTCACCAGTATGACAAACAACAAACACATCGTCACACTGGTGACATAATATACTGTTTTCTTTGTTGTTGTTTTTTCTGGTGTGTCTATAAAATATCCAACAATGTTAAGTAGAAATTATGGATCAGATGTAACAAAGGGTAAACACTTCTGCAAGACACAGCATCTAAACCCTTATAAAAAAGGTCCAACGATTCCCAAACCCTTCACAAATATTGATAATGTCATTTGAAAACTGTATTTTACAAATATAAAAAAAAAAAACAAACAAACACAGAGATCACACAATATTAAAGAACACATTAATGGCTCTTTTATTTCTCAGAGTTGTCTCTTCGACATTGCATCTCCACTAGAATCTGAGCTATTTCTGCCACTCAGACTGACAATGCTGCTAGGTCCTTCTCTGAATGTCAGTCTGGACAACTGAAATGATAAAGCCAATTGAAACTTTCCATCTCTGTCCTTCTGATAACAAACAGAGGGAGTCTGTATAAGGGAGGCAGAGGAAGGATGAAAGCTCTCTCTTATTGATGGCCTTGTGCCAATAACAGCAGAATCTCCATTAGTTTATTTTTTTTTTTTTTGAGCAAAACATTTGGGAACAAATCTCCTGGAGCTTGACTCAATGCATTTTTTTTTTTAGCAGCAAAACCGCATCTACTTCCATTCTCTTTTTAAAAGGAGAAGAGTGGAAACCTTTGTTACTCATTGTATTTAATTGGACTGACTGATGTTCTGTATAAAGCTTAAAATGTCACCCAACAACTCTGAAGCTTCTTTTAAACCCTGGCCTGTATGGTAATGAATAAATTTAGATAATTTAACACTGTCAATACCACACCCACAAATCTTTTGTATTGATTTTCTCCTTAATAAAATCATGTTTATCTTTATCTGATATTAAAAGAAGTTAATCTGAATCATTTAAGTGTAAAAAAAAATACAAAGCAATTTGTGAGAAAGCAATTTTCCTCAGCTGTGCAATAGTCGACCTCAAACTGCGTAAAACTCGATGTGTAAAATTTCCCTCTACTAACATATAACTCTGACAGATGTTTCCAACTTTACTGAAACTACCAGGTTTGCACTGCATAGCTTTGTTCAATCAAAAATTCAAGGCAACTGAGGTGCTTATTAGGTCAATGTAGGCCCAACGTGGTGCTATCGCTCTCTAAAATAAGATCACTTTGGAAGATCCTTGTGGGCGGTTGAGAGTACATAACAACCCTGCTTCTGTCACCAGGTCCATCAGCAGATCGATCCAAAAGGCCTTATCAAACAGCATATCTCCAGTTAACAGGGTGGTGAGGATTGACTTCGCAAATCTCTTCTCACTCTAACTTTCTTTTGGATCTCAGCAGAGCGTCTTTCGTCTATGGCTTATAATCAGCTGAGCTGATCTCGTCAGAGCTTCTGTCTTTTACTGAAGAAGAGCTTTAAGGTTGCAGAATGTCAAATGAAACTTATTTTACCTGATTCTGCTACTCTGACATATTTCTGCCTCAACAACAAAAATTAAGTAACTATTTCACCTTCCAAGACTGACTTGAGTTATTAACATGTTCAAGAGTCTCACTGGTTGTCGACTTTAAGATTTGTGCAATATTTTATTGATGCACCTTGTGCAACTGTTGCATCATAGATTACAAAGAACAAGCAGCCCAGATGGCAGGAATAAGTGGGGGAAGAGTGAGGATCGTCAGAATAAATCAGGTAATGGCAATTGTTGCTCTGTCTCTTTTTTTTTTTTATGGTGACGAGGATATAAGCATTGTCCTCACCAATCCAAAGATGACACAGAGCGATAAAGCAGACAGGCAGCCCCTGCTGCAAAGGGACCGCATCCTTCAAGTGGAAAAATAATCAGGGGCAATGGGCGAGGTTTAACTGCTGTCCGGTAATGTGCACCATCAAAGAGCAATAAAATTTCAGGAGTGAGCCATTATGCTTTGTCAAACAACTTTCATGAGCATAAAACAGTATTTTACACTGATAGGTACAGATAACGTGATTATTTATTACAGCATTTTATTCTAAGATGGGGAAGTTTTGCAGAAAAGTGTTTGTTTTGAGATGAAAGGGAATGATGGGATTGTGGAACTGAGATTGCAGTACACTGGCGTGACATCAAGACTGTTGATGTGATGTATAGAAACACAGAATGATCAAAAATACGTATTTATTTGAATGCTATTACATTTTTAGGTTACCTTACATAATGATCAACAAAGTTGAAGAAAGAAATCACAATGATAAAAGAAACCTAATGAAAACAAATATATCAAGATCAAATGTCATAAAACACCAAGGCTAAAATACAGAAAGCATGTAAAAAAATGCTGTGGTGGTGGGAAGGAAGAAAGGACCATGTGGTGAAGGCCGCTATGAACAGGTGGCTTTGGAGACGTGATCTGAATGTGCGCAGAGATGTTGATGTACAAATGTTCAGAGGGTGTGCATTTTAAAGTAGGGAGGCAGAGCAGCTAAAAGGTCTTTGTCCCACAGTGGACAGATGGAGCCCAAGCTGTGGGAAGCAGAAAGGCAACAGAGAACCTCAGCATAGGGGTTGGTCTACAAGAAGTTAAGTGAGATGTGTGGGAGAAAAGCCCATGCAAAACCACATAAAAGATGCAACCAACATGAAGAAGGTGACCAAAGGAGAGCAACACGCAACTTTTGGCCTATGCAAACGGCTCAACACACTGTCTTCTTGGTGAAACGAGATATGGATAGAGCTAAAATCAGCGAACAACACACAACTAGAGCTACAAAACCATACTTTGGAGCAGAGCATATTCATAATTTAAATTGCCCAGTCAAAGTCCAGATATATATCGGAGTAGAACTTTAGAGCAAAATAATAAAAAAAAAAAAAGACAAAACAAACCAAAACACTGTCTCAAGTTGGGTGATAATTTGTTAAATGCTTTTTATCACTTTTATGCAGATGATTTAGTGATTTACTGCTATTCTTCATCACTATCACAAGCAATACAGTATTTGCAGTCTGCTTTCAATGTAGTTCAAACCCGCTTACAAACTCTGAAGTTGATTTTGAATGTTGATAAGACAAAAGCAATGGTTTTCTCACACTCTAGAAAACTACCAGAAATCCCTCTATTTCTACCCTAACATTGAAAATGAAGATTGGGTTTTATTATCGGAATGGATCTTGCTTCTCTCGATGTTCCTGCCGCTTCTGGATCATGGAGATGTTTTATATATGGATGCTTCGACCAAATTTCCTGCATTTAAATATGCAAACAATCAGGTATTTACTCAGTCAAGTTTAATTTATTATAAGACCCAATACAAATAATCCCAGTGTTTTTAATTCTTTTGGCATTTAAACAAACAAACAAGTCAGTCAGGAACTCCCCATTGAACTCAAACATGAGTTCAATAGGGAAACTCATTCAATGTCGATTTTTGTTTTACAAAAAGAGGCATGCTTAGCAGAAGTAAAATGCATAGTACATAGTAAGAGTTTTTGTGTACCAAAAATATGTGCAGAAATGGTTCCAATCTGTTGGAAAACTAAAAATAATAAGTCAGTGCAATGAATACTAAGAGGAAAACGCTTCTCTCCAGTTGCTTGCTCTTTCTCTTGCTCTAGAATGCTCTTTTTCTCATTCCTAATATATCCTGCTTCCATATCTTAGAAGCCTCTGAATAGCTCAGCATCCCTGTGGGACAGGAGCTGCCTCAGCTAGCCATCTGCAGTGATTGACACCACTGGAAGTGAGCAAAGTGAAATTAGAGCTGGTCTTAAATACATTTTTAAACGGTCCTCTTAATTGAATTATTAAATCTCTGATTATGTTTGAGTAAAGGTTATTTTCCATTAAAGGTATCTGAACTCTGACAAAGTCTGATGATGAAGCTGGTGTTGTGTCTTCATGCTCCAAGATAGGGGGCCAAAATCTCCCCAAGCTTAGTGAGGAGTATAGCAGAAAATAAAACCTAGAAATGCAACTTCCTTCCTTCTCTATACTAACGGAGATCTGAACTTTACAGACTTTAAATTACTTACTTTTGTAAAGCAAGACCCAACACTATACCAATGAAATACAAGTGCTGTTTGTAATTGTAATTCAACAACATGTGAAAAAAAACTTTGTAGATTGAAAAGCATTCCTATATCTCAGGCAGATTACTTTAATTTGCAAAAATGTTTTTTACATTTTTGCAAGCTTTTGATTTTTGCATTCGAACTGTGCCAGTTTGATACATATCATAAGGTAATTTCTCAAAATCATTTAGATTAAGAATGTGTCATTTTCATTAACCTTTTTAACCTTATCAGGGAATCATTAAAGATGAAAACAATCCTGCACATCTACTGTATCCTCAAATCTACACCCCACAACCCTTTGGAGCATCAAATGAGCAGGCAGATCAAAGCTCGGCGGTTTAAGCCACAGCAAACAGATTTTGCACAGAAACGTAAAATCTGTGCTGTTTGTTCTGCTCTGTGAAAATAAACAAACATGAAAAGCATTTCTTTATGTTTTACCAAGAGATGGGAAATATAAATGTATCATTCAATTATCTGAGAGCATTAGAAGAAGATCAGACAGAATATTTCAGTCCCAATTCTGCTATGGCACACAAGCAATGTTGTGTGTTCAGCACTGCAGGAGGTTACCTTGTTGTCAACTGTGAGTTTACAGGTTTCTCCATATTAGCATAACAATTGATACAGCTGCAAGTGCAAAGACTCCTGCTATTTATTCCCCATATAAACAAGAAAAAATCAACCTGGTGATATGACAAATTGTGTGCTTTGTTCATTGACCCTCTAGGGTCAATTATGTCTGCTGCACGAAGACACGAAGAGCGCCTCAGGTTCACAAGACCGTAGTGTTGGCACGTTGATCGATGGCAGGGATGCTTATCAGCCACAGTGTGTTACAGACACCTAATTGCAATTGATCCCTCTCCGCTGTACCATTAATTGTAAATCCTCTCTCAATCACAAACTCCACACACACTACATATGTTGGAGTCAAATCTCAAACTTCATTCATTAGAGGGATCTACATCGGTTTCCAATATAGCCCCAGACAGTGCTGAGAGTGAGGTGCTGCTCAGTGTGCTGAGCACTACTGGGCTCTGAGGCACCTGCATGGCTTGAAGGTCAAGGTTGATAACGAACAGCTGAGAGCTCTCATCAAGCTGTCAACACACTGAGTTCTGCTGTCAAAATACCACAGTGAAAACCAAATCAAACCCAATCTAATGAAATGATTGATCTTTTCACCTCGGTATTGGTAATCACTTGGCCAGTGACATTGTACCAAGCTGAAATATCTCAATAAATAACTAGCCTTGCTAAAGTTTGTATTGACAATGACTCGTTTCCACTAAGCGGCATGTCACGGTTCGGTGCGGTTTGAAACCCTATCTTATGGTCCAGCGTATCCAAGCATCACACAACTGCTTGTTACAAGACATGACTATTATGTGATGCCACCAAAAGTGAGTTGAGATACTAAAGATTACACTTAAAAGTCACAGTAAGTATACATTAATAAAAGTGCTCAGGTAAGCATACAAATTTATTTAGTATGAAGATTACTCAATGACTAAACACTTTGGTTCACTGGAGTTCAAAAGTTTTTGGAATGGCTTTCTAGCTCTTTTAATGATGATAGATGTCAAGAGTTTGTTTCTCATCTGTTCATGAACTTATTTAGACAAAGCAATGAAGTGTAGTTCTTTTAAGCAGGATCTAGCTTGGGAGCTTGTCCACAAAGTCCCACATGTGGACAAAAACCCCAACAGCTGAGAAACAGTGCGGATCAAAGGGTCAAGACCGAGCAGGTCGATCAATCCACCCTTCCCTCTCTTCCCCAAGGCGACATGGAGTTTGCCACCCACCTGAAGGCACCTGTTCAACAGCCAGAAGAGAGCACTCCTCTCCAAATCCCCTGCAGAGCCAAATAAACAACCCCAAACGCAACGTATCCCTCCCACAGCTAATGCCCTTTGGATATACCGGAACAGCCTTCACGTCAGCCCACACCCCCAGGCAGGCTCCTCTTTACCAATACTGCACCTGCATGCTCCTCTCTGAAAGTAACATCACCAGAGCCACTGCAGAACTCCCCCCACTGGCCCACAGACTACAAACGAACAGGATCATTCCCATACAGTCCACCAGGCCCCTTACACTTGCTCAGTACGTGCAGAACCCAGACTTAAAATGCCAAACACTGAGTCAATTTAGTTGTGAGAGAATTGTAGTAATAGTAGTTTCTTTGCAAAATTTTCTTGTCAGTTTGGGACAGTAAAAAAAATAAATAAAAATTAAGGAAGGATTTTTAAAACTCAATATTTATTGTTCGGGTAAACAAAATGAGGTTAATGCCAAGAACCTACAGGTATTACTGTTATCTTCCCAGAACAGCAAGAATTAAAAAAAAAGAAAAAAATATGAAATCTAGTTGTAATTTAATGAAGCTGTGCAAGGTATTGTGGTTGCATAAATGATGGGTAAAATGAGTAATGTTTGTGTTTTCAAAGACAAACGGTGTAATGCTTTTTTGTATTGTAAATCTAGAGGAGCTTTTCTTTAGACAATGCTTCTTGGACTGAGCACATTCATCTGAGGAGCTTCTCGCCAGAGGCTTTTTGGAATAAACATACCACTTGACAGGGTGACAGGCAGAATGTGGCTACAGGGCTAACGGTTCTCCAGCACCCTCCACCCTCTGGCAACAGAGTGTACACAACTACTCCAAGATGCCTTGAAAGAAATGTGTTATTAAATAAGGCAGTGTGGAGATAAAGATGTCAGCAGTAATAATACTTTTTCATTTTAGCTCCAAACTTATTTGCTTATAGAGGAGGATGAGTTGTGTAGCTGTGGTGAGTTGACTAAGGGGTTCCCCCCACTGCAGGGAGACTGATATGTCAGCAGAGACAGCAGCTCTGCCTCAGTTGTCCCCTACCCTGGTAAGGACAAACTAATATAGCAGAACTGCATATGTGGCGCTTTCTTAAAACACTTAATTCTCCTTGCACAAACGCAGACCAGGCCGAACACATTCATAACATTCACCGTTGACAGACTGAAGCTGCAGTGAGCACACTGTGGGAGCGTATATCTCACAAGTTTTACTGACGGGAATGATGTGAAGCACCATACAGATGATTCATCCGCTCATTTGTCTTTCAGGAACCTAGTTGATTTCAGTCTGGTCTCACTCCATCCATCTCTGTTAGTGTCAAGTTGTTCTCTTTCATCATTAAGTGATTATCAATAAATATTACAAGGGCAAAGTGAAAAAATAAATAAAGATTTCCACAGAAAAACATGCAGCGGGGTTTACTGGCTGTCTTCATAGGATTGTTGCCATTGCTAAACATATAACATGAAGAAATACATAATTTGAATACATTTCTAAGACATTCTAAGGAGCGAATAATTTTTTTATGTCTTTGAATATATTGAAAATAACTTAAAAAAGCTATCACATCATAGCTGCATCTGACCAGTTGAAAGTGGCCTCTGTCTCTATTTGGTAACTTTGGTCTTTTTCAGTTTTTGGTATTCACATTGCGAGATTCTCCTTTTCTTTTCAGTTTCATAAGTTTTTTATTTTTATTTTTTAAGGATTGTATTCCTCTCTGGACTTTTTAAGCAGACAGTGAGATGTTTGCAATTGGAGATTACCTGTTACTATTCAATCCATTTTTTTCCTGATCCACCCTAAATGTTCACCTGTCCGAAAAGAGCTTTCTGCAACACATACTGAAAGCTTGATTGATCTACAGCACATGTCAAACTCCACTCCTCAATAGCTGGTATCCTGCAGCTTTTAGATGTGCCACAGGTACAAAAACTGGAAAGAAATGGCTTAATTACCTCCACCTTGTGTAGATAAGTTCTCCAGACCCTTGTGCTTGACCTAGTTGTTCTATTCAGGTGTGGTGCAGCAGACGCACATCTAAAAGTTGCAGGACACCGGCCCTTGAGGACTGGAGTTTGACACCCCTGATCTACAGCCATGTAAATGTTTTCTCTTTTAAAAAAATGCACCTTTTCCGCCTATAACATTACTCTGTCTAACTGTAGTCAAAAAGTTATTTTTATATTCCATCATTTTCTTCAAATGGTTTTTTACATGAAGGTCATGCTTTTCTAGGAGCTGCTGCATAGAAGAGTGATTCTGAAGGTCTTACGCAGTCAAAAAGGGAAGAAAAACGAGAAATGATTTGCCTTTCTATTGCACTGTGAGAAGTGCTCTTGGAATTAATTACAAACTCTGAAAAACAGCTTTCTGGAAACTCTTTTCTATTAGCTTTCTGCTGCTCTGTGGACATTGGTCATTGTAATTCTTAAAATGCTAAGCAGCTGCTAATCTGCTCCTGGATGCAGATTGCTGGAATAAAGGAGTCACAGTGTTCACAAAGCAGGGAAATTTGCATAACCTGCCCTTTCCTAATGAGAACTGTGTAAAAGCCACAGCCCCAACAAGCTAATTAAAACCAAGACTTTGGTTAAAGCTATCTGATCAGGAAAATCTCTCCAAGTGCCCCAAACTTTTGCAGTTCCCTCCTTACTTGCTTTGACCAATCAAAATGAGTCCTGATGGGAAGTTTGGCTCTTTTCGGAGAGCCGGCTCGTTTGGCTCAAGCATAGAAACAGCTTGTTCCCAGTCCTGAAACGACAGATAAAAACTTATTTTTACAAAAAGCCACCTTTAGTATTAAAAAAAGCTGAGCTTATTTATTATACCTAATCATGTCCTTGTACATGAATCTCAGAGAAACTAATTACATCCTGGTTTGCACCCAGTGATGATGTTTTTTTTCTCTCTCTCAAATGAACATCACAATCACAATTTATCACCAAAAACTTCACACCATGCTTTGAAGCAATGAGGCCAGCTCATAAATAACCAAATTACAAATCCAAAGTAGCAACTTTACACCTTAATTTGGAAACTTCTTAAAAGGAAAATGCAATCCAGTTTTCTGATCATTCTAATTACAAAAAGTGTTGCATAATTTTTGGTTAATTTCGGATAAAAGCAATCATGCAGTCACGCAGAGGCTGAAACGTCCTTATTGTTACACTGCTATAGTACTCGCAAGTTTTAAGTCCCTTTTCGTTGTGTAATTTCTTAGTTTAAGATGAAAGGGATTAAATTACAGTAATGTTCATAGAAATCCATCCAATTAAAACATTTTAAACCATATTTTTCCTGTTGTCTTTTTCAACTGCGGTCTTATGTATTTCTTGTGAATTTATGTTTTTTTTAATTGACGAGTGACATCACCACAGTTGGCTTTAACCCATTGGCACTGACGTGGCAGAAACAACAAAAAATGTTTTTTGCAATTATCTATCTATCCAGAAACAATGTTCTAATCTTCCCATATTAACAGGATCATGCTGAGTGGCTGAAAAACTATGAGAAGGGTAAACACAATTTAACACTGAAAAAGCCAATTGTGTTGATTAGATGTGCCTCTTTCTTTTCTATTTAATTTGGCCTTCACTGGCTGCAGACTGACTTTTTCTTGTTATAACTCCAGCAGCAACACCAATAATCAGGCCTTCAATCTGTTGAACGTCTAGTCCTCTTTAAGCCTGCTATTATTCTCCCTGCAATAGGCGTAATTGTCAGGATGGCAACAACTACTGAACTTTTTCCTCTGTCTGTCTGGGGGATATTAGAGGCTTTGTCGGGTTGCTGAGTTATTAGTGGAAGTTTCACCAATTTTTGTATGCCGTGTCTCCAAAAACATTCAGGTATTAAGGCTCCCTCCAGTGAAAATGTAGTTCTGTGTTGTTTTTTGGGTTTGTGATGGACTGGTTGGCTATGCAGGATGTCTCCTCTCACGCCATAATATTTGGAGTAGAGAGTAGCACCGCAATAATCCAAAGCCGCAGGAATGTTTTATTTTCATTCTTTACTGTCAATTTGGGAACTTTTATTGGATGCATTATGAATAAATCAATAACATCACTTTGGATGGAAAGTTGTATTGCTTTAATTAACACTGATGCACAAGTGACTGATCCCACAGTCTTCCCTGAGTGGGTCTTTTTTGACTTGTGCTACAAGCGATATGTTTTTATGCAACTTTTGTTAAATTGTCAACATTTGTGACAATTTGCAGAACATTTTTGAAACAACAAAATTACAATTTTACAACAGGAATAGAACAATGTCAACAACCATTGACAACGTGTGTGCATGTGTGTGTGAGAGAGCATGAAGAGTTTCATCTTCGTTAGCTAACATTTAATATCAGACATTGTCCGTTCCGTCAAAATAACACAGATACAAAAGGCGTTCTTTTTACACGTAAAAAGGAGAGGTTGAATTGTCTCCAAAATTTCTGCTTTACAGTGGCAAGATATGGGGAGAGGTTCAAGTTAAAGAACAGTGGATTCCAGCTTTAGTGGTTTATTTCAGATGCATTTATTATGGAGGAATTTGTCAAATGGGTGCTAATGGGGCTAAACTCTCCCAAAAGCCGAACAACAAACCAACTAAACCAATAATTAATGGAAATCAACAAAGCGAACTGAACGGAACTCTAATACGGAAAAATCTCAGCACATATCAAATTAAACCAATACGCTCAGCTGTACCCAAACCACACAACAAAGTAATCAAACTGACCTTCTGGCATTCACGCACAATGACAAACTATGACAGAAAGGCAAAATATATTCTCTCTAACGCTGCACCGAGGAAAAATGCAGAAAAATGTTACTGCTGTTTAACGTCGCAAACCTGTGGTGCATTCAAAGGGTGCCTATGCAACTACAATGAGTTCAACAACATAGAAATTTGGAACTTACAATGATAAAACGAGAAAACAATACTATAAAACACAGATGAAGTATAAGCAGTGTGGGCTTCCTATCAGTTTGACACACAGTTTTAATGATGTCTGCAGCAGCTCAATGTCAAATTTGCACTGTATAAATTTGACCTGGAATGGCGCGATGGTGAACAAATTACACCTAGCATCTACCATTCATTAGCAGAGGATTCCTGCACGGGGTTAGTAGATCCTTCTTTGGTTTTTTTATTGAGACACAAAATGATGCAATTGCAACATGAAGCTCAGATATGAGCACAAGATTTGCCGTCACACCTCAGCAGAAAGCAGCATTATCAACGCGACAGATGGCGCAGACAAGGTCCCCCAAAACAGACTGCTGCTCGATTTTTTGTTTATAGTAAAAATATTGTAGCGATAGTAAAATACGTAGTAAATGGTAGTAAATTCAAATCTAGGATTCCTGTATAAACCCTATGCTTCCTTAGTCATTTAGAGGATCTTTTCTTATCAGATCACGATATTACAATTGGTTTTTGATACTTTGAGGTCTATTGACAGTAATTTTTTTTTGTTTTAGACTTTCAGGAAGACTGCTGCCTTTTTACCTTTGCAGTGGTTTAGCAAGAATTTTAAGTCAAAAACAGAGTTTGTGTTACTGCAAAACAGTGAGCAATATGGCCACATGAAGCTTTATCTTCATGGCATTTACTTGTTTGCATTGGTTGTTTCAATTCACGTATTTGCCGAGGGCTTTGTATGCAAATGAAGAAGAACACAAAGTTTTGTGGTGTGATGGGCCAGGTGTCTGTACGCTGAACACATCCTTTAACCTGAAGGCAGCTGGACAACTAAATGCATCAAGGTCTAGACCTGAAAGCAGAAACTGAACAACCAGATGTCCAGGTATCTCCCTGTGCTGAATCTGACCATTTATTTTGAGAGTGCTAAAGTAATAAGATGTTTTCTTTCAGGTGGTAGTTGAATTTTCTTTTAGCATTTAGAGATAGCCACAAGGCTGTATTGGTTGTGCTCCAGGCATTCACAATTTATGCCGCTTTCCGGGGTTTTTTCATTTAATCAGACCCACCAGAACAGAATCTCTGCATTGCGAGGAGTCCCAAGTTTCCACATGAAACTCAGAGACAGGATATGAACATAGACTATAAAATCTACAACTACGAATGATAAATTATAAAACGTGCTATAAATGTTTAAGCACAGAGATGCACAGTGGTGCAATTGAGAGCGCCGCTGCCTTCCAGAAAAAATGGTCCTGGGTTTGAATCTCAACCATCTAAGCTTGACCAAAATCCATACACATATTTATTTTTTAAGAAAAGATGTTCCCACTTCATTCTTTACATGTATCATACTTAGCAAAGGAGTGAACAGAAGCCAAATAATTACCGTATAAGCTTTCAGTAGTATACTAAGCAGTTTTTTAAAAGCCAGTTAATTAAATAAGATGCCTGAGCTGACTTGCCTAAGTTCCCAGTCTTAATGAGCTTGATTGTGTTCTTTTTAATTAAGCTCCACTGTTTCTGACAACTTGTAACTGGAGCTGCAGAAAGGAAAAAAATATTGCAAATTACTTGTGATTTCCAAAGACCATTTGTTTCACGCCAAACCAAAGGAGAACAGTGGTGAGCTTGTCATACCATGACAACAAGAGGTGAGCTGAGACTGGGCTAATATCATACATAATACATTAGAGTGTTTATCCAAACAGGCTACTAATTGACTAGCCAAAGAAAATAGGGCTCTAAAGCCAATGAATTGTGACTGCAGGCACAAGAATACAAACAAATGTTCTTTTTGCTTAATTTTTCTGCTACTTTACAAACACTGCTTTAACATTTTTGAGCTAAAGTCATAGATGTACTTAAACCTACTCATTTTAAAAACACTGATCTTTACTTTAGATTAGCAAAACTTGTCAGCTAACAACTTGTCATATTTAATTAGGACTAGGAAGTGAAAGTGTTGTGCTGTGAAGGCCTATTGCTGCTCGAATGTTTATTGGAGGTTTGAACATACAAGGAAATTCAGCAAACTTTCACATGCATGAGTTGTGTGTGAGTTTTATGTAGAGAGAGAAATATGTTGAGTTAGCACTTGGTAATTTGGAGTTTCATTTTATAATTATTTCTCTTATTGTTTGTACGTCCAGAGATGATGATTGAATCTATAGTAGAATAAACAAAGGCAGTTCTGAACACAAAAGGGTAACAACCTGGTAGTAGCGAGGTGTACCTAACAAAGTGGCCTGTGAGAGTACATTATATGATATTTGAAAATCAACTCCAAATTGAGTTGTTATGTTTGTCTTTTCTTTTCTGAGATCTGAGTAGAGGACCAGCCAGCTGACAAACTAGCAGTGTGCATGGATGAACTTCAAAACTCTGACTAGATATGCGGTCAAGACTTGGGTCGTACTTCTCAAAAGACACCTTAACTCAGCTTGTTAACCTTACGTTGGCCTGTCAATACAAGCCAAAAACACCTTCCTCGCTGATGCGCATGACCTTTCAAAAGCCTGTTCTCTTTCATGACATTTCATTTAGCATCCACTCACTGTATTAGTTTTGGTCGGTGCTCACACCATACTCTAGCTTTGCTAATTCTTATCACAAATTAAGCATGCTGGATAAATCGCCATTATTGATTAAAGGGTGTTTTTTCAAACCTGGTTGCTCATGATTCTTACCTCTTGAAAAAAATCAATGCCAGTATTTGCCAGACACCAAGGTGAAAGAAAAACACAAACCAGTGAATTGCCCCCTGCCTCCCAACTCATTGACCAACCATCAACCCAATGAACCCGTCACTGGCTTTTTGGGTGTAAAGAACCATTTGATGAGTGAAAACAACCATCAGCTTTGAGCAATGCATTTTTATTTATTCAGCCCTTAAGAGGAAAGGCTCTTAATCCCAAAACATTTTCTCTCTCCTTTCAGTTTTGTCTGAGTACTCCCAGAGTCACTAATTATACCTATGAAGAGTCCCAGCAGCACAGATTGGCTGCTAAAAAGTGGGTTGTAAGCGTTTGTTTTCTAGTCCTTTAATTTAAAATATATTTAAGGGAGACAGGGGCCAGACAAGACACAGCTCTACATCACCCATTGGGGTGCCTGTCTGCTCTAGCCACAGGGTCCACCTGGGTGATTTATACCACAATAACAACGACTCTGATGGTAATATACTACAGGTAATTGAAAAGAAAATTGAATTAGGTCAACAAAGGCAGTGACAGTCACTGGATGTCCCACGAAAACCTTACAAGTGCAGCATCATTCTGCTGCTCTGGCCTTATTAAATATCTTGCAGCAGCCTAATATCAAGTGACTGGATAATTGTTGCTATCTTTCATTTAGACTCAGCACACTCTGTTAATGTAGCTCAGGCTGTCATGACACACGTTGTGGCACTGATAAGGTTTTGTACAAGTTGTCTAGTTGTTTAATGGGAGATTAGATGTTATCTCTGCAGGAACACCCGGTTGTTGAAAGGAGTTGACAACATGCATGAGCGATAAACCAGCATCGATGCAAGAGAGCCCCTTGCTGAAAGCCAGGTCTTAGCCTAAAGATCACATTAGCTTTAGTAAAGTGGACATGTACATCATTTTCAACCATGTGTCAACAAATATCACTTCATTATATGGTGACATTTATTGGAATCAATACATATAGTCACTTATACTTACAGTAGAGTAAGTGTAAGTGAATATAAGGAGGGAAAAAGGGCACAATTGGGGATTAGGTTTAAGTTACGATACACCAGTCATCCTAATGCCAGGTATTAATATTTTAGCTGAAATAACTTCATTGAGATGTGTTTTATAGCCATCTTAAAGTCTCTGACATTAGTGAAGGGAAGTTTACAAGACAAGAGCACATCACAGTACATGTAAAAAATAAATAAATAGGGATAAGACAATTAAAAAGGACAATGATAAAAACTTTACTTTTTCACTTCCCAAATGTTTTTTAAATAAAGATATATTTAAAATGTCTTTATTGGAAGCAAAGCGGAACAAGTAATGTTTCTTGTAGATGTGGACAAACTTCAAGAAGATATTTAAGTTCTCAATTGATTCTAAAATTATAAGACAGAATGCAATTTTAGCCATTTTAAATAGAACTACAAGTCATAATTTAACCAGGAATACTATGGATTTTCCCTTGCTAGCAGGACTTGCTTTTTACCCAAACTTAAACGTAACTGATTGGAAATAACTTACAATGCAGGGATGTAGTTGCACCTCCTGAGATGTGGTGAGAAAAAAAAAAATAGACTAATTAATTTATGCAACCAGCTGCCTGAGCAAAAGTGTCGGGCAACTGACTTAATCATAAGATATCCATGCTGCCTTAAAGTAGTTCAATTATTGAATGGTGTCTAAAATAAAATAGGTTGATGTTCAAAGTTATTTTCTATAAAAAGGCAATGGTAAGTAATCTGCCTGTTCTGACTGCAAGTCACTGGTCAAACTTGTAGGTTGACTTGCACAGAGTTGGTAGGTTGTCAGTAGTTCTTGAGAATTATGATTTCTTTTCATGCAGCATTTCATCTGTTTATTCAATTAACAAGTCCAAAATCTGAAAATCCTCTAGTGTCATAAAACTTTGTATTGCAAAGGTTCATTGCAACAAGACTTATTTTAAAGACAATCCTGCTGTTTGGTAATAAAATGTCATGCAATTACATTAAATATGCAAAATCACAGAAAGAAAAACAACTGACCACAAACAATGCAAGTTCAGGAGAAGCGCGGCAGATTTGGTGGGACTGTCCCTTTACCCTGTCGGCTCCCAAAACCCACAAAAAACAATTGGGTGAGTGCAACACAGCCGGGAATAAAACAGGACAAAAAGCATTTTTGCCCTATCTTTACTAACCTGGATATTTTTATTTCTGTATTTTAGGTAAACCATCCCACCTCTTGCCTGCATTTCTTGACATATATATATTTTTAAAAACATGACACCAAGGCCTCTTTTCTCAGTCTCAGACTGTCCTGACTACTTACCTTAAATTTTAAATCTAAATCAATGGAAGCTAATGATGAAAGTTAATCCTACCCACCTTCAAATAATGTTGCAACTGTTTTGTGAGAATCCTTAGCTTGGTTGCACTACCTATGTTGTGGCAGCAGGGGCAGCATTAGTATCACAACGTATTCGCTGAGTCAGTTTTCAAATAGTTTATGTTATGAACCTGCGACTTGTCTCACAATGCTTGACAGGAAAGTTGCCAGACAAAGAATTTAATGAGATTATGAGCTACAAGAACTCACAATATTGAAATCCTTTAAAAGTGAAGTCTGTCTTATGAAGCGCTATTCAGTTGACCTTGTCGCAAAAATAAGAAAGCCAAAGTTTTTGTCATGGGCCATGAATATGAGTAAATGAGTATAAGGCATTTGTATCGTTTGGAACTAATTTTGAAATACCATAATTTTCACACCTTTGTGAGATTTGTGATTGTTGGTAAATCACAATTAATAAAAAAAAATGCCATTAAAAGTATATTTTCCACTTTGATAGTTAAAAATGTCTGAACAAAACCTTTTTTGTATTGCTTTTATTTCATGAGAATCCACTGGATTTTATTTCAAAGTCAAAGCAAAGGGGACTCAACACATTTATGCACATCTTTTGCAAATATACTTTGAAAAATGTGGCAGTGTGTTCTGTTTACACGCTGTGTTCTAGGTAACCCATAGAAGACATGTAATATCATAGGGGGAAATACGTATGTTTTGTGATGGTGAACATGCTCCTTACAGTCAGGATTTTATTAGGTGACTCAGTCACAGTAATGAAACATAAAACCTGGACTGCTTAACACAAATTCAGTTTTCAATACTTTGATACCCTTCAATAAGGATTTCTGCTGTGCAAAATAAAAATTTAATAGTGTTGGCATGCACACCTGGTGCTTAGTTATTGTAGCAATAGGGGTGAATGTCGACAGCTTGAGTGAGAACATTACCTATAGGCTGAAAAAAAATGTCAAATTATAACAGAGCTTTTTAGCTCAGACAAATAAAACTCTGCAGCTGCCAGAGTTGAAAGGGAGAGGAAATGAAAATGTAAAATGCATTGCTTTCATTCACACACTTATTGCCTCACATGAGGAACATGGTAATATGAAATGTGCCTGAAACAGCTGGGTCGCAGTCTTTTTTTTTTCCTCCCTGCGTGTTGAATTTATTCATGGTCTTGCCACAAGATGCTAATCCCTCTCTTCTCCATTCCTTCTGTCCTGCGTGTTTGGTGCTGAGCAGCGGTGAGGCTGATCGGCACGGACAGTGTTGTCTGAGGGGAAACGATAAAGGAGACAGGAGTGACACAACTATGGCCTCCTGCTGAGAAAAGAGAGCAGGTAAAGCACGGAGGAGATGAATAGGCTAATCTGGGATGCTACCTTAGCGAAATGTATTCCAAACGTTCCTCTGTGCCTCTCACAGAGGGATGATGCTAAAATGTTTGGGCAGGTAAGGACCCAACTGGGAGGGAGCACTGCCCTGAGGAACTTCAACACCGCCCCATGGTCCCTGCTGACATGTTCCATCATTCCCTAATATGCATTTAAAACCATTTTCCCGATTCCCTGCTGCAACAAAAACCCGCATCCGTATTCAAAACTGAATTCTTTGAAAACAACTCCAATTTGTTGATGGAAATATATTGCCCACATAAATTAAAACTGAGCGATCTTGTCTCATCGGGCCAGGAAGCAGAAGTACAGACCAATTTAAAATGGCAAATGACCAAGCTCCCCAAGTCCCCTTTCTAAGAAGAGAGTAATAGATCTCTGATCATAGGCTATTACCGGGCAGTCAGGCTGAGGCCAGGCTGCCTGTAGAATATAGAGAGCACTCCTTGACTTTTACATCAAAAAGATGCCACATGAAAAAAAAAAGTCCTCAGAGCTTTGGACACCGTGGATCTCTGTGGCCGTGCCACGGGAGGAATGGAGCTCAGTTTGTAGCTTCATCTCTCTCTGTGTTGCCTTTATTATTGGAAGCAGACTTCTAATTCAGAGAGCTCTGCTGAGCTCATGGCGCTGATCACATAGATAGAAGGAGCTAATATGTTAGTCAACGTTGGAAAGATCCAAAAGCAGTTTAAAACATTAATGTTCAAAACAGTGTTGATGTAAAATATCATCAACACCGATAATATTTTATCAGTGGCATATGTACCATTATGAAACCACAAACTGTAGTGTATTGTATTCTGACTTCATGTAACATTAGCATGAGGTAGTGTGTAAATTTGAAAGGAAATGTTACCTGGGTTTGTTTATTTTTCTATAAAAACTAACTGAAAAGGGTGCATGTGAATTCTACCATCCCTCATCAATACTTTGTGGAAGCACTTGACACTGCAGTTATCTTTTTTATGCATCTCTTTGCCAGCTTTGTACAATGAAGGAGACATTCTTCCTCATTAAGCAATAAAAACTCGATGGAGTGCATCTGTAAATATTATTTTTCAAGTTTTGCCACATTCTCTGGTTGAGATTTAGATCTGGAGTCCACTTGTGCCTTTTAACAAACAAGTTATAATTTTTCTTAATCTTTGCAATGTAGCTCTGCCATATGACTTGCAACATTAGCTAAGTTTTCATCCACTTGTAATGTGAATTTTGAGTGAACTTGTTAATTGACGAAAAAAAAGAAAACGTGAATTAGGTATATTTCCATTGACTGTTATAGATTTACTTTAGCCTAGGTTTCTGAAGAAAGTTCCATAAATCAAATATGTGTCTTTGTGGAAAAAAAAAAGGATGACATAGTGAAATAAACAGTTGATGTATTATTTTCCCATGAAGTGAAAACAGAAGACAAAGATGATGGGTTTTATGTTTGCTCTCAGTTTGAGTGATGCTTCAGCTTCTTCATTGGCCCAAACAGATCTAATGTTTTCATCAGCTTGCAGGGTTTTTTTTGTTTATTTTATCATGATTTACTGGTTTTGTATGTTTCTTTTACTCTTTGTCACAGTTGGATTTTATCGACACACTAACTTAGATCATTAATCAAGTGTAATGTTCGCTGATATTTTGAGCATGTTTAGATTCCCAGATATTTTGCTCTGCAGTGGTACCACAATCTAACTAAAAAAAGCTTTTCAGAAGATTTATACAGGGTGATGAAACTAAACATTGATGCATATGCCCAAACAGACGTTTCTACATTGTCTGTTTTATTTTATCAATATGGATGTGGCAAAATATTTACAAACCATTACCTTAGCAAATAACGAAAATAGCCATGACAAACAAAACAGATCTATAGAAGACATTTTAATTTGTGTTCATGTGCACATAATTTGATTAAAATTATAAATATAAAGTATTTGTGATTTTTATGTTGTATTTTCATATTGAGAAGCAGAGGTGCCAAAAATCTATGAACAATATTGAATCATGAACACAAGGAAGCAATATATTCTCTTTGGATTATTTGACACCAGAATCAAACAATTGACATAAAGCAAAAGTATTTGTTTAAGGTTTCAATGGGATAAGGTTATTGAAACAGTCAGCAACTAACATAAAGAGCAGCTGAATTTTCTTCATCCTAATACAATTTTAAAAGTTTGACAGCTAAAGCAATTTTGAAAGTGGGTTTCACAAAGTAAAAAAAAAAAAATCCATAATATATTGAGCTAATAAAAGAGAAATAAAATCCACACTGTAGAGGAGAAACTGAGTTCAGCAGCGACCCAATTGTTTTAATTACATAGACATCTCATCATGTTGAGCTGCATTGGAAAGTCTGTGTATGAGATGAAAATTCATATGAGCTGATGCAAATGAAGACCTTTTTGATCTGACAGTCAAAATTGATGGGTGGGTTCTTAGATCACTTCTACACTGAGATGAGAGAAAAGAAATTTGAATTTCAAATTCCGATCTTATTACATTGTGCGTGTGCGTGCGTGTGTTTGTGTGATACAGGTGTTCAGCTGTGCAAAGAGTGGACATATAGAGAATGTGGAGTGTACTTTAGCCAAATTGCTCTCTCAAGTCACTTTCATACAGAAACCCCAGCGAAAATCATTGGGCAATATCTACTCTTAACCGCCATCTCGCAATATACTTGATAACAGTATTCCCACCAATGAAACTCCCCCCAGGTCAAACTTAAAGATCTGAACCTTAAACACTGAAATATTTTGCATCAAAATACTTTTCTGCCACATTTCTGGGTTCAACCGCATGGATAAACATAAAAAGGCCAGTGTATTTATATTACCGCCTTTAGTGAGTTCTTATTGATCAAAGCTGACAGCTACACATGTTGGATAAAGAGAAACATCATGATGATGTATTTTTGTTGCATTATTTATTGTGACTGGCCTGGTAAGGCGACGGTCCCTGAGGTAATACGTCTCCTGATACATTATGTCAGACAAATCTCAGGCTCACTGGAGAATTTTTCGCCTCCGAGTTTTATAAGGCATTCATTTGCTGTTATGCAATACTTATGGTACAGGTCTGGGCCGGCCTGTTTATGTGTGTTTGTTTCAGAAACAGAAAGTCGTTGCAAAAATATTAGCTGCTAATTTCATGTTTTATTTATGAACAGACTGCAGTTGTTTTCGAAAGGCACACAATGTATTTCCTTTATGGGAGCTTTCAGAACTGAGTGTAGTTAGCTTTGCTTGGTTGAATATGAATCGAAAGATGTATAACTTCAAGCCTTTGTTGCTTTGAACAACCATGGTTAAATAAAAAAAAAATAATAATAATAATAACTGTATGGGTTCTAGGAATTTAAAAAAAAAAAAAACAACTCACCCCATGCTTTCATTTTTCTATTCAAGTCCTCAAGGTTTTAATGTTCACACCACAAGGTTAGGAATTGCTGGTTCTTTTCTGATGAACAATGGAGGCAACTGGATAGAACTGTCTGACTATTCAAGTTCGTATTTGTCACATTTGTCACGGGCAAGACTTAAAACCTAACCTATAGTAAAGTTTTCAGTTCTACTAAGCCTTCCTTAAAAAGGCTTAAAATACTGTTTGATAACATTGCTGTATTTATTTCAGTTGAATTTCCTTTCTAGACATCATTGGGGAAATTTGTTTTGCTTTCAGGCCACAATTATTGCAGATATTGAGAAAGGAAAGTGGATATTAAAAATATATATAGTTAAAAGAAATAATGATACTGCTGCAGGCTGTACTGCAATCCACTAAATTAAAACAATGAGAATAAAAAATGCTTTTGGTTGAAAATCCAAAACCAGTGAATTATGCATGGGCTACATCAATAAACTTGTTTGCCATTCCACAGATGATTAAAAATAAAATGTAAATTTTTTTTAAGTAAATCTTTAAAATTTTGTAATGCATTAAGTTTGAATTAGCATAGGAAAAGTCCAGATAAAAAGTAAGTAAAAAAATGACTTATTACAGGGCAAAATATTTCTCCTATGAAAGGATGCAGACAGGTCATAAGTTTTTACTGGTTAAGAAAATAACATTATGAGCTGCTGCAGACCAAACAAGACTGGTTTGAATTAAGCAATGAACATGAAATCAAAACAAAACATAAACCCAGCACCAAAATACCTCAGAAAACATGATAAAACTTCCATTAAGGAAGTTTCTGCTGTTTAGTGATTTAGATGTGCTAAAACAGAAGTCAGTAGACACATTCATGTAATGCAGAGGAAGTAAAATAAACTACCTGTGTGATTGTTGGAGAAAAATCCCACAGGGTGAAAACTCATTATCTGCACTGATTAAATAGATATCACCTACAGGAATATCAGTTAAGTGTATTTAAGCATGCGAGTGGTGTGTGAAATTAAAGCTGTTAGAAGATCATTTCACAATGCATCTACATTTATATCTTCAAGAATAAAGATCATTTGTGTTTCTTTGCTGGCAGAGTTTTAATTTTAATCAATAACAAAATACCAAGAAGGATTAACATGTAATTATTAAATCATTAACATGTATCAAATTATTACCATGCCATTTTCCCACTCCGCATGTAAACAACTTAGTGGATTTGTTGAGATAATCAGAGGAGGACAATAATGAGATTATTGCCTGTAAACACAGCTATAGTGCTAATTACGTGCTCTGCCCCGGCTGTCTGAGATGGGTCTGATTAGCTGCGGCGGATCTACGTGAAGATGGAGGATTTGATTTCCCTCAAGTGACTGAAAGAGGTTATGTGTTTGGAGTTCAGCTGTGAAGGGAGGAGAGGCGGAGAAGACGGAGCGATTTTAAGCGCCTGGAGATGATTGAAGTGTGTTAAGCAGTTCCAGGAAGTCTTAGGAGCTGTTGGAAAATCGAGGAGATTGCTGCCAGAGCGCCCACAGAGCAGAGAGCTCCCATAGGAGACATCAGCTGTTTTTGTGTGTCTGCCTCATTTGTTCTCACTCATTTGAACAGACTCAACACATCAGCGGGAGCAATATATCAGGGATTCTTTCTGTTGGACTAAAGATTTGTTTATTTTCTTACTTTTTCTCCATTTTGATGGTTGTCTTCACAGATTCTCCACATATAACTGAGAGGAAATGCCTTAGAAACCCACTCAATTTGAAAAGAGATCCCCTGTGTTTGCTTTTTGTTCAGTATGAATTCAGCTGTTGTTTTGAAGGCCTCAGAAGACTGTTAGAGAAAATTAGAGAACAAACAGCATAATGAGGTCCAACGAACAGCAGCAGTCAGGTCAGGGGGGAAGTTACAGAGATGTTAAAGCGGGGTTAGGTTATAAAACAACATCAAAAGCCTTTGATATCTCAGTGAGCAGAGCTGGAAACCAACCAAGACATCATCGAGCTAAACACACAGGCAGTGCCTTACCTCTGCTCACATGTGTTACGCACAGCGCTTGGGGCACCAAGTGGCCAGGACACCAAAAGAATCAGCCTCAATTGAAATAACTAATCATAATGACAACATATTGAGCTGAAATATATGAAGCATCCTAATAATTATAAGAAATACATAACAAAATTGCTCCAGAAAAAGATGAATCTCCTCCAGTCTTCCCCGTGGTGCCTTCACGTCCCAGTGGCCCATTCTATTGTGCCTCAATCCCAAGTTTGGCAAACACCTGTGTTTGAGCATGGCCTAGAAAAGAGGTGGGGCGGAAAAGAGAGAAAAATAAAAAAAAGAGAAAACAGAATAATGCCTTACTCGCATTGTTTCTTTCTCTCTAACTCTTCTCGAAATCAGCATGCATACAGACAATGTGCAAAGTCACAGGGCCCATCTGCATTCTTCCATGAACAATGTACAACATAGGCAATTATAGACAGACACAATAATAATGGGGAATATGTTGAACACTTGACATTAGTTGTTTTGACCTGATAATATAATAGTAGTTGTTTGATTTTTGTAGAACTTCAGAATCCAAATGTTTGCCCTTTTGCCTTGACCGGGCTTGTTTCAGTAATCAAGAAAGTAATTAGCTAAATCTCAATGACAGAATAGTATTTGTACAACATTCAATTTTTTTTAAGACAACTATTTCATGTTTCAGAACAAAAACCCAGTTTTATGTAACAAACTTTAGGAACACCACTAATTTTAAGAGCTAATTATCCTCAATGTACTGCAGATGCTTATTTTTGGATTTTTTACTCACATATTCACCAGCTGGCATCAAGCTACTTCCACACTCCTCTCTTCTTTGTGCCCTTTTCATACTGATAGAAAAATGAGGGCTTAATTATACCAAATCAATTTTTTTGCCATCCAATTTCCCCTTCTCCTGGGAATTGTAATTAATCTATTATAAACAACACCTGTTGTCCAATATGTTAATGAAAAGACCTCTGTGGTTAACATTACAATGGTGGTGAGAGCAACACAATGAATCAATATGTTTGAGTTGTGTTGTTCAAAGGTGGGTTGGGTTTTCTCATATTGATTCTTTTTCCTTGATGAATCAAAACCACAGAGAATAAATCACCTACTATCATAATCATCAGCTAATAAAATCTTTTTTTTTACTTTTACACTTTATTGTCCCCAAAGGGGAAATTCTTTTCTACTAACCAGCCCCTACATGCCCCTCACCAAGTAGACAATAACAACCAGCAACTAGGTAGAAAATAACATATGGAATGAGACAAAATATAACTCCATCAAAAGGTTCAAAATAAATTATATTCTTAGCAGGGCCTGTTGCTTAGGGTGGCTATAACTGTGGGTATCAGACTTTCTGCAAACAAGCGCCCTGTACCTCAGTGTCCTATATCTGCACCCCAAAGGGCAGTAAGGTCAGGTGGGTACAGAGAGTCTCTTGTTATTTATAAAGCAATGCATGTGATGACCTTATTATTGAGTTCAGAAAGGTTGAATGTGGACAAACCAGTCATTTTTGCAGCAGCTTTGGCTATATGTGTTTGAGTATAATCCAATTTTTAACAGTGAATGTTATTAAAATTGGTACATTATAGTAGGGCAGACTGAATAATGCTGTGTTAAAGTAGCAGAAAGAAACATGGAGCAACATAGAGTTCCCTAAGTTAATAGAAAGACTCTGAAAATAAAATACAAATATTTTCTGAATTTGTTTGAACAACTTCATCCCAACTCCATCTGACCAAATAATTGACTTTCTATTATAGTCCATTAGCTTTCCTGGAGTCTTCCAGCAAAGCTGTCATTTTAATGTCATCATAAAGATTTCCTCACTCTGCTCAGTATTCTCTGAATCTCCAATATTCCAATACATTTTCTCATAAACAACTAACATATGATACGTCGATGAAAAACTAAAAGTAAACTCCATTTCTATTGCCCTGATATTTGTAATGAAGCATCAAATAAACTACTTTGTAAGAGAGGAACACCAGTCATGTCTCGATGCCAAAGGAAACATTGACATTGGTAGGAAATGTTACTCCATCAGGCTGCTGTAGTAGCCAATGATTGGCCAAACCATTACTGCCATTAATCATTTTTTTCTTTTATCTCAGACATTCACAGCAGCTTCATGTTAAGGGTTTTCCCATGCAAGGTGCCTGTTGTGGTTAGCTTTATGTTAAATTTGTTTCATAGTCATCAGTCAAAAACACAACATGCTTCTTAGGTTACTTAGAGCTGTAAAAAAATTAGCCTTTTTACCCAAGCATTGTGATTTTTATGCCACATGAATCGTCACTGTCAGTTTGTTAATCTTGCTGCCTTCGCAGCAGTTTCTAATTCAGGTTTCCCCCCCATAACAAGCCTTCGGTCATCTTCCATTTATCACAAGAATCATCATCATCCACAATCGAAAAATCCTATTAAATGTAGAACATTGAGTTCTGGAGAGAACAAGAACTGCCACAGCAAACTTTCACACAGCCATTGTTGAACAGATATGGTGGGATACAAATAGGTTTTGATGTGACCAAGCCCGGTGATGGAAACCATAAAACTATTTGAAAATGTTTTTGGAAAAATATAGATCTGCAGAGTCAATATTGCTCCGTTATGTAATGTAAATCAATATTTACAGAATACATAGAGTTTCTGAAAGGACTTTCAGTGTAGTCTTTGTACTGGATACTGTTTATGAGATGAAATACATGACTTGACAAATTGAGTGACATGAAACCCAGAAACCATATTATTCCCAGTCTTTTCTGGTTCTGGAAGGATCATCTTGCTATTTGCTGGTTATCATACTGGCTTTACCATGTTATCTAAACCTCATTGTTGTTCCTATTTCTATATTGCATGTGCAGTGATTTCATGGATAACTCACAAGCCGCACTCCAAGCTGCCTGATGTAAGTCCTGGCAGAAAACGCAGGAAATAAATCACCTGCTATCACAATTATCAGCTAATGAAACCCACACATATATTCACATTTAAACAGCAGACACAGGAATACAGTGGGGGTATCTTAGTGAATACCACTCATCTGCCTAGTGAGGCATAGAGCAACGCTTGGGGAGCTACAAGCAGTTTTAACAATGTCTGTCTAAACTTTGCAGTTTGATTGAGTTTTATATTCAGGCAGTATTGTGAATTTCAAGCTTAAATGCATCTTGATCCTCAGGAAATCATCCTGGATTACTGTCAAAGTCACTTTTTCTATACTTTGTGATTAATTTTCTGTGGATTTGCTCAGACTAAAGTCAGACTGACACCTCACACCATGGCAGACAATAAATGTGGTGTGACGAGACAGAAGTGAATTATCAAGAAGAATTTGAAGCTACAAAGACATCTGAGACATCTGAAGCCTTTCCAAATAACTCGCCAGTGTTGTATTAGTGCATGGAGAAGATCATATCCTTCAATATTCCAGTACTGTATCCCAATACAGTACTGTACTGTTCCAAACAGATGTTCAAAAGACAGAAATTATGTGATGATTCTTTTTATTTAAAGTTTCTTTCAATTTCCCCATGAATCTCTTGACATAGTGAAACTGGTTCTACATTAGTCAAACAGTAGTTGAGATTAATTTACTTGCTATCTGGCTAAGGAAAAAGGATTTTGGAAGGCAACAAGTTTCACCTACTAATGGGCTCTTATTCAGTTCCAAAATGTGTTCTGTTGAAATCTGGTCACTTTCCATTTTTGATTATATTCCATAGTTACCTGTGTGCATCTCTTCTGGAAAATCTTGTTTATCCATCGACTTCCAGGTTAGAAACTCTCTTTGGAAACCAAAGGAGTTCTCTGTTAGTCACTCTCAGCTTTCACAGCCTACTGGCCTTTCGGCCCCCACAAGACATATCAACTAACAATCAGTCAGCAATAAAAATGGACTCCTGCATCTGTCACACTTGGTGTCTCCTGGATCAATAGTGCAACCCCTGATCAATCGTGGGCCACTGACTGTAACATGCGTTTGTTGCTTGATGACACAATTTAAAACTTTCCAATAAAGACGTTTGTGTCTGTAGCATGTTCATGAAGCAGAGTGACATGCTTAATGAACTTGATATAGTTATAAAAATAAAAACACCATTTTTTTTCTAGTTCTTCGGAGTAATCTTGATGAATACGAGTCTTATTATGCAAGTTACTGTCATTAAAATCCATATAAATCATCATATCTTACTGCAGACCTGCTTTGCCCAGACAGTGTTTCAAGAAACAAACATTTTCATCAAACAGGCCTTGCAGTTCAGTACACTTTACACACACTTTAGACCTGGAATTACATTGCACATGAATTGCCCAATTACTTTATTTGAAATTGTTTTTTGTTTTTGGCTATTGAGCAATTTTTATCTTTAACCCCATGGACAGCTCACTAAATAATAATTTATATGCTGCTTACAGTATCACAAAGTTGACCAGGAGCATCCGTTTAAGTGTTTCAAAAACCATGTCCATCTTTTTAAGCGTCAGATTCTCATTTTCTCTTCATTTGAAGGCTTTCCAAAAGATCCCTTTGAATGAATTCTCTTACTTATCCAGGCGTTTCAAACAGCTGCTGCTTTATTGTTGTGGCATTTCAAGGGAATTAATTATTCACAAATGTGTATTGTGAGTTATAATCTTCTATCCTCTTTGCAACTAAGATTTCTACTCCCTACTTTCCTCTAGTGAACATATTCGCCCTTATTCAAAATGAAGTGAGATTGTTATTAACTTTTTTGTAGTCTTCACACATAAACTCTGGCACAGAGGAGTCTGTTGGGCAAAGCATCATGCCATCAAACTTATGCCTGGTGAACAAACACTACGTCTGTCTTGTTAATGTATAAAAAATAAGTTATTTTAAATCAGGGCTAAAGACGCTCATGTTAGACTTGCTTTTGATTAATAATAATGAACATTGATCAGTACATTTAATGTATATTTAATAATTAACAAAATGCAAAGTTGTACCTTGCTGCTGAAATGTGCTATACAAATAAGCTTGACTTTAAATAGTACAAAAATAAAATGCCCCAATTTAATTTATGAATGTTATTGCTGGGTTGCAGACACATGACTCGAATGATGCGCAAAATTCAGGTCGGGGTCAGAAAGTGGATTTCTCCAAAACAAAGCAAAATGGATCACAGTGAGTATGCTAATGCCCTCAATGGGCTGGCACAGATGAGGTTTCTTGAAAAAAATATCCATATATTCAGGATATGATCCATGCTGTCGCAGTGCAGCAATACAGTGGGTTGCAGTAGTAAAACGGACAAAATAGAGATGAAATAAAATAGATGCTAATCAGTTTCAGGGTTTTAAAGCATTTGAGAGCTGGCCTTCACCAGATTTAAAAGGAATGATGAACATCCACTTTGTGAGAATGAGGCATTGAGTCTGAGCAACATTTTGAAAACACTTTTGGGAAAGATATTGATTCCAGAAATTCCTTTTTTCTTGTTTTTGAGATTACAAACTGTGTTCTGAACCTCTACAATTAGTTCAAAAATAATTTACTCCAGGTTTGATTTATCTTTATCCTATGGTATACCTGATTGTTTCAGTTAGAGCCGGCCCTAATAACAGTGCTAAAAAAGCAAAGGGTCGAGCTTCTCTGTTAAAGTTGAGGTTCTAACAGCAGTATCTTCATTTCATTCACAGCCACTCACTTCCAGCCACAGAGCTTGTTAACAACAAAATGTGTGTGGTAGGAACGTCAATCCAGAGCAAGTTACTTAAAAAAAAAATCCAGCACATTAACATTTCACAGCTTCCAAATGTTACCAACTGCCAATTACCAAAAGTAAGAACTTCCACTAGCAAAGATACACAGCGTGTCTTTGACCAAAACTGCTGAGTTTGTAGCGCCATTAGATCAGAGGACACAGAGATGAGAGGTTTAGCTGTATAGGCTGTACCAGCAGTTTAAGGCATGATCCTCAGGTGAAAGTTGCAGTTCTTTATAACAAAGTGACAGAGGCTGCCTGACCCAGAGCAGAGGGACAGACTGAAGCTGCATAATTTTACTCTTTCTGCTTGTAGCATTTCAAACTCTACAGGAGAGACGCTAAGTCGGCAGCCAAACTATTTTGTGCAAGGAGTTGTGAGGGTTATTACCTATTACTGCAGGGACAGTTAGGATGAAATAATGTAAAAGGTTGAATGTAACTTGAACTTAAGGTTTATATTCTTCCTCACCAATTGTAATTTAAAAAAAAAAATATGTTCTTGACCATAATTTCATATTTGGAGTGGCTGGTTCTGGGCTTGCCTCCATCTTATACCCAGGACACCAGATATAAATACACAAAAATCTTATGGTGTTTTAATTTTCCTAGTTTTTTCTGGCTGTGATGTAACTCAGCCCTGCTTCTTTCTCCCTTCCCTACCTGCACTCTTCATGTCAGCTGGCTGAACAGCGATCACAGCACTTTTTTGGTTCCTTTTCATTCAGGTTCCTGCTTGACTTTGTAATACTGCTACCAGCATCTAAAATTATTCAAATCAAATGTAAATATGGCAAAGCGACACGCCAAGGATTCATCATGCCCTTACATACCAAACAAAGATCAGTTCCAAACTGAACATATTATGGAAAGCAAAAAATAAATAAATAAATAAAAATTGTATAGTTTACAAGTAAAACTGAAGTTGGAGTAGAAACGTAGTAGAAAATTTCTATTCACTGTTCCAAGTTCCATTACTCGGTCTATGAAGTGACCGACAGTGAACCCAACTCAGAGTCTCAGTTCCTGACCACCAAAGAGACAGTTCCTTTGAACTCTAAAAAACAGAAAGTTAAAAGCGAAGGGGGTGTGAAGGGGATAAAAGGTGGAGAACACTGCATCTTGTTAACAACGTCCATCATAAGTATAAGGAAAGAAACTTCCAGACTGTGCGCTCAATTAGAGCTGATTTACTGAAAATCAGAAGGGAGGCTTATTGTGCAACATTGAAAGGTCAGGAGTAATTTTTGACTAATATAGTTTTTTATCATTGACTGGCTGCCTTCCTGATTAATTATGTGAAACATCAACATACACAGGAGAGACTCAGGATGCTTGCCATGGCTTGTGTGTGGGTGTGCTTAGTAAGCAAGGACAGCAGAAAAAAGTATTTTAGGTCAAAAAATGTAATTAACCCTTTTTCCTTGTAACTGAAGACAGATTAAGTTGTCGAAACTCAAATTTATAACCAGAAGAGTTTGATTTTCTTTTTTCTGACTGACTGGTCAGAGGTTCAGCTGTCATAAGCAAAAAGACAGATACGTTAACGTGTAATTTATGATGTTTTTAATTACTGCATACAAAGAATCAGCTGGTCAAAACCACCAGCAAGTTGACCTGCTAAAGGCTGTGGAACAGATGGTGGTTTTCCAGGTAACACCTTCCCCAGTACCTCTCTTCACCATCCTCAACAACAGTGATTATTTTAGATATCTTGGAAGTATTTCTTAGGAACTGACTTAGTCCTCACACAGAGACACTATTCTGAAGAATACCTAGAAGAGACTTAAAAAGTTCTACACAACAATTATTGAGTCTGTCCTCTGCATATTCATTGCTTCGTGATTTGGTTCTTCCTCCACCAAACAGGACAAGTTCAGAATATAATAAACAGTTAGGCCTGCAGCGAAGACCATGAGCGTTGACCTCTCCTCTATTCACGATTTGTCCAGGTCTGATGTCAGTAAAAGGGCAGCAACATCTCCTCAGATCCCACAAATCCTGGTCAGAAACTGTTAGGTTGGCGCTACACAATACTATTTGCAAAAGCGAGCCACCACAGAGACAGTTTCTACCCCCAGGCTGTCGCTCTAATGAACACTTAGCAATCAGACTGCCCAGCTGCACTGCTGTGAATCAACACTATGCATACTTGCAGATAATTCAACCGTGTTGTCTTCTTGCGACATAGCACTGCATATATAAATATTAACATAAAAACAATTTACGTATTCATATTTAAGCAGTCTCTACACTGCGATCACAGAGGTAACCCAAGTCAAATTCCCAGCTTGTAGGCACAAACAGGGTCAGTAAAGCTGGGTATGATTTAGATACTTAAAAATCAAATCTATGCAACTGTTAATTTGTTATCTTTCACCATTTTACTCCTGTCTGATTGCTATGGTTGTAAACTTTGCCATAACAATCCAGTCAGATCATTTACAAATTTAACAAACTAATACAGAAAATCAAGAATATGCAAAGTTAAAATAACATATTTCTTTGAATATCATTTGTTATTCCTATTTACATTAAATGCAATTCAGCTCAGACAGTGTGGACATTCATTTTCGTTAGTTACTGTAGGACATAAAATAAGAAAAAAATATTGATTCTAAATGTAAATTCATACTTTTTATATTATTTTTCATTGGATACTTATCAGTGAAACCGCTTATGGATGTGAAGAGTTTATTTTTTATTTTAGCTTCACTGAATTTTTTTATTTTATTCTTGCCTGATGCTTGTTAGAATGTCCTTAGTTCCACCTTTGCCAACACACATTCAAGAACGCAAACCATGCAAACAAGCTCTCCCTAATTTGGGCAAGCACTCTAAATTCAGCTCTGATTGATAGTTTTCCCAACAATCGAGGCTGACATGCTGTCAGAGAGACTTAACACACTGGATTGTCAACCGTCTTTTGATCCAGAAATATATCTATAAATCTGACAAGGACAGATTGTTGAATGAGGAGCTTTATTTCCCACAGTTCTATTTATCACCACATTGAAATCACATCACTGCTGTCAGTGGACCAAACAATTGTGCAGCAAATGCAATATATGTCACAAACGGTGAGGAAGATACTGGAAGGCATTTTAAAGGTAACCTAAAGCTTCTTTTATAGCATAAATATGCCTAAATTGGATTTATAAAATCTAAAAAAGGGAGATACAACGAGGCTCCATTTCCTCATTCTTGAATCTTCTGTAACTCTGCTTTCCTTTTCACAGCGATGAAAATTAGAATATGTACTCTATGGGTTTTATTTTAATTCACAAGGAGCAAAAGGTCGTTCTCGCCCGATGACCACTGAAGAGTGTAGGACTGAACAAATTTTCAATTATAGCTGTAGTACATTTTGAATTAAAAAATGAATGAGTAAAATGTAAGTTTGCATGTCCACTTTTAAAATCAGTTGCAAAAGTCAACCTCAGCAGAGTCTAATGATGATGCCTTTTGAAATTATTAATACTCAAAAAACCAATAAAAAACAAGCAACTATCTGGTAGCAAAAGCCTAAGGGGGGTAGGCTTAGTGAAGCATGGCAAACACTTTAATAGTCTTGGTCTAACGTCAAAAAAAAAAAAATGTTGCATGCATGTGCCATTTTCTTGTTTGTTTATAGTATACAAAACAACTACATTTTTACCTTGGAGCTAGGTGTTGAGGATTTTAGATCAAAGATGAATCATCATGTTTATTCTTTTTTTCTTCCTCTTTCTTTTAAAGCCAGTTAGCAAACAGCTTGTAGGTGTATTTTGCTCCCCTTTTTAGAATGAACTGTGTATCAAAGCAGCTCTAACACTTGATCCTACTCTTCTCAAAGTCTAAACAGCTTTGAAAACAGAAACCCTCAAATTAATCACCAACAATGCAGTCATCCTGAAAATAACTATTTCTTCATTAAATATGATTAAGATGTGGTATTTCAAACAATCTCAGAATATGCTGTGTCTGTATTATGCCTCTTCATTTTAAAGGTGCTGTCCTGAATTTTGACCAGGAGGCACTTAAAAGCTTGTGTTCAAACTAAAAGTGCGCATTTAAAAAAATAGAGCTGTACAAAAGACAGTGACAGTGATGTTAAATGGATATAGAAGCATTTTGTTGAAGCTTTCATACATTTCACTTTAATTTTTGGCTTTATTTAAGAACTCTGTGGTTATGAAAATCCTGTTGAAGGGTGTACTGTCCATGCTCAGACAATCTCTATAATGATTTTTGGTGTATCCTGTCTCTGGGGCATTTGTTTAAAGACAACCATCTTGACCTCCAGGTATAACATTAATGTTCCTGAAATCCAAGTGTCATTTGGGAGGAGTATCAACTGTGACATCTTGAAAACCAAAGCCCTCATTACTTCAGCACAGATCTTGTCCAGCCTGGCAGCTTCCGCTGGTCAGGGCGTGAGCAATAACATCCGACTTAGTGCAACAATTATTTAACAACACTTCAGAACTCCTTATTTTAGAATCGAATAATTCCAGTTTAATTATGTCAACTATTAGATTTCCTAGATAAAAAAAAATTCAGTTAACATGGCTTCAACTTACATCGCTAACAGCCATTGGCTAAACCTTTTTCTTCCACCTACAGTCACAAAAAACAGAGTTTGATTAATAGCAACACCTAAACAAAGCACAGTGTGAAGGACTTACACCACAAGATGTAACACATCCGTGTGTCATATTCCATCACAGGGCTATGAAAGTCCCGTCTCCTAGACTGTGGCGTCTCAGTGACAAGCTGCTGGCATACAGTGTGACGGAGGAATGTAGATGGCCAGAACAGGGTAATTGCTCTGGTATCAGGGGAGACGGCACCAAATTGGAACGAATCTCGGAGGCTGATTGAGAAGAAGCAGTGATGGCCAAAAAGGGCTTCTTCCTCCGTGGGAGGACAGATAAGGAAGACACAGACAGACAGACAGACAGAGAGGACCTCGGCATCTATTAGAAGGGTGTGTGCGTGCGTGCGTGTGTGTGTGGACTCCAGGCAGAGAGGAACCCACAAGTAAGCAGAAGGGGTCAGAAAAGCACAAATCTCCTCTGTAACGAGCTGAATGAGTATAATATTCTGCAGCTCTAAGTCGAGTTTGGCTGTAGCACTGGAGGCTTCTCCAGACTCACTTCCCACACTGCCATTGTTTAATCAAAGCTTAATTACCCTGCAAGCGTTGTGACAAGCACAGGGGTTTATTAGTGACACTGTGCATTCAGACATGGCATCGTTATAATGAATGTGCAGCACAGGACGATATATTAGGGGCACTTTGATAGAGGGGTAGGTCTAAGTGAGTCTCATGTAAGTAAATACATAAAGACATAACATATGATCAATGATGAGCCTCAATCAGAACCAAAAGTGCGTTTTTATAGAAACCTACCTATATGTACATAATGTACGAAAGTGTTGAGTCATCCTTCTTTTCTTTACGTTGCTTCCAAGGCTCCACACTTTCTTTAAATCTTTTTTAAATTGGATCATTAGGCACTTTGTTACCAGCAGCCTGTCACAAAGGCACAATTTGTTCCCAATTCTTTTGCTGAATCCGTGAAAAAAGACCAAAGGGAACACAGTAAGATAGACAGAAAATGGTATTTCAGTTCAAACAAGGTGATTTCAGAAGACCCATTAGCCAAAACCCCAATGCACTTCTGTAGATGGGCAACTAAAGATGGTTCCTTTTTCAGGAACCAGCTTAACTTACTGAGGGTTTTCTTTGTCCCCCTACCATTTCCACCACACCTGTCAAGGTAAAACCCAATCACATCACTGGAAATTTCAATGGTCATGGCAGACACTGAAAATTCTCAAATCAAGAAGTTCAAAAATGCATCACCATTTTTCCTTCATCCAGGAGTTATGTAGTTCTAGAGTCCAAAAAATAATTGTCAAGATTTCTGCTGACCGCACCCATTCTGAACACAAACTGTTTAGACTTTTACCCTCATGTTGGTGCTACAGAATGCTATTTACGAAAAACAGCAACAACAGGGACAGTTTGTTTCCCCAGGAGTTCAACATTGTTCAGCTGTCCAGCTCAACTCCGAGATAAAAAGGAGGTCATGCAAGAACCCAGCTTGGTCTCTTTTTCTATTCCTCTTCTTTGTGTTCTGGTGCTGTTAGCCATTTCTGCTGTGTACCATATTTGTAAAATTAAAATAATTTAATCTCTTTTAATATGCTGACAGAAGAAATTAGCCGCGCAAGTTTGCACAAGAATTAATATCCTCTACATTTTTAATCACAGCTTCTCTTTATTGGAAATCCAGTTTCATCTCCCCCCTACACAGCTCGCGTTGGGACACACAGATGTCAGCATCACCATGATGCATACCAGCCTGTTTTCTTTATCAGTTCTGTGTACTGTACTCTTCAGCTCGCTCCCAGCAACATACCTCCCTTGACTTTCAGATAAAACATTGGGTCTGTCACACACCGAGATGTGCCGAGACCCCGGCAGGGGAGCCCTAATGATTGCAATAAAAAACAAATGCAAATGATCACCTTGGGCTTCCCTCTTGTGTGGAATCTGTCGCTCAGCCTCTGGCTGTCAAGATGGATCATTGCCATCATCTGTGGACATGCAGCGTTAGGAAAATAAACACCAACTGGGCCAATGCGGGCAGCAACAATGCAATAACAATAATACCGTTATCAGTTCTGTCGCAGGGTGTCAAGATACGACCACTTTGGGTAACAAATGATGGGTCATGGATGGTTACAATCACATCCTGCCAATACAAGTGATCAAATTTGTTTGGGCTGATTCGGAACTTTTGCTATTGCAGTTTTACAGCCCTACGAGCGTTCGGAAAATGATTTCTCATTATTTGTGAGCGCTCATATTGCAAAGCATTTTATCGTGCTTAATATTGCCCTGTCGTGAGGAAGCCTTGTGTGACCAAAACTTATTACTGGTATTTATGATGCATTTCCGCTTGCAGCTAATGTAAAGTTGACATTTAAGGCTATAATAAAGAATCAGGACAAATACAGAAATTATTGTACTTAATGAAAACTATGTCAAATACATTTTTAAACATTATTTTTTAAAAAAGCTACTTTTGAATGAGACAAGTTATTCTCATAAGAATCCATTTATTAATTTAATGAATATGGCCGAATACTCTTAACTGTCACCTACAGCCCACCTACAGAAATCAATTAAGATGCTTCAGGCATTTGACTAGCATTCCTTATGGATACCTTACTTTGAAGGATTTCAGAGTACTCAGAGGATGTCCTAGGATGGACTCAGAATATATTTATCTGTAATGACCTAGGATGCCATGGCAAACACACACCCAGAACCAGCTAGAGAAAGAGTGCCTTTTAGGCAGGAGGTTTATTTCCTTATGTATCTGTTTCCTTGGATGGAAAGATGAGGATTTTTTAATTTCATAATTTATTACCATCAGAGGGACACCAGAATGTGTTTGCAGTTGCCTGACAGCATTTTGTAGACTGCAATTAGTGTTCTTCTTCCCAGCTAAAGGGCAACACTGTACTCATTATATCATAAATAACATGGACTTCTTTACTCATACTTTATTCCAGGTCAGCAGGTGAAAAAAAGGGGAAAAAAATTTCATTGACGTTGTCACCTTGAGAATCATCAGCACTTGTCTTTTTCTTTTACTGCGGGCGGAGAAAATGTAAATTACTCTAGTAGCTGCTGTTGAATAGCCTGAGTTCAGTTTGAAAATGTTTTGGATCTAGCGGGTCATAACTAAAGAGTCGAGTCAACACAAATTCAGAGGCCCGTGTAAAAGGATTTGATGAATTATTTTCCAAAGTGTGTCAGCCTTATGGAGTCAGCAGAGGGCAAACCAATCAACAGCTCAGATTCGCAGAACAGTATTTCACCGCAGAAATCTGCTCGATGGGAATCTCCTTCAGCGGTCCTTGGTGAATGGGAGTTTGACTCGGGGTAAATGTCTCCTTGCAGCCATTTGGTCAACAGGCAAATGAAGACTTTGTGTGGTAGAAATGTCACAGTACTTCTGGGAAAGGTGAGGCCGGATTTCTTTGTAGGCAGAAGGATCATGCATTGTTTCTGCGAAGGTTTTCTTTTGTCTAAGTCTGGCTCATCCTTCTTGCCAGATGGAAAGCTTTCGCTGCATTCATCTTATAGTTGGCAGAGATTGAGTATATATGATGTTGTCAGGTTATTATCCAAGTTTTAAATGTGTTTTGAGTCACATTAAAAACTGGAGAGTGAAACTGTATTTTACTCACAGTTGTTTTGCAGTCTAACGATTCTTCCAGAATTATGCTTGCAAGGAACAGTAGTGTTTGATTGTCAAGACGAGTCTTCTGACTGTCCTGCAAACTAGTGAAATATAAAACCAGAAGGGGATAGAATCTTACGCTTGTATTACAGCAATGAAACAGCAACATATGTGCAGCAGGAAATACCTGCTTTCTATTTCAGCCACTTTTATTATGTGTTGCAGTTATTCGGTTGTTTGGCTCCCCAGGGCCTCAAGGTGGCTATCGGTCAAAACAATCTAAACAACAATTTTATGATTGATTTGTCATGCAGCTATATACTGCAAGAGAAAGAAATGGAGTAAGAAAGCTGTGCCCTGGAAAAAAGATATCAGAAGTAATATTTTTTTGCCACAAAATGGAGAAAAGAAGTTTTATTATTTGCTCATTTAGCTAATGACTCCTACATTTCAGAGGTATCTTCTCTTTGGAAACATTGTAAACGATCTTTTGAATGTGACTCACAGAAATGTTTCATTTTTCGTACTTTGAAGATGTATTTTTCATTGCAAGGTAGAGCAAATTTGAAAGCAGAGGAATTATAATGAAACATAATGCCATTAAGGCATAATGCAGACTTTCCAACTTTTAGGTGGACTTAACCGTCGGCCGAAATGACTTTTTGTAATGAGCTAGATTTGAATAATGTATCCGCTCACGGCTTCGGAGCGTTGAAATAGCGGTGATGAGGATATATGACTGAAAGACCAGATGCAGCATGTACCCACCTCCGTGTGATGCATGACACGTTCTGCACAGTAAATTACGGCTCTTTGACGTTTGCAACCGGTTGCTCAAACAACCACCCGTTGTCTCGGAGACAGCTCTTCTCAGCGAGATAAACCGTGCTGGAGGGTTCTGTGAGAGGCTTGTGTGATCTGAATCTTTACCCAGCTCAGAGACTAATTTGAGGCACACCGTTGCTTTTAATTTCTGCTTACTGACACGCTTTTCTAAGCGTGCGCTTTGCTCATTCAAGAAACATTATCGTAAGTGTTAGACTGATGCTGTACATGCTTGAAATCAGCAGAAACACGGTGCGGAGTCAGAGCTGCACAGCCTATTAGGGCATACACAAAATAAAAAGTGAATGTATGCTGTTTTTTTTTCTTCCTGAAACCGTCTCCTCACTTTAGGCCTCCGTCTTTGCTGCAAAACGGCTGCAGTCCCATTCCATAACTGAGATGATTTAGTTGCCTTATAAGAGAAAAGCAAAACATGAGCAGCTTAGAAAAAAAAAAAAAAAAAGAATGAAAGTGTTTTTATTTCTGAAAACCTGCTTGATGAGTTTGTGGCAGCGACAGTCTGTGACTCAACTTTGGCCAGGCGCCTTCGATGCCTTACCTCACACCATTCCCTTTTTCCCCACTAAACATTCAAGATGAGAATAACACCTCCTGAAACTCAATTAACAAAGTGCATTACACTTGAGTCTGCTGTTAAGTAGCTATTTTTGCCTCGTAGAAGATACGTGTATAAACACACAGAGATAAGGGAGTGTGGATCGATATGACGTGATGTTAACTCCCAGCATTAGTTTGTATTACAGAGACCCCTGCTGGTTACGCATCTCTCTGGAGTCTGAGCAGAAACCTACATGAGGTGCTTGGTTTTGTTGTAGATATACGTCTAAGCAATGACGCGTTTGATTTTTTTTTATTTTTGAATGGGACTCGTTTGTGCTCTTTACTGTGCAAACAAAGGCAGATGTGTGTAAATTGGGATTTAAGATTCTGATTTAATTAGCATTGACTCTTGGGGGTGCCTCTAAGGTACTTGCTCCTACATGCTGCAAAACTCATTATGGATGAATTAATGAAGTGGGACGTGCACTTGGCATCATCCATGTGGTATGCGCTGTTGCATTATGCATCATCATTATTATTATTTTAGGGCGCAAGCATATCAAGTTTGTTTGTCGGGTCTATATTGGAAGACAGGGCTGCAGGTTTGTTGAATCACTATTAAATCACATTGTTTAACTTTTAAACCTATTGAAATTTAATTCTTTTCATAAATCATTATAAGATCTTTCCAAGATGCTGATTTTTCCCATTAGTGTTTTTGCTTTACATTGAAATGTCTGAGATTAAACAAATACCAGAGTTCACAAGAATAAATACTAAATGTAGTTTTTAAATGATGATTTCTTTATCTGTGAAAAAATGATTTATATCCAACCTGCCTCTGTGTGAAAAAGTAACTGCCTCTGAACCTGATAGCTTGCAGTGCCACCGTTAGAGGGAGGATCTCCAGTAAGTCTCTGTGACAATTGACAATATTTTGTCAAGATATTGATTTAAATTGTGAATTTCACAAGTTCTGACAACAAAAACATTCTCCGTTTTGATGCTTTCATAGTTGTAATTGGTGGGGTTACTTAGATTAAGAAAAACATTCCCCTTCAGGATTTTCTGCTAGAGAGAGGATTTCAGGGTTCCATCAATTAGTGGGAGTTTTGAAGGTTCTGGTGTTGCAACATAGTCCAAAGTCATTAATCTACCACCACTATGTTTGAGTTTTCAAATAAGATTTACACCTTCTGAAATATTCCTCTGTCTCTTCATTCCACATAACATTTTTCTAGATATCTGGTTGATCATCAAGATGTTAATACAAGAACGTACATACTAATAATGGAGATGGGTCTTTATTTTCTTTTTCAGTTTTCTCTTGAGATTTCTCTCCTGGTTGCCATCTTTTCCTAGACTCTGATTATGAAAACTGATTTGAACTGAGACCAATGTAGGTTTATTAGTTGTCATGGGAACAGTCTTGACAAATCTGAAATATTAAAATATATTAGATTTTATTATTTTTATAGGAACTAATACAAATCTTTTTTTACTTTTGATTTTGTAAAGACATTTATTTCTGCCTACTGGTTAAATATACAGAAGAATTTTTATTTATTGTGAGATTATGCTACTGCAGTAAAAGATGCATTTTAAGGCTTTTTTCCCACACATCTTAACTAATGGTGCCAATAAATATGGAAATAATTAACTTATTTAAGAAAATGACTTTAATAATGACCAAAAATGTTTGTTTTGCCTAATTGAAAAAGGTAAACATGGTTTTCACAGCAGAAAATAATAAATACTGCAGTATTTGCCAGCAGGCAAAAGGCTGATTTATTTGACCAAGAAAGTAAAAAGTAGAAAGGATTATGAATATAAGGACATGGAATTACATGTATGTTACCTGAGTGTAGTCTGTTGGCTGTTTGACATGTTCATCAAGCAGCTCTCCATGCAAGCGAGATTAATTTTTCTATCAAAAATATCCTCACATTGACAGATTTTCAAAAATAAGTAAATAAACACATTTTTATTTGCAGCTACAGCCATGTGATGTATATATAAGCCACAGTGCAGGAGTGATAAATTTCACCTCAGTGTCATAAATATCCCCAGCTTGTTTACAGCACGTTATTGCTTGCTGTCGTCGACAATGCGTCATTAATTTCAGAAGCTTTCTAATGAATGTGAAATGAAAGACTCTCAAGCAGGCAATTTCTCCGCACTTATCATGTGAAAGGAAGACTGTGGTGGCTGCACTTCCAGGAGTCCTTACCTGAGTGCTTGTGAAACTATTGAGCTCTGCCGTCGCGGTCTACCTGCCTCTCATCTTTCACCCCTGACAGGAATTACATGAATCAATGATCCAGTGGAAGAACTGGTGGACGGCCAGCTCTGAAATGATAATAAACACACTGTTCTGCCGGTTTGGCCAACAAATACAGCTTTAACCTTGTCTGTTGCCATTTTAACTCCTCTCATCTGCTGTTCGATCCTTCTATCCCCAGATCACACCCAGCATTCCTAGCAGTCTGAAATGGAAGAAATGTGTAGAGTATGAACAAGTTTTCCGTCTATCCACACAACTATCCCATTCCTTCTCTCCTTCTTTCTTTCTTGCCTTTTGAAAAGCTCTACATCTTGTTTGACTGAGTGAGTGATTTATGATTCTTGAAGATGACATAAGAAAAAAAACCCACCTCTGATTCTGTACATGCAGGCACATGGGAGTAAATAAAAAGGGCAGTTAATGATTTTTTTTCTGTACACTACTTGACCTTCCAGTTCAACTTGTCCTCAAGAAAAACAATTTAGCATTCCCAGAGGGCAACTCCACTCGGAAGAGTGGGGATGGATCCCTGGTAAACTGTTCTTCAAGGAGCCTGTTTTCAGTGTTAATAAATTTGCGGTGAACATTGAAAGCATTTCATTGAAATTTTCACACATTGCCACATTCAAACCACAAACATTTCTTTGTTTAGATGAGACAAATATGTTGGATAAAGTGAAAGGCAAAGCATGCATGAAATTTGAAATATTATGAAGATAAAAAAATAAATGCTGAAAGACAAAGAACAGTATGGTGCACACTTGTATTCAGCTCCCTCACCCTTCCACCACAAAATTGAATTAAGTGCAACCAATCGCCTTCAGAAGCCAACTAATTATCAAATAGAGCCCAATAATTTAATCTTAGTGTAAAGAGCTCACAAGTTTGGCAGAGAACATTATGCAAATGGCAAACAAATAGCATAAGAAACATGCCTGGTCTGGGATAAAGCTGTAAAGAAGTTTAAGGGTTTTGAAACCACATTTCAAAGCTGTTCAATTCCTTCATCTAATAAGCTAAAAATGTATGGCAAACTGATAATTACATCACAGCAAGTGAGAGGCTAAACATGAAGCAGAGACCCACAGCTCTGGTGAGAAAATCTGTTGACAGGAAGTTGTGCATGGCACTTATGTGGCCCCTTCAAAACATGTTGAAGAATATGTGTTCACATTTTGACAAGCCAAGTAAAGGACACAGCAAATGAGAAATAACGTCCTCCAGTCAGACGAGTCCAAAATGTCACATGAAACAGATGGCAAACATATTAGACATCACCAGATAGCATAAAGGACATTCTACCCACCCACACTAGACTTTAACTTCCAAGTTTGACTAGGCCATCTTCATTTCTGACTTACTCTAACCTGCTTTAAGCTGTAATTGCCTTTGGGATAAAATAAAAATTTGTAACCTTTTTGGACAAAAATGACGCCTCAATGGCAGGAATGTGATCGCAAAGGTCAGTGGTTGAGAAGTTTTTTTTATATTCACAAGTTTGTCTTTGAAAAGGTTTTCCATACTTTGTAGAATTAATTTATTAATCTTTGCCTTTCTTCTTCTTCAATTAAACACTTGTTATTGATTTATTATGCATAACCCCCATCTAAAGAAGTATTAATTTATGCGATTGAATTATCAAATGAATGAGGTTTGAGTATTTTTGCTTAGTGTCGTATGTGAACTAAAACAGCTTTGTTTATTTATTTATTGCTTGCCTCTGCCTGAGGAGAAGGAAAAAATGTCTGATGAAGTTGATTAATGACAATCATCTGCACCAGTGTGAGTTAGTGATTTGTCAGCAGAAAAGACACATCCCACATTGTTCCACAAAAAAGCACCACTTTTACATAACATAAATCTACAGCTGTAATGTGGAGGAAGTGGTTCAGATAAGTAAATGATGTTGAGTTTTTATACCCTGCGCTTCAAGCGTATCAAACGACAAATTTGCTCTGCTGTTGTTCTGGCTCTTTCCATTGTGAGCTGACCTTTAGTTGTGATGGATGTTCTCAACTGCTAATTAGACTTTCACAGTGCATGGAGCTTCATTCACCTCTTTTGTTTTTGTGAAAAAAAAAAAATCTCTATTTGGAGGAGACACTCATTCTGTAATACTTAAATTAATTTCTCTTCCTCAAATGTTTGCTTAAATATTTTATGGTAAAGGATTTTTCTGACGAGAGAAAATATCTCGAATGCTTCCTCATCCTGGTGGGGAGGGTGTTCATCTCTGCTGTAAGAATCAGAGGAAGACAGCAATTAGTGAATTGGAGTTTAATTATTTTCTAATTACCGGTCAGCACAGCACAAGGTCAATTATTGCTGTCTACATTACTGTCATGGGGCGGAGTGCTGAAACAAAACAAAGAATAATTTTGAAAACAATGCCATCTAGCGGGAGTTACCTGCAAGTACAATATATAAATATATACATATATACTGGACATGTTTTGTAATAGTGGATTTAGAAAGGTAACATAATTGTAAAATTCCATTTATTTCATAATTTGACTATAAATAAGGCACTACAGTATGTAAATGTATCAAAATGAACATTTAATGAATTGAGACCAATTTACAGCAACAAGTTTTGTTTTTTTTTTGTTTTTTTTGTTTTTTTGTTGTATTACAGGTTGGTATCCACTAGGTGGCGAACTTACCACTTTATATTTTTTACTTTTGCCCCGGGAAATCATTGGAGGTTTTCTTTACACGTTGTAATGCATTGTAATGCGAATCCTTTTAGTCATGTTTTATATTCCTCAAGTGCTCTTTCGTGGCTGTTGCTCGTGAATAATGACTGGGATATAGTTTTTGTTTTTAGTCTTAGAAAATAGACTAAAGTGGCTGGTAATGGTAACAAAGGAGCTACAATAAATGCAACCACAAAAGCCACAAATAAAGGACAATAAGACAAAACATGATACAAAGAATCCATGGCAAGGAGCCATGCATCACAAAAATGACTCATGAAAAACCATCCTGTAGTTACTTTGATTTGTGATCACATAATAAGTTATAAAATCAGAAACATAGGTCAGACATGATTTACTTTAGTGGCGAATAACTGAATATTTCATACTACATTATAATCCTTTTAATTTTAATATTTCTTTTTAAATTCAGGCACGTTGCTTTTTAAGAATTACAAATTCCGCCCCCGAGCAACACAAGATAAACTCATTTCATTAGATGCCAATCAAATGAAATATATTCTTTTTCATCTGATCATTAGTATTTCTACAAAATATGTAATTCAGGATAACATCATGGCAGACCATACTATTTATTCATCCAGCCAACCTATGACCTACACTCTGGACAGGTCATAGGTCCATCATAGGACACTCAATTTTTGCTACTAAGAGAGACCAGTTCCATGTTTTTGAATTGTGGGAGGAAGTCTGAGTACCCAGAAAGAGTCCAAGACCTGCTTACTGCAAATCAATAGTGCTATCACTGTACAGCCCTTATCCAAACTTGTATTATTTATTTATATTTTTTATGCATCTGTATTTATTCATATTTTAATTAATAGGACATTACTGTTTTAGCTGTGAATTTGTGTTTCGATTAATTAACTTCTGAATTTATGTTTTTATTTGGAAATGTATGTTCTCATTTATTTATTTACTTGAAGTCTTTCTATTTCCATTTGTTTCTTATTTATTAATTAATTATTCATAAACTAATTTTCATATTAATTACTTCTTAATTCTTGAGTATTTACATACATTTATTCAACCATACTAATATTGTGGTTAGTTCATGATCATTCAGCAGAGAAGCCCAGACTTTCCAGTCTCCATCCACCTGGTCCAGTTCCTAAGAGGCTGGCTGAGAAACAATCCCTCCAGGATGTCTTGGGTCTTTGTCTAGATTTCCCTCTATTTCATCATTACTAATATTATTTATCAGTTTTTATTTACTTGAGTAATTCATTTGTCGTGATATAATTCAATGTCAAACTGTCAAAACAAAGGATGCGTTTGCTCCTGTTGTGCAGAAGCTTAATAGATAATTAACTACTGTAACCTAAGGTGTCAAAAAATGTGTACTTACTGAAAAACATTGGATTTTCACATTTTACTGACCATAAACGTCAGTCTAGCTTAGTGTGAATTATGTTCAGTTCCTTTGAAAGATTTCCCTGTCACCGTTTTTAAAAGCCTATTATTAAAAAGCAAGCCAAATATAAAATGCCACAAACGAGGGAGCTGTAATGAATGAATCCCAATCACAGAGCCAGCGGAGTGGAAGGGCACAGCTTGTTGATTTCAGTGAGATGAATCTGATCTGAGAAGGGAACAAACATAGTTTGCATAATAATCAGTATTTTAAAACCGTTGGAGTTTGAGCTTATTGTCTGACATTTAAAATATGTCTGCAAAATGCAAATGAGGAAGCTAAGTGGTTTCAAGCCACACTTTCACATTACAAATCAGAAGGCATATTTGCACATGGAGACAAATAGAGATGCTGGAGGGAGTTTGTTAAACAGACCTCTTATTTAAAGCTAGTGAGTGCTTACATCGTGCCCACAATTTAGAAGATTTCAGGTGCATCTAAATATCGGAATGCCTTCTGAAGGTGCACCTATTTCTGTGATTCAATTTAGAAAGTAAACTCCAAAATGTAGACCCATTCCAGCCTATACACCCTAGATGTAATAAATCCATACAACTCATAAAAATAACTGAATTAAAAAAAATTATATTTTATCACTGTCTATCAATGTGAAACTTAAGAGAACTACTTAAATAGATTCACAAATATACTCTTTTTAAAAATGCATCTATATGTTACTCCAAATTTATTATAATCAATCATTTTTTTCTTTTGATTTTTGTTGTGTTTGACAATTTCCCACCTTTTCCAGATCTTACAGAGAGCTAAGCTGACCATCTGGCGGCTGAAGCTTCATATTAAATTGAGAGAAACATTGGCAAAAAGGAAAAAAAGCACGTCTTTGAAATACCAAACTCTTTCCTTTAAACCCTGCAGGATCCAACGAACTCCTTCGGAGCGGCTTTACACAGCACTAAGCTGTTTTCCTAATATATTATTTACGGTGTGGCCTGCCAAATGCAGGATTCCTGTAATACATTAGCGAGTTGGGGATGAAATAGTCGGCAGTATGAAAATCAGCGGCGGCGTCTGAAAGGGAGGCTGCGCTCAGGTTTGTTCTCTCCTCCGTGTGTGTGCGGTATCCTAGGAGATAAAGAGTGGAGCTCTTGTAATGGATACTCAACCTCGGATGAGTTATTGGCTGTTTGTTATTCTCCGTTGAGGGAAGCAATTTGAGGGTTACAGAGCAATTAGTTATTAATGCATGCTGCCTGGAAGAGCGTAAGTGAGGACACCTAAGCACGACCATCAAAGAATTAAAAGCCCTGCAGATGACTCTCAAACACAAAGGATTTTTTTTTTTTTTTTGCTTGTGTATTGTTCAATCATAAAGTGTCATCAGCAGATTAAATAGTGTGTAAAGACTAAAGTGCTAATTATTACCCTCAGGAGCACAATCTGTGGTTTCTGCTTAAAGACTTACAGCTAAAGCCAAAGCCAGGTGGAAGCACCATGGGGTAATAGTTTGACTTAAGCATCAGTCTGAGTGTCACCATGAATATTCATAAACAGCTTTAATGAAGACCTAACATTGATTAAGCCGTTTCTAATGGCTTGCATTGCAGTGAATGCCACAATATAATTGGATTAGTTTGACTTTGGGAAGTACTTTGAGACATTGCCCACATTGAAAATGAAGATGTGCAGCCCACTAACTGTGTAATTGACAAGAATAAAGATAGATGGATCCAGGCGACTCCTGAGCTCCTTTACTTTGCCCTGAAGCAAGGGTAGCCCAGAGCTGTATCCCCAAGCGAACCAAGACCAGATTTAATTAGCTTCAAATACCTTTTTGGAAGGAATCGTTAGTTTCTAGAAACCAGCCTCAGTTTTCAGAAGAACTAAGGAGGTAAGAGGTACTGTACCTTAAAAGGCCTTACAAAATATTCTCCAACCCCATTTGTGTTAGTTGGCAATTATTTTCCTGTTTAACTGTTACAGAAATAATAATTACAATAATGTGCATTTGCAGTCACTTTTGAACCAGTCTGAGGTTATCGGTTCTCTAAAAAAAAAAAAAAATCCTGATTGAAGTTAATTAACTGAGCAATCCTTAGATTTGTCCTAACGACAAAATCTGTGCCATTTTTTTCTCCAGACATGCCTTATGACCAGAAACAAACTTTCGAAGTGTAACAGCTGCTGTAAATAAGAGATTCTTACAATCTAATCAATTTTGAGGACTTTTTAAGGCAGAGGGGGGAAGTGTTTATGTCTAAATCAAGATCTAGAGAGCTGATTGACTCCACCTGAGGAAGACTACTTAAGAAACAGAATTAAAAAGTGAGCAAAGTTTAAGGGTGCACACCCTTATCTAAGCAGGTTAATGCAGCTTCTTCATTTTTTATATTTTCCTTTGAATAGCGTTTTTTGTCAAACTCTGTAGGATATAGGTTACATCAAAGGTAGAAAAGTTCTTAAATTATTCACTTTGTTCTCAGTTTTATACATAAATGCACTGCATTTTAACAAGAGTAGTACACTTTGAATCATAAGTTTCAAAGTAGAAAAGAACCTTAGAAACAAAATAAATAGAGCGACAGAAGAATATTAACTTTTACATTAACAGATGAGTCATGACTGTGAATCTTAACTTCACAAACAAAGTTAACTTAACTAAACAAAGGAATAAATAAATTCCTGTGAAAATTAGCTCCTTATTTCTGAGCGTTTGCTTATAACCATCATTAGTAATAAGCAGTCAATAGCTAAACCTTAAGCCTCATAAGTAGTCCAACATGTTTGCATGATATTATGCAAACACAGTAAACCTCTTAAAGGTTTTCCTTACACAGAACACAATGTCATTCCTACCTGTACAAAATTGTATTTACAAAACATATGAATTACAGACCCAATCAATAAGAATTTTGCAGACTTTAAAAAAAAAAAAAAACTATTACATTTTATTTTTTTGCCCCTCTATTTCCACAAAGCTCCTCCTTTGAGCTGCAGTCTCCAGCTGAGCCTCACAGATTACGATATAAAATGTCACCAAGTGATTACAAAAATTAAAACTCTAGTCCAATAGATTCTTCCGCTATTGGTATCAATCCTTAGACATAATTCATGTGAAATGGCTCAGGATTCTCACCAAGCAATGACCCTCAAACATATCTGGCAACAACATTGTCTTTGAATCAATAGGGTTAATCATTTCTAGTAAAAATATATTCACAAAAATGTTCTGTTTTTGTGAAGTCTCTTCAGCTCTTCAAAAAACTCAAAGACATAAATAAGTAATCTTAAACAGAACAAGAAATGTCTTTCAGGGCAACATATTCATGATCTTATTACACGGAAATTGTAGAGAATTAGGAACTCTCCACCCAACAGACATACAGTGAGACACTTAAGATGTAGCTCATCCATAATTCAAATGGCTCTACGCTTCGATAAATATGTAAACAAATGCATTATTAATTTACATCCATACCCAAGCAATGTTATATTTAGTATCAAATGTTTCAGGCTCAGACTATTTTACTGTCCACGTTAATTTATGTAAAAAAAAAAAAGAGCCTGTCTTCAGCTCTGGCATAAGCAACAAGGAGCACAAATGAAGAGTGTGTATGTACGCTGTAGAGCAGATCTTCCTTGTCTTTTCAAGTGTTCATATTTTAAAAACGTCATTATGTTAAACTTATTTCTAAGTTTAACATAATGACACTTGTGTATTCTTGCACATCTGCAGCTATAAATCCTCCACTTTATTATGCAATTCTTTCATTCTTAATGAAGCCAATGGCCCACAGAAATTTAAAATCCTTAATTAGTTCTTTACCGTTTTGTTCATGTCTGGTACCAAATGAGGCAAATAATCGTTCTTCTCATACAATGCATTATTGCTAAGTAACATCAACATAGACGATTTCTATTTTTTTGCAAATAAAAATTCAAAATGCTAGAGTGCATCACTGTGCAGCAATCTGTACTGTTATATTCCCAAATAAAATCCAGCACAACCACTTCAAGAGGCACCTTGTTAATAAAGTTTACATTTGTGTGATTAAATCTCAATATAAATCCAGCTGTTCTGTAAAGAAATGGCAATCGGAGAAGCAGTCAGGAGATTCATGGTAACTATGGAGAACTAACCGAGACAGACAACTCAGATGGAAGAATATGTCAACAGGATACTTATTAGTCATAGACCCCACTAGAGTTTGTGGCGAGAGTGGCAAGACAGGAGTCAATATTGAAAGAAAGTCATAAGAAGTCCAACTAAGGACAGAGCAAATATGTGGAAATAGGGTGTTCTGGTAGTCTGACAGCCAAATTAAACTTTCTGATTCGATATTATGTGTGGATGAAAACCATCAGCTCACATCATCCTCTCTTTGAAATATGGTGGACAGTATGGTGTTTCCCCCCACTAGGGGAGCTGGTGTAATTTGGTAGGAAGATGGATGGGCCGGGTTTTAATGTAAGAAGGAAATAAAACGCCGCAGACAAAGCTTGAAATTTGTATGCACCAATGTGGTGTGCATATTGATATGTTTGAATAAACTATTCAACATCCAAACCCAAACCCAATAAACAATTTGTGGCAAAATGCGGAAAGTAGTTTTCACATTCACTGAGCTATTCTGCAAAGACGTACGGACAAAAAAATTTGATTATACATGAAAGCTGATAAAATGGTGAATAGCCTCCATTTGTATAGCAGTTTATTAAGTCTGAGGTCTCTGAAGCACTTTAAACTACATTCAGTCATTCACACACTGCAGGTGGGAAGCTACATCACAGCTGCGGCTGCCCTGGAGCAGACTGACAGAAACGAGGTTGCCACACAATTGGTGCCACCGGTTCCAGGACGAATCCTTACTTCCTGATCTACTGCAGCACTAAGATGGACACCATGAGACTTAATAAATTGTTGCAGATGTGGTTCTAAAAAATAATGACTTGGGGGTTTCACAAAACACAACACACATTTCAAACTTTGCTGTGTAAAAATCTTTAAAAACAAAAACAAAAAAGAAACAAACAAAAAAAACTTTTCTTCAACTTCCCCCAGTTTAACACAATTGAATTGAAGTTTTTTGTTGCAACATGGCAAAGTGTATGAAAACTTAGCAAACAATGCTTCACTGTACCTGTCCAGCACGGTCGCCATTATTCCCTGAAGCAGCTGCACAACTGTAACATGTGGCAACAAATCTGAGCAATAATGAATGAGGTAACAGGCAAACAGCAAAAGTAAAAGTGACATCTGATTAGCCTGTTGGTTTAATAAGCTTCTGGCATCATCACTGAAATGTGTCCCTGTGCATTTCTTTACATTTATACTGTAGCTGAAGACAGTTCTCTAGATGTAAAGACCGCGCTTGTTAAAGTTTTTACAAGCTCTGTGATTTGAGCATAGACCTACGAGTCCATGGATACGAGTGTGATGGATCTTTTTTTTCCCCTCTTTTTTGTGACTTTCTTACAATCCGAGTAAAAAAATAAAAAATAATCCAAATGTGCACAGAGACTCAAAATTACCCTCCTAAAAAGTCAGTTATAATGTCTTTATGGGAACATAGGTGCCTCCCTTAACAAGTGTGGAAATAGAGCATCTGCACTCTGTACAACAAAAGTGTGAGAAGTCTCACATTCAATGGAGGCATGTTCTGTTATCTTCCACGAACAAACCCAATCATCCTAGATAAACCACCTGAAAGGGAAACGCGTGCAAACAAGAAATTTAACGGCCAAAACAGGTTCTTGTAAGTGCTCAACAATACCTTAAAAATTCCCATGAGAATATGTGAAAGAGATTCTGTCACAGTGCAGTGAGTATTACGTGGAGGATTGGTTTTAATGAGTAAGCTTTCTGTCAAACATGTTTTCACAGGTCTCAGTAACTGTCGCCTCAGATATAAAAGAAATCTTTCTCAATAGTATGGAAATTACGGTATATAGATTACCAGAACTATTTGTTTTTGCCAGGTACTGTATGGATGGTAGCAGTAACACATAAAGGGGCCCTTCATGTTTTGTTGAAGCAATGTGAAGCCAATGTGCATATTTGAATCTTCTCTGGTATTTAGAGTTCTGGCTCTCTGGTGTTTCCTGGGTCACACAGAGTTGAACCAGTTTACAATTTGACAGTGCCTGACTTTTGCAGTGAGTATTTATTTTTCTTCAACGATGTTTCTGTCTTCTCTTGCAACCTAAATTTGTGATCTATTAAAACAAACATGGCTCACATGTATGAATTTTATTAAAATCTTATTAAAACAAACCTAACCACAGGAAAAGAAAATCTGATTCAAAGAAACTTTAAGAATTAAAAAAAAAAATTTCAATGTCAATTTGGGCACATGCCTCATTCAAGAGAACATTTTTGCAATCAGTTTGCACAGCATGACCATTTTAGATTCATCTGAAAGTCTCACGTCTACATTTATGGCCCCATGTTTGTTATTTGATTGCTCAGCTGTGGTTAGTGGAGGCATACTTAGAATGGGAATCATCAAACCTACTGTTCCTGAAAAAGTGTTACTACTTTATTGATTCTCTCATATTCATTGATTTGTTTACCTGCAACAGACAACCACTTTATCAAACTCTCATCAGATGCTTCATGGAACAGATTTTCTTTTGGAAGTGTGACCTGAGCTCTTCCCACAGTCATTATTGACAACTGTGGACACACTCTATCGCTGCTCAGAGACACGTTAAACATTAAGATGCTGCTTGAAAACAAATTGGATGTGTGAAAGAGTTCAGAGCTAAAACTCAGCAGCTTTCCTGCCATGCTAAGTTCATTATCCATCCATCCATCCATTATCATTCACGCTTATCCATAATGGGAGTCAGGGTTCACCAATCCATCGCAGGCCAGGGCCATTAACAAAAGGATATTAATTTTAAATCATCAACAACAAGTATAAAGTTACTGCAGTTCTGAGCTGAGTCCAAAGCCTACAGTTGATGATCCAAAGTTTTGGGTCACAAAATCTTAAGAGCTTCTTTTTTTACGTTTACATTGGTTTTTTAAATAGTGTGCCAAAGACTTCACTACGAAATGAAGTTGCTGCCAGCAGAAAGCTTCGACATTGGTAGCAGGTGGATGGACAAATATACGATAAACACTTTAAAGTGAAGACATTCAGCCACTTCTGTCAAAGACAAACATCAAGCACAAGGTGAAACCTTGAAGAAAGTATGAAAATGGACTGTGAAAGAGTGGTGCAAAGTTTTAAACTTTGACGAATCCTCCCTCTGTTTTTCAATTGTCATGTTTCATGAAAGAAAAGGGTATCCTGCCAACAAAGGCGTGTGGAATCCTGAGATTATCTATGATTAGGGTTGCTTACATTCAAAAGGAGCAAGATCAAGACCAGATGAGTACAGAGTTCAGCCACAAAAAGTTGAAAATTGCAACTATAAATTAGCATAAATGTAGTGTTCACTGTTAAAAAGGTTTTAAATGTACAACGTTGTTTTATCTCAGTTCGATAAATATTGACATAGCAAAACATTGACTAGTAGGAAAAGTCTTGACACTGACAAAATGTATTTTAGCTGCAAGATTATTGTCCAAAAAAAAATTAAATAAAAATATCCTTCATGCTGTTCTCATTCATCAAAAGTTTCAGCTCCACAGGAAAAAATGTCAGGTGGCTGGGTTAACTACTTGTTCTAATTTCTCTTCAGCCTCTGTGGATCCACCTCTGGAGGTCATGAACGCAGAGTGTCATGACCCCGGGGGTGGTGCTGTCTGCTAAAGCAGATAGAAAGAAATTTACTGTGTGGGTTTGAACCACAACCTTGAGTCCCTTGTTGCTTCGCAGTTAATGCCATTCTTGCAGTGATTCGCCCACACATATAATCTCTCAACAGGCTGACAACCCTATTCCAGACAATTCCTGAGGCTATTTGTTCAAGTCTCGCTTAAGACTCTGAGTATCTGTGAAAAGTCTGACTACCAAATCCTGCAGATGTCAATAAAAGTTTGTCCTCTGTTGTAAAAATGAAGATGTTTATCTAAACTTTCACAAGTATGTAGACCTCACAAGATTTCAACTCCTCTTGGATTAAGTTTCAGCAAACAAACCTTGTGAAACTAGTTATTCACACAAATTGCATGCCAATTAAAACCTCAAAAATATATACTCTTAACCTCAAAGCTTTTCTCAAGAGCAGCAAAAATGCCTCCCCCAAGTTGTCGACTGCGTTTTCCAAGGCTTTGTTTTTACTGCTGCCTCAGTTTTGTTGCAGTTTGGACAAGTTTCCCACTTTTGAAGGATTGAAAACAGTGAATGAAGTAATCACTGTTCTTTAAAAGAGTCAGCCTCACACAAACGCCCATGCAATATTAATCAAATCTTCAGAGGTGGTTCAGCTTCCAGCCTGGCTCCTCCCGAGGGGACTTCTCCATTACCTCTTCCTGCTTATATCTCTTACCTCAAGACTCCATAAAAAGCCTCGTCCAGCTTAGAACTTACTTTGATTTTCTACTTTGGACTTATTTCTTTCATCCTTACTTGCACATTTTTGTTGTATTATTGATTAAAGAGCTTAAATCACAAATAATCTCCATTTCATCAGCAAGACTCAAAAGACTTAAAATAGAAAGTGCATGCGAGAGGCTTTTCTCCTGAGAGAAGTCTAACAGCAGCCATTATCGGAAAGATTTCCAAAAAAACAAACTTATAAATTAGCAGGTGCTGTATGAAGAGACAACAAAAAGCTTTAAATCATTGAAAGCCTGTCAAAGAAAATCATGAAGAGTTTGGTTTTCATCCTTCTTTCATTTAATTATATCTGATTTGCTCCTCAGAGCTGTAATACATTGACTTAATATTAAAAAGCCAATTAAAAAGTTCTTTGGGGCAATGAAAAAGAACCACACTTGTATTAATTGTAATTTAAAACTGTCTGATCTGTTTAAATTCACCATGTCAAGCTGTTGTTTTGGAAAAGAGCCTGAAGAGTTCAGCCTGAAAAAAACCCAGTAATGATAAAATTGGAAACGTTTTCAGCTAACTGACGTCCGTATCTCCGTATCTTTCTTTTTTTGTTTTTTTTATTTGAACTTTATACAATTTATTTTATTGATATTCGAGATCTAATTAACACAAAGACTTGTTTTTATAAAACAATAAAAAAAACTGGCACTGTAACAGTGAAAGTAATTAAGAAACGATCATGAAGAACATGGAAAGTTAAACAGAATTTATCCTAAAGCTGTGGACATAAAAATAGAGTTACTCCAAACTTTTAAGCACAAATTTTCTCTTGCTCTCTTTAAAGGCAGATGATTTTACCTCCCTGCCCATGTCTGCCCTGCTTGTTCTGTTTTTGTCCTCTCTTTTTCTATATTTTTGGAGCCTTTCTCCAAATCTCCAAATTATGGCTCGGATCAACCAGTCTCTCAATGAAATTGATCAAATTTTCTCGACGAGAAGACTGGACACAGGAGACCCCTCTTGTCCTGTGGGGACGCAACCTCCGATATGCACCCTGGATTTATTCATGATAACAGAACTTCTGCTGTTTGGAGCTTGCGGATACCTGACTTATTGACAAACTAGCAAACACTCAGACTGTTGGTGCAAGTTGAATGTGAGTCTTCCTGAGACTTGCAGCCCAGCTGAGAACACTAAAACTCACAAACAGAATGGAATCAATCTTGGAGAAGTTGCTAGTTTCGGTTAATTAGGATAATTGGGAACTAAGATGTATCGGAGAAACTTTAGGGAAGATTGAAATTTATAAGCTTCCCGACCTTATTCTGTCTCTGAACTGGCTTTTCCTGTGTTGCAGTGGAAGGGCTGCATATTTCCAATCTCCTTGAAGATATGTAAACATAACGTTCCTTCACACCTCACTCCCTCCTGTTATCCATGCAGCTGTGGAGCTGAGCGCTTCCAAGGACATCATGCCTTGATAACAACATCTTATCGAACTTCTGCCAGGAGGCTGAGCAACGTGATTTCATGGCCCTGTGATGCCACTGCCTTCACTCATGTCTTTGTTTCAGCCTTTGTTTTGTCTGAATGTTGCCATGTGCCCTAATGTGTCCTTTCCTCTTTTTATTTTATTTTGTTAGAAACTGTGGAGTGTTCACTTTTAACCCAGAAAAGGAATTAGAACAAACTTAGAATCCAGAAAAAAGTCTTCCAGATGAGGAACACTTAGTTTTATTATTACTTAGAAACTGTAGCGTACTCATTACTTTTACGAATTTAGCATATTTAGAAAGTCCAGAGAATACTTACTTACACTTATTTAGCAACCCAGAACAGGGATTAGAACAAATTTTAAAAAACTACCTTAGAACTACATTTTAGATGCCTATTCTTCCAACCCAGAAAAGGAATTACACCAGAGGATACTTACTTATACTTATCTACAGAACCCTAAATAGGAGGGTCTACTTTACATGCGTTAGATAAACATTAGATTCTTTGTCTTCTCTTGCTCTTTCCTTTAGTTTGTTATTTAGTATTTCTTTTTCATTCCTGTAAAGCACTTTATATTGCCTTGTTGCTGAAAATGTGCTATATAAATAAAATTACCTTTACCTTTTCAGTCAAAGAAAATCAGTCTCAGTCTGTTCAGTCGGCAATAACTAAACTTGCTGACTAAACAAGGAGTTCAGTCGGCAAGAAAAGCGGATGGAAAAGTTAGTGTGAGAGGAGAGATTGGACTCTGGAACTGTGTGAGGGGGAAAAACCTGATCCGACCTCATATGCAATCACACAAGGAGTCTTACTGACCAATGACCCAAATGCCACAGACAGCCAAAAACAAAGATAAGCTGGGACAAGGCAAGAGTAGCTGCAAGTTTCAATATTATGAGCATAGTTTAAACTCACCAGCCACTGCAGTATTTCAGGGTTGTTTTTGTGATTTTTTTGGGGGTTTTTTTTATCTTTTTTTGTCCATGTAACCGACAGCAAACAAAACAAAACACAAACATCTGGGTCTGATTACAGTCAGGCAAGTAGAATCGAGGTATAACCAGAATAGACCTTGCTTACATCATTAAGCATACTTAAAGATCTCAAAAAGCAACACATTATGCCACGATATGAAGAAATTCCAAAAGTCAGTAAAGTACATTTCAGTCAGAATCTCCAGTGGAGAAATCATGAAATAGTGGTGAACTTTTCCAAGAGTGGTCGGCATTCCTGCATTAATAATAGAGAAATCAACGACTCATCCAGGAGGAAACAAAAGAACCCAGAATAACACCAAAAGTACCACAAATATCTCTTTTTCAAAATCTTAGGAATGATTTTTTACCTCCTTCTATCCTCAACTACTTCATCTGTTCTTAAGATCCATCAGAATCAGGTATAAGCCATTCAAGCTCTTTTAGCAGCTCAATCTTCTAGGTGATTTAGATGTGGCAGTAAGCAGGAAGCAAAAAAGGTGGGCTAATCCCAACCATTTGGCTTAAAAGGAAACAAATGTTTTTTATAAGCAAAGCATGAGTTTTGACTTGTCTGACTTCCTGAGGATACTGGTTTCCTCTCTGGGTGATGAGAAGTGAGACGTGAAAATTAACAGCTCTTGTCCACAAGCCCTCTTTAGAGTGACTGTATCCCAGCAGCACAGGAAGACTCTCAAGTTGCACCATCAACACTTTTAAATATTTAATCACGTCTGTCACAGGATCTGACTTTTGACATTGACGCCAACCTCTACTGAACGAGCTGTCGAGTGTTTTCATTACACGGCGTTTCCTGCTCCAAGTGGCGGAGACTCTTCCTCGAGCAACTCTTTTTGCAGATTGAATGGTGTTGAGCTCAAGCGTAGCCGACTGTATAAATGAGAGCCCAATATGAGCATCCTGTGACTAAACTAGTACTTTCACAGAGATGATGAAGAGGTAGAATAATGACTAAAGCACAGCAGAGATGCCTGGGGATGACTCCCAGGATTTCTCTGAGGGAGTCCTTCTGTTTTGCTGTCGCCTGAACAACAACCTTGGTAATAATCTTCATGCTGAGCATCAGGGACTCTGTGGGATAATCCCACTGGTAGTGCTGCTGTATATAGCAAGCTTTATCCCTATGTATTTCTGTTCTTGTTGTTGGTTTTACTATAAAACCAAACAAAAGGTTGTAGCATAACTTGTAATTCACTAAGACACAAAAATAGCCTTAACATCAGTTCTGCTTATGACACTTCAAAGAGAAACATTTGTTTCTGACTGTATGAAAATTTGCTTTGGCTATTTTCTTGGTTTTATGTTTTAAATCTTGTGTTTCATTCATGAAGTTGGATTTTGATCCCATAATTCCACAGTTTTGTTCCGAAATGCAATCTTTTTGACAATTATGGAATCCAAAGGAATAATTTCTTACTGTATTTGAAGGTCCTGACAGTTTTGCCCCACACCCTCCCTCATTAGTCACTGCTTATATCCTGCCTATTTCTTTAATTACAAATCGAGCAGTTCAGTATCGCAGACTGATTAACGCATCACAGGCCCAGAGTTTGACTATAATTACAGACTGGTTGGCCAGAATGCAGAGGGGTGAATTATTTTGTTTCAGGAACATAATTACTCCACCAAAATGCATCACTGTGAACTATTTAACAACAGCCATTATTTCCTCCAGATGAGTTTATTGGTTAATTTCAGCAAGCTCCACTGGTTACTATGTTGCTAAGGAATGACTTAGGTTGCTCTAATAAACTCATCAGCATCTGGGATGGATTGACAAACGGACATTCAGAGCAGCAACAAAAAAACAAAACAAAAAAACACACCTTTTGGGTGCTGAGAACAGTCCATTAAGTGAAAGATGTTATGTCTGTGTAGCTCCTTCTATGATCCATTTTCTGACATAAAATGTCACTTGGAAGTCATTCCATATATGTGCTTTTGAAAGTTCTTTAGAAAGAACTTGAAAGACTTACTGTGAACTTAATTTTTTATTTTATTTTTTCAGTGACGTAAAGCCTCCAAAAGAACTAAAATCCAATGGAATAGTTTTTAAAACACCAAAATATTTTTATTAGTGGTTGCTGCAGGGCAAATCATGTACTGGGCCAAGTGGTGCAAATACATAAGACAATTAACTCTTGGGGTTAAAAGAGCAATGCACATATGATTATTTACTTAGAATTTGTTTTTATAAAAGTCGCATCATACTGCATGTATTCCAGCTACAATAAAGATAATATTAGCAGGGATATCCTATTGAAATACAGCATTCCTTCTTCCAGAGAGTGCTATAATGGTGGCAAAAACACTCTAAAGAGGTTCAAATGAAAAAACGTTAGAAGTTGAAAAGGGTAATTACAGAATCAAAGAAATTACAGACATTGTTTAAAAAGGAAAGGATAGATGTTAAATATCTAGACTTTCATCAACTGAAATCAAACACAATTCATGAAGAATAACAGAGGAAATAAAATGAATGCTGTGAACCAAAGCAGTTGCAACAAGGCCCTTAATAATTTGAAGAAGAGTCCATTATTCAGCAGCATTATGAGCCAATCTCTGCTTGGTGACCTTTGATCACTACTTTTGATTGATTTTCACTGCATTGCTCATTTTTTTTCTACCTTCAGAAAAGTTTACCACTCTCATCATAAATTGAGCAGCATATACTGTAACAGTAAAAGTTGAAATGAATCCAACATGAAGGCTGGATTCAATCTTTTCAGTGCATTGATGCTTCAAACCACATTGTCACATTTGCTTTTTGAGTTCACACAAAATGAATTTGAACTACTTGATAGATTGAACACAGGTTTATCCAGCTTTTAAAATGTTTCTTTTCTCAAGGCAGCTATACTTTTGGCAACAAAACCACTGCAGTCATAACAGTAATTTATCTTTTCAAAACATATGTATTCATATGCTTCCATTTCTTTTTTTGCACAATTCAGTTATATTTTTTACAAGGAAAACTAAAGTTTCTTGTTCTTGATATTTTTGGGCCTTGTGATATGCTAAAGAACATAGTTCAAGTTTAAAATGCTTCACTTGGCTGCCTATCTTTAATTATTTCTCCTGCACAGATACAAATATTTCAATAGGATAAAGTGCAAAATTTTTTTTGGTTTAATCTGTAATTAGACCTGATGAATGTTCATCAATCATAGCTACCGAAAAACCAAATGCAGCCTAACAGAATTAGACAGCAAGTAAGTATTCATTAATGCAATGAAGACACAGAAGTGATGAAATGGGACATATTGCATGTTTCTTGATCTCATATTGACAGATGAATGGATTGCTAAGAGCTACAATTGTAACAGAATCAGCTCTAATATGAAACCTGAAAGCAACCGTTGACATATCTAAGGTGGATACCTCTCTCAAATGCCTCACAATGAAAACTGAGAGCATTATATCGGTGCAACAAAAATTTTTGCAGTCCCCCACTGCGTTCTGTGAATGCTCTGTCTGCAGTAGCTGTGAAATACAAACTGGTTTCTGTCTACTGATATTGATAATTCAGCATGTTATTCAACCGTGACCTGCAAAATATTGGCTTCTACTAATGAGAATGTTCATGAAAGTGCAAATGACCTCATTTAGTTTTTTTCTCCTTCTCTTCCCCATCAAATATTAACCTGACAGCCCTGCCAATAATCCTAATGAAAGTCTACCATAAATTGGCTTGGCAAGCAAAGGAAACAGCAAACTGGGTTTTTGCAGGCACCTGCCGAATGTTGGCACCGCAATCACCTGGGACAGACAAACCTTCATCAAAAGTAACACCAACTCAAGAACTCTCATTTTCAGTTACTCCAATTCCTACACAGGATGTAAGGGAAGAAGTGTATTATCAAAGGGGAGCTGAAGCAAATGCTCAGATGAATTTCTGATTTGTGCACCTTCGGGTTATAAGGCCTTAAAATGATTGTAATTCATCACAGAGGGTTATTATTTTCCAATTACATGGCTCTCATTTGAAATAGGAAGTGAGAGCTATTAGATGAAGATCATCCCGACTTGGATGGAAATAAAAAGCAGCGTGCAGTCCTTGAAAGAAAGCACATCTTGGAGAAGAAATATTGATGGCCTTTATCTAGTGACCCGATGATCAAATGCAAGCAAATTTAATTCAGTTGGCTTTCTATACGGACACGATTCTCATTTAATATGAGCAGAGTTTGAGCAGAGTAAACATGATTATGGGCAGCAAACAAACATGCCCGCTGACAATCTTTAAAGGGGAATCTGATTGATTTTCTCAGCAATAACCTATTATCTGCAATCAGTGGCCTTCAGAAGAGAAAGGGTCATTTGGGAGGCAGATGCACAACATCACATTGCTGCTAGTTGCAAAATGCTTGAAGCTTATTTTTTAACATAAAAAAGGCACACGTGTCAAGGACAGAGAGGCAATTGACAGGATTATCAGTCCTTTTAGACGCACGTCCAAATTTACCTGTTACAGGCCATTGAGCTTAATTTCACAACACAGTGTAGAGAAGAGAAAGGGTGTCATACAAGGTTATTAGATGAGAAAGGTTTTTATTTGATCTAGAAAAGGGTGACATGCAGTATCTGAGATGAAAAAAAAACAGGTGTCCGTTGAAACAAAAACATACAAACAAGATGCTGGCAACGTGGCTTACTGGGTGAAGGCAAATGAGCATCTGCTGAAAATTTATGTCAGTTTTAAGTGATTTTCCGTGAGATTGTAACATAAAGAGATGCTTTGAGCTGAAGTGCTCCAGCTCAAAACAGTTAGAACTCTTGAAGCTCCTAATCTGGATTAATTTGAATACCTAGCCTCTGGTAAAATATGAACAGATCCAGTGCTGGGTTCAAAGAACCCAAGAGGAACCCTGCACACAGGATTTGGACTAGCAGGGGGAACCATTCTAATCTCCCTGTAGTACTCCGTCTGGACTTTCTCTAGCTGAAGAGGATTTTCCTAGTAGAATTTGAACAGCGAACAGAAGGAGAAGTTGTGAATGATGACGATTTTCTGCAAAGGAATTTTGAAATGGCAGCGGAGTAAGTGAACAAAGCTGTTTGGTTCATGTCAGCCTCACCTCCACATACTAAAATGTCACAGCCGAATTGGGTAAAATTATAAACTTCAACATAGTCAACTCCAGCAATCAATCATTTCTAATATAATTGATTGCTTGGTCAATCGATCATATTAGATTTAGCTAATATGATCAATCATATTGACAAAGAAACATAAGAAATGGGAAATCAAACTCTAATGACCCCTCAGCAATTCTGTGACATTCAATATCTGGTTAGTATATGCTTCCCTTAAGTTTCAATGTAAAATATATTATTATGTTTACTATTTTTATGTTAATTAATCATATTTTCTCATGAGCATAATAAATTAAGTAAGTGAGACCTCTTCCTGGTGAAAACTCTTAGCAGTGTGGGAGGTGTTGGCCTGAAATCTCAGCACAGCAAGTAAATTTGTTAAACTGCTGTCTTCATTAGCACACACTCAAACTCAGTTTCCAGTCGTGGAAGAAGGGGGAGAGGAGCTTGTGGTTTCCCCCGCTAATATTTAATATTTTTACTCTTTAACTGTCATTTTTCTGGAAGGGGCACAGCAACACTTCTGACTACAACCTTTAACATGAACTTAAACAATTTGTGACTGCAGTCTCCACTGCACGACTCGTTGTGCTAGACATACTGCCATGGAACAAGACAACTGAAATAAATGGTACATGGTAATTATTTGCAGTCAATGGTTCTGCTTCCACACAGTTTAAAACATGCTGATTCCATCAACTACCGTCCTGGTGTTCAGGTCTGCAAGATTTCCTTTATGCAAAAAACCCTAATGGATACAAGACAATTTATGTCTAACTATGCACCAATGTTTTAGTCACTTTAGTCATTTAATGCTTCATCTGACAAAGGGATAAAACAAGTTTCAAGCATTTTAAAAAGTGAATCACTCTGTAATATATTCTGCCTTTATGAATTTCAAATTAACGTGGGTTTATACATAAGTCATTTCATATTGGCAGCTGCCAGCAGGGCTTGTAATTTCCCCTGGCATGACTTCAGACAGACTCCTGATAGTGGGCCTTGATGGGTCTTAATGGAACTTCAGCGAGGAAAATGGACTAAATTTGCATGTTGACAAAGGAAAGGAAAGCAACAAGATAATGGAGGTACTGTACCACAAATCAGAAGCTAAGCTTGATTTTTTTTTTGACTGAATGTATCATAAGAGGCCAAGAAGGGCAACAGCTTACTCAGGAGGTTTTCTGCAAAGAGCGAAAAAAATGTGCCTTTAGCTTAATGATTGGACAGACTGGCTTAAATGCTGTCTGGCTGCTTAAAGGCCATAGTAACATACAGAGAAGAGCCCAGAGAAAGGAAAGAAAACGTTACAATATAGTAACATTCATAGTACTTTGACTTGTTTTTCACCTCTCTACACAGGCTTTCCAACAGTGCAGGACTTATTTTAGATGTTTAGTTTCCTTCTAAATAGCTTCTCACTTCATTAGGCTTCCTTTTATCTTACTGATACAAAAAGTTTTCTTTGCTCAGTAACAGCCTCTCTACCTCAGAGTCTTGTAGCAGTGCCATTCCTGATAGTTGAGAATACGACCATCTGATGCAGTGTGTTAAATAATCGGAAGAAAGAACTTGAATGTCCAATGGACTCGTCACAATGAAGCTGAAAATTTGAATATTGAAGTCAAGAGCACAAAATGCAACTCTTCTGATTGCAGTTATTTTGGAAAAGCATTGGTGTGATTATGCTGAAGGAGGGGAATGGAAAGGGCATGAGTTTCTTAAAAGGACAGAGACCAATTTCACAGCACTAAATATGGCTACAATGCAAAGTTTTTATACATATACAGCATTTTCATAACAACTGGATATTACAAGTTACTTGATTTTTCTATAAAATGGCACTATGTGGCTAGAAAATACATAAGACCTCCCCTTTATCATTTCTTTGCATCTCTTCAGACTAGAGAGTTTCATTTAAGGTGTGTTCAGGTTTATCTGCAGGTGTGTAAAAACACAGTTTGTAAAACTCTGTGGTCTTGTTTGCAGGTGATTAGTTTTTCCTAATTTATTTTTTGTCTAGTTACTCATCTCATGACAGCTTCATTTTTTATTTAAAGAACCCAGGCAACATTACAGGTGCAAGAAGAGCAGCATTGACAGAGACAAACAATACTCTCCAGTCCCACAATAAATATATTCCCAACTGTGCAACACTGAGACTCTGCAGATTACCTAACATTATTATCCTAGCATGTACTCCGTTTGCATAAATACAACAATTTGTAGCTTCCATGTTTTGACTGCATTTACAGCAAATGTTGGGCAGACTCTATAGAATACCAATGAAAAAATCTGTGCACTGCATGCATCAACTGATTAAGTTGTTTGCACAAAATGAAGCTACTCACTCTATCCACACACATGCATGACATGTCCACGCAACCACACACCTTCCCCTGGTGTTGAGGATATTTTCAATTAATCAGGCGCTCATCAATAATGCATCGCCCCTGCAGCCAGTCACTCGTTTCCAGCCATTTAATGAGGCAGTCCTGCCAGAGGGACACCATCTACACATTACTCCTATTATAGAAAATGCTCAGGAGCAAAGCCACCATGACCACAAATAGTTATTAAAGTAATGTCATAATTTTTTGCCTTCAAGTCAAATCAGAAGCCGTCAAGGAGTGTCTGCAAAAGGATATGGGTGACAATAAGCAAACACTCCGGGAGCCAGAGGTTCAGCCGCTTCAGTGAAAAACTGATGCTGCTAAAAAAAATCTGCCAGAGGAACTCCGGAGATCAGAGGAGGTTTGTCAGGACAGATAAATTATTAAAGTCACTTTACTGTGACTGAGGAACATGTCCCAGCTTGATAGCATTTTGTTTTAAATTGCAGCCCTGATTTAAGATATAACCAAGAGAATCGGATAGCACCGGTTCAGAATGAACGTCAGAAAAAATGTGCAAACTCTCTTTGATATTGTGGAAAGCAAACTAGGTTAGTTGTTTTGCAAGATATGTTTTCTTGCATTAATAGAACAGCAATTTTAAGGTTAGATGAAGTAGGGTATCTTTAAAAATTGCAAATCTAGTCTGGTGGTGAACATTCATTACAGTTTGCAAAGAGAAAAGGGTATGCAGGGGATAAACACACAGGAATAGTCAGAGCATCTGTTGCTAAAATGATAATAGCATCCAGTTGGTGCATTGCCCATTTGGGGCAAAGTAAGATCCAAAGGTAAGCCAGTTGGTGCAGAGATTCGTCTTTGAGCCATTATGTGATCCCAGAGGGTGGATGTTTCTCCTGAAAAATGGCTAAATTCAACTGCCGCTTTAGAAAAGCAACAGCAAAGAAGGTAATTTTTTTCAGAAGCACAACTACTGCCCAAAATCTTGTTAGCTGTAGCAGATATATCACATAAATTATATCAAAAAACACTATTTTTCTACACGTTTGTATACCTTTGTTGCACAGAGTAATTATTTCTGTTCAAATCAACTATTATGGGTTATGCTGGTAAATGAACCCAAAAATAGTACAAAATAGGATTTTAAAGGATTTTAAAGAAAATTGTTGTCTGTGACAACATCTCCCCAAACTTTGTCTCTCTACTGTCACAGTTTTCTAAAATATTAGAAAAACATTTCAGCTCCAGCTTTGATAATTTAATTGCTAAACACAAACTGTTCTCTGGCAGTCAGTATGGTTTTAGGAAAAATAAAATGGTTGTGTTGTTTCTTTGTAAAAGGTACATAGAATAAATGTAAATCTAATCTTCACTGTTCAAAGAGAAAGTAAACATTTTCGGTTCATTTTTGATTCTGGAGATAAGTTTAAAATTGTTTTCATTATTGTGACATTTTACAAAACTTGTTAATTCTAACTTAATTCTAGACAAACAGATCGAGAAGCAGACGAGAGTTCACAATTATTCCAAGAAAAATTGCAGATGTATGCAGCCTGAAAACAACAGTGCTGACTTCATGAAGCATATGACCTGAGAATATGACCATCTGGCAGTCTATATTGCTAAAAATTTCAGAGAACAAGACAAGCTCACAGACGAGCGCCTCTTGGCTTCAGCAGCCTGCTGGAGTCGAGGTGCCTCTTTTAAAAATAGATCACCATTGTGTGAAGCTTAACTGAGCCAAGTGTGAGATGTTGAGGAAAAGTAAAACCATCAAAAGCAAATACAAAGAACTAGTTTTTCTAGTTGGAGTGATCCCAGATTTAGGTAGGACACGGCTCAAAATCATAGCGCGTCCCGGTGACCGATGTGAAAGTCTGATTGTGTGACTCAGTCAGGTCGTCTGCTAGTTGTGGGCAGCAGATTTCAATTTCTGTTCTGCTGAAAGATGGCTAGATAATAATATGTACGTGAAGATGAGCAGCAGGAAGCCTGCTCTGCTGTAATTTCCAAGGAACGCTGTGACCAATGTTATAAGGCCAGTTCCTCCTACTGAAATACATCAATTCCACTAATTAGAGATCAATGACTCATGCTTGATGCAATTAGTCCGGATTGGACGCCCCCACAAAAACTCAGACATATATTCATCCTCTTTTTTTTTTTTCCCCACTCTCTTTACATCGCCAGTACCAGTTCTATTGTGTGCGACATAAAACATGAAAATAATCCCTCTGGGCAGACATGACCTGCCGAGACAAGGTTCAGAAGAGTGGTGGCCGCGGTAGCAGTCTGACAGCCGGGTTATGGTTTCTGCGTCCTGGTAATGAAGGAGTACTTAGTGTGTCATCCAGGAAAAGGGCCTCTGCCCTGTCTCTGACTGTCTGTCTGTAGAAGAGCCAGCTGGATTCACTCCTGCACCTCGGAATAAAAACACGTCTCTGATCTCCACCATGTCTACTTTTTCCTTCGACGTGCTATGACCTACTTCCTCCAGACAAAAACAGTTTGACAACAGCAGAATAATTTTATTGATGCAATTTATTTCTCTTTCTTCATCCTTGACATCATTTTGCATTCATCAACAGCCAGAGTATTTGAGTGAAATGAGTCTTTGGCAACATGGTTTTTAATGTCTTTGGCCCAGCATAGTTTTCCATCCAGGGCAGACGGGGCAAGATGGGGCCAATGCAAGCACTAGATTCTGTCTTTTTTATATTTTTGTGTACAATTAGTGGAAAGTTTAGTTCATAAAAATTGGCCACACACAGTGGGTTTGTATCCATCTGATTCAGTTGTAAATTCAGTGATCATTTCACTGCATTTGATACATTCTGTGAGGCACATATAAGACTTGCAAAATGTAGAAATAGGTGCTAAAACGACAGGTGTAAGTCAGATGAAGCACAGAGTGCTGGGGAAGCAACCTCAACAGAGTAAAAGGTATACTTGACATTTTTGTATGACATATTTCTCAGTATTATGCATCTTATGTAATATTCTGATAGTTCTGAGATGCTTTTTAGTAGTTTAAGCCATCATTCAAAAAGAAAAGACAAATCTGTTTCCACAGACTTTAATTCAGTCGTCAGACAGACTTTGAAGGACTTGAGAACCTTTTTCGGATAAACAGAGAGAAAGACTTGGAAAAAAACAAGTAGAAATTTTAAATAACATCTTCTAGTTTATGGAAGATTTAGCAAAACATCCATCTGAGAATACAACTTATATTCTGCAAAGCAGTTAGAGGAATTTCTTCTTCTAAAATAAAAGAGAAAATAACTGCTTGGGGGAACAAAAATTCATTAAAAATTTAAGCTTTGGCCCTAAGAAGTGTTTTGATAAACAAGTTGCAAAGTATCAGAGTTAAGGGTGGCCTGAAGTGAAATTCCAGAAAGCCTCATCCAGTGTGATTTGCCTCTGTTATGCGACCAGACTGGGCTTCATTAGCAGTTACCGCTGTGCTTTATTGGCACGGAAGATCCAATTTTCACTACAGAAATGACTTGCCACCAGCTGCAAATTGACAACGCGCCATATTTCCTCGCCAGTCAACTCCTATTATCGCCGATTTCTTGAATCCACACCCTCCTGCATCTGTGTGCAGCAGTGTTTTCAGCAGGTAAATTCTAACATTGGGATCCTGGGAACTCAGATGCATTGTTTACCACACTGAAAATGAGTTAAAAAAAAAAACAGCAAAACACCACAGTCTGCTCAGCTCACACTTCATCACAAAAGTCATCTTGATTTTGTACTTGTGACACAAAAAGGGATGTGTTTTCTTCAAGAAATAAATTACTGTGAAAAATGTGTTGCCCCTTGATGCTTTATTTTGTTTTTGCTTTCTGTTACACTGAAAGGTTTCAGATCATGAAACAAATTTTAATCATAAACAAGGATAACCTAAGTAATCCGGCCAAAATTGAATCTTAAAATTACTTTAATTTCATAGGGATAAATCTAATTAAAATGACTTCGCCCTTTGTGACAAATTAATTGGCTCATTGCAATTAGAAACTGTGAAAATATTTTTTTTTTTCAATTTGACAAGTTGCACAGAAATCAGATTTCTGTCTGACTTGTTGAATCAATAATTTACTCTAATAGGGCCTTTCTGACAACATGAGAGGCTAAATGATCTCACAAAGTAATATATTATACTCATAGACACAAAGCCATGAGTCTAAAAATGGGTTACAGAGAGATTTCTAAAATGTTGGAACTATTTCCAACCACAGAGAATCTTTATCCATAGAAAAACATGGAAGTTTGGTGCATCTTCCAAAAAGTGACCAATCTTTCAAAACTACTCTAAGAGCATCTCAATGACTCATTCAGAAGGTCACAAAACAACATCCCGAGCACTGCAGACGTCACTTAACTCTGACAAGGTCAGAGATTGATCAATAAGAAACAGTCTAGACAGAAAATAACATCCATGGAGAAAGTCCAATGCTAGCGCCACTGCGGACTAAAAGTATCACACAGACCGGCCATAAAAATGGCAAAAAATATATTGATGATCCAAGTATTAATAAAAGACTAACAAGACAACAGGTGTTTTGACAATGTGTTTCAGACTGGCTGAATTAAAACAGTTCAGTTATCATAAATGCCTGCTGATAGTTGGTGACACAATCAATTATTAGGTTTAAGAAACAACTGCTTTTTCACATAGAGCCAGGTGAAGTTATGCATCTTTTTTCCTTTGATAAATATAATCAATAGAATGTTTGTTATATTCAAATTTGCTTGGTGATCTGTAAAAGCTGAAGTATGACAAAAATGGCCAAACCAGATCAAATCTGTAAACTTGAAAAACAGGTTTTCACGATACTCCACCTCATTTGCATGTTCACGTTTTCAACCCTTGTACGATAATGGTGTTGTTCTCCATTAGTAGGCTAATTCTGCAGCACAAACGCCTCCTGCTGATGATTACTCTCCTGCCGAATTTCAGCCCGCTCCCTGACTGCTGGCAGCAGCAGCAAAGGTTAATTAATGAGCAGTGGCAGGAGTGATGGCTGCCGGCAAGGGAGAGGCTCTCCTGGGAACTCGGATCCACCGAAGGCGAAAGATAAAGGTGGAAAACGAAAGGGTATGACTACTCAGCTGAAATGGAGTCCCCCCTTTTTGCTATCTGGATAACCTCCATGAGTGGGAAGGCAGAGTGATCGTATTGCTGAGCTGAGCGCACGGATTAGATTATAGCGCAGCTTTTCATCATTTTCTCTGTAAAACCTCCTTTCATGGCGATGGTTATGCATCAGTTATCAAACATCAGAGATAATCTGCGAGGAAACCGCCTAGCTTAAATTAGCTCTGCAAATCTGTTCCCTCTTCTCAGACATCAGAGGGGTGTTATAAAACATATTTGTATTTTTTTCTGTTATTTTCAGATGAAATATAAATTGCATGAAAGAAACTCTTGACATTGGTTTTCATTGCTTTTATGACTATAAAATTATAATAAATTTAATTGGCTGGGACGGGCTGTTCAAACTTCCCATGCTGCTGTGTGGGAGCTTTTCTGTTTAAGGAGCAAAGCCATTAATGTTCTTGTGTTGTAAAAGGCCTCAGATCATCTGTGAAGATAATCTGTTCCCTCTCTCTGCTACTGCTTCTATAAAAGGAAGACTTTGCTTTTTAAGCCTGTTAACTGCAACTGCAGTTTTTATTGTTGAGTAAATCATTTACCTTTCATCTCTTTCATAGATGAATTCTTAATTTGTTGCTATTTTACATTATGTTTGTGCATGTTTTGGTTTCTGCATGTGATTGAAATTGGGGTAGAAGCATGGTCAAGACAGAAAATTACCCAAATTCTCTCACTGAAGCTAATGATGCTCCTCATGTGATCATCTGTGGGGTTTGTTTGTGGTAGCATTATTTTACAGCTTATCTCTAAGCATATGTTTTTAAAGCAAACACAACTGAATCATAAGCTAATTTGAATTTCCCTTCTCTTTCAATTATGGGGAAATATTTCTGTTAATTTGCAAGTACTCACCATTGTTTGTTCCTTCATTCAGACCCTACATCCAGACCAGCTGTGTGGGAGGAGCTGACCCACCACTTCCTGTTTGTACAGGTTCATGATGTAATTGATTACATCACTGGGTTTTCTTTCTTAAGGTCTTGTTTATTCTCCTCAAACTTTTTGCTCTGTATTAAGCATTCAAATTGCAAACTACTTAGTTGTGTAGAGGAGTTTTAAATTGTATTAATATTCATAATTCATAATAAATATCCTTCAGCAAAATGTATGAATCCAATAATATTTTTCCTTTAAACACATCATAAAGACTTTACAATGAGAATTAATATCCCTGTTAGTAAACCCAGTTAGTACCCAGTATTTCTGTAAGGTGTGGATGTGAGTGTACCTAAAAAACAAGTGTTTTCTTCTACTGTGTAAAATATGGTTACTTAGTGAAAATCTGTAATGCATTTTGCACTGTACTTAATCACTACCCTTAATGTAAGCAGAAATGGCTCTTAAAGGGGTGGCATTATGCATTATGTATTTTCTAGGCCCATTGAGCCATCTTTAGCACATTTACGTAACTATATTATCTTCAGTTGTTATAGAAATGATGTAGATTTCAAACACAACTTCAGTTTCGTTAAGGAGCTTTTGCACTTTCCAACTCTCTGCATTCAGCATATCATCACAACTCTTTCATCATACGTTAACAGCCATTCTTCAGAGCATTAAACTGGGAAATAGTTTTTATGATAAGCTCAGCAGATGCACAGTTCCACCAGGTATTTGCTAATTGCCGCTGCCGCTAGTCTGGTGGAAAGGCACATGGGAAAATTGTTGTATAATGAGGCGGCACTTTGTATGAACAAGCGTATAGGCCACCATTAACGGTTGCCATGGAGGATTTAAGGATTTCTCAAACTGATGAAAGAATCAAAGCAAACACATTATAACATAATATAAAGCCCAAAAGTCAGTTTTTCATAATGCACCTTTTAGTAACATTTTTAATAATAATAAAAAAAAGTGAATGCAATTTTTCTTGTTTCTTAATGTATGTGCAAATTGAGTTACGCCTAATTAGAATTAGCATTTTTCAAATATTTATGGCGAAAGGTGATTGTTATTGCTCCGGTAGTCTCTGTAGGTTTGCAGTTGTGAATCTTAATACAGAGTTAATTTATGGATAATGGAGCTTATGCCCTGCAGAGCAAAAGAGAAAGACTTTCAATTACTTTAATGTAATGCAGAAAAGAAAAAAAAAACTTTTGTGAATAATAACAGAGAAACAATTATAAAATTCTTAGTCACATCAGCAGTCTGGAGTCATAATAAATTTAAAGCGGTCACAAAAAGATGGATTTCAGAGGACAGGAACAGTGACAAAGTCTTGTGAGAGGTGGTGAATAACAGTCTTTTCTGAAAACCTGTCGGTGATTGCATGATTTTGTGGTCCCAAAGTTATTAAATGGTAAATGGACTGAATTTTTTTGCCTCTTTCCTAGTTATATTGACCACTCAAAGCACTTTACACTCCAGGTACATTCATCCATTTGCACTCACAAACACATGCACACACACACCTTACACAACAATGAGCAGATTGTGAAGCAATTTGGGGTTAAATGCCTTAACCAGAAGTACATCAAGATGTAACAGGAGGAAGCTGGAATTGAGCTTTTCTTGTGCAATATGATTTTTATTAATACATGCCATTGCAAAAGCTGAATAAATAAAAGCTGAAAACTGATACAAGAATAAGTTTAGTTTTGTTAGTTTTTTCTTTACCTGTCATCTCTGAATCAGGGTTAATCAAACGAGGCTACTTAGTAAGTCCTTTCCTGTGGAAAACCCTCCCTTCCAGAGAATCAGCCTGAGGTTTTTCTATGAATAATGTTCCTGTTCATGGAAGGATTAGGTACAGAGGGCTCCGCCAAAGCATTGGGGTGTTACAGGAGGGATAAGGAACAAATGAGTAACGAAATGACTGACTCACCACTCCGAGACATGAGATGCAGTGTGTGTGGACTCTCTTCTGCAGCTTTCACATGGCAGAACAACTTCCTGACATGTTTTTAATTGTTGCCTCTTTCCCTTCATGCACATCAGTCACAGAAACAGTCAGGCTCCTGTCATCCATGTCTAATAATACGAAGGTTTTCTTGTTGCTTCATAAAGACATCTGCATGAGTAGACACAGGCCTTGCTGGTTGAAAGAATTTACAGCATAAAAGAGACATATAAATAAAAATTTACAATCTCACTATTCTGCAAAGATCACCACACACTCATCATGAACACTAATGTTATTTTAATTACAGACTTCTGAGGATGCATTTAAACTATTCAATTTTATGGTGGAATAATTATAGACCATAAAACTTTAGAGATTAATGAAAATAATGATTTAGTTTCAAATTGAAATGTATTGTGAATTTTCTTACACAGATATGTACAGCTCTGGAAAACAATTAAGAGACCACTGCACTGAATCCCATTGAAGACCTCATGGTTCTTCCACCAAACGTTGAATTTTGAACTCTTCCTGAGTTGTTTCCAAATATAGACTTCTTTTTGCATTATTTGAGGTCTGAAAGCAATGTATCTCTTTGGTTATTGTGACCATTTCTCATTTTCTGTGAATAAATACAACATTTTTGCTTGGACTTTCATGTTGTCAGTAGCTCATGGATAAAAGAACATTGTTCATTTTACTCAAACATATATCAATAAAGAGTTAAATCAAAGAAACTGATCAGCTTCCTCCTGCAGACTAAAACATAACTGTTAGGCTAATTGATTTCACTACATTATCCTTAGTTTTGAGTGCATGTGTGTGCACGTGTGGTTGTTTGTCTTTGGGTTCATGGCTAAGAAGGTATAAACAATAGATTGATGGATGAATAAACATAGAACCTTAATGGTATTTGGTAAATGTCCCTTACCATGTTTCAAAACAGCAACTAGCTCTTTCGGACCTCAGAAAACTCCTTCCATAGATCCAACTGCGCCACGTGTTCAGCAAGACCAATGAGGTCATTGTGACTTACTAGAACACCATAATCTGCTCAATCATGGGGAGGGAGTAGAGCATGTGGATAATATCAAGATGCTGGCTAGCCACGTAACATTGTATCACCTAACTTGGTCACTGAACACATCGTACCTGGTGACGGTCGAACAAAGACTCTTCTTCCGCAGAAAGATGTAACAGACTGGTCTCTTTTCAGCTGCTTGTGAACTTCTTTAGAGCTACCATAAAAAGCATCTTCTGTCTTAGCCTGGCAGCTGCACAGCAGAAGACAGAAGGAAATTGGCCCAGGTTGTAAAAACAGCACAGGGAATTGGAAATGGTCCACGTTTCCAGACATACACGTTTCCAAATGGTACACGTGTACTGTTTCCCAACGTGTACGTCTGGAATCGGTACACGGTGGATGGATGCAGAAGAAGGCTAAATGTATCGCTGCAGAAGCCACCCACCCTGGCAATGGACTTTTTATATTGCTTCCTTCTGGAAAACGGTGCAGGAACATAAAAGCATATACCACCAGACTGAAAGACAGCTTTTTCCCCAGAGCTGTGAAATTTGCCCCACACACTCACACAACTTCCTCGAAGACATTCATGAGTTAGAGGATGATAACATAAAAACGGAATCTTGCACTTTTTCACACATCCGGCCTCAAGTTGCACATCATTAATGCTAAATTATATTTGTTTACTTTGCACATAAATTATTCTGCACATACCGACTGGATTAACTGTTCAACATTTTTTTATGTCATGGGGAAGAGATTGGTGCAGAGTGTAACTAAGAAAAATGTTGTTATGGACCAGTTTTTTATTCTTTTTTCTGCAATATGTTAGCAATATACTAAATATAACATTATGGCAAAAACAGACACCCCTTACTGCTATGTGGTTATGAAGCTCTGTGTTCTGATACCTTCTATCTGCATTCACAAATCTGCGCGCTTAAAAAATTCATCAATAAATTCAAACCATGTTTTCAAAAAGCACTTTAGTTGTATTTTGTGTACAAATTCCACCCTAAAAACAAAACAAAAACTATTAAAATGTATCATTAAAAGCCCCTAATTAGTATGAAATCCTAACCCATCGTTAAGTGTATGAAAACCTAAAATTGGAAATGTTAGGAAGCTGGGCTAAATGAGGACCGGTCTCATATCATCAGAGAAAACACAACATTCTCACAGTGAAAAGCAGTTGACAGCATCCAAACAAAGACTGGTTTGTGAATATATTCATGTATTTATTATTTTCTGAACATCATGGCCACCTCCTGTTCCAGAGCCAACAGAAACCCCCCTCAACATGGAAATGATTGTAATTCAAGGCCACAGAAGCAAGGAACTGTATCCCCACAAGCAAATACAAAACACTGAGTTGCTAACAGAATTGCAACACCAAAAGTGAAAGCATGTCTCGCATAATCTACACATTCAAAGACAACAAACATCAAATGGGTGGAGGTGAGAGACTCGGGGGTGTCTAGCCAATCAAGACCAGGGATGAACACAGCTGACTGTAGTGTAGAAATGATTACTGAATTATGTTTTTTTTTTTTTTTTGTGGGTATAAATGAGTGCACCATATGCATGATACATATGATCCAGTTGCAGTACAAAAAAGTTTAAAGAGAGGCAGCTTCAAGGGTTACTGAGCAGCATACATTTTTACCCAAGCAACAGCTTAACATCATAGAGGTGAGATGGTCTCTTTATTTTTCTCTAAACTTATTATTCACCCCTCGTTTAGTGCAGATCTCACTGTCCTCTCTAGATCAAACATAAAATAATAAACCAGACATCAGCTACTAACAGAATGAGCATTTCAGGAGATGGAAACTTGTGCCGTTTGCATTTTCCTCAGTTTCTTTACAGTGAAGATTTTGAAAAGGGTAAAACACTGCCTTAGTTATGCATTCTTCAGATTAATGGGGGTTGCTGAGGAAAATGCTTTAAAAACGGCATTGACTAGAAATGCATCAGGGCTGACAGTTCAGCTTTTTTTTCAGTTTGATCTCCATTAAGCTCTTCTCTCTGATTCAGTAACTGCTAAAAGGGAGTCATTATAATAATCATATTCATTCTCGATCCTTTGGGATGTATGTCTTTGGAAGCCATAAATACTCTTGACTCGCATTCTGCTACACGTTACATCTTTAGAGGCTCATTTTTTTTCAAACATTGAGACTAATTTTTCATACAGTTAAAATAAAAACTTATACTCCCTCCTTTACAATCCAAGGAGACCCAGTAACAGTGCCAAGCCACACAAATGCCATGACATCTTTGAGCTTTAAAATGAAATCTGTCAGCTGATTGAATTAAAATGCAATCAAAACATTTCTCTGTGTAAACTGCCGATGTTCTGCCTCTCATGCAGCACTCGGTTTTACACTTTTTGAAGACAAAAATAATCAATAGTTTTTATTCGTGATGAATCCCATTTCTTACATCTTTCTTAATCCTTCATTCTTTGTTCTTTTTAAGATCATTTTAGGACCGGTTCATATATATAATAATAATAATAATAATAATAATAATAATAATAATAATAATAATGATAATTTGTAATGATCATCATAATCATTATTATCCAATAATGATTTATATTATTATTAGTGGAACATATTATCAATAATATACATTAAACAACATTAATGATATGAATTGCAATAAAAGGTAATTTATTAAGTATCTGTGGAATACAAAAATAATGATGACTGCAAAAATATCAGTGACCAATAAAATAAAAATCTTTTTGTCCCCTGTCTTTGATGTTTAGCATGAGATAATTAAATAATCAATATTTATCAGGATCTGCGTTCACTACATATTTTCCATTTTTGATGGATAGAGCGCACACACTGTAGGATTTCCTCCTGCTGAAGCATGTGCTTGTGTGATCAGGAAACCCCTCGTTCAGAAAGTCTTGGCGAAATCTGATCATTTCAGTTGGAGAAATTTCAAAACTTTGGCTAAACTAATGATTAGCCAAAGTCTCCAGGCAGCAAAGCGTGGATTCAACCTCCAGGTCCACATCAAAACCTTGAGATATTTGATTACATGCAAGTGAGAGAACAATTCATGTCTGAAACTGCACTGAACAGGACTGCAGTTGTTGAATTTCATTGTTTATATGAAGTTTCTGGAGCCACAGTCAGGTTTTCATTACTATTAAGAGAAAGTTACATGCCGTCTGCTAAATGAATACATGTAACAACTTGTAATTATACAGAATGACAATGTAATTCAATTGAATATGCCATTATTTTAATTTTTAAAATTGATATGTAAGACATGACTGACGGATTTTTTCGACATTGTTAATCAAAGTGATAGAACAAAGTGTTTTGTGAAACTCACATAATCATTGTCATATCAACAGATGATTGATATAAAAAATAAAGCAAGTGAACTTTTCCTCTGCTAAACATTGATTTGTTTACCTCTAGAAAACTATTTGAGATCATATACAAACTTTTAATTTCTCTGATTTTCTTAATCATAAATATTACAATTTTCTTTTTACTTTCTTTTTAGTGACATTTCTTTAAAAGTCCAAATTTAAAAAATGTGATTTTGAACAATAAGAATAAAATGGGTGTTATTTTAAAATCTAATTGTAAATATAAATGAGTTAAAGACAACTGTTAGAGATACATAGCAGCACATACACGTCTGTTTTCTTTGTAAATTACAGTCAATTTTTTCATGAATAACTAGGAAAATATACTCAATTACTTCTCTGCAATGTCAGCTGAATTAGAGCTATGAAGTTATGATAACCCCAGGAAAGAGAATATAGCTCAAACACATGCCAAACTTGTTTCCTGCAACCCCAAAATATTTTCCCCCAAACCAATTCATAATCTCCTTCAAAACAAATCAAATGAAAAAGATTAATTCTGCAGAAAACAAAAAACAATGATTTTATATTTCTAAACAAAACAGTACATAGTCTTTTTTAAAATGAGGTTCTGTACTGAAAGTAAGTTCTCTTCCTGTTGCAATACAGTAAAGGTTTCAAAATCTCTCTAAGTGAAGAAGTGCTAAAGGTAAACATGAGCAGCTGCTGGAGAAAAACACAGGATCCCTTCCATCTATTGCTGTATATATATATATATATATATATATATATATATATATATATATATATATATATATATATATATATATATATATATATATATATATATATATATATATATATATATATATATATATATATTCTTCCATCTAAGACATTGTTGGTATATTCTGCACAAATCCCTAAATACACCCCCACTTAGCGCAAAACATTTGGACACAGAGAGACAGGCAACTAACTTTTTTAAATTTCAGTGCAAAAGAAAAAGAGAAAATATATTTGAGTGGCAGCTACAGTAAACATGACAGCTCAAAACAAGCTGATCAGCAGCAGTTAACTGGCAGACCTGGCATAGCCCAACCTTTTCATTACGCCTCCACATATATCCTCTATGAGTCTGACATCCTTTCGAGGCATTTTCTGCCTCCATATGTTGATGTTTGCTGGTGAGATGTCCCCTTCGTACATGAGGTTGTACAGGTTTGTGGAGGTGGTAAATGTCAGTTGATTGAGGGCTGCTGGCGACATAGGAACTCCCAGGAATGTGTGTATTGTCTCCGCTGTCTCCTGGGGGAAGCTGACCACGTCCTCAAACCTCACTCGAAGGTAGGAGTCCTCGGGGAGGCTCTCTGCAACTCGAAGTGCTGCTGCCGTGTGTGCCAGCCATAGATGAGCAAGGATCAGGATAGGGTTTGTCTCTGATCGGGACAGCAGCCACTGGATTGTTTTAAACTCTGGTGCAATGGCTGGGCACCCTCCCCTTACAGAATCCTCCTTGAATATCAAGGAAAGGTGCTGTGGGATGTTTTTCAGTGTGTAGAGACTGGGTTTGCTGTTATAAACCATGAGATAAATCCACGCCCGAGGGTCTCTGACCAAATAGACTGCCCTCAGGGAGATGCCAACTACTTCTTGAATGAAGGGCAGTTTAAGCGTCCAGCTGCCGCTCCGCATGTTGAGGACCACTTGGGCGTTGGGGTACTCCGCAACATGCCGTCTCATCTCCCTAACGTACTCTGCGTCTCTGTCCAGGCTGGCCCTCAGCCTGCCCTTTAGCTCAGATGCAGGCTCTCTCCGCCTGGATCTTTTCTTTCTGTCCCGAGAGGGACTTGCTCTCTGGGGCTGTTTGACCCTGCTCCCCTCTGCAAGCTGGATATTTTGCAAGTGCAGCTTTGTATTGTGCACAAGTGAATGCAGCCAGCTCTGAATGATCTTAAACCGTCCATGCACAGCATCTGTTCTTGACCACTCACAGGTGTCAACTAGTGAGTCAAACTCAAACTCAGTCTCAGGAATATCCACATGTTCAGTAGGAACCCTTATGTAAACAAAGTCTGAGTTATTATAGAAAAGGTGCTTGAGTATTTCTGACCCTGATCCAGGAAGAGCTGTTATGACCACGGTGGGAAGGGGGAGCCGGTGCTGCTCATACAACCTGATTTGTTTGCTCACTACACTTTTGGTGTCTGCACCTTTCCACTTTACTCCGCAAAGTAGCTGATCACAGCTGTTGGACACAAACAGCAACTCGACTATCCAGAGGACAAGCACAGAGAGCAAAGCATAGCGCATCAGTCTGCTGAAGCAAACATAAAACTTTCTCTGCATGGTCAAAAATCCTATGGCCACACAGAGAACAACGCCCGCGACCACATTGAGAGTGAATCCAATGTCAAAGAGCTGATTATCGTTGCTAATTTGTTTAGGGATGTGCTGCGTCCCAAGCCCATATCTAGTGATTTGATATCTATCTTCAACTTTGCAGTGACCGCCAAATCCTATATAAGCCAATCTTGCTCCAATATCTTTATAGTTAGTAACTATGGAAACAATCTTCTCTGTATTATTTATGGTTAAAGAAAGCCTCACACCATTTTTGCTGTTATCTATAAATCTACAATTGGACACTTTAACATATGGGCCATGCAACACATAAGCTACTCTGCTGACTGCACCTGTCATTGGAAAAGTGACATTGACATACTGTGTCCACCTCTTCTTAAACTCCGCAGCCTGCTCTGCCTCCTGTATTCTGGTTTCAGGGCTGTGACCCTGGCTGTCAAACCAGAACATTTTATAATGAGCATCCCACACATCCATCATGGCACCGTTGTATTTATCCATAAATCTAAAGGGAACATATTTGAAATCAATGTCTAGGTTGTGGAAAAAAGCACTGAGAGACGTCACAGGGGAGTCGGCCCACTTCTCAACGTGGTCGAGCACCAGCAACGTTTGGGAGTTTAGCAGAACCAAGGCTCTGAAAACACTTTTTAATCTCATGGCTGGGGAGTATGCTGACACAGCCTCCCCGCTCACAAACATAGTGTCCCTGTGCTCAGAGGCAACAATCACCTCTCCTCTGGCGTCACCCACCCCCTCATCAGTCCAGCGCAGCCACTTGGCACACTCCCCTAACTGCCCCTCCCATGGACTGTTACATTGGCTGGTAGGAGATGGACTAAACACCAAAACATTGTTAAGATAGCTGTATTTGGGACCGTAAAGTGCCTCAGATACAAATACCTGCCCATTGGGAGCAAATGTGAAGGAGTTCTGGTCTGGGTGTTCGTGCCCAGGGTTAAAGCTGTTCCAACCATCTACCCAGGAGTAAGGTTTGTCATGAACGATGTCATAGACTGCACGGCCGCCCAGACGTCCAGACTTAAAGGAAACAAAAGTATTACTCTGGCCAGCAGGAAGCCCCGCTCCATAGGTAACAACCCCCCAGTTGGAGAAAATATGCATTCTTGCTTTGCCAAAGTCATGGGGAGGTTGTGGTGTGAGATGTGAGTTGTACCAGATGTACTCCGTGTGGAGTGTAGCCCAGCGCTGGGCCGACGACTGCCCCATGGGTCCATCCTTCGGTCTGTGCTTCCGAATCTGCTGAGCCAACCAGTTTCCTGTTCCATTCTTCATGACGAATGTGTCGAGAAAAGCCAGCTGACTCTCCGGGCCATAAAACCAGTTGTAGTTGGAGTCTGCTATGCCGACTGTCCTCTGGAAGCCTGGCAGCAGAGTGGCATAGTAAAACCAGAAGTGACCCCGCAGCCAGTTGTTCTGCATGTTGTCGATGTTAAAATGGCGTTGGGCTAAAAAGACGTACTGCGTTATGGACTTGGCTGTGTAGCTTCCATAAGCGACTCCCTCATCCAAAGAGCCATCCACAATGTGATTAAGGAGAAACATGGTTTTCTCCATGTAGTTCACTGACACCTGTTTCCATATCATTGACTCTGGGTCGTTATGTGAGCCCACCACTATTGCACCAGTTAGGATGGCTAAGATATTAGTGGTTTGATGGTTTTGGAGGTACTGTTTCCCCCATGCTCTGTATTTGGAGAGTTCATACAATGCTTCTGTCTCTGAGCGAATTTTCTTGAGGTATGTGTCCCTCCTGCTTTCATCCAAGAAGGAGTAAATAAAGTCATAAGCAGTTGCAAACCCAGTCAGAGAGTGGGCTGTGGGGACCTCATCATTCGGTGCACTGGTCACTTTCCAGTCTGGGTAGTTGGCCATCCTATCCATAAACTTTAAAAGAAACTGCAGGGCGGCTGAGTCCTCGGGGCACAGCAGGCAGTAAAGAGCCAGAGGGGGCAAGTTGTTCCCATAGATCTCATTCCACTTGCTTGTAAACTCCTCATGTTTTGCAGGGGGGATGTAAGAGGGAGCATTGGAAAGCATGGTGAGCACAGCCGCCCGGATGACTTTAAAGATGTAACTGTGGGTGGTAGAGGACCTTTGCCTCAAGTGCAACACGTCCGCCTGGTTAAAATATAGGTTGGGGTGCGAGTCGGCAGAGTGGAGCTTCCACCGCTCGAGCTTGACCTGTGGCGAGTCATCGGTGAAAAGGTCTCTGTCTGTGGTGTTAAAAACTCCAGAGAAAGCTGTCCCCACTCTGAGGAGTGAGAGTAAAAAAAGCAGATGTGCAACCCACATGTAAGCCATGTTTCATGGCATCACTGAATTCATTTCGGAAATTCTTGGAATTTCTTGGAAATTGCAGATAGCCCACGGAACAAAAGTTTTCTTCCTCCTCTTTTATTCTGCAACGTTCAATAAGTTAGCTTACGATTTCACAATAAAAGTCCTTCAACTTTATATGAAAATATATTAGAAGGTACATGATAGTCTTTACAAGGAAAAAAGCTTAAGTGGGATGGCAACACACACACACACACAAATATTTCCATCTGTAGCAGCCTGTCTCAACAGGCAATGGAAGAAAAAAAAGACATTTTCGGAGGGGGGAGTCTGTTTATATCCAAAAGCAAATTCCTCGTGCTTGTTGTCCTCCTTCCTCGCGTCAATACGGAGATACTGCCATCTCCAAGCTCACCGGTAACTCCTATTGATCTCCTCCTTTCAACATATTGCTCGCACGGACAAACATCAGTCAGCCCCAGTCCGTGTCCGGTCCAATCACAGCCACCCACAGGCTCCGTGCGCAGCCCGACCGAGCCGCAACATCAGCGGGCAGGGACCGCGGCGGGCACCGCATCCCCGCAGACAGCATTGCTTCTCGGTTACACAGCCGCCACACTCCGAGGTGGTTCTGTGCGTAAACACTGAGCTGAATGTTGCTCCCTTTGCATCGTGAAGCCCTGATCTGCGCTCTCTCTCTCTCTTCCTCTCTCTCCTCTCTCTCTCTCTCTCTCAGCGTCTTGCCCTCTGATTAGTGTAAAGTCCGAGTCGCGGGAAAGTTGCCGTCACTCCTCAAGTATTCCAAGAATGAAACATCTCCCCCCCCGAATGTCTGCAAGAAAACGGAAAACATCCTCCTTCCACCCAAAGGAATAACCATTAGTTCTCATTGTCCGTCTAGTGAAAGGAGAGAACGTTCCCGCTGTTGCTGCAGACACACATCCCAGAAGTGACTGTGTGTGATCTCCCGTTGTTTCCTCCCGACTGTTCAACACAGCCAGTTTCATTGTTTTTCTGCGCTGGATGGAACATTTTTCCACTGTACAAACTGTAGAGGGAGCCGTGACTTCAGCAGCTCAACCTCATGTGAAAGATGCATGGAGTCCCAATATTTAACACATATTTTCATTTTTCTTTTACAGAATTACTGAGTTTTGCATTTAATGTAATAGAAGAGTAAAACTAAATAAACAATTAAATTAAATATATATCTATTGAAGTGTAATAATAACATTGATGGATGCCCAATTTATGGAAGAAAATGAAGATGAACAATAAAGAATGGTATGTAGTAGCTCACACTCATTACCTGAGAATCATTTGGAAACCAGGGTTAATTGTTTTCCACATAGTTTGTGTGTTTCCTATTTGCAGGAAACAACGGTCAGCATGCTCCCAGTTTAGGGGATCAGAGAAAAAGATTAAATGATCCAGGTTCACCACCAGAGCAAGTCTGGCCAATGAAGTATAAGACCATAGAAAAAGATCAACAATTCAGATAGATTAGCATTTATCTCCCTACTGTATCAAAGAGAGAAGCAACAGGGTTAAGAATGAGTTTCAGTCCTGAAAATCTATTCTGTGTCTAATTTGTCACTCAGCTTCCCAACTTTCAATGACATTGATTCACTTTAACAGATATGAATCTGTTAAAGTTAGCGCTAGCAAATAAAGTGCATAGTAATAATTGTTCTGATTAACTAAATACTTTGAAAAACTAACCTGAGACACACTCATACTTAACTATTCTTATATACAACTGTGTGTAATCTCAAATAGGTGTGTTTATTTTTGTCAATTTTGATGATTATGATATCTATTGAAAATCCCACTGCTTATAAAGTGCTGTGTTGGAAAAACTGAGTGGAAGGATAGCCGCAGGCATGACAGAATTGTCCATTAAAAAATGTCGGGAGATTAAAAACGTTTTGACTTTCTCTTATTAACTTCATAAGCCATCACAAACAGGTGTATTCAAGACATAAGCTACAAGGAGAAAAGATCTTACCTAAGAAAAAAAGAACAGACTGTTAGATAGTTGGTACTTATTTGAAATCTGGGTGCCAAAATCAGAGAAAGAGTGAAGAAAAACAAATTTTCCTGAGGTTTGGCGAGCAGTTTCAACTGACAGTGATGATTTGGGGTTCCATGTCACCTGCTGGTGTTGCTCCACTTAGTTTTATCAAGGAGCTAACCATTCAGGGAGAAGCTTTTATGAGTCATAAAGTGTGCAATCAGATGAGGAGTCTGAGAGGTAATAAAATAAGAATTTCAAGCACCCAGAGGAATTTGCTAAAGGAAGCCACACACTAACTAAAAACACACATACACAAAAAAAATGTTTTCAGTAATTGTTTGGAAATAAAATTTATTTTTCTTAATTAGCAAGTAAGCCAAATTAGCATTACGGTTAATAGTCAAATCAAAATGAATTACATTTATACTCATTGCTGTTTTCTTTGTTTTCTCTGCTGCATCAATGTTTTGATGCAGCAGAAAATCCATTCAGTGATTTCACAAACAGTACCATTTAGAAAAATCTCTGACATTTACTCATCCTCCTCACACTCAGTGCACTCTCATTGATCAAGTGTACCAGTTCAGTCTATGTATATTAGGCTTCTGTTCTGCATCTCAATTTGCTGATGGATTGCCTTCTCTGCAGTGACACCACATGTGTGTTCTGCTGCATGAAACGCCTCAGGGAGCATTCTCGCCTTATTATTATTATTTTTTTTTTCTTTTTTTCACCCAGCGGTTTGAAAGCACAGGTTCACTACAGGCACACAGTTGGTTTTATCAGATCACTGCAGGAGACCCACTGTTTCCTTTGTGGGAGATATCTTTCATATGGAGAAGAGATGTATCAAAAAAAAGCTGCCTCAGTGCAAACACTGATGATAATCTCAAACTCATGTCAGTCAGATCTCTTCACAAAGTCATATGTTACATGATATGAAAGCTTTAAAATAAAAGCTTCATATAAATATTCACAAAACTGCAGCAATAGTTGCAGTTATAAAGGAACAAACCCAATACTTAAATTACCAGGTGCCAATTAGGGAGTATAAAAAACACCTAATCAATCAAGGGAAAATCTTCAGCTAAATCTAAATAGTAAAACACTAAAACAAAAATAAGTACTTAAAGTCTTAAAAATACCCAAACCACTGATAAATATTTAGATTTTTAGATGGACTTTAAATTTGTTATACCTACAATATGATGTTAATTGTTAAGAAATAAGAAATACGAACCTGGTTTATGTAGGTGGACACACATCCATAAACTAACACTTTATTTTAGCACCAATCCACTGTCATCTGGACAAAGCAGGCACTGAGAAGATCATGTTATTTTGATTTCTTGCTCCTCCCTCATACAGACCGGCGGCGCACAGCATCAGCATCTGTGACAACTCTTTCAAACATCCTGGATGGGTTTTTTTCTTTGGGATAAATAAAATACTTTTAAATTTCAAATTTACCTTCTCCCCCACCAATAGATTTCTTCTTTTTTTTAAGTGTGCACATTTGAGATCCGTCAGAAGTCAAAAATATTTCTTTGTCATGTGATTAAATGGTTTCAATACGTCTTAGTTTTTTAGGTATTTAGTATGTACTATGCAAAATCTTAACAGCTGTAATTTTCTATTTAAATGTAATGTTTGAATGCTGTGGCATTTGAATGGCATCCTTAAGTAATATACTCACAGTGGTTAAAATTATAATTGGCAAAAAGATGATAACAAACTTTGAATTGGCTGCAAATCCATCAAAACCAAATGCAAGAAAATACAAAGAAATATGCTACATCAACACTGGCTTTAAAAAATTTATGCTTCCATCCTTTTTTTCCCTTTTGACATGCATTTCTACCTTTTAGTCTGAATGACATTTGCTCGTTGAATCCAATCCTCCATCCCACATTCATGATCTCTGGAGTGAAGAGGATTTTTCCATTTCTGCAGGCAACAAGTTGGAACCACATCTGGCAGCAGCTTGTCTCGGCGACGTCAAGGCTGCCGTTTCTCTTTCCAGTTTTCCTTTGTGATTTTGCGGAGGAGGTGGGAAGTGCATTCGCATTCGCTGTCACTCCTGCTAAACTTTTTTTTTTGCTTTATTCATAATCTTGTACAAGAGACAGGCTTTGGGGAAAAATAATCAAAAGAAGATTTTTTACTTCTATAGGGTGTAATGAAGGTGTAAGATTTTGTGAATTTAACAGTGAATACATATAGTTTTTTTTTTTTTTTACATTTTTAAGACATTTCTCTTTTCTCCACTTTTAATATTTGTTTACTTTATCAATGACCTTGTATATCAGCAGGATACTTTTAAGTAATATGATATTCACTTAGTTGCCCCTTATAAGAATTATGTTTTTCTTTCATTGAAAAACTGTTAATTGAAATGAGTCGTGTCCCTACAGGATGTGAATGTTGTGCACAGCTGCCATTCTTTGAAGTTTAACTCTCAGAAATAGCACACCTTCCCTGTGGACGAAAAACTCTATGCAGTTTATTAGATCTTCAAGGCCATTGAACATCCCTAGATTGTAGCAAATTTCAAAGTCTTCAGCATAAAGGCAATTGTGATGGTCTCTTCCTAATAAGCTGGATTTCATTACTATTTTCTAGCCTTCCTATTCACACCTATATTACAGCGTATACTACAATCGTTCTACATGTGTGGAAACACCTGCACCTCCACTATCAGTTTCAGTCAAACTGTGGATGAGAAGACGTGATTTAGCATGTCAGCGGCACGAGAGGATGAATGGGAGACACCTGGTATTTGGAGAGGTTAGGAACCACAGCAGCCAGCAAATAGTTAAAATCAACAGGTTACAATTCTCTGAAACACATTTCTACTATTAAGGGACAGCCAGTCCGTGGCAAAGAAAATAAATGATGATCTCAAGCTTTAGCCCGTGGCATGGTGAGTAGCGTTATGACTAGGTATTTCAACTTCCCAAGATATTTTTTTATTTTATTTTAGATATGCAGAACAAAAAAGATAGTCAGACCGACTTTCTGCAAACAATTTAGCCTTAGGTTTTGCAGAATGATAAAAACAAAAACTATGAATAGGTGAATCCAGTAATACTGAACTGCAAATAAATGAGAATCCACAGGTTTTTTGGGGTTTTTTTTACAGAGCCTGGGCACCACTGAGCATGTCATCCTGCTAAATATTAATAATTTAACTTGGCTCCATGTGTTTGACAGTTCTATCTGAACTCATGTAGGAGGAGTAATCCACTCATATTTTTAAAAGTCACTCTTTTTCACTGATCACTGTAAGTTGATCACATCAAGGCTCTGAAGTTGCTTTTTATGAGTTTTGCTGCAACTATGGTAACATCATATTTGAAACACTATGATCTGCTGCTTATGGCTGTCCCTCTTACTTAATTATTTTCTCAACATAATGACAGCCAGGCCAGCTGACAGCTTTGCCTGGGCCTGGGACAGGATTATCTTAGATGGCCCCTCAGCTCCATGACATTCTATAACTATTAGAAAATGTATTAATATGTACCATTTAATAATCAAGTAATCTTCTCCCTTACTCTTGTCTTCAGATCTCCCGCCTCCCCTCTCCTATCTGCTCCCTGTAGGTTTCATGTCTCCCACTTTGAAACGGCTTTGAAATCATCAAAATGAAGCATGTCAAAACCTCCCTGAAAAACAGAGACAATCAACTACCCGCATAATAAAAATTAAATCGCTGTGAAGAGGCGGCTACTTGGTGTCAGCTGAAGAATACTGCTAAGAAGACATCAAACAGGCTCAAACATTTTTGACTGACAGGATGCAGCGCTTGTCCCTCATGCAATCCCAACTGCAGCTCTCCTGCCGTTTTATAAAACTTGTGAGATTCCTTAGAAATGTTGGCTTTCTTTGTCATGTTTTACAAACCTCCAGCTGTACTTGTTGGAAGGAGAGCTTGCTACCGACAGAGTCTGCCACCTTATTAAAAAACTGCCATGCTGGGACCAAAGGGAGGTGCGAACCAGGTCCTTGAAAGACTCCCTTCCTTTTCACCCTGCAGAAAATTTCAATTTCCCTCCAAAGAGCCTCGGGTTGCTCAGCATGCTTGTCTCCTGCATTTGGCCCACTGGGTAGAGGCAGAAGGTAAATCCAACAGTTCGGGCTTCAAAGTCTCTGTGAGGCAGTCAATCAAAGCACTTCTTAGTCCAGGACCGTTTTAGTTTAAAGTAAATCATCTTTAAGATTACAAAGAAAAAAAAAAAAAAGAACAACAAAAGGCACAGTTTCACTGTAAACTTCACAGTGAAGGAAAAACTTGTTCGCTTGCAACACAGGAAAATTTGCTCATCTGCTCCCAAGTGCGTATAAAAAATTAATAAACAGCTTGTTTTGATAAGCTACCTTTTCACCCCCTCTCAGGTGCACAATGCAAGTTCAGAAACTTCCCATGAATATTTCAAGATGCTAATCTAAGCATCATGGAGCATCATTTGAATTTTAAAAGGGCACAGCATTATGAGAGATGACAGGAAATAGGGATGGAGTTTGGATAATCTATTTAAAAACATCAAACAGGCTCCAGATTGAAGACCACAGTAGTTTATTACCCTGTTACCTCTGCTTGAATTGATTTTATTTAGTTTTTTCCTTTTTTGTTGATACCACCTCATAGATATTGGTTTGTGTAAGGAGTCACGTCAACTCTGTAAAGAAGCCAACAAACAGCCCTCTAAACTAATTCCAAATCCCATAGAGTGACACACGATTTTCTCAGAGTGTGCCAAATTAAACATCCCACTGTGGCTGATACATCATTTGCTGCCAGTGTTGTGGTTTAGGTCTTTGGTCGAGTGTGATTACAACTACAGCAATGTAATTTTTTCTTTTCTTTGTTCCCCTCTACGTATTCTTGCTACTTTTTGCCAGTCTGGGGGATTTAATCTGATGCTGTCAGAAGTCATCTTTTCGCAGCAAACACATCAAAGAGTCCAGAAAAGAATCTGTTCTCGTCTGTGCGCATTATTCAAATGGGCCAACTTGCATCTCAGAGTTTGGATTTTACATCTTGTCAGCTTCCTTGTCTGACGTGCCTCAGTGTAGCAGGGGGGAGGAATCAGAGATGAGTTTCTTGTGTCATTCACGGTAGCATCCAGTGAAGGGGAAAAAAGCCTGCAGTGTTTCTGAAAAGGGACTTAAAGATGAGACGCAGTGCAGAGGGGAAAACTCTGCGCAGTGCTATGGCAGGAGAGCGAGGACCTCTTCCACAGCAAGCATCACAGGTCTAATTCCCACAACAGCGGATGGGAGCTTTACATAAATTCATGAGACTGTGTGGCCCTAATTAAAATCCATAAACAAGAGCAAGTTCATCTGCAGTTCACAGCAAAATGTCTCATTGATTTCTTGTGTTCTTCTTAAGCGTCGAGGAATTCTGAGTCACGGCCTTTTGGGGCTGGTTTACAAAGTTCTCTTCCAGAAAATTCCACCTTAAATGCATGCAAAGATTGTAGGTTTCTGCTTGTGCTCACTGTTTTTTCTTGTAGGTGTTGTTGTCGGAAGGGAAAAACATTCACATCTACTTTTTACTCTTTCGTAAGGGTTGAAACTTTGGTTTTTGCTCACCAGAAGACATACAGATGACTGAGCCTTGTTTTTGGGTGTATACAGTATACCACAAGTTGTTGCAATCGCAATCTGCATGGGTGTCGCAACATTTCTGCATTGACCTTGATTCATCCAACAAGTGCTGATACTGTGAAACTTTTGTGTTCATGCAATGTTTCAAAAACTACTGGAAATCTTTTTTGTTGACTAATCATTAAATTAAAGTTACACCCTTGTAATTCTCAGAATAAAGACTACCGAATAAATTTACTAGGAACATCATCTAATTTGCTCAAACAAGAATCACAAGCCGATTACAACCATTTCGTAACATTAAGGCGGTTTTCATGTGAGTTTTATAATGCCATTTTTCTAACTTTATGTAAATGCTAACTTGTACAAAAAGAAGAGCAAAGCATCAATTTGGTCTCACTTATATTTATACATCTATACACACTAACACCAGTCAAATTTTCAAATTTTCTACTGTTAGTGTAAAGACCAATTCGTGTAAAGTTTCTGTGTTCTTCAAAAAGTTTTAATGTTAGTAGTCAAACTCACCCCATCAAACTGATGGGATCTGCTGCTGCCTTTGGGAAACAGACATTTCATATCAACCACTTCCCATAGTTTATGGTCCCCAAAAGTACCAGACATTCAAGAACACCATGAGATGCTCAAAATTGGGAACTGATGTCACCTTAGTTTGTCTTATTCTTTTCAGCTATGTCTGACAGAAAGATGTGTGAATATAAAATGTGTTTGATAGCTGATAGTAAAAGTGGCACTTTAAATTCCCCAAACCTTCGAAACACTGGCTGACAAGTCTACCTCTTGAGAAGCATTACATTCGGAAATAAAAAAAATAAATAAATAAATTCACCAATATGACAACTGAAAGAGCATCAACAAAAATCATATGGGATTCTAAAGGAAAGGAAAGTGAAAAAGCATGACCAAGCCAGGACTTTGTTGTGGATAACAACAGTTAAAATAAACAATACAAAGATAGATTGTTGGTGAACATGTACTTCACTTACTACTTTTAAATAAACAGGACACAAGTAGTTAATACTTGAAATCACTGAAATAGTGTAGAGATGAGCAGAACATAATAAATATCAATGGAAAACCAAGAAGCCTAAATAACCTGGGATGATAACGAGTAACAAAAGACTGGTTCAGCATCACAGAGTCAGATGAGATGGTTTAGGCGATTAATTAGGATGAGTTACTCTCTGGGAAAATCTCACTCGGAGGAGAAACTGGAACGGATCCAGGACTTACTGGAAGGACTTGGTATCCGATCAGTCCTGGAAATGCCTTGAGTTCTCCCACTTTTAACTGGGAATGTTGCTGGGGATTGGAATGTTTGGAGTATCATGCTAGACTCGTTACCTCCCTCAACCTGTTAAGCCTGGATGGATGAATCCTTTTGGACTTTGTTGAACAGATTTGTGCGTTTAGAATGAAAGGTAGCGACCTTTCCTGTAAGAGGATGGGATAAATAATGCAATTCATGAGCGCTTATAATATTCACATGATCTGACATTTAAATATTCACTCTGTTTTGTTTGCTCCATTCAAGACTTGAAGCACATATCAGAACTGGCAAACAAAACACCTTTTAAATATCACCCTGTTTTCTTGGTCAGTGCAGTCTGAGGAGGAAAAAAAAACAAAGCATGTAACAGCCACTGACCTGTTTTCATTTACAGGTGTCCTCTGAGGTTTTCTGTATGTCCTTATTGTCAGGCTGATGCAAGATCCTGGCTGACACACACACAGAGCCGGGCTCACAGCTTTGGCCTGAGGAAGCAGCATCACAAACCACAGAGGCTTTAACTTCAAAGGAAGACAGCATTAGGAGTGACCACAAGCTGAATGTTCCTTGCATAATTTCCTGGCAAGGCTGTCCCCTGCTTTGTTTAGGTCATGCAAGCCTGAACAAAAGGTTTTGTAATCTCCTCTGGAATTACCTGTCCCTTTTATTTTTAAATGTAGCACACAGCTACTCAAAATGCATAATATTTCAACTGGCAAATAACAAAATTATGTGTGTTTGAAAAAAATAATTATGCACAGTAAGCAGCCTTGTCTTTCAAACGGCTGGGAAAAATCGATTATTTTATTTCAAGCCAAAAATTGCCTGAGCGAGACCAAAGGGGAATAAAATAAATGATAAGGACAGAGGATTTTCCATAAAGATGGGTCTGCTGCATACTGAGAATGTCGAGATTAAAACACGCTTTGATGAAAAATGGAATTATGAACACAGGCTTGTCCTCATGGAGAGATGCCTCACCAGTAAAAGATCTGCTTTCCTGAGCCTTGAAGTAAATCCCCTGGCATCTCCTGATGTGACTTTTAATTAATTCTAAAGTTTCTTTAAAAAAAGTGGGAAACTTTCCCCTTAGAAGGAACATTACTTTGACTGCATGGAACGACTTTTAAAGACGTGCCCTCATTCATATGAAAAATAAATAATCAAAGCCGAAATATGAAACATGAAAAGGACTTGGCTAGTGCTACTAATGTGTCCTTGTTTGTTCGGCAACTTTCCCATTTATCTCATCTTATCTCATCTCTTCTCATCTTATGTTTTCTGCTTCACACAAGAGCAATTTAACAGTTCAAACTGCGCAACAGAGCTGCTGTTAGCGCTGTTGTCTTGCAGCAGGGAAGCCCTGAGGTTTGATTCACAATCATGTTTTTTTCATGCATGGGATTTGCATGTTGCATATGAGTTCCCTCTGGATACTCTGTGCATGTAGCTAGTTGTCTTGTGTGAGATTACTTGTACAGATAATTTAGGATTTCCATGTTTCTCATTGGTTAAGACATGTTGCCTTGGAAACATGCTGTCAAAAAAACTGGTAATTATTTATCATGCCTGCGAGGAAAGAACATGGAAACTTCACAAAGGAAGGTAGCAGCTGGAATTTCAATCCAGGACTTGGTTGTTGTGCTGCAACAGTGCAAACAACTTCTCTGGCCTGCAGACTGATCAAACTTTAACTGAATACTTCTGCACTGAACAGAGATGAAGTTAGAATGTACCCAATGCTGTGTGTCACTTTGTGTTAAATGGAAAGCTGCAATGTAAACCAACTTTTCTAATATAGAAAATTGTTTATTCCTCTGAAGTGCCCAAGAAATTGAGAAGAGAATTGGCAGGTGATGTCAAAGTCATGCCATTTTTTATTGAGAAAGCTGTGAAAAGATCTTTGTACCACAGAAGAAAAAAGCTAAGTGATATTCGTTGCAGGAATCCTTTCCTTGTCCTCTGTAAGTGCTATCCCCTACTGCTGACAATAGTTGGCATGAGATGGCAATTGTTCCAAACCGCTGAGCCTGAAATACTTGAAAACTGACAGATGGATGATTTCTTATCCTTTGTATCTGTATGTAGAGGTTAATTCCACACCCCTGAACTACAAGCCAGTACCACCCATGTAAAGGCTTTTAATGGGGGAAAGCATTTTCGCGGTCCCTAATTTAGACCCTGGAGTGTCTTCAAAGGATTTATGGTGACTGAGGAGCATTCCTGTGGTGGGACTGGGGTTGTATATGTTCTGCTCACAGTGGCCTGGAGTTAAATGAGAAGCTTGATCTGTGTGGTAATTATGAACACGCAGCCAGGAGACAATTAGTCTGCATGAACTCCACCAAGGCATTAAAACAGGAAGCAATGAGTGAGTTTTTTCTACAAACCCAGCATAATCTCTAAACACACTTCTGATTGTTTAAACACTTCAAAAAAAAATTCAAAGATTGAAAGAAAAATAGAGATTGTTTAGCTGAGATGCTTGTTGGGATGGTGAATTAAAGTTAAGCCAGGGTTGTAGTGGGCTGCATAAACGGACCATAAATTGGATGCTTCAGATCTGGCTATTCAAGCATCAGATTTGTCAAGAGATCAGGAGGGGGTTTGGTGTTTATGCAAGAACATGAACTGAGCTAATAAAACCCACTTTTTGAAATTTGCATAATCTCCTTAGATTTCTTAAGTAATCATCTCACCTGAGACCTGTAGAACAAACAGACAGCAGAGTAAACAGATGCCCAGAAAAAGCATCTGTACAAGACATCTAAGTGTACTTTAACTGATACTTAATTAAATTACATTAGAATTTAAGGTGTATTTTACATCACCATTTTTCAGGGATACCAAGAGCATTCAGGTGTTCGGTTGAGGTGCCTATCGCCATTGAGCAATTAGTATTAGTTTAATGTTTGGTTAAAGTTGCAGCGAAAGGCTGTTTTGTTAATCTTTAATGACGATTAAAGATTGGGATAAATGGGATGAAAGTTGAAAGTGTCTTGTATTTAAAGTTGTAGAAAAAAATTAAGTCCCCTATTATGAATAAATGGCTAGGTATTTCAGTGAATTTTAAAAAGTAATGTATAAATAGAAATGACTTATTATACAAGAACTGTAAGGGACAGCAATAACTGCTAATTGTTCTTTGATAGAACAATAACATTTGTTTAGTTTTTAAAATAATTTGTTTTACATGCACTTCTTTTCAAACTGAGTTCATTGCCAGTCATTGGAAAGAACAAAGCTTTTTATGTGAATCAAGTTCAAGTTGAAACTATTTTTTTCAAAGCTGGAATTCAAACAGAACTTTTCCCTTTGACTTCTTTGAATTTCACAATTTTTATATAAACCACTCCCCATGTTATTTCCCAGCTCTTTTGGGGCATAACTTCAACCAGAAGGCTCAACAGAATGTGATGGAGACTTTTCATGCTGCCAGTGAAACTTTGATCTGCTCCTAAACATTTCTGAACTAGAATCAACATGCATCCCAGAGTCAGTGCCGCATAAAACTGAACCAATTTTCTTCAGCAAGCAACAGCCTTTGGTCTCAGTCAAACACACTGTTAGGTTAATAACAATCCATGCATATCATTATATTTCATTTTTTTGCTAACTTGCCAGCTCCAATGAGGTAGTCTTTTTTTAAGCAAGCCTGCAAGAGGCATTTACATGTGTTATAGCAGGGCTGTGATTTACAAAGGCTGCAGGAAGTGAGTGAAGTCAGCCATCCAACAGCCTGTCAGTCTGCTGAAGCCCTGAGATGGAAAGAAAAAAAAAATCATATCATGGTCTGCTTGGATTGATTAGCTTTGGGCTCTTGCCTCTTGATTGGCAGCTTCAATTCTGCAACACTGCAGGGTAGCATGGTATCATGTGTCAAAGTGCATCACTGATTGAGTCACCTAGCCCATTTTAAGGACAGGAAAAAAGTTGGGCAAAAATGTTAAAATGTAGCAGCCAGGTTTGGTTGCTGCCATGAGCTTGAGCATGTAATTAAACTTCCTGGATTATCTTCACCTTTTTATCCTGTTGCAGCCTTTTGAAGTTTCAAGTTGATAACTAGTTTAAAAGGTTGTAGTACTTTTAGATTGGTCAGATGAAAATAAAATGTTTGAATTCATCTATGAGGATCCTGATCTCAAGACTCTGCAGCCTCTGGCAGGTTGTGTTTTAGGATTACCCTTCCTTAATTGCCTCTATTGTTTTCTATCCTATCTATCACTTAACTGTAATATTTGGGAGCACACAAATTTCTCATGTGTAAACGGAAAATATAATACTACTGCGGAAAGTAACAGAAGTTCTCCCTATTTCTTTCCTCAGTCATGAGTAAAATTTTGGAATTTTACACAATTAAAACTTTTTGCATTGTTGATTTTTGGATGTATGAAAACGCCACAACCATAATGTGATCCTTTTTATGCTTTCACCTCTACTGAAACATTACATTGCCCTCTGTTCTTTGGGCTCCAGTGGCTCATGCTAATTAAACCATTTTACAATCCAAAGAGAAAGCTGGAGAATTTATGGCTCTCGAGGGTAAAAAAGGGGGTTTCTCGTTAGATGACAGACTGAAATGTTTGCAGATGGGTAGCAGTTTAAAAATGAGTTTTCAGCTAATTATATGCTTACTGACTGGAAATGCAAATGTTTTACGGAATAAAATGGCCTTCATCTTCTAGTGGTATAATAAAAATTAAGATAACGTTTTCTGTTTGGAATGCCCTTTAGGACTGTTTAACGCAGCTGTGTTAGAAGTTAAATGCTTACATACTCATAATAATAATGCTAATGTTCAGTTTAAATGCCCTGTTCAGACCTGGCATTCACATACAACCTGGCTTATTTGGTCCGGTTTGGAAAGCGTCAAAGTAAGTGTTTATTCTTTTCATTAAAATCCATCATGATCAGGTTTCAGTTAGCTGAACCACACAGAAATGATCACAGCAAGCAGACCATCAGCAGGTCAATTGATGTATGAACTCTAATGTTAATATTACATTAGTGTGTCAGTAAACCAATTCCATAGAGCTTATCTATAAGGCTTAAAACACAAAATGGATTGTTTTGTTGACTAAAAAGAAAAACACCTACTGAAAAAGAATTAATAAAATGAATGTGCAGACACTTGTTGGTGATGTGTGAAAGATAGGAGTGAGCACTCTTACGTTCCCCAAGGACCCAGCTAAGCAGAAAAAGTGAATGAGATTAATGAAAGTGGATTTTGGCCTAAAGGCAAGAGCAGGGTCAGCGGTCTGGAGGGCAGGGGGAACAGGTGGAGCCTCTGAAAACAGACGCACCACCATGACCGTGTTGCATGATTAAGCTTGACTGGATAACAAAACAATGAACAGGCTGGTGGCGAGTAAAGTGCAAAGGAATCTAGGGTGCTTTTTCCTCTTAATTACCACATTTAAAACACTCAGCTCAGAACAACCTGTACAGAATTGAAGCATTCCAACATGATGAGGAGACACAGCTGCAGAGGGCTAAACATTTATAGCCTGCATATGATCACAACCCGTCAGGGTCTCCATGCCAGAGGTTGTTTTCAGTCCAGAATGTTTTCTATTTTTACCTTTATTTATACCTTTTGTAGTGCTCAGACTGGTGGTGAAAAATATTGTGCTGTCAGGTAGGGAAGGACAAAGCAGAAGCTTTATTATGCAGGAAGAGTTTACAGAAGAGGCACAGAGGAGCCCTGCCTATGCTCTGTTCAGCGTTTGCAGATTTACCTATATATGGAATTTCTGTGTGATGTGGTTCTAAATTATCTGCAGAAAATTCCTACTCATGGGGTTTTTTCATACAACACATCGAAAAGCGCAGCTTAGAAAGTTAATGCGATGCTACTCTACGAGCTATTGGCTGGTATTTGCAAAGCAGCCAATCCAGGAGCTCCATTCATTTTCCTTGGTGCTGATTGGCTGCATCCCAGCAGGCTCTTAGCTACTGCAGTAGATCGATGATAGTTTTCATTGTGCATATTAATGCACAAGTTATATTTAGTGTTGGAACTGTTAAAATAGACTAGTATTAATGTTTTTAGAGGGCCTCAAGTATTTATGGATTTCAGCTATTTGCAGGTTCTTACAGTGAATACCTGCTGTCCACTGTATGCAGGAAAACATATGGGCAGAATGAGTGAAGTTAAAAGTTTATGTTAAAAGAACCACATGGTAGAAAACATGATCTGTAGCATGCAGAAATATTGAATTTGTCTATATAAAACAGCTGCATGGGACAAATGCGTACAAAGCTCTGGATTTACTGGCAATAAAATTTTCAGTGCAACTCAAACTGCGTAAGTGGACGAGCCACAAAACAAAAACAAAGCCAAATTGTTCCATGGTCTGCTAAATAACGCTACAAACTACTTCACGTCATTATCAGGCAGAACCACAGCAAGAACAGCTGCTCATCTGAATAAGCAGTTTACCAGGAAACCAACTTAACAACAGCGGCTCATTTACAGCGGAAAAAGAAGTTTCTGCTAATTAAATGTCAGTCTTAGCAGAGACATGTGATTTTCACTCAAACGGCACTTTATCAATTCTTGCAAGAATGAGAATGGAAGATATGCATCACAAATGATTCGTCTTTTCCGACTAGACAGGGAGTAACTGCCTTCTTATACTTGGGTTATCACTGAGGCTTTTCATAACCTCATGATCCAAGCCAAATTTCTGGCTTGGATCAGAATCATTGCAACTCTTAATTAGGACAACCCGACCTCGAATGCAGAGGAGCGCTCCATCCAGATCTATAGGGAACCTCCTGGCATCTGTGTACCCTCCCTAATTTCCAGCATGGTGAAAACACAATGAGCTTCAAATAAATCTAATCACACCTGCAAAAAGTGAAGTGAATGCTCCCCCGACTCCTCTAAAGTTATACAAACAATTAAAAACTAGGTATTTTCTAAAATTCCACAAACAATGTGACACATGGAAAGAACATACTGGCTGGGACAGAACCCAGAACCTTGTGATTAACTAGGAGCAGTGCTTGGAGTTAATCACAAGGTTATTAACTCCAATAACCTTGTGATTAACTCCAATCACAAGGTGATTGGAGTTAATATTCAGGCTTTCACAAATTATTAAAATGCCCAAATAAATTTAAGCCACATGTTGGAAAAATAGGTTCTATGCTGTTCCACACATCATATGTAAGTACTTGGTTGAGACAGTCCACTGTTTATTTTTTGATTAAAGAGCAATGGAGTGATATAAATCCAGTCATAACAGAAGCAAAGCTTCATCTTCGATGAAGGTGTATTTCATGCAAAGTCATATCCAATGGGATTGAGGCGCAGTACAAATCAAGTCTGTCGACAAGACAATTTGTTAAGTATGCAGAAATCTGCTTTGCTCAGAGCCCCTTGTTAGTTACTTTTGTGTGACCTTTCCCAAACACGACTTTGACAATCTATCCTGTGTAACATTGTAAAACTATTAAGAGGAGAAAAAAAAAAAGTCCTTGTTTCCTTTTGACCTCTGTTGGCCTTTTTCATGCAGCAGCAGAATTTTTTTCACACTCACCAGGGGCTTTACATCTTGTCCCGACAGGAACCAGATTTCTTGGAAATCCATAGAGACATTTCACTCAAAACACCAACTGTCAGCCTTATGGTGGTCATAAAAGAACAGCCAGGGCAGACTGAATATCCATCATTTAGTAGGAACAAAAGAGCTGAGGTGAGCAGATCTAACATGTGTGAGGAGAGTCCAGTGTTGCAGTTAATTTCCTTTTGCACATACAGAGTGTTTACCATAGTTAAAGTGTCGTCTTTGTTTATTCATCAGGCTGCTTTGTAACGTGAAGGTTTCACCTCCCTTTTGATAAGGTTATCCTTCTGCCCTCTGCTCAGCTGATTTGATTAATCAACATCAATTATAGCAGCTTAAAGCAGCCTGCTGAGGGAACTGACTAAATGCCTTCTTCACTATACGCATGGATAGTTGCTCATGCATACAGGAATAAAAACCCTTCCCTCTAGTACCTCAAATCCTCTTTTACTAAAACAGACGTCACACAGAAATTCACGCTTATGAAGTACATTTTTAACTTAAATTTTAAAACACCACCAGGTCCAGCCAGCTCTCCAATTGTGGAGTCATTTTGAATATCTTTGGATTCAACTGGAGAATTATTAATTCAATCATTTGTTTCTTTACTTATGAAGGCATATTTGCAAACAATCTTTTTCTGTATTGGTAAATTTCAGTCCACTCTTTGCTGGGTTTAAGTTAATTTGGAAGATTTGAGAGCATTAATGACTGGCTTAAGGTCATGTCACAGAATCTTTTTTAGATTTAAGTCTTTACTTCGACTAGGCCAATCATGTAAGGTCAAACATAGAGCTTGGGGGGAAGAGCTGATGGCTGAAAACTATCCTTCAAAGCTTTCTGCTTTCATTGTTCCAGGACAGCTAAACCATCTCAGATCATTAAAGAAAGAAAGACAGAAAAAAGGAGAAACAGCCTTGGGGGAAGATCAGTTGTTATTTTGGCAAATGTGAGAAAATTGGCTACAAGTTAATCACTTATTGTAATTTAGATACTGATCAAACTACTAAAATAAGTGGTTGTAATCACTCAAGATTTTGTAGCAGATTTTCTCATTTAATAAACTGAATTCTGCATTATTTTGTTTCTTGTCTATATATTCTCGTATCACATAAAAATTATATATATATTTTTTAACAAATCTGAATATTTTGTTTTGTTTTCAGTTTTGTGAGTCATTCTAAGCCTCACAAAACTTTCTGAAGAGTCTCCTGCTAATACCAAACTGGTACAAAAATATAAGAGCCAAAAATAATTGGAGGAATTTATGTGATATAGCAACAAAATACTGGATATCAGTGAAAGGAAAAGGAAAGGTTTTAATGAATAGAAATGAAAGAATTTCATGTAATTTCACTCAGTTACAGCCCCCTTTGTGCTGATACCCCGTAAGAAAACAGAACAAACCACATTATCTTAAAGTTAAGAGGACGTCTGTCATAAAGTCAGCTTTCAAAACTATATATATATATATACTCCTCCGTTTGTAGTAATTTGTTTTAGATCAGAAAAAGAAAAGAATGTTTTATGTTGCTGCAAGTTCACATTCTTAGATAAATGGCACCAGCAGCAAGCATTTGCATGGTGCTGTAGAGAGAGCCCATTTATCTTAATCTGGACTAATATCACCATCAGGGAGACGGAGGGGCTGAGCTATCCATCACACTCCTCCCTGGTTTGAATGAGGTAAAAAAATTACATTCAATCAATCTTAACAAGAAGATAAGTCTACCTTTGAGACCCAGAGCTTCATCACTTTAAAGGAGGGCATTTTTGGAGGGGTAGCTGCCAGGTCAAACTCCATCTGGGAGGAACTATTAGCCATTAGAGACCACACAGTCAGTGCTGAATCAAAATGACTGCTGATGGGAACGTTTCCCGAAATAACCGCTTTGCTTTTTTCCCCCTCTCTGCTCACTTAAGCTCACATCATTGATTTCAGATAGAAGACAATGAACTGAATTCACCTTACATTGATGTAGCATTGTGAATTGTCAACCATTGTCAATCCAGGTAGTATGGACCCTAACAAATGATGTCATTTGATTTCAGTGTTCTCTGGGAAACAAGTTTGTTTTCAGGCTTATTTTCACTTAAAGTTCCATCATAAAAATATCTATCTATCTATCCGGAATATATTCTTATATATGTGTGTGTGTGTGTGTGTGTGTGTGTCTTTATTCTTCTTTTTGCTTCAATCAAAGGACCCTCATTTATCTAGCAACATGATAAGTCTTGAAGCAATTAATCTGGGAGGGATGTGAAACTCCTACATGTCATTGCTGGGCTTCATTATTTAGATGCTAATTTATTTTCTAGCAAATTGAAACACCCCTTTTTGTGAGTGACAATCTTCCTAAGAGCACTTCTCCTCCACAAAAAAGCAAGAGAAAAAAACTTCCATTACCCAGGATGTGTACGTTCTGTCAAACGTGAGTGCAGTGCTTCACAGAATGTGACAGATAGGTACTTTTTATGGTCCTATAAACATATATTTTCCCAGAAGTGGTATTCTCCAACCAGCCGGCACATTTCCCCATCAATCAGCTGAGGGAACGCAGCCGAGCAAAGATGGCATACGTCAACACGCCAATGCTTTGCTGTCCGGGAAGAGTGGAGACGAGGTCGGCGAGACCCAACACGGCAGATCGGCCATGAGCTTGACACAGCGGAGCGGCTTGGCAAAAGCCCCAGTGACCGAGCTCTCTGGAGCTTCTCATCCCTGGTCACAATCAATCCACCGCAGACCAACCGTAATCCTATTTGTTCAAATAAATAATGAAAATGCTGCAGCCACACACGTAGGCACACAGGGGGGAGGTAATTGCTGTGTTTCAGGCTGGATCAGATGGGCTCTGTGGGAGGCTGGCTCGGCTCCATCCTGACCTTGTGTGTGTTTGTAATTTTCCACAAGCTTAGAGGATGTGCAGCAAGCAGGGGCCCTCTGTGAGTTCACATGAATTCCAGCCACCTAGGGGAAGTGGAGAGGCTATCTAAGTACATGGTGTTATTTCGAGTGGTAATCAGGAATTATGAAAAACAAAAACATTAAGGAGAGATAGATGTCAAGAAAACACATACTCCAGTGTACAAGCAGCTGCATCTTTTGCAGCTCTAGTGTACAATAAGGTCCAGTCTCTTGGTAAAATATTATACATATTTATTTTACCAAATTAAATCTGCTTGTATGTTATTGTATGTATGTAATTTTGTTTGATCAATTAACACTAAGTTGGTGTGAATTGAAAATGATTTGTAGTTTTTAATATTTATATAATTAATATTCTGAAATGCGTGACTCACATTTGTCTTTAACTCTAAGTCTTGACTTCTTAGCACAACCTTTCACTCTCCTGTGGGGTACTTTCTTATAACTTTGCATGTCTAAAGTCAGATTTTTTAAAAAAGTTTGAAAGCCAGTTATTATTTTTTCTCCTTCACAATCCTAATCTCCTTTGTCTTGGTCAATCACATAAAAATCCGCCCCCAAAAGACATTTTGGTGGTTGTAATTAAAAAATGTGGATAAGTTCAAGGATATGAGTGCTTTCAAAATGCTCTGCATCTTTAGCCTAATTACACCAAATCCCTTGAAACAATGACTTGTGAGGAGACAAATAATAGCAGGAAGTGAAGGCTGTACTTTACCTGTAAGCAGATTATCCATGATACAACATCTGCTGTATTAACAATTATTGTTTATCCTGTCCTGCCCGACTGTGTTTGCCACCATAATCCCATTATCCCTTAAAAAATATTACATTAACTGGAACAGCATTAGATGTCCTGACCAGTAAGCTTCAGGTCAGGCTTTGCTGAGTGCAGCAGCAATCTGTGATGTTTCACATCACCACCAAAGTCTATTTCTAAAAGTAAATTATTGCACCAGGTATCCCCTGCTGGTCCAAACGGTGGGTCATTTGGTGAAGTTATGACCCTTTGTTGTCAGTAAGGTGCGATTGCGGTGACTCTTATGGCCCATCTCTCTATATAGCTTTGACGTTAAGCAGAGTCAGGGAAGGGTCAAGCCACAGAATGTTGCAAGGAAACAAGTATGACTGATTTACTGTTGTTTCCTTTCTTCAGTGGGCACTCCAGCCTTGCAGCCCTTTGAAATGAGGTGCCTATAGATGTATTAAAGAACTGTAATATGATCCTACCAGCTGCAATTACTGGCTTGACTAAAAATAAATCTCTTTTATTGTAGTAGAGCAATCTCACATTGAAAAATTAGAAAACTACAACCTTTAATTTTTAAATAAATAAACCATGTGTACCTCAGTACCGCTTTGTTATAAAATGGGACATCACCTAGATTTCTTCTGCAATGCTTACCAAAGTATACAGAGAGGGTTCATTTACACTTTGCACAATCTAGTGTGGGAGACTAACATAGACATAGAGGAGGGTGAAGTGTCTTGGGAAGTATTTTCTTACTAGATATTTTAGATTATAACACCCAGTGCCAAACCATTTTCAGTTTTCAAGTAGATGACACCAGATTCTTATTTAAAATATCTTAGTATTTTAAACAAGTAGTCTGTGACACCAATATTACATTAAACAAGTTTTAATGTCTTCTGTTTGTAGAGTCATACACTTGCTGTGATGCATATTTTTTTGTTTTTACAATTGGAAGAAGCTCATTGGGATCCTCAAAGCTCAAGTAAAACCCAAACTATGACCTCAAATCCCAGCGAAGTTGAAACCGAAGCTTGATCGTTGTGGAGCAGGACTAAAATGTGAGAGATGAAGAACAAATATTAGCAGCAAACACAACTGAGATGGAGTAGCAGTGCTTTCCAACAACTGATGGTGTCAGCCATGATGTGCTGCATTGAAATATTGTCTCTGTCCCTGGCCAGCCATATCATACATCAATTAATTAAATTTTATTTGTATCGCACATTTCAGCAGCAAGGCATTTCAAAGTGCTTTACATCATAACAAACACAAAAACACAAAAGTCATGCAACATAAAATTGATAATCAAAACATCAGGTCAAGTGCCATCATGAAATTCGTAATTGATTATGTTTCAAATACAACTCTAAACAGGTGGGGTTTTTTAGTCGAGATTTAAAGGAAGTCAGTGTTTCAGCTATTTTACAGTTTACAGCTGAAGCTGTTTGATTAATTTGTTGGACAGATGCAGTTGCAGTAATGAATGTGACTAAAGATAAACCCATGGATGAGTTTCTCTAGATCATGTTGAGACATAAATCCTCTAATGTCTCATGTTGAGACATTAGAGGTGATAGAAAGCCAACTTTGTAACTGTCTTTATGTGGCTCTGCAGGTTCAGGTTAGAGTCCATCACCACCCCCAGGTTTTGGGTCTGATCGCAACAGTGAGGCTTCTTCATCTTCTTTGCAACCCTGACCACTAACAGAGATTGTTCCTGCCCACAGCATCACCATCCACAATGACTCTTTCAAAATACTTGAAGACATGAGTTATGACATTTAGTTTCCTTTTTGGGTAAATAAACCAAAAAGGAAATTGAATTAAATCATCTTTAAACAGAGGTGGCAGTACTTGCAGAGGATGCTGTTTATTTTATAACTGCACCTTATCAATTATATAGTTACATTATAGCCATTGCAATTAACCAACGATAAAGTGAAGGTATTTTCAGAGCAACAGCTCCACACTTAGAATGAGACAAGAAAATCAATATAACCCCCATATCTGTCTGCGACAACGGCTGGCAGCCAATTAGTTATGCCTACAGTCAGAAAATAACAAAAAAAATATTTTTAAAAATCAGTCTGGTCTGGTTAATTTCAAATCCCTCTTAAAACCTGTCACTCTTGCTTCTTTAATCTGTGTAAAAACTGTTATATCAGAAACTGAGAAAAGTTAAGCATAAACTGGTTTTTATAACTATAGTCTAGATCCACTCTATCATGTTCTTGTCTTATAAATATTTCTACAGTACAGCGGATATGCATTTCCTTCACAATAACATAAAAAAACCTGTGCCAGAGTGAAGTAATTATTTAAAGATGTTATTGCATTACTCAATAATTCAGGTTTCCTTATGCTGTTGTCCCAAACTGTTTCCCAACTTTGAATAGTAAGTGGTAATATGGCTTTATTTTTATAAACACCATTTCTTTCTGTAAGTGCAATTGTAGCAATTTTCAAACGTCTCAGTTTTTCTTCTTTTGCAAACAAATGCTAAAAAACTCAAAATTGTAATAATAAGACTGAATTTTTCCACTGATGTTCAATGCTTTCAATCATGAAGGCCAGTTACAATTAGTTTTGATAGTTTAATAAATTTAGCAATATCCTTGGTTCTATCAAAGTTTGAGTAAGTAATACAGAAACGACATCATCTAAAAGATATTTGAACACTACTTCTTGCATGGAGCAATGTTTACCTCAAATCAAATGATTTTCATAACTTGTGAAGAACATTTTCAAGGAACATAATTTGTTGAAATTGCATGCTGTTATGGCTTTGCCAAAGGCACTTTGCTCCTGAGAGAACATGTAACATGGAAGCTGTTGTGTGTAATGGTTTTATTCCACACAACAGCTCTCATTTAGGCTAGAAAGGGCACTGCAATCTTAGAAACTATAAGTTTGTTAGGTGTTGACTTGAAAATCAATAATACAATCTACAGTTTAGGTTTCTCTTGTCTGAAAGTACAGATCAGCCTCTGAAATCCCAGATAAAAGATCAGTTGTCTCTGTGGGTAATGTTTGATTCTTTCTTATTCCGTGTCAAAGCTTGGCTTTACACTAACATCAATCTTTCATCGCTCTCTACAGTCTGCCTCATATTCTATGAGCCAACACTAACCAACAAACACAAAGCTCCGTCAGACAAATATCACGACAAATGATTCCTTTTCCTTTTTTTTTCTTACTTTAATTGGTTTTTTGTGTCTGAAAACTACAAATAATTGTCTCAAATTAAGCAGAGTTAAAACTGCAGAGGGGAAAAAAAACAACATTTCAGCCAGTGTCATCATCTCTAGCCATTAGTGAGGCTATTTGATCAGTGGCGAAGCAGAACCTAGTTGTGGATGCCAGCCAACCAGCAAAACACAATCACTTCACTGAGCGAGTAAAAGCAAAGTGGAGACACATGTACAACAAAGTGTCCAATATAGGTTTGAAATGACTGTTTGTGGTTTACTTACCCATGCAGTGCTCTGAGGTTTTCATGCTTCAGTAGCTAACAATGACCTAAGAGGTATTGAGCATGCTGAAGCAGAGTTGTGTTTTCACACACTGCAGGGTGGGAAATGGTGAGGCAAAGTTGCCTTGGGCAGGTGCAGATTTAAATGCTGAGTTGTTGACTACCGGCTGGCACAATCAAGAGCACAGAGCATTAAGTTGTTGAAACATTTCCATGATTACATTTGCCTGAACTGCAGTAGTTCTGTTTGATTATGGGAAAAACGATTCATAATTATTTATAACACTCACTCAAAGAGTTTGGAAAGAAGCTACACTTCAAGAAGAGCAGGAATTGATTAAATGCAACCACATTTGAAGGTTTTCAACCGTGACAGGCCAGTTTGAGGTCAATCCTCCACATCTCATTGATATTTTAGGCTGTACTTTGACTATACATTCTGAAACTCCATTATTTATGGAGTAACAAATGGGTCAGGCTGGTTTGGAGATCTTCTTACTTTTACATTTACTCAGGTTATTTACTTTTAGCACTACTGGTGAAAAACAATTTTCACTTAAAGAATATAAAATTAGACAGTTGATAATTATAATTAACAGTAATAAAAGATTTTATTGAAATAGCACGACAGGAAGCAGCAGAGACTAGACTTGCCTCACATTTATTCCACTGCAAAGGCCACTTTAAAAGCTTTGAAGTTCAGTGGGGAAAAATTATTTTGTATGATCACAACCATGTTTTTCTCCTTCTTTAATATTGCAATTTTATGGTGGATTTTTCCATTTGGCTTTTCTCCAGCATATTATTCATAGAGGAAACCGAATGCGGTACAAGATAATTGAGCAATAATTGTTGTCTGGCGATAATAATGATTTATGATTGTTTGGGGCTGAAATCGGAATTGAAACACAAAATTGAGCATTAATCTGACAGCCCCACAGTAAAGATGAACTTTTTGTTCGGGGCACATCGAGCACCGCTTCACAGAAACTTCTCTTCTTGCTGTCGTTAATTCAGATGTGCTAGGGCACCCCTGGAGAGCGACACTCATTTCAATATTTATTGAATTGTTATCAAAACCTCTCCGAGCAACTCAGGGCAATCAATGCTGCATTTAGGCTCTGTCAGCTTTCGCTGCGATTGTTTGCCTTCATGCCATTCACACTCATCCCTCTAAAGAAAAGATGGTGGAGTCACACCTCTGTAATTCCTGCCTCCAAGGGGTGGTTCAGCTTAGATTGAATGGTGGTTGCCTGAACTGTGTTTTAATTGACAGAGCTTTTTTTTTCTTTTTCATATGAGAGAAAACTGTGTGAACATAAAGAGCCCAAAAAAACACTATGCTGCACTATGTTGCTCTGCAGGGTTCATATTTGTTTGCCAACATTGACTATTTTTGACAGTAAAAGTAAAAACTGTTGGTCTTGAAAAAGGTATTATTCAAACAGCAATAAAATGACATGGGAGGTGATAAATTATACATAACGCAAAAGAATCTGTCGGGAAAAGGAAACAAGAGCACTTTGTCCCCAAAAAGTTTGATCAGCATGGACCAAGTCGCTGAAATCTAAGCACTTCCCTTCCTGCACTTACAAAGGGCAGGAAGGGAGAATGGATTTACCCTTTGGGCTTAAGTGCTTTGAGTGGGGTTAGATTAAAGAATCATGAGATAAACAACTGAGAAACTCTGACTTGTAGACCAAATTGGTTAGGTCACGCTGTTGCTGCATCAGCATCACATAAGACCTGGTGTTTGGTTGCATATGCACAAACAGTTTCAGCATGGATTCAACTTACTCAGACAAGACATGCAAAACAACTGCATCAACGTGGAAAAGCCAGTCTGGATGAAAAGGCTTTTAAATTCCTAAGTCCTTTGTATGGCATAGAGTTTACTGAAGGCAAACAAATCAACTCCAACATTTTGTGCTTGTCAGACCTTTATGGTTACAATTAGTCTTACCTGGTACTGTCCACCATTTCCCTTTGGAAGAGTAAACATCAAGCTGGATAAAAAAAATAGTTTTTGGTCTTTGCGTCATGTTTTGTAAGTTTGCTGACATGCTTTTGCACGTTATTGATCATAAACCTCCATAATATACAGAAAACTTGCCCCAAACTTAAAAAGTTCTTTGATGTTCTTTGAATAATGCATTTAGAGGTGAGTATACCAGACTGTCTGAAATGATTGAGGCAATCCAAGAGTTCTCAGGAAAAGAGGGTGAGCATTTTAAAAGATATAAAATCACAGTTACTGAGGTAGAAGTTTACCATTTAATCCTGGAATATGCATTCTAGGATTCTCTTAGGATTTGATGCAGGTGGCAAAGCCAAAGAGAGTCAGCACTTTCTCTGTCAACCTGACAGACTTAGCATTGGTGAATGAAACGTGAAACATATCAGAGAATTTCCAAATGTTTTCGAATTGCTATTTTCAAAACAAGACTCATTTTTAAAGGACATGATAAGAAAATACATAAAGCAGCTCCCCAAAATAAATCAGAATCAATTCAGAATGTCTGAAACAAGTCTGAAGAATATAGACTTTTATTTGCCATCAAAGATTTTTTGAAAATAAATTGCTAAACTGTCTGACAGGCAACCAGTCAACTAAACCAATGCTTATTTATTTAACCATTGTCAAGTTGTCAAGTAGTCAAACAATTTTCCAAGGTTTTTGGAGATTTTTTAGCATGTTGTTTAAAATATTTGCTGTTACTTTCAATGCAGTCTTAATACATTTAAACTCAAAAGAGCTCCACACATTGTGTTCCTTAAAAATTCAGGGAAAATAGTGTACTCTGGATCCCCAGTATTCAGGAAAATTAGGGACCGCATCCGCCCACAAGTAACTGAAATTCATGAATACTTGAGACACCCTCCGTAAACTGTTTTAATAGTTCAAACATCAACTTATTCTACAAGTTCTATAAGTTATAAGGCAGGGGTAAGCACTCCTGGCTTTTAGATGTATTTCTACTTCAACACACCTGAGTCAAATAATGAGGTCATTAGCAGGACTCTGGAGAACTTGACTGCACTTATGAGGTGATTCAGCTATTGGATTCAGGTGTGTTGGACCAGGGAGACATCTAAGAGTTGCAGGACACCGGCCGTCAAGGACCAGGTGTGCCCACCCCTGTTATAAGGAAACTAACTTAGCTCTTCTATAGGAGCTAAAATGTATTGTCTTCCTTGTCTCTGCTCTTGGAGGGTACAGCCAATCAGTGCCAAGAAAAGCAAAGCCACTTCTAGATTGGCTGTTTCTCAAATGCCACTGGATAGCATGTAAGATAGCCTACCATCTAGATATGCCAGCTTCCCAAGCTACATATTCTTTCAAATATTTTAGATATGAGCTATGTAAAAATTTATAAGAAATACTACACTACTACACTACACTCTTAGGTGTAGTGTAGTAGAGCCAGTTTTGTCTCTTCAAACACTGTCCAGACTGCCTACAATGGGTTCTAGCTCCACTGTCCTGAAGTTTTTACATGTGCCATAAGTACGAAACACTGGAATGAAATGGCTTAATTACCTCCTTATTGTGTAGATAAGTTCTCCAGAGCCTTGTTAATGGCTTAATTATTTTATTCAGGTGTGGTGTAGCAGAGGTACATCTAAAAGTTGCAGGGTAGTGGCCCTCCAGGACTGGAGTTTGACACCTGTGGCCTACATCAATCCAGGAAACTTGTGTTAAAATTATGTTAGTCCACTGTAAAGGACACCTTGGGGAAGTCACGTACTCCATCTACTATGCATATATAAATTCCTATGGTAGAGCAATTTTTACTCTAGAAACAATAGATTTCACTGCCCCTTTAAAAAAGAATGTTGGCTTTATTTAATCTCTTGTATTTATTGCAAGGTTTTGTAAAGCTGTTATTACACCAAAAAGCAGCTTCAGGAAAAATCTGAGCCCCATGAAACACTGTACACCCATAATGTCTGAGAGGTCAGGTTTCAGTGTAGATGTGTTTGTCCTATTCAGCGATAGAACACAGGGTAGAAAAGGATTGTCCTCTCTGCAGCATATCGATTGTCCCAGAGTCCTCCTGTCTCCAATATTGCACAAAAAAGCAACCAGCCTCTGTCAAGATACATCACATGCAACAAATCTACTGTTGGATGTGAACCAATTGTTTATTGTTTTTCAGACTTAACTTGCTTCCTGATGAAGTTCATTGATCCCTAAAGCAATCCACAATCCCCAGCTCCACATCATTTGTTCCTCTGCTGAAATGAGTGGTTTGATCCCGAGGCCAGGCATCAGTTATAATTACTGGGATGGGATTTCAACTGTCAGCATGATAAATGGTTATTTGACTTTATTTGTCTTGGTCCGCCATTGGCTTGCGGTGCTACCTGTCACTGAGGTATTCGTTTTCCTTTACTCAGCATCACACACAGAAACATATTGAACACATCCTCCATCACTTTAACGGAAAATCTTTTGATAACAGGAGATGCTTTTAGGAACAAAATGTCCCAAGCCAGAGGAATGGCAATAAAAGTAACTGTTTTGTTTTCTGAAAGGTTCAGAGCGGGTGAGGGTAGATGGTTTACCAAACTTAGCTTCTTCATTCACCTCCACACGTGGAACCCTACTACTTTTATTTTATTTTGTGAAACTGGGATACTAAAGGACTGAGATGCTTGCAGGTGCAGATCTCTGGAGGTGTTTTTGTGCTTGACTGAATACAGCTCCCGGGCATGTCTGACCTTCGCCCCTTTCCCTGAGAATGAATCAATTGTGCTTCCAGACAGGCTGCTTGAATAGTTCTAATGATGACAGTCGATATCACAGTGCTGAAAAACCTTTTATGTTTTTGTAATGTCTGAATATTTTGTCTGGAATTCACTGGGCAGCCATAGAACAAATGAAAACGCTACAGCAAATAACACTTGAGACTGTGAAGATATTGATTTATTTCTCTCCAAAACCAAAATGCGCTGTGAAAAGTAATTGGGAAGGAACTAAATATTAGGCAGGATTAGATGTCCAATTAGTCATTTTAGTTTGTTAATGTAGATTTTCAAATATTACATTGGTAATTACTTTACTTTGGTACCATATCTTATTTAAATATGTTTTAATAGAATATTATAACCCAACTAAAGATATTTATTCAGTTGTCTGACTATTCTATTTTATAGCATTTGGTGTCAAGCAGAAAATGGTCTAACCTGCTAAAATATAATATAAAATGTACTAAAAAAAATCATAAAATTGCTGAAAAGTTCAGGGTAATGATTAAGTTTGTATCCAACTTCAGCTGTTTCAGTGCTAATGCTAAAACCCAACAAGCAAGTAAAGCTTTTTTACTCTGTATTCATTTTTTGTCGATGAATACATTTTAGTTGTGGTTGTAAAACAAAGAGATTAATGCCTCACAAATGTGTTTGTCAGAATAAATGCTGAACATTTATAAACAATCCACTGTCTTTATTTAATTTATTCAGTAGGTTGGCAAAAGATCTAATATTAAAGTTAATTCTGCTATCCATGAGCAGTGGTCATTTCTTTTCTGTCCTTTTTACAAGATTTTGAAATGTCACATTGTCAGAATTTATTTAAAATGTATCAATATTTTAATAGCATTATTGCCTTAACTAGTTGGCTAAAGTGAAATTTGCTGGCAAGTTGAGTCACTGAGTCCAAAGCAAATTGTCTGACAACTATTGCATGTAATAGTCTTTTAGATGCTTCAGTGGAAAGACTTCCCAGAGGTCTAAACTTGAGTTCTTGTAAAGTATTTGACCTCCTGACTAGAAAATATTTATGTTCTCTTTGCAGCCCAGCCAAAAAGTACACATTTTTCTGCTTTTGTGGATAATGTAGTGGCCTTAACCCTGAGGTAGTAAAACACAACATATCCTAAATGTTTGTCAAAATATGTTTACATGACACAGTCCTAGAATTGGAAGCTTAGAAAATCTTACAATTATCTTAGTAAAATGTTTCAATTTAGTCAAAAAAAAAAAAATGTTTGTGTTCGTCTTTTTAACATCCAAGGTCATCAAAACCGGTTACTACAATTACAGCTAGATATCTATAATTTGCACTCAGTAGTTAGAATTTAGCTTATTTGCTTTAGGAAGTGCACTTTAAGAAATTTTAAATAAGCAAATAATTTTATGCAATTTTTTAGACCAGCTGTGGAGATGAAATTGTACCCATTTTATGATTGCATAAAGGTTTCTGCTTAAAGCTTTTCATTTGAAGCATATAAAAAACAAAAAGCAGCAGGAACTCAACAATACAGCTTTTTTTTCTTTTTCTTTTCCTGCCTCACTCTTCAGAGGCTTTCATTTTTGCTTGGCACTGCTCTTTCCAGATCAATTATTCCTGCTAAAATAAGTAAGAAGCGCCCATGAAATATTAAAGTAGATGCTGAGAAGCAGTTGAAAGCATCCCTAACGTGGGGGTGTTGTATGTATTTTATTTTTCATGACAATGGAGGGACTGTGGTGAAAAAGAGAAGCGGTGTTCACTTCGGGTGTTCTCTTTGGTGGCCAACTTAGTCGACGACCTAAACTCACCGGTTGAAGAGTCCATTCAGCGTTGTCTTGCGGTCCCCTGTCGCAATTACACTCGAAAGAGAGAACAATTGTTCATTATTTATTGCCACTGAAGTTTTAACTGCTGACTCAGAATTGATCTCTTGGATGCAGAGCGAGATGCAGGACATGTTTGCCTTGTTTGCCTCAGAGGGTAAATATGGTGCTGTGTTCCTTCCTACCTTTCATCTTCTTAATTTAGCTTGCTGCCACGAGGCAGGAGCATGTTATTCGACTAAATGGTGAGATTTATTTTCCTGATTGAAATGCAGATCCCATCTCCAACTCAGTTTTTCTCTGCTGGCAAATACATTTTGCAAATAGTCAACATAAATTCAAAACTGCACAATAAAGTCAGATTTCTGAATTCTGTCTCAGTGTGACACAGTTTATGGCGTGTGTTCTGGATGTTCGCCATCTTGAATGTTGCATTAAAAGAAAGCGTGAGAATCAACCCATCGTGAGAGCTGCAACGTATGTCCAGTGCATCTACAGGTCAGTGATCACCGAACGGCCATGTTTTATGTATATTTGATGTTCGCTTGTATCCCCAGTACATTATGCACTACTGTCACTAAAGCTGTCATAGAATTTAAAATTGATTGGGTGAATGTGAAATGCCACAGCAGAGACTAAGAACACAGATGGAGCTTTGAAGCTTGTTATCATTGTATGCACACCTACCTCAAACCTACACAGCAATTTTCAGATAACACGCTTCTCTGAATCCTTAGAAATGCTTTGTTGAAATACAATAATGTCAGATGAGTGGTTTGTTTTTTTAAAATGAATAATGCAAGTTTTAACACTGCAGCTTTGCATGAACTCTAACTTAAAGAAGAATGAAGAATGATAGATGTAGCACAGAGATTTAAAATTAATGTTGAATGTGTACTTTAGTTAAATATCTTTCCTTGTTTTGACATATAAAACTCACAAATATCATTCTGGCTAAAAATAGAAACATACAAATCACTTAGAGGTGTCAAATAAGGTTAAGTTAATATTTGCTGTACAACCGCAAAATGTTTAGATGTCTTAGAGAAACTGATGTTGTTATCCAGCAGACCAGAAAACGATTTGAGGGGAAAAGAACAGAGTTAAGTAGGTCAGGCAGGCAGGAGTGGTATTGCAATCATAATCTGAACCAGACAGTGGCTTCAGGATCTCAGAAATGTCACAGTTGAGAATCAAGATCACCCAGGATGGTTATTCTGGTACACAGAGAAAAAGGATTATTTACCAAGTAATGACGAGGAGCAAAATAACCAGATTGTCTGGGTTAAACCTACTAAATTGGACAATCTAGCACTGCTACCGAAGTCCCACTGGTTAACTTGTGGCTTGGCTACATAATTGTAAACAATTAAAGCAGCAACATAGAAAAGCAGAGAAAAACACATAATTGCCCAAGGATAATGGCAGTATTGTGAATTTTGCTTAATTGTACACCTATTTTATTGTTTCTCAACAATTCTATGGTACATGTTTTGTAATCTAATTTTCCACTTAATCTGGTTTTTGACATTTCCTTCGATTTTATTCCTAGATTGTCCAATACGTTGCATAAATTCTTCTGACAACTTTTTTCCAGGCAAACAAAACTCTGCTGTCGAGCAAATTCAGAAAAAAATAGAACATTTAAAGAAATCATTATCTTAAAAGGGATAATGTCTTACCAATCTTGATGTTTCTTTCAGAGACTAGCAGAAGACACAAAAAATAGTCTGAGAACAGCATATTTATCTGCTTTGTCATCTCTACTGCCAGAAAAAATTCTAATTTAACTCAACGCTCAATTCCTGCTCTATGTGCTTGTAAATCAATGAGATCACACTAACTGTGTATTTGACTATTTTCAGTTATAGTTTTCTCTTGTACGTCGTGATTGCAGTCAGGCAAGGAAAAACCAAGATGTCATGCACTAATAAACAGTCATAAAAGGGAATAAGTATGTTGATCAGATTATTTACAGCCCTAGTCATCCAAAAAAAGAAAGAAAAAACATGAATATCAAAGATGTTTTAAATCTTTGACATTCTTTTAAATAGACAGGATAAAAAAATCGCCAATCAGTTCAATAAAATATTTGCTTTAGAATAATTTACACACATGAGATAATAATCACTAAGATCTTTTATGTACATTTTTTTGACAATTTTGTACACTGTAGATTGCAACATAGCTGCAGTTTAGTTTATGCTTCATATGCTTTCATTAGAGGATGAAATAAACTGAAAAATCTAAAAGGGAAAAATCAGATGGTGTCATAAAATTTAATATGAGTGTAATACAGACATGAGATGTTAATTAGAGTGTTTTCAAGCAAAACCAGCAAAATCATACTGCCTATCAAGTCAGATTATGCCATAACCAGGACTATCCAGGGTGTAATTATGAAATGCCAAATCACATAAGTGGTGTTAAAATGCAAAACCAGCCTACCATCCTTATCCATTACATATTCCTTAATGAACACATTATATGAAATCAGTGAACATTTTAAACACAGCTTGTTTTGACTCAATTCCAATGGTTGTGTCTACTGCCTTAGAAATGTACTAAAATATGCTTAAACCAAGCAGTAAAGATGTAAAACAATAACATACAAGAAGTTTTAGATTAATGCTTAATAGAGAGTGTCTTCGTTTGACCCCTGCATATTGTAGGGACATTCTTGAACATTTTCACCTGGATTATTTTCAGCATGATGATTCTCAGTGAACTGTGGCAGTAAACAGACTGTTTGGAGACAACATATAGCTTCAAAATCTTTTTACAGGAGACATAAAACAGCCTTTGCGATTTAAGTAATTATAACATGAATACATAAATATTTAAAATGTGATTAGGAAATATCTCTAGAGTTATTGTTGTACCTAAGTGGAAGAGCAGTGTAAAGAAAAAGCTGGCTTGTGCTACGAAACACACGCTATTGGAAACATGCACGGCCTTAGCTTCAGAAATCTTTCACCGAAAGCACGGTCTTCATCTATTGTCATGGCTCCCACTGCAGAAAGACATGCATAGTCAGAAACAGTGGCACTCCTTTTACTTCTCTGCTAATCTCAGGGGCACTTCAGCAAATTAGAATCTAAAATTGATGAATTATGGCGTCCGTCCACCCTGGGTGCTGCTTTGCCCCTGAATCAATTTAAGTGACTTTCCCCCACTGTGAAAATGAACTTTTTGCTAAATGACTTCACGAGGAAAAAAAGTGCATATCAATTTCAAGCCAACACCAGCTGTTATGAAGATTTATTGCTATACTTTACATTAATATACCACCATGCAGAGGCATATCAAATCTGAGGCCACAAAGGGTCACTCAACAGGGTTTGTGGTTATCCTTGTTATTTCCACTGTCCACTGTGAAATTAATTTGACATGAAATGGAAGGAGAAAAAAAGTACCAGTCTGTGGTATAATTGCCAAGAATATGATTATGTCCAACAAATTAAAAAGAAAAAGTCCTATAAAATTAAATTTGATGCGCAAGTCCTGTCTGAATAAAGGTAATGAGATGTCCCTCATACATTTAAAGGCCAAACATCCCTCAGTGGCTCTCCAATTCAAAACTTGTCAGGGATAGTCATAATCTTTCCACCAAATTACCTTGACTAAAAGTCATTTTTGGCATTGAATCCCCAATATATGAGTGATTGGGAATGAAAACTGCTGTATGTGTGAAGTACGCCTCTCTAAAAATGGGGACAAAAAGTAAGAAAATTTGTTTGTTCAATTTTTTTTTGGTTGTCATAAAATTCACACTGTTCCCAGGCTACAGCGCAGCAACTGTTGCATCTCACTGATGATGTTCTTCCTTCTTTTGGAGCCTAATTTCGTATTGATCCATGGTAACCACTGAACCGATCCATTGCTGCCCTTTCCATTTGTCACCCTAACCTCACTATCTAAATTTGCAAAAGTAAAGAAGGAACTACAGAGAAGGTTGAATGAAAAGGAAAAAAGAAAACACATCCAGAGAAATTAAAATAGTTTTTTTTATTTCTCCTTTTTCGTAATGTGTAATGTCAACAAAGTGAGCATGAGAGGATTGATGTTCCTAGCCATAGCAGTCAATTTTTAATCATGTTAAATAGTGATGACAGTTTCTTTATGTACTTTTGCTAAATGGTCAAACTCTGAGGGGTCGAGTGGTGTTTCTGTTTTCTGTGTTCTTCATGTTGGTAGAATGTGCAAGCAACTCAGGAGAACATTGAAAAGAGAGGCGTGTCACAAGGTTCACTCTAAACCTTGTGACATTCTGCCTTCATTTGGCACTTTATACTCCATGACCTGGGCAACCCAGACTCTTCAGAGCTGTAACCTCTACCGTGTAAATCATAAAATGAGGTGGATATGGCAAAAGTCAAAAGAGAGACTCAGCAGCCTGGTGATTCAAGCAAAACTCTGAGAGTCAGATTTGCTGATGCTTACACACTTGCACATCCCTCAGGCAAGGTATTTTAAAATCTCCTGACATTTAGTCATGTTGGAAACACATACTATCATGGAACTACTTTAAAAATAGCACGTGACTGCAGAATCGACTCTCATAATTGTACTTAATTGTCGTTTTTTTTGCAGCAGCTTGGGTAACGTGACAGTCAGGGTTATTTTTGCAGATGGTGATTAAATGTATGGAAACTGAATGACATTTAAGGTATTTACAGAACAAGATGAAATTACTTTTCCAGAAATGTTTGAGTTGTCAGAGAACTCAAAAGAAGTGTTGAAGAAAAGAGAATGATTTTCTGCCGCTGCAGCTGAAGCCCGCTGGCTACCCAACCACAAACTAAAATGGCATGTTTGCTTCAAAGGGCGGGTCAATAAGGATTGTCCAGCTCCAATTAAATGATTTCACTTCTTTCTTTTCTACCTCAGTACCCTCAATGATGATGTTTTTAGATGCCAGACTTCACTGGAGATAATGGCCTTTAAATGTTAAATTCTCCAGAAGGTTCAGAAGGTGTGTGTTTTTTTTTTTTTTAATGGATTATTGTTATCTGAAATATACAGAGCTGTGAAAAAGTATTTGGCCCATGATTTCACTTTTGGTCTTTTTCAGATCATCAAACATTTTTTTTAATATCATAAATTGAAAATGTAATTACCTAATGACTGGTTGTTCTACCTTTGGTGGCAACATCTGCCTTGTGGCTTTTATGGGAACTTGCGATTTTTAGAAGAAATTGTGACCCACGCTTTCTTTTAATTTAACTGCAATGGAAAGTCTTTAATATGAAAGTCATGGCAGTGTCTCAATCAGATTTTTTTCATTTAGTTTTTATTCAAAGCCATTTAGAGGTGCATTTTCACATTCACTTTAGATTATTGAGCTGCTGCATAACGCAAGGGTTGCAAAAACGGTTGTCTAGATGGAATTGTCCAATGGAGAGTAGAATGAACTCTTCTACTTTTACCCCGTCTCTGTCTTATCATTGAGTCATTGACCGTAGCAGGGAGAGCTGATATTGTGGTCTGCTACAGTCCCAAAGGTTTATAAATTGTTTTGCGGCCCTTTCCAGACTGCTGATCAGAGGCTTCCTTGAGTTATTCTTGATTTTGTGGGTCTGGCAGTAAGAGCTTCAGGTAAGTAAAGTTGAACTCACCTATCTAAACAACTTGTTTATTAATAGTTATTCCTCAATTTAATAATAGGGCAATTATCTCTATTAGTACAAAGACCGAGGTTTCTATAATTAGAGAATTTTATGTACACATAAACTCATTGGATATTAAAATGTGCTTGACAAAAAACTGTGTAGGAGAGTTTTTTTTTCCTAACATGGACATTTCAGGTAACATTCCTGTGTTATTGCTCTAATTGGTCAGTTTTGCCCAAAGCACATATTGATAAATATTGTTCAGTGATGATTCCCAACCGGCTGGGATACAAAGACAAATATTACTGCAAAATCGTGCCTTCAGGCTGAACTGGTCTGTATTTTATACTTTTCCTGTAATATTTATGTGATGCCCCTAATCACATTTACAGACCTTACGGGGTTTTTATATACCAGAGTGAAGGAAGAAAATGAGAACAATAAATTCAAATAGCACCCCCTCCCAACAACATTTGACCCCAACAAAGAACAAGATAAAAAAAAAAACTCATTAAGAAGTTTAACTTGGCAAGACAAAGTGAAAACAATTAGCAAGCTGTTGAACAAAGAGCTTCCCTATCAGCAGTCGAGCAGAATGCTTGGACTATAGCTGAAGAAAGCGATGAGAGGATATAATTGAGATTCAGGCTTACAGGGAGCTCTGAGTAGGCTCTTGTCGTTATAAAAAACTCAAGACATGTCATCCTGGCACATGGAGCAGCACCACGGAGCCAACAGCAACAGTACTGAAACCTAATTGAACTCTCTGTGATTCTCTCTCAAGGGCTATTCGCCGTGCTCATTATCTTACCCTTGTCCCCGTAAAGACCAGATGAGTTTGCTTTGACTTTGAACCTTCCCTCTCCAAACAGGTCACTCCAGCTCCCCGTGTCCTTTCATCTTGCCTTTGGCTTTTATAAATAAAGCGGGTCTGCGTTGCTCTCCGGAGGCGTACTTGCATCACCCTCGAATGCCTGCCAGCGGTGGCTCTCCCTCAGAACAAAGCGGATCCAGCCAACTCTGCTCTAATCACTTTAGTCATATACCGTGTGCCGACTGCACCAGGACAATGACAAAAGATAGAAATAAAAAATGGCAAAGGGAATTTACAGACAAGTATGTTTTCTCACACTCTCCTCCTGTCACTTTCTGACTGGTTCAGTTCAGTGTAGTGTGTTTAATGTTTCTGAAGGAGCTTTAATCCTCCTCATCACACTGAAGGTTCTGCTAAAAAAAAAAAAAAAATAGTAGCAAAACAGAGTCCAGTGCAACCAACTGCCTGCAGACAACAATCACTGCTAATTTCATCATCAAAAACACACAAAGTCTTTGTCACAGCAGCAACCTTACCACTCATAGGCTTCATATCAAAGATACAGACCAAACAAAGAGAGCATCGATCAGACAATCAGCCAAAAGCCCAATGGTAGCTCTGGAAGAGTTGCAAGGCTCCACTGCTCAAGTGGGAGAATTTGCCTCAAGGTTTGCTCTGTACTCGAAAAAATATTACTTCTATGGAAAGATAGAAAGTGCAATTTACCCTGAAAACATTATACCCAGGATGTGAGGATGTTGAAGAGAATAGTGGATGTGAACAAGAATAGAGTTCAATACACAACAATGCTGAAAGTAAACCTATTGGATGCTCTAACGCCTCACCCTCTTTTCGGTCAGAGACCTTAAAGTAAAGTCCAGCTGGAATGGTTTAGATTAAGACAGGTTCATCTGTCCAGACATAAATCCAATTGATTATCTGAGCCAATACTCGGAAATTGATGTTAACAGAGGCTGTCCATCCAAACTGACTGAGATTTAACTATTATCAAAAATAATGGACGGGAACTTTGAAGCTATGGATTCAGAATTTCCTGAATATACATTGGTCTGAAAAGGTACTTTCCCCCTTTCCTTATTTCTGATTTTGTGTTATCAGGTTTAGCAGTAATCATTTTTTCCACACAGAGTCATGAAGATTTGGATTTGTTCTCTTGCTTAATATTAAACACAGTCATTTAAAAACTGAATCTTGTGTTTGCTTTTTGTTTTGACTAATATTTAAATTGGTTTGATACTCTGAAAGGCTGAAGTATTTCCCAAAGTTTTTCAGGTTTTGCTTCATAAAAGACTTTGAAAGCTGTGTATCTTTTCCCTCCCACTTCACAGTTATGCACTGCTTTATGTTGATCTGTCAGGCAAAACTCATAATAGCACACAATGAAGTCTGTGGGTGAAATGTAAAAAAGTTCACACTCGCATTTATAGGCATTGTGCCTCCATATGTCTTTGTTTTTCTCAACATCAGTAAGAGATTTTTTTGTTTAAAGCTGCTCTGTAGGGGCGGTTTCTGTCATTCAGTCTATATACCTCTTTCAAAAGCCATCTTAACTTGGTGACTGATGCTTCACGGCTTAAATAATTCCCACGGATGCTCTTTAGAGTTTATTTTCTGACAAAGAGCCCTTGAAAATATTTTTAGCTCAAGATACAAAACACATTTAGTTTCATAGGTTTCATATAGTGCCAAAGAAGTGCTGCTGGTGATACTTTCTCTTTAAAAAATAACCCTTATTAATAAAAGGAGAACTTTAAACTTGCACACGTGGGTTACGATTTCAAAGCCAGTTCTAAACAACCTTCAATTTATTTTCAGAAGAACAGAAGATATTAGTATGTTTGAATATTTTGCCAAGATCTGGAAGAAGATCTAAAATGTTATCCTCAAAACAAAATGAAGCCAACAGCCTCAAACCTGCCGTGAACTGAAAACTGCAACACTGTAGACAGCAAAGGATGTTTTACATCTTAATGAACTGAAACAATGTTGACACCTGGACTTAATATCTATTTATGGTAAAACCCTGGAATTCACTAACCCACTCTTTCACATGTTTATTTCTGTCTTTTATTTGATTGGCTGATCATCCCAATATAATTTTACTGCAAGTTTATAGATTTTCAAGCAGTTACAACTGGATACAAATACCTTTGTTTCTAGAACTGATATATTTTAACACTTGAAAAAATGTACCTTTATATTTTCTTAAAAAGCCAAATTATGACACTGATTGTTATGAATCCAGAATAAAGATTGCAGAATAATTGACTGTCATAATCGTAATCTTCCTATCAAACTAGATGTCAGTCCGCGACGGCAATTTTGAGTACAACTCAATATCTTGGCAAACTAAATTTTTTTAGTAAAAAGACAAAGTTTTAAAAATCCCTAAGACAACAAAACCTGACATCAGAAAAACAATTTAAGTTAAAGTCCAGTTCAGTGGTTAAGCTCTTGTCTGGCCTGTAGCTCTCCACAAACACGGTGATTCAGATTGTGCTGGAAATGTATGATTATCTTTTCTTGAGCTTCATGAGCTCCCTGAAAGCAGAGCACAGTGTCCCTTTGCCAAATCCAATTTATCAGAGAGGAGCACATTGACTGCACATCAGCTCATACGGACATAAATGAGTTTGCGACAGGAAAGAGAAAATAAGAAAGACACAGTGTCACATAAAACGGATGATGGTTCATCATGTAAAAACTTGAGGGAGGGTGAAAAGAATCACACAAGTACATTGGTCTGGCAAAATGTCAGGATTTTTCTATTTCATAGAACATTAATATCAAAAAGTTAAATTAATCATCCTTCCCCGATACAATGCTTGAACACTGTTGTGTTTGGCAGGCAGAGAGCAGTGGCCTTGCTTGTAAAATACTTTATAGTTACAGCGTCCTCCACATTTACAGGCACCCCAGTTAAAAAAGAAGTAAAATTCAACAAGATTTTTATTGGTGTAGGATAACGTTATGCTTTAAAAAACTGAGAAAAATAAAATATTTCATTTGTATTCATTTTGTAAGGGGGGGGGGAACTATCTTTTACAACCCCCAATTCAAATTAATTCAAAAATATTTCATCTGATTATTAATCAAATTCCTGCCTGTTAAAGTCCCACTAATTAGTAACTGAGCTGTATTATTTTTAAGCGTTTGAGGAGCAAAGAGGAGAACCTGACCATTTCTCTCTGAAAAATCTAAAACATCTTACTGTTGATTTTTCCTGCTAAATGAGCCGGTGATTTTCCATTCTCACTTTCCCCGCAGATATTCATTTTACGAGATCATTACCTTCAGAGCTACATGTTTTTCCAAATATATTCACAGTTCCACAACAGACTCAAATGGACTTTGTGTCAGAAGAGCTTAATTTCAAGGCCAATAAATAGTTTGCACTAACAGAAAACTGTTCTCATTTACTGACAGTATGAAGAACAAAGTTCTTTCTTTTCACAACACACAAGAGCGCAGAAACAGAACTTTGGGCAAGTCTTCACAGGGTCGCTCCCATTGCAGGATTTGTATGTAATAGTTGTTGAATAGCATGCAAGCAAAACGTTCTGTTCAGATAATAAGAACTCCCACACAGGTGTCCAATTACTGTCACAGGGTCTAGTTAAAGCCCTCACTGACTGGTATGTAGTCTGTGTCTAAATGTAGATATGAAGTCTTAAGTGAAACGATGCACTCTGAGCTTTTTCAAGTTTTTACGATGCCCGCAATATCCTACTTTGTGTGAGTTGTAGAAAAGTAAATTTGCTTTGTAATTTGTTTTCATGCAGCTTCACCTGTCAGGTGAGGTGAATGTCTACTAAAATCAAACTCAGAGTTTTTTCAAATGATATTCTTAAAATAAAACAGGAATTTCTTTCCTTAAATTTGGGGACTATGCACTGCATTTTACATATTGTTTGTATTTGTTCGATTTATTCTGAGGTTTTTTTTTTTTAAAGTGGACCAACATGTCAACTTTCTCATAAAAAATGGAGGTAAATGTCTTCTCACTTAAGATTGCGTCCTGGTTGAACCCATCCCCTCGTTTAACCACTGGTTTAAAAAGTTTGGATGCTACACAATACTTAAAGCATTATGCTAAGCAGCCCATATTGACAAATCACAAACCAGGGATGCCCTTACAAAAGAAACATGCTAATGTTCTTAAAGCTTGCCTCCTTGGTCACATTTCAACTCTTGAAAATCCTATTTCAGAAAGTCTGAGCTTTCTGAAATAGGGTTTCAACAAAGGTTCTGACAAAGTACTGCATTGCAACTGCTCATTTGGGAAGCTCCTGCTGTGACAGAAATGCCCGCATACAGGCTGGGGGGTTTTCTTTGTGGATTGAGGATTTGGACAAGTTCACTGTATCTTTATGGCACTACATCTGCTTTGTGAAGTAAATCAAAAAAGGGACGTAAAATCTCACAACACAACTATAATATAGAACGTGGATAAAAACCTTGGTCAAACTTGCTGAAATAGATGTGGTGAAGGAGACCACATGAATCATGTGTTTGGAACCTGGAGATAAAGTTCCTCCACTTGCCATGCATGCATTAATGTTTGTGAGGCCCCAATACGCCTGTGTTGACTGCAACAGATAGACTCCAGTCTCCAGTGACCTTGAACACAAATAAAGCCAAACACTGCCTGAGTTATTTCTCATTTATAGCAGCACATGGGTCATTTGTTGAAAGTGTACACAGCTTTTAACTCGGTGACCGGAGGTGCCCCACAGCTGCTTCTTATGCCCCACAGTGAAATACTTCATATCATGTGCTGTGCTGCTACAAACTTTCACCCTGTGTAAGACATCAGTGCAAACCAGAGGGTCTCCCTGAACTTTGAAGCTTCTTTTAAAGATACATCAAAGGCAGGTAGATTGCAGATGCATGGATTACTTACCTCAGAGTTGCACAGCCTTGTACACAGCATCTAGACTATCAAAATCTATGCTTAAGCAATTTTTTTACAACAATCACATCAATGAAAGATTTTTTTTCTGGTGCTGTTGTTCTATGAACTTTTAGAACTACACATATTTTGCAGAAGTATTTAAATCCCATTCAACCTTTAAACATTTTGTTAAATTAAAACTTAAATCTCTTATATAATTTCATAGCAGTTTAAGTTATAACATTGTGAGGTGAGATGAAAATGATTTATGGCTTTTGAAGATTTTAAATCGACAAACTCTGCCCTAATATTGGTTGCAATTTTATCCCTGACCTGAGCTGTGCTTTGGTCATTTTTCTTCACGATGCTGTTTGTTCACTGATGTTGTCTGAGGCCTTGACAGAGCAGCTGTGTGTAAATTTTGATTAAATTACACAGAGATGGACTCTAATTACGGATCTTCTGAAGGGAGTTGATTGCACTTAGTGGACACATAAGAGTAAAAGGAAACAAAATGCAAAATGGTGCACTTTTCATATTTTTATTAGTGAAATTATACAACAGTCAACATTATTTTTTCATTCCACGTCATAATCATGTAGTTCTATATGTCAGTCAATTACATAAACACTTCATATTGTCGATGTGATGTTAAATATAATAAGTTTTTCAATTAATCAAAGGTGGATACAGATTAGAGTTCCATTGATATGTTTTAAGTAAAAACGTAACATCTCAACAGAAGTCAAATCATATTTTCTCCTGTTTTTCCAAAAAGTGAGGTTTAAAAGCATATGCATGCTGGCCTTCAGTATGAAGATCATACAGCAGAAAAGGTTTGGTCTGTTTAATATTCAGAACAGTCACACCAAATAAGAGTTACTCATACTGAGGAAGGAGGTCGACTACTAAAAATGGCTCATGAGTATGTGGGAAATAAAGTTAAAAGACACAGGTCGTGATTTATTTAAGAGTTGCGTTTGTACCAGTATCAGTATGCAATATTCCAAGGTGAGAATGGCAGGATTTATAAGCCTCAAATACAGTGAGAGGAGAGTAAAAGAGTGGCTCGAGACACATAAAGCATCATTTTCACACATTAACTGGTCCCCATGGAGTTCAGAGCTCAACCCATTAAGAGCCATGGGGAAATGCTGACGACTTCATGTTGCAGTCCGCAGTCACCACTCATCAGTTCAGGGTCTATGCAGGAATATATACAACTCTGACATGGCAACAAGCCTTTAAAACTGGTGTGAGTTTAAATGCTGTCTTTAAATGGTGGGCATGAATGGTTAACTCTGCCTCCATGTTGGACATTTTGAAAGGGGAGCGACATGGTGGATGTGTGGCAGCAATGCTCACTGAAGATGCAACACTATAAAACTGTTGAAAGCACAAGAATAACATCAATTCATTCATTTTAAATGCATTGTTCTATGCTGCAGATACTCTGGCTCTGTTTGATTAATGTGTTCTCTTATGCGCATGACATGCCATTCTGAAGATTTAGTCAATAGCTTTAGTGCGAACGCCTTGGTTGAGGTTGCAGGGTGTGTGATGTTAGTTATGGAGATTATACAGATATTGGTCTCTAATGTTAATCTTAGACTTGATCAGATAAGGGATTGTCACTGTAATGTCCTGAAATGTCAATTGGATTAGGCCAGTGCTTTCCATCTACTTCAGTTTCTGAAATGTTTTTCTAATATATTGTTGAAGAGATGAGTAAATAATGATGACTATGATGCAACTCAGAGTAGCAGTTTGGTAGGATGGTAGGATTTGTCCCAGGTTAATCCAATGTAGCTTCATGTCTGACTTTCACACTTTATCCTGTTGTGTCACACAGGACTGCGGATAATATTCTTCGTGCAAAAATCTGGTTTAATCTTAGCAACCCTCTTAGATAGCCACAGCACCAACGAGACTCATACAACACACATCCTGTTAAGATTAAGCTTCTAAGTTTTTTAGTAACATTGACCTGACAAGCATGTTTGACAACGGAAAGAAACTGAGACAGTGGACATTGGAAAATCTTCACAGTTGTCAGAAACGGTCTGTTTTTATTCATCTCCATAATTTACTTAGTGAAATGAGTTACTGAAATAAATCAACTTTTAAATAATATTCTAATTTACCTTATGATAAATTTGTTTGAGCCACTGGGATTCATTTCGAGTGTTTAACTTTGATAACTGTAATAGGTTTAGCTTACAGCTAATGAAAACCAGAAATTCAGTTTGTTGAAAAATCTGAAAATTGAAAATGATGTTTGATAAAGAAATGTAGATAATGGAGACTCTAAATAAAATTCATGTTCTATTTTACATTTTGGACAAGATGACAAAGCTTTAATCGAGTACATTTAAAAAAATCAATGACTGAAAAATTGACTTTAGTGTAAATCAATATTTTCTTAAAGTGTTTAAAATATAAATAAGTAATCAAAACATTTGTTGGACATTCTTGCAACCAGCAGAAAGCACTGCACCCCCTGCTGAGATGCTGCCCTGGGAGATTAGCCATATCACCCAAAGTATTAAGATTAAGATTAAGCAATGTTACATGATGTGACTTTAAATATATTTGAGTTTCTGTCTCTGATTATAAACCTTGGTTCATTTGTTCATTTTACAAATTTACCACATTTTTACTATGCTTGTTTCCCATTCAAAAACATTAGCTACCAATTTACAGGCACATTATTGTTACTACAAAATAAAATACATGAATATTCTTAACAACTTTCTGAGGAGAGTTTAAAGGAAGAAGCTTGTGCAGAATTGTAAGTGTCCTTACACAGTTCTTTAATCTGATTCAACACAGGGCTGCCCTCAACTAATCAGCTTCTAATTATTTTGTCTTTGAATTTAAAATGAGAATCCCCATGGGATCTGATGGAGGTTGAAGAGAGCCGCAACTGAGACTGATTTTCTTATCTCCCTGTTGTATTTGAGCTCACCCTAAAAATATTATGGAGTAGTGAATTGTAGATTTCATCTTGCATTTAGGGTTTCAGAACACAAAGAGACCCAGAGTCAGAGATGTGTTCCAAAGTCCCTAAGAGTTTATCTGTATTTGCTTGGAAATTGCCTCTACTTCTTGAAAATTACTGTCTCCCTGAACATATTATAGGTTATATCTGGAGACAAAAACAAACCAGTTTCTCATTGAGACTTTCCTCTCACAGGAAACGCGATGGAAGTCTGTCATCTCACTGCTGATTTGGTACAATCTTTGCCATCATCAGAACAGATGTGCCAGTATACCCATCTTTAAGATTCGGGGTCTACCTTGACATTTCTAGCCAATAACACCAGCTGGTGGCTTTAGGGTTTTCAGGGCTTTATACATGTGCATAACACTTCTGTGTCCGAGGCTCTTGAATCACTCAGTTCAGGATTGCTGTGTAAGAACATGTAGGAGTGAACACTTTCTTTAAGATATATTTTTCATGTAGTCACATCCAGTTCAGTTCATGGCTCTACATAAACCTTTATAATTATCACCAATTTAGAGCATCATTTCAGATTACGTACAGAAGAAAAACACCGATCGTTCAGTAATACAGCTTTCCATTTTGATTACTTGATGAAAGTGGCCTCAGCTTACGTTCTTTTTTTGTTTTCTTTTGTATGAAACATATTTTATTCTGTAGATTTTGAAAAAAAAAAAACGTATTTCAAGACACTTTTGTTTCTAAGCGTCTCAACCCGTTTTATGTCTGTGCTTTTATACACCACTGGCTATAAAAGTGCTGTTCCAGGAAGTGTCAAGAGTCATTTGCACTCTCTCCCTGGGTAACACTCCACATAGTGCACGAATCCTATAAAGAGCAGCAGGAGATAACTGCTGTGCTCTTTCTGTTTTGGAGCATGTGAAGCCTACCTTTTGGGTTTCCTCCACTCTCAGCTTTGTATTGATACCATCTGGCAGGAAAAGAAAGTCGCTGATATGAGGGGAAGAGAAGGAGTGGAGGAGATTTCAGGCAGCACTCCGGTGCCTGATTAATCATGCTAATCAGTGATGAGAGGTTAGAAGTCCATTAACCCACTCTGAAACGCCACAGTCTGCCATACTTCTGAAGGTTCAAACCTAGTGGAGCAGGAGCCACAGATGGGGAGTGCTAAAACTGGAACCTTGCTGAGGCAAACCAGAGAGTGAAACACCTGTGCTGATGATAAGGTGAAGAGTGTTGACGAATGCATCCCTAACTTACACCCCTGGAGGGTTAGCTACCTCAATGCAACAGAGCCGGGGACAGGAGATAAAGGGATAATGCCACGCTCGGTTAACATGTGGGCAAACATTAATGGAACTGCAGCAGAGGTGGTCCTTTCTTCCTTTTTAAATCATAATGAGCTGTGAGATTACAGAGGAAGCCCCTTTAACAGGGGCATCGTTTTCCTTCCTGTCACTGCCTTCATTTCACCACTATCGCCTAGGGAACAAAGAAAGCTATACTTCCAACATACATGCATCGTAATTACTTCCAGTACATCTCCGTGAATGAAAAATATTGATCCCCTTCCACTCTTCTATTGTTTCATTCTCATACAAAGATTAGAGCCCAGGAGGAACATTTAGCTGAGGGACCATTTGTTGAGGAAAATGAATGAAAACAGTAAAGATTCAAGGTTTCACTTTAGCTCTTCGCAAGGAGGAAAATGTCACAGCTTTCAGTTCAGGAGGGAGCTACAATTGTTCATGTATTTCAGTTTGACTTGTTTGAACAAGCAACAGTGCTGTTTTTGTGACCGCTGCCATTTATCAATGCCACAGACCGAAAGGAACATGAAATATTTTTCTCCCTTCTCTTCCTTAGAAAGAACACTAAAATGTATATTAAGATACATTTAATATACATTAGGTGCATATTAAATGTACATTTCTTCACTATAGTGTATGTAATTGGTATATTGTTGCATGAATAAAAAAAATATGCAACAATGGATGGTATAAGGGATTTGATTCCATTCAGCTTCAAAATGTTTGAAGAAAAAGAGGACTCTTAAAGGAATACTGCGGAAAAAATTTACTTGCTTTAGATTTTTCTTTGGGCTTTTTATTATATTGAATAAATCCAATGTAACTGGTTCAATAGACTGAGGGTGTTTCCCCACCTCATAGTCTCATCTAGTGTATTCGATTTGTTTGGTAACCAAAATTGCAATTATTAAAGTTTCAGTTGGTGCAGTTCACTTTCACACTGCACTGTGTCAAATGATCCAAACCCTTTGTAAAACCTGTTTACTGTCTTGCCTGTTGTGATTCTGCACTGAGAACCATTGAAGGAAACAACATAAAACTGCAGAAGACACTGAGCAGTATTTCCTCCTTGAAAAAAAATGGCATCAGATTTTAGCGGTTCTTTGATAAAAAAAAAAAAAACTACGACCCATTTCTCCATTAGTACTAGACACACACGTTTGTTTTTCTTGTATTTACCCAGAATGCCTTCTGC